>CM055969.1:33584166-34957500 GCA_029531755.1 Holothuria leucospilota | reverse complement strand
TAATAATAATAATAATAATAATAATAATAATAATAATAATAATAATAATAATAATAATAATAATAATAATAATAATAATAATAATAATAATAATAATAATAATAATAATAATAATAATAATAATAATAATAATAATAATAATAATAATAATAATAATAATAATAATAATAATAATAATAATAATAATAAATAATAATAATAATAATAATAATAATAATAATAATAATAATAATAATAATAATAATAATAATAATAATAATAATAATAATAATAATAATAATAATAATAATAATAATAATAATAATAATAATAACAATCAGTGGTGAAGGCAGGATTTCTCTCATGGGGGTCAGGGTCAAGCATTATGTTGTGTGATCACCGGCCTGGGGGAGGGGTTTAAGGGGAGGGGTTCCCCCTTCCCCCATCACACCCTCCTCTTTGAAAATTTTTGAAAAATTAGGAGTCCTTACATGCAATCTGGTGCCACATATGCTCCCTTTGAAGAAAATTTGTGTTAAAACATTTACGTATTTTAGTTACTAAAAAAAAATCGGCATCATACCCTCCTCTTTGAAAATTTTTGAAAAAATTAGATGTCCTTACATGCAATCTCGTGCCACATATGTTAACTTTGAAGTAAAATTTGTTGTTAAAAATTTTACGTATTTCAGGTAGGAAAAATAGGCATCAGTAAGGGTGGGGCATGGCCCAATGACCCCTGAAATACACCACTGATAATCATAATACGAGTTAAACCATAAGAAATACACCGGTGAATTAATACCGAATATATAGGTGCTAGTGCAATTCAAATCAGAACTTTGTTTTATTTGCCAATGCATCATTGCATTATTTTTCTTTCAGTAGGTGCCCGAAACATTCTCAGCATATTGCACGAATTTTCACAAAAAAATTTGGTGGGGGGGGGGCTGCAGCCCCCAGCCCCCCGCCTCCTACTCCTATGAAGTTAACGTAGATGAACACTTAATTGTTCAAAAGTCGGCCACCGCATACAATAAACTTCACCGTCGGTCACATCTTGGCTGTGCCGATGGTTTCTATTGGGACGAATCTTACTTGTAACACCCATTTCGTTACAAAGTAAGCTTTCAAGTGCCAAATTGCTCACCCTCTTGAGAAGATCAATAAGTATTATCAGCTGCAGTTTCTTGAAAAAAAGTTTATTTCAAATTAAAGTCCGTGTAACGGTTGTGTCAATTCGGTATTTTAAACAAACTACAAGTCTCACACCATGATTTCAACATGATTGGTTTAAAAATGATCGAAAACTAGTATTCGACGTAGGCAGTACCTACATGGACTATAGAGGTAATTGCGGGGATAAATTTGTCATGGAAGAAGAAAACATTGTTGCAACTGAGTAACGAAACTAAGTGAGAAAAGGACCTGTTGCTGCCCACTGGACCAAGGTCCTGCGATGTTCAGATTTGCTATTCATTTGTTTATCATGTTCTTACATAAGTGTTCTTTGAGACTTTATCTTGTATGTTTCATTGATAATTGCCACTTCTATTTACGGAGATGGAGTGATGCAACGGTTGAGCTGTAAAGGACTAAGGAAGTAAATGCTCTGACAAAGCTTATTCAAAGTCTAATTTAACTGTCCTTTAAGAGAATAAAACAAACATTTCCTTTCCGACTCCACCTCTCCAAGAACTTAATGTTTTTTTTTGCCAGTTTACGGAGTTTCCAACAACCACACTGGAGACTCTTTGGTCTGATTTGGTATTTACTCTAAACAGAGTCGAGGAATTATGGTTTCTCACCAGCTGCTTTTCCAAATATTCCTTCCTTTGGCAGTTTCAAATTAGTTGTGTGGAAAGGCCTTTTCCTAGAGAGATGTAATGATACAATAGACGAGCTATATTGGACATTAGGCAGTACAATGGTCACTTCGAAACAGGTCAAACTAATCTCTTCAATCAGACTATTTTCTCAAAAGATACCACTCCGTTTATTTGAAAAAAAAATCTCTGCTTTTCTAGGTTTTGGGGATCTCAGCAACCTGCAGGAGCTGTTGGGTTTGATTGTGTCGTTGCTGTAAACAGTGCAGGTGTTGAAGGAACATGGTTTCTGACAACATGCCTTACCCAATCTGAGTATCTCTGCCAGTTTGAAATGCAATTGGAATGTGATGGTGAGTCATAAAATTATGGAATAAAGATCTGTTGAATTTGAAGTAGTAGTACCCTTTACCCAAATCCACACTTTTCAACGCACTTACCTCAAGAGCAAAGTTATGTGTTGCCTAAAACAAATGCGGAATATATATATCTATGTATCTATTCATACAGAGGCGCCGGCACGGGGGCATGGGGGGGGGGCGTGCCCCCAATGGAAATTTTTTGAAAATTTTAAAATGATCCCAAAGGGCGATTAAGCTATAGATTTCTGTGAGGTGTGCTCAGTGGCGCCGCCAGGCTTTGGTGATTGGGGGGGGGGGGGGGGCACAACAGATGATGTCGTAATGGCACTTCAGTTAACCTCTCAAGTCTGCGCAAAATGTGTTTTTTTTTCGTGTGCTCCCTGCTTTCGTACACACAGTGGGGATCCTTCCTTTGTCAGGTAACACTGCACTAAGGTGCCGTCCTGGGGGAGGAGTCTAAGGGGAGGGGTGCCCCCTCCCCTTTGAGTAATTTTTGTTTATTTAAAGTTGCTTAGATGCAAAATGGTGCTATCTTTATGATATTTTGGAGCTGATCACATACCTGTATGGCTGGAAAATGTCCATAGTTAAGTGAATTCTAATTTTTCCGACTGGCTGGATTTTTTTCCAACTGAGTGGCGACGCTTAAATATTCCCCCTTTTATGCGCCCTGCGTTTTGAATACAGCAATGAGGATCTTTCCTTTGTCACTACATAAAGGTGCTGTCCTGGGGGGTCTAAGGGGAGGGGGTGGTGTCCCCTCCCCTTTGAGAAATTTTTGCTTATTTAAGGTTTCTTAGATGCAAAATGGTGCTATCTATTGGAGCTGATCATATATAGCTGGAAAATGTCCATAATCTAGTGAATTCTAATTTTTGATTAGGTGAAAAAGGAGAGCATGTTATCTAAGAGAAGAATACGTTGTCAACAAACCTCCTGAACACTGCCTTTTGGCTACTTTACCGCCTTCTATTGGCAAATTTTTCACCCAAAAATACGTGCCTGCGTGAATAGAAAAACGTAGAAATTTTTCTTACCAAGATACTTCCTTACTCACCACTGAGTCTTCAAAATAAACACTATCGACTTGATCAAGTTTTTATAAAGGCTCCTTGAATTTCAGTGCCTCAGGAGCAAAGGGAACTCTGGTACTAGCTGTTCCACAAACCAATCATTTTGACAATATTAAGTTTAACTGAGTCACATGAGAAATGGCAATTTTTTAATACCTAAGAGCACAGGAACACTTGGTTGTAAACAAGTCTCTTGTAAAACAGCATTAGAGGACCATCTGGAGGTCCTACTCCAAACAATTAGACATTTACTTTAAAGTGGTTGAAATAGGGCTGAGCTTATGAATGTTTTAGTATGAACACAATTTGTGATGAAAGGTGGGCAGCATAGGTTTGTCCTACACAAAGGGAGAGGGGGAGCAAAGGTAATGGGCGGGATCGCCTGAGAAGGAGCCTTTCTGTTGCGGTTACCTGATGATTGTTTACTCACTCACCACGACAATAGCGTGAACAAGAGAAACTTGCTGTAAAGGATGAAATGGTTGCATCTCAGAGTCACTTCCGCTTTGAAGGAATAATATTGCAAATGATATTGCAAAGCTAATGGTTAAAGAAAATAAAATTTACAATGTGTACATCTGCAGTGTACCTTTAACATTGTTGTTATATCTTTATATATTTGTAGATGACCCTTGTGTCCCGAGCCCATGTGATGACTCCGGACCTGGAGAGATTACTTGCAATACACTGGGTTTTGGAGTTGCAACTTGTTCTTGTGAAGATGGATTTGAATTGGAATCTTCAAATGGACCATGCATTCGTAAGGAATGAACGGTTTTCTTTTCACACTTTTAGGAGGGAAAAGACATTCTCTCAAGTAATATGGACATAGTGAAAGCCACAAACAAACTATGACAGCGGGAAGACTGTAAAGGTGGTATCGATTTGTGGTCGACCAGAAATGTTCATTCGTTCGGCCATGTGCTATCTTTGTTCACTGTCCTAATGATTATAAACTAATATTCACCTCTGGATATGGACAAGTTTTGACAAGTTGTCACCAAATCCATTGATACCTTTTGTCACAGTGAGTGTGGTCTCACTGAAACCTTGTTGTTATTCTTACCATCTAGTTAAGGGAATATTTAGGATTCATCCAGAGCGAGTGTGGCGCAATAAGGGTATCGTTCAATAGCTCTTACCACACAAAACGACCACAGCAAAGTATACACATCGTGCTCTCAGGGCAGTATCCAAATCTACTTGACCCGATTCCAAATCAATTCCTAGTCCGGTTAATGGACGATGTAGTGTATCTTGGTGATGATGTATATTCAATTTTCTTTAATGTAAAACTAATCAAAAGGGTTTCAGTTTCCTGTTGGCCACAGAATCCATATTTGATATTTTGCTTACCTAAACCAAGGACTTTTTGCTGGTAACTCCCTGTCCAAGCGTGCTGAATATTTTTCCTAGGGTGGGGACTGAGACGTTTCCGTCCGAGAGGAACCTACGTGTAATCTTTTCTTGGGACCATATTGCCTGAATTACTCCAATAATCTGCCCGTGAAATTTACCTTGTCCCAACTCATGGGTTCAAATGGTCCCTCCCTTATTAAATGATGCACCAATGTTTGATCCTTTAGGCCAATTGCGAAAAATCTGTACACATGTTAACACTCTGTTCAAAAGAAAAAGACGATCGAAAAAAGAGGCAATATAGACGAAGTATTTGTTAAGAGGATCAAAGTAATCAGTGTATAACCCTTGTTTCACACCAGTTTTTTCACCACGGTTGGTGTGTCGCAGTCGAAATAATTTCTACGTAGGAAGGAGGAGACAATGGCTCATAACTCTTTTCTGATCGAACACGATACAGATAATTGCTTGGAACCACTACTCTCCCCGGCCGCTAAGAAGTGTAACTGTTTCACACTTCATTAATATAAGGTTTAAAGTGCTTACAGTCTACGTGAGAAACTTTAGTGTTTGTTATTTTACAGGGTAACGTGTTAAGATATGTGGCAAACTTTTTTCATAAAGAGGGCGTCATCAGTGTTGTGCACATGAGCGAATTTATTAGGCATTTTTACGCTTAAAATTAAGACCGCACAATAGTACGCGCCGTAAGTGCTAGCAGAACTGAAGTGAATGTGGGCCTGTAATATAGTACGTGTATTGAATATAGAGCTTTTGCCTTCCAATTGGTCTCCGAACCGATATGTAACTTCATCTTTACGTCCTCTTTATAACATAATGGAAGCGAATAGCATAAAAAAATCTGTCATATCACAATAACCTTTTTAAGCCGTACACAAGGTGGCGTCGCCACATTTCGAAGTAGGGGGACGTGGGGTGAGCTTTTCACAAAAAAGAAAACAGCATATAAAGGACTTGGGCAAGCTCCGATGGGGAGCAGGGGAAGCTCCGGAAAGCTCTGAGGAATACAGAATTGTGGGAGTACTGGAATGAGGCATTCAACTATATTTCAGTGGCACTGGATGTGGAATCACCCACGACAAAAATTTACACTTTGACTATTTTTGATTCCTTTCCAAAGGAGTAAGAAATCTTTGCAATCACGCGGTCAAGTTTTGTGTGCGAATGTTTGTACATTTTTGGTGTATTTGCGTTTGTAACATTTAGCTTCATTATACGACATCTCAAGAAGGGTAAATGTGAAAGTTCTCGATTTGTAATATAAAGTAGGTTTATCAAATTGTTTTAATGGGTCAAAGGCCATCTGATGTCACCGGAGGTCAAACGCGAAAATCGTATTACGCGATATCTCAAGATGGAAATTATGCATTATTTTTATACTTTGCATGCAGATGCTTTATACTTAGAAGATTTTTTTTTTTGCTTTTGGTGGAGTTCAAAGGTCATCCCAGGGTCACCAGATGTCAAACTCTGGAAACGTTGTATGCAATTTATCTGAACATAGAAATTATGGATAGTTTTCATTCTTAGTATGTAGATGCGTTTTATTGGTTATATGAACCCTATCGTTCTTGGTGGAGACTTAAGGTCAGCTGAGGTCCTGAACAATATGTTGGCATGATATCCCGACACAGAATGAAAGCATGAGTTCTTTTCATAGCTAGCAAATGGATGTGCTATTGACTAAATTAAACCTTTCATTTTTGGCGGAGGTCAAAGTTCATCTTAGGTCATCGGAGGTCAAACCCCAAATGTTTGTACTCCATCTGAAGAATGGAATCATAAACAGTATTAATACTAGCATGTAGATGTGTCATATTGATTAGATAAACCCTTTCAATTTTGGTAAGGCCAAAGGCCATTTGAAATCACTGCAGGTCAAACACCAAAAATCATGTTTGCACAATATCTAAAGATAGGAATAATGGATACTTTCATACTAAGCATACGGATATGTTATTTAAGTAGATAACCTATTCGTTTTATTGGATGTCAAAGGTCATCTAAAGTTATAAAAAGTGAAAAAACGTAAGACCTTTTACACTGTTTCTCAGCGTAGTAACCATAAGTAATTTTAGCCCTTAACGTGTTGATGCCAAAATTATATGTCGGGTGAATCTTGCTGTTTTTGGTGACGGTCAAATGTCATCTGTGGGTGTCACCTGGGGTAAAAAACTGAAAACCTTATTTTCATCATACCAACAGCCTCACCAGGTAGGAAGCATGGATCTTTCATATTGAGCATGCAAATGTATTTCGTGTGTAGTGAAAAAGCTGAAACCAATTGCGATGAAATCATCGACACATAAATGCACTTTGGGATTCTGGTCATACTCAAGTGGTAAAAGACGTGCTATTTAATCATGAAATGCCTGTTATGTGCAAAAAATAATTTTTATCTTTTTAGCTGTACCAACCCCTTGTAGTCCTAACCCTTGTCAAAATGGTGGAATCTGCAGTGCCGTCAGCAATGTTGCTTCCTGTGATTGTGCATCAACTTTTTTTACCGGTGACATCTGTACAACGCCAAGTAAGTTTTTGTTTAATATGTGACAGATTTATGAAGAAAAATGTATGAAAAGATTTCACATGAAGTGACGAGAATTTCTGTAAATATTAAAAGCAAATTCCAAGAATAAGTATGCAATAATCAAGTTTCAAAAACCAGTGAACATGCAGAAAGTGCAGTGTTGGAATTGTAGCGAAAGTGTTTTCTAACGGTCACAAAGGAAGATCAGAAAAAATCCAAGCAAGAAGATCAAAGACCTCCTGTCACCTGCAGTTAATAAATGCCTGTAGACATACACTTTTAAAAATAAATTGGAAAGGCTTCTTAGGTTGAGAGAAATGTAAAATTATAAGCTTACATGTCTCTCAACCTAACTAACCGTTCCAATTTTACTTTTTAAAATAAAGTGGAAAAGCTAGTTAGGTTGAGAGATATGTAAACTTGTCTGAGGAACAGAGCTCTGTTCAAATACATTTTTCTATAACTTGACTATTCATTCCTATGGAATTCCTTCTCGCTTTTTCACGAAAATTCATTTATTGATAATGTAAATTTAACTGAAGTTCGTATTTGTGAGATGTTGGGATTTTCGAGGTACTATGCATAAAATGAAATCCAATCTCTTTGTCTTTGTTAGTTGAAATCCAGTTCCAGAATACTTCACCTTTAACAATCAATGAAGGCAGCACAGGGACCAAAGACGTCTGTCTTGATCCTCAGATTCCTCGTTCTGTGGAAGTCCCCTTTAGTAAGTAACTTTCATCTTTGAGCCTATCAAAAGACGCGGTTGTTACTTAGTTTTCTGCTAATTTAGTAAGTAGCATCTATGTGTTGCTTCACTGCTTCCCTGGTTAGTTATTCAGCTAATAAATAAACCCTTTTTTTCTGCTCAGTGGCACATGCAGCATGTTATAACCCGTGGCTACGCCACGGGGAGCCTAGACCCCCAAACTGCCGCTAGCCCTCCCCCCAAATTTGAAGGTTATGTATAATGTCTAAATATCACTGACGGATTAGGCCTATCATTTAAAATTTCTATCTTTCTAAATTCTCACGCATTTCAAATTGTCAAACTTCCCGATCTAAACAGATTAGTTAAAGGTGAGTAAAAGGAAGTATTTTTCACAACGAGAAAAAGATTTCTCTGTTGATTGAAGGCTGAGCCATTATGTAGGGCTGACAATTCTACACGAAAACACAAGCTAACAAGAACTAGTCACGGGTTAGGCACGACTGCTTGTAAGCAGAATATCTGTACTCTTTGTATGTTCTTTAAAAAGAACCATTTAGAGTTGATTATCAATTAAGCAAGCCAATTTCTTGTCGTCTCGCATAACTATAAAACTTTGTCCCTGCCTCTCTTACAAGTAAAACACATCGCAGCTCTTGCAAAACTTTAATCCAGGGACGCACATCAGTAACTGTTAATACTAACTTTGTGCTCAAACTAGCCCTTCTTACAAGTCTAAATATACTAAAACTCAAAAGCATTACACTGGAAAATTTCCGTCCGGTCGAAACATTTTCCTGTGGCGTCTGAAATAGTAAAACGCCGGAGCTTCCGGGAGCTTCTCCCCTGGACTCCCACGCGGGCTTTGCCCCTGGACCGCAACCGTTTTGGGCTTCGCGCTTCACGCTCACCGTGCGTGCTACGCGTGCACAGTTTGGCCCCCCAAAATGTGCTCTGCCCCCCAGTTATGAATTTCTAGCTACGCCACTGGTTATAACTCGTGCTATGTTTGGGTAAACCAGGGTAGGAACCTCAGAAGAAATCCAGAAATGGATAATTAATGCTGGCCAGTGTGCTCTGCAAACAATGGTCAGCTTGAGGAGATACTTCTGGCTTACTTAAACACTCCACTTGGTTTTAAGAGCAAATAGTGAAGTATAGCTGTCGTAACTCAGACTTGCCACAGTCTTTACCTCCCATATGTTTACATTTCTCTTGTTTTATCGTATTTTATACCTGTTATGAAACACTCCATAGTGTTTCAATTGAATATTCCATGCAAGTTAAAAGTTAATTAACGGGATTTGTGACAATTTGAAGAAAAAATCGCGTTACCACCTGCCTGCATCTTAGTGACTATCCTACGTGGCAGTGTCTATCGTTTTGAAAAAAAGAGTGCTGTTCTAAGTGCATTCCTCCCTTTCCCTCAAACGTTACATCTGGATAAAGAACTAAGCAATCATCTTGAATAACTTATTCCAAAGGATCCAGTACAAACAGGAAGAGATTGTTGAAATGTAACGATATCAATCGCAGAAACAGGATATTCTCAGGAGATTGTTCTACTCGTAGGCGATGTATCCGAACAGCACTTGTATATGCAACATACAAGAGTTCACAGCCTCATAATGGAGCTACAACGAACATTTTACCTACATATCGTCACTGTCATGATGCTACTGCATACAGTAGGTTCTCGTACGCCGGGTGTATCGTGCTGCGGGTGCTAGGCCTACTGCTATATACACCAGCCACTCCATATGGTGCAGGTCGTGCCTCCAAACAGTGTCGTTCGGCAACCGCAAAAAGTGGAGGTCTGAACTTTTGTACGATATGAAATGATAGCAGAATTAATCTCTTTACGAATATCACTCTGGTTCATTTAAGGTAGTAATATAAATATATAATAACTCAAGATAGAAAGCTTGGATGAATTTCATACTTAGTATGTAGATGCATTATGGTGAGAAAAAAGACCCTATTGTTTTTGATGCGGATCAAAGGTCATCTGGGGTCACCAGGGGTCAAATTCTGAAAACCTTGTTAACACCATACCTCAAGGTAGGAACTTGGATAATTTTCACACTTAGTACGTAGATGTGGTATGGAAATAGGAATAACCCTATTGTTTTTGGTGCGGGTCAAAGGTCATCTGGGGTCACCAGGTTTCAAACTCTGAAAACCTTGTTAACACAATAACTCAAGTTAGAAAGCTTGGATGAATTTCATACTTAGTATGTAGATGTGTTATAGGAAGAGGAAGAACCCTATTGTTTTTGGTGGAGGTCAAAGGTCATCTGGGGCACTAGGGGTCAAACTCTGAAAACCTTGTTAACACCATATCTCAAGGAAGGAACTTGGATAATTTTCACACTTAGTATGTAGATGTGTTATGGAAATAGGAATAACCCTATTGTTTTTGGTGCGGGTCAAAGGTCATCTGGGGTCACCAGGGTTCAAACCCTGAAAACCTTGTTAACACCATATTTCAAGGTAGGAAGCTTGGATGAATTTCATACTTAGTATGTAGATGTGTTATAGGAAGAGGAAGAACCATATTGTTTTTGGTGGAGGTCAAAGGTCATCTAGGGTCACCGGGGGTCAAACCCTGCAAACCTTGTTAACATTATATCTCAAGGTAGCTTCGAAGCTTGAATAAATTTTATACTAAATGTGTGGATGCCTTATGCTGAGGGACAGCCTACTGTGAGCAGGCTATTGTTGAGTTTTATCATCTACAAGTACAATTCTTAATATTTACTTACCCCTAATGTTAATGTACAGTATACAGACGAAGTTTTAATACAATACAATAGCCTGCCAGCTTTCTAGCTAATCTCATTTCCGAGACAAAAATAACTTCATGATAATTAATGTACACAACATTGGCGTTGGTAAGGGGTGGAGTCAACATGAGCCACCGGTTGCTTCGCTACAGCAGACACTTGTATGCACGTTGTGAAGTGCAGTACGGCTATTACTGTATAGATACTGCCTTAGCTGCTACCGTGTACATGTATACATATACAGCTAGCAAGGAACGTTGTTGTCTAGTCCATGCGAGGGCCTATGTACAGGTCAGTTTGTACAAACCGGCAAGATCTGGGACAAAATCCTACGCCTAACGTTATTCTTGACTTTTCACTGCATTAGCTCGATTAGCTCGATTTTTAGTCCATGCATGATAATAACGTACCTTTTTAAGATGTCACCGTATCTTCAGAAGTATTCGTTTATGTGCATTGTCGCAGGCCGTTGATAGACATGAATGGTCAGTACCGTGAACACCATGTGGCCTTTTTATGAATAACAATCTATCCCGCATTTTGGGGATTCGTGTAAATGAAAACTGGACGAAGGTTTGCAGACTCTGTATAGAATATATAGAGGTGGTGTATTATGATTTCTGAGAGAGCGCCATCTTTTTGAGGCTTGTTTTGGGGGTAAACGGTCATCTGGTTTAATTGGGACTCAAACCCTGAAAATCTTGTTAACACGATATCTCGAGATAGGAAGCTTGGATAAATGACGCTTTTCATAATTTGTAATTGATGTCATGTTGAGAGGTGGTGGAGGTCACAAGCCATTTGAGGTCACCAGAGGCTAAAAACTGAAACTTTGTAAACATGACATTTTAAGGGAGGAAGCACAGATAAATCCATCTTATGACATGTTTTTTTTTTTTTTTTAATTTTTTGTTTTTCATGTTTTGGTCCTGTTCAAAGGCCATGTGAGGTCAGCAGGGGGTTCAAGTGTGAACACATCATAAAAAATGATGTAGTACAGAAGTATAAATTTGAGGGATGAATCATGGTGTAGCAAAGCGCCCTCCCTTTCCTCAAGGAATAACTAAGCCTTCGGGCTTTCTGGTTTAACCATGCAAACATCACTCTTAGTTACTGCCACTAATGCATTCCCAGTACTCTCATTTTTCAAGAGTTCACGAAGCTGGATCAACTACTCTTTTCTACAGACAAATTCGTCAAACCTGTGTAAAATACATTCAAATCATTTGCGAATTCAGCAAAGATAAGTGGTAGATCGTTATGATTCTAACAATTATTAGAATAGCCACTCATTAGCCTCATTTCTTCCCAAACTTGTTTGATATCAATTTTTGCCAATTCCTTCTCAAGCTTATATTTGTTTTTAGCTTTTTCCACTTTGATGACACGTTTTTAACTCGTTTTGTATTACGTTCAGTTTATCTTTGTCACCTTGTCCATAGAACTTTTTTTCTGTTTTCACTGATTTAACTTCTTTGGTTATCCAGGGCTTGTTGTTCGAAACACTTTCACATTTTTGTTGGTACTGAGTTCTCTCTACAGAACTGTATGTAAGAGGAAACAACATTTACCAGATCGTTAAGCTCGAAATTAGCATAAATAAATGCGCTCCTAGTCAGTGCTTTTAAGGGATCAATAACGGTTAGGGTTTGTGTTAGCACACATCAGGTCTAGTAAACTTTCGGTCTAAAAGACTCTCAGTCAGTTTGTGGACCTTCTAATCAGAAGAAAACCCTCAATCAGCTAGTGGACCTTCAGTCTATTAGACCCTGCTAATCAGAGCTACATACTCATCTTCATCTTATTGTCTATCAAATTATCTGCAACGCAACAATTTTTCAGTTCCACATCTTCCATCCTTGCCTGTAGGAGGTGAACACAAGTTGACATTTTGAAAGGGCTTTTGATTACATGCCGAAGGCAAAAGGACTCCATTGAATCACGCTCGAGAGTATTTATGTGTGTAGGCTTATGTGAGTAGGTGTGCGTGTGTGCGTATGTGTATGTGTGTATTTGTGTTGGTATGTGTGACGCTTAGCTTGTAAAAACGATATCTCAAGGTAGAAATAATGGACACTATTCATACTTACTGTTTGACTTAATCATATTAAGAATCAGAACTCTACCTGTTTTGGTGGAGGCCAATGGTCACTTAAGGTCACTATAGGTTTTAAACCGAAAACCTTGTAAACACAATATTTCAAGACATGGATACTTTTCATACTTAGCATGTGGATTTGTCCTATTACGAGAGAGACCTTTTCGGGTTTTGGTGAAGATCAAAGGTTATCTGAGGTCACCAAAGGTGAAACTACGAAAATCGTGTCCTGTAAATTGAATAGACAGTGGACTGTACCTGCAAATTGTGTCGGCACGGTTTGTTTGGTGACCACCGAAAAGAGAAGGCTGAATTTTGTACCATTGAAGACATGTAATTATTGAAAACTAGTTTTATCTTTCCACAAGCATGACTCTCGTACATTAATTAGCCTAGTAATTCTATTTTTAATTACCTTAATATAAACACATGTAAAAATGCTAACATTATAGCATGGTTAGATATACGTTCTAATCAATGGGGAAGTTGACAGTGTAGTGAATAAGGCTCGGTTTCTCATCCTGACTGCCCAGGTTCGAGTCCTATTCAAGATATAAATATATCTTCAATTTTGCTATTCAATGTTTGTCTTTTGTCACTTACCATACTAAGAATATAGATTTGTCGTATTGATAGGAAGGTTCCGATTGTTTTAGTCAAGGTCAGAAGTCATTTGGGGGTCACAGGAAGTCAAAAACGGAAAACCTGATAAACTCGATATTTCAAGATAGGCATGATATTCACCTCGCACTGTCTGGCACAGCCCGACAAAGCCTAACACCCCCGTCACTGCCGCGCACCGCACGCAATATTCAGAATGAAAAACAAACGTCAAAAGAATCACTTTTCTCGCAGGGAATCATAACACGCAGGTTCTGGTTTTTTCATTATATTTAGGAACAAGAGCATAGGCGTACGGGGAGACATTTCACAGGGGGAGGGGGGCGGAGGGTGTTTGCCCTGAAAATTTTGCAAATTGCCCTGATTTTCCCCTTTTACCACGATAGCACTCAGGATGGGTATGGACGAGTCCCCCCCCCCCCCAAACTATAAAGAAAGATATCATTTCGGAAGTTTTGGTTTATACTTGTACTGAGTTCATACATCAGTGAGTGTCGACAATTGGTTTGCCCCCTACCAGGCTACCAATCCCCTGCTAACCCCATCCTATATTCAGAAGAAATAGATATGCCTCTGTTTGTGCTTTGCAAAGGTGTCTTTAACCTTTTCAATGTCTTTTTTAAGTACCTCGTTTCCATAAGACCATTCAATATTAATTTCAGCTACCCACCGCACTGCACACTTCACTGCCCACTTGCCCTGATTTTACAAGTGTCAGTGCCCTGAAATAAGCATTTTCCTTGCTCTGGGAGAGCTGCAGCCCCCGACCCCCCCCCCGCCTCGTACGCCTTTGAACAAGAGGATTGCATGTGCTGGAATTTTTTTGGTACAAATATTTAAAACCTTGCACCTTGCAGATGGGTCTTGTAGGCTCAGGAGAAGGGTTCCTCCTTCCAAGGCAGACCTCACCTTACCCATTTGAGCATCTCCGAATGGTTTCTCTTTTTCTGTGTATAGGTTTCCATTCAATGTGGATCATTGATTTGTAATTTTCTTTCAGCATTGCCTATTAGTCCATCAAATAATCTTGACGTATCGCTATCTTCAGCAACTGTCATTCCTGCTGGCGATGTGTGTGTAACCACTTCGTTCTTCGCTCTTGTTGATTCAATATCAGAAGGCCCAGAAACATTTCAAGTTTCTCTTCAATCTTCCAGTATAAATGTGGATTCAAATCTTGATCAGTTTTTTATAACGATCCCTGCTAATGGTGAGTATTATATTACTTTGTAAATGTGTGCCTGTTTGTTACTTATATTATTTGAAAAGACCAGTCTAAACCTTACTGTACTTCCATTAAGTAATAATAGTTTTGGCATTTTCCTTTTTCTCAACTTAGTAAGGACTAAGTGTGTTGAAAAAAAGCTATGATTACAACATGAACTAAGAATGTAAAAGTTAGCCATCTTGGTGTGCATGTGAAATTAATTTTGTAAGAAAAGAAGAGATTGGTTTAGTGTTTTAAAGGTGATCGGTCGTCTTGAAATATTGTTTGTGACGTCAGCCTTTTCTTGACATGTTTCTGAGGCGTCACTGTTCAACAGATACACCGTACAAGCGTGGTATAGCTAATCGGTAAGCAAGACGAGACGGCATGTAGCTGCATACCTACTAGGTATACCGATGTCATCATAGCTACTTGTATGGTGTATCCGTTCAACAGTTACGACTACAGAACATGTCAAGAAAAGGCTGACGTCACAAACAATATTTCAAGACGACCGATCACCTTTAAAGTTGATGACCTCTAGCAGAACTTAGCCTGTATGTAGACTGTTCAATGACGTACCTTCCCCACTTTTTGGCTTTGATGAAAAGAAAAAGCCGAACATTCGTGATGGCAATTGTATGTATGTCTGTGACACTAAGCTTGTTTTCACCATATCTCAAAGAGGGAAACTGTAACAACTCTCATATCCGTATGTGAATGCCCCATTTTGGGAGAAAGTTCCGTATCCGTTTGGTGGAGGCCAAAAGAAATCATCAGAGGTCAAAGTCTGACATCCTGGTGAACACAAGATCTCAAAAAGGCATGGATACTCTTTGTGTTTAGCTTGTAGAAGTATTTTTCGGGGATGAAGCACATTATAAGCGAGTTTCACATGGTAAGACTCCATTGTGTGTCGGGAATTATTGCACTTTTGCTGTAACAACCACAGAAACCGGCTAAATTATTTTGTATAAGACGGTTCATTCTTCCCCTTAAAATCATAGTTTAAGACATCAATTGCGCGGTAAAGTAACTGACTTTAAAGTTACTGTTATCTTAAATTGCTTCTGGAAAATTCCACAAGATTTGTAACTACGCCAAAGCTCATGGTTTGCTTATTCGCCAGTACGTCCGCAAAGGGACTAAAATGTACGTAAACCTCCACAATAGCAAAGTACGTGTTCTTGGATGTATTATTGTTAGTGATTTACTCCCGTCAGTTTTCTGCTGGACACAGAATCCGTATTTAATGTCTTGCTTGCCTAGGCCAAGGAGTTTTGGCTTGCAGGTCCCTGCTTAGCGTTCTGAATATTTTTCTTGGGGTGACCGCTGAGACGTTTCAGTGTCCGAGAGGAGTTTAAGAAAACCTTTTCTTGGGACCAAATTGTCTGAATTTTTTCCAGTAAACTGCAGGGAAAATTTGCCTCCTCCAACTCATTGGTGCA
Organism: Holothuria leucospilota; assembly: GCA_029531755.1. NCBI lineage: Eukaryota > Metazoa > Echinodermata > Holothuroidea > Aspidochirotida > Holothuriidae > Holothuria > Holothuria leucospilota. The sequence goes on along the minus strand of CM055969.1, from coordinate 34,941,481 downwards.
CAAGGCGCCCTCACTCCTAGCTCATGCACCTATGTTTAATCCTTTGGATCAAGAAATTAAACCGGCCGTCAGATAGTTAAAATTTAATCTTAAAATTTTAAAAAAGTTAAAATTTAATTTAAGTTGTGAAGCACTTGCACTGTTTCGTCTTTTTAGAACAATGCATTTATATTTTAACACTCTGTTCAAAGGAAATCGATGGTCGAAAAAGGTAGAGACACTATAGACAAAGCGTTTAATCGGTGTGTAGCCCTGTTTTACAACAGTTTCTTCACTACCGATCCGATCTGGACCCCACAAGCTTTTACCCACCCTTCATTCCAGGTGATTAGATTTGCTTGCAACACTCTCTCTTAGAGCGTCCTTATCAGATGGCTGTGGGCGTATCATTAATTGTCTTGATAAAAATACCTCATATATTGCCGGAAATGACACTTAGGCTCTGCAAGATGCGTTATCTAAACATCGCGTTGTTATGAAATATTGCATTCCTAGAAATCTGAAATATTAATCGGTCACTGACCCATTGCTGAATTACTAGACCCTCACAGACCCCTTGAATCCTCTCACCCATTTGCCCTATTTGCCCATTCGAGAAACATGGTAAATAAGAGATGGTGAGTGTCCGGTTATCTTAGCCAGTAAGCGTTCAAGAATTCAGTATTTGCATGTGATTAATATCCCATGAAGAAGGCAATTATGGCCCTCATATCGAAACATATTTCGGCGTGAAAGATTTTTTTTAATGAGAATGTATTTTTTACTATTCAAAATTCAAAATGTGTGGTTCGTGTGTCGCGGTCCAAAAACTTTTCACACACGAGGGAGGAGAAACATGGCCCATACCTCTTTTCTGACACCTTAAGGGCTCGAATACAATGCAGATAATTGCTTGGAACCGCCACTCTCCTGGGCCGCTAAGAAGTGTTACTGTCTTACTGTTCATTTAATATAAAGCTAACCAGTGTTTAAAGGGAAACAAATCTCATCCCATGTAGTAAAATTCTCCCAACTAAGTTTACTTCTAGACATTTGTTTTGTGCACCTTCCAGAAAAAAGTAATGATATAGCTTTTACTGAGTTTCAATTGACTTAACGTCATATTCACACAGGCTGTGTGTAGGCTGTCTGGGTACACCATATGTACAAGCCATGAGTGACAGATCAAGCAGAGTTATGCTATTGTTTGAATTTATGTGAAACACGGAGCAGTCACTGGCCAATTGTATTTAGAACTATGCTATTCATAAATATGTATTGGGGATGCCACACACCCTTTAAACTACTTTAAACAATTTCAATGTATGTTGTATAACAGTGTCCGAAGATGTGTAGCAAATTAGTTCAAAAAGGGAACGTTATCAGTGTTGTGTACATGAGCGCATTGGTGTACAAACCTACACTTACAGATAAGACCTCAGAATATGTAAATACATAGCATTTCGTGCGGTAAGTTCTTGCCGAATTAAAGTGACTGTGAGCGTGTATATAGTACGTGTATGGGGTATATGTAGCTTTTGTCCTCCAATTCGTCTCCCAACCCAGACGTGACTCCACTTCACGTCATCTATAGAAATAATGGAAAGCGAAGAGCATAAGAAATCTGTCAAATCACAATAAGCTTTTGTAGCTATATACAGGGTGGCGTCACCCATGTTTCGAAATAAGGGAACGTGGTAGACAGCTTTTCACAAAAGCAGAAAGCAGCTTATGAAGGAATGGGGACAAGCTTCGTTGGGGAGCAAGGAAAGCTACGGAAAGCTTGGAGATTTTTACCAAATTTTGGGCCTACCGGAAAGAACAATTTCACGGAATTTCAGTGGCACTGGATGCGCACATAGCACATCACAAAAGTACACTTTGAGTGTTTTTGATCCCTTGCTAAAGGCCTAAGAGATCTTTGCAATCACGCCGGTGAGCGTGTGTGCCTATATATGTTCGTGTGTACATTTGTGTTTGTGAGACATTGCTTGTTTATACGATGTCTCTAGAAGCGTAAACGTGAAATTACTATGTCAGTGGTGCTATGAAGATAAAGAGCCCCGTTGTTTTTGGTGAAGGCCAAAGGTTATCTAAGGTTGCCAGAAGTTAAACACTGCGAACATTGCTTAATATCTCACGATAGACGGCATGATTGCTTTCATAGGTGGCTTATGGATTTTTACATACAGTAGATGAATCCTGTAGTTTTGATGGAAGTCAAAGGTAATCTAAACTAGGTTATTAGAAGTCAAACATCGAAAATCTTGCTATAGGAAAGCTCAAGACAGGAATCTTGCATACTTTTCGTATTTTGCATGTAGATGCTACATCTTTAGTAGATTAATCATTTTGATTTTGGTGGAGTTCAAAGGTGATCTCAAGATCACCGAGGTAAACTCTGAAAAAAATGTATACACATATTTCAAGGTATGGATCATGGATTCTTTTCATACTTAGAACGTAATTGTGATTTTTTTATTATATGAACCTTATCGTTTTTGGCGGAGGATAAAGGTAAGCTAAGGTCACCAAAGTTCAAATTCTGAAAAACATGTTGACATGACAAACCAGAATAGAAAGCATGAGTTCTTTTTACACCAAGTGAATGGATGTGTAATATTTAGTCTCTCAGTTTTGGTGGATGGCAAAGGCCATCTTAGATCATAGCAGGTGAAACCCCCAAAATGTTTGCACAACATCTGAAGATTAGACTCTTCGATATTTTGCATGCTTAGTAAGTTATATTGATTAGATAAACCCTATCAATTTCGGTGGGGCCAAAGGTCATCTGAGAACTGGCTGCCAAACCTTAAAAAACATGTTTGCACAATATCTCAAGAGAGGGATAATGGATGTTTGTCATAATAAGCATACAAATATGTTACTTTGAGTAAATTTTCGTTCCGTTTTGAATGTCAAAGGTCATCTGAAGTCATCAAAGGTGAAAAAAAACCGAAGAATTTTTTGTACAGTATCTCAAGGTACATGCCGTATTGAACCCGTTAAAAATGTTAGATTTCCGACCCCCCAAAATTTGACTTTCGTGGGGTAGGATTATATGTCACTTTCTAACGCCCGAGGCTATCTCCATCGCCGAGCCAATTATCTCTTTCCAATAAGCTTTATCACATGTCATGATCCGGACAATATCAACGTCCAGCCTTGAGGCAATTGGTGTAACAGAGAAGGGGAAAGAGGTTTTTAGTAGTTTTAAAGTTATATTACCTGTTCACGAAAAGGGAAATACATACGGCCTAATGTTTTTCTTGATTTGTCAATACACTAACTATACTATTCATGGATGGAGTTGTTTATGTAGTGACTGAAAATGGTAGTGTGAATGGCAAAATATAAAGAAACAGTGCGAAAACAGTCAAAATCTGCAGGCTATTTAAAACCTGATTTACATCATACCAAGGGGTAGGAAGCATGGAAGCATGGATCGTTCATATTTAGCATACAAATGTATTATGTTGTGTAGTGAAAAAGCTGAAACCTATTGCGATGAAATCATCGAAACTTCAATGCTTTTTTGCGTTTTGGCCATACTGGTGTGATGAAACACGTGCTATTGTTATCATCAAAATACATGTTTCGTGCAATAAATGATTATTATCTTTTTAGATGTAACAACTCCATGTAATCCTAACCCTTGTCAAAATGGTGGAATCTGCAGTATCGTCGGCAATGTTGCTTCCTGTAATTGTGCAGCAACTTTATTTACCGGCAACATCTGTACCACGCCAAGTAAGTATGTATACAAAATTTGAGAGATTTATGAAAAAGATGTATGACAATTTTTTAAAATGAGCATTTGAAATGCGAAATGGGAATTGAGAAATAAAGGTATGACTTCATGAGTGACGAGAACATTTGTATACATTAAAGAAAAAGTAGATTCACATTCAAGTACAGGTGACCCATAACAAGGTTTCAAACACCAATGAATGTGCAGAAAATGCAGTTTCGGAATTGTAGCCGAACCGGTTTTCTAAAAAACACAATAAATGATCAGAGAAAAGTCCAAGGAAGGAGAATAAAGACATCCGGTCACTTGCAGTTAGTGAATGCCTCTTGACAATTTAATTTTTAAAATACATTGGAAAGGCTAGAAAGTTTGAGAAGAAATGTAAAATCATTAAGTATGGAGGGAAAATACAAGCAATATCTATATTATCATCATCAATATTCTATGACTTGAATATTGATTGTTATGGTATCCCTTTTTCTTATTTCACAAATAATTCATCTGTTGATAATGTAAATTTAACTGGATGTTCAGAATTGTGGGATGTTGGGATATCGAGGTACAGTGCATAAAATGATTTCCAGTCTCTCTGTCTTTTAGTTGATATTCGGTTCCAGGATGCTTTTACTTTGACAATCACTGAAGGCACCACAGGGACCAAAGACGTCTGTCTTAATCCTGGTATTCCTCTTCGTTCTGTGTCGGTCCCCTTTGGTGAGTACTTTTCATGTTTGAACCTATCAAGATGAGGGTGTTAGTTGACTGCTAATTTATTAAGTTGAGTCTAGTGTTGCCTGCCTGGTTAATTATTGCGCCTGGAAGATACCTACTTATATGAACAAATGACGCCGCCGAATACACTGTGGCTCAGCTACAGGCTATTTTGGGCTCATTATAATTTTTGCGGAATTGAAGCAATTAAGATGGCGTTTAAACGTGTTAGTATTTGCTTGTGTTTGACAACACTTCGCGTGTGAACATGATACCTCAGGATAAGATGATATATACTTTTTATACATGCCATAAAGGTCTGCCATAGTGAGAGAAAGAAACTTTTTCAAACCGAATGCCTTAACTTTGGAAGCGTGCATCCTTTCCGTTCTTGATATGTGGATAAGTTAATGGAAGAAGAACGCAGCGTTTTGGTAGAGGTTATAGGTTATCTCAGGTCACTGGAGATATATCTATGAAACTTTGTAAACTGCGTGTAAGTACAATATCTCAAGAAATGTAACAGTTACGGAACTCAACGTAAGCATGCACATGATACTTACTATTTTTTGTGACAGCTAACGGCCATGAGAGGTCAAATAGAATCCTTGAACTCGATATCTTTAGAAGGGTAAACTGGGGATGTCATTTGTAGCATGAAGATGATCCACTCTGAGTGCAAGAAGCCTATTTCATTTCAATCATAAATCATACTAGGTCAATCTGTAAAAGTCTGGATAACGGACTATCCCAAAAGGGAATATTGATTGATCAGTGCTCTTAATGAAGATGACTGATGTTAATTTCAAGAAGCCATTGTTTATGGTGGAGGCCAGTGTTTATTTGAGGTCATTTGGGGTGAAGCACTGAAGAGATCCAAAACGCAGTATCTCGCACATGCTTTGACAGAGGATGGCTATGGATTGTTTATGGTGGAGTTCAATGGTCATTTGAGGGAATCAAAGGTGAAATTGTGCTGACATTTTGAACAAGTTATCTCAAAAAAGATAATACTTGAGGGATCATATACTTGCGTGTGGATGCCCTCATTGATTATTAGAAAACTATTATTGGTGGCAGAGGCCAAAGGTAATTTCTGATCGTCAGAGGTCAAAGGTTATTTGAGATTAACAGAGTTCAAAATGTGAGAACTTTGTAAAGAAAATATCTTAAGAAGGGAAGATTTGATAAAAATGTACTTAGCAGATATGTCCTCAAGCATTTTATGTGTAAAAGAAAGCGAATTTCTTGGACCTTAAAGGGCATAACAGGTTAGTAGATGTCAAACTGTTAACATGAAAACTGAAAAGTAAAACTTCATGAAAACCCGGACAATGAGTCATGGTTCATTTTACAAATACTGAGTGTTTATGAGTGCGGTAGTATGAATAATTTCATGAGTTGAAAGATTGAACGTTCTATTTAACGAGGCGAAGCCGAGTTGAATAGAACGTTAAAGCTTTCGCTCGTTTTGACCTTGTGGCTAGAACGGCAACGAGAGGCAGCATATGACGTCACATAATTTTGTTGCCATGCCGATCGTTGCATTAGAAACTTAAAATACGCCTTGCACACATACCATAAATTCATCGTCGTCCATTATATCAGTTAAACATAATCATAGCAATTGCTTTACGAACTCTATGAAGGTTTGCCACTTTCCAACTTAGGCCCACATAAGGAGTAAGATTGACTTATACTTCCCGCAAAATACTGTTACCATTTACAGATCGGTTTGCCCGTCTGCTACTCAAACGAAGTTCGAATATCACCACGCGACTTTCTTGCCGCGTCGTAGAAATCTAAAGCGCAATACTTCCAGGGCCCGGACGTCAGCTCGACGACGTGAACTGTGGGTTAAAACTCCGCGTCGCCCTGCCCACGTCGTGTAATCTAAAGCTCCCTATAGACCTTATGCATATGATGTCACAATGGAGAAAGTGCGCCCTCCTTTGGAGGAAGATGGCGGAAAAACGCGTATCATTGCAAGTTACACCAATAAATGCAGACAGCTGATTCGTCAACCAATCGTATACGCGCGTAAGTCTACCACACTTGGGGAGAAATCCACGCCGTTCGTGCACGTGTGCTTCATTGTTGTCACCCAAAATGACGTCAGTGTGATGTCAATGCATAAGGTCTATTATAATTTACACTTCCTCCCCGATATATGCGTCTCCATGCGGAGTCACTGTGCGTAACAGTGTAGGTATAGGAGTTTGGAATCTATGCTTATAATATCTTTGGGTGAAACAATGTACGATCCCCCAGTGCTGCAGTGGATTATTGAGACGCGGCATAGCTTGTGCGTAGCGCGCTCAATGCATCGCTGACTCATTGCCGTGGGTTAACAGTATATACTATAACCAACGACCGTGGGTTAGTATACAAATAATGAATGTTTATGAGTGCGATAGTATGAGTAATTTCATGAGTTGAAAGATTGAACGTTCTATTCAACGAGGCGAGAGCCGAGTTGAATAAAACGTTAAAGCTTTCAACGAATGACATTATTCATACTATCGCACCAATGAAAAACATTCATTATTTGTTTTATATAACACCTTATAACTTGGATCTAGTCGTTGGTTAAATTTGTGTTTTGGCGGTCACTATGGATTCGTGTTTGTCTGTATAGTAGCTCCATGGTTTGTCGTTTGCCAACTGTGCGTTACGTTTTATGTACCTAATATAGTGGGATTTCATGTGACGTCACGCGCGTTGGATTCCCATTCACTGAAAGGGCGAAACACACACACACACAGGAAGCATATGCTGTATTTACAGCACACGCGCAAGGCATAACCATAGATACTTTTGTGAGAGAATGGACGCTCACCCTTTAAAACCAAAGAGACGCGCGATCACTTGACGTCGGTAAAATAATGTACGATCCCGACTCATTGCCGTGGGTTAGTAACTAACGGTTGAGCACCACAATCTTGATGATAGTGCCGAATCACGCATGACATGTGACCACTAATCTTCCAATCAGATGTAGAGAAATTAACAAGGTGTTATTAATATACAAATAATGAATGTTTATGAGTGCGATAGTATGAATAATTTCATGAGTTGAAAGATTGAACGTTCTATTCAACGAGGCGAAGCCGAGTTGAATAGAACGTTAAAGCTTCAACGAATGAAATTATTCATACTATCGCACGAATGAAAAACATTCATTATTTGTATATTAATAACACCTTGTTAATTTCTCTACATCTGATTGGAAGATTAGTGGTCACATGTCATGCGTGATTCGGCACTATCATCAAGATTGTGGTGCTCAACCGTTAGTTACTAACCCACGGCAATGAGTCGGGATCGTACATTATTTTACCGACGTCAAGTGATCGCGCGTCTCTTTGGTTTTAAAGGGTGAGCGTCCATTCTCTCACAAAAGTATCTATGGTTATGCCTTGCGCGTGTGCTGTAAATACAGCATATGCTTCCTGTGTGTGTGTGTGTTTCGCCCTTTCAGTGAATGGGAATCCAACGCGCGTGACGTCACATGAAATCCCACTATATTAGGTACATAAAACGTAACGCACAGTTGGCAAACGACAAACCATGGAGCTACTATACAGACAAACACGAATCCATAGTGACCGCCAAAACACAAATTTAACCAACGACTAGATCCAAGTTATAAGGTGTTATATAAAACAAATAATGAATGTTTTTCATTGGTGCGATAGTATGAATAATGTCATTCGTTGAAAGCTTTAACGTTTTATTCAACTCGGCTCTCGCCTCGTTGAATAGAACGTTCAATCTTTCAACTCATGAAATTACTCATACTATCGCACTCATAAACATTCATTATTTGTATATTATATAACACCTTATTAGTTTCTCTACATCTGATTGGAAGATTGGTGGTCACATGCCATGCGTGATTCGGCACTATCATCAAGATAGCGGTGCTCGACCGTTGGTTAGTATATACTAACCCACGGTCGTTGGTTAGTATATACTAACCGACGGCAATGAGTCAGCGATGCATTGAGCGCGCTACGTACAAGCTATGCCGCGTCTCAATAAATCACTGCAGCACTAGGGATCGTACATTGTTTCACCAACGTCAAGTGATCGCGCGTCTCTTTGGTTTTGAAGGACAAGCGTCCATTGTGTCACAGAAGTATCTATGGTAATGCCGTCCGCGTGTGCTGTAAATACGCTTACTGCGTATGTGTGTTTTGCCCTTCAGTGCCTGAGAATCCAACGCGCCTGACGTCACAAAGAATCCCTCTGTATCAGACTAGCCTACATATAAACGCACGGTTAGAAAACGACAAACCATGAAGCTACTACAAGGACAAACACGAATCCATAGTGACCGCCGAAACAAAAATTTAACCAACTACTAGCAAAATTATAAGGTGTTATATAAAACAAATAATGAATGTTTTTCATTCGTGCGATAGTATGAATAATTCATTCGTTGAAAGCTTTAACGTTCTATTCAACTCGGCTTCGCCTCGTTGAATAGAACGTTCAATCTTTCAACTCATGAAATTATTCATACTATCGCACTCATAAACATTCATTATTTGTATACTAACCAACGGTCGAGCACCGCAATCTTGATTATAGTGCCGAATCATGCATGGCATGTGACCACCAATCTTCCAATCAAATGTAGAGAAATTAATAAGGTGTTATATAAAGAAATGTTAATGTTAAGAATGATCTCAAATATTGTGCACCCAAGTGCGTACACACTTTAATCAGGATGAATTATGTCAATCTGAAACCACTGTAAAATAGAAAAGCTTTTCAGGGTAAGGATTAAGAGTATGATTTACATTATTGTTAAGACTGAGGTTGGGAATAGAGTTGGGGTAAGGATGACGAGTAGGGTTTGTGCAAGAGCGCCGCAGGTCAGTATTTTGTCAATTTATTTAGGAAAAAGAAGATTACTCGTAGTGTAATTATGTTATCACAAGTATTTGAAAACCCGGGTTAGGCTCAGGCTGGATGGGCCTTGTAGGCTCAGGGGGAGGGCTCCTACTTCCAAAGCGAACCGCACCTTAACTATTTGAGCACCTCTTACAGATTTCTGTGAATAGATTTCCATTCATAGTTGATCCTTTTTATCGTTATTTTCGTCCAGTTTTGCTTGTGAGTCCATCAAATAATGACGTAGGGCTACCTTCAATAACTTTCATTCCTGCTGGCGATATGTGTGTATCCGGTTCGTTCTCCGCTCTTGTTGATGCAATATCAGAAGGCCAAGAAACGTTTCAAATTACTCTTCAGTCTTCCAGTGTAAATGTGGATCCAAGTTTTGATCAGTTTTTCATAACGATCCCTGCTAATGGTGAGTGCTATACGGTATTACTTTTGCACATGTGTGCCTGTTTGTCATTAAAATTATTTGATAAGACTACACATTACTGTACTCCCATTAAGTAATTACGGTTTTAGGCATTGCCCCTTTTCTCAACTTAGTAGGAACCAAGTGTGTTGAAAAGAATGATTACAAAATGAACTAAAGAATGAAAGAATCAGCCACTTGATACAAATTTCATTAATTTTGTAAGAAAAGATTTTGTTTTAGTGTCACACAGTTCTTTGTTTGTTTCTTGATTTCACTTCCATGTACACAACTATACATTAACATCAATAAATATAGATAGCCGTTCAAAAGTAGTAGAAATGTATCTCAGATTACAATAAACAATATACAGGGAGCATGGAAAGTCTGAACAGCAAGTAACGCTTATTTTCAAGCAGACTTTCCATTTTACAAAATAAAAGAAAGAAAAGAAAGGGTGTGATAAAGACGGAGAGAAAGAGGGAGAAAGAGAGGAAAAAGGAGGACAAAGAGGAAAACAGCCTATATAAAAAACATTCCAAATCAATTATGCATTTGATAAGTTCACAATTATAAGTTAACAGTAGCAACTTAGCAAATACTTCTTTAAGTGGATCTTAAAACTATTGAGAGTAGGATTATTTTTGATTTTAGAGTCAATGTTGTTCCAGAACTGAGCTCCAAAGACTCGAACCGACCTTTTACTTATATTCATTGAGATGTTGTTGAGATGAATATGGCTAGATATCCTGGTAAAATGATCATGCACTGTGCTGTTTGGTTGAAACCAGTTATTGAAGATACGTGGCAGTAATCCGTGGAAATACTTGAACATAAAAATACCTAATTGGTACAAGAATACGTCATGTATCTGCAGGATATGAAATCGTTTAAAAATAGGTTCAGCGTGAGCAGAATAATCAGAAAAACTTATAATGCGAATTGTCTTCTTTTGGAGAGTGGAAAGCTTATTACTATACGAGGGGAAGGTATTCCCCCACAGAATGTTACAGTAAGAGATTTGAGAGTAGATAAGAGTATAATACAAGGAAAGAAGTGCCGTCTGGGGAATAAAACACCTTATCTTATAAAGTATACCTAAAATTTTGGAGATTTTATTACAAATTGAATCAATATGAATCTTCTAGGTAATGTGAGTATTCAGATGAAGACCAAGAAATTTGGTAGAATCAGTCTGGGAGATCGTAGAGCCATTCTGCACAATAGTATAGTTATTAAGCTTAACTTTTGAAACAGGCTGCGCGTTCTTTTGCCAACAAGTGATGACGTTGAATATTTGCTGGTAAAACATATAGGCCTATGGCACTACGATATTATTGTAAAGAAGTCAGTGCTCACTGGCAGTTTAGGCGTAATCCTACTGCCCTACGATTCTAAGGGTCATGTTTATATGCTCTAAGGCCTAAGGGCCATGTGATGGCATGATTTTGACATAAATGCATGGCTAGAAAAAAGAGAAACATCTCTCCCACTTGATTCGTTTCATTTCGCAAGTTACTTCACTTAACACGTAATGACAGTCGAGGTGTGGATAAACTGAAATAGCAAATTTAGGCTATTAAACTGGTCTGTCATTTAGAAAATTTTGAATAAAAGAATATGTTCAAATTTGTACAATGTTCAAATATACCGTGCGAGAAGGATGAAAATGAGAAAAGCATTGCGAGCAACATAACAAGTCTGAGAGACCAAATAGATCTCCGCTATCAATAAATCCCTTAAATATTTCTTACTCTGGTGTTAAAGTTAGTAGGGTCTAATAGATGAAAATAACTAAGTACATGTATTTTTAAAGATTTTCTACAGACTGACAATAGTTGATAACAGGGATGGCTCCAGGATTTGCCCGATAGTAGGTCCATGCTCCCCGACGGGGGGCCAGTAGCCCAAAGCCCCGACAAAGGCGATGAGTAATTGACAAAAGGATGAGGAACACCAAATTTTGCGCCCCGAAAAATATTTGACTTTACAAAAATTTGAAAATTTGGGAGTCTAATTGAAGAAATTTTGAAAAATTTGGATTTTATGGAAGAAAATTTGAGAAATTTGGGTTTTTAAGAGAAACTGGAAAATTTGGGGTCTTTATTTAAGATATGACCTTCCAATGAGCAAAATCGAGCAGATCGTCGGGGCTACTGAAGGTTATTGGGATTATATTTTATCGTCCGGATTAAGGCCCCCGACGAAATTGAAAAATTTCCCTGACGGGGGCAGCCTTACCCGACGGGGGCCCCTGCCGACCCTTGTTTGATAATCTTGTTACCTTTACCTGTAATCAGCATATTCTTAAACTCTGAAATTCAATATTGGAACCTAGAAGTTGAGTAAAGTGTTACTAACTCCATAAGTATGTCCCTAGTGGAAACAACTTGCTACAACTTTAAAATCATAAATTTACAGAGTATCAGTTTCCAATATCAACCATCCAATATACCTCTTCAATATTCTTGCACGGTGTTCTAAACCTACATACCGTGAGTGCACTAGCTTAAACCATTGCCTGCATGGAGAAAATCTCTTTGATTCACTTTTCATGTCAAAACTGTGCAGTTATTACTGGGAATTTATCAACACAAAATGTAGACAAAATCGAAAAAAAAAAATATTTTACACAATGACCTTTAGTTTTCTCCTTCGGTTAAAGTGGGTGTGACACGGCCAAAGTACGTTTCTCAGTAAATATTGTTTGGGTACAGCTTGAAATGAAACAAATGTTTTTCCGACTCAACTGCATCCATAAACACAGTAATACGACCTTGTGAATTCCCATTTACAGGCCAGACTCAGCCATCTGAAATCCAAAAGCGAAAAAAAAGTATGTGAGCGCGTCTCAAGATCGTGACGTCATTGGAGGCACGGTTAGTAACACTGTACCAGGCAGCTCACCCATCGTTCTACACATCGAATCATGCATACTAACGCGCGTTAGCAGGTACATCATTGCAGACACCTGTGCTACGATACTATACAGCAGCGCGCGTGACCAGTGACCACATCGTGAACTATGCGTCGTTGCGCGGTGACTGCTTACCATCACAATAGCAATGAACAGCTCACTGAGTAAAGGCGCGCTTGTTATGGACTGTCCATACATGTTCATAGCTGTTCTGTACAGCGCGCCCGGACCGCGTTCTTTTTGCACAAAAACAAAGCTGTTTATTATATGCAGGGAAGCTAAAACACGGGCGCATATGCACGCGAACATATTGGCCAATGATATGCTTCGAAGCCCCCAACATGTTACGCGCTTTGCGCTCTGTATGTTGGGCGGGTATTGTGATGTAATCCTTTTCATGAAGTTTCTAAGATATGAAACTTTCCCAAAGCGTTGCATTATTTTCACATCTAGATACGCGTCCTTACATAGCGCAGTGCGGGGTGCCGCCAATTGCGTCATAAAAGTCAGGTGACCTGTTGCGGCATTTTTCGAAATTGGATTTCTGGACGTTTTTCTTCAAATTCTATTTATGCCGAACTGCGCCGGTTTTAATTGTGTGCGAGATGATACTTTTACATTACTGTACCCAATCTTGCAATACACAAAAGTTATTTTGGCCGTGTCATGCCCACTTTAACGAATTATTTCCAATATTTTTGATTCATTTTTCCAGTGTCGGTGTACATCCCGCCCCGTTAACCAATACGCGCTAGTTGCGCGATGATTTGTTAAGGAGTAGTTCGCGCCATATTGTGAACACCAAGTGGTGCCCCACCGCTGTAATGCTAAACAATAGCGCGTGTTTTATCCAGTCTACATTATGATCGGTGCTACAGACCAAGGTCGAAGTGGCGGAATGACGATCAATGGAGGCAAAGTTAGGACCAAATTTGCAGTGTCTCGATCAACCAGTCGTTTACTCCTTGCGTGTACTTGTGTCATTTATAGAGCTTGCCTGCGTATGGGGTGCATAGAATTAGCCCCTACTTACGTCGTATCGCGTCTCATAATCATAAAGAAATAAAGCGCGCTTTTAAATACAGCACAAGAACTTTAGTGCGCACACAAACGTTATCGGGTTTTATGCAGTGCGTAGACTTCCTAAGCAAAACAATAGACCTTATGCATATGATGTCACAATGGAGAAAGTGCTCCCTCTTTTGGAGGAAAATGGCGGAAAGTCGCGTATCATTGCAAGTTACACCAATAAATGCAGACATCTGATTTGTCAACCAATGGTATACGCGCGTAAGTCCACTACAAGTGCGGCGAAATCCACGCCGTTCGTGCACGTGTGCCAGTCATTGTTGTCACCCAAAATGACGTCAGTGTGATGTCAATGCATAAGGTCTATACTCATCATGGGATTTCAGTTACGTGACTTTAACCAACTAGACGCAATTTTGAAGGGCAAGATTGCGCGTTTTTTATGTTTTGAAGGGCAAGCCAGAGAATCCTAAGCTAACGCTTAGGATTTCTCTGGGGCAAGCGTCCATTGTGTCACAGTAGTATCTATGGTTATGCCGTGCGCGTGAGTTGTAAATTCGCTTACTGCGTGTGTGTTTTGCCCTTCAGTGCATGCCACATGGGAATCCATTGCACGTGACGTCACATGAAATCCCTATAGACCTTGTGCATATGATGTCACAATGGAGAGAGTGCGCCCTCTTTTGGAGGAAGATGGCGGAAAAGCGCGAATCATTGCAAGTCACACCAATAAATGCAGACAGCTGATTCGTCAACCAGTCGTATACGCGCGTAAGTCTACTTCACGTGGGTCGAAATCCACGCCGTTCGTGCACGTGTGCTTCATTGTTTGCACCCAAAATGACGTCAGTGTGATGTCAATGCATAAGGTCTATATGAAAGCCCAAGCACGCGCTCAACCGTGCGTACTTTTTGCCAGGCATACAGCCTACATACAAGTTAAATAGCAGAAGTTGCGTTTTCGTTTAAATATGTGCTGCGTATTGTTTGATCTTACAAGCAGCTGTCTACTCAGTCAGTGTGGAATTCTGTACTTTTTGCGTTTTAGATATTTAGCCTAGGATTTGCAGTTCAAGGAGACACACGAAGGCAAGTGCCTGTTATCTGTTTTATTCGTAATCGTCGCGCAGGGTTTCGTAGGGAATAATGTTTGCTAAGGTAATGTTGTTACCTAAGCCTTACATTAACGCTGTATACGTTAGTGATGAGTAAAGCGTAGCCAGCTGACGTTTTAGGGTACCTAGGCCTAGCTCTCACGTACACTTTGCTCCTTGAACTAGGCCTAGGTTATTGCAACACAAACTTTTGACTGCATGTTACTATGAGAGTAACATCGTCTGCGTGCGTTTCTACAGTGATTGTTGCTATATACGTGTATGCGCTTGTATGGACGTAACCATAGCTATGGACTATGCACAGAATTACTTTTATTTCTATGGCACTATGTCACAATTGAACAGTAATGCGTGCTATTTAGCATACAATAGTGTGAACGTCCTAGTAACAAGATTTAGCAGCTTGATAGAATGATTAAAAACAAAACAGAATCGTTTGTGTAAATTAAAATGTTTGATCTCTTTTTGGACACTAAGCGCAAATAATCTTAGAATGAAGGGTCTTAAACATATAAAGGACCCGTAGAGGTCACTCACACAGGAGTATACGTGAATTTGAGAAAGATCAAGACCATTCAAAATTTTTGATGGTGCGATAGCCCAATTCTGCCAATAGATATATTGTATGGGAAGCTCTAAAGCCGCAGTCACACTACAACGAATTCTGATCGGATTCCGATCCGATTTTTGTGAGTTTTTATTAAAATCTTCTCCATTTCGGGTCGGAAAGAACCCAAACTTTGCCAACCTGTGTAATTATATGATTTGCATCAGAAGTCTATGAAAATAAAATATTAACAAATTTTTTCGTGACCTCACACCGACAAACAGCTTTTATCGGACACGCGTAGTCCGATAAAAGCTGTCTGTCGATGTGACGTCACGAAATAATTTGTATAAATTTAATTTTCGTAGTCCTGCGATAAAAATCATATAATTACACAGGTTGGCAAATTTTGGGTTCTTTCCGTCTTACGAATTCGTTGCAGTGTGACCGCGGCTTTAGGCAACCCAAATACTAGGTCAGCAGACTGCGCGGACAAAAGCACAAGTTCTTGGTCACTGTCCCGTTTGTACCCAACTGTACTGAAAAAGCATAACTGTCCACAAAAAGAAAACAGTTTAATAATACCAAATGCTTGCTGAGTTTCCCGTTGAAGGCTCTCTAAGCTCACCCCAGAAACATTTCTCCCTACTAAGAAATCTTCTAGCCCCTCCTCCAATTTAAACCAAGCCTCCTGTCTTATACCCCTCTAAGACAGAGCCACAGTAGCCTGCACTGAGTTTAAACTGCTCGAGGCAATACTGACAAGCACGGTGTGTGTGTGGGTGTGTGTGTGTGTGTGTGTGTGTGTGTGTGAGCTTAATTGGGAACACAACAGACTTTACAAGTCATTGTTGACCATCCCAAGTGAAACTGTAATGTTTCAATAAATGTCAATCAAAGTATAGTTATCAACTGTATTTAGAACTCTGAGGATATTCCTAAATATGTATGGGCAGAGAATTGCTAGCAACTCCCTCGTTTGGGGGATCCCAACTATAATAACTACTGTCCGCGTTGGAGATTTGTTAAAACTTCATGCAAACCAACTATTGTTTTTCTTTGCCATCTCTCCACTTTCTTCGAAAAAAAGTAAATACCTTCTTGAAAAATGATGAAAAGTATTTCTGTTTCCCTGCTTGTATAGAATCATTAATTTTCTTCTCAGGTAATGCATGTAATCCAAATCCGTGCACCAGCGGCCAGTTCCAAGTAATCCAATGTAACCCATCTTCCGGTGATTGCGAATGCCCAGACGGTTATTTCCTTACAACTGCCACCGGACCATGTGCTGGTGAGTTTTACTAAAATTACAGTTAAACTGATCCGTTTAGAGAGATCTGTTTTCTTTAGAAAGTTTGTGCTCCGTAGAAATTATTGCAGGTATCACACTGTCCCGAAGTTGACACCAGAGGGACACACGATAAAGGAAATGATCAAATTCGGCTCTGATCGGTAAGTACGTCGTGACTTTCTTGAGGGCATCTTAGGCCATCGTATGGCCGCCGGTGAAGTTTGTCAGGCTTCGACAGCAACTTCGTGAGCTGTGACAAAATCTTTGGTATGCCAAAAAATTGCCGAAGGACTTTGTGAAGGTTCATTTTCGTGTTGAATTCCTGTGTCCATTTTGCCCTTCGTAAGACTATCGTGAGGGTATCATGTCGAATAGTGTTTTCTTCGTCTTTACTTCGTGTCATCATCGGTGACATCGAGTAGTGTTCGCCTCGCGAAGACAATACGATGGCAACAAGAAGCTGCACGATTTCTTAGGAAGGCAACGCGAATACGTGAAGCCCTCGCAATGCCCTCGTGTAGCCATTGTATTAGAGTACCGTGACGCCTTCGTGACCTAGTTCGAAAGTATCGTACTCTCAATACGACGTCGTGTAGCCTTCGTGTACCCTTCAGGTCGCCTTCGTCTCTCCTTCGGGTATAAACTACTATAAAAATTAACGTGTTCGTGTAGCCTCCGGTTCGGGTGCCATCGTGTGACCTTCTGTAGCATCGTACTTGCTTCGGCTGTTGATTGGCTGTTGACCGAGGTTCGGGGCTATCTTCGCCCGAAATTCCAAATTTAATATTCGTGTGTCCATCTGGTGTCAACTTCGGGACAGTGTGACGCCTGCATATGCAGGGGTCACACTGTCCCGAAATTGACACCAGATGGACACACGATAAAGGAAATGTTCAAAGTCGGCTCTGATCGTAAAAACATCGGTACACTCGTGAGGACCGGTGGAGTCTCTCAGGCTCCGGGACCAACTTCGTGAGTGGTGGTAAAATCTTTGGCACACCAAAAAATTGCCGAAAGACATGGCGAAGGTTCATTTTCGTGTTTAATTCGTGCGCCCATTTTGCCAGTCGTAGGGCCTTCGTGAGGGCATCTTGTCACAGCGTGTCATCTTCGTCTTTACTTCAGTGGCGTAGCTACGGGGGGGGGGGGGCTGGGGAACCTAGGCCCCCAGATATTCGTCTGCCCCCCGATTTTTGTGTCCTAATAAAATGTGTAAGGATTAAGAAAAAAATGTTTGAACGGAAATAAACTTTGAAGTATTTCCTTCAAAAAATAAATAAATAAAATGTGTAAGAATGAAGAAAAAGTAAATGTGTGAAAGACACATTTTGCGCACGTATCAAATCAACTTATAACTTTAAAATGCCTACTTTCACTAAATTAGGTATAAAATCTGCACTGTCGTTTTAGGTGTGGCGACCCTTCGACTAGACCCTTCAACCCGTGACCTTTTCCCCGAACCCCCCCTCCCCCCATTACTGCCTTTAGAGTTGAAAAGAACATTTCCAAACACTTAGTTCGGGCTTCCCATCCACAACAACCCACTGACAACACCCCAGGTACATTTCCCTGTGGTCGTAGTAGGTGCAACACATGCCCAGTGGTTGGCAAGAGCACACTCATTCATATTTTGGGTTCTAACGGCAACAGATTCAGTGTGAACCAACACTTTACCTGCACCTCCACAAATTTGGTTTACATTTTAGTTTGTGGACGTTGCAATTGCCTATATGTGGGAGAGACCAAACGTCGCCTGGCTGACCGATTCTCTGAACACCTCAGGTCCCTCAAACAAAACCTTCAAGGTCATCCGGTAGCCACACATTTCAACCCCTCCCCCATACCGTGCTCAATTAAAGACTTGGCCGTTGCCGCAGCATTAATGTGCAGAGGTTCTGACCGTGATCGTCAGACCGCTGAAAATCGGCTTATCATGAAGCTCGGGACCCTCTCCCCACACGGTCTTAACATTAGAATGGACCCTTTTTTAACTTGTTCCCCTTTTCATTTCTTTTTACCAGTTTTTCTCAGCCTCCATTCGCATTTTTACACCGTGTTCGTTCTGTACGACCGATTTGCCGTGCCTTTCTTCAATGTGCTTCTTCTCTATTTCTACTTCATTGTTATTCAGTTGCATTTCTTTGCCACCTGATAAAGAGTCTAAACTCGAAACGTCGTGGAATTTTCCGCAAACTTTTAGCACTTTTTACAACCTTTATCGACATATATATATATATATATATATATATATATATAAACATATATAAACATATATATATATATATATATAAACATATATATATATATATATAAACATATGAACATACATTTCAAATGTTAAATGTTAAATTGCTGTTTGCGATTGGATTGTGTATAATCTTCTTTGATTCATTCTACCGCTTGGCAACCCTCATTGTAGATATGCGGTATTCATTTTTAGTAGCGTATCCGTTTCTTCGTCCTATACCTTGAAAAAATAAGCACTTTCAGTTTGTTTCAAAAACTTTATTTCCGTCAGTCATTTTGCATAGAGAAATTAGTTTAATATGTATAAACATAAATACAGGTGACAGACTGGGGAGTATCCACAGGAAGCTTGGCAAAGCTTTTTAAAGGGGATACCCCTACAACAGGAAAATGATTACGGCAAAATAAATTACAGAAAATTCAAACAAGTATAAAACAAAACACTGCAATATAGAAAGGAAAAACGAAGTACATTTTAAATAGTGTCATAGACTGTTGTTTGTAAAGAAGCGTTTTAAATTTCTTTTAAACGTTTGTAGAGAAGAACATTGAGTAACTGAAAGGGGAAGGAAATTTCAAACACGGGGGCAACATAACGAACACAATGAAGGGAAGACTGAAGTCTGTAAAGCGGTGTTGTCCGGGCTAGCTGAGCGAGTGTGATAAGAATTTACCTCATAGCACATCTTAAAGTAATCTCGAAAGATATCTGGTAATTTTCTCCCCCAAAAATATAAAGAAGAATTCCATATTGATAACGATTTACATCCTAAATTGAAAAAGGTTCAACTTTTTAAAGAGTGAGGGCGTATGATAAGAATAATGTGCATTAAAAATATACCGGATAACTCTTTTTTGAAGGATAAACAATGGCTGTAACTTAGACGGATAAGTAGAACCCCAAACAGTATTACAATAAGACATAACAGGAAGGATGAGAGCATTGTAAAGAGAGTAATGAGAATTTTCCTAGGCAAAGTAGAGGCAATAATTTTAGATCTTTTTGTAGCAACTAAAGAAATGTGGTCTTTCCAAGATACGTGCTTGTTAAGTAAAACCCCCAAGAATTTAGCAACATCAGAAAGCGGCACTAAAGTATTACAAAGATTAATTGATTGAATTGTGGTATCAACTGGTTAATTGACCGAGTTGAACAATACTGATGTAACCTTCCTAACATTTAGAGGAAGGTTATTAACACAAAACCACCTGTAAATCTTTACGAATTCTGTCTGAACAATTTCAAGAAGATGATTGATATCAGGATTTGAATGATAAAATATTTGTATCATCAGCGTAACTAATAACATGCAGATTACCGCTAACTCTGTGTAAATCATTAATATAGATTATGAAAAAAGTGGTCCCAAAATAGACCCTTGGGAAAAGCCACGGGTGATTTCACGATAATGAGAATTTACATTACTAATTGCAACAAATTGATGTCTGTCAGATAAGTAGCTTTTGAACCATTCTAGTGCATTACCTCTAATTCCATAGTGATTAAGTTTATTGAATAAAATGTTATGATCAAGAGTATCGAAAGCCGTAAACAGGTCTAAGAAGGTACCAGAGACAAAGTGTCTCTTTTCAAAAGTATTTAGTATCATATCACATAATTATCTTGAAAGCCAGCGATTGGATACGTAATCGACCCATGCAAAGATAACTTTTCACTTAGACGTGGGAAATACTCTCCAAATTTACTTTGATTTCCTGCAACCAAGTCGAACAAGGTCTTCCTAACGTTAGTGTATTTTTTAACTTGTTTCAACGTGCTCATATTTTAATTCTGTGACTGCCCATTAGACCTGTAAGTTATGCTTTCTGAACTGTCCAAATTTCCACTCAAAAGGAAAACGAAGAGTGAAAAGCTGCAGAAAACTGTGAGCACTGAGAGTCCCATACATCCTTGAGTTACAAAAAGGCCTATTACCCTGTTTTATTGTATCATTGTTAATAATTAATCTCATTTTTTTTTTATAACAGACGTTATTGAGTGTAATGACGGAAACAATGGCGGATGCGATCCGATGTCAACAACGTGTTTGAACAGTATTGGAAGTTTCTCGTGTCCATGCAGGACTGGATACCAGAGACAAGGACTGCCGAATGCTTGCTCAAGTAAGTGTGCTCACTAGCACCGTTAGAGTTGGCTCCTCTAAGGCGTTACTTTAGTTTGTCGTCCCCCATGGGAAAAGATCTTTGAGAAAGGTTGGGACATTACGTTTACACCATTGTACTTGCAGTAGACAGAAAGTGTCTCTCCTCCTCACACAGTGGCGTCACCAGACTTTTCATTCGGGGGCGGGGGGCAAGGGGGGCACAACAGTTCGACGAGGGGGCACAACTAGATAGCGGCGTATGCAGTATGTTGTGTGAACGCCGGCCTGGGGAGGGGTCCCTTTGAAAATTTTTGAAAAATTAGGTGTCCTTAGATGCAATCTGGTGCCACATACGCTACCTTTTTGAAGTAAAATTTCTGTCAAAAAATAACGAATTTTTAGGAACAAAAAAAAAAAAAAAAAAAAATTATGCATGGATTAAGAAATTTTCATGAAAGTGAAAAAAACGTGCATGTGTATTGCCGAATCAACGATCAAATATTGGTTCGATTGTGGACTTTTCAATTAACGTATAATTCTCATGATCCACAAACTGAGTGATTGGAGTCTTGCGATTAAAGTGATCATAGAATTTTGTATCATATATTTCTCTTTTAAAATTTATTGGAATTATTTTTTTCGAAGAAGAAAATACGGAAAAGTCTCCTTGAAATTGCTGGCACTGAGCTTGCATTACAATTCGCAACGCAAGTGGCAGGCAACTTCCATGGTATTGTACGTACCAAACAACACCATTCACTGTTTTCGTTAATGAGTCCGCGAGGCAGACATTTCCGCTACACTTTATCAAGGCGTATACTCACACCTATTGAGGCGGCGAGGATTATGGATCGATTACCAAGACCGATGCTCAGCCTCCGACACAGAGAACACTGTCTGCTTTATGAGATGGGGCCATTTTGTTATTCGAAAAAATACAAATTGCTGCCTTTTCTTGTCCTGAGAAGAATCAAATCATATGAAACATGGTAGTCAAATATTCTAACTACAGAACTTACAGAAGATCTACATCTTTTTTTCAAAATCTCAAATCTCAGTTGGGGGGGGGCACACGGGGGGCACAAGGTTTTCCAGGGGCACGTGCCCCCTGGCCCCCCTTGGTGACGCCACTGCTCAAACAGTGCCTCCCCGGATCGGAGAACCTCCCCTCGGAGGTTTTTCTAGTAGGTTTACTAAACCTCTGAAAGGCTGCCATTGTTCAACTTCATACGGCTTGCATTTTGGCTGAATAAGTGGATGCTCAAAAAAGTAATAAATCCTGTAGTAAAAATTCCGTCGCACATTACGTCCTTATTTCCAGGAAAAGAAACTTTCCGTGTAAGAGTTTTCATTCACATTTGCGGCTCTCATAATAGAATGACAACTGACATGGGTATCTCACTTGAGACACTGGAAGTATGGAGTTTCAGCATCTTTCGACCCTGTGTAATCCCCCATCCACATATAAAATCCCAAATTGTTTATCATATACCTAAGAAAGGGTAATCTTGTGGAAGGGGAACACTGTTTTGTCATTACACACATTTACAGGAGGTTAGTGACAAGTCACTACAGGGTTTCTGACATGCACAAATCAAGCAACCCATTAAAAGCAGAATTAGTCTAGTTCTTTCTTTGAATTACTCCGAGCCATTGTGACCACGACGAGAGACCGTGAATGCAAATTCAGTTTTTGCTTGACGTCAAAGTGCAGGCCTTTTGCCAGGCAATGGACTGAATGGGAGGGGGGTAGCTTTCAAGAGAGGGTAGGGATAATTCTCAAGAGGTACGAATTTGTAAAGTAATATCAAGAAAATAGTAATTTTCAAACATTTTCATCAAGAGGTGGGCGAAAATTTTTCTATGGGGACACAACCTCTGGTCCCCTTGACTATGGGACTGTGTGTCTGAAAGCACAAAGTGTATGTTGCTCGGGTCATTTCCATGAATCTTTTATAGGCTTAACAGGAATAACAACAGAGGTTTAATCACACCGAAGTATTGCAGGCAGTGCAGCATAAACGACCGTTCTGTTTGTTATCACTTAAAAGGCTTCCATTACATTCTCATTCATGCATAAATCGTCAGCAATAATTTGGGGTTTATTATGGTCTCTAACAAATGAACAGACAATCGAATTCAAACTGTACTACTTATTTTGATATTACTGTTTGATGGAGCTCCTTAAAGTTTGTATGTACCAAGGTTAAAGTATTTTGACAGTTTTTTTGTCCCATTTGGATGTAACGCACTAATACTTCCTCCATTGACTTACGAAAATTGATGATGTCGTGGTCTCTGGACCCTTGCAAAGGTTTAAAACGGGTACAAGTTCCTCCTCATATGAGAGCTGACAAGTAGGCTTTTCTCATTAATTGCAAATGTATGTATGATGACGGCTGAATTTTTGAGCCCAGAGAGGTGGCTTATATAATACAGTGGTGGATCCTACCTTTGCACTCATTTCAAAATGCCCGTTGACATTTGGGAAGGGCACAATGCAAAACAATGAGCAAAATACCTTTATTTTTATATTTTCCCACGATTAGTATTTCCCTTTTTTTGCATAACAATGACATCATATTTAGCACATCCCTTCAGCAACATGGTCTGTGCTGTTTTCCCCGCCCCACTAGGGTGGAAAATTTGTGGGTTAACACCTTCTACATGTTTCTATTAGTGGCAAGCCCCATGAAAAGGGAATCCATCAGTGGGAGTCATACTTACCGTACGTGTCCAATTAGTTGGCACTGTTTTTCCGGGGTCTTTGTTTATGAGAAAGGAGCACTCCTTCGGCCCGTTGGCTACAAGCCTGCCTCAGAGCTGTTGTCAGTCCAAAATCATTGTCTAATAGCCCTTTGGTATATTTGCTGGTTGGTATTTTGGCCGCTTAGTCTTTGCCCAAATTAAGAAGATAAATTGAAAAAAGGTTTTCTGAATTTATTTAAGCAATCTTAATGATTGCCATTGTAAGTATACCATTAAAAACGGGGATCATTTTCATACGCTTTACAGACTCTTGCTCTAAATGGTAAAGAGGTCAATCATAATGTATAAAACAAAAATTTAGGGTTAAAGAGATTGCCTTTACATTTTAATTTAAACTCTGGGCTGCTTTTTTCCCTTTTGTAAGCGCAAACAAATGGGAGTTACAGGCATGTGCTCTGGGGGTTCAGACCCCATGTCTCAGCTGCGATAAAAATGCACAAAACCACCTTTGAGGGGCTACTGCCAAGGTCCAACACCAGGGCGTTGTCCTTGAAACCCACCAGGGCTCTGCTAGGGAACCCTGCACCCACATGGAGGGAGGTCTGCGGTCTAGCGGTATCTCTGGCCTCATTGGGTTAATGTGATCTGAACCCGCCGGGATTGACTCCTTGCTTCGCCCTCTAGAGCTACTAGTCTAAGCAAGATAATGTTTTTGACTTAACCTAGAACTACTTGCTAAACAGCTTTTTTGCAAAATGCATTTTTTTTGAAATCCATTATGACATACTATTAAAGTCCGAGTACATACGAGGTTGGCGAAACATGTCTTATTTGCATAAATTTAAATTGCCGCAATTCTGATAGACATCTGATCATATCTCGAGATTTGAGACTCGTAGAAGAATTAATTTGGTGTCTATAGACATGTTTTCGAAGTTTGGAAACACAGTTATAGCAGTGATACTATAACATGTTACTAATTTGTATAAATTTAAATTGGCCGCCATTTTGATACGCCCTGCTCCATATCCCGAGATAAAGAACTCGTAGAAGAAAGAACACACTGGCTGTGTGATTGGCAAATAGAATTGTTGGTGAATTGAAAGTGTCTCGATTCAGAGCATGAATGCAGGTTTTGTCATGGTTATCTTATTTAATGAAAAATTCCGGTGCTTTTCGCGCATTCGTCACCGTTTTCACTCCATCTTATGACCATTATTAAGGGTATAATACACGCAACTATTCTGGTCACAACACTTTTCCGAAAAACAGAAGTATATCTCCAACCTTT
Organism: Holothuria leucospilota; assembly: GCA_029531755.1. Taxonomy (NCBI): domain Eukaryota; kingdom Metazoa; phylum Echinodermata; class Holothuroidea; order Aspidochirotida; family Holothuriidae; genus Holothuria; species Holothuria leucospilota. Next base: position 34,916,469 of record CM055969.1, on the reverse strand, counting down.
GTAGAGGCCTATGGGATCTTTCCATCTAATTTGTAGCATGATGTGGAAAGTTGAAAGTACCTATTTGCCGTGAAACATTAGTTTTAAAAAATTTTACCGAGAGCTTCGCTCGCAGCCATTACCGGTATGAAAGGTTATTGTTAATGCACTTACGACTAAAAAATATTCTGAAACGCGCTTTTTAGTCCTGAACCTCTTTTGCTCTACCTATCAGGGAGGTTTAATACACCTCCCTGCACCTATATAATCTCCCTCCCATTCCCCATTCCTGGAAGCTGTTCGTCTTGATTTTCGATCAAACTTAGAAATAAAAATACTATAAAATATTGTAAAAATACGATTATAGTTGTAAAGTGCTGGGCATCATACTCTATAGTATCATGTGGATGTCAGGTACTTAGCATCATGTCAGTGCCCCGTTTTATATAATTAATCCAGAGCTTCCAGCAGGCCCTATACCGTTGTCTTCCAGCCTTAGATACCCTTTTCAAGTAATGCACAGTGAAGCAAAGGAAAATTTTAGTAATAGTCCGACAATGTATCTGTGGACTCCACGGACGTATTTTGCGTAAAAGCTTTCCCCGAATAGATGGCAGTGAAGAAGCCAAAAGGGGACTTCTTGCGGTTCATCACAACATACCCTTCTCTAAGACAACATACTCTCCTCTTTCATCTAGCAAACAATTAGAATTCACTAAATTATGGATATTTTTCAGCCATATATGATCAGTTCCAAAAATATCCCAAAGATAACACCATTTTGCATCTAAGCAACCTTAAATTAGCAAAAATTTCTCAAAAGGGAGGGGAACACCCACTCCTCTTAGATCCCTCCCCCAAGAGGACATCTTTTTGTCGTGACAAAGGAGTGATCCCACACTACTGTATAAAATTGCAGGGACGCACACTCTCCTCTTTAACCTAACCAAAAATTAGAATTCACTAAATAAGGATATTTTCCAGCCAACGTGATCAGTTCCAAAAAATGCCCCAAAGATGGCACCACTTAGCATCTAGACAACCTTAAATTAAAAACAATTTCTCAAAGGGGAGGGGGACACCCCTCCTTGACCCCTTCCCAGGACGGCACCTTAATGTAGTGGCCAAAAGGATTCCATACACAATCACAGGGGCCCACAAAAAGGTACAATTTACGCAGACTTGGGGGACTGAGGTGGCATTACGACGTCATCTGTTCTGCCTCTCCAATCACCAAATCCTGGCAACGCCACTGGTAATGTTTTAGCACCGCACAGATCATCATCACCGGATGATAACTGTGACACGATAGGATACAGTACACACCTGCCTCTTAATCCTCTTGCCGATATCCATCTACGATCACACAATAATGTTTACTGAGCAGTCAGCACCATGTCCTTATTTGGCTTCCTGACTACCTAGAAGAATTCACACAACACTCTTTGAAACTTGTTCACATCACAAGTCACAACACACGAAGTCGCAAATATGAGTACAGAAACACAGATTCAGTCAAAGATATTTATTATAATTATATACACTAGAGCTATGATATATAAATAGTATTGCATGCAGGAAAAAACATTACCACTTGTTGCAATGATGCATAACTGGCTTGTTTGCGTTATGGTACAATGTGAGGACTGTGTAGTAGTTTGTGTAGGTAAATGTCGCGTACACTTTTGCGGTCTGGGCATGCCCCGGCATCTCGAGTAGGGGATCGGGAGCGAGTTAGTTAAATCAAATTGGCCATCTAAATAGTGCTTCTGACTTGCGCTGGCGAAAAGTCATTCGTTGTAAGTCCAAGTCAAGTTACAAGTAAATCAATGTAAGTCCAAGTCAAGTCACGAGTCAATACGAAAATCGCAAGTCAAGTCACAAATCACGAAAATAGTGACTCGAGTCAGACTCGAGTCCAAGTCAACAACCCTGCAAATTACACCATCAAAATACAGACAGCTGATTTGTTTACTGGTCGGATACGCGCGTAGTTTTCTACGAGAGCGTGTGAAGTCCACATCCGGCTTACAGTGTACTTCCTTGTTTTGTCATCAAAGCGTGACGTCAATGCATAAGGTCTATTATGTATTACAACCCAGCAGCATGTTGTCCACTGAGTCTACCAACCTTTTAAAGATACTAACGTCCGAACGTTATCTGCAGGGGAGGAATTCTTTTACATAAGCTAAAATCTAGCAGATAAATTGTGCCAGAAAAGCAGCTGCATGACAAGGTAATATGTGCAGGCAAAAGTATCTGTGCCCCTGAGTGAGAATACCCCTTATGTATATAAAAAGGAGCTTGTAGAACAAAGGAAGAAATGGGCTAAAATGTAGGCAACCTTTCATGATCGTATTTTTGCTTTGTTTCGCAGATATAAACGAATGTTTGAATGCTAACACTAATAATTGCGATCTCAGTACAACCACGTGCTTAGACAACGACGGAAGTTTTACGTGTCCATGCAGAAATGGATTCCAGAATTTAGGGCTGCCAAATCAATGTTCAAGTAAGTGTACTAAACCCCTCAAGATCGTTTTTATTTTCAAAATTATAAGTATTTTACTTAGACCTGGAGTACGTTTTAAGAATAAGTCCTCAAGTACAATCGATGTCACAAATTACCTTTGGCCCAGAAAATGGAACTTTAAACTGAGTCAGCACACACAGTCTGAAATTCATCACCAGACGTGCTGTGAGGTGGGTTGCGTGCGGGGAGATAGGATGTCATCCCTAGAAATATTCTCCATCCCACACAAACTTACAAAGAACAAAAATTAAAATTACCTCACTATAACTTAACATGTCTCCCCTGAAAATTACCTCATTGCTCTGGAAGATATCTCTCCAAGACTTTTGGCAACGGTTGCGGAGACTGTCACACAACAAGTCTAGCAGGTGCATTAATCTTTAGATGCTTTCCGCTGTCATTGCATCTACGTGGACTAATCTCCACCACTCCCAACTAAGGTAAGGGTACCACTGAGAAGAAATATGTGATTTGTTAGTTATTCCTACACTCGAGTTTCATGACGAACTATACACCACAGTCTCAAACTATTCAGAATGAAGAAGGCCGCCCTCCAAAGAGGGTTACTGGAACATTGCTTATATTCCACTGATCCCTTTGACAATGATTCAGAGACGGCGCCAAGATTTGCCAGACGGCGGGAGCAAGCTTTCTGAAAGGGGCAGTAACAGTGGCGTAGCTAGGGTTTGTGGCGCCCGGGGCAAGAAACGAATCGGCGCCCCTTCCCCCAATCTTCGGGGGGTGGGGGTGGGTAGTCTTATGAATACTTACACAACTCGAGAAGTTAAATTGAACAAATGTCAAAGTCTGACCCAAAGGACTTCAATGATTGCATTATTCATGTTTAAAATCAAAGACCAAAGACCGCAAACTGTTTTGATTTACTTGAATTATTCTGATGTAGGCCTAATACAATGCACAAAATACAATGTAGTATCTTCAAGTGCATTATTGCTTTCCAACTATAAGACCAACAAGAAACAATGTAAATAAAATCTTTTTGAATCGTTAAGTCGCGTTCATCGCACCTTTCTATTAAACACAAAGATTTCACATGATTGTATTAAAAAAAAAAAACTATACACAGGGTTGCTGTTTACGCAATGCTGTTTTGGCAATGTAGATCTTCTCTGATCCTGCAACAGTTTAATACTATTTACAACATTTGGCAGAATGACGATGAGCTATAACAGCAGCTGATTACAGGTTCACTTTCCGTGTTTTGGCTTCTGCGAACAAATTGATTACATCATCAAAATCTAGTGTATTGGTTTCCTCAGACTCGATGCTGAGGAGTGCCAAAGCAGTCAGTCTCGGCTGTCCCATGGTGACTCTGAGATAAGAGAGAATAAGTTTTAACTTGCTGAAAGACCGTTCACAACTAGCTATGGAAATAGCCACAGTGAGCATAATCTGAATAGCAATTCGAAAATTTCGGAAAACAGAGTCATCACCATATTGAACAATGAACTTTGGCAGGTCCGTCGCATTTGTAATATTGGTACCCTCTCTGTCTTTCAAAAGCATTCTACAATCCATCACATCATTAAATAGCTCAATTCAATCTAAGTCATCGTTATAAAATTTTCCCACGCGAATACAATTTTTCTTTAATTGAGTAACTTTTTCTTCTTCATCTGAGCTTATTAAAACGTTCATGTCTAGAAGAAACCCAAATCTGCAATCCAGATCGTGTAGTCTTGATTGATTGTTGCAGATTTATGCGTTCATTTACCCCTTCTCTTGTTTAGATTGACATTTTTATTGTGTCAATATTACTAAATTATTTTAATAAAAGATGAAATTGCTATATCAATATCATGCTCATGGCAAATGGTAGGTCCAACACTTTTTTAAAGTGTACCTAAAGTCTAGAATTTTGAAAATATATATTTTAGAGGTTGCAAAATGAATCTTATTGGTCCAACTCCCATTGTCATAGCTTGCTCCGATGCTGAGATATTAAATGTTAAAGTTAATTCCTTTAAATCCAAATAGTCCATTGCGCAATAATTTGTGTCCTCCTTGTGGTACAACTCACATTAAATGCTTTGTTTTCCTTTAAAAATTGAATGTGTTTATATGACCTTGAATACTTCCTGTTTTGTTGCATGACATGCTGTACAGAGAGGGCTTGTATAGTCAAGTCACCGCAAAGTCGTAAGGATGCGATCACATTTTGGCACGAGTTGTAGTAACTTTCAGAAAAACAAAGAAATGCAAAGGTTGTAATTTGAGTAGTACAACAATGACATCACAAATTATTGCGCAATCTACCTTTTTAAATTGAGTGAATAAACTTCAACATTTTGTATCTCAGCTTAGGAATGCCCTGTGAAGATGGGAGTTGGACCACTGGAATTAAGTTTTCATGCTCTGTAATATATATTTTTGAATTTTCAGACTTTAGGTACACTTTAAGTGATCTTCCCCCCCCCCCCCCCAGCTACGCTACCGGGCAGTAACTGCAATTCCCAGCAACGGTGACAGGTCAAAGGAAGGAAGGAAGGCGCAGCCGTTATTGATCTGGATTTAATTGTTAAAATTAGAAAACATCGGGGTTTTATTGAAGAAACTTAACATTTAGGATTCTATTGAGGAAAGTTTGAGACCGGGGACTTGAGCAAAAATACATTAAAATTTTTTTGTGTTTATTGTACCTTCACTGTGTTACGGCTAGGTACAATACACAGATCCGAAACAGGATGCAGAAGAACGACATTAAGATTACAAACTGATTATTATTTAACCACCTTTTCTCAATACTCTTACAAAATATGCGAAATTTTCGCTTAGGTCTATATTTACAATATTTAATCTGAATACTTATTTCTAGTCTTTGCCCGCCAGAGGCAACTCGTACCAGGACCAGTGGCGTAGCCAGGGGGGACGGGGGGGGGGCGAGTTGCCCTCTCTGGAAAAATCTTGGGGGAAATTTTGAAAGTGAATATATGGTGAACTTTGCGCATGATCTGGTAAAATTTTAAATTTCTCAACCAGTACACTTTACTTATTTACATGGGCGTCAATCCTGGGGGACGGGGGGACTTGCATTTCGATGGGTGGGGGACACAATATCAAATGTCCACCCCCCCACATTTGCGTAAAAGAGTAGTCTCGTGGCTCTATTTGACTGGCTTTTTGAGTGGCATGTAGGTTTGTTGGGCAATTATTAAGTGTCTCGATGCAGATTCTGAATGTAGATTTCGTCAGGGAAATCTTATTTAATGACAAAATTTCGGCGCGCTTCGCGAGCATGCGTCACGGTTTGCACTCCTTCTCATGACCATTAAAAAGGTAATTATACATGGAACTATTCTGACCACAACACTTTCTGAAAACAGACATACATCTCCAAACATCTGTAGGGGCTTCGCATCAGTATGGGATCATTCAATCAGTGGCAGAGGGGAGGGCCATTCGGCCATGCCCACCCTCACTGATGCCTACTTTTTTAGTTCCTAAAAATACGTAAATTTTTTAACACAAATTTTACTTCAAAAGGTAGCATATTTGGCACCAGATTGCACGTAAGGACACCTAATTTTTCAAAAAATTTCTTAGACCCCTCCCCCAGGCCAGCGGTCACACAACATACTGCATGTCCCCCTTGAGAGAAATCCTGGGCACGCCACTTCATTCAGTCTAATTTGTAGCATGATGTGGAAGGTTCAAAGTACGTTGTTGCCGTTAAACACTTTTCAAAAATTTTTACCGAGCGGTTCGCCGAAGCCATTATCGGTATAGATGGTGATTGTTGACACTTACGACTATAAAGCATTCTGAGAAAGCACTTGCTAATCCTTCACACCTTTGCTATACTACGATCAGCTCCAAAAATATCCCAAAGATAGCACCATTTTGCATCTAAGCAACCTTAAATTAACAAAAATTTCTCAAAAGGGGAAGGCTACCCCCTCCCCTTAGACCCCTCCCCCAAGATGATACCTTTACATAGTGACAAAGGAAGGAATCCACTGCTGTATACAATCGCAGGGTGAATAAAAAAGGTGCAATTTACGCGCCGCCACTGCAGTTAGTAAAAACATCCAGCCAGTCAGAAAAATTAGAATTCATTAAATTATGGACATCTTCCAGCCATGTACGATCAGCTCAAAAAATATCCCAAAGATAGCACCGTTTTGCACCTAAGCAGCCTTAAATTAACAATTTCTCAAAGGGGAGGCCCCCTCCCCTTAGACCCCTCCCCCAGGACGACACATTTATGTAGTGACAAAAGAAGGATCCCACTGCTGTATGCAAAACGCAGAGCGCATAACAAAGTGCAATTTACACGTCTTCACTCAGGTGAAAAAAAAAACATCCAGCTGGTCGGAATTTGGAACCTTCACACCCCCAAATATATCACCCTAGCAACGGGCCTGGTCGGGTCCATGATCTCCGACAATGATCCACGCTGCAAAGCGTTGTTTCAGCTATTTTGGGACATGGTGAAAATAACATCTTGAAGTAATTCCGTGGACTCCGTGTATTTCACCTGGCAGATCATCTATGATGGTCATGTTAACTTTGAAATGATAATTCTTATTAGAATAGGACGTCAGTCATCATAAGGGGGGGGGGGCTATAGGAAGACGCCCCCTCTTCAAAACCAAAGGGATTGGTTTGTGCTAAGTCATGTATGTCCCCCGTCCCCCCTCCCCCCACATTTGAATACGGATTGACGCCCCTGCTTATTTAAAAGTATATGCCACACTGGCACAACCAGTCCTCATTAAAGTTTTCAGAGATGGAATGATGACACCATGCTATGTTATGTTTTACTATCTGTTTTATATAGCATGGGATCTCTGGACCTCTGACAAGGGACTCTGTCCTTTTACTGTATACTTCCAATGTATCTTGATAATTAAAGGAGCAGCATTGTGGTATATGCAGTTTGTTAGAATGGGTCAGTGGTCAAGTGCTATAGGACAGGTCCTCGTAAAATTTGGACTGATTGTGGTGAATGTGGTGAACTGATGAAGGGAAAGGTGTACCAGGGATCACTTAATTACTGTACTTCACCCATTGTGATTCTAAACTACCAGTAGGACTCAAGAGAAATTCACCAAGGCAAGCAAGATAGAAAAAAAAGCTTCCTAAAATAATAGGAATTCTTGGTGATGTATTCAATTTACATTTAGCACCAAATGTGGCATCATTTTGCATCTATCCCCCCTTACATGAGCAAAAATTTTCCAAAGGGGAGGGGGAAACCCCCTCCCCTTAAACCCCTCCCCCACGACGGCGATTAGTCACATCAGCCAGGTCAGAGGAAAGCACCCAGACAAAATTGGGACCTGCGGAGAACACTGATTATTAGGTTAGGTTAGATGAGGTTTAACGTCCCAGTTTCCAACCAATTGGTTCAAGTCGAGACTGATTATTAGGAAGTAGATCACTAATTGGGGGAAATCTTGGTGCTCTTGCCCCCTCTGACAAAAAACCTGGCTACACCACTGACCAGGACGGTCCTTGCTTTTCGAAGACGGCGATGATACGGCAATCGAATGATAGTAAAGGCTTAACTGGTGGTCGTGGTACCCCAACTATAGGCTAGGCTAACTGGCCCACACAGTTTTAGTAGTCGGCTGCAGCAACGGGCAAAACATAGGAGTTTGTCACAGGTAAAAATACAGCTTGCAGACGGCCTGTGGATTAACCAGATTGAGCTCTGTTTGTCTCTCTCAGAACTGTTTGTATTGCAGGTTGTCTCTTGTCGTCTATCTTTCTCTACCTATGATTTTGCGGATCCATATTTATATGTCAGTTACAGATCGACGAGAACATTCCATGAGAGGAATGAGGTAGAAAGCTCGAGAACACGTCTAAGGATTCGACTCAATGTGCCATGGCATAATTTTCCTTTTATACACAATCCAGACCATTGCAAAAGCTACTCGAAAATTCAGATGGCGTGAATCTGCAAACTGAGTTGCAGGACCAGAGTTTAAACCGTTGATAGCGTCGTGACCCTGTGGTTGTCCTAGTTAGTGCCTCATAACAACCGCTTGAGAATGAAAACACGGAACATGTCGGGGCGACTGTGGCGGTCAAGTACTAGGCACTTTAACATACCCACTATAGGATCCTCGACGAAACTAGACAATGTTCCAGACAGAGGGGGAGGGGGAAGGGACAACTTACTTCCCCGATCTGTCGCCACCTCTGCAATGATGACTACAAGACTACTGGAAATAAATTTTATGTAGTTGCTTTCGGAGGGGCGGGGGGGGGGGCGCTCAGCCAACTGTCGGCTTTGGTAGCCGAAGTACATTTATTTAGGGGGATGCTTACGTTACAGCAACTGAAATTATACGATGTGAATGAAAAATGGACAGTTCATAAAAATCTGGGGAAAATTGCCTAGGAAGTAAATGGACGTTTTTCAATGAATGTATAAGAACAAATGCAGACACAGCAATTTGGAACAAGCATTTTTCACCATGAAAAGTTATTTACAGACGCATTGCTAGCCCAGCTAGTTTGTCGGGACGGGGGGGGGGGGGGTTGGTATGGAAAGTCAAGATAAACGTCCCTATTTCCTGGTATTTCAAATTAAGTTGAGGAAAGGCCACTCACCAGAGCCCCAAGGACGTGGGGCCCAGGCCAGCTTTCAGTGGTGTCGGGACGTAGCCCAACAGCTTCTGGGGTACCGAAATTGTGAGCATAATGAACCATATAATCACTTCAAATAGCCTGAGATAAACAGGTCACGACGGTTGCAGTATATGATTTTGTTTTTATTGTCTAACTCAGACTTATAAGTCATACACCAAGTCTCAATCGGACGTTTAAATGTCTCCCTAGTACATAAGTTAAATTGTAGCCTTTCCTTCAATTTAAAAAAAAAGAAATTTGTCTAGTGCACCAAGTGGCATAGCTATGGGCAAAGACCAAAATTTCCTGACAAACATACTATTTTTGAAAAATGAATATTTAGCTGTTAGTTCCGTAACGAGGGGGGGGGTCAATATTATTTTGAAGGGGTGTGTTTTTGTGGGAGAAGGGTTGGCTTGAAACGTAAGTGGTGTTCTAGGGGAGCAAAGGGAAGGGGGAACCCTTCCTCTTTGGAATTTTTAAGAAAATGAAAGCTCGTAGACGCCACATGGTGCTGTTTGTTTTATTATTTTACGTTACTACGAACCTTTCAAAACAAGTTTCTTCGTTACTGTGAATATAATAATGAAGTTTCAACTGTATAAGTTAGGGTATACTTTTTTAGGACAACTAAGCTCGAAAGTCAATAAACTTCCCTAAATCAAAGAAATGCTGTTACTATGAATATTTCGAACATAAACTGAACCATGGCCGTCCGCAGAAAAAAAAAAAAATCCTGGGCCAACAATTTTTAAGGAAGGGTGCATCCTCGTACGAAGCCTTTCACATGGAGTGCTGAGGACGCAAAGCGAGATTCCCAAACCCCATTCAGTGGCCATTTAAGTGGCTCTTTTCAACAAATTGTGGGACTTCAATGAAACTTTCACCTGCCCAATGATTTTAAGAAACCCGAGTATCCTGACTAAGTATAGAAAAAAGTTTCAGTAGCTCCCTCTTCTCTTTCTCCAATACAGTGCCCCTCTTCATAAAAAGAACCATCCTCCGTTAAGACCTTTCTCTTTTTCCTGAAACTCTACCTCCCGTCTTTTGTTCTTAATCCTTCTTTCCCGACAGTTTACCTGTAAATTCTCCGTCCCCTTTCCGCCCTTCCTCCTGCTTTTATCCTTTACCTAAGTTGTCTTTAAAAGTCAGCCTGATTCCATCCCTCGTCCTCGTACTAGCCAATTCCTTCTCAGGCTCCTCCCACTTCTCGTTCCCTCCTTCCCTTCGTCCCCATCCCTGCCCATACCACAACACTTGTCCAATCGATAATTCCCTACTTTATTGAGTCCATTCCCTCTCTCCCTCCTCTACCCAACTTCCTTCCATTTGTCCATAATCCTTACTCTTATGACTTCTTCTTTGCCATTTTCCTTTCTTTTCTCCTTTTATTTCTTTTCCCTTTTCTCCTCCTCTCTTTTTTTCTTTGTTCTTCGTCTCCTATTGTTTTCCGCCGTCCCGATTTTCCTCCGAGTTTTTTCCCTGTCCATCTCTAGATACACTACTGTTCTCGTACGGGTCTTTAAGTAACAAAAATATTTTTTTTCTATTGTAGACCTTATGCACAGAACGTCACAGCTGGGTGTGTCACTTGTAGGTAATGAAACAGAAATCTGAGAAGTGACATTAGGCAAAGATTTTCATGTGGACGCACCGAAATAACTGTACGTGATAAGTAGTTTGCAGAACAACAGAAATTTAATGGGGAAAAAATAACACGTATGTCATTCCCTTTTTTCACAGACATAGACGAATGTACAGTTGGATCTGATAATTGCGATCCCACTACAACCGTCTGCCAGGACAACATTGGTAGTTTTACTTGTGAATGTTTGGGGTCACGTGTTCAACAGACTGCAACTACTTGCATTGGTAAGTGTATGTCCAGTACCGTTACAATACATTCTAGTTACGGTACCTTCCCGTAGGGAAGGATTAACTTTGAATCTAACAAAAAAAAAAAAAAAAAAAAAAAACAGTTAATGAAAACAATACCTCCTTAATCAAAACATCATTCTGGAATTCAAACGTCTAAATATTAAACACTTGTTTAAATGTTTCTGCAACATGCCCTTCTACAATTTCTTTTCTGGTCTGCACGCATGCTAGTTTTAAAGATCATGTAATATGAAAACGGACTGCGTAAGATTTTAAACGGTGTTAGCGGGCAAAGGAGTGTGTTGCCATATTTTGGAGTGTGCAGCACCCGTCACACTTCAAGCTCCACACAAGTGTGCTGAGGCTTGTACGCACATTCGAGTCTCCAGTAACTGCACACTGCATCAGGGATTCGGTCCACTTAAATAAAAAAGTGTGTCCTTAGGCAAGGATTGCCCGAACAACACCCCGCTAAAACCGCACATGTGCGGGGCCACTCGAAGGCGCCAGTAGTGCACGGATCGATGGCAATTTTTACGCTTGAAGCGTGAGACGCGTAAATGTAAACTCACGTCTGTCGGCTAAGCGCGATCTGTACCTAAGCACAGCTGGCCTCCAGGATAAAACTAGCCTAAAGCTTTCGGGGGGACTAGACAACGAACCCTACGGCTGACTTCAACATGATAATGGATTAGCCATACATCACTCTTCACAATCATTACAAGCTTCCTGTACCTGAACAAGAATCACGGCTTTCAGGGGGAAGGCTTTCAGGGGGAAGGAGTGAAGGGAGAGGACTTGAAAATGAGGTCTTTACCTATTGGAGCAATATTCGAAGAAGCCTTCGTATGCCTGCCTGCTGTGAGCAACAACAAGCGCAACAATGTTGCGAAGCTCAGCTTTTCCTATTGACCTAAAAGTCTGCAGTCAATATTTTGGTTGGGTCTGTAACTCATGTTGTTCATACGAACGTTAGAAAACAAAGAGATAAATATTAACTGAATGCAATGAAATATGTATTGAACTCCCGAAGTCTCTGAAAGACTAAATCTGGTACACAAAGTTAACTTTATATACTGCACAGATGTTAGTATACAAATAATGAATGTTTATGAGTGTGCTGCTTTGTAGACCTCATTTGTTTTCCATAATTAGGCCCAGATAGTAACTTCCGATAAAGAAATTTTACAAATGGTTAAAGGTCTTAAAAGCAATATTTTGCCCCAAAGATATTCCTTGAACTTGTCCAGGGACAAAAGTTCAAATGCGTGTTGCCACTATGATTTGGAAAAACCAAAACTGCTCAATTGCTCAATATAAAGGGATAATTTCTAAATTAAATTCCTTACGCGCCTAATTCTGAGTACTCTTTAGTCCTGTTTTACCCTACAAAATTATTTTACTGCATAACATATTTATGATTGGGATCTACCAGGTATAAATCGTCGATCGCTCAGTTTTAGGACCGGTGAATGTGTCGCAACAGGCCGGAGGGTAACTACAGTTCGTAGAGAGCGTTGGGAAAATATGCACACTTATACTAAGTCTAAGGCTATTGAAATATCATCCCCCATGGCTTCCCCTTAACAACTTGGTGGGGCTTGATTGGCAACGGAGAACAAGACTGGGGCGGTTCCTGCAGTGAGGCGACTGGATATATTCTCTTTAAACTTTAAGCCAAACTCCTAAAACCTTTCAGACATCAGGCTAAATTGAATACTTTTTTCTGCCTCAACACAAAAATGTATAGGCCTAGCTTATACCACTGTTTTGCACAAGGCCACATATTCGTAAGAACTTGAACAACTTTCAAACGTCCGGTATTTCTTTTCGAGGAGGCCTAATCATCCAACCAATTTAGCTAGTCTATTATTCAAACGCCTGAATGAGATCAGCGCCACATGTTCACGTAACGCCTCCATAGTAGGCTGTACGGTATATTCCTTATGTCATATCCCTGGTTTGGAAAGCAAAGAGCTGAACAAACATAGTCTTACATAGTGACATAGTGGGGTAGCCCACGTACGGTATTCAAAAATCGATACACTGCACTTTGCGTAAACACTTCCACACGATTAAGCACGAGACGTCCTGTACATTTATATATGTTCAGTATACTTTTGTACCTCGTTTCGTTGTACAGTCTCTCAAATGATAACAACTGGGATTCTCGATGTATTCTCGAACATGAGGACTTCGCCAGAATTTGTTTCAAAAAGTGCTGTTTTCATGCCTTTAATGATTGCAGAAACGAAAAAAAAAATTAACTTTTGTTCAGCACAAATTGAACTATCTATATGAAACATATTATCAAGATTGGTGCAAAACTGAAAGACAAGTAGGGAATTTTACGTTTTCAAACAAAGCCCCCTCCCGAGGTCAAATAGCGGTCAAATTAATCGAAAAGAGTCGCAGCATACAGATATTACTTTTGCTAACATCTCTACTAAATTTCAGCCAAATCTAACGAAAAACAGCGAAATGTCAGGCACTTAAACGCAAATGTTATGGTGACAGACGTTTGCCGTGCACGACAGCAATAGCTCAGCTGAAAGCTTTCAGCTGAGCTAAAAAGCGGTCAAATTAATCGAAAAGAGTCGCATCATGCAGATATCACTTTCGCTAACATCTCTACTAAATTTCAGGCAAATCTAACGAAAAACAGCGAAATGTCAGGCACTTAAACGCAATGTTATGGTGACAGACGTTTGCCGAAAAAGGGAGAAAGAGGACGTGAGTCAACATTTTGTAAAAGCATATTTCTCATGTGTTTGTTGGTTTTACTATAGTTACTATTTGTTCAGGTGAAAGATATTTTGAAGCTAAATTAAGCACTGAACACGGTCTTGACAGGTCTGTATCTAAATCCACCTGACCCGATTCCTGGCCAATTCCGGTTTCAGTGACTCGTATTCTGAGCCAATTCTCATCCGGCCATTTGACAATGTAGAATTTTATACACAGAACCTTTTACACTCTTTAATAAGTATATTTCGTTTATATGGTGTGTGTGTATTATTAGTCAAGATCACAGTCTGGCTCCGGTTTTTCCCGGTCTTGGTCTCGGTCTCGGTCTCGACACCCTGTGGTCTCGGTCTTGGTCTCGGACCCTTGCGGACTCGGAAATTTTTCTGGTCTCTGGTCGCAAAAAACTTGCCGTCCTTTTTTTTTTCATTCTTTTTTATATAAACTCATTTCAAACTTTTTTACTTCATTTACTTTCATTAAAAATATTCCATTGTGAAAAAAAAAATCCATCTAGCGAGTCCATAAACTATATCTATTATGGGTTAAACTTGTGAGCTAGTGAGTGGGTCAATGGGGAGAATAGTGGACTGGACTAGCAAACAGGTCAGGTTTCTCAGTATAATCAGAACAGTGGCAGTCTTGTACTGCACTGCATTGCGTGTTCACCGTGTGTGTGTGTGTGTGTGTTGAAATCCCCTTCTCAGTAGTGTTTGTTCAGTGCTATCCATTTCTAGCCCTTCGGGATTACTTGTTGGCCTTTTTATGAGCATACTTAACCCAAGGGGCTACTAATGATCATTTGGCTATCGAAAAAATAGAATGAACTAATATACTAGTCCTAACTAAATATCTCCAGTTATCGATCAGAATTCTTTCTTAGATTGGAAATAAGTGCAACTGCAAAACATTTCGCCATCATGATCAGTCATAATACCACAGTTATCTGGCAACTCTGAAGGCTATCAGTCTAGGCCTTAGTATTACACACTGTTAACTGTATATCTTATGCTACGCTTAGGCCTACATAGTTATCTGAAATCCTATCCTAAGCTCGAAAACAAAATGTCCGGTTATTGAACTGCGAGTACTCCATGGTCATGTTTGGTCCGAAGGAAAAGTTGGCACTAACTAGAGCTCTCATTTTTCTGTGTGTGTTGGACAAACTCTCTAAGATGTATTAATTGGCACCAAGTTCATCAGCACTGAACACTTGCAGCACTGACTGACTCTGATTTAAAGAGAAGGGCCACATTAGAAAAGTAAATGATTATGTAAAGTTATTAATTACGTTAACTATGTTGGGCATATGATAACAGAAAACAGGTGTATATATCAATGAGCTGATGCACTCTTGGCGCTATAGGTCGTTTGTACAGCATAAGGTGGTAAAGTCAGGTAAAAAGTACTCAGAAAGCTGAACAGTTTGTTACATTTTCCTATACGGTACAATATGTACATATTTCGGTTTCGATCTTGTTCTCGGACCTTGTTGGTCTCGGTCTCGGTCTCGAAGTTCTACTCCTGGTCTCGGTCTCGACACCGTCTGGTCTCGGTCTCGGTCTCGGTCTCGGATATGCTGGTCTCGACTACAACACTGATCCATAGGGTTGTAAATATGAGACCATGTGATAAGTAAAGAGTGATGAGAAATACATTTTAATACTACATTCTAATTGGTGAAGTTCGAGGTCGACGTTTAAGTGACCTAACGTGGTCTTTGGTCATTATTTGCTCAGCAGTATGCTGTGCCTTTTTGTAACTGCAAGGTACAAAGAGATGATGGAGAAAATGAGATTTGAAATTCTATGGAGTGCCTTCTTGTTGTCAACTTTTTTGATCACTGCAGCCCTTTCCTGGTCAATTCCGATTCAGGAGCCTCCCATTCCGGGCTAATTGTTGACCACTGCAGCCCTTTCCTGGTCAATTCCGATTCAACAGCCTCCCATTCCGGGTTAATTACGAGTCGAGTAGAAAATGGACTCGAGCCCGAAATTGAGTCCGAGTCTGAACTCGGATGTTACAGTCCTCATTTAAGTGATAAAATGTTAAAACTAGAAACTATTGACGGAAAATACTGTTGTGAAACATTTTCCTTAGTCAAAATTATGAGGGTTAAGTGCATTTTACCAGTTTACAAGCTTACAATCTTCAAACCGGTTTGCCTTAAGTCTGTAACCATGTTCGCATGTTCTTGATGAGGTATTGGTCTCGTTGAAACTACTAAGAACCTCTTTCCCCTTCTCTATTACACCAATTGCCTCAAGGCTGGACGTTGTCATTGTCCAGATCATGACATGTGATACAGCTTGTTGGAAAGAGATAATTAATTGGCTCGGCGATGGAGATAGCCTCGGGCGTTAGAAAGTGACATATAATCCTACCCCACGAAAGTCCAGTTTTCTGGTAGGAAATCTAACATTTTTAACGGGTTCAATACGGCATGATGTTGGAAAGAAATTTATTCAAGTCAGCCTGAAATATAACTACAGCAATATAGAAGAGATGAATAATCTTTGGTTGGTAAAGTTTACTTACTTTCATGTATTCTGCGATAATTAACGATTGGAAGTGTGTGCTTATCAAATTTCTAGTCGACCACTGGGCAGGCGCTTAGATTTCTTTTCAACTTTCGGGGGATGGGGTGAATTATCGCAAACCTGGAAAATAAGTACGCGAAGCGTGCACGGCGAACAGGGAGAGCAAAGCACATAACACGTAGGGTCCAGGGGCCCGCCTTGGGGCCCCTGGTGGGGTCCAGGGGCAAAGTCCGGTGGGGCTCCAGGGGGCGAAGCCCCCGGAAGCTTCTGGGTTTTAATGTCTCAGAAGCCCCAGGAAGACTGTTTTAAGGGATAATTTTTAGAGGTAATGTTCTTGGGTATTGGTATATTTATACGTTTAGGAAAGGCTATTTTGAGCATAAAACTCATCAATAAGCTGCACTGGATTGAAATTGTACAAGAGCAGCAATGTACTGTAAAGCTCAAAAAGGCAGGGGGCAACTTATAGAAATTTGAGTTTGGAGACCATTACAAAACATGCAAGTTGGCTTGAGATTACCAGATTATTTGCAACTCTATGCCTTGAAAATAATGCAAGTCATACATATGAATACATAAAACGTAAGCTGGATTTCGTACGCACCTACAGAATAAGGCGATATAGTTGCCAAATTTAAGCCAGACTCATGAAAAAAATCATCAAATACCGGTAAAATGTAGTAATTACAGGGGTTGTCACAGTGAATAAATTTCATTTGTAACAAGGATTGTGATAGATTGAAACAGTCTTGTGTTAGAATTGTGTCGTGATATGGCTTAGTCCTATATTATCCTTAGAACCTCAATCAACTTGGAATAGAATTTAAATACCTGCAACCATGGAAATACGTCTACAGATGAAGGAGAGTTTGAAGACTTTCTTACAAAAATGACGCCACCGACGGTCACGGAAGTCACTTATTTTGTGCAATTCACTGTTTTAAGGAAGACTGCACGCACTCGGCGTAGGCTATGTAATAATAAGGCCTAATATAAAATGTGCTTCTAACTGATATGAGGCTATATATTGGTCAGAAATTAATTGATCGTGTATAGGCTCCACGGTCTGCAGCCGTGGGGTTTAAGTTTTCAAAAGACTTATTTGAATATTTGAATACATCACTTGTTCATTTATTGACCGGTGGGAGAGAGTGATTTGGGGGAGAGCAACACCTGGCCATGTAGCTCAGCTAGTGATGAGGTCGAAAAACTCCATGAAATTTTGTCCCAGCATATCAGACTTTTGTTTACGTTGGAAAGCAAACTATTTCTTCAAGTCTTTCATGATTTACTAGGTAGAAACTTCTGAAAGAGAAAACATGTGATTTATCAAAAGTGACTGAGTTTGACGTTACCACGTCACACATTTATTGGACAGAGATCACTATACAGACACTGAGCCAGGCTTTACACCTTAGTAAAGTTACCAAACATGTTTTTTTTTCTTGTCTGATGCAGCGTAGCCTAGGCAGCATTTTATTACAAACGAAGATATTTTAAATGAACACTATCTAATCATGTTAAAGTGAAGAATAAAAAGCACTTTCCAGCATACACGTATCTCTGTAAACTGTAGCACTGGGGTATGATTACATTGGTCATCCCCCCTAGTCAAATGTTGAGAGGATATACCCCCCTATCCCCCGAGATTTACGCCCATGCCACGTAGTTGTAAGAACCGTCATGGTTCCACTGTTAGGGAAACCAGAAAGTTATCTTTTGTGGAAGCTCGTCATAAGGTTAGCATTAGCCAATCTTTTCTCCAAATAGTACCACCACTGACTAAGATAGGAGCAGCGACGCCACCTGGATCTCAAAAGTAGGGGAGGGGGAGAGCAAGGGAGAGACAAGGAGAAATTAGGGGAAGGGAGTTTTGTGTGCACATTGCTTCTGTAAACTATGTCTTTTTACAGGATCGGACTGGGGCATGTGAGAGGCAAAGGCCTTGACTAGGGGGGCATGTGCCCCCATGCCGGCCTCTTGCCATGAGAAGTTGATCCCACAGAAGACACAGTCATACAATCCCGTAAAATACCCGTCATCCTAAAATCTATGTAGTCATAAAGCAGAGCTCATAAACGAGGTGTTCCCTAGCTGCACCCACTCCCTCACCTGACTGAGTTTTATTAACCTTACAGATCGTTTTATACAAATGTTCCATTTTATTTACCAAGTCGTTGCTAACCACAGAACTCTGTGGTCCTAACTCTCTTGACGGCAGGGAGTAAGTTTAATAGCTGTCGAACAGCTGTCGCTCAGCTGTCAAGCTATTGTGATTTATTGCTTACTTTTCTTCTATCATTTTTAACGTTCTGGGGGCTTGAATTTGACAAAAATCACATCGAGGAAGGTGTAAATTTTCCATAGAATCTGATTTTTAGAATAATATTATTGACAAATGTGTACTTTTGAAGAAAACCCTGTGTCATAATATAGCCACTACCAGTCAACCTTGAGAAAGTCCATAAAATAAAGTGGTATTGAAGGCATATCTCCCAATTCGTTGCCAAACTTTCCCTATTCATTGCCAACTCTCACGACTGTCAGTTCTGTGGAATCATCTTGGCATGAGGTGGTACCATCGAGTGGGAGCTGTACACCTTTCCCTTAATTCCACTCCTTGTAGAGTATCATTAGGCCTGGTTTAATGACTGCCATGACTGACAATGCAAAATGCATTACAATTTAACACATTTCAATATCTTCAATATCTTCCTGCAGGTTTATGATCTCAAAGAGAATTTCGAAATGAATGTATAATGAGACTTTTTTTCTTTCTAGATGAGTGCGCTGCTAACGTAGACGGCTGCGATGATGCAACTACAACGTGTGTTCCTGACGCTGACGGGGCTGCAGTGTGTGACTGCTTGCCAGGATTTGAACCAATCCCCGGAAGTACAACTGCATGTCAGCAAAGTAGTGCAGGTAATGGTGAGGGTATTACGGCTGTGAATTTTGGGTCGTTGGAGGCTTTAGCGATCTTTGAATAGGGGCAGTGTTTTGATATTTGTTACGTTTTCCTCAGGAAATCATTTAGGAGGTTAGTTTTGCTTCTCCTAACTGTTATCATCTCTGTTCGAAAGAATCTTAAATTTAATTTACACTTGTAATAAAAAATTGGGAAAAAATATTCACCAACGCTGGGTACGTATTTGAAAATACTGAAATTGGTCAAAGTTTGCCCAACAATTGGTGATTATTATGGGTTAAAGGAGAGTGCGGTTATCGCTAAATTGGGTATTCAACGTCTCTTTTAACCCATTAATCGACAATAATTAGGCAAACTTTACCCCAATTTCGGTATTTTTTACATACATGCCCAGCTGCCCAGTGTTGGTGAAATTGTTACTCAACTTGTATAAGAGTGCAGGTTTGATTTTGATCGGTTCACATCACCGAAGCACTGCTCCTCAAGTTACACTGCTTTCAACCATAATTAAAACCGGTTGAAAAAAATCGGAAATTGGCGGATTCGTCCATTACCATGATTTGTTTTCTGACAAAAGGCGACGATTCGTGTTGGACATTGGAGAGGAATCGTTCAGTCGTTTACGGTGATGTTGTACGCGCACAGTGCTTATGCAGATAAGCGTTCTGGACTTCCTCCTATGGTGGTGATGGGGGTGGGGAAGCTGCAACACTTTAACCTGAACTTTAAATGCATGTTAGCCTTAAAATAGCATACATGTTGCTCGAAATCGCAAAATTATCTGCCCGAAAGGACCCCAACCTACGCTTTGTACGCTTCGCACGAATAACGCGCATTCAAGCATGTAAACTGTGAAAATATTTGTCTGTGCATTCACATATTCGGTGAGCAGTTACACAACAACGAGTTCACCTGAGAATAGAAATAATTCTATGACCATCATCATCAAAAGTCGCTTTGTTCCCATACATATCCGCAAAATAGTAAGTTTGTCGATAAAAAAAAATATGAGGAGAAGTTATTCCTTACCCCAACGAAACTATTAGGGAATCATTGCCTTCTTCCGTGATTGACACGTATGACCAATACATCCATCACTGGAGTAAATAAACGCTGATATGAAAAAGATTGGCAGATGATAATAGTCACATGAGCCGCAAAGTTCGCTCTATGTACTAAACATATCAAAAATATATCTTAATGCTTGAGCTAAATTTTCTGTTTGCCAAAAGCTTTCAAGACCCTCTCCTTTAGTAGAGGGAAATTTACAAAACCATAATCCTGTTCAATGGAATGGTTCTTGCACGACAGCTGTGGAAAGTTCAAAGTTAAACGAATACATCATGTCTCAACAGTGACCATTGGTGTATGTGAAAAACACCAGTCCACGAGCAGATGGTAGTTTTAGTATTCCAGCCCTCATAGAAGTTTGACTGGATTTAATTTATAACAAAGTCTTGAAAAGTACTTGGTCAAAGCCAATTAGCTTTGCTCGATATTTCTAGTTAAGTCAGTTGTGAGATCTATAGATCCTCGCACATATTTAACAGATGCCATTCCCAAGAGGACTCTAACAAGCAGTACCTATACCTTGAAGAGTACTTATCTTGTTTGAAACTGACTTCATTTGTGAGGTAGCACTATCTACCGATAGGTAGCCGACTTGGAAATCTTTGAAAACTGAAATAACAAACGTTGTCACCCCTAGTCAGACTTGCAGCCAGACAAAAGTATTGAAATGGAGCAATGTAGCTTCCGGGAGCCGGGAGGTGAGGGGGGGGGGGGGGCTATGTTTAGGGAAGCTAGACATTCAGTGAGCAATAGTTATTTTAATTTTCCGTAAATTTGAAGGGGCGAGTATTTTGCTATGGGCCACCCCTTCCTTGGCCGCGGATATATCCCTGATTCATATATGGCTATTTTAAAAAATGTGTCTATTGACCTTGCGCTTTTACTTCTTCCAGTATAATTCTTAACGTTTAAATTTATGTTCTGAAACATTATTAAGGGTAATAATAAGGGATCTGGAAGATTTAGCTTATCTCTCAAAATAAGGGTGGGCAGACTCTTAAAGGCCTCTCTGAAATGTCGTTTGAGTAAATTTCAAAGCAACCCTACTTGTCAATGTGTATCAGACGGCTCTAATGCATGATAAACGTAAGAAAACCGTTCAAAGTTAAAGGAGATGACAATAATGACCATTTCAGGAACATAATCAGAAAGTATATAACATTCTGAACCCAATCCAAAAAACCCCATCTTTATAGCTTATTTGGTTCTCGAGATATCACAATTCTCATCCCTTACATGGGCACTGCCACACCAAACTTGTAGCAAGTCTATTATGATGTCACAAGCTCACTTGATTTTCAAAAGTTATGTACTTCTTTACAATTAAATTCAATTTTTTTTCAAAGGTTCAGCTACCATTTAAAAGATCATTTCAGAAATGCAGAGAGCGAGTCCTCTAATTTTGAAATCTGATACCAACAAGAACATGCTAAAACTGTGTGGAGAGAAACAATGAAACAAAGTACAAAGGAAAACAATAACATCTCAATTACAAAGTGAGCCTGAAAGGTCAAATCAACTTGCTACAAGTCAGTTTGTTTGGAAAATGGCAACTCCAATGTAAATGATAAGAATGGCGATATCTCAAGAACCGAATCAGCTATGAAGATGGGGTTTTTTGCACTGTGTTGAGAATTTTGTTTACTTTTCAATTATGTTACTGAAATGGTTATTGTTGTCATCCCCTTTAATAATCCAGGAGAACGGCATTCGGTTTCATAGGTGTAAAAAGCTGTTTTCAACTGGGGTGGGAGCTGTATGCTTCAGAGAGCTGGCCTGGGGGAAGAGTTTAAGGAGAGAAGGTGCCCCCACTTTGGAATGTTTTTGGAGGCTACCTAGGGGTCCTTAAATTAATGTTTTGCTTCATTCCGTGTAAATTTGAAGTAAAGTGTCAAAAAGTCACATTTTATGGGAAAAGTTTGGGGAATTACATAGAGTGGACCAATAAGCCTACCACGACAAATACTGATTGCACTATATCGGGGCTATCTGGGGGATTCTCATAAGTCTCATATCCCTTAAAGAAACAGTCTCAGG
The DNA here is from genome assembly GCA_029531755.1 of Holothuria leucospilota. Classification (NCBI taxonomy): domain Eukaryota; kingdom Metazoa; phylum Echinodermata; class Holothuroidea; order Aspidochirotida; family Holothuriidae; genus Holothuria; species Holothuria leucospilota. The sequence goes on along the minus strand of CM055969.1, from coordinate 34,894,154 downwards.
TTTTCGCCCAAGTGGGTACAGATAACAGAAATTGTATAGATTTTTAAGTTAGAATTCCAAAGAATCCGGTTGACCTCGGATAGAGTCCTTACAGATATAGGTTTAGACTTGGGGTTGGCAGTAGCCACTCCGACTCTAAGCATGACAACATGGAGGAAAATAAAGACAGAGCAAAGATTCATTTTCCTTTCTCCGTCCATAGTATATTAAATTTTCGGTCTGTCCTCGACCATCACCAGAATACAACTACTGTAGCAAAATAACATAAACAAACTGGGTCACTATAGAAGAACATAGGCCTGTGAGAAGTAAGCAAATAAACAGCAAGCTCCTTGTTGTCATGCTTAGAGTCGGAGTGGTTACTACCAACCCCAAGTCTAAACCTATGTATAGATTTTATTGATAATAAATCAGGCTACTTTATGGGGGGGGGGGAGGGGTTAGCTAGACTACATCAAGATGTTATAAATACGCAGGCTGAAATATGTCACAGATCTTCGTTTCTGAACTTTAACTTTTTTAAAAAATATTTCGGTCGTACGATTGCCCTCAAAGTCGATCCGAGTGCACTGAGACAAATATTTGCTTTGATTAAAAAGGCAGACTGACTGCATGGTCAAGTGGTTAGAGCACCCGACTTGCAGCCGGAAGGTCTGGGGTTGGACTCCTGGCGGGGAGAACTAGGTGGAAAGAAGCAGGTGTAGCAATGAAGGAGACTGTATACTCAACTTTTGCCCCAAATGATGCACTATCGAAAATTGTGACTAAAGACTCAAGAAATTTGCGAAATATTCATCGCACAGTAATGAACAGTATGACGGAGCTCGACTTAGCTTCTGCAGCGTTGTTGGTCTTTCTGGGATCATATTTATGTTGAATTAGATTATTACTAAACATTTAATTGATTTTTTTTTTACTTACAGACGTATGCTGTCCTGCCTTTACTGAAAGTAACTTTAACTATATACTACCTACCGCCGGGAGATGTGTCTATTTTAATTTATCTGCTTTTGCCACTTTCGATTCGTTTGACACGACGCGTTGTGCCACCTTGGTGAACGACATAGGCCAAACAGGAGGCAGACTCTTGGAACTGTCTGGTGTCCAAACTCTCGATAGTCAACAATTAAGGGTTTGTAACTAGAATGCCATATTTACGTTCAGTAGATATTTTGCTGCTTATCCCCAACTTGATCTCAAGGTTTGATTTTTATTACTAATGACTGATACGGCTTCGTAAGGTTTTACTCGATGTATTCAAGGTTTATTGAAAATCACTTGCTTTAATTTACTGTATGCTCTATCGTGTAATTTTTCATTTCCCCGTTTTCTGCTTTGTACTCCTTCAAATATGTGGTAGCCCGATTTCTGATGTGGCTCTTATCAATGGATAAACTAACTATATATCATACCTTATACTACCAGCTTGTTGACGTGCATAAATATGAATAGCGTACGCCAAAGTGTAGTGGAGATATAGACATAGAAAAAATATAACAAGAAGGCTGTCAAACCCACGTGAAATCTTCAATGCTCATAGATTCCCTCATTACACACAAAAAAGAAAAATTAATAAATAAAAATAATAATAAAAATAATAAAGAGTTCTACGTTTGCCGTCATTTAAAAGTTCTTTATTAGAAGGGAGATTACTGCAGTAGCGAAAGGTGAAATAGTACAGCCTCCATGTATGCATAATAGCTCCAGTTTTGAAGCTGCTAGTCACTCTTATGTCAATGATGAACATGCTATCGTGAAAGCGTGAGAGCGCCGAAGGCTATACCTGGGTTCCTCGGTAGCTTGACTATCGATAGCGCGCCAGCATGTGATCATTGTCTTATGTCATGCAGAGAAGCTGTGCTAACGTTATGAGCCCTCACTAGTACTCTACATACATATATTGTGGTAAAAGCAATGATATGGGCTATGTATTTAAAGCGCTTTTCACGTTTTTGGCTGCAATAAACAAAATGTCAAAATGTGTTGCAAAAATAGGTACACACGACGAAAAGCATCTATTGAGTAATGGAACAGCTTTGCGTACGCAAGAACGTTCCATGACCACCTCTCTTCACTGAGAATTTGATCTGCAAACGTAAGGTGTTTGTATATGAGAGCGGTCCGCACATGATTAACAACACTGTGCTGGACTTGTGCAACAATCGCAACCGATGCGACTGCGTCGTGCGTACGTGAAATTGACCTCAAAGTCCTTTGTTATTCTTAAATATTCGTTGTAATAATGAAGAAATGCTTTCAGAACGCTTGGACTAGCTGGGAAGTTTACTGGGTAGGATCTAGTAAAAAAAAACTTGCAATGTGTAGGAAATAGCTTTCAGTGCAGAGGTATCAAATTAGGAGGAACCGTAACAGATAAACAAGAAAAAGTAGCCAGCTGTAAATCTATACAGCGTGGTCACTTTTTGTAGGAATTGCAGTTGTATTTCAAAGTTCCAATGCTTCTCACATTAAATAGACAGTTAACACTTTTTCATGTCGTCACCATTAAAGAAAAGGCAACGGTTATTATTCGACTCTTCACATTTCTATCGCTTACTGACATCCTTAAATTCCTTACATATTTGAAGAAAGACGACCATTTATCAACTGTGACTGATGACGTAAACTTGCAAGTGCATCACACCATTTCTCGAGAAAACGTTGCCTACTTACAGACATTTGAGACATCTCTTCTCACCAAAGTTAGTTAGTTAAATTTGAAATAGCTCTCAGCACCTACAAACACATTACTGTACAAACAAGTGAAAGTTCAGTCAATTAAAAGCTCAGTATATAGGTGCGCTTTTAGTTTTATTGTGGTACTGTCAATCGATTGACAGTATCATTGCACTGCAGATTGTTCCATAATTTTGGACCAGCGACTGTGAAGGATCTTTCACGGAAAGTTGATGGAACGTGGAGTAAAAAACAGCCATTTGCAGAACGTGTTGAACAATGGCTTTCACATCGTTTAGTTAGGTTCGCGAGATGTGCGAGTGCTAGGCTATAAAGCCTTACTTAAAGACGGGCTGATTTTAAAGGAAATATAGGCCTAGTAAGATTGATCTCACTCACCTGGTCCACTCACTAATCTTAGCAACAGCAACAAACAGGTTCTCACAGTCCGGAAGGATCAGTGAAAGAAAAGTCAGAAGTTTTATTTTATGAGCATAGCTCTAATTTTCTGTTGTTCATAATATCGACCTTCTTTCTTCCATTCACATCTTAAACTGAAAACATCTAAAGCCGAGAGGAACAAACTCTTGGACTGAGGCTAAGTGCAACGTCGCCGCAGATTTGCGAGCTACATGTACTGGTAAAGAGTATTAGACCGGTAGCCCAGAGGGGTTAGCTTACCTGGGAAGGTTACCAATTTTCATGTTCATTACTGTGTCTGTCACTGGTTCTTAGTCAAGGAACTGGACGTCTGCCGGGATCGTGGTGTTGGGTGTAGAAATGAGGGTCACTGACCTTAGCCCCCCCCCCCAGGTAAGCTAAATGACCTAAGAAGGTTACCATCTGAGGTCAACCCGTAATTAAAGGCCATATCCTCGACATCTTTGAATGAGGGTTGAGAGACATTTTAAGTGTTGGGAGGGGTCTGCCAGACGCCGTTGATGACCCCCGGGGAATTAAGCTAGATGACTTCGGAAGGTTACCAAACGGAACTTATCTTAAAATATTCAGCGTGCCCTGGTAAATAAGAAATGGCCATTGCCAGACGTTTTAAGTGTTAGGAAGGGTCTGCCAGACGCCCCGTAATGTGCCCCTGGGGAAACTTAGCTAGATGACCTCGGAAGATTACCACCAAACGAAACTTACCTCAAAATATTCAGCGTGCCGTTGTGAATGGGAAATGAAACTTGCCAGACAATTTAAGTGTTGGGAGGGGTCTGCCAGATGCCCCTGCATGTACCTCCCTCTGGAGTAAGTACGCTAAATGACCTCGGATGGTTACCAAATAAGCTCACTGCAAAGTTAGCAGCGTGCTTTGGTGAATAAGAATTGGGCATTGCCGGACATAATAATGTTGGAACCTCTTGAGTGCCAGACTTCCCTGGGTGTGCCCCTGGGAAGAAGGCAAGATGAAATTGCGTACCTCTCGTTTTCCAACTCAGACTCTCTCCTTGACGTTTCATATATTCGGAACGGTCCTCTGCTGTTAACTTCCGGGCACCCATCTTATTGTAGTGCGCGGTTGTAATGTTCACCCTCCAAGTGCTTATATTCACCGAAAAAATAAGGGATCAGTAACTCTTTCCATTTAACTTCACTTTGATTTCTAGCGGCCCTTAATTCGGTTAATACTACTTAAGCTATTTGACCAAAGTCTCAGCCCTCTTTTCTTTGATAACCATGCACGTAACATTATAAGTATTGTTACTTTGTCTACCCTTTATGATGATACTTCTGCCATTTAATCGTTGGCATTGAAAATTATTCATCTTGTTAAGTGGATCTAATGTTTGTGAGGGGTTTGGGAGATGAGAAAGAACATCGATCTTTGCAGAGGGTATTGAGAAGATACTAAAGGCTTGCACCTTCAGTGTCTCCCATTGATCACTTGTTAAAGTGGTTTTCGCTGAATATTTTGTGTTACTTGGGTAACCCTCCCCAGGTCAGCTTTATCAACTCACGAAGACGGGGGTTTCAGAGGCGTCAGGCCTGGGTTTCCAACATTTAATGTAATTCATTATTTACACAGTGTTACAGTACTGAACATATTTGCGGTGACATTTTTTGAGTAAACTTCCAAAGTCATCTTGCCTTCTTCCCAGGGGCACACCCAGGGAAGTCTGGCACTCAAGAGGTTCCAACATTATTATGTCCGGCAATGCCTAATTCTTATTCACCAAAGCACGCTGTTAACTTTGCAGTGAGCTTATTTGGTAACCGTCCGGGGCCATTTAGCGTACTTATACTCCAGCGGGAGGTACATGCAGGGACATCTGGCAGACCCCTCCCAACACCTAATTTGTCTGGCAAGTTTCATTTCCCATTCACAATGGCACGCTGAACATTTTGCCGTAAGTTTCGATGGGTAACCTTCCGATATCATCTAACTTACTTCCCCGGGGGTCATCACTGGCTTCTGGCAGACCCCTCCCAACACTTAAAACTTCTGGCAATGTTCATTTCTCATTCACTACGGCACCCTGAACAGTTTGCGGTAATTTTCGTCGAGTAACCTTCCGAGATCGTTTACCTTACTCCCCCAGGGGGCACATTAAGGGGCGTCTGGTAGACCCCTCCCAACACTTAGATGTCTGGCAATGGCCATTTTCTTATTCAGCAAGGCACACTGAATATTTTGAAGTGAGTTTCGTTTGGTAACTTTCCAAGGTCATCTAGCTCACTTACCGGGGGTCATCAACGGCGTCTGGCAGACCCCTCCCAACACTTAAAATGTCTGGCAACCCTCATTCAAAGATGTCGAGGATATGGCCTTAATTACGGGTTGACTTCAGATGGTAACCTTCTTAGGTCATTTAACCTACCTGGGGGGGGGGGGCTGAGGTCAGTGACCCCCATTTCTACACCCAACACAACGAACCCGGCAGACGTCCAGTTCCTTGACTAAGAACCCATGTCAGACACAGTAATGAACATGAAAATTGGTAACCTTCCCAGGTAAGCTAACCCCTCTGGGCTCCCGGTCCATATGCACTGTCGGGCAAAAATGGTGTGAGAGACAACCATGGCACGGCGGGTGGCAATGCGTTGTGAAAACACAATGAAGGCGCATTCAGTTGTTTACATCAAATTTCAGCGCACCTTCACTGGCCGACTACTTCAATACGCGGATCAGGTCATATGACCCTGCTTATCCCCTTCAATTACACACTAGGGGATGTTCCGTCTAGTTCATAGTATATGTCGATGATGATAAGCAATCAAAGACACACCTATCCAAAGAGATTAAACGGCAGCCTTGCGAATAGGCCTTCCCATTACTGACGAACATTTCGTGATAAGTAATATGTACGTTGCACAGTCACAGTATGTAAATCTCGGTTTATAACAGCAGGGGCTTACGATTTCTTTGTAGTAGTTATCTGAGTAAAAGAACAAAAGCAGTCACTCCAAACTCAGTATATTGAAACAACAGCCAAATCTAACAAATATCCTCTTATTTCCCTTCAAGTATCTTTCATGGTATTTAAGAGCACAAGTATTGCATATTCAAGGTAAACCAAGGAGTTACTCTGCTTGAATTTCACATTTCAGTGCGAAAAATATTGTCAAGTGATTCTCAAGAGCCATTCATGAAATAGGATACCCGGGTACATTAATCCAAATTGGGGTGACTTCATTTTCCCTTTAAATTCAACTACATCCCGTGACCCTACTTAAGACTTCAAATGATGTGGAGTGACGAGTCACCGCCCTTGAAAAATCTTTTGTATTTTTGAAACCACAGAACAGTATTTCGTCACTAGAATGCACTCATAAAATTTAGTAGGGGAAGGTCTAGTTGATCAATGACTTGAGTTTATCAGTGCGTTCTAAATGCTAGTGTAGCGTGTACCGGCACGATGCAATGTAAGTATAAGTACCACTTACATCGCGTATTCTTCAAACAACATCAAACATGAATATTTGTCTCTTTATTCTACAAAAAATAAAATGACTCACACCTAAGTTTTCAAGTTTCGGCATATGATTAAACCAAACTTCTATATCCTACACAAAAATGAAGGCGAGAATGTCTTGGGAGACACTTCCATGCAAAACTTTGATGAGACAATATTTTCTTTGCCCTTAATAATAATAATTCATGAATTTGGGGGTACATAGGCGGAAGTCGGGGGGAGGGGAGGTGGAGGATATATCCCCTCACTTTCTGTAAATAATCTCATTGGTTTTCAATTTTTCACACGGTAACCTTTGCCTCAAGGGCCCACTGTCTCCCCATTATTCCCTCAACCTTTTCACACAAATCTCCGCTACTAGGTGGGTAACAGTCTTTGAGTTGCTCTTCAACTCGTAGTAATTGACTCTCAAATACTTTGTGTTATGTACTGCCACATTCAGTTCAAAACTCAATAGATTGTTGATTGTCCTTTCTAGACACAATTAAAACATTACTAAACGAGGATGGTTTATTTGATCATAATACTGTCGTGTATTCCATATTTTCCATATTTTTACATTCAAAGTGTCCGTGAAATGGTTGACTCATGGTCCCACCCCACCAAATCCCGTTGACGGTAATTTTGCTTTACCATCTTGGGCAACCGATTCTCATAGCCTGTGCAGTTGGGAAAGGGGAAGTTAAATCCTCCATCTACTTGCCGAGAAAATGAAGTAATTTACAGAGAAAGTCATTCAGTTTGGTCTATTGAGATTGATCTTTTTCAAGGAATTGTTGTCTACGTGAAAAGATAGTATTCATTCCTTCCATCATGTTGTGGTGTTATAACTACTTATGTTTATTATTTTGTCAGGACTTCGTGGTTAATCAGTCCCCTGTACCAATTTCATTTCCGCAAGCGGTGTACGTTGATCTGAGAAGACCAACATCCACCTCTGCATTCCAATGGGGAGACGCCTCCCAAACGACTCTGCCCGATAACGATGAGTAAGTATGTTGTATGCATGCTAAAATTTGGTAATGTTTGTTGGGTTGATCAGTAGCTTTGGAGGCCTAGACGACGCCGATGTTTGTGGCCTCTACCCTGTGAGTTAATGTCTCCGCCGTGGCTCCTGCATCGTACACTCTGGGGTAGTAAATTTAGTTGAGGACTCTTCGACGCCAATCCACGGCCGCTGTTAAATGATACCAGATATGTCACAAGATCCCCCTCCCCTCAAAAGAACAAAATATGTTTTCTGCAAGAGTCATTATCCGTAGTTGAAAACTTGTCCCCCCAGACCTATAGCCTAATAAGGCATCGAATTAAGTTACATATGCTATTACACAAACTGGAATAGTTATAGGCTTAGGTTAGTTGCATTTTAAATCATATCAGAGCCTCGGGCGTAGGCTGTTAGGGTGTGATATTGGTTTGCACATTGTATAGTGTCGTGTCTATCTTAAAGGGACGTGCTGCTTTTCACATGGATATCAAACGTCAATGCACTTTGACGGCTATCTAGCACCACGAATTTACGAATCCGGGAACTAGTAACCTATATATTATTTATTATAAATATATTTGACCATTTTGGCAAGCCTAACTCGGACAAACAATTCAATGTTACGGGCGGGTGTGAATGGGGAAGATGGGTCAATGTTGCGAGCTGCTTTGAGCCTAAGAACGATAATTCCACTACCGCTGCCCCACATGAATTCATATTGAGCAAAATACCTCCCACAGGTATGCCTCTGAGGATGATGCTCTGACATAAAAGCGCCGGTGGCGCCTTCCCCTACGGCGGCGACCCTGTTCTGTGCCGAGAAATTAGTTTGACAAAAAAGAACCTTTGCATGTGATTGGGTAGGTTCCGAGTTGCTAAAAATAATACTAATTAGGACAAAGGTACTACCTTCGTTTTTATCAGAAATGAGTCAGAACCAGAAAGTTCGTTCTACCACTCCTTGCCGAAAAAGTAGTATGATGACAAATTCTGTCAGCCTGGGCCGTGGCAGGCGGTGACTTGATCTGTCGGGCTGTGCCAGACGGTATAGGTCTGTTCCTGATAGTGTTAGGCTGTGCCGAGCGGTGCCTGGCGGTTCCGGGCAATGGCGGGCATCGGCATGGTGAAAGACCTTGAAATATATTATGATATTATACGAGAAATACTGTACTTTCAAGGTAAGGTTTGACCACTGGTATACTCCAATGGCCTTTGACCTCGATCAAACACCACATCGACGTCCTCTGTATGAGATCCCTCAAAAGTATCCATCTCGAGTTATCATGAATGTTTTCAGTGTTTTCTTAATTTGACCCCTGGTGACCTAACATGACCTTTGATCTCAACCAAAATCACTATACTTTTCGAAAGTATTGCCTACCACATACATGCTAAGTAAGAGATCCCTCTAAGTTTTACTCTCCAAAACATTACGTTTACAAGTTTTTCACAATTCGATGACCTCTCATGACCTTTCGTCCCACCAAAACGACAAGGATCTTTTATTCAATGTAAGGCATCTGCATGCTAAGTATGGATCCCTCAGTGTTACCCTTCTTGAAATATCGTGTTTATGATTTTTTCACAAGTTAACTTCCGCTGACCTCACATGACCTTTTACTCCCACCGAATACGACTGATCTTTCATTCATGTTTGGGCATCTGCATGCTAAATACGGGATCTGCAAGCTAGTAAGGGTTCCCTCAATTCTACTCTTCTGAAATATCGTGTTCATAAGTTTTACTTTTTGACACTTTTGACCTCAAACGGCCTTTGACCCCAATGAAAAACAAGAGGTTTCTCGAACAACATGCTACTAGAACAACGTGCTTACTTTGAGATTTATCAAGGTTGAAGTTCATACAATATTGTGTCTCGGAGACTGTTACGTTTGACCTCTGTTGACCTTTTATGACCTCGGAGGGCCACCAAAACAGTGACAATGTTGTAGTCAGTTTATGACATCCACATGCTTAGTATGAGATCCCTAAATGTTAGCCATTGGGAGATTTGTGTTTGTAGGCAGTTTCCGAAGTTTTCGTTGTTTCACCTCTGGTGACATCAGATGAACTTTGACCTCTACCAAAAACGACACAGATCTCTTTCATAATATTTCAAATCTGTACACCGAGTACGATAAGTATCCATCATTCCAATCTTAAAATATAGTGTGTACAAAATTTTTAGTTTTTGACCTCTGATGACCTCAAATGACCTTTGACAACAGGAACCTTTCTGTTAATGTGACAATTCTATGTACCAAGTGTAAAAAGTATCCACCATTGCTAGCAAGAAATATCGTTTTTAGAAACATGCATACACACGATCATACATGCAGTCTCCCGCGTGATTGCATAGATTTTTATTGCCTTCGGCAAAGAATCAAACAGGGTGTGTAGGGCCTATTGAAACCATCCACTGGTGCACGTGCGAAGCCCGCAGAAAATTGTGGAATTCAGTACGGTATTGAAAAACTTTTCATGCAAGTACTGTCACTACATACAAAAATATCTACACTGTGTGATCCCAGATGTGGTACATGGATCGGCTTCGATAATTACCCATTATAGGCCAAAATTCCGCTTGGAAGTTGCAAGGCATCGGTATTTAAAATTATAAGACATTAATTTATGAGATGGAGCTTTCCAATATATCATAGGCTTTGGATACGCGTTAAAAAGGCAGAAAAAATCGCCATCGCCCTATTGTTACGGCTTGTGGTCGCAAGTCAAACCAATAACAGCGAAAGATCACAGAAGAACGAGATTAAAATTCAACAACTTAATGATTATTTACAATCTCCTTATCTCACTTAAATTTACAATAATTAATTAGACTTACTCACAATCCTTTAATTAATATTTGCCTGGTCTGGTCCAAGGGCTGGTAGTGCATGCACGTTGACGATGGTACAGTAGTAGACCTGCAGCGTGCTGTAGCGTAGGAACTGGTTCCACGAGCGAATAACGACAAGGCTAGCGATGATGGATAATAACACTCTCAATACACAGCGTAGAAACGGCGTAAGGCAATTTGTCACAAGTGTGAAGTGTCAGTGGCTGGCCTCATATGATTCGGTCAACAAACGGACAGCAGAATAACGTCTGGACTCGATGGTGTCTCTCGATGAAGTATTAGGGTGTCTCTCATTGTTAACAGTTGTTGAACTGCCTTTTATATGCTAGGCTTTTATTCGAGAACTCTCCAGAATTTAACAGAAACTTCTAGTGTACACAGTCCAGTAATTACGAGAACGTTCCTTAATAGAAACTTCTAGAACACACAGTAGTTGAATAACGACAATTGCAGCTTCTTCGAAGTGTTGCCAGGTCGCTGCTATAATTGGGACATAACGTAAACAGTTCTCACTTCTAGACAGTTCTAGAAAGGCTGCGTTGAAGTTGAATTCTCTGGAACTTTCCATTCGCTCGTCGATGGATTCAATCCGGTGTTCCTGACGGGTCGTCTTGTAACACTATTAATTGAACTATTAAATATCTACGAACCGATTCTCGTGCGTTAAGGTCGTCTTCCCAGCTACTACTAAATGTGCCCAAATCTTTTTCTAAATTGGAAAGTTCGGTCATTTGAAGTCTTTATGCCTAAAAACTGGAACCAGTAACTGCTTTCAATCCGATCCATCACTTTCCTGCGCTCTTTTGAACGTAATTTAAAGATTTGTTTTCTGAAAAGTATTTTAATGATTTCTGTTGAACTTGTTCGTTCTCTTGTTGTGTTACTTTCTTACTTATTTTCTGGACTTTCATGTTTCTTTTGTAATTCCAGTTTATGAATTTTTGTTTTAGGCTTTGATTCTGACTTTTTGTTTTCAAGTATTTGTTACTAGTGACGCACTTAGAGCTTACTTTTAGAGTAAGTGCTATAGAAGTGCTATAGAAAAGAGCTCCCAAAGAGCGCCACAAAAATGAAGTTTTGGGACAATTTTGAGAAAGTTCAGCCCCATAATTGACAAATGTGGTGACAGTGGGTCCTCGTGTACCCATCGATATATAGACGGTATGTCTGTGCATAACTTTTTAATGCCCATAATTTCATGGGGGTGGGGTGGGGGGAGAACACGGGAGGCAAGGGAAAAGTTTCTTCGGGACACCTACCCCTGCACTGGCCGCCCTAGGCGACGACACTGAGCGGGACTATAGAGTTTGTGCCGCTCGGGCAGTAAATGAGTGAGGGGAATCCTGTCTTTTTCATCATGTACCCAAATGACGTTCAACGTGCCTCCCCGGGGCCCACCCCAGCCCATAGTTACGCTCTTGCACCTTTAATAGTCTTGTTTGTTGGTGCAAAAATTCGAATCTTTTCAAATATTTGAGTAAGTTTTCCTCAAAATTGACGAGTTTTGAACAATTCGGTACACTTTCAGTCTAATCTAGCCCCCGCCAGTCCCTTGGGATACTTGGGTACATTCCGCACTATCTCGCAGAATATGGCGCTGTTGGCCCGAGAGTAGCATTATGACTATCAAACTGACACTTCAAAGGGCAAAAGGTTTCAGATCCCTGGTCCTTCAAGGGGAAGGGCGTTCATGCAACATTTAACAAAGGGGTGTGCATTGATTTTGGGACTGAGTAGCTATTTTAGACCGACCGTTACTGGCTTAGTGGCAGATCCCAAAGGAGGGCCGCCCTAAAGTCTGAGGACAAGTTATTTTCTTTACAAGGAAATTTGCCCTCTGCTCAAGCAAGGGGATGTGAGAAAGGATACACAACAACTAAATCTTTCGACAGTGTGTACTTGAAAATGGTTGAATCCTTTTCAGAAACTGACATTTCATTTGCGGATCTATTTGTTCCCATGATCCCTCCCATATTAACGATGATCTGCACCTTTTACATCCCGAGACTCTGTTTAGAAATGCCTTGAAGTCAGATCTGTTGCCGCTAATGGCCAAGCTTTATGAATCAAGATTTTCAGTACAAAGACTGTTGATAAAAATTAAATCATAGGCGTAGGTCGAGACGGGGGGAGGGGGGGGGTGAAGGTTGTTTTGGACCTCCTTCCTGGGGAGGGGTCTAAGAGAAGGGGGTGTTCCCCTCACCTTCGGAAATTTTTTGAATATTAGATGCAGTTTGGTGCAACAATTTGGCTAAATTTTAAGGAAACTTACTGCAAGTTTTTGACATTTTTCAGAGGAAACAAATAGAGGGTTTTCGTCCTTGGTCTGAGGGAGGAGCATAGTTCTGCCCACCACATTTTTGACTCCCCTGCTTCCTACGTCTATGTTTTAAATAATATACCCCCGTCTCCTTGAAACATTGCTCAAGCATAAACATTTCTCCCAATTTTGGCCACTGCCTGCATCAATAACAAAAAAAAAAAAAACTTCGAAAAGTAACTTCTGAGCAAAATTCCTCACTGGTGTTAACTGAAATGAGATTTATTGTGGCAAAAAACTACGAAAGTTTTTAACTGCACATTTTTCTATGAAGACTGCCAACAAAATATTAACGGGTTCAACGTAAGAATATGTTTTTATCATTGTCATTTTGACAATGTATCACAAGTCCTAGTTGAACTTGGTATTGAGATAAGAACTTGGAAAAGAAAAGTAGGACTACTATATGGCATACGAAAATTGCTTCGAAAAGTATAAAATGTTGAAACTTCACACCTCTCCGGTTAAAGTATCAGGAGTGAAGTGTTAGGAGGAATAAGTGACTGAACACGGTGAAAAGTGTCAAATACGCCTCAAGAGCAAAACTCTTCTCCGAGGGCGTGGGGTCTAGGGACCTCCCTTAGGGTTGCTAGTGAGATCTAGGGGCGAGTCCTCGTTCGGGGTCAGACACGAAGTCCCCGAAGTCCTGCGGCATAAGTAAAATTTTCGGCCCTGAAGAACTGATGCATGCAACTATCTTTGAGTGACATTGGCTTCCGCTTTAAACAGAATACAATAATAAAATTTTACATTTACTTCTTGGATAATGATCTAACACGGACTAACGGACAATCGACTAGGTGATGCAGGGAGCTTGTGTATTGGAAGGATAGATGGTGTGAGGGGAGCTTGTGTATTGGAAGGATGGATGGTGTGAGGGGTTGCATGATTGTTTGAAATGACGATTCCACTTAAACTTCTCTGCAGGACGTTATGAAAAGACAAAAGTAGCATAGCTTAGATGGCAAAATAAGTATGCGCGAATTACGCCGAAGAAACGGCGTTTTAAGATAATTTATAGTATTTTTACATTTGGCCTAGGAAACCTCGATAACCAGTTTTGGATGATGACCCAGTGAAAATCACAGACATCCAGACATGATCTAAAATGTCATTTACCCTTTCCCCCTCCTAGCTATCATCACTTGCCAGGGGCGGATCAAGACGTTTGAGATAGGAGAGCTCATACATTAAGGGCCAAACACTCTCATAAGCGCAGGGAAATTTGGAAGCCTAGAAGCCCTCGTGTGCTGTTTACTGCGTTCTATGGCCTAGCGATTTCAAATAAGGACAATGACTCAATACAAAAAGTAACAATTTGAGAACAAAATGCTTAAAAAAAGAAATATGTGGTTGCATCAAATTGTCAGCAAGACTAGAGGGATTCAGACGGCTGATGCCTCACCAGCATGTAAGAATACTGAAGGTGCACCTGCGGCGGGGCCCAAGGTCCTTCCTTGGGGACAATTTGGAAGAACGAAAAGCCTTTACATATAATTACCCGGGTGCTAAGGCTCGCACAATTCAAAATCAGCTCACATATGCATCTCTTCCTGCTTGCATGGATTGTTTTAGGCCAATTTGAAACTAGAAATGTGATAAATGTGAAAAGTGCACAATGTGCAGTGATGAACAACAGATTACATTAACATCATAGACACATTGTACCGTATCCAACCCACACACGATAATAATAATAATAATAAGCGTGAATACTAACTTAGGGCTACAGCTACATTGACTTGCACACTAAAAATTCAAATTTTCTAACCCTAACCCTAACCCTACCCCTAACCCCACCCTAACCAAATTTGGTAGACATACGTATTAGACCAAAATGAACAATTTAAGCCTATTTGCGACAATAAAATTATTTTTCTAAATGGTACCTATTCCTTTAAGGCGACAGTTATGTGTAGCCTTAATTCCAGGTGTCGCCTTAATGTCGTTGAATTAGCACGAAGTGTCGCCTTAAGTCATAATCCATGCTGATAATAATAATAATAATAATAATAATAATAATAATAATAATAATAATAATAATAATAATAATAATAATAATAATAATAATAATAATAATAATAATAATAATAATAATAATAATAATAATAATAATAATAATAATAATAATAATAATAATAATAATAATAATAATAATAATAATAATAATAATAATAATAATAATAATAATAATAATAATAATAATAATAATAATAATAATAATAATAATAATAATAATAATAAGAATAATAATAATAATAATAATAATAATAATAATAATAATAATAATAATATAATAATAATAAATAATAATAATAATAATAATAATAATAATAATAATAATAATAATAATAATAATAATAATAATAATAATAATAATAATAATAATAATAATAATAATAATAATAATAATAATAATAATAATGTTAATGATGACGATGACGATGACGATGACGATGACGATGACGATGACGATGACGATGACGATGACGATGACGGCGACGGCGACGGCGACGGCGACGGCGACGGCGGCGGCGGCGGCGACGGCAACGACGACGATAATTTTTAGAGATACTTTTTGGAGAAGAACGAACAATTTAAGCGTACTTGAGACTATAAAATCATTTTTCTAAATGGTACCTTAAAGAGTAAGGCGACACACAACTGTCGCCTTTATTTCAAGTGTCGACTTAATGTGAATCAATTAGCACGAACTGTCGATCTAAGGTAGAATCAACAACAACAACAATTACAATAATAACAATAGTAATAATAAAGATGATGACGATGACGATGACGATGACGATGACGATGACGATGACGATGATTATAAACGAAATTCTGTCTGGGTTGGTCTGGTTTCTGTTATATCAATGTAGAAGAAAATGTCAACGTTTCGACTTTTTCTGACGAATGATCTCATGACTCTCTGAATATTCTTATTTATTAAAGCATACATTGAAAACTAACCCGTATGTTTCTCACCGTCGTTTCACGTCATTTTACGTTGTTTGAGGTGATAAAAAGGTGTTGGCATTAGAATGACATATTTATCTGCCTTCTGTTGGCATTGGAAGCGCCCAACACTAATCGAAAAATAAAAACATTGACACTACTTCTAGCAGGCATACTTTGAACGTACAACCTAACTCGGAATAACTGCTCTTACTAATAATTCTGGGGATGTATAGATGGTAGGATTAATTATTGCAGGGTTGCATGGGGATATGCGTCAATAATTTCACTCAATCTGCCCTGAAGGAAGATAGTAATGAGAAAACTATTCACCTCCGCCAAAAGCATCCAATCTTTTAAGACATTTTATTCTTTATTTCGTTGACAGTGCCAAAATTAGCACCTCCCTGGTCTCAGGGGTTCACCGACAAAGGGAAAATCCTGCAGGATTAGTTTCCTTTAAGAGCAGACTGCGCACCCATTGGGTTTATTCATGTCTATCCGTACTTGTATTTGATATTATGCCAACGATTTACGCTAATTTGCAAGATGCTTTACATTGCGTTGTCCTTGCTTGATGACTAAGTGCTATATTTTGGCGATCACCACACCTACAAAAGATATAAATCCGCAAATTTTTAAGAACTAAGTTTAGCAGTTACAAGGTTATTTTTGCTTATATTCAATGTCGTGGATACAATATCATTACAACGAATACTGGAATTCGGTTTGATGAAAATTTTGAAGATACTTTAAGAGTAAAACTGCCCACTACTCCTTCTTTGCTTACCCATTTTTAAAGTCACTTAACCACGGTGTGTCGCACATCCAAAACTTCATAATTTAACTACGTCGACTCTTAGTCCCATATTAGGATTAGACGATCGCGGCAAAGTAAATAAATATAATCTTCTCATTTTGCATTTACCTTTTTGATCAGTTTATAAATTCTTTCTACACAATTTTAAGGGCATATACTGTTTATGTATCAATTGCTATTGTGTTGAGGAGAATTGTCATCTTTTAGATACAGAATGATTGACAATTCAAAATAATGTAAAGTTGTAGCTTTGTTTTCAAGTACCAAGGTTCTTATGGTAAAAAATTCACTCATGTTTAGCTCAAAAATAGTTTGTTGCCCCAAAATTGAAAATTCCAAATACTGCAACATCCTTAAATCTTGAAGAACATAAATATTTTGGGGATATTAAGCTACTGCTTGAGTTGACTGTTGAGACTTAATAGTTTACTAGTGTTTATAGCTACTTTTGCTTTAGGTGATATTTCCCTATTTGTGCACCTTTCTACTGTAAAGTCTATGCATTAAATATTACTCCTGTTGCAAAGACTTCGCTTACAATAAGAGAAGCAAAACAAAGGAGTGTATTGTTCTCCATGCCAGATTTACAAGATAAATTGGTAAGTTCCACTTTGTGATGAAGCTAAAGAATGCGCTCTTCGTAATCTACTAACTCATCATGTCTACCTAGTATATACTACATTAATCCACCACAAAAGACGTCCGTCCAATGCATACTATTCTCCCCATTTGCGTCGCTTAAAAATTTTGTGCATTGACGCCATCTAATTAACAACCATTTGCTCCGCCACAGAGGTCATGGGGAACAATTCCACACAATCTGTTCACTCAACCTCTCCAGGTTAAAAGAAGATCACGTTTGGCTTACAAAGAATCGGTTGCTCTATAATTCAAAGAAGTGGCTGGAGATATCCCATGTCATAGTATAGTGAGGCATTAGCATTTCATAACTTAAACTTACGAAGAAGTCTTAGAAACTGTCTGATCACTACAACAGAAGATGACCTCTGGAAGAGGGTACACTTTGATTTCTTTAGCCCTGTGACGTCGTGTCGCATATTCCCCAACATGGCCATTATGAACGTTGCCATTAAAACCGATACGTGGATGAAATGTCTCTACATGCTTATCGTCTTGTTTTTCAGCTTATGGGTTGCGGACAGTCCTCAGGCTGCAACAGGGAATTGTGGTGCAATCACGAGTGCTGATGACAACATCCTCGGATACACAAATGTTGCTTGTAATTTTTTCAGGCGGGCCTTCTGTAGTCTCGATCCTATTGAGTGTACGCAAGGTAAGTCACACTTAGGTAGAGATAAATATACCTTTCAGTCTAAAATCACAAAAAATATAGAAGAGAGGTCAGAATCTTCAGTCCTCAGAATTTATTCAGTTGCAATGAATCAAGTGTTTAACTTTATCCATTTAAAGGCGCCACAGGCTCAACCAAATTTAGGAATAAGATCATACCTCTAAATTCAATTGGTGACTGCAAATTCACACAATGCTGCTTTCTGGTTGGTCTGGTAGGTGACAACTTGTGCAGTCAGTTGTGTTCTCAATTGCTCGCGCACAGTAAAGTGTAGATATGGCCTCGAGCAATTCTACTCTAGTGCAAGCTTTCTGTAGCTCCGTCTGTGGGTGTGAGAGTGTGCTAGACAGGTGTCTGTAGTTTTACTTGAAGAAGGGGCTAGAAGTAAACTTACTGATTTTTTATTGTCTGCACTAAAAAAACTGAGGTGCTAAAAATGTGGCACCTAACGGGTGCTGATGTTGAATCAACACCTGAAGTGCTGTGTTTAGCACTTGGATGGTGCTAATGCACAGCACCTCATGGGTGCTGATAGCTTTTTGGAAATAACGGAATATTCTGGTTTGGTGGGCGGGGCTAATTTATATAGAGAAATTTCTCTTCAACGATTCCAACGTCGACTACAAATGTATTTTCGTCTTTCATTTTGTTAGGAATTAATTAACTACTAAGTTCCCCTGCTTGGAAATTTTAAGTCGGGTTTAATGGTGTAGTTTATAGCATTAATTTTGCAAACAATTACTAAGTAATATATAAGAATTGTAAACATGACTTTAAATATTTTCTAATGACCTACCTATTAAGAGGGTTAATGCAATGGGCCAGTTTGGGAATTTTTCTTTTAAAATCATTTCCAAAACTTTCATTGCGCCATTCCATGGTATGGATTATGCATGTTATGCATCAGCTTAACAAATGCAAACAATGTTTTTAAACCAAATTCATCAAAATATGATCAAACTTGTGTCAGCACCTCCCAGGTGCTGAAAAAACAGCACCTAAATAGGTGCTAATTTAGCACGTGAGGTGCTATCCCTGTCCTTCTCCGAGCACTTGCAAGTGCTAACAAATTAGCACTTCAAGTGCTGATATTAGCACTTGTATTTTTTGAGTGTGGGGCCGGAGTGTGGGCCTTTAATTTAAAATCGTCGATTGAGCAACGAGTTGTGATGATCTTTTTGTACACCTCACATTAGCTGCCTTTGTTTCCTTTCAGAAACAAAAATGTTTGTATGATCTTGTCATTTGGATAGGTCTGTCCTAAGACTGCATGTTTTGAGGAGAGGGCTTATAATAAATAGGCAAGTCATTCGATAACAATACGACCACGATGAAATATTGCAGCTACAGGAAAAACAAAAAGAAAAACAATAACGTAACCTGAATAGTACCAGTGTGACATCACAATTTATTCCTGAATCGACAATTTTCTAAGGATTGAAAAAACTTCGTCATGTAATTTCTTAAAGTGAGAAAGTCCTGTAAAGACGGAATTTACCAATGAGAATAATTTTTCAAACTTTGCACCATGCATTTGTATAATTTTTGTCTTAAGTTACAAAGAAACACCTTTTTGAGAGGGCTAATATTACAAAAGATGGTCAGTTCTAGTAAAGTTTAACTACTGAGCATGATTCGATCACTTTCCTAGAACGTCAGAGTCTATTCCTTATTACTTTTGATTAAAGTGGCAACATGAGATGTTGTAGGTATTATCTTGCCGTCATGTCACAAAATTAGTCTGTCAAAAATCAGGGTGTGGAGTGAAGTAATCAAATCCAACATGACCGTTTTGCAACATTTACATTTTACATAGTCGGTGAGGTTCTTAAACTTTTAGAATTTTTGACATTTCTAACCCGGTGTGGTCTTGGAGCAAGCTGGGGTGACGTCATATTCTCACATTGATAAAAAATGTTATTTCTCTTTTTGCTTTTCATTCTCTTGTTATTGTCTTCAGTTACATAGAGTACTGTAAACTAGTAAGTAAATGAAGTGTTTTTCATTAAATACCTTTCGTGTATTAGAATTTGCAATAGTTAATACCGTTTTTAGAGTTAATTCATGTGACCGTCACGCGATTGGGATTGCCCAGCAGTGCCTTGTACTGCACACGCACAGCGAGCGTTTTCACAGCGCACGGCATGACCACAGATACTAATGCGACACAATGGAAGCCTGACGGGCAAAATGTCCAACAACCAAAAAGACGGACGAATACGTGACGTCAGTGAAACACCTTTATAGGAGGAGAAAATTTGACATGAAGACAAGGCATGATCTAACTTTACTGAGTTTCTAAATGGATGTCTTAATATTATCACACATGTCTTGCAATAATTTTGTGTATTTTTGTTCCAGCATTAACTGCAAGGATAATCTTACGAATTCTGAAAGAAGGTGACAAGAAAGCAGAATACTCCGAGAAGCAAGCATATGGGACATCTTCTGAATCTAAACCACTGGAAAAAAACCTTTGTAATGGAGTAGGTTATCCTGTAGCAAACGAGTTTAGTGTTACACTGTACAACGAGGCATTGGTTGATACTGTGACTAAATAGTACATTGAAATTAACAACCAAACAGCTGTACTTCTAGGTTGAATGTATGAGCCGTAAAAATTTTTAAATATTGATAAGATTTAGCATGTTCAAATGAAATAGGTTACCATTCATTCTAAAATCGTCCAGGATCAGAGAGGGGCGAGCCATGATGAGGCTCATTAATTTGACCAGATTTGGATAAAAAGTGATACAAATTGGACCATTCTTATACAAATCTAATCCAGCTAATGCTTCTGATTTCGGCTCACTTCCCTCGATCCGGATTCGGTTCAAACTTTATCCTGACGGTTACAGGGTGTAACATCAAAAAAAAAAAAGTTTCTTAGCACGAGTTGTATTTTCTGGAATGTTTCAGGGCCAGTTCCAGGCATATGAGAAAGGGGCGTACGCCCCCCTAGTTTCACCTAAGCAATGGATATTTTGTAACCAGAATTTACTTCTCCAAGTCCATGAAAAAGGTATGATCAGCACTGCAAACGGTTACGCCCCCTTTCTCATATTCCTGGATCCGGCCCTGTGTTTATCCTTTCCACCCTGAAACATAAAGAGTAATGACATAAGTCTATTTTCGACTTATGAGATGACAAAAAAGGGTGAAAGCAAAAAAAAAAAAAAAATGAATAAATAAAAAATCAACAAGAAAAACAACGTCTTTGTGATGCCTCCTCGTAGCAGCAATAACCGTCCCAGAAAAATGCGGAAATCACGAAAAAAAGCCAGATGTTACAAAAACCACTTTCCTAGGTTCTTTTAGTTTGAAAACGTTTACAAATTTTGTTAGATATTAGCCTTGAATCAAGGAAACAAACACGTTTCTTCTTTAAAAATTTTCCTGTGAACGTTTGTTTCTGTGTATTGTCCAATGTCTGTACCTTAACTCACTGACATGGCGTTCTTACGTCACAATGTTACCACGATTGAACCAGGGAGCTCTCTCACAGCTCCCTGATTGAACACTAACAAGTTTTGACCTACATGTCTGGGATCCTAGTTAGACTTTATTAATGTACCATTATTTCATTGCGAAGGATAGAAATGTCGTTGTGCCTACGATTTCCGATACTCAATCGAGTGCTACATATTGACTTACTTCGCAATGGGCAACCGTACTTCCAGAAGCTATGAGGCTATGGACTAAATTTAGCTAATTTGCATCAGCCAGAAAAAAAAAAATCAGAAAGCATGATTGTTATTGTCATTACTCTGAAGTTAAAAGCATCCAAGATGACAGGACCACTGATAAAATATTCCGAAAACTACCTTTGTATTAAAAAAAAATAATGAATAAATAAATGAATAAATATAGACACATAAGTAAAAAAGACCATTTTTTGACTACTTTAACTTAAAATGACTTTGCGTTAACAGTTTAAGATTACTGATACCATTCACACTGCATGGACATTTCATGCTTAATTTTATTGTGACTTAGCAATATGGAAGACGCACACATGTAGAAGTACAAAGTTTCTACATTCTTGTACTACTTCAGAAACAGGTGTTTGCATTTACGTTTTCATTTTTTTTTTAAAGATACGAACAGCAGTATCACCAGATCAGTTGTTTTGCAGCTTGGCAGGTACAGAAGATGGATCAATAATTGCTTACCTAGAAGTGACAATCCCTCAACCAAACAGAATACGAAACTATAAACAGATGAAGGACGCCCTCAGTCGTTCACGTGACGCAAATGGTGACGTAATACTTTACACATTCGATGGAACAGAGATAACCATTGATCCAAATAGCATTGATGTAGATGGTAATTACTTTCATCTCTTGAATGTATTTAAAATGAATTTTATCTGCTCTCAATGAGAACATTTTTGGCTTAAGAAACCCAACGCCTATCGTTAATCGTATTTGCTTATACGATGTGTATAGGTACATTTCAGTGAACATCTCCAAGTAGCACACTTTATATAAATTTCGAACTTTTCTTACCTAAAAATTACAAAAGTAAAATGTCTCCAAAGCATCTAAGAAGTTGCCCCCGGCAAGAACATCTACTTAGTACTACTTACTAAATAGCTAACACGTTTACAGTTCATACCATTTCAGATTTACCCTACCATCGCTGTAAAGATTAGTAGCTCACATTGTTCCTACCTTCATACACGAAAACTACGGTCACCCCAAATGCAGTTATTCCTCCTCTTGGTCTACTTTGAATACTATAATTAACCTGAGAAGACTTTAATTGGCCCCATTTTACGCGACGAATACGTTTTCAAACTTCGTTTCCAACTTCTTTTAATATATTCAAGGGGTACAAGACATATGTTTTTCGCCAACATATCCAAAAAGTTATCCCATTTTTTTTCTTTGGAACTTTTCGCAGAAGGATTACCTTTGGGTAAATAAACATCAGTTCTACATGGTGTCTTACCGCCAATCTTTGATGCTTATGCATTGCAATCCAGTGACTCGACTATTCAAGTTGCTGTAGTACTATGATAATGTTCATATTTATTGAATACAACCTTAAACGAGCGATCGGCTTCATGCCCTCACACTTATTGTATTGAAAAAGAAATAACGTTATCTAGTCAAATAACGGATCAAATTCCAGGTCGATTCGAATGTGACCATTATGTTTTAAGTTTAATGACTTTTTTGGAGAGCTGTGTTTTACACTACACTTTTCTATTGTTTAAGCATGCAAACACTGCCTGGAAATAAGGTAGTACTTACGGTGGTATAAGTGCGTGGGTCATATGTTAGTATAGCTCCATCGCTTAAGGCCATTGCAAAATGCAAGGAGCGATGAAATATATACATATCTGTGGAAGATGTTTACATCCATCAATCGTGTCTTTGAGCTTACTACTTCACCAGAACTGTAAACCCTTAGAAAAGACTTAAAAGGTAACACATAACCATTTTTAGGGAGTTAGCTTCCTTTAAAGGAAAAGACGTTACCTGCAGTTTTTTATTTTCCGATTTCTGGCGTTACCTTGCCAAATATTATTGATCTCTTTCAAAGCAGACCATCATCACCCTAAGATACATCGACGGTAGTATTTTCAGTATTCATTATCAGTCATCCTACTTCGATTAAAATAGAAAGAGAGCATATTAAAGCAATAACCAAAGGAAACAAGCCACTTTTATTGAGTATTGGTCATAATCATGGCAGTAAGTGGGATGACTACTGCACATCAGCAGACTTGACAAGAGTACGGAGAGTCAACACATTATCACATAAAACGGTGTATGGAGGCGATGGGTGAAAGAAGTTGGAAGTGATTGTGGTATCTTCAGATTTACAAAATTGACCTTGGGCACTGAAACTGCTCAACATGAAGAGCTAAGACAGTTTCTGGAAATGAGGGAAGACCTCAAAATTAAACTGTGTATAAGGAGAAAAATGTCAACTGAGAAAATGTACTCTGAGGATCTGTTTCATTTTCCCCCAGATAAAACAAATTATGAATGCAAACCTTCAACCTGCCAAAATGGAGGAACTTGTTACTACGACGGACGTTTTATTGAGGCAACTTGTCAGTAAGTTAATGACTGTCTGTATGCTTAAAATGATGTCATGTTCTAACTGGTAGACGTATGCCATATGCCAAACACTAAGCATTCAGTGTTTGTAAATGTCACGTCAATGGATGAAAGAAAAATAAAATGAAGAAAACGCAAAGCTTTCAAAGCAGAAAAAACGCAAGGAGTAACAAATGCTAGAATTTGGAATTAGAAATAGTATCAACAACATCACCGTCGAAGAGATACAAAAGGGTTTTCTATGACGAAAAGTCAGTGCTACCAAGTCGACTTTTCGTTTCATGCAAATCATTACATTATAATTTGCAATGCCATTCTTCCATTTGAAAAGAATGGCATTTAATGTTTCATTAAAATTCAAATAAAAGGTACCACTCTACCCGGAGAAATTGTTAGCGAGTTTGTAATTACAGAATTTCAATACATACCGAAAATGGTGCTAAACCGAGAAACCAATTCCAGCATTATTTTGTCATACATGACACACGCTTCCATGACTTTTTTCGTTCCTATCTACAATAAGACGTTATCCCTGTCAATTTTATCACTCTAGTTTGAGAGATTTTACTTTTAGGATGAACTTCATTTTATCAGTTTATTGCTCACATGGTGCCAAGAAACTCACGATTTAATCGTAAAGGTTGTGTTTGCTAAAACAAAATACTGGTAAAACGAAAGTGCAATTCTTTTCATAATGCATTGAAGTCTATTAAAACGGAACTTGCTCACTGGTGACAAAGCAGTTCTTAAAAAATGAAAAATGATTTATTTCTTCGTAGATGTATGGAGGGTTTCCTCGGAGCAAGGTGCGAGGCCATCAGAGGTGGGTCATGAGGAAATACTTTTAAAAGTACAATTTCATTTTCTACGATATTTGAACAACTTAACAGAATAGTTGAAAATCTTCACTTTTAAATTTGGGCTCATAATTCAATAAAGCCATGATCATGAGGATGTCCAGTGACTACTGACATACATTTATAAGGAGTAGTATAATATCTTATGTGTAGAAAACATAACCTTTTTGTAGAAGAGTGCAATATCTCATTTGTAGAAAGAGGTCGTTTAATCTATTCGCTTCTCCCCATGTCACGTTCACATGGGATAAGAAACGTGTCATCCTGAAAACGAGAAACCACTTACGCATTCAGTGGTGTCTACTAATCAAAATCAAATAATACCTGCATTCCCTGTAGCGGTTAACAAGTGACAAGACAACAAGTTGGTCATCAAACTGTCTACGAACATCTGCTGGCTTTTGTTAAAAAAAAACACGTTTAGGAGTTGTACGTAAATCCGCAGAGCAAGTTGAGTGTCATTTCAAGTAAAACACTTTATCACGACGTCGAGACCATTAACATGCACACTTCAAGATGATATAATAACATGGTCTTGGTGATAAGCCACTGGAGGCTTTTATCTACGTAGCCCATCTTGATTAAGAGTACGTACTACATTCACATGCCCAGTTTTTGGCAGTCTGGTTAAAAAAGCTAGTCACCTAATGACATCCAGTTATGCCATGAGAACGCTGCAGGCTTGTAGATAAACAAAGGGTTAGTTATCAGAATGGAGATAGCACGGAAAGTTTCATTAATGCAAATACTTTAAGACCTACAGTACTTAAGTGTGAAAAAATATCAACTATTTGCTGGTGATAAAGCTTACAGAAAAGAAACTTAGGCCCACTATTAAATGCTACCAATTTGATTTCCATCTAGAGACATCATTCACCCCTTGTAATACTTACAACCAGGGACTGGTTAGGCCCTGCTTCAGCAAACTGCTTTAAAAATGCTTTGATGTGTAGGTTGGCGCCACCAAAGTTAGAGAGATATTGTTTTCTAAACTCAAAACGACATACAAAATACCCTTCTTGTCAGACCCTATGTAAATGACTTAAAGAGATAGAAGAATAATTCTTTTGCCGTATTCAGAAAAGATTTCACAAGTGTCCTGAAATTATTCGACCTAAATCTGTATTCAAGATTTCACAGAAAACCAAGCCTCTATGCTTTCATTAGCGATACCAGGCGACACCAGAGAAAACAGATACTTATTTTACGGGGAATGGCATTGCCATGGCAATGAATAAAATCTTCCCAGTTCTGCTCAATTAGTAGCAGATGACAATCCCATGTGTCAAGTTTCTAACTCCAGCTTAGTCCTGATAGTACTCTCAAGCGCAAGGTAATCAAAAGATTGCTATCTGGCCTTGATTGTGCAAACCTCTTCAAAGGAAGTTTTGACGAGCTATCTCTATTTGGACAACAACTCCCTGGTTTGTCACACTACTTTTATGATGTAGCGAACCCTGAATATTGAAACGGTTTCAAACGTCAAAGAGCCAATAGACCTTTTTCCAAATACCAATTACAAAGGATTATGCGATAAGAGTTGGTGTGCGTGGTTTTTGGCTATAGAAAAATGCCATTAAAAAAGCGCACACTAAACCTCTGTCCCATAATCCCTTGTAATTGCTATTTGGAAAAGGGTCTATGCCATAAGCTTTAAATAATGCGTGTAGATGGAAACTTACACAACACAATTATATTGTCTAACATTGTATTCTCAGGATAACATTGTGATGCAAAATTATTTTGATCTCGGAAATGTAACGCACTCTAATGTGTTAAACATGTTTTTCCTCCTTTAAGTAATAAACCTTCACCATTATCGAATCACTACTTTTATACTTGAATTGCAATTCTTCTTACAGAATCAGGCAACACCGAAATATTGGTTGCATTAGCTCTCCTGGCTGTCGTTTTATTTGCTGTGTTTACGTGTTGCTTCTGTTGTTTCTGCGTTCTTTCGAAACGCCAAAAAGAAAACCAGAAGATTTTCAAATATCAACCCCCGGCATCGGTGCCAGAAAAATTCATCATGCCCTCAACTTTGTACAACCAGTACGGGATGCAAAGGAAATACATCGATGCAGCTTCAGGTGCGGACGGAGAATTTGGACGTTCCATCAACTTCCCCCGAGTGATCAGAAATAGGGGGGTCGATCGTGGGGTAGAGATGAGGGAATATGATTATGACAACAATGGGTTCGAATCAGAAGATTACGACGTAGAATCTTCCATAGACGACAAACGAATGGACCATTTTAAGAAAGTTTTCCTCAACGCAAGTCAACTAAACGTATGTCATTGTAATGTCACATATGTCTGTAATGTTAGTATTATTTTGTATTCATCATAAAGTATCTGTAGACTATCAGGTTTCTTGGAAATCACTAAATTTAGTTTCTAGTACTCCCAGCTTAAGTTCTCTCTGAAGACACAATCTAATGCTTTAACAAAATAGCGAAGTTAATGCAGGAACTTGCCAATGTTGTACACATAGGAACCTATTCAGACACACGCACAAACTGACAGAAGGATGGAACTGTACCTAAACTACTCTCTTCTTTTTTTATTCTATTTTTCAAAGTAAATTTTGGCTTAACCAGTCCATTTTCAGACAAAATATCATCACTCAACTGAGTATGAAAATTTTCTTTTCATCAATTTTATCTTGGCTAGTCACGTATGTCGTCTAGAGGGGATTCCTCAAGTTCGGTGTCTTCTGGAACTTCTGTTTTGAAAAGCCCACTATCTGATATGCTTGAGCCAATAGACGAAAGACATGAGTTTGACAGGCCATATACAACTGATGGAACGGAGAATATTTAAGTAAGTAGTTTGCCATTAGCTATAAAAACTTTTATAGCCAAAGAGGAACATGCCTTTAAATGATTGGGAAAAGGGATTGCATACATTAGAAAAACATTCAAGATCACTTACACTAAGCGTTTTTCTTACAAGGTTTCTCAACTGGTATAAATATTCGATTTTTTAATTAGAATCTCTAACAAACAAACCAGGATAGAAACTTTATTTGGTAAAACAGAACAGGAGTAAGTTATTAAAGAGGAATAACAGCAGATTTTCTCTATATTTTTCCTCTCTGTTAGATCTTTAAAACTGGCATGACTGTCATCAGGGAAGAGGGAAATATTGGAAGTGTTAACCAACTAATGGATAAGAAGCTGCAATTTGTCAACAACCTCCAAAAGACGAGTTGGGAAATGTAGTACCACAGATCAGGCCCACGGACATTTTTGCACGGATACGAAGGCTTGGAGGGCCTTTTTTGGCTTTCCACAATTTACCGTCACACTGTCCAACCTTTTCGGTCCATTGCTAAGGAGATTAACTTCAAAAAGAACTTTTTCTTCAAAGAAAATTCTCTTTGACCCGTAACTGATGTCTGGAAAACCATTTTTTATACTCAAAAATTGTGTGTGATTTTACAAAATATCTGTCTTGCACATGTAGTCTCTGTTATGGTACACTTTCCTTCCCAGCATGCATTGTATATCGAAGTTTCCCAGCTCGTCTATTACTGTAGTCTCTCAGTGGTTTAGCTAACAACCTCAGTAAATGTTTCGAGACGTAAACCTGTAGGTATTATCCATATTCAAAAGGGAATTGTTACTACGCACGTTTTGAGTAAGTAGCGCTGTGAACTACCATAATTCCAAGTAAAAGGAGACTTTCAGAACCAGTACCTCTATTCTTTGAACCGTGTCCTGTTACTTTTCTGATGTAAAAATGTCGTTTAGATTGTAGAATTGTATTTTTTTACTTTGATATAAACTTACCCGTAAATTTCAATACATAACAGACACAAATAAATTCTTTTGTTAAAACATAACGTCTTAATGGAAAACTGTTGGAATTTTTAAATTTTAGTTGTGATGAAAATTAGTCCTCTCTCCAAACCCCATAACAGGCAATTTAAAATGAGACATATCTGCTAGTCAGGTGACAAGTCACATGAAAAGAAGTTCAACATCACAACTATGCTGCCAATTGTATTACTACTGACGCATCTTTGTATTTGCTTAAATGACTTTGAACAAATTCTTCCAAAATCTGCCAGGTCGGAATAACAATTAAAAGTCAAATAAACCAATACTTATGTGGTGGTAGAACATATTTTTTTTAATTAGTCAGCGTTACAATTTATTCTTCTTAGTGTAGTTCTTTACTTAAACGGATCAGGACACATTCAAGCACGTTATAAGACGCACACATTTGAAATCACTAAAGCTTTGCATAAGAAGGACTGGTTAGTATATCTGAGGTCTATGCTGCTCTGTATCGCATGTGGCATACAGTTCACTTTCGTTCAAAATCGTGAAGTAGCTAGGATGGGAACATTTTCTTGAACTGCTGGGTATATCTATATTTTTACAAAGAAACGTACTGTGGTTAGGACGGCAAGTCGTCAGTGATTTTTAGCGATGACTTGGGTTTAAATAACACCATCGAGAGTACACTAACCATTGATTATATTTTCCCTACGTCTTTCCAGGCAGCTTAATGCTAGTTTTAAAAGATTGTCTCTATTTATTTACAGGAATTTGTTTGGTGGTTATTGACTCATCTTAATTCTTCCAAAATCTGCCAGGTCAGAATTATCCCTTAGTAACCATCAAGTTTATTCGGTATAGTTCTATTTAAGGTCCTACGTTGAGCTAATTGATTTCGGAAAGAAATCATTTAGCTCTGAAGGGAAACTATGTAGTAATACCTTGCTTGGATTTTTGATTCACATATATTTGTTTTTTGGTTGGTGTATTGTTAATAAAACATAATCAGCATTAGCTAAATAATTTCTCTGCGTGTATTTTCCTTTCAGTTTAGTTTCTGTTGAAGATTTTTTGAACTTTCGTTTGCGGCAAATGTGGAACATGAATAAAATTAATGGCACACGAGTGACGCCTTCATTTAAAGTTCGTGTGACATGAAAATTACGTAGTTGGATATTTGATGTAAAAAGCATGATGTATCCAGAAAATAGCCGCAATTTCCATTAAAATCCATCAAATATTGACCATTTTACAGGGTAATTTCTATTTCACACTTGTATGATGAATAAACTTGAGCTAAATATGCAAATATGTGACATAGAAAGATGGACATACCATACATGGCTCATGTTAGCCTTGTTTTTGAAACCTTTATTCCAAGGACACTGGTAGCATTGTTATCCCATGAGGGGTTTATTATGCAAGGTAATTTTTTTCCTTCAGAAATATTGATACCGTTTACCAAACTGTAACCTATCTGATCAGTAATTAAGAGATAATTGAAATAGGGTTAACAAAAGAAATCTTAACACTGTGCAACACTCCACATCATTATTTTTGCATAGGCTATGAGTTTCTCCAGAAAGCATAATACTTTGAAGGCGTACATTATGAGAACGGTAAAAGATATTGAAATAATTCTAACGGATCCTTCATTGGAGGGCTTAATTCTTTAACTGATGAGTGAAACAGCTCTTTTTGGTGGCATGTCACACGACCTTTAAACACGTTGTTCCAAGCATGAGCCACAGTAACAATCACCACAGTCATAACAACAAGACCCCCGTGTCGCATAATTGGTGTTCACTTTGAAGGGATTTGGTCAACAAGAATATGAGAATTTGGGTTTTGGGTGGTAAGATGAATTGCACTCACATTTGAAATAAATCAGCGGAAATGTAGGCTCTAAGATATATCAAGGCCTGGGGGAATTTTGTACGTTCTGGCTTTATTCAGCCGCTTGTCATAAGCTGATAACGCTACAAAGTCTTACAATTGTAGGGGCTCGAAACATTACTGTATGAAAAGCCATCTGATTCTCGAGAGGGTAAGGTAGCGCGGATAAATTGGCAAATTCAAGGGATCAATCAATAACTTCTGATATTTCTAAGAACCAAGGCTGCGTGGTTCCACCCTTATGTATAGGTGAGTCAGTTTTGTCAACTATTAAGCTGTAACGGTTTCGTATTGTTACTGAATTGTGCGTCTTTGCCAGTCACTTAATCCATTCACTGGCCACAGGCTTTATTTGGAATATTCAGGAGCTGATCCAAAGTGGGTGGGGCTCTAGTCCAGGTATCCTTTTAGCCACTAATATCTTTTTAAGACAATCCCTAAGCTACCTTACAAAGTTTTGGCAGCTCTCCCTTCGTCAGTCCCGTAGTCAAAGAGGAGGGGCAGGTTTGAACTGCTTCATGAGAAAATTCAAATTACAATTTTTCTCCCTTTTTTAGTATTTTCCAGAATAACTACAGGCTTTTTGGGCGGGGGGGGGGGGGGTGGTATTGCGTGGTGGAGGAAGGCGTGAAAGTAATATGACATTTCAAGAAAAGATAATTCAGTGATGGCATGTTCTCATATCATCAAGCATCCTTTGCAGAAGGAAGCATGGGAAGCATGTCGAAAAATGGAACTTTGAGGAAGGGGTTCGAAAAGTGGGAGGGGAACAAGAATTGAAATCCTTGGATGGATCATGTAAATTAGCAACGGGTAAGCCGATGAAAACAAGTATTACGTGAACACAATTCGGCCAGGTTTGTTTTCTCCGGCAACGTAACCGTTGAACCTACTATCAGTATGACCACCTCAACCTATTCTTACATTGGAACCCAATGGAATTAGTGTACTTATTACATAGACGGAAGTAATGATCATGTTTTCTTCAAACATGGAAAGCACAAAGATTTTAGGCTCCTCCCAGGGTTATTTCAAATTAAACGTTGTTGATGCAATTTTCTGGCACTTCGCAATCAAGAGAAGTACACATACTTTTGAGTTAAATTTTATAGCTACGAACGGTGTCAGTAACATAGTGGGCAAGCGGGAAAAAAAAGCCGGCAAGGCTGAAAACTTCCCATGGATTAGCGTCTGTTACAGTCAAATGCTGTCAAATCTGGGACAATATTGCGAAAAATACAGCTTGAACAAATAGAGACAAAGGGAAAGATGGGACCCATTATGGTTGCATCATAGGATTACATTTTTATCTGGCAGCGTGACGATAACACAAAGGCTCTTTCTTGCATGCAGCAAATTGACTAGTATTTACTTGAACTCACGAGATAAGCAGTTAGTGAGAGAAATATATAGCAGTTGATACCAAAACATGGCGATTATATCTTATCAATCAATCAGCGATGATTTGTAACTCACAGCACACAGAACATTGCCTTTAAATACTGCCAATTATCTGCTTCTGTATACCCTTATGGGTGTGAAACAGTCTCCCATCCTTAACAGGGACGCCGTGAGGAATAGCTGACGTCCCACCATGGTCGAGGCTGAGGTCAGGAAATTTGGCATGTCAGCGTCTTAACATGCAGGAAGTCACACCGTACAGAAAATTTTCACTTGGGCGGCCTTCCGCCAAGGGGGCAGGGGCACGGTCCCCTGTCCTCCCGCTGGCCCCACCCCTGAAAGGATCACTGGGGAAAGGGCGCCCCCTTCCCTGGCTTTGAAAATCATAGAATGGCCCACAAGGAAAATAATTAAGAATCCTTTTTAGGGGTAGCGCCAGGTGGGAGACTGTGAACCATACCTCCTACCGCAGACGAAGGCTGCTCCCCGTCGGGGAATTATCCACGTTTTCGGAGTTTCAGTGGGAACGATAAGGTATGTAATCCCCGACGGCGGCAGGTCGCCTCTAAGGGGTATTTGAGATTTAAAAGGGGGAAATTCTTGTATTGAAATTTTCCAATTTTCTTCAACAAAAACCGAAAATTTCGAATTTTCTTCAGTAAAACCTTAAGTTTTAAAATGTATTTCATCCAATAGAAAGCAAAACATGTTCATTTTTTCATTAAAAAGACCCAATTGGTTCACTTTGCGCCCCAGAACTTTTGCTCGCCATCCTTTCTGCAACCTTCCGCCTGTGTGGGGGTTCGGTTTGTAATCCGCTCGTTGGGGAGCTTGGCCTTCTCTTCGGGAAAATCCTAGCACTACCACTGATCCACCGTCAAGGTTGTGGAGTATTTCTGCAGCAAAATAATAGTAAAACAAACACTGTTAAAAGCAATCCCATATGATCTGACAATTTAGAGATGTACACATACGTTTAGTGCAGCTCTGCTAAAGAAAAACTTAGTGTTTGCCGAAATGCCACAGATTGCAGGAAATCGCACCCCCAAATACAAATCTTGGTCCCTATCAATTGTTCCATTTTCCATGAATTCGTCAAGCGCCCTCCGAAAATTGCATTTACACAGCAACACGCTCCATACGCCTATGCTTACATATTATATAGGTAACAAGGAGATGTCACTGCAAGTGTTGAGCTGTTTAGACAATATGATGTAATATATAATCAGTGCAAAACTTTAACATATTGCAGAACCCAAAAGTTAGAGCAAGTTAATCTGTCAAATTCCCATGTTAACGACGCCGTTGTGTGTGTAGGCATCGTCAGAATTCAAAAATTCGTAAATGGTGGAGGGTACACTCCTTCCTCATACCCCTCTCTTAGGTAACAGATCTACAGATCTACTCACACCAGCGGATTAGTAATGAATCAGCTTTTCCTAACCAATCACGTCCCTTGTTTGACTGAGTTGTATTAAGTTTGTTCAAGCTTATACAGTAGTATCCAGTGTTATCTTCGACTTCAAATTGGTTTCAACATTTTAATCGTTAGAGACACTATGCTGACAGAAATAAGTACGGAGGCGAGGTGTGTGTGTGCACCCATTAGCTCTTAGCTGCAAGAATCCCAAATATCAAAGAAAACTGAAAGAAACTTCACAGCAGTGGCGTAGCTAGAGGGGGGCAGGGGCGGATCTAGGGAGGCCGACCCGGCCACGGCCCCCCTTTTTGAAAATGAAAAAAAAATGAAAGGGAAAAGAGAGAGAGAGAAAAAAAAACGGAAAGAAGAGATAGAGAGTGGAGTGATAGAGAATGAAGCTGAAATTAGCAACCTCGAAGCATGGGAGTCATAGCGCACAGCAGATCAGTTTGAACGTCGATTGAGACGTTCACACGCATCCTATTTTACTACACATGATTGGATATAATCAATACGATACAATACCGATACAATACCATCAGCCAATCGAAAATACCTTACGAGACAGTGCGCATCAGTTGGGATGGGCTGCTATCAAGCCTGGCAAGTGCCATTTCCGGCCATCTGGGATGTATTAAAGGTGATCGGTCGTCTTGAAATATTGTTTGTGACGTCAGCCTTTTCTTGACATGTTCTGTAGTCGTAACTGTTGAACGGATACACCATACAAGTAGCTATGATGACATCGGTATACCTAGTAGGTATGTAGCTACATGCCGTCTCGTCTTGCTTACCGATTAGCTATACCACGCTTGTACGGTGTATCTGTTGAACAGTGACGCCTCAGAAACATGTCAAGAAAAGGCTGACGTCACAAACAATATTTCAAGACGACCGATCACCTTTAAAACCTCAAATTTTCTTGGAACGCTCCGCGCCAACCTATGGTGGCGCTCCGCTTAGATAGTAAACGCAGTGGCGTACACTGGGGGAGGCCATTGGGCCATGCCCCCTCACTGATGCCGAGTTCTTTTTTTTTTAGTTCCTAAAAATACGTAAATTTTTTAACACAAATTTTACTTCAAAAGGTAGCATATGTATCACCGAATTGCATGTTAGGACGTCTAATTTTTCAAAAATTTTCAAAGGGGAGGGGGCACCCCCCCTTTAGACCCCTCCCGCAGGCCGGCGATCACACAACATACTGCATGCCCACCGTGAGAGAAATCCTGGGTACGCCACTGAATAAAGCGGGATTCGAACTTGCAAACCTTGGACAAAATGTCACACCAGCTGAGCTAATCCGTCCTCACAGAAATGGGTAATAAAATAAAATCAAACTTTACATTTTGTTCACAAAAATTGCACTTCTTGATGGCTGCTATCAAGCCTGGCAAGTGCCATTTCCAGCGATCTGGGATGTATTAAAATCTAAAATTTTCTTGGTACGCTCCGCGCCAACCTATGGTGGCTCTCCGCTTAGATAGTAAACGGGAGCCCCGCCTCCAAACAAAAATCCTAGCTACGCCACTGCAAGAGAATTAAAATGGAAAATCTTGCAAATTGAAAGGCCTTAAAAGTGTCTTTTCCGGCTATCTGGGATGTGCTTTAACCCAAATTTTCTGGTATGCTACGCATAAGCGGCGGGAAAGCGTGCGAACGGGGGGAGGGCGCGTCCCTCCCTAAAATTTTTAGTGAGGGGGACGTCCCTTCATAAATAAATTCCTAAGGAGAAAAATGAGGAATTATAAATTAAGTAAAAATCAGCAATCAACAAGTATAACCATAATCAATGACAAATTAAATGGCCAAATGCTGTTCTGTAAGTTAATTAATCCCTCGATTTTTCTCTGAAAGACGTTAAGATTGGCCTACAGTGCACGTCACCAACAAAATTTTATTTAGAAACATAGTGGTCGGAATCATTATAATTTGGTCATTCAGTTTTGATACTATGTAAGGCTACAATAATACCATGATTACACTGCTTGGGTGTACCCCCAAAACAATGACAGGGCTGCCAAGTCTCGTGCATTTTGGGTCATTTTCACTTTCTCACTGAGTCCACGCAAAACAAGAAATTAGGCAGAGGGGAACATGCACGTGATAAAACGTACATTTACGCCCACATCTCAATGCAAGGTACCTGGGTCCTTGCAACAAGTCGAACTAAGATATGGGTCACAAATTTCTCAAGGAAGTCCCTCAATATTCACCAAGTTAGAACATGACTACTAAAGATCTGATTAGACGCCTTGAACAGGATGCATTGTAGTAAGGCATTGTGCCTATGATAACTGTCTTCTGTTAATAAGTTTTGGAGAAATTAATGTGTTGAGAGTGGAGACATGAAATTATATGAAGCAGAAAATGCAAAAATAAAACATGGGAAGTGCTATTTCCGGCGATCTGGGATTTCTGTTTTGTCAAAAAATTTCTTGTACGTTCCGCGCCAACAGATGGTGGCGCCCGCTTAGATGGTATAGTGCCATCAATCACAGGTCGAACAACTTCGGCACCCCCTTTTCAGAAATCCTGGATCCGTCTTGGGGGCGGTTTCCCCCCACAAAGCCTCCGAAGGTGTCTGTCGGAAATTTTTACCTCCTTCATTAAAATTTTTATAACGGAAATTAGTAGCTAAAATTATATTCTTAGGGGTTTGCGTACAGCACTTCTTATGTTTTTAAATAGAATTACACATCGAAATAGTTACTGGCAAGGTCTGGAAGTGTAATTTAAGGCAATCTCGGGGATATTTTAATCTAATTTTTACACGCCAGATTATGGTGGCGCTACGCTTAGATAGTACATAGAGCACCTTTGTAGGGAGAGTAGCGACCACAGAAATAAAAGTAAGGGAGAACGCTGACACAATGCATCCATGCATGTTTAACCAGTGAAGCCACGAAAAATGTGAGGGCGCTTTCGTTGTACGGCAAAAGATTGATTGATTGATGGTTCCCCGCACGTACAGTGTGCATTCTGCGGCAGAAGTTATAGCTTATTTTATCCATTTTTCGGAAGATTAGGAATAATGTTCACAACAGAAATAAATCATGG
Source organism: Holothuria leucospilota (assembly GCA_029531755.1). Classification (NCBI taxonomy): domain Eukaryota; kingdom Metazoa; phylum Echinodermata; class Holothuroidea; order Aspidochirotida; family Holothuriidae; genus Holothuria; species Holothuria leucospilota. The sequence goes on along the minus strand of CM055969.1, from coordinate 34,857,813 downwards.
TGCCCTAAGTATTTTGTTTTATACTCCTAACTTGAAAACTTGTAGTTTCTTTGCCAATACTTTGGGCAAAAGCAATGACGTGATATTTGTATTACGCGCAGGTCATTGGTTTGGCTAGGCTGTACGGCAACAGAGCGCTTCAGTCCAGATCGGCTGACGTCATTCTCCCTTACTTTTATTTCTGTGTTAGCGACAACTTAAATTTGTTTTGTTTTTTTTTGTTTCCATTGGCTAAGTGACACAGTGCACAATGGCTCCCGAGTCCATGAAAGCGCTGAGGGTTTAATTTTTATCGTTTCTGGTGACAATGGAACGGGGGGGGGGACAAAGTGTTGGTTGAAAAATCTATTTGGTCCCACTCACAGTGAAATGGGTCAGGGGAGGGGGAAAATGGCCCTTGGGGCCATATCATTAGTTCCAATTTTTTATGCATAGCCCTTATGGGCGATCACCAAGTTTTTCTTTTACACCAAGAGTTCACAAAATGTTTTCAACATTTGTTACTTGATGTCACTGTGGAGAACCATATGACTGAAATTATTCGATGAAGTTCCTTTAGGGGCTCCGAGTGGGAGTCAGATGACAAGAGGCCCCTACACAAGAAGGGCCCAAAGACTAAATAGGCTATACCCTGGTGAAAGTTTTTGACACCAAATGGAAATTTTGATGGTTTAATGTATCAAATTCAGAGAGGAGGAAAAAAGGTTTCCTTTGTTTACACAATATTGTCCTGGGGTCTCTTGGCCAAATTATAGGGCCCTAGCTATAGGGAAACTTAGTGCATGAACCGAAAATACCTTACTCTGAATCATCACTACTGGGTCTATTCACTTCAGGTGGATAATAGCTAGGCATGAATACTTTAGGTAGAAGGTTCAGAATACATTAATTGCAGCTTGATAGTCGACTAAGGGTTTCGGGCCCAGGGCCCAGGCCCTAATTTGGGCAAAAAAGCACTGAACACCACAAATACATTTAAAGTCATGTATTTTGCAATTTAATTGCACAGCCCAGGTAACATTCCCATATGGAATCCTTAGGGGCCCACATATGGGGCCCCATATGATTTTGCACCCAAGATTCATATGGGGCCCGTATAGGCCAGCCCATATGACCCACATATGCCTAACACATACGGAATAGTTCTGGGGCCCATGTGGGTAACTGCCCCACATGGGCCCAGAACTATCCCATGTGGGTCATATGGGCATATGGTCCATATGGGCCCGTTATGAATCTTGGGTGCAAAATTTAATGGGCCCCATATGGGCCCATACGTTTGCTACCTGTGACAGTACAAGTTTAAGAAAACCCATACCTAATTTTGGGCCCTGGGCCCAGGTCTCACACATGGTGGAGTATAACGTGCATTACATGTGAGGTATCTCCAAATGAAGCTTATAAAGGACATGAAACTGTTGTTCACATTCACCTTAGAATCTCACCACGAATCATAGGGTTATTCTAAAGTCATAGTGTTCCAATATAGGGCCCTGGTCCCACTGACCACAACCTTTCTTCTTTTGATGTAGGTGGGAAATCGATACATTCTCAACCCTTTCTCGGACCGACTTTTGGACCCAAATGCACATCAAACCGTCATTTCCTGGGCGAATACAATACACCTACTGTGCACTGACAAAACTTTTTGGAAACAAAATGACTCCTGTTGTTACGTGACCTGTATTTTTTGGAACGTCAATGTCACTACTTTCCCTATAAAGGTACTCTAATAGTACATCATTACTTCAAGATAATAATCTGTTGCAATTTTTTTACTTTTGCCCCCCCCCCCCACTACACACACAGCTACGCCACTGCTTCACAGGTCGCGATGAGCGCATAAATTTGGGACGCCATTAGTAACAGATGTTGTGGAATCGCAGAAAAGAATAGGCAAGAACGTAAAAGAACATGTATTTCAAATGGGGAAACAAAGTTTTGTTACGATTGTGCCGCTTTGCCACCGTGTAGCTGTGCAGCGTTTTGTACAATAGGCCTAAGTCTACCCAACTGTTGCTATTCACAATGAATCTAGCAGATATAGCCTCTAAACGAGTCCTGACAAATGTAAGGTGAAGGGGCCTTGACTCTGTGTCCCCATCCTTCAAAAACTGATTAAGGTCCATGGAAGGAAATTCACGGGGATCAATGGATGTATCCCTCCACTTTTTGGGGATGCTCCAATTGAATTTTCACATTTTAATACAGTCACTTTTGACTGAAGTGCCAGTCATCGCCCCCACTTTTTCATACAAATCTCAGCTGCCGATAGATTCGTGTCCCTTATATCCCCTATGACTGACGCCCCTGAACACTGAGACAGCTGAGGATGGCTTGGTGGTGTTTGCACCTGTATGTGTAGGGCCCCAGGCCACATTCTAATGAGGACACTACAATGAGTGATTTTGTAATACATTCTCTTAAAATTGGAGTGTTTTGTCTGCTATGGAATGTATGCTACACTCCAACCCACTTTTTACTTAAAGGAAAACACTGTGTTGACATTGCATTAACATGGCACGGAGAGAAAATATTTTGACTATAAAACATTCAGTTCATCCATTTAACTCTAGCAATGCAGTACACCTCCCGAAAAAAGAACATCACCCATTACAAGAGTTATGAATGTTTCATTACTTGAAAATCTAAAAGTTTGAGTGAAAACTTGTTCGTACGCATCAGGCCAGTGAATATCTTACTGAGAGAATCTTATTGATGAAAATGAAGTCAGGACCATCAGAACAAGGGAGATAGGAGGATGCAGCCCAATGTTTCCGGTTTGAAGAATTTTGTGTCTTACAACATCAACAATTACCTTACAAAGTGCCAAAATTCTGGAGTTGAACACTCCAATCTAGCCAGCATCCGACGGCACTTAAAGTTACCCTTGCACCTTATTTTGAACTACTTAACATTCCACACACATAAGTTATGGTTTTAAAAATATGAAAAGTTTGCAAACAACAAATAAAATATTTCCCTCTAACTGTCTACGAAATATACAGATCAACTAGGGTGGCTTATGTATGGAGGCATGGTTTAACTTTTTACAATCTTATGCCAATCAAAGTGCTTTCAATGTACTTGGTGATTATTATCTGTCTTAAAGTTTGGGCCCTTTTTACCTGGAAGGGTTACGACAGTACGTTTAAAAGAAGTGTTCCTTTAGAAAATTTTATTTCTCCGTAATTATTGACTTTTTGCAAGACATGGAGTATAGCCACCGTCTCCGTTAAGCACTCACAAACACTATACATAGGGCATACGTACATTTTTCAAAGGTCCGTGGGCAAATTAGGGCCTAAATGTGAATACATAAAGCTTATTGTAGGCACGACTTATACTCGTTTACTTGCATAGTCTAGTAAACAGTGCAGTGCAGTAGTACAGTACAGTGTTAGAAAGCTGAGAATAATGTAAATATATATATATATATTTATATATATATATATATATATTTATATACATATGTGAATATATATATATTTATATACATATGTGAATATATATATATATATATATATATATATATATATTAACTATTAACTATGGTTGTCTATATACATATAAATGATATGAGAAAAGTCCATCTTAACTCCATGTAACATCATAATCAATAAAACACATTTCAAAGATGACATGATAAAGGCACAGATACGATAAAAACAGCGTTTATTTCGGACACTCCTGTGTCCTTCCTCAGCGCAAAATGGAAAGTATATATATATATACCTTCAGTGAAATATAAGAATCCAGATATATTTGTAGTCCAGGAAAAAGGTGAACGAATTTTCGGCACAACAGTGCCTTTATCAGGTTACAACCTTAAATGAGAATGAAAAATAAACGAGACTTGCAACTCAACAACACAGAAGAAAGCTATATAAAAGAAAGCAACAAAAACGGAAGTCAACTGTAGCAGATGTCTATAAATTGTACACTTTGTGAAGACGAACGCACACGTTCGACAGAAACGCAAAACAGGAAATGGAAAAACCGGTTCTCTCTTGTTTTACTTCCACGCCGTTGGACAGCAATTCTGACATGGGGGGGGGGGGGCGGGAGGAGGAGACAGGTAAAGCGCTTCAGGAGAGGAAATGACTATCATTGTTTACTGTTTTCTATGTGCCAGCGTTTCTAAACCGTTAGGCCGCGGCCTACCGGGTCACAGGAGTCGGCCTGAAAAAGAGATCCGACACTCTGAAAACTTTAGTTGTACCATCGCGTGCGTTGCCTTGTGTTGAAACCAATAAAAGCGCACCCTCATTTTCAGTAACTGGTCAAAGGTGGTCTTCCAGTAACTTCAACAATCACAAGTGGGCCTCGAGTTACAAAATGGCAAGAAAGCCTGAAATAATCAATGAGTTTTTCTAATGGGACTCGATGCGCTTGTACGGAGGTGGCTTGTCCTTTTGATTTCGTAGAGGGAAGTTAGAGACATATCTATTGCCCGAAATCTAAGGTCACTGCTAGTCTTCTGCTGGAGGGAAACTCCGTCGCAGGTTTGTGAATTCTTCACATTTTCCGACAGAAATTCCGGTACATTTCAGGATCCTCGATACAGTAACCTTGTTAGGTCCCCCGTCTTTGCCGACGCCTTTACAGTGATCGCACCTACACGGTGCGCCCTTAGCCAGACGAGGTACCGAGAGGGGGCGAGATAGCTTCCGGGGGTGACATATTTTTAGGCGGAAAATATACAAGACATGCATTGAGGCAATTGTAGTTTTTTATTTTCTAGAAGGTAGCAACTATGAAGGGTGGTCCCCCTGGCCCGTGTCACGAACTGGCAGATAGTACAGTTTTCTCCTCCGCCTATTCCAATTACTAAGAGAACGAAGAACCTTGAGGCAGGGTGGCGTCAGAAAGTTAACCAAAAAACAGCAAAGCTCCCTACGGGGGGGGGGGGGGCTGGGGGGGCGTTTCTGCTATCCGAAGTTCCTACATGAGCGACAGTCTGCCGGAGCGATTGAGTAAGGAGGGGCTCTAATGAAAGCCTTTGCAGCACAATGGGGTTCCACTGCAGAGTGTAATGATATTGTGCATAGGCTTTCTTGCAATCCCCTCCTAGCCCCCAATTGGTGATTTGATGTACGTCACAACTTGTTTCGCGACGCACACGTAAGTACGAAACACTTGTTTACCGTGTTTAACACTTACTTCGCGAAATAAGCAGTGCTTATATATATATATTATATATATATATAATATTATATATATATATATATATATATATATTATATATATATATATGTATATATATATGTATGTATATATATATATATATATATATATATATATATATATATATATATATATATATATATATATATATATATATATATATATATAGTTATGCTTGTGTCAGCCTTGCCATTCAGTCTTGAAACCTACTCTGAGCTGCACTGATGAGATCTAACAAGATCGAAACAGTTCTGTTTGCAGATTGAGTTATATAATATATATATATATATATATATATATATATATATATATATACATACACACACATATATTATATATATACTGTGAGAAGAAGCACAGTCCAGTAAAAATATAAAAGGAATACACAAAAAGACTGGTAAAACATGAAGAATCTTTTAGCCTTCGGGACCTCCGGTCCCTTCTTCAGAAACACGTTTAACAACTAAATAGATAAAACGATAGAACAGAAACTTTCAAACGGAGAAAAAAAAGCAAGAATAAAAAGATCAAGGGGTCAAAGGGTCAAAAGTAAGAACTAGAACCTAACGTGATAAACAAGACAAACGAAAGGAAGCACAAACATAACAATGGTATATATATATATATATATATATATATATATATATATATATATATATATATTAAAAGTAAATTCCGCGTGTACTCCCATATATAATACGAACAAAAAAAGAGACAAGAAATATGTCATTGTTGACAAGAGGAGTACAATGATTTAATATCTAAACGAAATTTTCGACTCCCCTGGAGTCTTCTTCAGCGTATAATGACTACACTATAAATTTACAAGCAAAGAAGAACTGGGTATGGTCAAAAAGCGAGCAACAGAAAACCAACATAACAGAAACAGAATTGCAAGGAAGCAATAGACTTAAAGTTACTTAGCGGTCCCAAATCTCTGTTTAAACCGATCACATTAGATTTAAATTTGAGAATCCAGTGGATTTCAGATTGTTTCCGTTGTCTGGGGGAATTATAGTTTGAAGCTATCAAGGTGCATCGTAAGTTATCAATAGAGTGATTTGGAAGATTAAAGTGTTGGGCCATGGGAAAGCCTGGTTTATTGTCTCTAATAGGTTTCTTATGGTTATTTAACCTTAAGCGAAACGGAGTTCCAGTTTCTCCTACGTAAATACCATGGGGACAAATATTACAATGAAAAATATAAACTAAATTACTGGAATCGCACGTGAGGGGAGGGGGTTGTAATGTGAGCTATACACCACTAATGGGCACTCTAGAGCCAGTGGTGATATGTTTGCAAATATGGCAGCGCTTTTTCATGCAGCCATAGTTGCCCCCTGAACCGTCCTCTGTTTCTGTGGTGGGAAGTTTTGAGGAAGTGAGAAGGGATCTAAGGTCGGGTGGTTGCCGAAAAGTAAGGATGGGGGGTTCCAAGAAAAGGTCCTTAAGATGGGTGTCGTCACGAAGGCTGGTCAACTCTCTCTTTAAGTTATTAGAAAGAGCAGAAATATGGGGGTGAAATTGGGCAGCAAATGGAATGCGTGAACTGTTGGATTTGACCTTGTATTTCAATAGGTCATCACGTCGTAATGTGGAAGCTTTGGCAATGGCCTGTCTGATAAAGGTGAGTGGATAACCAGCAGAAAGGAAATACTGAGACAGACTGATTATTTCTTGTTGGTACTGCTCCGGCTGGGAACAGATGCGTTTGAGTCTGAGACATTGACTGTAAACAATGGATTTCTTAAGAGCCAGGGGATGCAAACTGTGGAAGTTCAGGAACTGGGCGGGTATCAGTGGGTTTGTAATATACAGAAGTGGAAATCTGACCATGATTTAGCTTAACAAGTACGTCTAAGAAGGAGACTTGAGTATAGGAGGACTCTGTCGTGAGTGGTGAACTTGATACTGTGGTGAAAATTATTATATATCAGGGGCGGATCTAGGATTTTTCGCTAGGGGGGCGCGCTGCCCGAACGAATATCTAAGCGGAGCGCCACCATCAGTTGGCGCGGAGCGTACAGAAAATTTTGAAAAATCGCGACCCCTCAGATAGCCGGAAATGGCATTTCCCAGGCTTGTAAGTAGAACCTAAGCAGTCGTTACTTTGAGCTTTTGTTTGCCAAAAAAATGTTCCCTTTAATTAAAAGTGAGAAAATTACAAAACTTGCTTCATGAACTAAACCAAAATTCAGGCCCGTTGGAAGATATTTAAAAGTGGTACGGTATTTTTCGGGGTATTTTTCGGTGTTCGAAGGGGCAGAGCCCCTCGTGGGGGTTCAAGGAAGCGAAGCCCCCTTGAAGCTTTTGGATTTTGAAAAATGAAATTGCGTATTTCCATGGGAAGTTAATACAAGTGGAATATTGATTTTAAGTGGGGATCCTTCCTTTGTCACTACATAAATATGTCGTCTTGTGGGAGGGGTCTAAGGGGAGGGAGCGTCCCCCTCTCCTTTGAGAAATTTTTGTTAATTTAAGGTTGCTTAGGTGCAAAACGGTGCTATCTTTGGGATTTTTTTGGAGCTGATCGTACATGGCTGGAAAATGTCCATAATTTAGTGAATTCTAATTTTTCCATCTGGCAGGATGTTTTACTAAGTGCAGTGGCGGCGCGTAAATTGCACCTTTTTATGCACCCTGCGTTTTTGTATACAGCAGTGGGAATCCTTCCTTTGTCACTATATAAAGGTATCATCCTGAAATAGGGGTCTAAGGGGAGGGGGCGTTCCCCTCACCTTTGAGAAATTTTTGTTAATTTAAGGTTGCTTAGATGCAAAATGGTGCTATCTTTGGGATATTTTTGGAGCTGATCGTAGTATAGCAAAGGTGTGAAGGACTAGCAAGGCCGTTTTCAGAATGCTTTTTAGTCGTAAGTGTATTAACAATCACCACTGCCCTCCCACCACTGCCCTACCCCTTTTCTTCTCCCCCTCTCTCTCTATCTCTCTCTTTTTAGCTGAAAAGTGGTACGGTAAATACCGTACTTACCGTAGCGGTTCCGACGGGCCTGCCAAAATTTACTTGATCTTGATTTAGGCTAAGATCACTCTTTAAACACTTTTGATGAAATATCTTTCCAAAAATATGTCGTAATGTTATAGGTTCGGAAAAAGTGGTCTAAAGATAAGGGGGATCCTCACACAAGGTACAGAGAGGAGAATCCTTTTCTTTTTAATTCTGAATAAAAATTCGTTACAACCTATAATTCTATGAACATAAAAAAAACTGAAAGAATTGAATTTTGGGGTCTCCAACAGCTTCAAAGACGATGGTGAAAATATCTGACCAAGAATACGATGCACTGCTGTAAGATTCATATTTGAGATTGCAGTAGCTTTTAAAGTCTTTTGCTTGATGAAATATACCACTTTATTGTCATGTGCATGAGAGATAAACATTGTTAAACGCTTTGCGTTATCACTGATTTCATTAGTGGCATGTAGATTCAGTCTCCACTCCCTCGGGATAACGGAATTTTTCCATAATACAATGTAAAAGGAAAAATACTAGTAAAATTACATTTATGGCAGAAATCATTCTAATTAAGCACTCAGTCGACTCTCTCATTAAAAAAATTACTTTGTAAGCTTTAGTGACCATGAGAGCTCTGGCATAGATAAGTTTATTGTCAATTTTAATAAGAATTATTCAAAATATATTGATTAGCATACACATCCGGAGGACGTAAAATAAGATCAAGTGCAACAGACATCATAAATACTTGTTTTCAGTGATAACATATTCATTGGAAAGGTTACATTAAAACACATATATTCCGCCATATTTCTTGAGCTTACTATCAAACAAAACTTTCCAAAAAGCAAAGCCATCCTGAAAATAATTTTTCCCTCATTTACACTTTAAGCTATAAGCAAAAGAGCATAATTCGACCATTCCTAAACCACCTTCACATTTTGCACATATTAGAACAGAACGTTTCTCCTAATTGTCTGGTTTGTGTGACCAAATAAATTTATATAAAATACTCTCTAGTTCATGAAGAACTCCACATCTGATGAACCCAAATAGCAGATGGATTGTAAGAAAAAGTTTAGTGTCCTACATAAAGCGTGGTCCGAAATAGGGTTGAGACCTTCGATATCACTCTATTGACATTTTATCGGAAAACTTGAAACTGTGTGCTCTAAATTGCTATTAGTTTGTAACAATTATAATTACATAATTACATAGTTTGAAAAATATAAGATAATACAACATTATGTAGAAACAAGTAGGCTAAATGATCTATTTAGTGAAGGTAAAAAATAAGCTTTGGAAAATTTTAGGGGGGGGGGGAGGGGGACGCGCCGGGTGCGTCCCCGCCTAAATCCGCTACTGTATATATATATATATATATACAGAGAGAGAGAGAGAGTTGAGTCGGTAAAGCTGAAAAATCTGAGCGAGGTGAAAAAGCAAAGTTGACTCCACCGGGATTCGAACTCGGGACCTCCCGCTTGCTAGTGCGGATATATATATATACATATATATATATATATATATATATATATATATATATATATATATATATATATATATATATATATATATATTATATATATATATATATATATATATATATATAATAACATAATCGCCGTACAGAGTGCGTGAAACTCAGGGTTGCAAAAAAGCTGTAAACACATCGTGTGTATCATATATATATATATATATATATATATATATGAGCTAACATGCCCGTGACCATCTTATCTTAAGTCATATTTTGGGACATGTGATGTTGGGGAATATTCTGGTATTAATTGGAGCTTTGTTCTCAAAGGTGTAATGGGAACCCCCTTTGGGCCCAAATTAGGCCTCTTAACTAGTGAATGCCCAGGAAATACTTTTTGAAGTTGCACATTTCCGACTAGTGGTTTACGTAGTTTATTATGTAGGAATATTAACTTTGTTCTCAAAAGTGCAAATGAAGGTCACTTTTGGGACCATTTATGGCCCCACCAGTCCTTATTGCCCCTAATGCTGTCCCTAAGAAATGGGTTCCATTCGTCCCCACTGCAGCCTTGATAAAATGAGAAGGCCAACTTTTCCTTCCCAATGGAGTAAAAGATTATGGGACTAGTTCGATAATTTACACTTCGTTTGGGCCTTTATCATAGATCTCCTTACACTTGTTCCTTGCTCCTTGCACTATTGCAACAAACTGGAATTTAGTAAGTGCAAGGTAGACAAACTTAGCCTTGCTTTCAGACTTGTCTATACCTAAATACTGAAGTTGGTAATGATACACCTCAGTGGCTCTAGTGTCTCCTTATTTGGTTTACAAAAATGACTTTGATCTTAATTTTAAGAAGCTATCGCCTAAGAGCAGCACCACCCACAACTCAAATGTACGTCACTTGGCATTTGGCAAGTTGGCAAATAATTGAAGTTTGCTACCTGTATAACCTTCATTCAGCTTTGACGTCAGACGCATACTTCCCTTGGCAAGTTTGAGATATTTCACAGCAACGTTTCAAGTATACACGAAAGGAACAAAAGTAGAGTGATAAAGCATTAACGGTAGGTCAAGGTTAGACGAATAGTGTTTCTGCGTCAACAGGTTTTTACAACACAGTATTGACAATGGTATCCTTAGTTACGAACAACATGCGAAGTTCGATTCAGTGTTGTTTCTTTGCCATAGAGATAGCGCCACCAATAGGTAGCATTCCTTTGAGATTAGGCTGCTTGTTTGGTTTTCGCGCTTCTGCCCTTATTTGCATGCAGTTGAGACTCTTTGTAGCGTACCTCTGATTGAAGGGATTTGACCGCGACAGGTGTTACCCTACAGATTTAACACTCAAATCATTTTTTTGGGGGGGGGGGGCAGATTAAACTATGCTGCTGACATGATGTGCTAAATTTATGTTGTGTACTTAGAAGTAAGTGAAAAAAAATAACGAAAACTGAAGTTATTGTAGGCACTCTTTTGTATTTTATCATTTTGCTATGCAAAATGGCATTTTGAATGCCGTGAAAAGGCAGGAACGATCACTCTATTATACAAGACCTCCTAGCTCAGAACGGCAATGGTCATGGTACACAAATCTCAAATCAATGTAGGAAGCCTACTCGTGAGCTTTCATATGAGGGGTAGCTTGTTGAGAATTCGTGGAGGTTCCAGAGGCCACCGAACGGACCAAATTTAATGTGTAAGATACTGGGGGAAATAATTAGTGGTGCGCTACCACTTAGATTACAGCATTAGAAAAATGTCAGGCAGACACGTTACTTAACCACTAACCTTGGCTATATCAAGATATCAACTTTTAACTTTAGAGGGTTTACACACATTGGTATCACATCTCCTTGATTTAAGAGCCATCGATTGTCAGGACATTGTCATTTAGCCTGTACGTAGTCTTAAGGTTCTTATCAGTGACAGGACTTCACGCGTAATATAAGCTCAATTATTTAAGAAATATGTCAACTTAAGCAGGGCTGTTTAAGAATCCAGTCTACCCGTCTTGGAGCCAATTCTGGTTCCAGTGTTCACCATTCTCGGCCAATTCCAAGTCCAGTACCATTTGATTCAAAGCCATTTCCAAGTTTAAGAGTCCAGTGTCCCCAATTCCAGGCCAGTTCCGAGTCCCGTCATTTGACCATGCGTTTCCCGCATGGGAAAAAAACGTTTTCATAAAAACGCTTTGTCATTTCTTGCTGTAAGCAAAAGGAATCTGTGCAATCACGCTGCAGATTACGTGTGAGTGTGAGTGTGAGTGTGCGTGTGCGTGTGCGTGTGCGTGTGCGTGTGCGTGTGGGTGTGCGTGTGTGTATGTATGGTTTGTGACGCTTGGCTTGTAAACACGATATATAGCAATGATGGATAATTTTCGAACTTGAAATACAGAATAATCATATTAGGGGGAAACCTCTATAGTTTTCTGTGGATGTCAAAGGACATATGAGGTCACTAGAGGTCAAAACCGAAAACCTTGTAAACACGATTTCTCTGGGTAGGAAGTTTCCATACTTTCATGTGGATGCTTTACAGTCAAAAGATAAACGCTATAGATTTTGGTAAACACCAACGGTAGTATCTGAGGTCACCAGGGGTGAAAATACGAAATTCTTTAAAACTGCTTACTGCATCCTTGGTATTTAACTTTATCATATTGGAAGAAAGAACCCTATTGTTTTCAGTGGAGGTCAGAGGGCATTAGAGGTCATCAGAGGTAAAAAACCGAAACCTTGAAAAACACGATAGTTCAAGACCAGGGATGATGGATCCTTTTCATACTTGGTATAAAGATGCCTTTGGAATTTTTGGAGGTCAAATGCCACATGAGTTTATCAGGGGTGAAACTACGAAAACCTTATAAACGAAATACACAGTGGGCGATACTTCTAAATTGCGTCCGGCGTGTGGTGACTAACGAAAAGTTAGGCCTGAATTTTCTACCACTCCAAAGAAAAAGTTATAGAGGAAAGCATTTACTTTTCACAAGCGTAACTGTTACAATAATTATACCTATTCAAATTACCTTATTATGAATACGTGAAAAGGATGCTATGACTATAAAATGATTAGAACTACGCTACGCTGAACGAGTGCATTGATGCCGTCATGGATAAGAGCTCGGTTCCTCACGCAGACGGTCAGGCTTCGAATCCTCCTTAAGACACGTTCTTTTTCATTGTTTGTTACTCACTTTTTGGTGAGATTCAAAGGTCACATGAAGCCAGCAAAGGTCAAGTTGTGAAAACATCGTAAAAAATTTATGTAATCAATAAGTACAAGTTTGCGGGATGAATTCAGTGCAACAAATCACCCCGTTCCAGCAAGGAATCACTAAGCCTTTGGGCTTTCTGGTTATACTAGTTTACGAGTACAGTTAATTAAAAGGGTAATTTTCTAGCAGTCAGTTTCATAGTCTGGTCTCTATATAATGATTGATGCGACTGTTTATAAACATTCATGGGCATCAATGACAATGTAGCCATCTATGTAACTTTCGACTTCAAGTCTGAGTCCAGCTGCCTCCCCTTCCGGGCCAATTCCAATTCAGGGACAAACCATTCCAGGCAAATTCCGAGTCCAGTGTAAAACGGATTCTAGTCCGGAGTTGAGTACGACCATGGCCTCTTGCGTAATAATCACAGAAATAATCTCACGGAAGATTTCAATCATGAGATGTGAATCGCTTTCAGCTTTCTTTCCGGTGAAGAAACCTTGTCCCACTTAAAGTGGACCTAAAGTCTAGAATCTCAGGAATATATATTTAAGAGGTTAGCAAAATAAACTTCATTCATCCGATTCCCATTTTCATAGCTTCCTCTGTTGCTGAGATATAAAACGTTGAAGTTTATTCACTAAATTTCAATAGTCGATTGCTCAATAAATTGTGATGTCCTTCTTGTACAACTCACATTACCTGCTTTTGTTTCCTTTTAAAATTAAGATGTTTGTAAGACCTTGGATATGCCAAGATGATCCCACAGAACCGACGGTCGTGAGAGTTGGCAATGAATAGGGAAAGTCTGGCAACGAATTGGGAGAATGTGTCCTTCACTGCCACTAAATTTTATGGACTTTTCAAGGTTGACTTGTAGTGGGTATATTATTACACAAGATTTTCTTCAAAAGTAGAAATTTTTCAATAAAATTATTCTAAAAATCAGATTCTATGTAAAATTTACACCTTCCTCGATATAATTTTTGTCAAATTCAAGCCCTCAGAACATTAAAAACTATAGGAGAAAAGTTAGCAATAAATCACAACAAAATGACAGCTGAGCGACAGCTGTTAGACCGCTATCAAACTTACTCCCTACCGTCAACACAGTTAGCACCACAGAATTCTGTGACTGGCAGCGACTTGGTTGACAAAATGTAATATTTGTAGAACGATCTGTAAGGTCGATAAAACCCAGTCAAGTAAGGGAGTGGGTGCAGATAGGGAACACCTTGTTTATCAGCTCTACTTTATGACTAGATATACTTTAGGATGACGGGTATTTTATTGGAATGTACGATTGTGTCTTCTGTGGGAGCAACTTCTCATGGGCGGAACATTTACTGGCTCCTTACAAAGCATGTCGCATGGAGAAAGCTTATACAGCCACTTTAATCATCCTACAACAGTAAGACAATGATCATGTTTGGTACAAGGTGCAGTGGCTTTCAAAAAATAAAGAAATACAAAGACAGTAATTTGAGTAGTACAAGAATGACATCACAAATTGTTGCACAATCTACCAGTTCAGGTTGAGTAAATAAGCTTCAGAATTTTATATCTCAGCCCAGGAGTGTTCTGGAAGATGGGAGTTGGACCATTTGGATGCAATTTTGAAGTTTTTAACATATATTTTTGAAATTCCAGACTTAAGGAACACTTCAAAGTCTACCGTCCACTTGTCAATGCAAAAGGAAGATCAGATGTGTCTGAGGTAATTTGGATGGATAAATCAAAAGCCTACACAGCGGAGGTGTAGATCTCCCACTCGGACGAAATATTTGTATGTTGGAGAAATATACGCAGTTCAAAAGCCTACACAGCGGAGGTGTAGATCTCCCACTCGGGCGAAATATTTGTATGATGAAGAAATATACGCAGTTTTCGGGGAAACCTGTTATTTGTTGCATTTAACATGTCGGATAAAAGAGTCCAGCCCTAATTGAAAGTGGGCACGTAATCTTGTGGGAAGAATGACTGCTTTATCTGTCCTTAAACGGGAGAGTTGCGCTTTCAGCTTTGACGACCAAGCAAGGGCACAAAATTAACATATACACGATCGGTCTATTTAGAAGGTGGTAGGAAAAAGTGGTGGACGGGCCACAGGCGATACTTAATAATACTATGCGGGCGGACGAGCCTCCAAGAAATTTATTTTGTCTGTTGCAAGGAATATACGTAATAAATACGACATTCCGAGAGGTATCGAACAGTTGGCAGGATAGTATCACTCGAGAGCTACAAATTCACTTTTTGAACCATGGGGTCACTCGGTTGGACTGGGAAGACCGAGAAAAAGCAGTTCCTCGGAAGCCCTGAATTGTTTTCATACTGACACGAAAGTCGCAATGTGTAATTGAAATGATTTGAGGGCATCCCCACCTTGGTTCTCCATAACCAGTACAGTATCATTCTTTTATATATATATATATATATATATATATATATATATATATATATATATATATATATATATATATATATATATATATATAGGTCGAAGAAGTAGTAACTGATTCGATCTGAATGAAAATCAACCCATAGCCTTTTGAACAAGAGAAGAATGAAAGAAGAAACCAGAAGGAAAATTGAGGGATATATATATATATAATAATAAGTTGAAACAACACTGGAAATAGTGCTCAACCGATGGGATCGAGTATAGAGATAGTTGGCTACAGGTTCATACGAAACAAAATTGTATCTTAACAATGTTATAGAGTTTACTCATTTTTTTTTGATTTATATATATATATATATATATATATAAATGTATATGTTATACATGAGAATAAGTAGACCAATTAGCATCCGGTACGAATTCTACCGATAAGTATATATATATATATATATATATAGGTAAAAATGAAGTAGTAAATAGTGCTAAAAGTTTGTGAAAAATTCCACGACGTTTCGGGTTTAAACCCTTCATCAGGTGGCAAAAATGCAACTGATCGTTGACACGGCCAAACGTACAATTTAAAAAAAAATACACAATAAAATTGGGCACGGTAAACCTCGGCTAGGAAAACAGACAGTGTTAAGTGGTTACCACAAGTCAAAAAAATGCAGGAATTGCTGCGTTATAACAGTTCAAGTCTAACGTTCAGACCATGTGGGGACAGGGTTCCAAGTTTCATGATTAGGCGGTTTTCGGCAGCTAGGCGGTCATGATCGGAACCTCGACACGAGATAGCCGCCGAAACCATCAAGTCACGGATCGAGCATATTTTGTTTCTCCCACGTACAAAACGTCGTCTTGCTGACCGAGTCACCGAGCACCTGAGATCAATCAAACAGAACCTTCCAGGGTTCCCGGTAGCCACCCACTTCAATCCCCCGTCAACATGCTCGATCCGTGACTTGATGGTTTCGGCGGCTATCTCGTGTCGAGGTTCCGATCATGACCGCCTAGCTGCCGAAAACCGCCTAATCATGAAACTTGGAACCCTGTCCCCACATGGTCTGAACGTTAGACTTGAACTGTTATAACGCAGCAATTCCTGCATTTTTTTGACTTGTGGTAACCACTTAACACTGTCTGTTTTCCTAGCCGAGGTTTACCGTGCCCAATTTTATTGTGTATTTTTTTTTTAAATTGTACGTTTGGCCGTGTCAACGATCAGTTGCATTTTTGCCACCTGATGAAGGGTTTAAACCCGAAACGTCGTGGAATTTTTCACAAACTTTTAGCACTATTTACTACTTCATTTTTACCTACCTACTTCATAAGTGCTACGCAGTACTTTGACCTTATATATATATATATATATATATATATATATATATATATATATATATATATATATATATATATATATATATTTACATATATTTGTGTGTGTTTGTGTCAAGAGCTACCGAATAGCCAGATCTCAAAAGAGATACGTGATAGCTGTAAAGGCTTGAAATTTTGTGAATAAAACAGCCATAAACAGCCATTCATGGTTTTTGCAAAGCTTTCTAGAAATATTAAGTCTTCTTCAGTTCTGGAACCCAAGAGTTATCTTGATCTTGATTGATAGAAATCTACTTAAATGACTCAAAGGACCATTGACGTGTGGTCTTTCTTAGTATGAATTAGAAATGTTTGTCCAGGAGCTGCTCGAAGGAGAGCACACTAGATTCAGATTTTAGCTCTGGAGGATGATGATTGCTGAAGGACATGGTGAGTGGATAGAGCGAGTTCCCATAACCAACTGAGGAAGCTGTAAGGATGGAGAAACAACACACTTGTCAGTGGCGGATCCAGGATTTGGCCAAAGGGGGGCCCAGGTCATAGTGGTTTGTATAAAAGTCCGATCTGGGGTAGGGGTCGGGGGTGTCCCCGGGGCAGTGCCAGGGTATTTTGATAGGGGGCAAAGCATGTGATGAGTAATAGCCGTCCTGGGGGAAGGGTCTAAGGGGAGGGGTGTCCCCCTCCCCTCTGAGAACTTTTTGTTAATTTAAGGTCGCTCAGATGCAAAATGGTGATGTCTGTGGTGTATTTTTTGAACCTATCATATATGGCTGGAAAAAGCGGTCATAATTCAATGATTTTAATCTTTGATTGGGTGAAACATGCTTTTCTGGGGAGGGTCTAAGGGGAGGGGTGTCCCCTCCCCTTTGAGAAATTTTCGTTTATTTGAGATCGCTTAGATGCAAAATGGTGATGCCCTTAGTATATTTTTGAACAGATCATATATCGCTGGAAAATGTTCATAATTTAGTGAATTTTAAATTTTACCCTAAATTCACAGTACATTTCATTAAAATAAATTACAAGGCTTAAATAAGACACTACAGGGTAATATTGCAGCAAGTTATAGTTAAAAGCCTGATGTTGTCGAAAATATTCCTCTAAATATTAAAGAATTCTGAAATTCCCTTGAAAGTATAAGCAGTTCTCCCAATGATGTGGGCCTGGCCGGTAATAGACTGAAGTTAGCAATCCATTAATACAGCGCTCATGAGTAACTCCTTGCAATGCCCAGAGAAAGTTACTGAGGCCAATATACGCCAAAATGTTATCAGTTGAAAGTCAGTAGCAGAGTTATTAACATAACACTTATTTTCTGAGGTAGAAAATAATGAACAAGTTTGAGTTTCACTCTGACACATCTCATAGGCTTATTTCATCGGAATAGGGCCTTGTCCTTTGTTTTATGAAGGTGAAAAAAAAAACTTTCAAAATTTTTTGGAAGGGGGGGGGGGCGGGCCCCCTGGGCCCCCCTAAATCCTCCCCTGCTTGTTCCTTCTTTGAAACCATGGGTTTTGCCGACACTTAAGCTTCGCATTGTCTTGTTCCTGAAATTCCTCTAAAACTTAGAGGGATAAGGCATTGAAGACATTTGTTCTTGTCGTCTGCTACATCTGAGGGAGCTCATGGGATGATTTCTTCCTCTGGTATCACATTGCCAGCCGTCAAAGAGAGCAAAATTTATTTTAACTTGTGCCGCCAGGTGCCACGTTTTAAGGTACCTTAAGCAGAAAATACACGTAGATCGACGCGCAGCCATATAGAAGGAAATATATCCTTAGTGACTGTCAAGTGCATGAGTATGGCAACAATAAATAATTAAGCCAACACCGTCAATGATAAGTGAACAAGCTGTGAGCGAGTTACGGCAGTGAGAAGTTGTGCTGCGATATAAGTGGATAAGTAGTAAGTAATAGCAGCAATAACTTAAGACTGGTAGTGAGCTTGCTGATAAATATAATAAAGCCGGGAAAGATGCTACTAGGAACGTTGCCTGTAGTAAGAGCAGTAAGTCGCTGTGGAGGCAATCTGAATCAGGCGATCTGTGCGCCGTCGGGCTCGGTCTACACGTAGGTGTAAGCTTGAACAGCTTCTAAAGTGAAGTTCCCTAAACTGAATTGGCTGTGACTGAGCCAAAGACTCCACACGCGCTTTATTCTAGAGAAGTTATTGCCATGCACTTTAGTACCCCCTTTTTTTAGTTGTTTTTACTGCACTGCTTTATTTTGCCTTTGTTTTTAAAATTTCTTTTATTGCCTTTCTTCTCTGTGAAGCGGTGTGAGACGCAGTGAACATCGCTATATAAAATTATTTTATTATTATTATTACCTGGATTAGGCTAAATAGCTGGTGGTTAACTACAAAAGTGAGGGCGGGCTAAGTATTCAAAAAGGCACTTTGAAATAACTACATAAGAAAGATAAGTAAATGGTGAATTAAAAATGTATGCTAAGTACAGTAAAGATTCTGTACCTGTAATATCCTCGAGCTCTCTGCGAGACGTGGTCCAGAGATGCAGTGAGGTGAGCTTGCAGCTTGCTACTTAACTGGATTTCATGGGCGTCCGCAGAAAAAAAAAGAGGGGGAGTGACACAACTTTTAATTGATCAAATCAGGGGAACATTTTTACTCACAGAAAATAGCTTAGGCCTAATTGCTAAATGTTGGTGCCTTTTACAGGAGTGTAACCAGGCATTTGTCACGGGCGAAATCTCTAAGAAAACTATGTAAGCAAACCGCCAAGAAAATTTTTGGCCGAAATGCCTTCAAGACCGCTAAAAATGGCACTTCCCAGGCCTTGTGAGTTGCATATAATCATTTTTTATTTTGAAAGCCCATGTTCTGGAAATTTTCAAGCCATATCATACTAAAAATGTGATGTTATTTTTTTCTTCAAGTTTTTGATTTTCCGGGGGTGGCAAGGGGCCCCCCTCCGGATGCCCTTGCTGGACACACTGCTCACCAGCATATGTGGAATGAGGACCTAATTAGCATTCCTACACACTGCTCACCAGCACATGTGGGATGAGAACCTAATTAGCATTTCTACAGGTGCTGCATCCTATCCATACTTGTAGTGGCGCCGGCACGGGGGGCATGGGGGGCGCGTGCCCTCCCAATCGATTTCAGAATTTTTTTTTTGAAAAATTTAAAATGATCCCCAAAGGCGTTTAAGTTATAGATTTCTTTAGGGGGTAGGGTGAGGTGTGTTTTCAACCAAGTGATGGATCTATTGTATCCATTTTCCATCACAAATGGTTCTCAAACTATCAGAATTATCGCAAATCCTTGGCAAACTTTCAATATTTTCACGCGCTCCACGCGCTTCAAACCTTACCTCAATATTGTTCTAATCATCAGTAATTTCCGGTAGCAACTCCTACAGAAGCACAGCAACAGAAGCTGAAAGCTGTTTACGAATTTTCAGGTAAACTCGGACTGGCTTTATGATTGGCAAATAGGTTTTGTTGGGACTTGAAAGAGTCTCGATGCAGAGCATGAATACAGGTTTTGTCATGGTTATCTAATTTAATGAAAAATTTCGGCGCGCTTCGCGCGCATTCATCACGCTTTTCACTCTATCTCATAACCATTATTAAGGCTATAACACATGCAACTATTCTGATCACAACACTTTTCCGAAAAGCAGAAGTACATCACCAACATCATAGGGGCCTATGGGATTTTTCAGTCTAATTTGTAGCATGATGTGGAAGGATGAAAGTTCGAATTTGCCGTTATACATTTTTCAAATTTTTTTACCCCGCGCTTCGCGCGCAGCCTCTGCCTGTATAGATGGTGATTGTTAATACACTTACGATTAAAAAAATATTCTGAAACGCGCCTTTTAGTCCTTAACGCCTTTGGCTTTATCTATTGGGGGGGGGGGTCTAATATCACTTCCCTGCACCTATACTCTCTCTCATTCCCCATTGATGGAAGATGTTCGTCTGGATTTTCTTTCAAACTTAGTAAAAATACCATTGTTGTAAGGTGCTCGGCATTATACTCTATAGTACCATTTGGATGTCAGGTAGTATCATATCAATGCCCCATTTTATATAATTAATCCAGAGCTTCCAGGAGGCACTATACAGGTGTCTGTCAGTATTAGATACCCTTTTATAATGCACAATGAGACAAAGGAAAATTTTCGTAATAGTCCAAGAATGTTTCTGTGGACTCCACCCACGTATTTTGTCTTAAAAACTTTCCCCGAATAGAAGGCATTAAAGCCTAGCCAAAAGGGGGCTTGGCGAGGTTTGTTGACAACATATCCTTCTCTAAGACAACACACTTTCCTCTTTCACCTAACCAAAAAATAGAATTCACTAAATTATGGATATTTTCCAGCCATGTATGATCAGTTCCAAAAAATATCCTAAAGATAGCACCATTTTGCATCTACTCAACCTCAAATTACCAAATGCAGTGACGTAACGCGACGTCAGTTTGAAGGAAAACAATGCAGCACACTTGCACGAACGGCGTAGATTTCGCACGCGCTTGTAATAGACTGTTGACAAATCAGCTGCCTAAATTTGTTGGTGTTATTTGCAATGATACACGATTTTCCTTCAACTGAAGGAGCACTTTCTGCTCTGTGACATCGTATGCATAAGGTCTATAAAGCAGTTAGTTCAAAGACAACTGACTGACAGTTATCTTTCACTGAAGTTCATTTCTGAGCTTTTTGCTCTGGCAGCGGCCCTTAGGCTATAGGGTTGGTAATGTTAGTAAAGGAGAAGAAAAAAATTACTCTTTCTTAATTTAATGATGTGTCTATCACAAAGCTTGAATTCTTTTACAAAATTTGTAAAGGTCAGGTAACCCAGATTACTAAACTGTTTTGAAATTCTCTTTAAATATACTAGCAAATAAGAGAATTTGCTCTCAGCCTGCCTGGTTTTGACTTTAGTGAATTACTATTGTTTCACGGTAATTTTGTAGGACTGTCGAGAAAAAAAACATGTATTGTTTATCATGTGAAGGTAAAACTGAGTAAAAACCTTCATTTTAACTCTGAGCCCTGGTCTCAGAACAAAACTACACAGTTTTAATATGGTCCACGTCCAAAGAACTCGACACAGATATATTGCAATTCTGTTTTAGATTTTCAATGAACTTACTCGTCTTGAAAAGACAAAAATAAGAATATATTTCGTATTTTACAAAATTTACAATAATTCGGAATTTGAATTACGTGTACTATTACAATGCAAGTAAGATTTGAAACATCTGATTTTTAACAACACTTAAAAGTAGTTCTCAATACCATTTACATCGTACATTCTAGACTGCATTGTCAGTTGACTGCAGTGTTGTAACGTGTCAGGATACGATTCGCTAATTTTCAGAAGGGTAATGATTCGAGCAATTGTATCAGAATTTTCCTCATATAAATAATACAGTGACTCAAGTCACAACAAAATTAGTAAATGACTTGACTCGACTGCAAAATTGAGTGACTCGTTACAACACTGGTTGACTGTCATATGCTGAAAACATACCCAACAGGCTATTTCTGTACATATGTGGGCACAGGAATGGGGTAATTATAATCAGAAGTTCCACCAGCCTGAGTCAAGTTCATACGTTGAAGCAAAATATTTACAAGAAATGTTTATTAACCATTACATTGTCAAGCAATTCCAGCCTGAGAATAGCATACTACTTGCTAACTTGCAACCAAATGTAACTGATAAAAAGAAACTGTTAAAGAAAATATTGAGCAATGTCACCAAAAGCCAATACTGTACAAAGTGATCGTTTTTAGAACCGAAAAGATTCATGAACAACAGTGCAATGTTTGAAGAAACTTGCTACAACTTTCTTTTTCAGATTTGGTTGTTTCTGAGGCCCCGTAAGATTGTGGTAAGTCACCATTTTTATCAGTTAGGCCTTTGTACCGTTACTGCTATCAACACACAGTTTTCCATTGATTCCACATCTTACTCCTGTTTGGAACTTAGAGTATGCAGTCCTTAACGGCGACTAGTCACCCCGACAGTTTACCTGTTTTTTTGCTCTCAAGAGGACAATTTATTTAATATGAACCCAAAATTTTCGGCGCGCTACGCGCGCTGTATAGTCACTCCAGTTTCTTCATTAATTTCATTGCACATGGCTACATAGCACAAGTACTGCCCACCTTACCAAGTAACATGTAGGCAGAGTACACCGTTAATTTAGACGTCGTAAATTTCATCCCATATCGCAAAGCCTAGTTGCTGTTCTCTTGTGTGTGTCATGCTGTACGATCAGTTGGTGAGCGACTTACGGAGAAAAGTTTGGCTATTTCATCGGGTAGTCCAGGTGATTCTGTACTGTAACACAGGGCTGTCACCTCTCACGCATTCAGCTTGTGGGTCACGCAATCTCACGCTCTCACGATGAAGCATTAGTTTCTCACGCAATGTCTCAGTATGGTGTAAAAAATTCCACTTACAACGCAAACGATGCGTCTGTTGTCGGTGAAACGCCAGTTATCACACGACCTGACTTTCTTCTCGTCCAACTGATCATAGTCTGCAGTAAGCTGACAGTAGTGCATTATACAATAATACATGCCTCAGAATTTCCAATTTTTCGAAGGCCTGTTTTAAACTTGAACAAAATGGCTCCGTAAAATTTTCCAGAAACATGAAACATCAGGAAACTGGCAATTCTGGGCATGCAGTAATGAGGCACGGGAAGTGTCATTTCCTGCAATCTAGGGTATTTTTGGCAAAACGGCCCCCTGGCGGGACGCTCCGTGCGAACCGATGGTCGCGCTCCGCCTCAGTAGTCTTCCAGCAAATCTCACTCTCTCCATTCACTAAAAGTTGACAGCCCTGTATGGTAGGCCTTCAGTGTATGTTATCCCCCGATATGGTCTACAACCCTTGCAATTTTTTCTTTGTTTTTTCCTTTTGTTCTTAATGATAAAATGTTTTTTTGTGTTAGCCTACCAAACATTTTCGCGCGCTTTACGCGCTTTACAATTACACGATTCACATTCAAATGAACACTATCAGAGAACAACACTTGTGTGTCTGGTACGTGTTACATGTACAGTAAGCCGTATGTTTGTAACCTACATTGCAGAATGCAGACGGCACCCTATGCAGTCTTTTAAAAAATCGGAAAATTTAAGTGCTTGCCCCCCTGGAAAAAAGTCTGGCTAAGCCACTGCTTTGCTTCGTATGCCTTCAAGTAGTATATTTTGTACACTTTTCTTTTTGAAACGGTTTGCCTGAAAACAAAATGAAAATCACACAGTAACTAAACCTTCAACAAGCTGATAATTCCAACTACTGCATGAATACAGTTTGTTTAATTTATCAGTGACAGTGTTTCTATAAAAATACCCTTGAAAAATCCCTCCCCTTTCGGAAGTATATGCAACTACTATTACCAACTTATATGTACCTATTGACAAAGTTCCGTGTAACATCGGAACACCTCTATCAGTGCACACAAACTCAGCTTGAAGAAGTGTTGCATTGAGGTGGGCAACTGTGAACTCCATTTCCGTTCTGGGCTGTGACGGCAAAGTTTAGTAATATTAATTACAAACGTCACACTAAACAATACCCGTACGTCTCAGCTACTGTACGTACATCTGTTTCATTAGAACACACACGTTGACGTATGTATGTGTACATACCTAAGTACACTTGCACATCTATTGACACAACACAAACTTACTGAGTTCGAAAACTTTCGCACATGACAGACCTAGGAAACGAACATCTGAAACCAAACTCGCCATTTCGTACATAATTAAATGTCTCCTTGCAAAAGTTAAGCTTTCTGAATGAACCTTCCCTTTTACTATGAAGTAATTCCCTAAAACTGGCAAAAGCTGACGAGGTTTACCGTAAGTTACGGCCTGCAGTGTTACTGGTTTTTCCCGCTAGTATAATGTAAGGCACGGTAGTAAGTTACAGCATAGCCTAACCTTAACTAAATAACGAACAGTGCATGCAGCACATTTGTTGTTTAATCACCTAAACATACTCTTCAAGCTCACAAAGGCGACTCTTCTTTGTAAAACCCAGTGGTCTATAACCTTTCACCTCTGACTGGTAATTCCTGAGTAAGATTTTGAAAGGCTTACCGTATCAGTCGAAGCCAGTTACTCGGAGAAGGTCGTGTAGACTGGTCGGCTGATCAAGAGAGCGACGATAACTTCAAGTAATCATTTCAACCTTTTCTCAAAATTATTTGCACCGTGAAGAATGATCAAATTATATAAGTGACATGAACAGTGCAAATTTTCAAAAAAGCAATGTTCTATTACTTCAAGAAAAATATATATAATTGTTTTTTTCTTTGCTGTTTCAGGAATGAATGCTGTGCGAGCTATAAACTGTGTAAATTTACAACAAAACTTGTTTCTTTACAACAAAACGCGTTAAGTTGATGGAAAATTCTGTTTTTACACAATCTTTGGAGAAACAGTAGATTTTACCTATACAGATGGAAATATATCATATGTGAAAAAAATTTTCCGTGCACCTACAATTTTTTTTACAGTGCATTTGTAGCGAATTTGCCTCTTCTTAAGAGTCATCCCTATAATGAAACATTTGGATGCATTCAGTTTCATCTGCCAGAGGGACTTCCTCTCAAAAAGGGTCGATTAAATATTATATTGGAGGCTCCATAGAATCGATCTGGCGATGTAAGATTAAATCATTCGGAAGCAGGGGCACATTAGAAGAAACACATTGTGGGAGATCATGGGTATACACCAGGAACAGAAGGGGATCAAGAACAGTGCCTTAGGGCACCCCGGACATCACATCAGAGCTTAAAGAAAATTCCCTCTCAATTATGACAGTCCCTCTGTGGTCTATTAAAAAGTTTGTAATTCATTTGTTAACATTGGCCGTTATTCCTATGTGGTCTAACTTCAACAAAAAGCGAAGATGTGGGACTACGTCAAACGTCTTACTTACATCCAAAATACACAAGTCCGCTTGTCCACGGCGATGTTCAATTTGAGCAAGTGACAAGGATTGCAGGAGATTTGGAGCTTTTTACCTGTGAGGAGAATGGTTCACTAATAGGTCAATTAGGACTATCTTTTTGTAATAAGTGAGAGAAGTAATTCGGTAGGTCGACTGAAATTGGCTAAACCAGGAAGGTCTAATCGGATTACTTAGGCTTAGAGTAAAATCCTTTCAGAATGCTGGTAAATCGTTTGTTCAGGCAGAAATGCGATACTGTTTTTACATTAATTTCCCCTAAAATTTCTTTGCTTTTCGAAATTTGTCCGTCCATGCCTAGGTTTGGTCGATACCAATGACACGTAAATTGCCTAACGAATGATGCGGTAAATTGAAATGGTTTGCGACAGGTTTATCAACTGTTTTGGTTTTAATTTCTGACCTGTGCAGTGTCATTTTCATCCTAAAGGAGATCTTAGATTAGATTCTCTACCTACTGCGCTTTACATATATTACAGTAGATAAGATATATGTCGTTACTGGAGAGACAATTCATCGATTGTGTTATTTGGGAAGTGCTTGATGTTTGGTTGCTCTGAAGTATTAAGTGGAATCAACCAGAGGGCACGTCTTGCATTTGAACATGCAAGGTGAACAACAACTAAAATTCTATTTAGCCTCCGTCGACTGACTGACTGATGTTTTGTCCTGAGATTTTGTCAGAACAAAATGTCCCGCAAATTTTGGTGACGTGAAAAAGCAACAACGGGAAGATCGAGAAAGACAAACTTTAGGCAAACGTACTCTGAAGTATGGGCAAATAATTCTGAATGAATTTGGAGAGTGGTGGTAGACTGGGCTGATACTCAGTTACCAATGACACTCGATTAGAATTGGACTGACGATTTAGATACGGCCGAGTTTCAGGAGGGGTATTATTTGCCTTTTTGATGGCATTTTCAATTGATTCCCCAAACTGTCTGTTGCGAATGTGCCCAGACGGTTCGTCAATGCTGACTTCAAAGTATGTTTCAAAGGAACAGATGCATTTATTGAGAATTGTTTGGTTATACGGGATATTTTAAGTGCAGTATGGGAGATGAGCTGCTCGGTAGTAGCAGTGAGTTGCTATTTGAGCTTGTCCTTGGTTTTATTGAAGAAGTCTGTTTTGAGTGAGTCATTTTCTCTGTGGTGTCCAAAAAGTGACCGCTGACTCTACAAGAATCCACCGTGAATTTAATTGAAAATTGAACGACGTAATGTTGTCTATAAAAGCTTTCAAAGTATCTTCACCTTGAGGCCAGATCATGGAGATCTCGTTATTGAAGCGTAACCAGATTTGTAGGTCCAAATTTTGTCGAGACAAGAATTTTTCCCCGAGTAAATTTGCAAACAAGAGAGCCATTTTTATTCCCATAGTGGTACGATGAATTTGAGATAATGGTGATCGCTAAAGATAAGATTATTGTTTGTCAGAAAGAGGTGCCATCTGATCACATAAATCCCTCTTTATGGGCGTTTTGCGTCTCAAGGGGAGATGTCCAGGGGCGTCGCCAGGGCACTCTGAATGGGGGGTTTATGATTTTCCAATAAAAGGAAAAAAAAAAAATACCGACAGAAAAACGGATGCGCGTAGCCGGAAGCAAGTGTATATACTATCCAGAGATCCGCCTCCGGGCCTCAAAGCCGGTCCAGAGACGACGCCCAGATGAGGGACAAGTAGCAAAGTCCCCTTAAATTTTGGGCAATTTTTAGAATGAAACGTTTCACTATCTGCAATGCATTTGATGGACCATAAATAGACCTTTAAGTCACGATTTGAACACTTTTTATAATTTCTTTACTCGGATTAACAGCCGGTCGAAAGGAGATGCAGGGAATT
This sequence comes from Holothuria leucospilota, assembly GCA_029531755.1. NCBI lineage: Eukaryota > Metazoa > Echinodermata > Holothuroidea > Aspidochirotida > Holothuriidae > Holothuria > Holothuria leucospilota. The sequence goes on along the minus strand of CM055969.1, from coordinate 34,830,387 downwards.
GTGATGGGAGAGTGAGTGATTGTAGGGGCTGTTTGTGGCTTTGGAACAGTACTATCACTCAAGTTGTCGTACCAGAAGTAGGCCTGATTATGGCAAGTAGCAGCGACGACTGCGCACCAAGCAGGTGTATAACCTGCTTGGGTAAACCATAGTATCTGAAGAATTATAAAACCACAAAACGGTAGAATACATGACAGAAGCATGCAACCATAAAAGAAAAGCTAACGAACTTGTAAGTGAAGACCGTGCACAGGCAATTCATAATAAAACAATCTGCTTCCAAGTGAAAAGACCCTTTTGTGGGAATTGAAACACGCTTATTGTAATTTGTGTACCAAAAATTTTATCCGATGCGGGTCAATAGTTTTCTATTGAATATATCTCTGATTTCTACTTTATACGACCGAATTGTGGACACGCCTTAGTGATATCTGGCGTAGTGTCAATAGTGATAAGAAATCACCTTTGTTTCATTAAAGGCACGTAAATCGTAACGAAAAGCCTTAGTTCATGGGAATCGTCAGCGGCGAAAGGAAGAATTATAGTGTAGGTTAGAAAGTGTTCGTTTGCGCTATATCTGTTATGACAGGATAATTTTGAATAGTTTGCTGCAGATAAAGACACAGTGGAGGAACATATCAGACTACTTCCTGATAATGTCACCGACAAGAAGGGGCCCCCGTGGTCCATGATGGGGTGTCACCAACGTGCTACACACATTTTTGTCCTCGTCTTTATGCTTGTCATCCCAAACGTCCTCGGTAAGTTTCATTTTCGTTTCACATAATATTGATGCATGGATTTGTAACTCTTAGTTTAAAGGAGATCTTAAGGATAAGGTCAGGAAACAAAAATGTTATTGAATAACAAATACCTGGATACTTTACGTCTAAAGCGTTAGACCCGGGATACAGGAAAAAAACTCCTCAGCAGCTGCTCCCTAGGACAAAAAAGTGTTGATTTTAGGACGAAAACATGTTGGAAGGGCAAAAGTTCATGTCAAAATTGTTTGGCAGTTACGGAAAATTTTCCGGCAAGCATTTTCTCCCCTCTCGAAATATCTTACTATACGTTTATATTTGTCATTCATGTTTATAACTCTCTTCAGTTAACTTTTAAGGACCGCATTTATCACTAAAGGGCTCAATAAAAAGTTTTCGGGACTACTGTTTCTGCAAAAGTATGGAAACTTTTCAAAATTATGATAAATAGAGACAACTCTGGAGTGGTTAGTAAAGGACTTTAGAATTGTTTCTTACACCCCGCCAAATCATGTTTTAAATATAAGCCTGTTTTTGCCTTTAATTGCATGTTATATTCAATGGGCTTCAGTTATGCTAAGACCTGTTCAGCCGAATAGGTTTTTTAAGGCAGTTAAATATTTTGTTTTGTTTAGGTCTAAATTTTCAAAGCATGAAATCTAACAAATAAGTGTTAACATCCAAGTTACACGTCTAGAACTTTGCAATTTCTTGAAAAATGGGTGTCACCAAAACAAGCCTACTGACAAAGGTCCAGATCCTGTTTGCTTCGCGGAAGGCTAAGAAACAAGAAAACCAAAAGCAGTTATCAAAACATATACAATGTTTGTTTTCAACATGAGACTGCCAACTTGAAAATTTGTTTTTCTCTTGAATACATTGGTACAATTAATTTGAATGGATACTCTTAAAGACAGTGTGAATAGAATGAATTTAGAATCGATGTGGACCGATTCTGTCATATCAGGCTATATATATATATATATATATATATATATATATATATATATATATATATATATATATATATATATATATATATATATATATATATATATATATACAGGAAAGTTACATAATCTTAGTTAATCGAAAAACAAAGTGATTCTTTGTTCTTTCTAGTAGAGAAAATAAAGAGGAAATAGCTTTAAGGAGAAGACAAGAATAGAATACAACGATATGGTTAACACTATGCACTTATACATCTAAATAATCCGGAAATAGTTCTTCGAGCCCTCCATTCTTTGTTCTCGTGCCCAGAGAAGTCATGATTGAGTTGAAAGATGACAACTTCTAATTTGGCTGACGGGCTTTGACGGTTTAGACTGAAAGATCCGACTTCAACAAATGGATAGACTACCACTGACGAATGTGATTATGGACTAAACAAGTACAAAGGCTCCACGACCCTGCCTTAGCCAAACCCATCTCTGAATGGATGTGAGCCAATAAAATAATAAAAATTTTACATGAACAAGTTTCAGCCGACGGGACGTAAAAATTCACAAAAACATTTGCTATAGTGGATAGACGAAAATAATATCATACAAAAAATATACAACCATGCAACAGACCGCAATACTCTTACTTGGATTCTATAGTGCAGCTGTGAACCTTTTCTAATACCTAGTAAAACAAATGTCACGGAATTTGAATGACTTACCTTAAAATCTTCACTATATGAACCCGACCGTGTTAACAACACAATATGTTTGTACAAATTAACAATCATTTTAATTTCTTAGTTCCACAATTTTCCTATTACAATTTCATCTCATAATAATTCTCTTACGATAACATCTCAGATTGACTACATTCTTTCATCCACCAAATTTTGTCAACATAATTTTGTATATCGTTAATCACTTTTTAAACGCTTATATGTAATTTCTTTTACTTTGATACCGTAGAGCTTGTCCTGCAATAAGCCTACCATCCTATTCCCACGACAGATGAGGTCATAAGCACAGGCAGAATAAATTCATTAAACACATTACGACCCATCACATAGGAGTTTAACATTAACAACATAATCTATATTTACCATCCCTGCAATAGACATAAGTGAGAAGAGATAAGACGCAAAGTAAAACTGACACTTATATAATGAACTGTTGTATACTGTTTGTAGCAGGCTCCCTAATTTCGGCCTTTAATGTCCTTCCTTCAGGATGCTGGCCGCCCCTCTCAGAAACCCTAAAACTTCACGAGAGTCACCGTGTATCACTAAAACATTTGGTATAGTTCTGTCACTAAATTCTAAGAAATAAAAGTGACCCCAGCTTATCCACAAAAATCCCCCCATACCAAGTATATGCTCCTAAAGCAACGCCTGCAACATTGATCCGACTTGCAGCCGGAATTCTGGAGTTCGACTCCTGGCCGGGTCATACCAAGGAGTTTAAAAATGAAACCTACTGCCAGTGTGCTTGGTGCTCAGCATAAACAATGCAGTAGGGAAAACGAACCAGTGAGCCACAACTGGGAAAAAGGCCGTGGCCGGCCGACTTTAACCAATTGGTTAGAAACAGAGCCGTGAAACCTCATCTAACCCATACGCAACATTGGTACAATTTCCAGTGTTTTCCGAACAGAGGGAGTTACGTGTCTTTCCGGCTTCATACACGAAGGTTTTCTGACGCCAAAATTTTAGCAACACTTTTTTGCGTGCTAACCAAAATTAATGCAGATTATTACATTCCCACCTATTCTGAGGATACACTCGACTGTAACAAACAACAAAACAAGTAATCTACATCTAAATGTCTAAATCCCGCAACCGTGGACACAATCACAATTACGCAGTAACTACAGCTGGCCAACGAAGTGCATTTTTTAAAATAATACGGGCGACCAACTCACCTAAATACTGGTAAACTTAGGGAAACCTATTTGACAATGGGAGACATTTCTGACAAAAGTTTTCTACATACTCTACTCGCCAACCGATCTGCCGATGGCACTGTAATGCCCTGCCCACTTAGAGATATCGCCCAGTGTCACGTCGCATGTGGTGCTGAAAACAGAACACTATTCTTCGAGTGAAGGGCTGTTATGAAAGCTTGACTGACAAACGCTTGACGAAAATTGCGCCAAAATGATTTACATAATACTGAGATATAAACTTGCAAGTGTGTTTTTGCCTCTTCGTAGTAGTTGCACACAACATTTTTGCTAGGCCAGGGAACGGCAAGTGTAGGTGATCTTGCTCCTCGCGATGCTAGGGGGATGTTAGTAACACCTCCCTGAGTGAAGACCACAAGCTCCCCCGTGTGGAAAAGGTTTCAAAGCATTTAACTTATACCTACAAAGCATAAACCTGACCAATGCCTCCATTGGTGTTCCTGTTCCCCTGTCCTCAAAACCATTCCTGGCTGTACCAACTTTACCAGAATGTCAAATTCGTGTTACCCACTGTTTAAGCGGCTCATACTACTAAAGTAGAACTAATCATTGGAGAAAATCCCTCATAAAAGGCCTGGAGACGTGCGACAGGGACTGGTTGTCAAAAAATAACGCACTTAACGTGTAAGTAGTAAGGATTCCTTTTATAATTCATCCCTTTCAAATGGCATGGCCTCAAACAATTTCCTCAGCCCCATTTAAGGTCCACGTCAAATTTATTGCGAATTTTTCGTTGTTTGCAAAGCTGATATTCAAGTTCGGGTGAGCACCGAAGGTGTGGGAAAAAAATTCGGAGAGGGAGGAGGTGGTTTAGAGCCCTACTCCAAAACATTTAGAAAACTAGATGCGGCAAATGGAACGTCCGGTCCACTTCAATATTGAAAAAAATTGGTCAAGAGAAGTATGGCACGTGATACGGTGTATCCTGTATTCATCTCTGTAATATCTGAGGAGAAGCACATTGGATTCCTGGTGTCCTACCAGGATTCTGCCCTTGGAATCACTATCAGACGCGGATCCTGGGTTTCGCGAAAGGTGTGGGTGTGCGTGGCACATCTTGTGATGTCAAACTCGAAGCAGAGAGTGCCAAACGCACTTATCGATAATTAATGAACTAATTAATATGCATTGAATTGTATCTAACCGGGGTGCATGATGAAGTAGCTGAAACTCCCGTTTGCGAGGAGCTTACAGAGTACGAGTTAGATGAGGTTTTACGACTCAGTTTCTAACCAATTGGTTTAAGTCTGGCCGACCACGGCCGTTTCCCAGTTGTGGCTCACTGGCTTGTTTTCCCTACTCCATTGCTTATGCTGAGCACCAAGCACAATGGCAATAGGTTCCCTTTTTAAAGTCTTTGGTATTACCCGGCCAGGAGTCGAACCCGTGACCTTCCGGCTGCAAGTCGGATGCTCTAACCACTTGACCATGCAGTCTGTGCGAGGAGCTTACAGAAAGCTACCGTTACACTGTAGAACATACACAAGGCAAACACTATGTTATTAATGATACAACTCCTGACGTATCCTTCCAGAAAAAAATATGTGGGCTAGCTAAAGTTTACTTGAATACGGGTTTTTAATCTTTGGGTTTTCTGGAACGTTGCTTTATGGAAATGACTGGAACCCTTGAGCTCGCCAAGAGCTCTGAAAATTTTGGCTACTATTTGTGGGTCAGCCGTGCTTGAAAGCAAAAACACGGGAATAGGGGCGACTGATGGATTAAATACTTTATCGTGCCCACTAAGACTCCCCGAAGAGACTGGATAAAATGTCCGTCGAGCAGGTCATGGGCCCTTACCCAAACTGGCGCCTTCATTAGGGTAACGTGCATTGTACGGTTAATAATTTATTTGTTATTCATTTATTGGTAGGAATGGTGCGAGAATAGCGGAGTAAACTAACTTTATTACCCTCAAGAGGGCCGATAATCATGTTGTACTGAAAACCTTCGACAACATCTCCTGGCACTCATAAACATCAGTAAACTGTTATGCCTATCACAAAGACAGAGAGAAAATCTTACATATGCATGGATGTTAGGCCTAATTTATATTAGTGTGTGGGTACACGTATATTTATTTTTCCCTTTGTAGTTGTCATTACCCTATATAATTTCAGTAAAAGATACCGGCGAAGCGAGCTGGCAAATAATTGTGTTTAGACCATAAATTGTGGGCAAAGTCGTCTTATACTCCAAATTATGAGCAAAATATTACCATATAGACGCAAGCATACCACATGTAGGCCTACAGGCAATAGTCATATTGATAAAAAATCCTGATCTGATTACGATATCTCTAAATGCTAACAACAAGGGATCTCATACCTAACATTTGGATGTCATGCACTTAGTACATGAATCCTTTTGTTGCTTGTGGAGGTCAAAAACCAAATAGGATCATCAGTAGTCAAAAAATACAAATCCCGTAAACAGGATATCTCATGAACTTTAACCTTAATCGATATTGCAGTTAGCACGTGCATGCTCTACATTCAGTTCAAGAAAGTTTTTTACATGAAGGTCAAAAGTCAAATTGTGAAGACTAATTCACACGATATTTCGAGAACAGTAACATTGAGGGTCCTCATAATTAACATACAGATGACCTACTTTTTATTCAAGATCGGTTTCGAGGTCAATAGAAGTCAGATGGTGAAAAACACGTAAACATGATATTTCGATAGTGAAACTTCGAGGGATGTTTCACCTGGTATGTAGACGCTTCATACTGAGTTCAAACGTTATACCAATTATGGTGAAAGTCAAAGGTCATGTGAGGTCACCAGGTGTTAAATTGAGAAAACCTTGTTTAAATCATCACTCAAGAAGTATAATTTTGAGGGATCTCTTAGTTCGTATGTAGGTGCTCCACACTAATTCAGAGAATCCTACAATGTTTGATAGAGTTCCAAGTTATTTGATTTTACAAGGGACTAAATGTTAAAATCTTGTAGGCATAATAAATTTCATGTACTATAAACAGTACAGTCAAGACCTTTCATCCTACCTACGCCTAGCTCTGCTCGGCACCGTCCTGCACCGCCAGCAACGCCAGCACCTCCGTAACCGGGGCCTGGTACCAACCAAACTGAAAGAACTTGACGTGCTTTTTTCTTTCGGCAAGAAATCATTCATTGTTCTGGTTTACAGTCTAAAGATATAACCTAGCACAACTGGTCAAACAATGGTACGACTTGAAAACCTGCACACTATTGCAACTACACAGTCCACAAAACACCTTTATACAGGCTTTTTACTTCGTGATTATTGTCACATGTTTGGTAACAAGCCTATATTTCAACTTCAGTCCCATGTAAGAACCTATGATACTGTGTATGGTGAGCTGTAGGAAATACCACATTTCTCGGTCAAAATTAGTTGAAGTGTTCTTCGTAACTCCACCCAGACCACTTCAGCGGAGTTCGCAATAGTTCCATACTGCTAGACAAGCGATTTTGATATTAAATCACTCTCTTAGTTAGATAAACTGATAAACAAGCATAGCAGGATTAAAGTGTTTGACGAAAGTGTTTCTTACTTCCAGCGCATTACTTGTTGCATGTTATTAACTTGATTAAGTTATCACTTTGTTATAAGATTTGAAGAAGGTTCCAAGGGGACCAAAAATTTCGAAATAAAATTGTAGATTTCGTGCTCCTCCAATCTACCAGTTATGCTCTTTAACCTTGGAGTATACGTGGAACGTAACTTTTCTGCTATATATATATATATATATATATATATATATATATATATATATATATATATATATATTCACCAACTAAAACAAGATAACAAAACCTTTTCATTTTAGCCCAGTTGAGGCTTATTTGAAGAACGTGCCTATTTTAGGCATAATTAGGTCTTAGCGATGTTGTTTTTAAAGGAAGACTATCTCCCACTGCTGGGAAATACCTGAAACTACTCCCGAAAGGCTTTTTACCCCGGAGGGACAAAAACCCGTCAAGAAGCGATTAAACAATAATGCCATAAGGCAAACAAGCACTGTCTTGATCTGCTTCAGCGACCTGTGGAAAGTCGGTCGCAGAGGTATACTTGTGCATAAAAGTCAGAATTAAGAAACACAGTGTGCAGATTCTCTATGGATATCGAAATCTTCCAAATATCATAATAACACAGATAAACGACACGCACACAATAGAAAGGCACTCGATCAATTTGAAATGACCTTCAACCGACGCAAATCTGAACAAAGTAGCAATTGTAACGTAGTCATCATTTATAAGACCCATAATTCTCAAGATTCCTGAAAAAGAATGAATTAGACTATTACACGCAGGATTGAGGAAGGTCGTCAGGGATCTATGTATTGAGGTCAAGTGTTTCATCATTTGATGGTTGAATTACTTAACGGCCGCTGGTGTCTTCAGGCTACCTTGGATTACTTCTAGTTTTCAATGTAGTGCAGTCAAAAGGCAGCTCATGGTTTTAATGCAATGCGCATTTTGCAAGATGTCTCAGGTACCAAAGAGCTTTGTGCTGCTGTCACTCAATGTGTTTCACTAGAACCTTGGTTCGAATCCTTCTCGATGTACAGTGGTTTTCCTCCAAGCTCTCAGGCTTTCCTCCCACTTGGCTTGCGTTAGCTATTAGAATCCGTTGCTTAGTCCACTTAAGGACCGTCCACACAGGCTTCGGAATGTGTTACAGACCCGCCCGTACAAAACGTTTGGTGAATTTCTATGAAAAATTCTTCGAATTTTCATTAAATTCTCTAAACGTTTTTGAATTTCTATATGCACGACACTCTTTCTACTGTATTTCTACAAAATCTCTAAAAAGTCTTTATAGACTATAATTTCTATACAATCTATGTGAAATCCACAGTATAAAGTTTTAAGTTCTAAAATAATTATAGATTTAGTAGTGGTATCTGAAAGTTAATTCATGCTTTATTTACGCTGCTATAACCTGTTTTTCATTTGAAAATTCCCCCTCTGATACCACTGTCATATAATGATTTACTGCCGGAAACAAACACTCTCTTAGACAGCAGGAAATACGACAATGGGAAACGAAATAACCATACTAGTATCCTTTGCAACTATTAGAGTAATGTTTACGTAATAAACTTAATAAGCTTAAATTTCATTCGAGTGACATAAGATGTTTTATCAGCGCCTCTGTGATCAAAGTCACGGATATTCGACTGAAAGGCGAGTTCTCAAATGTTAAACCTTACCTTTCTTCTGTTCTACTAGGGTAATACATTCTTACAAGATGCAGTGAACTAAATGCATTTTTTTCTGGGAGTTGTTTCTGTCAATCGCTTCAACACACTTTGCCTGTATTTTATGTATGTCATTGCTAGGGTAACAACTGCTTAGTTCTAAGTATGCGTTGTAATGGAGACGGAATACACAAGAGCTGTTCGTTCTAGCAGAGACCAATTCCTCGTGTGAAGAATTTACAGAGACTCAACAGAGGAATTTGAAGAAATTCTATGAGGATGTCAATAGAAATTCTCTACAAAGTCTAAATTTCTTAACTATTTCTATAAAAGCTAAAAACATGCAAAAATTTAAAAGAACATTTTCTTCCAAACTTTGTGAAAAAATTTGTTCTAATGTTATTCGACAACTTTTAGTCTCATTGTCAATAAATGGTTTAGGCCACACTTGATGCGAAACGGTGAGTATGATATATAAGTGTTTGCTCTGTTTATTTCTACTGAAATTGAAAAAATTGACGAAACCGCTCCGTCTCATGACGGTCTTGCAACTCACCCTTTCTGTACAAGCGTTATGTGGTGGAAACCGCCGCTGAGATGTGGTCAGGAGGACCACTATACTAGCCAACGTTTGCTCCATAGAAGTAGAGTGGTTCGTAGAAGTAGAGTTCTTCAACTTTCCAAACCAATCTGCCCTGGTAATTAAATGATCGTGTTGTTTATAGAGCGTAAGGAACAATAGCACAATCAAGCTTAACTAATCATTCTCTTCTCCTTTATTCTAAACTGTTGTCACAGTTTTGTGGTTACACTTTACTGTAGCTACTTTGTATTCTGTTGTTGTATGTGGCAAGGATTGCAGATATTCCACCTATTGGTGTAATACTGGTGCCGCCAATCACTTATTTCAATGTGAAAGTTACCTGTATCACGTGTCAGGTGAAGCCTCGTTTAGGTTACAGATACTACTGATCAAAATCGTTGTAACGCAACAGTTTCATCATGCGGAATTGTAATCTTTCATGAAGCTGGACTTTATTGTTTTATGTGTGCAAAATTGACTTCAATCAGTAGAAACTAATTTGAATTATTGTTATCACCTACAAAATTTGCAAATGCACATTTCTGCATTGGTGCACATGACTGCTTCAAATCTTGACTTTTGATATCCATGCGTACATTATTTGACCTTTTATGTGCCTGTTACCCGTTTAGCGCACTGTGGAAGTAGTTATGGAAATAGACCTCCTTTGCTCCCTGCGTTGAATTGTTGTTGCCACCCATTTATCTGTGTATTTTATGTTTACTGGTAAAATGTCTATTATTTGTATTTTTGTTAAACACCTTGCTAGATCCATGCCGTCTTTCCGTGTCATCCAGTCAGCTGTAAAAGAAGATTCTTCAATAAATTCTTCATAGTTTGCATATCACATTACTGCAACAAGATTCAAATTACTAAGGAGACCATTAAACAGCGAATCAAACAGAAGTTTCCAATTCTGCAAAGAATTTCCCTTTTAGAGAAGTCAAATTTAATGTAACGTGAATACACTAAACTGTACTTCCAGACAGTCGTCACATAGCAACCACTTGGTAATTCTCAGGAACTGTTACGTTAAGGGAAGCCGTGACGGAATAAGCATATGGATAAATAGCAACAAGTAAGATGGTATTACACACTGGCAGCTCATGTGTGAAATGGTGTTCGAGCAATTAAAAATGAGTTCAAAAAAGTCCTAACCAGATTTGTCCAATATACGGTTCTGCTGTGTGCTCTAAAGAAGTTAGGACGGTATACACACTATGTGCAGTGTTATTCTTACTCTTTGTGTGTCAACCTTAGGTCGACCTTGACTTTTACTTTAAAGTGTACCGAAGATCTAAAGTCAAATGATAGATAGCGGAATGTAATGTCATTTTTGTACTACTCAAATTGCCGTCTTCTTTGTATTTCTATGTTTTTTCGAAAGCCACTGCACCTTGTGCCAAAATGTGATCACTGTCTTACTGTTATGGGGTGACTTTGTCATACAAGCCCTCTTTGTGCAATATGCTGTGCAAGGGGACAGTACATGTTTCAAGGTCATACAAACATCTTAATTTCAAAAGGAAACAAAAGCAGGCAATGTGAGTTGTGCAAGAAGACATCACAGAATATTATGCAATGGACTATTTCAAATTAAGTGTATAAATTTCAACATTTTGTATCTCATCAATGAAGTAAGCTTTGACAACGGGAGTTGGAGGAATAAAATTCATTTTCCAACTTCTAAAATATATATTCTTCTAATTCTATACTTTAGGTCCACTTTAACGTTTACCCTAAATCTACAGTTTGACATAACAATTAGCCATTGACAGCTAGCCCGTAGTTGATTGCTGTCATCTTTACAAACACTCAGGAATTCTGTATTGATACGTTCACTTTTATATCAAAATATCTCGGCGTCATCATTTATATTTACGCTCTATATATGCAAAACTATTTAATCCAAGAGATATTTTTGTAGATGATAAAGGGAATGGCCTTTGTGTGAGGGGCCCCCATTCAAGGTGAGACTAGAGACTGCTTTGCCAATTCAAAAAGCTGAAGTTATTTGGTTTAACACTTCAGTGAACACTTTGGTTTAACAAATTGTGTATCTGTTCACATATCGTGCCAGATATCAATAACTGCGCGCCTGTTTGAAAGTGTTCTCAGAGCTTGAAAACTTCAGTTTGCTTCTTGCCTGTGTGATAAGAAAACTGACGATATTCAAAAGATCTGGTACTTCAAAGCTCCCAACATGAATAGACTTTATGCACAAGATTACACAGAGTAGAAAGTGCTCCCTCGTTTGGAGGAAAAGCGCGTATCATTGCAAGTTACACCAACAAATGCAGACAGCTGATTTGTCAACCAATCGTATACGCGTGTAAGTCTACTACAAGAGGGGGCGAAATCGTGCATGTGGGCTTCATTGTTTTTCCTCCAAATTAACGTCAATGCATAAGGTCTACATGGGAGGGTACAGAACAACCTGGGTGTAAAATAATTTCTGTCCATTTAAAATAAGACTTAATTTTACAAATAAGTCTTAAGGCGTATGGAACAAAAAGCAGTAGGAAAGCAAAGATTAACGCTACCACAAGGAATATTCTAGAAGCATAACAGTAACATGTTTATAGTTTTTAATTTAGGAGCCTCGAGCTAAAGAAATTCTGTTTATATGCAGACAATTTAAAATTCTCGATTTGCGCTTTCTATAGAATAGGAATCAGCAAATGACCTCCCTAGCTGGAGTTGTTTTTGTCACTCGGTTTCTTGTCTTTTGCCGTCCGCATTCTTTGAGCATAAATAACAAAAATAATAAATTTCTTTCTACAAACAAACAGTTGGTGTTTGTTTCTCTCTCGCGAAATACAATTTTCACAATAAATCGTTACCTCAGTCTGTTTGTGTGGAGGACGTTAGTTCATGCCGCTTTGTAAGAGCTCCGTTCAAATAGGTGTTTCAACAAAACGAGAAAAGTGCCCACTCTTTTTTGCATATGGTGTTTTTACGTCAATGTTGATTTGACCTACAAAATTGCTGGGGGCAGCATTTCCAATCTTGTCAAAACGTCGAATTGATCTTACTACTATATGTTTTATAAATTTTCTAAATAGAAATGAAAGGTATAAAACTTTAAGGACTAAAACTTAATTCGTCCCTTTAAACATCAAAGATGCAGGTCTCAGGGGTAGCACCAGAGATTGGGCAATGGGGGCTACAATCCACCGTTGGCAAGGTCTAGCCCCCCGCCTTTGGAGAAAATGAAAACTAGTAGGTTTTATGACCTTTGTTATCGGTCGCAGATGTATGCTTGTGCATAAAAGTCAAAATTAAGAATCACAAGTGTGCAGATTTTCCAGGGCGATGGATATCGAAATTTTTCAAATATCATAATAATATTGATAAACGACACGCACACATTACAAAGACACTCGATCGACTTGAAATGACCTTCAGCCGACGCAAATCTGAACAAAGTAGCAATTGAAACGTAGTCATCATTTATAAGACCCATAATTCTCAATATACCTGAAAAAGAAAAAAAAAATCAGACTACTGCACGCACGATTGAGGAACGTCGTCAGGGATCTACTGGCCTTCATGTATTGTGGTCAAGTATTTCATCATTTGACGGTTGAATTACTTGACGGAAACCGCTGTCTTCAGCCTACCTTGGATTACTTCTAGTTTTCAATATAGTGTAGTGAAAAGGCAGCTCACAGTTTTATTGCAATACGCGTTTTGCAAGATGTCTCATGTACCAAAGAGCTTTGTGCAGCTGTTACTCAATGTGTTTCACCCAGGGAGTTGTTAGGAAGGAGATACAACAGCCAAATCCGTCAAAGAATATGTACTTGAAAATGATTTAATTCTTTCAGGTACTGCTATTTGATTGACAGGCAGTGGCGTATCTACGGGGGGAGGGGCTGGGGGCCTAGGCCCCCAGATATTCGCCAGGCCCCCTGGATCTGGATTTTTTGTGTCCTAATAAAATGTGTAATAATTAAGAAAAAATAAATGTCTGAACGGAAATTAACTTTGAAGTATTTCCTTCAAAAAATAAATAAATAAATAAATAAATAAATTGTGTAAAAATTAAGAAAAAGAAAATGTGTGAAAAACACACTTTGCGCTCGTATGAAATCAACTTATAACTTTAAAATGCCTACTTTCACTAAATTAGGTATATAATCTGCACTGTCGTTTAATTTGCATATAATTCACTTGGACGATGAAACGAACGTCCCGACGACAAATTCGGATGTGACATTGTCAGGTTTAGACCCTTTCTGCCTTTCGGATGGCTGGTTGATTTACTGAAAACATGGCAACTATACACTGAAGACCATTCTTACACGACCATTCCTATACGGTATCATACACAAAATATGCCGCACGGTAAGGTACTGCGTTCGAATAATTCTTCCATCCTTAACAAGTATGTCGTGTCTCTCTCCTTGCCCATGACAAGTGCACTGTAGAACAATTGTTTTCGACAAGTCCTCTTTTTACTAGTTTGCACTGGCGTCCGGGCGGATTTGTAAAATTGCCAACAAGGTTCAGATTTCATGTGTTTCCCACATGATCCCTACTTCTGCTTTGCGGGTTAAATAGTTTGAAAGATTTACTGGTGGTATTATAGGTCTGACCAAGTAATATACCGATGACTTGAGTCCGTGAACAAATACAGCACCATTTTGCATCTAGACACCATTGAAAACCGGAAAAATTTCCAAAAGGAAGGGGACACCCTTAGACCCCTACATCAGGACAGTGATCTATGTCCACCTTGCTTGACAATATGGTAACCTTAGGTTGGAGACAAATGGTATGATCTAGGGGATATGTAATTGAGTAGTGGACATGTAGCCTATGGATAGGGTGATGGACAAATGTAACAGAGATATAGGCCTACGAGAAGGTGAATATGGGAGAATTGCAGGCAGAATAAATGAAAAGGGATGCATAATTCAGTATGATTCTTGTATTATCTCAGCTCATATGATATCCACGGCTGTACACAGCGGGTGGAGGAAGGGCAATTATGCCCCGAAGTTTTCAAGGTCCACCGTTTTCAACTTTGAGAATATGCAGAGAAAACGCAGTAAAAATATGAGAAGCTGTGATCGTAATGATAGAACTCAAACAATTCCGAATAGGCAGATCAATATTTTCATGCCTATATCTGTACACATCACCAACCATTTACAGCTCTATTAGGTGGTGATGTATTTCTAGCCTACTACTTCTCTAAAATTCTCGGGCTACGCGCGATTATGCATAGCTACAATGTTTCTGATAAAACATCTTATGTCACTCGAATGAATTTTTAGCTTATTAAGCTTATTACGTAATCATTACTCCAATAGTTGCAAAAGATACTAGTATGGTTATTTCGTATTTCGTATTTCCTGCTGTCTAAGAGAGTGTTTAATTGTTTCCGGCAGTAAATCATTATATGACAGTGGTATCAGAGGGGGAATTTTCAAATGAAAACAGGTTTTAGCAGATTAAATAAAGCATGAATTAACTTTCAGATACCACTACTAAAACTATAATTATTTTAAAACTTAAAACTATATACTGTATTAACTATACTATGGATTTCACATAGATTGTATAGAAATTATAATCTATAAAGACTTTTTAGAGATTTTGTAGAAATACAGCAGAAAGAGTGTCGTGAATATGAAAATTCAAAAACGTTTAGAGAATTTAATGAAAACTCGAAGAATTTTTCATAGAATTTCACCGAACGTTTTGTACGGGCGGGTCTGTAACACATTCCGAACCCTGTGTGGACTGCCCTTAAGTCGACTAAGCAACGGATTCTAATGGCTTACGCAAGCCAAGTGGGAGGAAAGCCTGAAAGCTTGGAGGAAACCACTGTACATCAGGAAGGATTCAAACCAAGGTTCTAGGGAAACAGGAAGGTGTTAGGAAGGAGATCTAACGTTCTATAGACTCTTGGAAGCAATGTTCGTTTCCGACAGTTATCTTGCTTTTCTCCTCAAAATTCCTGGCTCAACACCTAGATCAACTGGGATCAGTGATGCATTGTCAAAATGCCAATGAGAAGACCTACCTCTTACGTTGAACCCGTTAAATTTTCGTTGCCAGGCAGCATGCAAAAATGTTACTCGTTACTCGTCACGCTAAATATCATTTCATTTAAGGACAGCTTAGAATTCTTTACAACTTACTTTTCGAATATATTTCCTAATGATGGGAAAATTTGCTAAAAACAAAGAGAAACGTATAGGCTTGAACAACGCTTTTCAGCAGGTCACGTATAAAAATCGTGGAGGCACAAATGAAGTACATTATCCAAACGTTTGTTGCCAGTCGTTTTACTGAATATCCTGATTAAATTTTGTTCTTTGACGGAAACAACCCTTACTTCAAAGTATGTACAAACAATGACATTTGTCTCGGGATTACTTAGAAAAGAAAGAGGGAGATCATCATTAAAAGGGTTTAGTCAACACAGGTTTAACAGTAGTAGAAACAAAGAGATCTGTCAACAGTGGCGTAGCTACGATGATATTTTTAGGGGGCCTAGGTAACAAATGGGGGGCCGGCATCGCCGAGGGTCAGGCTTGTCAAGACTTTCTAAGCAGAGCGCCACCATCAGTTGGCGCGGAGCGTGCAAGAAAATGTTTGGCTTTACAAACCCTCCAGATGACCGGAAACGGCACTTCCCACGTGTTTTAAGCTGAGTGAACCCAGCCTTGAAAAATCGAATCTCATGCCTGCCATTTCTCAAATAATGGGAAAAAATCAATCCATGAAAAATGGTAATACACAAGGCCGCACATACACTTTTTTGCTAGGGGGCAAAAAGTGGCCTTACTGATCTGTGGCCTGGGGGAGGGGCTTAAAGGGAACCGGTGTCTTCCTCCCCCTTGGCGAAAATGTGCAATTTCAGGAGGACGTATAGATAGCAAATGGTGCAATATTTCAGGGATTTCAGCTTTAAAAGGAAAACGAAAACTAGTTGTGACTAAGTGCGACAAAAGTCATTTTTGAGAGCGTGGTGGATATGATGTGAAGCATGACCTCAACCATTGAACTGCGTTGTGGGGAGGGTTTAAGGGAGGGAACAGAGTGTTATTTGTTATAAAACGTTTTCATGACTAAACTGGCACGGTTTAAAAACGTTTTTAAGCCATTGATGATTGAAGCTACCTAGTTTTATCAGCGCCTCTGTGATCAAAGTCACGACAATTCGAAAATACGAAAGGCGAGTTCTCAAATGTTAAACCTTACCTTTGTTCTGTTCTACCAGGGTAATACATTCTTACAAGATGCAGTGAACTACGTGCATTGTTTTCTGGGAGTAGTTTCTGTCAATCGCTTCAACACACTTTGCCTGTATTTTATGTATGTCATTGTAAGGGTAACAACTGCTTAGTTCTTAGTATGCGTTGCAATGGAGACGGAATACACAAGAGCTGTTCGTTCTAGCAGAGACCAATTCCTCGTGTGAAGAATTTACAGAGACTCAACAGAGGAATTCAAAGAAATTTTTTTGGGATGTCAAAAGAAATTCTGAACAAAGTCTAAATTTCTTAACTATTTCTATAAAAGCTAAAAACATGCAAAAATTTAAAAGAACATTTTCTTCCAAACTTTGTGATAAAATTTGTTTAAATGCTATTCGGCAACTTTTAGTCTCACTGTCAATAAATGGTTTAGGCCACACTTGATGCGAAACGGTGAGTATGATATATAAGTTTTTGACCTATTCATTTCTACTGAAATTAAAAAAATTGACAAAACCACTCCGTTTCATGACGGTCTTGCAACTCACCCTTTCTGTACAAGCGTTATGTGGTGGAAATCGACGCTCAGATGTGGTTAGGAGGACCACTATACTAGCCAGCGTTTGCTTCATAGAAGTAGAGTGGTTCATAGAAGTAGAGTTCTTCAACTTTCCAAACCAATCTGCCCTGGTAATTAGATGATCGTGCTGTTTATAGAGCGTAAGGAACAATAGCACAATCAAGCTTAACTAATCATTCTCTTCTTTATTCTAAACTGTTGTCACAGTTTTGTGGTTACACTTTCCTGTAGCTACTTTGTATTCTGTTGTTGTATGTGGCAAGGATTGCAGATATTCCAACTGTTGGTGTAATACTGGTGCCGCCAATCACTTATTTCAATGTGAAAGTTACCTGTATCACGTGTCAGGTGAGTCCTCGTTTAGGTTACAGATACTACTGATCAAAATCGTTTTAACGCAACAGTTTCATCATGCGGAATTGTAATCTTTCATGAAGCTGGACTTTATTGTTTTATGTGTGCAAAATTGACTTCAATCAGTAGAAACTAATTTGAATTATTGATAACACCTACAAAATTTGCAAATGCACATTTCTGCATTCGTTCACTTGACTGCCTAAAATTTTGACCTTTGATATCCATGCGTACATTATTTGACCTTTTATATGCCTGTTACCCGTTTAGCGCACTGTGGAAGTAGTTATGGAAATAGACCTCCTTTGCTCCCTGCGTTGAATTGTTGTTGCCACCCATTTATCTGTGTATTTTATGTATACTAGTAAAATGTCTATTATTTGTATTTTTGTTAAACACCTTGCTAGATCCATGCCGTCTTTCCGTGTCATCCAGTCAGCTGTAAAAGAAGATTCTTCAATAAATTCTTCATAGTTTGCATATCACATTACTGCAACAAGATTCAAATTACTAAGGAGACCATTAAACAGCGAATCAAACAGAAGTTTCCAATTCTGCAAAGAATTTCCCTTTTAGAGAAGTCAAATTTAATGTAACGTGAATACACTAAACTGTACTTCCAGACAGTCGTCATATATAACAACCACTTTGTAATTCTCAGGAACTATTACGTTAAGGGAAACCGTGGCGGACTAGGCACATGGATAAATAGCAACAAGTAAGATGGTATTAAACACTGCCAGCTCATATGTAAAATGGTGTTCGAGCAATTAAAAATGAGTTCAAAAAAGTCCTAACCAGATTTATCCAATATAGGGTTCTACTGTGTGCTCCTAAGAAGTTAGTATACACACTATGTGCAGTGTTATCTTTACTCTTTGTGTGTCAACCTTAGGTCGACCTTGACTTTTACTTTGAAGTGTACCTAAAGTCTGAAGTCAAATGATAGATAGGGGAATGTAATGTCATTTTTGTACTACTCAAATTGCCGTCTCCTTTGTATTTCTATGTTTTTTTCGAAAGCCACTGCACCTTGTGCCAAAATGTGACCACTGTCTTATTGTTATGGGGTGACTTCGTCATACAAGCCCTCTTTGTGCAACATGCTGTGCAAGGGAACAGTACATGGTTCAAGGTCATAAAAACATCTTAATTTCAAAAGGAAACAAAAGCAGGCAATGTGAGTTGTGCAAGAAGACATCACAAAATATTATGCAATGGACTATTTCAAATTAAGTGAATAAATGTCAACATTTTATATCTCATCAATGAAGTAAGCTTTGACAAAGGGAGTTGGAGGAATAAAATTCATTTTCCAACTTCTAAAATATATATTCTTCTAATTCTATACTTTAGGTCCACTTTAACGTTTACCCTAAATCTACAGTTTGATATAATAATTAGCCATTGACAGCTAGCCCGTAGTTGATTGCTGTCATCTTTACAAACACTCAGGAATTTTGTATTGATACGTTCACTTTTATATCAAAATATCTCGGCGTCATCATTTATATTTACGCTCTATATATGCAAAACTATTTAATCCAAGAGATATTTTTGTAGATGATAAAGGGAATGGCCTTTGTGTGAGAGGCCCCCATTTAAGGTGAGACCAGAGACTGCTTTGCCAATTCAAAAAGCTGAAGTTATTTGGTTTAACACTTCAGTGAACACTTTGGTTTAACAAATTGTGTATCTGTTCACATATCGTGCCAGATGTCAATAACTGCGCGCCTGTTTGAAAGTGTTCTCACAGCTTGAAAACTTCAGTTTGCTTCTTGCTTGTGTGATGAGAAAACTGACTATTTAAACTGACTATATAAAAGATCTGGTACTTCAAAGCTCCCAACATGAATAGACTTTATGCACAAGATTACACAGAGTAGAAAGTGCTCCCTCGTTTGGAGGAAAAGCGCGTATCATTGCAAGTTACACCAACAAATGCAGACAGCTGATTTGTCAACCAATCGTATACGCGTGTAAGTCTACTACAAGAGGGGGCGAAATCTACGCCGGTCGTGCATGTGGGCTTCATTGTTTTTCGTCCAAACTAACGACAGTGCATAAGGTCTTCATGGGAGGGTACAGAAAAACCTGGGTGTAGTTAATTTCTATCAATTTAAAATAAGACTTAAACTTACAAATAAGACTTAAAATGTAGTAAAGCTCTCCCCTCGTATGGAACAAAAGGAATACAAAAGCAAAGATTCTACTTAATACTACCACAGGTAATATTCTAGAAGCATAACTGTAACATTTTTATAGTTTTTAATTTAGGATCACCGAGCTCAAAAATTTCTATGTTTATACGCAGACAATTTTAAATTCTTGATTGCGCTTTCTATAGAATAGGAATCAGCAAGTGACCTCCCTAGCTGGAGTTGTTTTTGTCACTCGGTTTCTTGTTTTTTGCCGTCCGTATTCGTTGAGCACAAATAACAAAAATAATAAGTCTCTTTCTACAAACAACAGTTGCTGTTTGTTTCTGTTTCGCGAAATATAGTTTTCACAATAAATCGTTACCTCAGTCTGTTTGTGTGGAGGACGTTCCTTCATGCCGCTTTGTAAGAGTTCAGTTCTAATAGGTGTTTCAACAAAACGAGAAAAAGTGCCCACTCTTTTTGCATATGGTGTTTTTACGTCAATGTTGATTTGCTCTACAAAATTGCTGGGGGCAGCATTTCCAATCTTGTCAAAACGTCGAATTGATCTTACTACTATATGTTTTATAAATTTTCTAAATAGAAACGAAATGTATAAAACTTTAAGGACTAAAAATCATTTCGTCCCTTTAAACATCAAAGATGAAGACATCAGGGGTAGCACCAGATATTGGGCAATAGGGGCTACAATCCACCGTTAGCTAGGTCTAGCCTCCCCACCCCTTTTGGAGAAAATAAAAACTATTAGGTTTTTATGACTCTTGTTATTGCCACAAAGAGACAATTTTTCAGCTGATCTGGTACTTAGGTTGCAGGAATTTTGTTTGAATTTTTGTTTGGGAGTCACAGATGACACGATAAAAGTTAAACCTCTACAACAATCTGACGCCCAAACGGGTTATAAATTTCTGCGCTTGAGAAAGTTCTTTTTAAATACCCTGCCCCCCAAAACGACGCTCTTCCCGCCCTTTTGAATTTAGTTATGCTTCCTTTCTATCTTGTTTCCATCAGAGAGTTGTCTTTTGCAACTCCATGGTTTTATATAACTCAGTAGTCACCCCTTACGGAGAGGCATGACCAGGACTACTTTTTGGCAAGGAATCATAAAAACGAACGTTCTGGTTAATGTTGTATGATGTCTACAATATATCCTTCAATTTAATTTTAAAGTGTCCTTCTCTTGAGGAAAGGTCAGATCGTCAACCAGAAAAAGGTATAAAACTTTGATGAAATGTAAAGCTTAAAAAATGCATCAGGGAAAGGTATTATTAGATACGCATATACACCCGCTGCATGTAAAGTCAAAGTAGTAATTTTATCAGTTACAAGGATGTTTCGATGAAAGACTGGAGAAAGTAAGTTGTTAAATCTCATCTCTAATCGTAGAAAATTTAATATATTTGGGTTTTACTAATACTGGTAAGACTTAAATTAGGAAGCACGGTAAAGCCAAAATTTTCGACACACAGGGCGGGCTGAATGTTTTGGGTTTCTATTACAGACAATTTGAAATTATTTGGGGTTTTATTGAAGACTGGTAGAAATGAAATAGACTTTTGGTAGACGAATCCTCCTTTTCCAAAGAAGTTATTTGTCGGGTCTAAAATCCTCACTTTGGGCCGGGAACTATACCAACTGAGGCTCCACGACAAAATTGGGAAGTTTTTCTCACGGAAGGCTGCCTTTCCCGATGGGTGTCTGAGCCTTGTCACCGATCGCTCCACACCTGGAACCATCGTCTTGAAATTCTTCCAACTAGGCGCACTTTAAGCCCATCTTCTCGGCTCTTACCAGACAAAGGGCTACAACAGTGTCACTGCTAGATTTCTGCTGTCGACACTGTGTGTGTTCCTAAAGCTACATCCTCTTCAGTGTAATCTGAGCACCCTGTTTGTTCCACTGCTCATAGAAATCTGAGATGCATGGTACCCTTTTGGTCTACTGTGCTATGTAGGCTACTCCCCTCGTGACACTAAACTGATCTGAATATTCCTCTTCTTATATTGAATAACTTATATTTTGAATAAATAGAATAGATTAGACTACTCTTATGTCAATCAAAGTGTCGTTACCCACTGTAAATTGGTTGCCCCAAACCAAAACGTATTATGGATGATAAGTGTCTGCTTTTGATATAGACCTTAACTTGTACGAAATTTCTTTATATGTGCAAACTTTTGTTACCCAGATCTTTGAATGACCACTTGGGCCCATTGCAGAAGTTCAATTTCTCCATCAGTATAGGGTTTGTATATTGGCCCACATATCACATACAGGTCGAAATATTTCAAATGGTTTGAAAGTTACATTTCATGACATGTGAAAAATCTTGTCATTTGTTGGAACCGTTGTCACTTACTGTTCTTGCAGAGACTATTCCTGCCTTCAAAAGGATACAAATATGCCAATATCATAAAATTTCAGTTATGCTATAGTATGAAATATGAGCTCCTAGCCTTGAATGTTGTTTTTGAAAAAAAAAAACATTCAACATGACCTGTTTTCCCATAGTGTTGTACAAGCTTCAATTGTTGGAGGAACCTGTCAGTAACAGTTACTTCATTTCACACCCCTCTGATTTGACGTTAGCAGCATGGGCCTGTTTGATATAAACACTTTTTTTTGTTTACGTTCGAGGTGGAGTTGCTGTGCGTGTCCATTCAATGGTCGGCTTAACAAAGCGGTGAAAACTTTTGAGTTGCTTAAGTAAATAAGTTTGTTTGTTATTCCCTTGCCTCCACAGCTAGAAGACCTTGAGAGATATAAAAGCAGCCTTGCATCGTCTTAAAACACATTCACGCCCACTAAAACTTGTGATGAGTTCAAATTATACCCCAGGAAGTTTTAATTGGTAATTGACATGTGCAAATCAGATAAATGTGATATACATTGCACAGCAGTCTGCTCAACTCGGAGAAAAATACCACATTCCCATTTACTAATAATTAGATGTAAAATATATTGTCTGGAAAACCTTACAAAGCTACTGTAATATCCTCGACGTTAGAAAACTTGCATGCGAAAATGAAACTTATGTTACACCTGATAATTTAAAGATATTTATTAGATTTCCTAAGCGGCTAAAAATAAATTTTGTTTAGATATTTTTGAATCATTACTTCCACCAGACGGGAACTTGCTTCGTTTTCGACCAACATCGCACCACTAATTATCGCTACCGAATGAATCTTTCGGATATCTAAAACATTTGAACATTATTTCCTCCAAAATTATTCCTTTTAAGACAGATCTTATAAATAACTAGTTTCTACGTAACCATGTAAAATAAATTTGATCTTTTGAAAAGTTCAATCGCACTTGTGCATAATTATGGAAATACCGCGTTCCATTGAACAAGTTTGATCAAGACTTAAAATTCACTCGTAGTAAACAACCGAGGAGCAAGTAAGAATTTCAAACAAACTTTTTCTTTCTCTGAGGCAAAATGATGAACAAAGGGACAGTGGACAATTGTCGAAATATTTTTGTTTTCAAAATTGATATGGAATTCTTTTACATTTTTATCTGAAATCGCAAAGTACATTAAAGCTATCATTTTATATTATCCATATTTTAATATTATCCACAACAGCCGCTCCTTGCCGTGTTTGGTAATCTTTTTTGAAGGCATCTGCTGTTCCTCGTACTCCGTGTTGTCTACATCAACCAGTACGCAGCTGACGTGGAGTAATAAGCCAGTTCAGAGTTATAACTGTGCATGTCAGGTCATAGGTATAGTAGAGTAAACGTTGTACGGGGCAGCGACGCTTCGGTATGTCATTGCCGTGGTAAATGATGCCTTGAAGCAAATTGACTTGACTTCAGCAAAAAATATAGCCGAGGCGGTAAAATGAGGGACACAGAGGCTTACCGGGAATGAAAATTAAAGTTACACTTCAAAGTTTTTATAGTAATCTTGATTTAAAACTTTCGTTATGATAGCTGTTTATGTACCGAAACTCACTCAGTCTGTAGTGCCGGCGACTATCGGGAACGAATTGCTAAGCCTTCTCGCAAACCGTACGCAATTCAGGAAAATAGGTTACAAAAATTAATTATGCCACTACTCGAAGAAGCCTTTTAATCCCCTCCCTCAGATATCTTAGAAATGTGACATCTCAAGATTACCTTTATCAACCAATTATTTGTTATTTTACGCAAGAAACAAACTGTTTTTAAAAGTTATCGAATCGTAAAACTACCAAGACACAAGCAGTGTGATCATTACGCAAACTCAATGGGGACTTCAATGCAAGAATACACACAAAATTTGTATTGACCCTTTCTCGAGTTGTGATTGGCTGGTTAGCTACACCCAGTTCGGCGAAACATATTTCAGTCGATCGGTACTTTAAGTCGGCCCCATTGCATGCTAGAATGCAGTTAGGATTTCTCTGTGTATCAGATTCTCTACGGTAGTAAGGTATCACCATGCTAGAACAAAAAGTTTTGAATACTTGTATGTGAAGTATGGCTGTTGGTCGAGTTGTGAATAGACTAAAGCCGTGTATACTGGGAGCGCGGGTCGCGGAACGCGGAACACGGAACGCGGAAAAGACACACGCGGATCTCGAAAAGAATTCTTTGTGTGTATTTCAATGGAGCTGTTTATTGACCCCGCGGATCGCGGAACGCGGAAACCCTCGCGAAACGCGTAACGCGGAACGAATTCTCCATGTCGAATTTTTTCCGCGTTCCGCGCGCGGATTGGTTGCCACGTGGACACTATGTGTAGCTTCGTCTAGCTTCCAGTAGGATTTCTCCACATTTTCGGACTTCCCAAACTACATCGTACCATACTGATTACCAACCACCTTATCAATAACCCTCAAGATTCCTAAAGGAATGCAACTTAGCGATGACATCATTGAGCGATTTGTGGAAGTTGTAAGAGAGAGACCATTTATGTATGACCCAAAAGATGAGTCATATGAACTCACAGAAAATAAACGTTTGGGAAAGCATCGCCGAAACGATAAACGTATCGGGCCTAGCTTTACTGGAATTGAACTATTTGGCTGGTTTTACTGTAACGGAATTGTATTGGGCACGCGGATCCTTTCCGCGTTCCGCGTTCCGCGAGCCGCGTTCCGCCTCTCGGGTTCCGCTATCCACGATCCGCGGGCCAAGTAGACACAGCTTAAGCGATCACTGTTTCTTGCATGTCTGCACGGTGGCTACCATAGAGCAGGATACGTTCCTATGATCCTGCTCTATGGTGCCTACCTAGTCGACGTGCCGAATAGGCCCCACCTTCACTCGTGATCCCGCAATATTTTCGGCGTTTACCATTATTGCTAATATTCGTTGACCGTGCCAAGGTAGAGTGTATTTCTCAGAAGTAAATCCGTTTTACTTTCGGCAATTTTTTTCGTAGCTAATTTCTTATTCGCGAGGGCTGGTCGCAGACTGTGGAGTATTGTATACCGTAGTAACGTGAACTGTGTAAGTTAGTGCAGTGGGTACTAAGTATTTGCCATAGAGTAGGATATATCCTACTCTATGGTATTTGCTTTCAGAGTACCATTATGACCTTTGACCTGTTAGACGTCGCTGTAACTCTGAACTGGCTTATTGTTTGAAAGTCCACGGTCACTTATTTTTCGAGTTCCGACTGTCCGAGTTATGGTCAGTTCGTAGATTCCCTCTTTTTTAGAGGAATCTAGATTTCACCGGTAGGAAAGACAAAATGGACATAGGCTCCGCCATTTTGCCTATTTTACACACTGTTCCAAGCGTTCTCTGAGTACATTTTCAGTGGTGAATGGTTTATGGAACCGTATTTGCAAAGTTAGTTAGTCTTATGAAATGGAATTAAATGTAAATTCGGTGGGTGTATTGTCATAGCTAACGGAAAGAAACATCCTCATCGATGGTTCACCACGCCATTTTTGAACAAAGTGCAACTGGAAGGTCTTGAGTGGTCCTCTTTCTTGCAAAATCTCGTCAGTATTGGGCTAGCAAGCCTATACACCGTGTTGCATGTTTTCTCCAGTCGGGAGACTATTGGTTCTCTCCCAACCGGGAGAATCGTTTGGACTGATGATAAGCAGGAAAAGTGGAAACAACAGTAACAGTAACATTTCGTCCACGCGCGTACCAACGGAATGGGATAAAATGTCTCTCCGAGTCACCGTGATGGACAACATTGCAACTGGAAACACGATGAAGTGGGGAGAAGAAAAATGTGCCAAAATGGCATATTGAAGATGCTTATCAACGATTCACTCAGACCAGTGCAAATGTTGCGACTGTGGTGCGATAATAAGCCAGGGAAAAGCAAAGCTTTTGCCTTTTTGTGGCAAAGAGGAAGTTACAGAACTCTGAATTACAAATCAGGAACTTTATGAACCTAATTACTGCACTTTTGCTCCTAACTTCCTTCCATGATGTGTACAGTTGGCGCCTTTTGCAAAACAGACAGAGAACTCAATTTCTTTGGCAAATTATTTTTTTAAACTCCACTAACAATATCAACCACCAAAGCCTATGGAACCCAAAGCAGAGTTCCCGTTTTCATGCACGTTTCATCTATTTCATGTTTAAACAACTTTCCATCACCCGGAACTCCAAGGTTGGGGATCCCCTTGCAGAGATCCCGGCTAGTGTCATCATTTTTCTTAACCACTTTTGTATGCCTCTGGCAGCTGAAAGAAGCTTGGTGTTTTTAAGAGTGAAACAGTGGAATGGCTGGTATATTTGGCAGCCTTGAAATCAGATGAAAGGGTCGCTGGCAGGACCTTTCGAAGATGAATTGGGAAAAATTGTGATTGTTCCTGTATGCAAACCAGTGTGTAACAGTTAGTTTCTTTTGCATTTATTCCCTAAATTGGATACCCTTATAGTATCAATCTGCTACACACGTTGAATCTACACACATACACACACACGCACCCACACAATGATATTAACACCTTTGGAAAATTCAAAGGTGTTAGAAGTCAACGTCTTCCGTGTATATTCAAAGAGAGAGGAGTTCGTAAAGAAAACATAAACCAGGCTTTGTCTGATTATTCAGTGGTGCTCTGCTGCGAAACACGGGCTATAACCTACACTTGCATACTTCGACTGGATTATGCCATTAAATATACTAGGACTAGTTTATACTACTGCACCCATTTCATCTATGTCAGGTTCCTAATAGCAACGCAAAAATCCGCCATGTTGGAGAATGTGCGACATTCACTGCGACCCATCAATCGATGTCAAACAGTGGTCCGTACATAGTTTTTTCATAGCCCTTACGACTTTACAGTAAACAGTAGACTCATGCAAGTAATGTATAGGGATTCGAAGCCGGCTACAACTTTTCAAACTTCAGTAACTGCCCAAGACGCTAATTTTACTCTCGGGCTGGCCGATTGGAACTCGACATTATATGTTACGTAACACACTCAGAGAGCAACTGTAAGTAACCTCTGATCTCACTCACAAATTTAGACCTCACTGTAATCTATGGCAAGTTTGAATATAGTATGTGGAAGGGGAAACTTTTGTTTAAACGACCGTTTTGTTTAGTAATTACCAACTTTGTGCTGCTTCTCTCAGCCTGAGATGGGTAAAATCAGATTTTTGCTATAAAAATTTATGGGCAAGCAATTTTCATAATGCGTACGGGTAAACAAACAACGAAAATGGTACCTTTAGTTCATCTTCGTTCCAATTTATTTTACCTTTTACAAACAATCACCCTTAGTTTTCTTGGCTATTTTGTCCTTTGAACTTCAGGTGTCTGGAGAAAATACCCGAGAACTTTCTGCCTTAAAAATAGGCCTATTGCCAAAAAATGTACGCCGTCCGCAATACTGCTACTGAGAGAGGACGTTTAAAACACAAGTAGGGAATAAAACGTGATAGGGATTAGGAGTAGCTGTCTGAATGCTGGTTTAGAACCCCTTAAAGTGACCGTCTGCCCACATCAAATGTTTAGAACCCCTTAAAGGTGGTCGTCTGCACACTTCAAATGCACAAAATTTACAGGACAGAAGAGTCTTTTAGCCTGACCTAAGCCAAATATTGTTTCTCAGTCCATCAAACAACTCACACTCGCGTAGAGAAAGTACGTGATTTTTACGTTTTAAGCTCAAATTGCACGATAGCAACTAAAGCAAGTTTCAGTTTCAAAATGGATTCTAAATTTCATTTTTATTCATCATTTTTATGAAATATGTCTGTTTCCTTTGGGATAGAAGCCGAGAAGGCCCCAGAGAACGGTTACAACGAACCAGTCCGTTTTCTATGGAATAGCACATGAAAATGCCGTATTTGGTTATAATGTTTGCAAAAGATTTAACGAGAATTTATTGCAAAAAGAGCTGTCCACATAGAGGTAGAAATTCCATTTTGAAAAAAAGGACTTGTCAATATCTTTCCAGTATTCGTCTTTTGACGCAAACATACGGTTGGTTGCGTAAGTAAACAAAATATTTATGTCAGGACTATAACAGTGCCTTGACCTACCAGGGCAGATTTTTTGATCAGGGCAAGGTGTGTGACTTAATACAATGTTCCTTCCCAAGACATTCGTTGTCAACGCAACTTATCCGGAACAACAATAAAATCCCATAATGTAGAGTCAGGCTGGAATTAAACATTTCGATTGAACTGATACAATATACTTGAAATAGACCACCAATGGTGTAAACTTCGCCTTCGGCTTCAAGATTTCAAGCACGCCGAAAGGGAGGGGACTAACCCAATAAGGGCAAATTCTGCAGCTACGAGCACCAGATGTACGAAGCCTCGAAAGAGGGATTGGGGTGGTCTAAGGGAAAAATTTGAAATTTATGGCTTTATTGGTATTTCTGACATCTGGCAATTAAAATTAACACCACATATTATCAAGGAGCTTTGGACCGTCCAGAAAAGGTGGTGGTGTCGAAAAAGGGGCCCGCCACAGTCTGGAAAGCCCCCCTAGATCTGCGTCACAGTGTAAGTGCAATTTTGGTAAATGAACATATTGGAAGGTGATTGGACAACATCTGGACAATTCTAACTTGGTGACATTCGAAAACGGGTAAATATATTCTCAACACGGAAACTTTCGCTTGGACAATCCACCCAATATGCCTAGATGTGAAAACACTACTTGTCAACAGCCATTTACTGCCCTTCAACGGCATCTCATTCAAGCTGATTTTTTAACAAGAGAAGGGTTGATCTATGGATAGTGATTTTTTCAGGCAGTCCAAAACCCTTGGTTTATTAAAAATATGTGTATCTTTTGTAATATCTGATTCGATTGTAATTACATCCTGAACAAAAAATTAAACGCAAATGTCATAAAAATCCTATATTTTATATTCGAAAGGAAATTGAATCGTTTATAAGTAACGGGAGCAACGAAATAGCTCCCTGCTTCATATTCGACTATTGCCATTGCCTACGTGGCAGGCTGCACCGCATATTCGTTGTTCAGTCGTAATTATGTTTAGGAAGCCCCAGAGAGGTGATGAGCAACAGAGTACGCTTCGTGAGGTACTATTTTCATTGTTCGAACAGGGAGTTGCTACTCTATGGCAGCTCCCTGGTTCGAATTACCCAGTGCAGGGAGTTGTTACGTAACAACTCCCTGCCTTGTGGAAACGCTAGCGAAATTGCAAACAATGCAAAGCTTTGTGTAGCTTTGCTTTGTTTGTAAACAGATGGATTACCCCAGCGAGTCCTGTGTTTTTATCATGGGTACATTGGCAAGAAAAATGTTCATTTGGCCAATTCGTGCGCGAAATATACAGCAAAACTGAATGTCAAATGATTTCATTTGGCATTGTCTTAGCTTCAAAACGCCAAACAAGTGTTTGCACTTAGCAGAATCGATTGTTTTGGAAGAAAAGAAGGCAAATTCATTTCGGATTTTGTCCAATATTCTTCCATGAAATGAAATGAAATTTGCAGGGAACATTACTGACAAGATTTTAAAGCAACTGGCACCAGTTAATTTTTTTATTTTTTGTTTCAATTAGGAGTAAATCCTGCCAACGCGGAACGGTCGTTTTCAATTCAAAATTGCCCCCTGAAAACACCGTTTCTCGTGACATCGATAATTCCTGAAGAAGATCACTATGAACATGGGCGACCCATGAACTAGTGTGCAAACTTTTGGGCACAAATATCAAAAATTCCTAGGGGAATTGAAAAATAAGCTCTAGAGACGTCATATAACCATCGATAAACACAAAATTTCAATGGTAAAATTAACGTAACAAGTTACATATCCTCTCCAAATTTCAGATCCATCGCTTACAAAACGGCTAAGAAAACGCAATTCAAAGAAAAAAATCTCTGAACGCCCCACAAAAACCGTTGTGGCGATCGCATTACTTCGACTAGAAGTCTCCTAGTCAGGCGCGGATCTTCGTGGGGGCGCACCCGGCGCACGCCTCCCTTTTTGATGACCAACGATTTTTTGAAATAATGAGCAAATAGATATGGAAAATATGCTTCCCAGATGCTGGGAAGTCGCATCTAAGCGCATCTAGAATTCAAATTTTCTTCGGGGAGGACCCAAAACCCCCCGCCGTGGCTTCGCGCCTTCGGCGTGCGCCCGCTTTCTCAAAATCCTGGATCCGCACCTGCTAGTCGAAGTAATAAGTGGCATTTGTAACAAGGTTTT
This sequence comes from Holothuria leucospilota, assembly GCA_029531755.1. NCBI lineage: Eukaryota > Metazoa > Echinodermata > Holothuroidea > Aspidochirotida > Holothuriidae > Holothuria > Holothuria leucospilota. The sequence goes on along the minus strand of CM055969.1, from coordinate 34,800,020 downwards.
CACTGAGTGTAAACACAACTTGCGGTCATACATACAATACAAGTTGGTCAGGCAGTTTAGTGGCTATCGCTGCTATTATTGGCAGTGTGAGCACCGCAGTAGAATTGCAAGGGAGTCCTCTTAAGTAGGAGAGAGCGCAATATGCTTCATTGTTTAGAAGTTAATGTTACTGAAAGATTTTAATAAACTGTTTTTTGTTTGCCAGTCCAACAGTAGTTTAAGTGGGATATAGCTTACATGTGCTAAAACATCATGACATGGACATAGGATTAGGAACGGGTTGGGGATAGTCCCCCCAGTAAAAAACGTGGCAGGCAGAAGTATGCTTCCACCCCCTCAGTCCAAGGACGAAAACCCCTTATCTGTCTCCTCTGTACAAATTTGCAGTAATTTTCCTTAAAATGTGCCAACTAGTTTGCACAAATTGCATGTAAGGACTCTCAAGTATTCGAAAATTTCCCCAAAGGGAGGAGAACACTTCTTCCTCCGAGACTCCTCCCCCTTGGCGGTCAGAAACAACGTTCTTCTTCCAGTCTCTAACAGGTTCCTACACCTATGGACAATCTGTAGACCATGTAACGCTATTTGTGTATGTTACACTGAAGTACATACTACATTTGGAAAGATTCTTACTGATCATGCACCTTTCCTGTTGGTGTTAGCAGATCAGACGTAAGTAAAAAGGAAGCTAATTATTTATAGTGAACTCATTAGTAATCTGCCTGTTTTGGTGGTTGGTAACTAACTTTATCAGTAAACATAACCACCACCCTGGCACAGACTGCCCGGATGACAAATTTCCATTGTAGTGAAGTCAAGCAATAGGGATCATCTTCCATTTGAGGTAAATATAGACAAAGGGTTAAAAAGTATACGTCAAGAGTTTCTCCATATATAAAGCCAAAACCACAGAAGAACTTAGTAAACACTAACTTTCGAATTCTAGACGGACCAACGAAGATACAAAAGGTAGTTGAACAAAACGTAGGTAAAAAAAATGCATTGCAATGACTACTGAGATCTTTCCGAGGATGAAAACGTAAAGTAACAAAAGTGTACGTTTTCCTGTTTGAATTTTTCCTAGGTCAATGCACATCTCCTTTCGAGGACATTAGCAGTGATCCTCTTCAAGTTCGATGCGTCTACGTTAGTCCTACCACAGCAACACCTGTAAACTTCGCCGAAGCTCGACATGCTTGCCAAGCTTTAGATCCCACAGCTGATCTCATTAAGATCCTCGGAAACGACATCGCAGACCTCGTAAGTGATCTGCTCGTTGTTACCTTTGTGAAGTACTCGTCTCTTGTATTGCTATTTATTTGAGAATTTTTCTTCAAGTTTATCCTTTTATTATAAAATAAAACCATTATAGACACTGAAGATGTATGCAAGTTTGATATAGATTAGATAGAACAACAGGCGAAGAAGTGCAAAGTGGCACTCACAAGTTCCAATGCTATGATTGTTCAAGGCACCTATTCAGTCGTGCATGAAAAAGTTTTTTTTAAAGTAAGTAATATGTAATAAAGTATCTAATAAATTTTAACGACATTTGACGTCAATCACAATTATCACTCTTCAGTTTCCCGCACTACACGGAAATCTTTGGTCTTTGCTTTCTCGTTAGTTGTGATTATTTAAAGCAAGGGTGACGATCTCAAGTATGGGGTACATGGTGCTCCATTAATTTGGTCAGAGGACAGATCTGCTTTCGTCCCTTCAATATTTGGTCAGCAACCCTACCCGGTTTGCCTTTAGATGTAACTTTGAGACGTAATATTGGTGACTTAAACGTCATGATAGGCGATTATTCCCGCATGTTTGATGACTACGAAAACAGTCGTAGACACATACACAATTTACATGCATCTGACGATCTGACCCAATAATTTGGTTTGGGACGGAATACCTTCTGAGCACTCCTACATTTGGTCGTCCATCGTAATATTAGAGGATATCTGAGAAAAAACCTAATTCTCCTTGACTTTAGTTGAGAGTGGAATATGTTTAGTCCCTCTGAGTATTTTGTCGGTGACTGTAGGCTAATAGCTGGTCCAGTTTGGAATGGAAACCCATTTACGGCGCTCTTTGCGTGCGCTTTGCTCACAGCTAGTGTTTACTTTGACCTTCAAAGACACACACAAGCAAATGTTGTTTATAAAACCCACTAGAAGGGCTCCTCAACGTACCGAAAGGGTGTATCTCCATGAAGCCCTGCATTTGATTGCCGAAGAAATTTATTTTAAAATCTCTTATGCTTTTAATCCCTATTTTGTTTCGATTTTCTTATTGGGACGTTTCCTTTTCTCTGTGCCTCTTGAGGTATGACTAGTACATTCTAATGTCGACAAGTTTGTAATAGGGTTTGTGGGAACTTCATCCTAGCCGAGCATTAGCTATGAAGGTGAAGGCAGAATACGCGTATCTCGATACCCTTACCTAACAAATTGCTCTATTTACTTAAGTACACAAGTTTCCTTCGGCAAACGATTTAAATGTGCGTTTACTGAGCACAAATAACTTTGCTATGTTATTAACAGCAGTCCAATTAGGAGCTATTGTTTGAAGAGTATTTTACAAAACCCTGTTATTTAAACTTTTTGTTATCTACTTAAACCAATCAGTTTTTCTATTCAGAATTATATGGTTAAGTTTGGTTTAGTTAACCACTTAGGGCAATAATCAGTGATATTTGAAACAGTTTTAAATCCCACGCCGAGAAGGGTTGATTTGTGATTTCTCTTCTCATTTGTGCATTTCGCCGGAGTTCTGATTATAAACTCTCGACATTGCATAAATTTACACTAACATATTGGTTGAGGTGAACATAAAAGATATACACATGTATACCAAAAATACATATAGGTCATTGTCAGGCTTTTTCACCCTGTTCACCAATGTAAAGCACAAATCACCACCCTTGCTATAAGTGTTGATGTTGGTGAGCCACATGCAAGTCCTCAATTTCTAATAGAGCACTGTATCAATTCAAAATTATTTCTGCTAGACTGCTAGATATTGGGCAACACGAAACCCTCCCTACACTGGGTAAATTTCACTGGTAGTTTTTTGCTTCATCAGTGTCGCGTATTATCATTTTTAGTGATACCGGAATACCTTCTTGTGATATTACACTATATGAACATCGTGTTATACTTTTAGTCCAAGTCTTACTACAATGTTCACGTTATTTCTCATAGCTTTTAACACTAAGATAGAACACATGTTCCCTAAATAAAACATGAATTTCATTTGTATGTAAAATAAAAAAAAAAGACTCCCAGCGACTAATGATTTTGCAATCTGTGGTGAATGAGTTGCTGTGTATTGTTTTACGGTCTGCCTTGAGATGTAGACAATAGAAGAATGTGCTTTTGACAACTTCAGTATTCACGACCAGAGATCGAGAGTTAGGGGTGGGGTGGGGTGGGAAGCGAGTCAGGGGGTGAAACAATAAGTGAGAGTGAAGACATAATTTCTCCCCCGAAATCTTCCTAAACACCCTGTACCAAAGGCCCTCAAACGGGTTTTTGAAACCCTACACTCAAGGGGGAACGCTTCCTGCTCTCGAATATTGCTGTCAAGAGGGATCTCACTGAAACTCAATACGTAAGATACAAGGTACGTAAGATTATCAGAAAGACATTTAGTCACCAGTTAAGAAGGACGTAATAACCCAGACTTCAGTATTCACGACCAGAGATCGAGAGTTAGGGGTGGGGTGGGGTGGGAAGCGAGTCAGGGGGTGAAACAATAAGTGAGAGTGAAGACATAATTTCTCCCCCGAAATCTTCCTAAACACAGTACCAAAGGCCCTCAAACGGGTTTTTGAAACCCTACACTCAAGGGGGAACGCTTCCTGCTCTCGAATATTGCTGTCAAGAGGGATCTCACTGAAACTCAATACGTAAGATACAAGGTACGTAAGATTATCAGAAAGACATTTAGTCACCAGGTAAGAAGGACGTAATAACCCAAAGTGGGAAAATAGTTTTAACAATACATATAAAAGTTTTTTGTTTCTAAATATAAGTTCCTTCTTTCCGAGGTAGTTCCTGCAATTCTGAAAACCCCTTGCTGTCGTTCATTGGATCGATTACAGATACCTTATCTGAATTAAATTTGCTGATTTGGAAGTACTAGGACTTCTAACTTCCAAAAAAGCTTATATTACTTTTATCCCTACATAAAGGAAATGAAAGGAAAAAAATAAAAAAAAAAATAATGTCGATATCCGATTCATCCCTGTCAGGCCAAAAACTATTGGTGACTAATGTGCTTTTCGTATCAAGTTTGTGAAAATTTTACAGTTGCACACCTGAGGTCACTCTATTCTTGTATAAATCCACCCATTCAGTTAGACGGTAACCGTTCTAATCCAAAGTCAAGACACATACTTCGAAACTCGTCCTCAAAATTAAGCAATTATTTGTGTACTTTTCTGTACGGAGTCTTCTAGATTATCAAGTATATGTTCAAGTCCAAGTAATATGTTGAAAAGAACGCGAAACGTTATAGAACATTACCTAACAGCTTCTTCGCGGGTAGATGAGTGGTACTGTATTAGACGGCCAGCAGTAAGCTGTTTTAAGCTCATCGAAACTTAAATCAACCATTGAGCAAGGAGATCATACCGTAGGCTATACCATGAAGCAGCTACCTATGCCAAACATATTGATGTGCTTGTTATTCTTAATAATTGTTCTGAAGAAATGCTAGCTTTCTCATTTTAAAGCAAAAAAGGAGCAAAATCTCAAACTCACATATATGTTCATAACTGAAGGAGTTATGCCAGTTTGTGGTACCCTTAAGTACGTATGCACCTATGGCAGACTCTAAAAATGTATAAATTGCTATCTCTTAAGTTGTTCATATAGGAACCTTGCATGTATTGCTTTGTGAGCATATGGTGATACCAATTCAGAATGACGCGGAAAACTCCCTAAATATTTCAAACGGATTAGTAATATGAATTACATTTAATACTGATGTACGTTTTATTTGTTAACAGGTGTCACATTCAAACTATGACAGTTCATCAACATACTACGTTGGCTTGACAAATGCTGCCATTGCGAGTAACAGGGAAAATGTGATCGATTGTTCTGCTTATAATCCCTTAATTCAAGCGTTAGTAACATTTCATTATAATATTTAAATCATCTGCTGAAAGCAGTAATAGTGAATTTACTGAGTTGTAGAAGAGACAAAGAGATATGGCTTATAATTTCATAGCATACGTATAACTAGAGATATAAAAGCAGGGGCGGCGCAAGGGTATTTTGATAGGGGTAGAAAGCATGGGGTGAGTGATCGCCGTGGTCTTTAGAAGGCTTCCTAGGGGAGGTCTGTCCCCTCCCCTTTCAGAAAATTTTTTGTTAATTTAAGGTTGCTTAGATGCAAACTGGTGCTGTCTTTGGTATATTTTCCTAACTGATCATATATCACTAGAAAATGTTCATAATTTAATGAATTCTAATTTTTGGTTAGGTGAAAGAGGGCGTCCTGGGGGAGGGTCTAAGGGTAGGGGTTTCCCTCCCCTTTCAGAATATTTTTGTTAATTTAAGGTTGCTTAGATGCAAAATGGGGCTGTCTATGTGATATTTTTTAACTGATCATATATGGCTGGAAAATACATAAGTCAAATGCCCAATGCTTGTTCTTAAGTTTCTAACAATTCTAAGATCTCAAATCTCAGCTACCTTTGGGCCATTCAAAATTCATTAATCGACATGGAGTGATCACACTGGTAGCCGCCCTCAGTAGACCTCTGCGAACTTACTGATTATGAATCCGTTCGCTTATTGAGGTAATGTGGCACATAATGGCCATAGTATTTATGGTTTATTAATCCTGCATTTACGTAAACAATGGAGAAAACAGAAAACGTTACGCTTACCGCGGGGATTGCAAGTTTCAGGTATTTTGTTACGAACAATTTAACCATTAATGTTGTAATAGCTAGGTGATACACTGTAACAGCCCCCTACGAAATTAAATGTCTTAAAAAGTTGTTTAGACGATTTTATGTTTGGGCTAAAAACCATAGGGGGCAAGTGCCTACCCTGCCTCCTGTGGCGCCGCCCCTGTATAAATGGTCTGGGTAGAAAAGTTCACCTTTGGATTTCAGAGGTTGGTGTTAGGAGATGGGCGAAATGACATCGGACTTAAACACAGAAGGTTCAGGCACAAAAATTTTCTATCAGGTGGGAAGCAAGTTTCTCTTTAAGACTAAAGATTGGCAAGTCTCCTAAATTGGAAACGTGTGACGTGAATAATAATAATACAGTACTGGAAAAGATAATACGAATATGTAAGAAACGAGGATACAAAAACTGTTTTTTAAAACTTTCCAGTGAACATAGTACGTTTAAAGTTTACTCATAAAAATGTTGTGATGCGCTAATGTAAATTTCTCAAAGGTGACATGCTGATTTCCACCAAATAATCTTGGAGTATAAAAACCACCTTGTACCAAAACTTGTCATTAAGTTTTGATGTCTTGTGATGATTTATGAGACAAATGACTTTTTCGAAAACAAGATTTTTATATTACAGCGTACCACTAATTTTTCCTCAACAGCTTGCTATCCTCAGATACTTGCTTATCAGCGCAGTGTAATTGTTGGGCCTTAGATTCTCAAAATGGCATCTTAGATCAAAAGAGCTGCTTAACAGACCAGCATCTATACATCTGTGGGCTGACGAACTCTGAAGGTAAGTTTGCCTCTCACAGAAAATTGAACGTTTCATCATTCTTTTTTACCTAAGCTTGATATAATAAGCAATAAGCAAATATGATCACGCAAAATTGTCAGTTATCCATCAGGTGCAAAGGTCTAGTAGATTAAGCTGGTGGCATTTGAAGCAATGAGGGTTAGCAGTCGGACTTTTAGGAGCCCAAAGCTCGGCCAAATCATATAAAGATGGGTTTTTCATCCAAATGCCGTCTGGGGTTTCCATATGCAATTACATTCTTAATGAAAGCGATTTAGAGTTGAGCTACAAATGTTGAACTGAAAGACCGTCGACGTGACGTTGTAATCTGTAAGAACCGTTTCAAACCTTAACCAGTTACGTCACGTGTTTCAGAAGTTGACAAATATGAATTAAGAGAGTATCTATAGAACTGAACAAAAAAAGTGAAACTGAAGCGGTTAGTCATTCAGACTTAATTGCTAAACTATATCACCAACACACAGGTTAACGAATATCACTGTACCTAGCTACGCTACAAACCACATCAAACTCAAATGATCGTAGTGTATAGATATGCCACATTTTATGTTACCCCACTCTTTCTATCCCTAATAGACGAGTTGGGAAATTCGGTACTTCCGGTTGGGTCACAAGGTCAAGTGTACCATGACAACGGCAACGTGTTTAACTCTGCGTGCTCAGCATGCAACACCCGCGCTGGGACACTGTAAGCGTGGTACACTTCACCTTTGACCCATTCCCATATTGCATTGCGTGGAAACATTTCCCAACTCGTCTATTATGAAGTACATCAATGTAAATGAACACACATGAAATAAGAGGAGGTATTTGTACCAAATTTGTACCGTGTGACATCGTGAGCACATCAGGCATTGTATTGTGATTTTGTTTTCTACTGTCTAATTTACTTTGTAAAATTTTCTACTAGATTACGTTGACGTCATATGTCCCAACGGTTGGGAGAAGGTTAAGGACAGATGTTACCGATATCATACCGGCGAATCTACTGTAGCAACTTTTACTCAAGCACAAGATATGTGTGCAGTAGACTGTGGGAGCTTAGCAAGAGTTAACTTTTATGATTGCAACTATGTGAGTTTACTTCGAAGCACTTTTAAGCAGTACACACATCATGTATGCCTTATACGATTTATTGTACCATGACAAATATTTACCAGATTGTTTTACATTACCAATGCATGGCACTTATCATTTTATAAGCAAGCCGATCCAAGAGTTAGTAAGTTAACATATAGCCAGGTTCGAATATTAAAAAGAATGCATTCCACCATGGTTCTTTTCATAACAACTGTTCAGAGCAAAAGACAACACCATGATGTCACTCACTGACATACATAACTTACAGTATTATTAACGTTGTAAAGGGTAAAAGTTCAACTCCAAAAGACTTTTTTGACGTGTTTTGTATGCCGTGTAATACTTGCATTGGCGAAAGAGGTAGGGCTGCAGCCTCCAATTTGGGCAATAATTTCCTATGCCAGGGGTAAATAGGCTATTTTAGGGCAGGTGTACACTGAAATTTTGAGCAAAACTACTGAAGCCTCCCCAGTAGAAGTAGTCCCATAAGTGTATGTGTACTCTTATCAACCTTGAATTGTGATATCAACAAAATGAAGCAAATGGTTGCAAAAATCATATGCCTTCTTGTTAACCATTTAAAGGTAATTTATTGAAAGTTTGGAAGCCTTACCCCACGTTGCGATGCCCTCACATTAACAATGAACATTTTTTTACTAAATCCACCAGCCTTTTGATTAATGAGAAATGTACTTCAAAAATGAAGCATTGTTGGCTTGGAGGTTATTGTAGTAACGTGTCATATCAACCGTGTAGAAGATTTTTTTTTAACTGAGATCGTTTCGTGTGTTTAAAATTTCTAGTTTATTCCCTAGGGTTTGAGAAAGATTGGGTTTCAAAGAACAATTTTTAACGCATTCTCGGGGGTATATCAGAACTGCAGAAAGGCAAAGGATACTGTCCATTAGTGAATGGTCCATGCAGTCTAATAAAACAGATTGTTTTTACTTCAGATTACGAACAAAATAACTCTTTAACCTATGGTCTATCCATTATGACCGCTTCAACATAAGCGTAAGAACCTTTTGGAAAGTGGGGGTTGGAGGTGAATGTTAGTGATCTGTGTTCTGGGGAGGGAAAATTTTTGACTATTTTAAGTGCCCTAGGTGCAAAATGGAGCAATGTTTGACAAACTTTGAAGTAATTTCATCCTATTCAATGCTATCTCTTGACAGCATGTTATCCAAAGCCCCCTTTCCCTACGCCTATGTTTTTGAAATATTGCTATTATTAGCTGAGATGACTATTGTCTTTCATGTTGAATGTTCATTCTTGTGTTTAGTACGCTAAACACGTTAATAGCATGTAATATCTGATGCATCCAAATGAGGTTTAGAGTATGAGGTGTGGCCATATTCCTTTTATTACAGGCTGGCATCTTGGGAGCACGATCTAATACCGGTACATCCTATTTGGTGGGATTGATGGGCTCAAGTGGAACAGAAGAATGGCGAGACAATAGCATGCCGGATACAAATCTAATGTACGAAACGTACTAATTCACGTACGCATGACATAATGTATCCAGTATGGGGATGATTTGATTCACTCTGATGTTTCTTCTGCCTCCAAACTTGCCTTGTAGTATTAATATTCAGCACTTTTTAAAAGTCAGTATTCAAACGGATTGTAGTCAGAGATTCTTCAAATATAGCTACTATTCCCCATAATGATGTAGCAGGTGACGAAACATAGGGTATTGGAGTACCCCACGTGGCCGCATTATATTGTAATAAATAGGGGCATTGGATGTAAAATATTAAACCCAACAGCCTAGGGTCTCAGTGTAATGAAATGGACAAGAATCACACTCAAAATTCTTGAACTCAAGCAACAGGATTATCCTCTTCAAGTTACTGCTTTAATTTTCTCCCCTTCAGAACAAAGAAATATTCATGAAAAACTTTTATTACAGTTTTAAAGAAATCACTCGACTAAATACGTTGCTTTAAGGGTGGAAAGCATATTCTTAGAGCGACAAATGTCATTTAAAAGTAAATACTTAAGTAGTTGTATCTGCATTCTGGTGCCATTATTCCTAGAAAAAATTAGCACACGTTTCGCTTACACTACGAAACCGAAGAGTTTAATACCTACGTCAGTGGTACTGTTCAGTAAATGACAAACGTAAACATTTCACTTCAATGACTTTGAAAAACTGCTGTTCAAGCAATATTGTTATAGTCCTGGAGTCAATGTGGAATAGGTATAGTAGCCTTACGCAGAGGTGAACAGCATTCGGGCTTGTCACTAATCCCTTCAAAAAGGGAAACAGTAGATGTGGGTGTGGAGAACGTCTTTCTGAGAAAGAGCCTCCAAATTGTAAATTCTGTCCTAAATTGCTTCAAAGTGATGAATAAAAGCTACGTAAACTTATAGTGCATGAATGTAATTTTCCCTCAAAGAGTGACGTTTGTCTCTCCAAACTTGAGCAATTATCTACCACCAGCTACACAGCCTGAAACAATCCCAAATGGTGGGACGTCCCACCGTCTAAACACGAACTCTAGTACAGCATGAAAGAACAGGTAGCAGTTACAGGACGCTATTTTTCCAATTCGCATTTCTTGGTACTTCAGTGACATAATGGGAAAATACAGTCACCTCATTAGATGTTTCAGAATCACTCTTCTAATTTGTGTAAAAGTTTAACTCTTCATCGAATGATCAAAGTTTTTTACTGAATGTTTTAAATTCACTCAAAGTGCGGTAACCCTTTAGGTTTATATGCAATATGCCCTAATTGTGCTCTGTAATATGGTGATGTTTTACACCTGAACGAAAAAAAGAGTAGATAAGAAATATTTGGCTAAAGAAAAAGTGATGTGACGACTTCGTATGCTCTTCAAGATACAAAGAATTTGGTACCTTTTGCTCATGACGTTAAGTTTGAAATGCAGATAATTTGTGTTTTGAGTGATTTCGCCAGTTAGGGGGCTAGATGATTTCGTGTCTCACTAACGATTTCACCTCCAAATAGTTCACAAAACAGTGAATTGGTGGGGTACGGTCTCATTCACAAGCTTTATTGATGCTATACATATAGACAACACAACACATCAGTATTGTCATTGTATTACACACAAAAGACTAATTTGTTTCCCTCGTAAAGAGACCTTACATTTACAAAATTAATTTAGCAGGTTTCCTTCTTAAAATGGTCATGGTGAGACCCCCACACCTTGTCTTAATCCTAACGTGTATGTTTGAAGGCATTTGCATTATAGTTTAGAATTTAAAAAGCTTCACTAATTCTATAGCTGCTAGGTGGAATAGCACTGTAAAAGGTATAAATTCAACATACAAATAACATCCCACCCGCCATTGCAAATAATAATCAGTCTTTTAGCTTGAATTTAAAGTGATATATTTAGGAGCATTGTTATGAAGATCAATTGCACTGTATGTATATCATTGGCTATCAAAAATGCTCAGTTTGATAAATTCAGTCAGTTATACATAATCACGTTTTGAGAAGCAACGTTTCAAGGGGCTTTTAAGTGAGGCCCTACTTGGAAGGAGTGTACTTTTCAAGATTAACCTAATGTCCTTATTAACATTGTTCTTTTGCCATAGATGATTATCCAGTAAATCATCTATAATGTTGTACAACTTTTAGAAAGGAAATTGGTGTGTTTTACAGAAAAATCTGAGTTTAGTGTCCGTCTAAAAGTAGAAACCTGATCCCTTCTTTCAATAATAAGTTTTTCTTGTAACTGTTAAATAAGTTCGTGAAGAACTTTTGGCATAATTTACACGCTTCCGTACCCATTCATGAAGATATAAACATACAAATGGTTTCTTTTTTTCTCTTATTTGGAAGGAACCATACGTTGAATGCAATGAAAAGTGAATAAGAAACGTAAAGCAATATCCAAGCGATGCATCGCATAAAGTATTTTATTTAACTTGCTATACAAAAATTATCTTACGTGTACAAAAATTTAAACTTGGCTGAAATTTATTGCAGATACACAACAGGAGCTGGAACAGGTGACTGTTTTGTTTTAAAAGACGACGGAAGTACAGGCGCATTGGAACGCGTTTCCTGTACAGATGGGACAGCAACACAAAATTTCATTTGTGAAAGAGGTATGCATTACTCCTGTCATAATGAAAACTCCCTACGCAACTAAAACTCCACACTCTCTAACGTAATGTAATTTTAGCAAAATGCGTTATGTGCAGGTAGCGATTTTGATTTTTGTTTTCTTTTTTGTCACGTTTACTAACCTTTCTGTATCGATAATTTGCAAAGCAATCTTTAACACTATGTTCTTCTACAACCCTAGAAAATTGTCAAAACACCTAATTTTTACAACAGAAGTTTAACAAGATCTCTCAATCAATTAAATTCACAAACTTTTATTTACATTTCAAATTACAGTGGTATTACTCGATTCATTCTTTATCCTATTTTTTTGGTACGTTTTCAAGTTGACTAAACTTTCATTTGGTCTTGTGGAAACTTTTTTTTCAGTTTTGAAGATGCTTATTTGTGGAGTGTTTAAAGTGACAAAAATGTTTAGAGTACTGATTCTGAAAAGTCCCGTGAGTTTTACAGGTGTAAATTGTAATAGTCAACACACGTTAGCATTAAAATTGTCCCATATGCTTTTGTTGTCCTGTTAATATGGAAAACATAACAAAATCACAAAAAACACCCTGAGCTCATCCAGTCCTTGCAGATTCGAGATTTCTATAAAAATTTACATAAATTTTACAGAACAATTGTGTATCTATTGCAGCAATAATAATTCGCTTGAGAATTTAAGGGGAAATTTGTAGACATTTTGGGGGGTTCCTTTTTAGATTCTACACAATTTTCATAAGGGAAAATTGAACATTATTTTCTTCCCTTCTTAGAAAGTTTAATTCCAACCACGCCTGGTATACAAACAACGGTAGACGAAGGAGCAACAACTCAAGTACAGGTAACTACTAGGGAGGAGGCAACAACTCAAGTGGAGTTAACGACTAACAATGGCGTGGTTACGACTGGAAACGTCGAAACGACCGCTATTCGTGAAGCTTCAACAGCTGTAGGCGAAGTGACAACAGGAGAAGGAGAGGAAACTACAACATCGGTTGACGCTAGAGTTTCCACTAACTCAGGTTTGTCTATACCACAAATTTCAGACAAGGATTAAGAATACACCACAGTTTCCGACAAACAACTGAACATTAAAATCCTACAGTACACAAAGTGTAAACGTATGTTGCGCCCAATCAGTTTGACGTCCAGTATGGCTGACTTTGTTTTTGAAACTTTTATGTGTTCCGTCATCGAAGAACTACTATTAACATACCATACACCAAAGGTTAGTTAAATGAAGCTTTCTTGTTGGTTCCACCCGAGGTATTAAGAACTATTCAACACAAAGTATGGGTGAAAGCTTCTGAACGTTCTTTTCGAAGAATGTTTTCTTGATGATGGGAAAAGGCTGCGTGATCGTCAAGGCAAATCACAGGGCTTGCAGCTTTATTCTGTTTTCAAATAAATAGTAAAAGATAATAAGGTATCTGAAATTCGTCAGAGGAAATATTGGACTCCCTGATCATATACTAGATTGCGCAGTGCAAACTTTATTTCGGGTGTTTGATCCTGAATAGATATTAGGAGAGAATATGTTTTCTACATGATAGTTGCAACAAATCTAAACGTGGCACATGTAAGCTACACGTACACGTTTGAACAATGTAGATTCCTTAACAGTTTCCTCAGGGGTATAGGAAAATGCATCCATAACGCTTGTGTTACTCAACAATGTAAGATTTCGATACCTTGTTGAAGAATCTGATGGACTAACTTGAATGTCTTTTACCATTCTCAAAGTAAACCTTTCCAAGGTCCCACTATTTCTGAGATTTCTTACTAGCTATGCAAGAACTATGATGTTGTTTGTTGCACAGTGTCTGTATTTCTTTTGTTAATCCTTTGTGACTTATCTGTTAAATACTTGGCAACTAGTTTCTAGTTTGATGTTTAATGGTTTAATGGGGACATTAAAATGATGTCAATAGCTAGAACCAAACGTAACCCCTCAGGGTAAACCAAAATTGCAACTAGCCCTTGTAATGAAGGTAAACAAACAAAGGATAACATAGCCCTTACCGTATCTCCTAATAGTCGGTCCTTTCTTGCCCGTCACAAATTTCCCCATGTAGCTCGTGTTTTATGCATAATATAAGTCCAAAAACGGTAATTGTCTTGTAGAATGTCTGATGGATTTTGATGGGAATTTACGTGTTGGTACTTTTTACATCAAATAGGCATGTACGCAAACCGTAAATCCGGTTCTTTGAAAAAAGGGAAGAAAACATTTTACGCTTTTAACTATACTTCATGTACACAGAATACTTGTTGCGCGTGCAATAAGTTTGACGTCCAAAATGGCGGCACAGATTAAACCGCAGAGAGTAAGACGTCACGTGAAGAACCTCAATACCGTAAACCCCAAGTATCATGACAAAAGTTACGTCTTCGGAGTGTCTCGGATGACAAGCAAATTTAATTTCACAAGCCTTTCATGGCGCAAGTCGACTTTTTACTCTGGCCGACACCACGTGGAACTAGGATTCAGGCATATTGTGCATATATTTGCATTTTTAAGATCAAACAGTCACAAAATTACACTTTCAACATGAGCTTATGGCATCAGCTTTGCTTGAAAATTATTTTTCCTTCGAAAGTTCGACGAATACTTGAGTAACTCGTAACATCATTCATTTTAGCGAAGTACCAAAAGCACAACGGTGATAATGTTTCGGTGCGACCAAACGTTTCACTTAAAATGAAATGCTATACGTTGAAATAAATGCACAGTATGAACACTTTATGTTATACCTTTTAGCAAAGGTTACCCGTATACGACTATGTTTTTTCGAATGTTTTAAACTAGAAAGCCTGCCAAAACTACCTCACTTAATCTAAAGGTACCGAACTCTGCCGAGTTTACAGAGCATACAATCTCGTTTGTTACTTTGCGTCGGTGACAATGCCAAGATGGCTCTACTGCTTCATGATATGAGCTATACCATAAATGGCTTTGGCAGCTTAGCCTTCCAGAAGATTCTAAAGAGGTGCACAACAGTGACATCCTTTGGAACCAGACTATTGCTTAGTGAAGATAGTTTACTTGCTAGAGTATGATTATTCTACTCCAAGGGAGTGAAGTGGGTCACTTCTTGCAACATTCTACGACTTTTCGCAGCAATGATGACTTTATTTCTGCCTATTCTTATCAAGGAATATTCGTTTTGTAATGTGAAAAAGCTGCTATCAAATACTTGGCACTCTACAGCTATTCGTGGGTAAAAAAAATCAATGAAAAAGATCTATTCAAAACAACATTTCATGCTCTTTATGTCTTACAAAAACGGAAATGCGGCAGTGCTTACTTATGATGTGATAATTAACTTTCGAGTATCGAGGTTCGTTGGAACTAACATAAGACAAGACCGTGACTTTTTGATTATCAATAACAGGGTTTCTTCTCTTTTTGAGTCATTTTTACTGCGAATCAGTTTACCGTAGTGTAGGTAAAAATAGGTTTGGTGTAAACTATTTTTGAATGATAAGTTTAGCAGTAATACCAGATCTGTAGGTTTTCCAAACTCTGTTACTCTGCTGACACTGTACACACTCATATTTTTTTATCTGTTTTATCAAGTTGCATGGGCTTTGCTTATGAACGTTTATCCTTAATTTGAAAATATTAAAGGTATTTTTTACATCGAAAAGAGGATGAACTATGCCGCAGAAGCCCTGCACACACAAGCATGATTCAAGTAGGGATTGTGAAAACAACGTAATGTAGGAAGTAAGTAAACGAAAAGACAAGAAATATCATAACACAACACGACATTTTTTTCCACAGTTTTGGGTTTTGACAGAAACGACCCATGTAATCCGAACCCATGTGAGGGCACCGGTACTGGTGAAATAACTTGTGTAGCAACTAGTGCCAGTGTTGCTCACTGTGTGTGTTCTACGGGTTTTGAACTGGAAAGTTTACTTGGACCTTGTTTCGGTAAGTTTAACTTTACTGTAGAACCACTTAAAGTCAAATGATTGTTGATTTTGCTCAGTACACCTTTTATGGAGTAATCAAAAGAAAGGAGAGAGTTTCATTTTTGCATCAATCACATATTAAACTGAAAACATGACTTCTTATTATTTTGCTTTGTTGAGTGTACCAATTGTCCCGTTTTGTCATGCTCATATAACTCATTTGATTGCCACTGTGCAATGTTGGCCACAGGAAATAGGAGAAATAAGGACAATATAATTTCCTTTAGCATCTGCATCTACCTCAATTACATTTAGTATTGAACAGCTGAAGTTAATAAATTTGGCCTTCTGTCTCTGGATTATGAAAGAAATGATCCAATTGTGCACAAGTCAACGAATCTTCTACTTAAACATTCTATTACGTTTAAGAAATGAAATTACTGGATCTAACGATATTAAGTAATATGGCTACCATACAAAGCCTTATATAGTTTGTGTCAAAACGTCTCCGAAAAAGATAAGCTCATGATGGCCAAAGGGTAGTAGCTGAGTACACGTCATCCTGAAGTAAGATAAATATATTTAAGTATCACAGTGTTTTTAGTGTCTGATTTGTGAATTAAACTTAATCGGTCGCCACAGTAGGTAGTGCATAAACATAGTTTTTTCTTAAGTCGGAATAGACCTAATGCATTGACGTTAAGCGACGTCATTTTGGAGGCAAACAATAAAGAACACCGTGCACACTTGCCGAAGTTTTCGTAAGCGCACGTCGTAGACTTATGCGCGTATTCCACCGGTATTCCAACGATACGCACTTGCCCCCCTTGGAGGGCACACTTTTTGATCTGTGACGTCATATGCATAAGGTCTACACCTGAATGAAAGTAGGCCTATCGGAATTATCACCCGAAATTGATACAGTCACTCAAAGTATTGCATTTTAATATACCTTCCAAAATTACAAACATCGAGACATCAAGAACAACATGCGGTTAGAATTTACTAAATCTGGTACAGGGCTAGTAATTATTGAGGTAAAACTCTAAGTACGTTTTATAATAGTGAATACTATTTCATAACAGTCGTTTTATGTAAATCAATTTTATCTCACAAATATTATTATTTTTAGTGATAATTTTTAGCACCATTTATGTCAACTACTGCGTTAATTGCAATTGTTTTGCAACAAAACATCACAATATCAGTCGCTTGACCAGAGATCTGGCCACTCGAACTAATCGTGACAGAATGTGATTGGTGATATGTTGAAACACAGTTTCGGCTATTGGTGATGGCATTGATAAAGGGACTAAATAACTCGCTAAACAGGACAACAAAAGCCCGAGACAATACTTAATTTGTTTGTACTGAATTATAGAGAAAATGCAACTAATTTGATTTCAGACTACGTGTTACTGCCACCTTTTTATTTACGCCAGGAATGGCTGAAAATCTATCCACTAAAGAATCAAAAGGCCTTTGCAGATGTGAGAACAATGCAATTCCTCAGGTCCAAGTGTTTCTACATGTATGTTAGATATGTCGTAACATTATTTATAGCTATATCAATTACGTCTCCTTCATCGGCACCACCCAGTGTAACATGCAGAGATCTGGTAATTATTGCACACGGAGAAAAAAAAAAAAACAATTTAGAATTCAACATATTACAAGAAACTCTCAATCTGTATCTTAAGATATACAGGTTGAAAGTTTGATTCCTCTTTCCAGTGCCTAGAAGACGTTACTCGACATATCATATTGATCTTAAAGATATTACTAAGGCGGTTTAATGCCAAAGATAGTAAGAAAATGGTCAAGAGTATGTTGATGAGTTTCAGAGGATAAGCGGATAGCTTCTTAGTCCTTATGAAAATTGTACCCTTACATGACCTCTATACTACATCTCCTTTAGACATCAATGAATGCGACAGAAACTTGCACAATTGTTCTACCACGGAGGCTTGTGTTAACAACGAGGGAAGTTTTACATGCGAATGCACTTCATGTAATCAACCTGACACCGGAAACCAAGGTATGAAGTTTAAAGGGAATTGAAAAATTTTGATTTACATGGGAATATTGCATCGCAAATCAAGCTAAACAGTGAAGTAAACCCCTTATGAAGCTGAGCTAAGAATGTGCAGCCAAGTTTCAGGAGTTGTCTTAGTAACAATTTCAACTTATTTAACCCACCAGTTTTACAACAAACACCCCTCAAGGGGTTAATGTAACGTTCTCGCTTGATTCCAGAATATTAGAGTATTCAGTTACAATGCATCATGACTAAAGGCAAACCTTAAGAATCTTAAATGGGTCCAGAAAATGACGCCTGACAAATAATATCCGCAAAACGAAAATTTTGGCTAAGTTTTGGTGAACATGAATTTTCAGGTTTGTAGGGCCAATTGTCATGTTTTTCCCGGTTTACGATCTTTGACACCGAAATAATATAACTCGTGCACGACTGTATACTGACTGGAAGCGTAAGAATGTGTCCATATGCAATCAAGTGTATACGCCGGCAGGGAGTCCCGGCAACAGATTCTAGGGCTGTGTTTTACAGTAATAAACATTTTACCTTGAACCCTAGCTCACTGCATTCTTTTTGAAAAGCTACTTATGCTCCCGGGGCTACAAGATTGCACCAGTAACTTCTGACATCTTCAATTCTGGCGAAGTATGTTCCGACACTAGACTACCATGGTTTCAGTGTGATCGAAGGTTGCGTTCTACAACGACTACCGTATGCTAGGTTGTGCTATTTGTAAAACACTAAGCCTACTGTTATGTCTTTCAGCGTGAAATGCCCGGAAGATGACTAGTCTTTTTCAAACGTTTCCTCTTTTACTTAACAATCACTTGAGTGCTAACTTGTAATATAAATCTCCGCAGATAATTTCCGAATGGTCAATCCGACAAAAAATTTGTCCAGGGAGTGGGCAGTGTGAAAAATGCGGAAACTCGTTTTATAGTTTTTGTAATGCTATAACTAGATAGTTCAAGAACTGGTCTTGTGTAGTAATTTGGCCACTTCCGTCCCTAGCAATATTTTAGGGCCTCTCACTACACTTTGTGACTTTTTCTGCCTATTTTGACAATGGCGTTTCTACGTTATCTTAGTTTTAAAAAAAAAAACCTGTCTATGAATTCTTAGGATCCTGAAGCCGTACTTTGGGTTACAACAGTAACTAAAATGACTAATGTCACACCGTTATTTGTGTACTACTGTTCCATATCTGTGAGACACGGCCATCCTCCGACATCATAAAAGATGGTACCGTTTCGGTATCTACGGGGAAAATTTTGTTATTACCTTCACATTTTCGTGTAATCATGGGGAATATTTAACGGCCAAGAAAGTGGAACTAAGAGTCTTTTTATCATAACTGGGTGATAAGCTTAGTGGTTGCACCAGATCGTTATAATTTCTCTCTATACCGCAAGTTTTACCTCTGCAGATTTCAGAATATTTAGCTTCAATAGCACCTTTTCCATGTGAGCATGGGAATATTACCATTTTCAAAGACAATTGTATGTTTGCGTTACAGGCGTTGATGTGTGTGCTAACAGTAACGGCAATCCATGCGATGTAAGTACAACACGCTGTCAGTCCACCGGCAATGGTTACACATGCGAATGCTTAGGTGCCCGTGTACGTGTCAACGATAGGTCTTGCACTGGTGAGTCGTTTAGTGAGAAATGTCAACCGACCTTTTCTAGAGGACGTATTTATTATCTGAGAGAGTTAAAGATAGATTGCAAGTAAATGTTGGTTCGGAAACTGAAGATTAATCTTCAAGAGCTGTAGGAATTTATCTGAGATTAAAGGGTTAAACCCTTTCAAGCCCAGATTCTATTATTTTGTTAGTAAATTTTCGCAGTTCTCAGGCAGAGCTAATGGACCTTGTTTGAAGACAGATTGCAAACTAAAAATAGTTGTCTGGGGTTGTTGTAATCCGAGCCCCTGAATCCGAAGGCCTTGTCTGCACTGCCTTTCTCACCATGCTTAATTGACTGAAACTCCAAAATTCCATAGAAAAAGTGGGTTATATTATGTCACCAATCCATGGTAACAAACCAACCGTATCTTCGATTTCACTTTTTCACCTGTATTGTTCGTCTGTTAGCAACAGTAGGTATGTTATTGTTAAACCATTTTAGTGAAGCCAACCAGTCATGGCAGAAATTGTCTGCTTACGAATCAGGAAGAACCGAATATTTTTTAACTTAGAGCCCAACTGATTTCATTTTTCATGATGTAAATTTTTCAAGGTAGTATGAGTTCAAGTACTTCTTGAGTTGTTACAAAATTGTGGCGTAGCCATGATTTCTGTCACGGGGGGGGGCATGCAGTATGTTGTGTGATCGCCGGCATAGTGGAGAGGTCTAAGGGGAGAGGCGTCCCCTCCCCTTTGAACATTTTTGAAAATTTTGGTGTTTTTACATGCAATCTGGTTCCACATATGCTACCTTTTGAAGTAAAATTTGTGTAAAAAAATTTACGTACTTTTAGGAATTAAAACAAAAAAAAAATCCGCATCAGTAAGGGAGGACCATGGCCTAATGAAGTGTCCCCCTCCCCTTTCAAAATTTCTGAAAAATCAGGTGTCCTTACATGCAATCTGGTGCCTTGTATGCTACCTTTTGAATTAAAACTTGTGTTAAAAAATTTACGTATTTAAGGTAAAAAAAATCGGCATCAGTGAGGGGGGCATGGCCCAATAGCCGCCTAAATACGCCACTGCGTTAATTATTAATTATTAACTGAAAAACTCGGTGCGATGAAAATAAGTAAATGCTGAACTTATCTAAACGTTTTACAAATACTCTGGGTGAACGATTACTGGTCATTGAGAATGGGATGTTTGTGAGTACAATTACCGCAATCGCAGACCAGCTTAATACTCTCAAATTTAAATCCACTCTTATTTTCATGTTTTGCAAATTTGCAACTGCAATTGAGATCAGTACTGCTTTTTATTTTGTGTTGTTAGCACAACTGCTGAAGACTTGATAAATATTAACAGAGTCGATAAGAAAGTAAAACAAAATGTGTCAGTCACAGAACCTTATTTCAGTTTGCAAATTTGTCAGGTAGAGGGACATAAGTGCATTTTAAAGATAAATGCTCTGATACGACGTCTGATCATCTTTTAGATTATAAGATAACAGGCTGAGCTCAACTCCTGAAAAGGTAGAGCGATTGACGTTAAGTGCAGGACCGAAAGATCTTGACAATCTTTTCCATCATGACCCATATAAAGTGTTTTCGAGAATCAACCTGTGAAATAGGTAGATTGGTGTACTTGAGTACAGGTACGATGTAGTAGTGTCTAAATGTATATACAAAGGTTTCTCATTTATTTTGATGTGTTAAGATATTAGGCTAATTTTACTGTTCACTATTGCAGAGATGACACCATACACAAAAGATTTTTATAATCATAATATTTTTTATCCTGCATTTTCAGATCAGTGTACAGCAGGAAGCCATGGATGTGACATTGCCACAACAATATGTGTTGCTGACAATGAAGGGATAGCAACGTGCGAATGTCGTACAGGTTATCAATCAATTCCTGAAAATCCAAACGCATGTCAGCTTAATTCAGGTGCTCAGTTCTTCCACAGTTTTCATTTAAGTGTTCTTTAAGCTATATAATCTTGAATTCGAACATCGCTTTAAAAATTATGCCCATACCAACTCCATTTCTGTCACTTAAACAACCCTTATATGTTCAGCTACATTTAAAGCAAAAATGAACAGAGGGGCATGGCGGTTTTCGATCACTGCATTTACACTTAGGAAAAGTCCTCCACCTCTTCTCTTAGACCTTTGGTTATTCACGAAAATAAAGCACAAGTATTCCCTTGGTTATGTCCATATTCCTTACGTTAAAAACGTGCTACTACCACAGGACATGATAAATAGGACGGGATTATCCCAACACTACTAACGCCAACTGATAATTCAAGGTCGTAAACTACTCCTAATAGAAAAACGTAAAACAACCAAAAGGAGTTCCATGTCTGAAACTTTATTACAATGACTAGAATTAAATTATCAAAGCAAAGTGTGGAAAGTAAAGAAACAGTTACAAACCGTCTCAACCTTTAACGTTTAAAATAGAAAATTGGGATTTAACAGGCAGCTTCCTTTTCATATCCTATGTTAGTTTTAAATTCGCAAATATAGTCATTTTACCCTCCAGGTCTTTCGGCAAGAATGCGTGTACGAGTGACATCTATCGGGGGCATAATTGCGATATTCACCGAGCTTCTTGAGGACAAAACTTCATTCCAATTCCGAGAAATAGGACACCAAATATGCGACGCTGTAAGTTTTTGCTTCTACTAAAATGAAAAAAAAATCAAGTTCATAGTTGAAGCATACACTAAGACATGCAACATTAACTTGGGATGAACGAAGTTTGGTTGTGGCCAAGTAATAATGTAAAGCCAGTCTGGAAATTGTTTGAACGTTATGATGAAGGGGGTGTAAAGCACAAATTTGTATTCACTTGGCAACCAGTATGCTAGGGGTATTCATTGTTATTTCACTATTGTTATTTCACTATTTGACAATGAATTATTCAGTGGAAAGAAAGCGATGATCAAATCAATTAAGTAAGTTATTTTCCCAGGTTCTGTTCTGTAATTTACCATTGAACAAAGATCATATATTTTCATTTAGTTTGCACAGAATTGGTACAGTTTCAAAATTTTAGATGCAAAAACGATACAAAAGCCTAACATAAACCAAAACGATGAAAAACTAATACACAAATCTCTTTAGACATAGTTGTCAAAACTTTACTGTAAGTTGACTGTGTTTGATTTAATAGACTCGTAACATGTATGAAAGTCCTTAGTTTTAGGCCACCTATTTTTAAAAGGTGATGTAGACACCACCAAAGGTGCGGTTGGAAGATTGGCCCTCCGCAATACATCAATGTTTGTTTTCCATACCATAAACTGACGGTAGTTTCACAATAGTAATACACGTCAGCCCTTTGAGGTATTCCGTAATGATTGGATTAGACTGCTTATATTTTGATCAGGAAATTACACTCTGAGTTACGTTGTAAGTTTTTACATTAAAAGTCGATAGTTGATATAACTTATTATTGCAAAGGTGATGTTGATTGCATACATGGTGAACATGATCATTCATACCATGCACGTTATTATTCTGGAACAGATTACTCTAAAACTGGAAGATACGTCACAATGTCGTCCGGCAGGCTTCGATGCAGGATCAATTGTAGCTTACTTGCAAGTCACCATTCCCATTCCAAACAAAATAAGAGGTTACGAACATATGAAAGACGTCCTCATCGACGGTTCTTTGAATGACGAAGGCTATGCTACACTCTATACTTCTGATGGGAAAGAAGTAATAATTGATCCAAACGCACTTGAAGTGGATGGTAATCATTACCTTGTTATTTTTTCTTTCGAAAAATTATTTTTTTAAGAGCAAGAAGTAGATTGTGGTTAGATGTTAGATAAGGTTTTACGGCTCAATTTCTAACCAATTGGTTAAAGTCGGGCCGGCTACGGCCTTTTTCTAGTTGTAAGTAGAATGTGGTAAAAAGCTGCCTAAGTTAATCTCTTACTGCTATAGGTGGTGTCTTCCTAGAGGAATTGGTCTTATTCTCTTGAAACAACATTAAATTTAATGCATAAGGGTGATTCTAGGGAGCCAGAAGATGTTGTGTCCTCCTTCCACAGTGAAATATTTCACCTCCAATTGGGAATTAACTGTAGATTTATGCTTTAAATTTACGTAACATATTATCAAGTTCGTATGATATCATCAGCATAACTGACCTTTTCCATGTCTACATGAGACACTTAGAGGGCTGACATTTACAAATTATCTAAGTGATTCTTCTTTTATAAATAATCTGTGGGAAGTGAACCTAAAATTTTAATTACACTAATTGCAAGATGCGTTTTTAAGAAATATTTGCATAGAAAGTTGGAAATCCATGAAGCACTCTTGTAACGTCATGATGGAACTGTACTGTGCATTTACATTTACAAACAGGTAACATGTTTAGTGCCCCATAACGAATACTAATTGATTTTTTTCAATGCAATTGAATTAGTAAGATTTAATAACATTTTGAAGTATTTGTATTGTACTGCATAGTAGCTATATAAAATACCAAATACTTCACCAACTTGAAACAAAGATGCTTAGTTAAGTTTTGAGAGGCAAAAGCTTATTATTTTAGGAACACCGACGAGGTGTCTCTTTTAAAAGGTATGTTCTAACTATAACCCACTCTGCCTATAAACTTCACACCCATTCTATAGAAAATAATTTTGCATACCATCTACAATTGCTAGTCCATCCTTCGGTGACAATGGTAGTGCTTGCAGTATGTTGTTATACATATGTTTGGTATCCCGTTTATGGAAAATGAATGTTGAAGAACAATAATCATTTCCATATCCCTTTAATATTAGAACTAAAAATTCTACTTAATTATTACCATTTGGCCTCTTTATTTTCCTAACCGCCCATAAAACAGGAGATCAGAAATGTATTACATTTTCAAGGTGTGGTGTATAGAGTCTTGCTAGTCCTAAGATGTACAACAAATGAATTCTTTTCCCCCCAAACACCTGTTTCCTTGTATTGTGTTCGCCCTTCGACTTCTACGTTGTCCAGCTGGAAGAGCCTACACATAGTCGTTCTATCGATTCATGTAAATTAATCAAAACGGTATTTTATTTTATGCCTACAGATATTGCCAACTACGTCTGCAGACCAAGTACCTGTCAAAATGGGGGTGTTTGTTCGTATGAGGATCGATTTATCCAAACGCATTGCCAGTGAGTTGGATGTATAAAACTGACAGTTAAGCCGTGTATTTGTAAAAGACAGTTATGTTGCATAACTTAAATACATTCTGGCAATTTAACAAGTAATTACATAAGTGTTAGCATGAGGGGAAAGTGTCCTTAGCTCAATTGAAAAGCTGAAACACTCAAGCAGAAAAAGTATATCTTTACAGTCACAGCATTTATTCTGCTCAGCTTCATGGAAGATTAACACCTGGCTTTTTCAGCATGAGATTTTACTCTACATACCAGAGTGAGTCTCAGAACCCTTAACAAAGTAGTCACTCAGTAAATGGAACAATAAAAATAGACATATGGCTGTAACACAAACTTTTTGTGATTTCATATGGCTGAAACATAAATTTTTTTGTGATTTAAGTGGCAGATTATCGTAAGTGGTAATACACTGTGATTCCCTGTATCCCACGGCGAAGGTTTATGAGTCATGCAAATAATGGTTAATAATACCATAACTTATGCCGTATGTAAACAAGAAGTTGAGGTTGGTAAGCCTTACGAACTACATTCCAGTGGGTAACGTCGTCTTCTGTATCTTAAAGAGGATATCAGGAAGTTTCCTATTCCCTTACGCTGCTAGTCGCTTTACTAGCAGTTACTTCGACTCTATTTACGAAATATCAGTTTAGTTACATGTGCCATGTTGAGCATGGGAACACATTCTGCAACCTGAGAGGAAGTACTTAAACTGATAAAACTCAACAGCCAAGTGATGTCTCATACCTGATGGTTAATTTGCATATAGCATTAGTTTTAAATTATCTAGCATCAACGTTTGGTTCAGAAAGTTGTTAAGCATTTCGAAAAGCGCATCGAACTGGACTTTCAGTTAATAGTTTAGACATCAAGGCATTATCTCATGTAATTCTTTTGTTAGGGTATTATTAACTTTTAAATTCAAACGTCGACGCTCTTGGCGCAGGAAGCTGGCGGACTAGAGGACGGGCCGGAGTGAACGTTGATTCAAACGACCCTTCTCCCTTTGCAATTTTTGACTTTTTAAAGCTGATTAGATGTAATTTGGTGCAGTATAGTTTGCTAATTTTAAGGAGAATTACCGTTTGACATTTTGACAGAAGAAACAAATTGGTAGGAACGTACTTTTCCTCTTCCCACCTCACCACATCTTTGACTGGGAGGGTTTAGTCCTCCCCCCCCCCCTCCAGCCATCCTCCTCTTACACCTATGTTGACGTTGCTGTTCACCTACTTACAGTACCTGTACTCAAATGGGTCCATTGTTTTTCTGTTTGCAATGTTATCTATCTAAGTCCATGATCAGATAGTTATCCTTCGATCACCAACATCGGCCCAGCATCCAATTTATGCATATTGAGGCTTCTCTGTGGACAAATCCGTCCTTACAGTAGAGATTGTTGAGACACTTGTAGTTCATTAACTTAACTATTAAATGTTTTTACCTCTACAGGTGCACAGAGGGTTTCCAAGGGAGGAGTTGTGATACCATTATGGGTGCGTTTTTAATTTCGTTGAAAACGGTTGCTTGTCAATGACATTGATAGGTTTAATAACCTTTTTATCTGACTCACTTGACAAACATATATTCGTTGATAATCAATAAACTTTGCCCAGCAATGAAATTGCAGCTCGTTGTTTATCTGCTGAATTGTAGTTTGTATATTTTCTTGATATAAACTAATTTAATAGGTACTAACATTATGCGTCAAAATTACCCTTCTTTGATAAAAAGCAGTTGTGAAACATGAGCCTTGCTAATTGCAAAAACCAGCAAGTACTTAATAAAAATCATCACTATCTGTTTTCCTTAACAATCAAAAAATGATGTTCTCTTAAATTCTGTATACGTTTGGTAAGAACACTAAGAAAAAACCCAAATTAGCCACCTTTGACCACGCACTAAATCAGAAACCTCACAGAAATCTCACATGGGAATTCGAAACATGAATTCCAGAAAGTCGCTATTAGCATACGCACTTATAAAGCTAGCCTCTCAGCAGTTTTAAGCTAAGTTTTACAACTGATTTATTTAATTCCAGTTTCAGAACCAAGTAGCAGCAGCACAGGCCTACTGATTGGACTTACACTTCTTGTTGTTGTACTATTTATCGCGTTCTTTTGCTGCTTCTGTGTCATCTGTGTACTATCGAGACGAAGACTCCAAACTGAGAACAAAAAGATCTTCCGATATCAACCCCCCGTTGCAATGCCTCCAAGTCAGTCATCTGGGCTCCATGAAATTCAGAGGATATCATGTGAGGCTTCTGCAAAGGCAAATGGGCAGTCTTACAGTCCCGTCACCTTCCCTCGAATTATCAGGAACAGGGCAGTGGATCAGGGTATGGAAATGCATAGCAGAACAAATGAAAACTATGGTTATCAGTCAGCGGATTACGACGTAGAGTCAGTCCTAGATAACCGACGAATGGAACATTACAAGAAGTTCTTCTCTAACTCACGCGAGCTGAATGTGAGTATATCCCCTCATACCTGCTAGATGCGATTTTACAAAGCTGTATTACATAAAATATTTTTATTCAGACCTTGCGACGTGTAATGTATTTGTTTAAAAAGTAAGAGGAGAGTTGAAAAAAATTATCAAAATATAAGGTAGATTTTTCTTTATTATTGGAAGGTAGCTACATGTACTTC
This sequence comes from Holothuria leucospilota, assembly GCA_029531755.1. Taxonomy (NCBI): domain Eukaryota; kingdom Metazoa; phylum Echinodermata; class Holothuroidea; order Aspidochirotida; family Holothuriidae; genus Holothuria; species Holothuria leucospilota. The sequence continues at coordinate 34,772,678 of CM055969.1, read as the reverse complement.
AAATTGTGCTTTTCTTTCCATTAGTCTCATATGTCCTCGAGAGGAGATGGATCAAGTTCTACAGGCTCTGTATCATTGAAGCCAACCGTATCTCACTTGGGTGATCATGACTTCTACAGACCCTACACAGTGGACGGTACAGAAAACACTTAGGGGGGTAAGAACTTAATTGAAAATGGTAATCTACTTAATTTTTTTTTTTTTTGAGGTAGCTTTGTCAAAATTCAAGCACACTTAGTGGAATTCGTTTCACTGGAAAATTGAGAGCTTGAAAGAGTAATTACGTCTACAGTATAGAGTAAGATGGAAATGGTTTGTGACGTGCTCCCATTCCTGGACCTAAAACCTGACTTTGACTGAAACACAATGTAAATCTGCTGATATTTAAATACATATCTGTCAAACCTTTAAACAAGAACTTCATCTGGTATTTTGGAAACCAACGATTGTCACTAAACAATGTTACCAAAGCCGACAACTGGTGAACTATCAGGCTTTTTTTGTTGCACATTGCTTTCTACCATGTTGTGTATAGATCACACCATCGAATGTACACAATGTCAAACCGATTCAAAGTTTTTAAATTCGTGGAAACATCAACATTTCGTGTCTAAATCGGGTAGGTCCTTGACAAATATGTGTACACGAGATGAATCTTAAGCTACTTTGTCTTTACTTTTGCGCAGACCTTTATAACTAGCAACGTTAGCTCCAGAGAAGATAACTCAAGAAAAATCACAGCAGAGGATAAAACTCAAGACATATATACCAACACAACAAACTAGTCATTCGTGTCCATCTTCCAAGTATAAAGAAAAAACCATCATATAGGTGACTGAGCTGTTTATGAATCGTGTTGAAACTCGTGCTCGATTCGTTCATAGATCTGTTCACGAAACAGTGGGATATATTTCCATCGAACTCGTCGTTGCCTTCTCAGGAAGAATAATAGCATACGTACAATTTAAAATGTTATAGAAATCCCAGCCGTTATGTTCCCTTTTCTTTTACACGATGTAGTTTCTTAAGATTTCGAATACCTCGTTTTTCCTCTTTTAACTGCCATTTATTAATTTGTAACAAGAATACAATACCACGGTTTATTATGTTCGCGAGAACCAATGAAACTCAGCACATATCATAAGACCTTAATATAAGTATGGCGAATTGTTCTAAGAATATTCGCTCTTAACAGCTTTGTATTTGAAACAATGGATAAACACAAGTATAACGATAGCAACTGTACAACACGAATCTGTTATTACAAGTTTGACGGCACTCTCTGCTAGTGACGGTTGTTTGTTTTGATGACTTTTACTAAATTCTTCCAATATCTGCCAGGTCGAAATAATGTTAAATCATCTTTATAAACATCAATGTAGTACAGAAGGTTCTTTATAAGTCTTAAGTTTTACACTTTCCTTTGCTTAATTTCATTTCCTAAGGATGGAATGGGTTAAAGAATATCGTAGTTCCAAAGTAGTTACAACGTCGTATTTTCAGTATTGTACAGTTTGCAACTTTCGTACACACCTTTCTTGTACCAGTTGTCCTCTAATTTAGGAGTGCTTATACTTGTCCGTGTGTTTTATGTTACTAATTAATCTTCCAGTTTCCAACGGAAATTAAGCAGATATCGTTGACTTTCAATGTATTATGCACTACCAAGATCTTGCTGGAGGCAACGAGCTACATGATTATTCACATTTACATTTTATATTCTGATAGTAGTAAGAGTAATAACAGTATAGAAATTTAAAAGTACAACATTAATGAACGTTCTTTCATATTGATTGGTAGATATCAGCAAAAATCTTGTTCCCGAAATACTTTGAAGATGTTTGCTTATTTGTCTCACTTATTCTCTCTTTTCTCTGGAAGTTTTGATGCTAGTTTTAAAGGGTCATCCACCGTTTATTTTCATACACACATTGATGGTTTTTACAGTGATAGTTCTTTCAAAATCTGCCAGGTCTGAATTTATTTTCATTGACCATCTCATATATTTTAAAGTTTTATGTAGATGTTTGTACTTTATATGATAAATGCTTTTCCTAAAGGAAATCAGATAGCTTATTATCCACAGTGACAAAAAATGTAAAAATAACGAATTTTGATAGTCTTTGTTCTTTATTTAAAGACAGACTGTCATCACCCCAAAGTACATTTTTAGTGTATGTATATCAAAATTCTCAGTTGGTGACTGCTGTTTGATTGACATCAAAGTTTGAAAATTTGAAAGATGCAGAGTAATTCACATTCCACACAAGGGAGAGAGAGTGCTTTTATTACATTTTATAGCCTTGTGTGCTCACCAGGACATGGCCTTAAGCAATAAAAACAGGTTTATTCCTGCACAAGGAAGAGCTTCATACAGTTATGGGAGGAGCTAGAAGATGCATAGTTGGGAGAATTGGAACTGTCTGGGATCATGAAAATTCCCCTTTAAGTTTTGGTGTTTTAAATAAACTTTTAGAAGCGCCAGCAAAAACTGTACTCTTTTTATTGATTTGACTGCGATGTCCAACACTTGGTTCGAATATATTATCTGATCTACTCCGTTATCATTCCTGAAGCTGAGGCACACACGGTACACGATATAATGTTTATCGTGTCATTGGAAACTGAAGTATGCATTTTTGTTTTGAAGACGTGCTTACCTCAAAGAGAAGACGAAAGAAGTGAATAAAAACAATTATGATAGAACGTGGTGTGACTCAAACGTATTCGGTGTACTACACTTCAGCAATCTTTAATAGTACTATTGTTTAGCTAAATGCAAAATCTGCAAAACGGATGGAAACGGTTGAATTGATGCTGGTAGAACTAATAAAGCCGCAAATGAATTGACAAATACTTTTCAATCGCTGATAAAAGTTTGTAACTTCTTAAAAGGAAACCTCCTTTTCAGAAGTTATACGACGGAATTATTCATGACTCTCCTCACAAACGAAAGTAGATGTCAGGATTTGACCGACGGAGTGAAGTGGGGCGGGTTGGGGCAAGCTTTTCGACGGGAGAGGGGGTTGTCAACAATACAAAGCCCCCAACAAGGGCAACTGGTTGTGGGAAGCTACTTCATGACGGAGCATATATTGCACAATTTAGGTATAAAGGGCTACCTAATGTTCCAATTTAGGGTCTGAAAGAGTTTCTTTCGGAAACTCTGTGTTGTGAAATTTGCGCAGCGAGAGGACGGGGAAATTGTTTTAAGTTACAAAATGCCCGTAAAGGAATCTTTGGATTTTTAAGAGCAGAAATAGAATAACTGTCTTGGCAGCTGCCTCCTACCAGGGTTAACTTACTCAGGGGCGTAGCGAAGGTGTTATCTTTGGGGGTGTAGTGATTATTTTTGCCGACAGATCTGGTAATGCGTAGCTCGGGAAATTGAGCTTTAGAGGTTGTGGCCCAGGGGCAAAGCCCCACTGGGCGCCCCGGGGCGAAGCCCTCGGAAGCTCCGAGGTTTGAGCAAAGCTCTGGGTGAAAAATTAAGTCTCAGGTTGGATACATTTTGGTTTATAATGCATCATCAAATGCAAAGATTCCCAATAATTTTAATATATTAGTAGGCTGTTCCTCTCGTCAGGCCGATATAGTTTTAAGCGGTTTGGATCTAGAGCCCCGCTCAGTGTTTTAGCTAGGACGTTTTTCTGATCTGTAGCCTGGGGGAGGGGTCAGCCTTGGAAATTTTTGGAATTTCAAAAGGTACTTAGATCGCAAACGGTGCAATATTTGGGTGGAGTTTTTGCCCTAATGAGGAACTTTAAAATTTACACCCGGGTAGAATTTACTTGTCAGATTTTTTTGTGCGATATTTTGTCGCCGTTTATGCGACATTGTCTCACAAATAGGGGCTGGCTAAAACACTGGACCCGCATTCGGAACTCTGTTGGGGCTCTGTAGGCTTCGCCACCGAAAGCTCTGAGTTTTTAGCATAATCTTTAGGTAAAATAATTAAGTCTCATGCAGGATAGGTATATTTTGCTTCATAATACTTTATCCAATGCAAGAAAACCGGATAATTTTAATGTGTTAGGCTATTCCTCCCGTCATGCCACTATACTTCAGGAGCTCAACCTGTCGTTCAGAATTGGAACACTATGCGTTCAGCATTTGAACACTAGACGCGTCAGGTGTTCAAATAACCTAAGTGTTCAAAAAGGCGTCTGGCCTTAAAAAGGGAGAGAAAGTGTTCAGAAACTTAACACAAGAGTTCAAAATATGCTTTGAACGCCAGGATGGGTTCGGTATCTGTTTCATTTTGGTGTTCAAAAGTTAAAAGCCTGAGATTGGAGTGAAGGGAAGATACGTGCAGTACGCATTGTTTTTTCCCAGGATGTTTATGGGTAAACCGGATCCTCAGGAGTTTGCAAAATGTGTTTGAAGTCAAAGTTAGGGTTTAGAAAACGGGCTAAGGATGCCCTCTCTATGAATAATCTGGTGCTGCTCCCCATGGTGATGATAAAAGTGAGGAATAATGTGCAGAAAGTGGTTTTAAAGAATGTCATATGACCCGAAATTGTGCGCCTATACGAAGCCTTTATTTCCCTTTCCTTCCTCGAGTTGCCAACGGACTCGTCAGTCGTCCAATTACAGCGACGGTCGATGATACGGCCGTATATGACCGTCACAACCGTAACCAATTTGCCGACGGGCCTTCAACTTGAATGGGCCAATTAGATGAAGAGCCGAAAATCGAAAAAGCCGATAACAAACTAGCCACGCGCTCCCATTCTCTCTTTCTCTTTTTCTTCTCATTCTCCGTCTTCCATTTCACTCCCTTCCTTTCCTTTTCCTTTCCCTTCTTCTCTCTTCTTTCCCTCCTTTCCTCTTCTTTTCCTTTGATTCCCTCTCCCCATTTTGCCGACAGACCGAAAATTTGCCGACTGCGACGAAATATTGAGGGGGTGTGACACCCCCACACCCCCGGTCGCTATGGCCCTGAACTTACTTTCATCTGTATTCACCAGTATGCCCTATGAAATGGTACTGGCCTCCCTAAAAGGGGTCAGCTGTTACCTTTTTTGGTTTTGCTTGTGGGTTTTATTGTCAGGAGAGGCGATGAAGCAGCAGACGCAATTAATTGAGAGAAACCAGACGAAAATGCAAATCAGATGTCGAGTTCTTTTCAATGGCCATTACCAATGAGGTTGACGAGGTTTATGAAGGGGTTTATAAAATGGTATATTTCAATGAAGTAATACATTGATAAGGTTTGGAAATATTCTTTTTAGTTCAGTCATTACGACATGATACGCACAGGCTACAGGCTACTAAGTGGGGATTATCTTATTCGGATACATGAACGAAACAAAATGGAAGCAACATGGTAAGTGCGACAAAGCTTAACAACAGCAAAACTGGGCAAACAGTCGTAGCGACTGATCGTCATTTGAGATAACGTACTTTTTCTTCCTGATGAAATTCGAAGACTTCCCAAAGAACAACAGAAGGGGGGGGGGGGTGAACAGCCATGGATCCGTGCGGGCTAACCCTTTTGGAATTTAAAGAAATACATGACCGGCACATACACATTCACGTTTAGTAGGGCAGATAAATGCATTTTTTTTTTCGGTAAAATCGTTCACAAGTGGAAAGAAGCACCAAAATTTGCATATATGCTCCTTAGGGATTGCTCTTTTGAAAAAAACCGTTAGCCACTCAAAATTCAAAATGGCGGCCGATTTTCCAAAATGACCGCCATTTTCTGTTTGTAAATACTATTTAAGACACAATTTTGTGCAGAAAATATTCCTTAAAATATTTTTGAGACATTTTATCGTAAAATTTGGTCATATTTTTGACAAAACTTCCAATATTAATTTTTGGGACTGTTTTGGCCGGAATCAGATCAGTCAAGATGGCGGAAAGGCAAAATGGCCGCCAAAATGAATGAAATATTTCCAAAATTGTCTAAAAAACAGTGTAAATTTCCACAATCTCAGTCCATAATGAAGTAAATTAAGATATTACAATTAAGACTGCATAATACAATCCTTGGCACAAGAGGACTTGCCGGCCAATATGGCGGAAAATTGCCGAAAGAGTAAAAACAATAAAGTAAAAACTCCACCCTCTCTTAAGAAAAAAATCTAAAAAAAAAAAATACACAAAAATCACAAAAATAATAATTAAAAATATATTTCAATTGAAAATCCTAAATATCGTTATTCGTTGTTGCCAATAAAACTCCAAGTATGGTTTCTGATAGGTAATGCAAGATCTCAGCCCAACAAAGATGGAGGAAACAAAGTGGCCGCCATTATAACTATCATAATGTATAAAAATAATGAGAAATAATCATTTAAAATACTTTTGACACTGTTGCCCTTAATATCTGTCCATATTTCATGACAAATAATCTAAAATGATTTTTAAAATGTTTCTTTTGGATTCAGGTCAACCAATATGGCGGAAAAGCAAAATGGATGCCATTGCAATAATTATGTCAATGTATTATAATAATAGGAAAAATAGTTATTAGAAAATACTTTATACACAGGCGAACCTAATCTGTGCCCATATTCTATTGCAAATATTCTTAAAGTATTTTTCTGGACATTTTTGGTAGGATCCGGGTCAATCAAGATGGCGGAAATAGCAACATGGCTGCTAACGTTAAAATTTCAATAAATGAAAATAATAGGGAAAATAATCCTTAAAAAGTATATTTGTGACAATGACACTTTATATTTGGCCACATTTTGAGCCAAATATATCAAATATATTTTTTCAAAACATATTTGTTGGAATTCCCGTCAACCAAGATGGCGGAAGAAGCAAAATGACCGTCCCTTGTATAATTGCAATCATATTAATAAGGAAAATAATTCGTAAAAAATATTTTTAACACATTTAAACCTTAAGTCTGGCAATAATCTGTAATAAATATTCAAAAAGTATTTTTCTGGACATGTTTTACAGGTTCCAGGTCAACCAAGATGGCGAAATATCAAAATGGCCGCTCATATAACTATCTTAATTATAATTATCTTAATTGTATGAGTTGCCATTTTGCTATTTCCGCCATCTTGGTTGACCTGGATCCTGCAAAATATGTCCAGAAAATACCTTCACAATATTTATTACAGAATATGGACTGACGTTAGGTTTAAATGTGTTGAAAATATTTTTAAGGATTATTTTCTTTATTATTATGGCATATTGTATCTATACCAATGGGCGGGGATTTTGCTTTTTCCGCCATCTTGGTTGATCTGAATTGCAACAAAAATGTTCTAAAAAATGTTTCTATATTATTTGGCATAAAGTATGGCCATATATTAAGAGCAAGTGTGACAAACATATTTTTCGTAAATATTTTTATCATTATTTCAGTGTACTGTAATTATGTAATAATTATATGTACGGCCATTTTGTTAGTTTTTGCCACCTTGGTTTACCTGGTACCTGTAAAACATATCCAGAAAAATACTTTCTGATTATTTGTTACAGATTGTGGCCAGGATTTAGGTTAAAATGTGGTTAAATTATTTTTTACAGATTATTTTCCTTATTAATATAAAATATTGTAATTATACCACTTGGCGGCAAGTTTGCTTCTTCCGCCGTCTCGGTTGTCTTAAATTTTGAAAAATATGTTTGATATATTTGGCTCAAAATGTGGCCAAATATAAAGAGCAACTGTCACAAATATATTTTTTAAGGATTATTATCTGTATTATTATAATTTATTGAAATTTTAGCATTGGCGGCCATTTTGCTATTTCCGCCATCTTGATTGACCCAAATCCTGCAAAAAAATGTCCAGAAAAATACTTTTTTGAATATTCACAATAGAATATGGGCACAGATAAGATTTACCTGTGTATAAAATATTTTTAATAATTATTTTTCCTTTTATTATAATATATTAAAATAATTATTGCATTGGCGGCCATTTTTCCTTTTCCGCCATATTGGTTAACCTGAATCCAAAAAAAGTATTTCAAAAGAACTTTTGGATTATTTGTCATTTGGCCAGGTATTAAGGGCAATTGTATAAAAAGTATTTTAAATGATTATTTCTCATATCATTTTTATACATTATGATCGTTTGTTATTTCCACCATCTTGGTTAGTTTGAAGTCCAGTATAAAATATCAGAAATCATGCTTTGAATTTTATGTACAATCTGCTGTAAAGATATTTAGGGTTTTCATTCGAAATATATTTTTAACGACTATTTTCTGAGTTTTTTGCATTTTTTGTTATTATTTTCTTATTTTTTTGGTGGAATCTTTACTGTATTGTTTTTACTTCTTTCGTGCTTTTCTGCCATATTAGCTGCCAAGTGCTCTTGTGCCAAGGATTGTAAAATTCATTCTTAATTATAAAAGATTAATTTATATCATTATGATTGGGAATTAAGGAAATTTACAATGTTTTTAGCGAATTTTTGGAAATATTTCGTTCAGTTTGGGGGCCATTTTGCTTTTCCGACATCTTGGTTGACCTGATTTCCGCCAAAAACAAGGTTTCTACTTTTTAAATTTGAGTTTTCTGTAGTCTAAAACCTATTATTTGACACCAGAATTACTAAAATCAACCTGGGAAGTGAAAATCTATGGCGAACTATATTATTCTTTGGCCAAAATGGCGGCCATCTTGGAAAATGGCGGTCATTTTGAAATTCACGTGGCTAATGGTATTTTTCAAAAGACAGACCCAAGAGGTACAATCTGTGAAATTTTGGTGCTTTTTTCCGGAAGTGAATGATTTTTCCACTTATCTGCCCTACTAGTTGACTGAATTATTGACTGACTGGCTGGCTGTCTGGCATTCCTGGCGACTGGCTGACTGGTTGTCCAGCATGGTTGACTGACTGAGTGAAAGATGACCTGTTATCTTTGGTCGTGTTTCTAGACCTTATAGACTCTTGTCAATAAAGACAATAAACTTTCCAGAATTGCCATTTTCCTCAATCTGTCCAAGGCTTTTGAAGTAATTGATCACTTCACTAAGAGAGTGCTATACTTTTAGACTTCCGGATATCAATTTACAACAGGTTTGCTGCTAATTCAAATCGGGTGCACATGATATACGTAAATTACTCTGTTGTAGGTGTGCCTAAAGGGCCATTATGAGTTCGTTATATCTGTACAATACCATATGTCATCATCTAAACCCGTTTATTGTATTTTTGCAGATGAAACTACATTTTCGTTTCAAAAATACACACTTCATTAAGTCATCATTGAAGCAGATTATTGACTAATGTAAATACTACTGGCAAATATAAAAAAAATTATCACTTTACGTTTCAATTCAAGAACATACTCTTTGACATTGGTCGACATTCATACGAAACGTGATGGGGGGGGGGATGAAACAAGCTAACGTCGAAGGAGCTCGGCAAAGCGGAGTGCGCCCCCTGCAACGTATATCCGAGAGCCCGCCTCTGAAGGGGTACAGTTGGCAAACTCCCTGAAACTCTAGTGTATTTACAAAATTGAGAGCAGTAAAGTAAAGCATAAAAAATAATTATTCGACTACGTCGTATGCTAGCGATGTCGAGAGGCAACTGTCTAGAAAAGTCCCCGGCAGCATTGGAGTTTTTAAAACGTTCTGAGCGAAAATTTAAACTAATTCCAACCGTCCAAAGGAAATTGAATGATTACACCACAGAAAAAATTACCATGTCTCTTGCTGGACATAAGTCATACGTAAAGCCAGTTAATTTGATGATTCAAAGAGCTTGTGGGCAGAAGAAAAACGTACTTGTCACGGGGCAAACGGTTTTGTTTTCGGATGGACACATGGCACTCAGAGAAGGGGCGTGAAATTAATCTTTATAAGGCCTGCAGCTTGTGGTGGCGCCAACATTTTCTCGACAGGGGGACTAGGCTCCCCGACGGGGTCAACAATTGCAGTCCCCACAGGGGCGACGGGAAGGGCAGGAGGGGTTTGGACGAGAAGGCGATTGGAAGAAGACCTTTGTACTGTAAAATTTCATTGAAAGGGCCTGGCATATTTTGCCTATTAATTGTGTAAACCTACCGAGTTGCGAGCTTAATTTGTGTTTTTCCTAGAAATCTGAATTGTGGATTTGCATAGCGATCGATTTTTAGTGCACATTAAATTCAATCTATACTAATTTAAAGCAAAACATATCAGCTGTGTAGGTGGTTGACTTCTGCCTGCGATAAAGTACATTGTATCGTATCCATCTCGTCTGCCCAAGAAAATAGTCAAATCTCCCTCTAAGGTTCGCTCACCGCACCGCAGGGCAAAGACAAGAGAACAATTGCGATATGGGATGGAATTTCCCTCTTAAACATTAAACTGTATGGGGGATAAGGTATTTTACTGTATATTTGCCTATACGGAAACTATGAAAGAAACTGAAAGACCAAAGACTCTCGCGCGCGCTAAATTCATGGGTTCCTTTTGAAAACACTGTCCTGTTGAGAGTAATTACTGGTAAATCGTCGGGACAACTGACCGCCGCCCTGATGGGTAGGGGACATAGGAGATGACCCCCATTTCCTCCACCCGGCGCCACCACCGCCAGTAGCTACAGAATTCTATCAGAGGGGAGGGCTCAAATTGAAATGACTCACCAGTCAGGCAATCCTTATAGCCTTGAGGGTCGGGAGTCTCAAGGAATTGGCATTGGTGCTACCATATACGATGAAAGCGGGCCAAAAGTAGCATTTTAAAGACGTGGCATACTGTCTTATGTCATCTGAAATTATTCAAATTAAATTAAGATGCTCTTTTTTGTTCATCAATCATGCGAACTCCCTCTTTCCTCTCCATTACTGACAACTGTCATTGACATAATATGAAGTTGAAATGATCATATCTCCTTTCACTTCGTTTCGCCCGTTCCGTTGATTTCATTTTCGCTAACATTAACAGTAGGTTACCAGTGAACAATTTTCAAAACTTTAACGTGAACAGCAATAAGGAGTTTAATTTCCAGCAAACTCAGAAGAACTTGAATCTGATCCAAAATTTATGCTACTAAACCAGAAAACCCAAAGGTTTAGTGATTTCTTGCCGAAGGAAATAAAAAGTTCTACTTTAAAAATGCAATATTACTGCCATTATAAAACAATTTAATTGTTGAACGTAGTATGGTGGCATCCACGCCAACTATGTGAATGTAAGACCCGTTAAGACTATGCATTTTAATCAATCGTTTTTACGAGATTTTTCCTGACCTCTAGTGACTCAAAATAAACTTTCACCTCCAACAAAACGAAAAGGGTCCTTGTTAATAGAATGTGACATTCTTGAGTTTGAGGCATTTATTTGAGGCATCCAAGGATGAAATACCTGATTTAAAAAGATTTGTAGCTCAACAGCCGGTGACCTCAGATTACCTTTGAACTTTAACGAAAACAATAGGAATATAACGCAGCGACATTCCAAGTATGGAAAATATCCATGATTTTTAACTTGAGATATGTTCCTTCTGAGGTTTTAAGTTTTTGACCTCTGGTCCCCTCAAATGACCTCTGACCTCCACCAAGACAATAGGATTTTTCATCTCAATATAGAAAAAATCTGTTCTTAGTATAATTAGTAACAGAAGACAAATACTGAATAACAAAAACTGAAAAAGAACCCGGGCGGTGCAAATGGGGAACCGGACACTTTCCACTACATCATCAACATGCATGTTAATTGTAAGCCTTGTTTGCACTTTGGGTTACATTTAACCCAGAGAGGAGGCTCAAAATTTAAAAATTCATATTTCAATGTCCCCCTTACTTCATCCTCATGATTTTTACAGTCTGAAAAAATAGAACAACGGAAGATCTGTCAAATGTATCCAAATTTTTTGTGGGGTTACATGGCGATGTTTTAGTAAAATTACTCAAAAAACTTCTTTCCATTCAAATCTTGGCATTTTTCTTAAATGCCACAATTTTTTCAAAAGAAAAAAAACTTCACCCCACCCACTTCAAAAACCATTTTGATTTAGCTATATAATGCAGTTTTACATGTCTCAAGGTCACCCCAAACAAGAAAATACGAGTTTAAAATTTGCTTTGATTATGTTAAAGTGTGACTTAATTGCGTTAACTTGTAGACACCAGCAACTGACTCGAGTTGATTCGACCAAAATGCCTGACTTTACCTGAATTGGCCTTTGTCTCGACTTGACTTGAGCAACGTGACGAATGACTTGACTTAACTTGTGACTCGACCTAACGGTGTCTCGTTACAGCACTGATTTTTGCTGTGCTGGTGAGCTATCTCATTCAATCAACAATTTTGTATGGACCTCCACCAAACCCAATTGAGATCTTTCTCTTAATATAGCAAATCTATATTCAAAGTATAAAAAGTATTCATCTTTCCTATTTTAAAATATCTCGTTTACAATTTTCTGCGGTTTTTGACCTACCATGACCTTAAATGATCTCTGACCTCTATCAAAAGCAATAGCAACCTTCCTTGCAAAGTTACAAATCTATATACCCATTAAGAGAGTATACATCATCGCTACCTTGACAAGCAAAGTAGTCTAAGCAAGACAAACTAAAGTAATAGGCAAACTAAACTAATAGGAAAATGCAAATCAACATGAAGACGCAACTTACCCTTACAAGCCCCATTTACAAGCTCTCACCCAATGCTCACGCCTAATCCCGCACAGACATAGTATAAACAATAAACTTGCCGTCTGATGTTAAACCTTCTTAGTATGTTACTACAAGCTTTGTCCATGGTAGTGCGTTCACGGTGAAGCATTTATTCTTAATTTCAGGACATTGATCACCATTTCATTTTCATCCTTCCAGATTTACTTGCATGGGGGAAATGCTTGTACAATTCAATTGAAAAAAATGTTTTGTTTGCAGAAAGGGTCGAGAAAGGGTCATTGGGAATATTCATAATATTTGAAGTTTCATACTATTTCATTCCTTGAAATGATCTCTTATGACCATGGGCAAAGTTCAAAATGGACTCCTTAAGCTTTCAGCTCATTCTTTACCTACATTACCTCTTCATCATATAGTTAGACTACCATCCCCAAGAAGAAAGTTTTATGTTCCACAACTCTGAACCAAAATTCATAACTTGTACATTAACTTGTACATCTCACCAGGAATGTAGTAAAGCCGACTCTCCTTTGCTGAAAGAACTAGCCCCAGGTGGGTATCCATAGCCTACATAAACAGTTAAACGATGCACATGGTACATAACTCTTGATCAAAGCTCAGCAAAGCCAAGTTTAATGCCTGTAAATGACCGTAACGGTAATACGCAGAGACTGTTTCTCAACAGGCAAACACAGACTATGCACATAACTGCAATATGTATCACCTTTGAACAGCCAGGACAAACACAGTGCTGAATAGCTCATGCGTGATATAGTTGGTGGTTTGAGCGCAATTACAAAAGTTCACGAAAATCCTAACCCACCAGGGTTGGGAAGTAACGACGTACAAGTAACGGCGTTACTGTAACGAGTTACTTTTGTGTAACGAAGTCACGTAACGAGGTACATTTGAAATCATGTAAAGGAGCAAGTAACTAGTTACAATTCAGTACAAAAGTAACTGTAACGACGTTACATTTTGGTCCAGTTACTTCTTCGTTAAAAACAGCCACAGCGGGCACAAAGTTCATTTATTTTGACAATCGCCGAACTATTGAGGCGAGGAAAGAGGCTGCATGAATTTGAGTTTAAGTCACTTGGGAGACAAAGTTTAACGTTGTTATTAGATCGTAGTTTAGTATGTGTATGCAGTTTCCAAAGTCGACGGTGCAGGTTTATAATTTAGGTTCTGATGACTAATACTTCATTTCCCTGCCAAGGAAACCTCCTGTATTTCCTATGCAGTTTGTTAAAGTAAGTTACGAAATATCACTTCATTTTTCACTGCAGTCTCACCCATCCTCTACCTGATTACCTAACAAGCTCTTTCCTTAGATAAGATCGTAACAATACCCATGTTCTGAAAATATATAGTCGCCCGCAATTTTCAATACAACCAAAGCGCGATGCCAGAAAATTGCATCTAACATTTTTTTTTCAAAATTTTCCATGCTTCCCGACCATGGGTGTAATTGTAACTTTTCGTATAGAATAGAGGGCCAAGGCAAAAATAAAATTGTCTGCTACGAAGGCTCTCCTCTCCCCAAAGTGTCGTAACTAGTGGGGGAGGTGGCGGATCCCTCGACTTCCTTCTCAGACCCGAATCATTATTCATCCTACCCGCCCACAGCCCCTCTGCATGAATCGAATTGTGCGGCCTATAGTTCGAGTATTATGTCACAAAAAATAGTCAACTTGTGACTTTTATGGTCGTTTTGTGCACATTGAATGTGATTTGAAGGTAGTCAAATGCTTCATTCTAATGTTCACACTTATGCAATTAGTCCAGGACCTCCTGGGGTTTCGCTCTCTACGCCCCACCGAGCAATACCCCTGGGCCCTACTTGGAGTCCAGCTGCGGTCCCCTCAGGAGAGCCGTGCATTCTGCGCCGTTGTTCGATCATTTCACCCTTTCAATTGCTTCATCGTAGAAGAGAGTGGGCCCCCGTGGGGTTGTTTTTGCCCCCTCTCACCCAGATGGTTAGTTACGCCACTGGGCTTGATTGATACGTAAATATATTCAAGCTGAGTTACGCTTGAGAAACTGTAACGAGTTACATTTTCTTCATTGTAACTAGTAACTGTAACGAGTTACAATTTCAGAGAAACAACTGTAACTATAGCGAGTTACTTTCGATGTGTAACGGGAACAACCCTGTAACCCACCTTGTCCTAAAAATAACTTGGGACTCCCGTGGGCTGTTCAGTGATGAAAATGAACGCACATGCTTTGTTGGCCAAACCCAAGTTGGTATTTTTCGTGCAACCCCTTGGAAATTGCTGTTCAGTTAAATTACAAGTAATAGAAAACAAACTTCATTCTTTTAAATAGTCTCTCTATTGCATATTTTTATCCTTGGCTGATTTAAGTGCAATTATACCTCTCTTTTTTATTTTAGAATGCATTGTGATTCGGTGTGTTTGTTGAAATCAAATCAGCCAATCAGGGTTGCAGTATAACTACATATCTTCTCTGCCCCTGCCTCCTTGCATCAGTCCTGAAGACGTCAGAGGCACTTCTGACGAAAGCTTGACTCGTTTAAAGACCTTTGGCGGAGCACTCGTTGAAATCATCTTACTAGTGTCCCAGTATTTTATTGATCTTTTCATAAGTATCAGGACAGAAACATTTTTCTCATGGTGCTTAGGTAAACTTACTGCTTACAATACGTTTTCTTCAGAATTTGATGTATAAGACATAACAACAAAAGCTGGGATGGATTACACAGCACTAGGAACTACAAATTTTATTGTGAGGGCGGGTACTACTGTAGCATCACTTACATGCAGGATCATTAACGATGCAACCCCGGAAAAAACAGAATCGTTCCGAGTTTACATTGTCAACACCGATCCATTTATTAACTTTTCTGCCGCTGTAACCACTGTTTCAATCGAAGACGACGACATTGGTAGGTCATATTGTATTTTCCCCAATTATTATTGTTGAACTTTAATTTTGGGGGTGTGTGTTTGAAATTGCCAATATGTTAGTCATGCTTTTACAAAGAACAATTATATAAGCAAGTATTACCATGGCCTTGGCATGGCGTCGAGGTCCCTCCATACGTTTTGCTGGCCCTTTTTTCCTAAATCTTTCCTCCCCCACACAACTTGTCAATATAAATGACGGAGGAAGGATCTTCATGTACTGAATCAGGGTGATCGTAACTGCATTGTCAACTCTGAAGTCGTAGTTCGAAATTGATGTCATCTGAGCTGCTGTCAACAATGACATGTAACTAGTAGTAGTATTTTTCTTCGACTGCTGTTACTGCTACTGCTACTACAGCCATGGCTTCTTTTCTAGGACTGCACAGGATTTGCGCATACTAGGTGACGAGCATGTAGCCTACGTGACGAGTAGACTAAAATCTTGCCCCACATGGACACTAGTTTTCCAGTATTACAGTCTTTAATTTAGCAAATTATCTTTCTCTAGAAAGTTCACCTAAAGATTTTATCTTTTGGTCACTTTTTATGCCTAGAAACGAATGTCTTTGTTAAGTTAACCTCAACTAGCCGCCGGATGCACAGTCAGTAGGCATATGCAATACAGACACAGTAGTAAATATCGAAAAGATTGATGGATGGAAATAAAGTGAAGGTCATATACTAAGCAGCACCAAAGGACATTGTTTTCATACTAACGGTCTGTTTTCATACTAATTTCGAGTTGTGGCGTCAGCAATTTCAGTGCTAATAGAGGTTTTTTCACGTGGAGTGCGATGACGCTGGTCGCATCTGATGAACAAAGAGTGTATCAAAGCTTTATTCAAAATGTCCATGAAAGAGGGACGTGCAAAGCAGTAACTTCGAAGAAAAAACTTCCAATATACAGTTTTTATCCTTACTGAGTAAACGCTTCAGAGAATTAAACGCATTGCTACGTTGGACCAGTGACTAATTGTTTATTCATATGACTAATACGCCTCTTTCTTATCATAATTCCCCTGCCGATTTTTTTTTTCGTATTGCAGAACTTAACACCACATAATTACCTCTACAAAGTGTTTGCGCACTAAATAAAAGTCTGCCTAATTTTCCCGCAAACTCTTATACCTATGCAACTAACTTTGACTAGTCACACGATATTAGAAGTCTTTGAGATTTCAGTAATTTTTACTAAGTTGGCGGCAGAAAAGAGATGAACAAGCAAATTTGTCAAAAAAGTTTCATATTTTTTAAATATTGCTTGATGTCAGCCTGTGCGAGAATTGCAGACACCACAGTAGAAGAAGATGATGGGACTCTAAGTTTATTTGTCACTATCAACCCTAGTGTCAGCGTTGACGTTAATGTAGGTAAGGTTATTTTATTAATCTATTACACTTTTCCGTAAGTTCATGTAGACAAAATTTGCATTTAAACGCTTATGTAAATTTATAATTGCTTACTATATCAACTTTTGCTAGTTTAAGTTTCACACGATTATATTCTGCCTGAACAAGAAACCTCTGCCTTACCTGACATTGCATCCTCTGATCATCAAAC
This sequence comes from Holothuria leucospilota, assembly GCA_029531755.1. Lineage (NCBI taxonomy): Eukaryota > Metazoa > Echinodermata > Holothuroidea > Aspidochirotida > Holothuriidae > Holothuria > Holothuria leucospilota. The sequence goes on along the minus strand of CM055969.1, from coordinate 34,755,625 downwards.
TGGCGGATTCAGCTAATTTTGTGGCAGGGAAAAACCTCTGTAAATTTTGAGACTTTTGCCTACTTCCTCTTGGTTTGACATAACCACAATGAATCCATTTTTAGTTTATCTATGTTAGCTGGGACCCCACCGCATCTTTTATCGAACGTTGCATAACATAAATATAATTTCCATATAAATCACCTCTACTTTATATCTAATTACACCCACAAGTCATCATATACATTGATGCCACAACTCTGCAGGTATATGACATCGATTCCACAAAATGGAACTAGGTTTTATTACAAGTAGGGAACAGTATTATAACTAAAAAGAAAGCGGTTGGCATGCAGTACAAATCATGATTAGCTTTATGTCCATTTAATTACTCACGAACTGTAAGTGAACAGGCATTGCACTTGCCTGAAGTTAAACAGCCACTCCGAAGTTTTTGATAAGGGCGATGCAAGATGTATCCCTTGTTTATTCGTTTGACCTCAGAATATAACAAAATAGTTCTCTAAGCTGAAAACTTGGCATATTATTTAGGTGAGATGTTGTTTTAATTTTGAATATTACTTTACCTCCAGGCTTGAGGGTCACTGGTCTTTCAGAAAATGAAGGGAGCGACTTTGGAGAAGTTCCATCCTCCGTTTCAATTCCAGGAGGAAGTGGTTTCACAACGGCAAAGATACCAATTATAAATGATGCTGAAAAAGAAAGTGACGAAAAATTCTTGGTAGAAATTGTTAGCGTCAGTTTCCCAGCAACACGATGTGAGGAATCATCAACTGCAACAATTGTTATACTCAAGAATGATGAAGGTAATAACTTGTTGACATTCAGCTTGAATGCAGGCAGGAGGGGCGATTTGTTTGGGACAGTGGTAAGGATGGGGGACGTGGGTCAGAAACCTCAAAATATGTATATGTTTATGTGTTTGTATATGTGCGTTTGTAGCACATGCCCATGCGTATGCACTTGTAATATGCACATACAATACCATAATCACATGCATATGTGCAGAACTCGAGCCAGGACACTCCCGCGTACCGTACAGGCCGTGTAGGCTCGTAGAAAAAACGTACTTAACTAAGCTTAAATACTAGTGCTGTAGCCGAGTTCCCACTCTCTGAGTCCGAGTCTGAGACCGAGTCACTGGCATTCGAATCCAAGACCGAGTCCTAGTCAAAGGCTCCGAGTCCGAGTACACTAAGAACAGGAATTTACAAGTGATCAATTTTTACGCTTTGTTTTATAGAATGTAATGTGTGCTATGATATAGGCCATGGAAATACGCGATTGTTCTTCTCACTTTTATTGGTCATGTGGTGCTTTTGGAGCCAATGCTTGCCGAAGATGGTACTGCTTTTGTTTCCTTTCTTACTTCGTATGGGCGGAAAGTCAGTAACTGACAACAACGTCTGTTGGGAAAATCGGTGTTGTGGGAACGTTGTGGCTGGAGGTAGGGAGGTTGTCAATTTAAACAATAAATCCTTAAACATTTTCTCTTAAAAATTGCTGCACTGTCAAAACTTCTTGCTTTCATTGCCCTGCTCTTTAAATTTAAATCGAAACCAATCAACACCTTTTTGTAAATGTTCCGGACCCAACGGGCCCTTCACCAGCAGATGTACCTGTTTTTTTATTGTGCCTCATTTCTGCAAGCGTGATGCCACTGCACTATGGCCCCGAAAAAGTAGAGCGTCAGTGATACCGTAGCTCAGCTGCTGCGGCTCTTCCCCCACCACAGTTTTCCTTCTAGAAAACTTCGAAAACATAAGAGCAGTACTTGCTTAATACATCTCATCCATACCCAGTCCCAGAAAATGATCAGTTACAGCCATTCTTCTTCCACAACACAATGAGAGCTTGCTATCAGTATCATGCACTCACACACAATCTATCTATCGTAATCTGACACCAAAATCAAAACAACCCCCATGCACAGTACATTCGTGGTGACGATGACCCCCTTGGGAGTTATCAGCACCGGCTATTCTGTACAGTCTGTGTGTGCAACGGTGAATAGTACACTTTCTAAAGTGTCATGTAAGTCTGGCTATACCACTTCTGAGCACTGGCAGTACCAAAGGGATTTATATCCCTTGTAGTAGTTAGTACAGGAAATTGGCCATTGAACTAGTTGCTAAAGAGAAAAGAAAAAAGAAACTGAAAAAAAATATTAAAAAAAATTACTTTGTGATTTCCACACATGCAATAGAAAATTAAAACAGTGTAAAAGTTTGTAAATCTTTCCGAGAGTTGATTTTTTTATTTGTGCTTTCCCTAAATTGACCATATTAGTTAATTGAACCTACCCAATAATGTTAAGACCTACTATACTAATCGGGAACTACCACAGACAAATTATAATACAGCAGAAGTATGGACTGCTTGCAATAATGGGAACAGGATCTCCATTGCATTTCACACACAAAGACGTAAAGAATACAAATATGCCAAGAAGGCTAGACCAGCAAAGCTAATCACAAACTAAACAGGGAAAAGAGATAGCAAAACATTCCTGGTTTGTTCAAAATTTCAGCTGACCACCAACTAATCCCTCTAAAATGATGGGAAATTAAAACTGAACACAATTTTTAAATTAAACCAAAACCTATATTAATAACAGATACCAACAAACGGAAAACAAACTTGATATGCACTGGATAAGGTCTGCGGCCTACAATTTACCACAGAAGCTCTTAAAAGAGGTTAATTTTGACCCCCTAAATGACGACAAAAAATTTTGTCAGTAACAACTTTTGTTTACCTCCTTCCAAACTGTATAAATCTAAGATTTTATCACGTTGTGCCTTAAGATTTGGAAACAGGATTTTTTTACGTTTTCAGAATATTAAGTCTCGAAACCTCAAGTACCCTTAAAATTTGGAACTAATCATTGAGTATATATGAATGAAAAACGACGAAAGGACAACCATTAAAACACATTCTCTAAAAGTGACAGAATTGTGGCTGTCCCACACGATCACTATAGCTCAGCTAAACGCTCTCAGCTGACCTTACGATTGTTTGTTCCAGACTTCCTGTGCAGTCCTTACACTGTGACATATGTGCTCAAGGCATTAAACAGGATATAGGAACCATATCCTGCTCTATGATTCCAGGAAAATAAGAGTTAAGATCGAGGTACGAATTATGACCATAATATGAGCGCTAAACTTTACAAATGCGTTTCATAAAAAAGTCTACAAATCTTTGTACCCACATGTCTTATGCAAAAACATTTTAAAGCAAACATTTGAAGTGAGTGGTCCCAGAAAATAGTTTACAACCATTATGCCTTACTATGAGGGTAACCATTGTATTTACCGAATCGGTGTCAACCACGGAATTTAATAGATGCCGAACAGCTGTTAACTTATTGTGATTTATGGCTTACTTTTCTTTCTTTTTTTTTCATTTGTAACGTTCTGGGGGCTTGAATTTGAAAAAAAAAATAGATCGAGGAAGGTGTAAATTTTCCATAAAGTCTGATTTTTTCAATAAAATTATTTAGTAATGTGTTCTCTTGAAGACTCTTCTGTGTCATAATATACACAGTACCAGTCAACCTTGAAGTGACCATAAAATGAAGTAGCAGTTCGTTGCCATACTTTTCCTATTCATTGCCAACTTTTACACTGTTAGTTCTGTGGGATCATCTTGGCATGAGTACCACTTCCAATAACTTATTGAACAATGCGGAACTTTTTTAACTTTAATAACCAAAAACCATACTTACTGGTGTAAAAGGAGATAGTGTACACACTGTTCGGGACATTTGATCTTAAAAATTCTTAAGCCACAAATGTCACGGACTTTTTCCTTAGGCAGAATGTGTCCAGACAGACATTTCCATCCAAGGATATCCTTTTACGGACACTTTTCTTCAGGGGATATTGTCCCGGACACCCAGACAGTATCTCCTTTTTCACAGGTCTTGCTGCAAAGAAATATTACTTACTTATGGGGACAATAAAAATAATAAAGGAAGTAGATCACTCCAAAGCACATGTATAGTCGATCAATTGAGAAAGGTGACTAAGGTGTCACACTTGTTGGCATCGCAGATCATTTCAAAGCATTGTCTACATCAAACCTTTGTCTGAGGATCATTTCAGTATCAAATGATCAAATTCTTTTTAAGAAGTATACGTCAATTGAACAAATTTAACAGAACGAAAGAACTGAAGTCTCGCCGAAGAAAAAAGAAATAAACTATTCTCAAGTGGGTATTGTCTGATGGATTAAATGTTTGAACTCAATTCGTAGCTGCTCCCTGATATTACCAGGGAGTTAACAACTCCCTGATATAACAACACTCGTGCAAGTTTAAGGTGATAAGCGAAGTGTAATACCAAGGATTTAATATCTGAAGGGTATAAGCTCTATTTCGAGGAGTTTTAAGGCCTCACAACCCCCTGGTAATACACACATGATGACTTATATCAGAGAGCTTTCAGAAGAAACTGTCACTCGGATCATTCCGTAGGACCGTTCAGCAGGCATGCCATATAATGTAAAATGATACGTTGCTCGGGCATTAAGATAAACATGTCAAGGTTACAAAGTTACTTTTGTACAGGACCTTAATTCGTGCACGACCGAGGAAAATAAAGGAATATTAGATAAAAAAGTTTTAAGTAGCACGGGAACTCAAACCAGAATCCAAGATATATAATAGGATTGTGATTTGGGTTCCCGTGCTCATTAAAGCCCTTATCCTCAAGAAGAAGAATTTTGATTTCCTCCAAAACATTGAGGGATCAATAAAGTTCCCGCTGGCGAGGAGGGGTAAAGTTTTTTCCAAAGATTACATTTTCTGATATGAGGATATAAGGAGGAATATGTTAACAACAAAAAGAACTAGACTGAGAAAATACGTTAGTTAGGTTTGGTTACCTAGTAAACCAATGGTGTTTAAGTTCTCAGAGACGAAGATATTGTTACTTTTCCCTAAAGGGTTGACTCAAGGTCACCTTTAGGTGGATTAAATGCGAATAAACATTGTCTCAGTTTGATGTAGCATAACGAAGGCTATTCGTTTAAAGAATTTTCAAAGGAAACAAACTGGATCACCCGGGCTTTCATATCAAAGCCCGGGGAAGCATGCAACATTTCCCTAACGGACTTGTACGGGAGATCTTAGTGATTTTTTTTTTTTAATTTCTTACAACCAGGTCCAATGATCGTGTTCTGTCCTGTTGATATAGTAGTGTTTGCAGTACCTTCACGTGATCGTGATTACGTCCGATGGGAACCAGACCGTTCCACAGCAGAAGAAGTTTCAATAAAAGTGGATGGTCCTCAAGAGAGTGAAACAGTTATTATAGTCGGCGTTGGACCGACGCAAGTATCATATGAAGCAATGGACGAATTTGGACGGATCTCTACTTGCCAGTTTAAAGTATCCGCTATAGAAATTACTGGTAACCAAGTAAAAAAGTATTTTAAATATTGGTAATGATGCGGTTATCTTCCGAAGTTACTAAAATCAGTTTTAAAGTACTATGTGTGTAACGTTGGAAACACTTGTAATTAACCACTGAACGTTTTGTGGGTGTTTGCATTCATTGAACAGCATTGAATAAGGAAACATTTAATCACTTACCGAGACTCTATTAAGATGGCGTATAATCAGCAAAAGCCTCATTGGCGGTCATGGGTATAAACAAAGAACAATAGCAGGAGCACAAAAGTTAACCGGAATAAACTATTTCGTTATCATAAAATGCAAAAACAATACATTCTTCAATTATTCAAACTTTCACTGTTTCCATTTGTCGGAAAATTTGACCTTTCAGTTGAATTTGTATGAACTCAATATAGTAACGTAATATTTTAAGGAAAGTGGTGACACTTTATGGTAATATTTATCCCTTCAGCGTTTTCCTACATTAAATTTAGGATTAGCCTTTAAATGAGAAAGAGAAAGAAGTTTTGTTTGGAGGAAAAGCTTTAATTTCCTTCACAAAAATTACACATTACCTTGGCTATCAAATTTTGCTACCTTTTCGTAAAAAAACAATTTTTATTTGTACTTTTATACGGCGAAAGAGAGGCAACTTCAAATTTCTCGTTCTTTATGTAAGCAAGGCCGCAAAATTTTACAAAATAAGACCATCAATTATTTGGAAAGAATGAGACGTTGAAGTATCTTGTCCCGTGTGATAGTATAGCTACATCTCTAGGCCATCGAGACTTTCAAGGTCTTCTGATGCAACTTTTAAGGCAATATGCCGTCTCAAAAGTGTGTTTTCTTTGTTCAGAGTTTGGTCAAGCATGTTACTTAAAACACAGCGCCTTCATTATCGTCACGTTCTATTAATATTCACTGGTGGTACCGTGGTGGTAATCAATTTTGAACATTTCCTTGCAAATAATTTGGGTAATCGTAAATATTTTTTCATACACAGATTACAAAACGTACGGTGTCTCTTTTGAAGCTAACATTATCACAGAAGATTTTCCAAGCAACTCCGAAATCCAATCGGCGGTAAGACGTGCGTGTATAAAGTAAAGGTTAATAGTGTATTGTTTGAAAATTAGAATCAAGATGATATCATGTCCTCTAGATCTACTCAACTACGCTTTTTGTTCAATACACCTAAAGGTTGGGAAGCAGTTTCACTGCTAAGGGCAATTTCACCTGTATACTTTCCATTACAATTTCAACTTGCTTTACGATATAATGTTTTAATACTATGTTACTTTTCAGCATAGAGGTACTTGCAGTTAGGAGAATTGATATAATTACTTCATATTTAACGATTTACATAGGATAAAATTTTATAACTATGAAGACAGGCTATGCAAGTTTAATGCCCACACTCATCAGGCGTTCAATCGTAGCATATGCACTGCATTTATTGATTCAACCCCTTACCGCCATTGTGAATAAAATAACGTTAAAAATATTACTTAACTTAGCACAATTTACCAGGAAATAAGATGTTCCTTTTAAAATTTGAAAAATGCGGTCCAACAAACGTGCCCATTTTTTTACAAATTTTGGAGAGGCATTTGTCAAGTGCAATAAATAGTGACATATATAACGTTTGTTTTCTTAGCAAATAGTGCAATTAGATGTATGACCCTAAAATGGGAAAGCTAGGGTATTGATGCAACATGCGAAAAAAATTAATGAAAGGGGAAGTGGGAAAAAGAGAAGAAACAACGAAAAGAAAATCATTGCAAAGTCACTAAAAATCTATCTCTGTGCTCAAGTTGAACAAGTTTCTTAAGCCGGGAATAGGGCGTTAGCGAAGTAACAAATTCAAAGATCATTGAGAACCATGGCGACTCCAACAGCTGAATATATTTCATTAAGACTTTATGAGTATGTTTTTCTTACCGACCTACTATTTAACTTGTAACCCACATTTCTTCGTGCTTTCATATTCATTATCTGGTAAATGTTATTAGATAACCTTTCTGTTATTATATCCTTGTGCGCAATTGTTTTAAAATTCTTGAACAGTTAAAAGCAATTGGCAACAATCAATGTGTTGTAGGTTTCATCTTTTCCGTCTTATCTGCAGATAAACCATCTGGTAGAGCGCGGAGAATGCTGGAGAGATTATGCAGGAATGCAAATTATTTCAACTGTACTTAATACTGTTGGGAGTAATTCAAACGTTACGGTTTTTTTACGATTTATACCTCATTCAAGAAAGCAGATGCTATATTCGAGACATCTTGAGGGATCTTAATGATCGAATTCAAAAGGAAGAAGCATTTTTCCGAAACACGCTGTCGGTATATCCGAGCACTCATCTGCCAGGTTAGAAAAAATTTTAGGGGAAAAACCAGACAAAGGTAATGTAAGGCAATTGGAAAGTTAGTACCTCACGATATCTTACTCCGGTGTTTGAAAACGCGCCTTTTTATTACTGTTTGTAATGTCACGTTAAGTCATTTTGAGACCACTTTATTTGTAGTCATGAGTACGTTAGCATCTGAACATGTAAATGAAAGTAAAGTTCACTTACGATTATTTCACGTGAAAATGAAACCCACATTGCTCATACCCATGGACGGTAACTGTAGCGGAGGGTGGTGTGATCGTCGTTACCAAAGTGGACTCAAATAACGACCCAAGGGTCTCGACTGGAGTAATTCTTCTTCATATTTTCGTAAACTGGATAACTTCGTGAAAACTGTACAAATAAACAAACACTGTGGTGAAAACAAGTGCGGAATGTATAAATTATACAAGCATTACAAAAAACTATAGGCTAAACATGTAACACAAAATATGAAAGAATTGAGGATTTCTATACAAGTATGAGAAAGACGAAAACATTAAATAACAAAACCTCCTCTGCGTCTCTCCCGTCTCATCATTCACCCTAAATTTGATATTACACGAAATATTGAAAGAGTACAAAAACACACGTACCTCATTGGGCTCTCTATCACACCATAAGATTTCTCAGGTAAGTAACGTTTCGCAGGTCAGGTTTCGCAGGTAACTTAGTTTTCGCAGGTAAGTACTGACGGAATGGGCTGCCACGCCCGTGGCGGTCTGCAGGCTATAAGTGTAAGTATATGTTGACTCTTCGACGGCGAGTGATAGAGTGACCTTCGCTAGCCTTGCAAGCTTTGGCTAACAATGAGCGTGCCTATTACTAGCAGCCACGGCCTGCATTCTTGAGATAGGCGCAATATTTTCGTGCCGTTCCTCTGCATACTATAAGTACTGTTACAGTAACCATTCAGCATAATGCCAGGCGAAAGTAGATCAACCATTAATTGAAAAGTTACACATTTCTAATGGGTTACACCTTGAACTCTCTAGTCCAATAGAAACGTTACATTCTGAATGATCATACGTTAGAAACTTTCGAAGGCGAATCGATACCGAGATGACGTTGAAGTATGATTAGCTAGTCGTAATAAGCGCATGCCTCATATCGCTCATCCTATGAGAACTCCCTGTTAGACAAGACCTGAATGAAATAACATTGTGCAATTGTCAGATGCGTTCTCATAGGCTTTATACGGTATACTCTTACTCTGTTTCTTTGTGAGGTACTTTTCAACTTGAAGTACAAACTTAAATATGTGTAGGAGTTCGTTCTTGTCAGGCCTACTAGCTTTAACTTTCTTGTTACATAATGCTTAAATGGAAGATCAAAAGATTATACGAATGATTAAGAAGAGTTATATAACCAAAGAAAACATTCTGTTTGCTTAAAATAAACTGTTGTCCAAAAACAAATTGTTCGACATCAAGAACAAATTAGAAGTAATAGAACAATCCCAGAACAAATGCTTTAGGATTTCGTTACATTCTTCACAAAAGGTGCAAAGAGGGTCAGTCTTAACTTTAATACGATACAAAAAAGGATTGGTACCTATTATTGTGCGGCGGAATCTGTAGCGAAAGCACTGAATTTTGCTATGCTTAAGAGACGAGAATGAAATTTATAAAATAGTATCCCACAGAAGATAGATAGCAGGAAATTCCTTGTTCCAATGGACCAATGCCTTCAGAGGGCAAACATGGTTCTCAGTAAGTTGGTATAAATAAAGCGAGATGAAAATGGAATCTGTAACATATTCTTAATATACCGAGTTTCAGGCTCACTTTCATTCCTCTCAAAGTTCTGCTTCCAGGCAGCTGGGATTGCATTAAGGATACCATAACAAACGGTAAAGGGAGAGTTGTTAATGCTAAATTTAGCCTTAAAAGTATCAATTGATAAATTGCATTTGGTGAAGACGTATTTACATACATAATACCATGGTCGTACAAAATTTTATAAAAAAGTTTGATGTTACTTTTGTTCCAAATAATTTCATTCGCATAATTTACCACATGATCCTTGAAAACGAAATTGTAACCAGGCTTTGCTTGTGTCTTCTATAAACCTATTTGCAATTACAATATCACTATCCCTCATATTACACTGATATAAAAATGACTTGCCAGAATTCAAAAGATAATAGTCAAAAAAGTTTTCACCAACCTTTAGGGTTATCAAGATACCTTTTTACTCGAGTACTCTTGAGACTTTTAATAAAACTATGGATATGAGTAGCTTTTAGACCACCACCCCCTTATTGATCGGGGTAATCAGCAAACTACGCTTTACTTTATCATTCTTCCCCGACCGAATAAAAGAGAAAATATAACCTTCCATCTCATTTTTAAAAGAATCTGGAGGATTAGGGAAGGTCTGAGAGAGGTAAATTAATTAGGAGAGCTCAAGGGACTTAACAATGGTAATCTTACCGATGGGAGTCAGGTCACGGTGTGACCAGCAATTAAGCAGCGTCTTTAGGCGTGACAGTTTGGGTAAGACGTGATAGTTTAGGTAAGAAGTTTAAACGGAATAAGTTGTCCCTGCTATTATCGAATACAAAACCAAGTAACGTGACCGGGCTAAAAGTAACTGAATTAAAATTAAAATTGTTAAGGAAATGCGGTTCAAGGTAAGTTAGAGGACCCAGACGGAAGATGCTAGTTCTGCACAAAGCATAAAAATATACGGACTAGTAGGGCAGCCTTTTCGAACGCCTCTCGTAATTTGAAAAAAAAGGTGAATAGTAACCATTATTACATATACAGGCAAAGGTGTTAGAGGTCAAGGTTTTGATCTATTTTTTAAACTCATCGTGAAAGTTCAAAAAACCTTAAACATTTGAATATAAAGTCCCACTGTAATCTATCGAATGTCTTTTTTTAAAATCCACTAAGAGTAGTAACCCTGGAATATTTTATTTTCATTGCAGAAATCAATAAGGTCTAGTGTAAAGAGAACATTTTCCCCAATAAATCTACTTTTTACGAAGCCAGTTTCGTTATAATTATAAGAGTTGTCATAAAAGTCCTAATCTTGGAAGCAAGAACTTTTGAGTAAACCTTGTACTCTGTGTTTAGAAGAGAGATTGGGCGGTAGTTTTTCAGAAGAGTCGTATTTTTTAGGCTTTGGTACAAGGGCGATAATACTAAAGCTGTCAAACAGGTCTGTCCGATCTACCGTTTTGGGGTGGGGTCGTTTTGTCCATTATTGCCAAAAGTTCTGTTGAATTTGTTTGTTTTTTTTTTCAAAAAAGGTCGAATATGCCAAAATTTATTCCAAAAATTATTTCAGACAGTAAAAAGAGTCCACCTACTCAAATTATTTTTCTGAAGTACTTGTGGACATCATTAACACGCTGAGAAAAGCCCAAGTGTGATAGATACAGCGTTTGAAGTACACCAGCAAAAACATTGACAAAATGGGTCACGAATGGTCAAAAATATCCGAAAACGACTAAATAATGCATAACGTAAGAAAATTTATATCTCCACAACCGAAACTTCGATTTTATTCATTCAAATACCAAAATGGCCTTTACAAGACTAATACCTCACTAACACAACATTTTGTAGTATATAGCCATCTATAGTGAGCTTTTTAGACTTACAACGCAACGATAGCGTCATTTCGCTTCTGGGCTTGGCAACGTGAGTATGTACGTATTACGTGTGTAGGCCTAAGGGTATTATTTACCATTAGGCCTAATGTAAGGCTATGCCTAATTTGTATGCATGTAATGTGGATGATTTTTGTCGGATATCTTTGTCATTTTACCATCGTTTGGCACAGATTAGGTGTCAAACGAAAAGAAAAAAGTGTGGAAAACATGTCCCTGTACCATAAAAGACAGAGTAACATTATTTGCATGTGGTTTCAATAGAAACGCAAACAACTGGTATATGCTGCGTTAATTTGCATATTTTGCATATATAATGACCCTAATACTGAAAAGTAATATGCTACATCGAACCCTGAAACTCTGAACTTTCCAATGATATGAAAGTCTCTGCACAAAAAATTCTTCCAAACGCACTAAAATATCAACTAAGTAAGACCCCTCCCCCTTGTGTAAATACTACCGTATGGAAAGAGGTTTTAGTAAAATTGTTTTAGAATTATCTCCTTCTGTATCCATCTCTAAGCTGAATACAAACTTAAAGTATCTATCTATAGTAAAAGAGTCCCAGCTATAGTCGGCCAGCTTAAAACTGATCGAACTGAAGGAGGGATTATCCTAAGTTAGGACCGTATAGATTAAAGCCGGCTTCCCACTTAGCGACCAACGGCTTGCGAGCTCTTGAGATTCCTTGCGACCTCCTGCGACCAAGGGAAGGTCTCCTAGTGTGATTGCATTTGCTCGCAAGAGGTCGTAGCTCGCAAGCAACGTTCGCAAGAGCTCGCAAGGTTTTAAACATGTTTAAAAATCTTGCGACTTCCGCAAGAGATCTCAACTGGTCGAATGTCGATCGCTTAGTATGAAAGGGTGGTCGCAAAAATTCCCAAAAGGTTGCAACCCAGCAAAAAATTTAACATAGTTTACCATGGTAAAATGGTCGATTTACAATGGTAAACTATGGTAAACCATGGTGATTTTTTGCTGGGTATGCACGCAAGGTTTTGCAGCACGAAAAGTGCAAATTTTCAGGCAAATCGAAGATGCTGGTAGATTCTGGAAAGTAGGTTCCAGCCGGAGTGACAGCGTTTGTCATCTAATATTGTGTTCGAAATAGAGCCCTCCACTTACTACTGTGAACACTGTTCAACATGACCCTCTTTTTCTAGTAAAGCAAATCTCTGCAGGAGAACTTGAGCGGTACTGGTTGCGTGTTTCATTAATAGGGAGAAAGGTGAGAGTGTATAAGGGCCGTGGCGGTTGTGGACTAGAAATAGAGGTCTTGACACACCTTTCTATTTTCATGGTTTGCAATAACATTGAAACTACCCCTTCTTTGTCATCTTTGACGCCTGCAACCATCTTCAGTTGGAAGTTGAAATCAATTTCATTTTCATACAAAAGCAGTTTGATAAGTGCTATGTTTGAGTCTCGTATATTGGGATGTCGTCTTGATCTACGTCAAAAGACTCACGTTAATTGGTATGTAGCCTACCTTGGACCTCATCCACTAAAGTGTGCGCTTCACAATGTAGGAAAACGGTATGCTTGTTATCCCGTTTATGAAATGGTGCTTAAAAACAGGCCTGTATTGGTAGCCTTATATCCAGCTCTACAAACCCGTAGCCCCTATATAGAATATTAAAACTTACTATTGGCTTAGTGCATTCAGGGGGTTCTACGGGGGTAGGGAAGGCTTTAGCCCCCCAAAGTTTTTCCTAGCCCACACCTAAATATTGGGCAAATTTTATATAGGCTAGTAGTGGTGTGTTCATTTCTACGTATCTCACCCCTAAGATAAGATTTTACCTACCTACCTACCTTTTTCGGCTACGTTTTCTAAAAATAGTCTCCAAATTAGAAAGATGGAAGATATAGGCCTAAGAAAAGATCCTGTGTAGGCCTAGGCGTGTAGGGATTCTTCAAAAAGTCCAGTGAGAATGCCCTCTTTATGGGAAAAGTCTTCAAGTCAATATACCTGTTGCTTGAAAACGGAGTGTAATCGCTAGACGAACCGCAGTCTTGGTCCAACCTTACTTTACCACCCCCAGAAGAATTCTGGGCAACTCTCTGGAATGATACGCATCCTGGTTTGTCCTCAGCAGCCAGTTCCTGCATCAGGGTATCATAGTGGCCGTATACTTCCCGTTGCAGGAGCCAAGGACGAACCCAGAAACGGCGGGCATATTCATCCTCCTTTCTCTACGTCTACGCCTCCTGCATTTCAATAAAATTACTAATAGCAGCTGCTGTTAAAATTCATTGATGTGTATCTGCACGGAAATCAGCCATGTTAAGATTCGCACTAGGACGTAGGCCTATGTACAAATAGTACAAAATGCCACCAAAATTTGCTGATTGTACCTATGGTTGCGAGAAGTCGCTGTATGTGAGATCAATTAGCTCGCAACAGGTCGCAAGCGCAGATGATCACAAGAGCTCGCTAGAAAAGACGGTTGCTAAGTGGTAAGCCGGCTTAACTAACGTCAATGACGGATTTAGAACTGCAATCTCGACAATAATCACCCTACCACTCTTACAAAGGAACGTCCCAAAGGCTTCAAAAGCAAATTTTGGGTTGAAGAGTACAGCAACCCCTCGACTCGACGAAGAACTATGGTCAGAGATAATCTTTCCACTCCATTCATATTCATGAGAAGTTCATTTCACAGAACACACAGTCGTACAGTCCAATAAAATACCCACCGGCCTAAAATCTATCTAGTCATAAAAGAGAGCTCATAAACGAGGTGTTCCTTATCTGCACCAACTCCCTCACTAAATTTTTGTTGACCTAGCGGATCCTTTAACCAAATATCCAACTTATTCACTAAGTCGTTGCTAACCACAGAATTATGTGGTGCCAACTCTCTCGACGGCAGAGAGTAAGTTTAATAGCTGTCGAACAAGTGTCGGACAGGTGTCAAGTTATTGTGATTTATTGCTTACTTTTCTTCTATCATTTTTAACGATCTGAGAGCCTGAATTGAACATAATTTATATCAAGGAAGGTGTAAATTGCCCATAGAATCTGATTTTTTCAATAATATTTCTGACATGGTTCTTTTGAAGAAACCCCTGTGCCATAATATACCAATTACTAGGCAACCTTGAGAAGTCCATAAAATAAAGTAGCAATGAAGGGCATATATCCCAAATTGTTTCCATACTTTCCCTATCCATTGCCAACTCGTGGGAACGTTTCTGTGGAATCACCTTGTCATGTTACCAGTAAAGCTCATCGCTTTCAATACTGTGCGACTCTTGAATGAAATAGATATCCCGATTCTGCCTATGTAAATTTGCAAACACTTTCCGTCTCTTCTTATACTGTCTCAATCTCCAGGCATTATACTTACTTAGCTTAAGAATTGATGTCATGTTTGAAAGCCTTAATAGACTGTGACTGGTCGGAGAATTAGCGAAAATTTTGGTAAAGTACTTAGATGGACATAGGGTGTTGTGAGGGCCCCTTATGATATGGTGGTGGATAAACTACCGCTTGTTTCAATTTTGAAATATTAACAATAGACTACTGTGATATTTACAGTAATGGATGAGAGCTGGGAGTGAGATCTCCCATTTTTACCACTTTTTCATACTCCGAACACTTTTTCAGGAGCCACGGGAGGTAACCTTGTAGAAGCTCTAGCTTTCTGGTATCACAAGTGCAAATGGGAATAAAGCCACTGCAGTTACACGATAAATATTTTACACTGATTAAACATTTACGTTCCAACGTTTGCTGAAGTTATAGTCACAAAATAATAATGGAGTAATTGCCATACATTTCAGGTTTGTCTTTAACTAATTTCAAGGAGCTGCCACTCCGGCTGGCTTAGTCCAGTACACTCAATAACAGTCACTAGGCCTATTTTCCCTTCAGTCTAATATGTTCATTTGCGTTTCACGTTTGGCATCCTGCATACTTTCCGCACAAAAACATTAAGCTTGAGAAGTGAGTAACCTTGAGCAGTGAGGAACCTTGAACACTAAGTAACCTTGATGAGTAAGAAACCTTAGGCAGTAAGATGGAAGCAAGTTAGAAACGCCAAGAATTCATTTCAAAATCCCACAACAATAAACAGCAATTTGGCATGATCGTTTTAGTTGAACATGGTCCTTGAATTGAGAAAATTCGAGTCCTCCGTCAGTTAGTGAGTTTCCATATACTGCATTACAGATTTCGTCAGCTTGAACTCTGGACGTTTACACTTTGACCTTGGTTTCCGAATCCATCGGTGTAGTGACGTATATTTGTGGTTAACCTTGAGAGGATGGGCATCTATCTTCAAACGATTTTAACGGACCGATTTGTATTTCCACGTATGATGTGACTAGAATCAGATTCAACCGCTAAATTAGTTACCAAATGAATCTTGAACCATGAAAATCGGTTTAGATTTAGTGAAGTTATGTACGGAAATAAAATTCAGCAATCAGTCCAAAAAAAAAAAACAAAACAAAAATCTGACAAAAAACATATCAGATAGGTACTTCATGTTCCGAAACTAACGAAGAGCGTGCTTACGAGCATTATTATAGGTGCAGGCGAGCATTATTTCTTGAAATTTTCAGCAGTGAGGTATACCCCTAGTTTTTGTTCGGGCTTTGAATACCTGGTAGAAATACCAAGGTCAGTTTGTTATTTGCTGTTTTCTATCGTTAAAAAATTGGCCAAGTCGTGACGCTATCGGCCAAGTCATGACGCCCAGTTTCGAGGGGAAGATTTTTCTAATGGTAATTTGGGTCAAAGCAAGTGTTTTATAAATTTCAATAAGTTACTTGCGGGAAGAGATCATAATGTGTGTAACGTTAGTTTCTTTTAAATCTACTTTAAACAGCTTTGATGAAACAATACGAGACTATTTTGACATTTGACATCGATGAAACTGTGGTAAATCCAAACATTTACAAGGACAAGGAGAGCACGCCTGCAAAGAATCTACAACGGTCGCTGAGTAAACAAGTAAACACGCACTTGCTTTCCATTCAGATTGAGGACCTAAACAATGGATTTCAGGTCCTTAGAAGGAAATACAATAGATTTCTCATGTCCTCAGAAGTTTAACAATGGAGAGTTTATTGTTAAAGTTAGGGTTAAGGAAGCAAACACAATAGAGAAAACAATGAGGTCGTCAAACAGTATGTAAAGCACGACTGTGCGTTCTTGCTGATGTAACTTCTAACTACTTGAAAAATTCGAATTTTTGAAAGTTGAGGGAGGAAAGACTTCGGGCAGTAGGACTAGTTTGCTTGGTTGTTTTCTTTCTTATTGATTCCTTGCCCTAAGCAGGCAAGGAATCCTTGCAATGGTGATGTCGTGTGTGTATGTGTGGGTGTACATACGTGTGTATGTGTGTTTGTGACGCTGCTTGTAATCGCGATATCTCAAGATAGGATTGACCGACACTTTTCAAATTTGGCATATATATTTGTCATGTTAAGAGAAAGAACCCTTTGTTTTCGGAGGAGGTCAAAGGTAATCCGAGGTCACCAGAAGTCAAAAAACAAAAACCTTGTTATCGAGTTATCTCGAGATAGGGATGACCGACACTTTTCATATTTGGTATATAGATTTGTCAAAGTAAGAAAAAGAACCCTATTGTTTTTGTAGAAGTCAAAGGTCATCTGAGGTCACCATAGGTTAAACTGCGAAAACCTCGTAAATGTCTTGTAATCGCCCTATCTCGAGATAGCGATGGCCGACACTTTTCATATTTGGTATATAGATTTGTAAGGTTAAGAGAAAAAACCCTATTGTTTGTGGTGAAGGTCAAAGGTCATTTGAGGTCACCGGAGGTAAAAAGCTGAAAATCTCGTAATCGCGATATCTCAAGATAGGAATGACCGACACTTTCCATATTTGATATATAGGCTTGTTTTGTTGAGAAAAAGAATCCTGTTGTTTTTTGGTGGAGGTCTAGGGTCATTTGAGGTCACCAGAGGTCAAAGACTGAAAACCTTGAAATCGCGATATGTCAAGATAGGAATGGCCTAAATAGATTTGTCATGATGAGAGGAAGAACCCTATTGGTTTGGTAGAGGTCAAAGTCATCTGAGGTCGCCGGAGGTCAAAGACCGAAAACCTTGTAATCGCGATATCTCGAGATAGGGATGACCGACACTTTTCATATTTAATATATAGATTTGTCATGTTGAGAGGAGGAACCCTGTTGCTTTTGGTGAAGGTCAAAGGTAGCTTGAGGTCACCGGATGTAAAAAGCTGAAAAGCTCGTTCATCACAATATCTCAAGAGAGGAATACCTGACACTTTTCATATTTGGTATACAGACTTACCATGTTGAGAGAAAGAATCCTGTTGTTGTGGTGGAGGTCAAAGGTCTTCTGAGGTCACCAGAAGTCAAAGACCGAAAACCTTGAAATCGGGATATGTCAAGATAGGAATGGCCTATATAGATTTATCATGTTGAGAAGAAGAACCTTATTGTTTTTGGTGGAGGTCAAAGATCATCTGAGGTCACCGGAGGTTAAGCTGCGAATACCTCGTAAACGGCATGTAAACACGATATCTCAAGATAGCAATGACCGACACTTTTCTTATTTGGTACATAGATTAGTCACGTTGAGAGAAAGGAGCCTTTCGGGTTTTGGTGAAGGTCAAAGGTCATTTGAGGTCACTGGAGGTAAAAAGCCGAAAAGTTTGTAATCACGATATCTCAAGATAGGAATGACCGACAATTTTCGTATGTAGTATGTAGATTTGTCATGTTGAGAAAAAGAATCCTATAGTTTTTGGTGAAGGTAAAAGGTCATTTGAGGTCCCCAGAGGTCAAACACCGAAAACCTTGAAATGGCGATGTCAAGATAAGAATGGCCTATATAGATTTATCATGTTGAGAGGGAGAATGCTCTTGTTTTTGGTAGAGGTCAAAGGTCATCTAAGGTCACCACAGGTTAAAATGCGAAAACCTCGTAAACGGCTTGTAAACATGATATCTCAGACAGCAATGACCGACACTTCATATTTGGTATATAGATTTGTCATGTTGAGAGGAAGAAGCCTTTTTTTGGTGAAGGTCAAAGGTCATTTGAGGTCACTGGAGGTAAAAAGCTGAAAATCTTGCAATTCTGATGTCTCAAGATAGGAATGATCGACACTATCCATATTTGGTATATAGATTTGCCGTGATGTAAGGAAGAACTCTATTGTTTTTGGTGAAGGCCAAGGGTCATCTTGGGTTACCAAAGGTCAAAAAGCAAAATTTCCCAAGAATTCCCAAGACCATCATATGGGTCACCAGAGGTCAAAAAGTGAAATTCCCCAAGAATTCCCACGATAGTCATCAGAAGTCACCAGTGGTCAACAACAAAATATCCCAAGTATTCCCAAGATCGTCATCTGGGTTCACCAGAGGTAAAAAAGCATAATTTTTCAAAAATTTTCAAGATCCAAGATGCATTGGAGTTGCATCCTTTTCAAGACACTTCAGATTTTCTTTTTTGTTATATTTGGTGGGTTCAAAGGTCATGTGAGGTCAGCAGAGGTCAAATTGTTAAAACGTCATAAAATGATGTAGTCAAGAAAGATAAATTTGAGGGATAAACCTCAGTGCAACAAAGCATCCCCATTCGGCAAGGAATCACTAAGCCTTAGGGTTTTCTGGTCTTCCAAAGAACGTTTTCGCCTTATTCTATGAACATAAAGTACCATTGCTTTTTAATAGCTTTTCACCCCACCCTTGGGTAAATCAAGCAACATGAATGCAATGTGCTCAAGGCTCGCCATGGATACGCATACATGTGACAATCGGAAGCCCAATGAGCAATCTTCCCAAAAGATTAGCTCCACCAACACCAAGAGCCGAAGCCTTTTCACCCTTATGTCTAAAGTCTATGGTTCAATGCACTTTAATATTGCCTGTGTGATTTAGTTCACAAGATAGAGTAGGGTTCTTAAAGCAACATGTTAGTCTAAATTAGTATTTTTGGTTTTCTTGCTATGTCAAGTACATATACCATTGCACACTTAAACATTTTCTTTGAATCAAGATTACCGGCGGTTTCTCAAAGATTTCTGATTTTCGTGGAGTTTGTGTAGTCACACCTATCCTGATATCTCCACTATCTGTTCAAATCATTCTGGAAGGCCGCGAAGGATTTAAGGAGGTCATTTACCAAAATCATCTTAGAGAGATCGCCCTAAGGAGATTGAATTTGTCCGAAGGTCTTCAAACGGCAGATCCTTCCCTCATTACAGTGACAGGTAAAGACTTTCACATGTATTTAAATGTCATTGTGAGATTAGAATATCGTTATATTTTCAGTTTACTTAAAACACGCACCTGATTACTGACCGTTGTAAATAACTAAAAATGAATGATTCTACCGTGTTATAACATAACACATGAAAAGTCAGTAACTTTGACCAAAGATACCAAAATTCATATCTTTTAAGCTATATGTGATGTGAAAAGGGCAATTCCTGTCGATACTCTCTGTAGATTAGCTTTTATTCTGTCAATGGACACTTAATGAAAAAGGTTGTCATGTTATGGTTACATTCATTCTAAAGTGAGAGGCAACTGTTGAATAATCATTTAAATGCATGTTTACATACACATTTCTTTTTCTCTGCAGATTTATGCCTAGACAATTTATGCTCTGGAAATGGACACTGTGTGGCTAATTTGGAAACCTTTGTTCCTGACTGCGAGTACGTACGAGTTTTAAGTTAATATTTAAAATTATATATATATATATATATATATATATATATATATCACAGCGACTTTATATGAATGAGGGAATCGATGGCATATTGAATGGCTGTTCAGAGACGTGGGGCCGTTTCACCTCTGACATTTTTCCTCTGACATGTCAGTTGATATGCGACTATTAATGTGCTTCATCATGCACATGAAAAACAAATACATGTACAACGTATATGCATATGTTTATACGTAAATATATATGTATTGATTAAATCCCGTTCTAGGGGCCATGAAGGTCCACCTAACGACTTTAAGGCACAATCTAGTATCCTGTTCTTCAACAGAGCTGTCACACAAAAGCCCGAAGTTTATACTAACGAAATCACTCCATATTAATAATGACTGTATATGATTTCGATTTGGTAGTAATTATAATCTACAGTGAGGAAGACTTGATACTTAAATTTTGTAAAAACTTGGTAAGATGACATTTCACTTTGCCTACAGTTGTGACATTGGATGGATCGGGAAAGATTGTTCTGAAATTGGTAAGTTAGCTCAAAGTGTATCTCTTACAAAAATATGCCTTTCTTCTCGTAAATCTGGATGCAAAGTTCAACTTATCTCACGGTATCTAGAGCATTACACACATACCTACCTGGGAGTTGCATCAGGAGAGAAAAGAAGAAGTTCATATTATCAATTCGCAATTTCCTTTCAATTTTTACCTTTTACAGTGGAAAAACATATGTTGTCAATTATAAGCTTGACTAAACATTTGACAAAATTTATTTCACATACGACTACGTAACTCATACATGCAGTGCACAGAAAAAAATGCCCCGCGTTTTTTTTTATGCTTGTATGGACGTTCTTTTTAAACTTGTAATGGTAATTGTAAGTGCTTATCATTTGATTGAAGAAAAAGACAAGAGAATGATGCTGTTGAGTGACGCCATCTTTACATCAACCATCTGTTCATGCAAAAAAAAAAAAAAAAACGATTTCACGACTCTTTCTATTCATAGACCCCCGATACTGTCCTGCTGGTGCGGCCAGAGGTTACGATCCAGATCCTTCAGGAGAAGGCTTTGTTGTGCATAACATAACACTTATGTTTGGTTATGTGGGGGAATTCGTGACTGAAAATGAACTTTATCCCGATCCATGTCAATCTTTTCGAGGTTTGTAAAGTGGTGCATTGAAAAGATTTGAGGACATTTTGTTCAGAACTGTTATAACAAAAGGTGTCTGCTGCCTTAGTAACCGGTTTCTAAACTCGAAATCATTAACTTACAGGTACTGTTTTTAACAAATAGTAATAGGCAAACCCGATGACTCGTCTCCAGTAAAACTTCTCATTAACCTGGGATCCATGGCAGTACAAGAAGGAGAATTCTTAGGCTAGTTGTTTCCTGAAATCGGAAAATTAAAAACATGATTTCCGGGCTGCATCCCAATGCTTTGCCCCAATTTTGATTATCCCCCCTCCCCCACGAAAGGTTTTTCTACAGTCTGTTATAATTTCAGTGACTGACTTTAAATATGGCTTCACTGAAGTATTCCTTAAATCATAAAGGCGCCCCAACTCAGGCAGCCTTCAGGCCCTATCACGCTTTACATGGGTAATTCATTCTTCACCAGAGCTGGGCTTAAAGTAGAACTGTTACCCTGACAAACTTTGCGAAATATAACCTATGATATTGTGTGCTGAGAGCTACCATGCTGTTTCCGCTAACAACTTCCTGGTACACGGGTATGTTCTTGAAACTCTCTTATGGAACTGAGTGTCGTCATTTCGAATGGTGGAAAATGCGACGAATCCACTCGGATCTGAACCTTCAGTAACTCGTTGGCTGCACTGAAGGGTACAAGGATAACCGGGTTGGGTGCTGTTGCGCCAACGTCGATTATGCCACCGATTGGCATATTCCATTTCGTTACATTAAAATGAAGTACTTCCTTATTGAAGCTGTTCAATCGCGAAGTAGAAAAATGTAAGTTGTATTATTTGTTTCTTTATGTAGTTGAGAAGACTTTAAATATTGTTGAAGTAATATGCACTCGGAATCAATCAGCACCAGCACAGTGGGACATTTTAATTGACTGTAATGCCACTCTGGAAGCGTTTCTTATCTTTCTCCAGGTAACCATTTTTCATTATTTTTGGGACTCACTGTCACTTGGTAAATGATATAAAACGTGTAGCATATTAAATGTACAGTTTTGCAATAAAATGTCCACTTGACTAAGTTATCTACAAGAAATTTACAAATTCCTCTAAATTTTTCAACTGATATTATTTACAAATGTCAAAGTTGACAGCGTCTGCGGTGACTTATTAATTGTGCAACAATTATTATTAAGAGTCTAAGTTCACACGTGACGGCCCTCGATTTAACGATATCTAGAATCATGGCCAGCTCCATTCGAAAAAAGAACATTCACAAAGACGTGTAAACATCACCAAGGGGCAAGTTAAGTGGAACGTAAGTAGAAAGGATCAAGTGCAGCCGTTGATCTAAGGTGTGTAGAAAGAGGCTCGTAGAGCGCCAGGTCAGAATAACCCGATGGCGCCAAGTGGCCGAGGCAGAGTGATATGCTGTGGATGGGTCCGTGGATTCCAATAGGATATTAGGAGAAATGTCCCAAAAGCTCCAAGGTATTGGAAAAAGAAAGTATCTGGATGAAGAAGATTTTAACCAACTTCCAATGGCACGAATTTAAATGTCCCTTTAACAGGCTAAATCTAAAACGATTAGACGTTTTGTTATAAGTTCCTCCTTTGGACTAACGTCCGATCCTTTTAAACATGCAGAGACTTATGGACGGTTAGGAAGGATAATGATAAGGGTAGTATGGAGCTTCTGAACAACCGGAATATCCCTAAAGCTGATCTGCATCGGTGCATAATGATGTTAAAATCTGAAATGTACGGTCCAAGTGAAGCGCGTGGAAAAGACAGCACTTGGAAAGATGTATTACTATTGTTCTACTTCGGTTTACACTGCTGGAATTATCCAATATGGCAATGTTGCCTTAAATTTCAGTTGGCTTTTATTTTGCTTGTTAGTGTTTTTTTTTTTTTTTTTTTTTTTAATTTTTGACAAAATGGAGAAGAGGTCGTTGATCCCAGAAACTTTATCACCGTGGCTACGGCTCCGAGACAACAAAAGTCTCACATAAAACTATCGGATGCAGGTCTAGGTAGGAAGGAGATTGGTGGTTCCTTGGGAAAACTAGGGACACAAAGCCCGGCTAATTGCTACTTCTCAGACTTCGTAGGCCTTACAATCATAACAAGGATAATGAAATGCACATCTTCATTAGCAATAAATACCAAAGTAAAATTTAAGTTGGTCAATTTCTTTTCATCCGATCTCGAATTAGTGTTTCACACAAAACGCATAACTTAAATTGCAAAGGAACTTAAATTTTGTACTTTCCCTATATCTATTCGATTTTCTTTCCCCCGTGCCCTCCAGTAAGGCGCCACCGGTTCTTTGAGAATCACAATCCTAAGAACAAAACCGTGGAGAAACCCTAACCTAGACAGCTGGTTATTCATAACAGTTATTTCGTTTGCACTATATTTATTAATCAGATAGTGAATACTTTGATAAGTGACGGTGACATTTTTGAAGGAGACAAATTGAATTCTTTACCTCCAAAGTGCTACTTCTTTGAAATCAAAAATGAAATTTGACTAAAGGAATTAAAAATAAGGAATGTCTCTAAAGATTCTTCTTGTTTGCCACAGGCAAAAAAATCGAGAGGTATTCAGCATTGGAAGTGCTCCTCCAAACTCCTCGAAAATTCGTGTAATGTTCGAAGATGGAGGTAGCATCAGGAGCTTCTTAGTTGAAATCATTTTGGTAATAGCTTGCCAGTGGAACTTTTACGTTTTAATGTTCCACCGTGCAATAAACAGTGTATTTCGAAGACGTGTCTGGCACAAAGTTATATTCGTTCCATACTCCTGTCTTACTATCACAGTTAAGGTTATGATCTAGAAAGATTTCAAATCTTTTCCACGATAGAATCGAAGGATTGTTCCAGAAAATGTTGCGGAAGTTAGTGGTCAACTCGCTAGCGCCTCGAATTTTTTTGACACACAATTGTCAATGACAACATTAGTCCAGACAGCTGACCTGGTTGAACGTGTTGTTAATAAGAGTTCTTCGAGCCAAGAGGTGAGTAAAACGCATCGTCACCCAATACCATAAAATAAGTTCTCATTCAACTCACCCGTATCTTGTTTTACTCGTCCGTTCTATTTACATAAAACAAAATAAGTGCCATGTTACAGATGACCAGTTACAAGGCTAAATCAAAAGGTCACGACTTCGTAGTTACAATAACAAGTTCATAATTTATTATATGCATTTAAACAATGATAAATGGGAGAACCTGGAAAAGAAACAACCTGAAACAGTTTAGGAGATTCTCCCATGTGGGAGTAAACCTATGTTTACCAGGATGAAGAAAACTTATGAAACACAATATATAGGCTTGCTACCATTACGTGGACAAGATTTAGAGGGAACTTGGTTTCTTTCAGTGAGGGCTTGGTGAATCACCAATTAGGACGTACCGTCTCGGTAGCTTTGACAAAACGGATACCGAATCTACATTTAATTCTATTATATTAGACGGATAAACTTTGCTGGCGAACCAGAACAAAAAGAATAAAGGATTGACCATAAGAGCTTTCGAGAAATTTATGAAGAACAAAACTTTTAAAGCAACCAGTCCTTGTGGGATAGGTGCACGATCGATCTTAATTTCTAAAAAAGAGAACTTTTATTACTTCTCTAAATTGGTGGGAGGGTATATTAAACTCTCCGAGCGCCTTATGAACAACCCCACAAAGTCTTATAGCAAACTGCAATTGAACAGCATCAAAAGTACGGAACTTTTACTACCGAAATAATATCTGTATAAGGATCCCAATGTTATAAGTTTGCTAGTTTAGTCTGAGGAATACCATGAACTGGTTTCAAAGAAAACACTGAAACAAAAGTTGAAATTTTCTACTAGATGGGGTAAGTGTTTCTGTGAGCACATTGATGACCTTACAGTAAAATCCACCACTTACTCCAACCAATTTAAAAGTTAAACTTTTATGACCAATTAGCCCCTCTTCCATTGTGAGTTGTTACTTATCTAGGTTTGTTTGCGGGTGTACACTTCAGTTCAAGCAAAGATCTCTAAAACAGTTGAAAAATACGTTTCTTCCACAGCACTGCGTTTTAGTGCTTCTTGCAGTTGCATCGGCATAATGCCATGCATGGGGTTGGTAACTTGATAAACTGTCCTTAGACAATAGGTGTGTGCAGTCAGTACAACATTTAAGCTGCTTTAAGAAAGATACAGCTTTATTCAGACCGTTACTGTTAGAAAAGTGGCAATTTACACGTGCTGTTTTTAACTCAAGCAAAGGAATTGATCTGCACAGTCAGATTTTAAAATCAGAGGTTAAATTTACTGCAACTCTCTTTTCTTATGCTATGCAACGTTGAAATAACATAACGAATTTGCCTCACTATCAATGGTCAGCTTTCATTTTATACTGTTGCCTGTGGGTGCACAGTCTTAAATCAGCGATACATAGAAACTCATCTCACCTCCTCCAGTTTAGCATGACTGGGAACATTCATATTTAGTCACCGTGTAGCTTTAACAGTAACTCCTGTCAACTTTTATCCTGTAAAAAACACAATGTCTTTTGGAGACAACTCTTTCCCTCATCATCTAGGACAGAATGGTCTTCTGTTTTAGAACTAAGGAATGAAAACATAGACTAGAGTCTAGCAATTTTTGAAAGATGTAGAATTCCCTTTTGTCAGGTGACAGGAAACGTGACTATTATTGTAAGCAACATTGTCGACGGAGATGACACTGTACTTGCTGAATCTTATCAGAACGGAACTGCAACCAAACTATGGAAGGCGTTTGAGAGACAGTTGTCTCGAGTGGAAGTAACGGAAACCGGTCTCTACAGCTATGGCTCACGTAATATAGTTGTCATGGTAG
Organism: Holothuria leucospilota; assembly: GCA_029531755.1. Lineage (NCBI taxonomy): Eukaryota > Metazoa > Echinodermata > Holothuroidea > Aspidochirotida > Holothuriidae > Holothuria > Holothuria leucospilota. The sequence continues at coordinate 34,729,502 of CM055969.1, read as the reverse complement.
GTTTATTAAAATAACGTAGTGTGATAACAGACAATTAAGTTGCGTTTATTTTTGTACACTACTATGCTCGTTCACAATCCTTAAAATCGTACATATGACAGCACTACCTTTATGCATTAGGTGGAACACCATTTTGAAAACAAAATCATAAAACAAGCAAAATAATTCACTGAAAGGGCGTCTGAACAAACGGAGAGCATTTTGACGTCAAATTCCCTTGTAGGAATGGCACGGGTTGTTCTTTAACAAACACGGAACCTAGTGCACCTAGTAATAATCATATTGTCAGATTGTTCTTGGAAGTATAAGCAGGATTACAACTTTGTTTCGGGGCAAAACGTTGGGCGAGGTTTGTTCTTTACATGTGAATTTGCAAAAGAATCCCTTAAAACATGTCAGAGAACTTTCCCCGCTCTCTCCGTCAGCAAAGATTTCCAACACTTAAACTGTTTATTCAAGAGAATAAACATTAGAGTATTGTCTTACACACTAGTCAACCAGCAAGAAAAGGTGGAAAATGCTGTGTTGTTTTTGTTTTAGAATACCTCCTTCAATTACCTTTGTAAGATATAGGTGAACAATTTTATATTCACATACAACAAACAAAGCCAGGTATTTGCGCTAGAAGTAGGTACGTCTTCAGTTCTGCCTGATGTCCTCCAATGTCAACCTAAAACTTCACCTTAATGAAGATAACAAATTAAAAGGTTTTTCAGAGGCTTAATTAGCACTATGATAGTTTAAGAAAAACTGTGTTGAACTGCTGCAAAAATATTTGTGATATCCTTTTCGTGTAAAACCCTTCAACACAAACCAATTTCAGTAAAGTTAATATTGCCAAATTGTTTGTCTTGGATAATATTCATGCCTATATCATGCAAATTGAACGCGTTAAAATCTTAGATTTCCGACCCCCCAAAATTGGACTTTCGTGAGGTAGATTATATGTGACCTTCTAACGCCCGATGATATCTCAATCGCCGAGCCAATTAATTATCTCTTTCAAACAAGCTATATCACATGTCATGATCTGGACAATGGCAACGTCCAGCTTTGAGGCAAATTGGTGTAGTAGAGGAGGGTAATGTTGACCACGAAATAAATACCAAACTGAATATTGGTATATCGGTTGTTCAGGCACGGTAAGTAATAATGTAATGAAAAGTTTAGTTGGTCAACTATAAGACTCGTTGAGGACAATAATTAGCCTCAACCCAGTTGACTATACTATTTTTCCAGTACATTAGATATAATGCAATAACATTTTTTCCCCAAATCAACAAAGGTGTGTTTAAAGATCGAAGAATTTTGCGTTACAAAAGATCAAATTGTAGTCCAAAGTATCCTCATTATCAGGAAAGTTGTTGTTGTTAAAATACAATGTGTGAATTTTATAGAGAAATAATATAAAGAGATTGTTAAAAATGTTTGTAATTTTAAAAAATATGTTTACATTGTAACCGCTCTGGGTGACACACTTAGCTACAAAAGTATAAAGTTTAACTTCCCTTTTGCCAAAGTGTTCGTCACAGCCGACAAAAGAAAAGGAAATTGAACGACATTCCACTTACCCTTTTCTTCACCCCAGACGCTTTTGTCCGTACGCAGTCACGATCATTTCCACACTTTCGGTACACTTAGATGAAAACATAATTCATTGTGGTTTCACCAAAGTAAAACTCATAACTATTTGAAAAAGATGCGCTATCAATTATGTAAATATTGGCAAAGGCAAACCTCAAATCAACTTGAAGTGAGTTTTCAAGTCTTTTAATTTTCAACTAGGTTATGGAAGGGGATTCATCTATGTTGAATGGATTCGGTATTGCTACCATGCCACCCTCCGAAACAGAACAAAAAGTGATGAAGATGGCTTTGAAAGCATAATGGTAATCGACACTGCCTCACAAAACATGGCTCAAGTTAGGGCTCAGTCTACGACTCAGGGGCGGATCTAGGGTCTTTTCTGAGGGGGGGGGGTCCAACATAAAAAGGGCACATTCATTTTTTTTTTTTAAATTTTGGTTCCCATAAACGTCAGCGTTTACACAATTTACCGCATATTGACAAAGCAAGGATAAACCAAAAGACATGAAAAAACTGGAATCAAAACCTGGAAACTAAAAGGTGAAATTGCAAAGCGCGCGAAGCGCGCGAAAATTTTTTGGGGAAGCCTGCACTTATAAGAATTTGTACTAAATTAAAGCTTATATCAGTACATAGAACAATTGAGCGGACAGTTGGGCCCTATCGGGCATAACTTCATTGTACTTCCCTTCTCGAGTCACTAGTCGTACCGTACGACAGACACAAGTAAACGTTAACCAGGCTTAGCGAAATGCGATTCAATTCCCGACATTTACATAAATCCATGTATTCTACTTATTAACTTGAAAAGGTGGTTTGTACTATATTTAGCTAGAAGTATAACTGAACTGAGGAAGAGTGGACAAAGCGTACCGAAAGTTTCGGGTTTTATCCCAGAAATTTCCCTCATGAAGCCAAAATAAGTAAAATGACCATGGGTGGCGGCAGAATTTTTCCAACAGGGGGCCGGGCCGCCCAATTTTTTTTCCCACGAGGTTATGGGCAAATCTGATTTTCAAATTTTTTTCAAATTTGTCTGTAATTCATGGCTGGGGTTATTTCTAAGGTTAGGGTTACGTGGACTGGGGTTATTTGGCCTGTTCTTTCATAATCTGGCGTCAGAATTACAAAAAAATGGTTCAAAAGCTGTCATTTTGGAATTAGGGGTGTGGCCTATTTCCAAGAAGCTGATTGGTCCATTGGCATGATTTGCCCATAACCTCGTGGGAAAAAAAATTGTGCGGCCGGGCCATGTCAGCTACCCCAAGTTCCGTCATTCCCTATTTCGAGGGTATGATGAGAAGGGCAAATGTGGGAGCCTCATTATCCCATGTAATTGCAGGCATATTTTGCATTATATCACTTAATACTTCCTGATCCGAGTTGCACACTGATAGTGTTCTTTGAATCTGGATCGTGAAATTGAAAAGCGCGCGAAGCGGGTGAAATTTTTTGATAGGCTTACACATAAAACATATGACGAAACGAAAAAAAAAAAAACTGTAGGGTTTGTAGACCGTATCGGGTGTAACATACATTGTATCGAAACCACCTGGACTACACGATGAAATAGCAAAACTTTGCTCCGTAAGTCGCTCACCAACTGACTGCACCGCATGACACACACAAGAGAACACCAACTAGGCTTTGCGATATGGGATGAAAGTTACGAACTTTACATAAACTGTGTATTCTGCCCATTTGTAACTTGGTAAGGTGGGCAGGACTTGTGCTATCCTGCTATGTGGAATGGAACTATTGAAAAAAATAGAGTAATTCTACAGCGCGCGTAGCGCGTCGAAAATTTTTTGGGTTCTTATTACAGAAATTATCCTCTTGAGGGCAAAAAACAGGTAAACCGTCAATTAGTTGTCGTCGGAGGCTGTGTACTTCCGACTAAGACTCCCCTACGAAACTGTTAAACTTCTCCGATAGGGGGCCAGCCTTCCCAGACGGGGGGCATGAACCCTTCCCTCACCTGGCGCCACCGCAATCTCGACTGGGGGAGGAGGTTAAAATACTGTATGTTGTGTTCCCTATATAGTTGCGGGGCAACTGTCAAAAACACTGTCAGAACAGATGACTGAAGTCGAATGTTTGCTTTTCATTTGCGACAGCAGACTGGTCATCGGTCCAAAGACGTCAAAAAATTGAACCGACTGACATGGCGTTATTTGACCTGGTGGTGATTTTATATAGTAATTTTAAAATGAAACAAACACCAATTCGTCTATTGTGACTTCTGGTCAACTCTTGGCTGTGGACGTTACCTAAGACTGGCTTTTTATTCCCATCACTAGGTCAACAACATAAAAAGGAGAGAGTAATTCCAGACTATAAATATCATAGCGAAACATATTTACCTACTCTCTCTTGTTCACGAGAGGATGGATACTAGAGGGTGGAGGGAAGGTTTCGTAGATGTAGCGTTTAGGGAGTGTGAACAGATTATTATTTTGTAGGACCAAAAGACTTAGCAGTGACCTTTTGAAATCAATATTAAAACCCAATAGTAATGCGTTGCATAAAGCACTAGCTAGTGAGTATGACTTAACATCTGAATGCCCAAGCACGCCACACGTGGTTCCAAGCGAAAAGTGATTAGAATGCCTGATTGTCACGCAGACATGCTGTAGTCACATTCTCTGTAAAACGATTGCACTGTTCGGGTTTCGAGGCGGCCAATATAGGCTACCGTAGTCAAATATATTGCCGAAAGTTTCTGCGATACATGGCTAGACTAGTGAATTGGTCGATACTGGATGGGAGCCTCGGAATTGGACAACACTGTCATTACCTGTGAAACTGTCTCGTTTTTTTTTTTTTTTTTCTTTTTGCTAGTGTGAAAAAAAAAACATATTTTAAAAAAGGGCACATTGGAAAATTTGAGGGGTGGTCCGGACGCCGGCGACCCCCCCCCCTGGATCCGCCACTGCGACTTTATTTTTCTTTCCCGACGAACTTTCGTCGGAATTTCCCACCAGTTCCAACGTAAGAGTCACCGCCGCCCTTTATCGTCGGCATAACCTCTTCTCATCGAGATACAACAGAGACCTGAATAATGCAGAAAAAACGTTTCAAAGGAGGATTAAAAAGAGACTGGTTCCTTATACTAGGATCATTTCTACTACCCTCTATAACATACAAGGTCAGTCGGTTCTAACATGGGATATATCTCGGGTATCCGGCAACCCCAATTCTACAATCAGGCAATGGTACATGCCGCTTCAGGTGCGTTATTGCGTTATTGAAATTGTCAAAGCACATAATCTAAACCTTTCTCGCCTTTCTCACCTTTCGTAATCTATGTAAAGACAAGCTCTACGTGGGTGAAACTGGGACCTCCTTCCGTCTAAGATTCAATAACCACAAGCAGTCAATCCGTGACAATACTCTTGGATTCCCAGTAGCAGAGCACTTTAACCTTCCCCACCATTCCATCGAAAATCTCAAAGTTATCCTCATTGCAAATAACTTTATTTGCGCAGAACAACGAAAGCGTACCGAACTTGTTTGGATAATGAAGCTTAAATCACACATCACCGGACTTAACAAAGACCTTGGTCTTCTAAATCAGTACACGTTCCAGCAAACAATTTAATATCTTCTTTTGTTTGTTATTAAATGCAGCTTCTTGTGCAATTATTGTACTCATTTTGCCTTAAGATCTCGCTGACGGGGTACCGAAAATTTCGTAATACACTTTGTACCTTTTATTCCCCTAAAATCAACCAGTTATGCTCATTATTGCATTCCTTTCTTTATTTTATATATATATATATATATATATATATAGAATATGAGAACGAATGCAATAAAAAGCATAATTGGTTGATTATAGGAGTACAAAATCTATAATTTATTTCGAAATTTTGGTCCCCCTGGAACCTTCTTCAGCGAAATCTTACACCAAAGTGAGTAACTTAATCAAGAAAATAACAAGCAACGAACAAAGCGCTGGAAGTTAGATAAACAAACATAATAGGATTAAAGTGTTTGATGAAAGGTGTATTGATTAAGAAGACCGAGGTCTTTGTTAAGTCCAGTGAGATGTGATTTAAGCTTCATTATCCAATTAGTTCCGTACGTTTACGGTTGTCTGTGCAAGCAAAGTTACTAGCTTTGAGAGTTACTTTTAGATTATCAAGGGCATGACCGGGGAGATTGAAGTGTTCTGCTACTGGGAATCCAACAGCATTGTCTCGAATAGACTTTTTGTGGTTATTAAACCTAAGACGGAAAGAAGTCCCGGTTTCTCCAACACAGAGTCCGTATTTACACAGATTACAATGAAATATGTAAACAACGTTGCAAGAATCGCAATTGAGGATTGGGGTTTTAACGGAAATTTTATATTAGGGATGGTGACCCGCTCTCTCGTGTTGATATGCCTGCAGATTTGGCAGCGTTGCTTGTTGAAACATGTATTACCCCTAGTGTCTTCGTCTGAGGTCAGTAATTTGGACGAAGCGATTAGTCTCCTTAGATTAGGGGGCTGGCGTAGCGCAAGGAGGGGGGGTCAGCAAATAGGTCAGAAAGGGTGGGGTCGTCTTGAGGGATGCAAAGGATTGTTTTAAGGTACGTGCCAGACTGGGGATAAGGGGGTGGAATTCAAAAACGAGGGGGATGCGTTTGTTGGGGTCTTGTTTTTATAGGACAGAAGGTCGTGGCGATTGATTAGAGCGGTTTTACGTATACCCTATTTAATGATACGCATAGGGTAGCCGCACGAAAGAAAGTACCCGGTAAGAAAGGAAATCGAACGGTAGTAGTCAGTCGGGTCGGAGCAAATACGTTTGGTGCGAAGGCATTGGCTGTAAACGATCGATTTTTTGAGATTGGCAGGGTGGGCACTGTCGAAATGCAGTAAAAGGTGCTTATCGGTGGGTTTGCAATAGAGGGAAGTTGAAATGGCGCCAGAGTTCACTGTCATCAGTATGTGAAGGAAAGCGATTTGAGTACTAGAAACCTCGAAAGTGTTTTTATGGAAAGAATTGACATGAGTTTTAGAGCTTTCGAGGGCATCTTTGCTGAGAGTCCAAATTGAAAAAAATATCGTCAATGTAGCGATAGTAGTGTAATGGTTTCAAAAGAAAACTAGATAACATAACAACTTCAAGTTTATGCATGAAAATATTTGCATAACTGGGTGCCATCTTTGTGCCCATGGCGGTCCCTTTGATTTGGTGGAAAAAGTTACCATTAAAAGTAAAAAAGTTATTCTTAAGGATAAAGTAAATCAGTTTGGATATATCACATGAAAGCGTTCGATTGGAGGTGTGATCATGAATAAATTCCTTACAAGCACGGACGCCCTCCTCATGAGGAATATTGGTATACAGTGACGTAACGTCCATGGTAACAAGGAGAGCTTCTGTTGGGAGGGTACCCATATTATTAATGATCCTGAGAAAGTGGGTGCTATCCTGTAAGTAGCTAGGAATTTTGTGTAGTAAGGGGTTGAGAATACTATCAACATAGCCCGAGAGACCCTCGGTGAGGGTCCCAATACCTGAAATAATGGGTCTACCTGGTACACTTATGGAATGAGTCTTAGCTAGTTGGCAAATTTCGGGGAGTGACAAGGTGTTGAAATCCGGGATACGGTCACTAGAATTAACCTTACTAGACAAATGGCTATGAAGCACCTTAGGAAGTTTATGAACTTTGGGAAGGGTGTAAAAATACCCTAATTTGGGTTGAGAGGGGATGAGCTCTCTTACCGTGCCTGAGATGTGTGATGAAAGTCCATCCAAAAGCTCCTTAGAAATAGAATTAAAAGTGCTGACCGGGTCAAAATTAATCTTAACATAACACTTAGTGTCCAATAACTGGTTTTCAGCTTCGTCAATACAGTCCTTGGTATTAAGGAAAGTGACGGCACCTCCTTTGTCTGCTGGGCGGATGACAATAGATTTGTTTCTGAGTAGTTGTTTGATACCAGCCATTTCTCCTTTGGAAAGATTAGTGTAAATGTCGGTGGTAGCATGGCTTCGTAGAAAACCGTCAAGGTGTTTCTTCGCAGTTTTGGCAAAGTTATCAATGTAGGGGTTGCGTCCGGAGGGAGGGGTCCAGTTGGAGTTACCCTTGGGTTTGCATGTTATGCTTGAGTTGTTAAGAGTAGTGTCGTGGCCTTTAGATTCCGCGAAATACTCTCGAAGTCTGACTCACCTAGTGAACTTGTCAAGGTCGGCACAAAGGTCTATCGAAGATAAATTGCTGGAAGGGCAGAATGATAGACCCCTTCCTAGCACGGAACTTTCCTCTTTCGACAGTTCGTAGTCAGAAAGATTAACAATTTTGTCATTTGTAGCACGATTACCGGTACGTCGGAGCGTAGTCGGGAATTTATCAGAAATGGCTGGATGCTGTTGTTCTACAAGGCGTTTAAGAAGGGGGTCTTCACTGGCTAGTCTGTTTAGTTTGCGTAGCTTTCGGGTGAAACATTTGCGGATATGATGTTTGTAAGAACTGTCCAAGGTTTTGAAAACTTCAGAATTGTCGAAATCTGGGGATAAAAGGTCCTTAATAAGAGAAGCAGAAACAAATTGCTAGAAATAGTAGACAAAGAAGGAATGTCCGTAATATATATATATATATATATATATATATATATATATATATATATATATATATATATATATATATATATATATCACCTAAGGTGACGACAATGAAACACAAAGTCATAATTGACATACGGAGTGCAAAACAAGCATATAATTGAGCTTGGAAATCGAAACCTGCTTTGATCTTAAAGAGTTTGAACGTCGAGTACGCCTCAAGGAATATTTTGGTGATGATGACAACTTTGAAACATACACCACAGACTACGTTAGTTCCCAAATCTACATGGACCCCTCCTGAAGGCCGGAATGTATACATTAACAATTTGACCAAGGCAGCTAGAGCCCACGTGGACTCATTTCCAAACGACCATCTACATGATATCCACCGGAACCTTACCCCATCACAGCACAGGGCCATCGGAAGTTTACGAAGAAACACCGACATTATTATCAGACCCGCTGATAAGGGAGGATGTGTCACCCTTCTTAATACACAAGATTATATTGCTGAAGCTGAAAAACAGCTTAACGACAGCTTAACGACTTTAGGTTTTATCGGCAAATTACGGACATTCCTTCTTTGTCTACTATTTATAGCAATTTGTTAGACACTCTCTCAGATAATATTTTACCAACTGTTCAGAAACTTATACCTAGCAACCCTAAGGTAGGCACTTTTTACATACTTCCTAAAATTCATAAACTACTTAAGCTTATAGAAAACTCCAAAAAATTCTCCACCCTACCCTCCCACGACGCTGGCCTTTGCAGCGAAGAAATTTACAAACTTGCCAAAACGCTCAAGATAATTCCTCCTGGTAGGCCTATTATCTCGGGTGTGGGAACCCTCTCCGAGGGTTTGTCAGGTTATGTGGATTCCTTACTTAATCCGTTGCTCCCTAATATCCCCAGCTTCATACAGGATACGACTCATTTTTTACGTGTCCATAATAATATCGGTATTCTACCCTCCAACACCCTCTTGATGACCATGGACGTCACATCCCTTCATACTACTATCCCCCAGGAAGGCATATCAGCCAGCAGAGAATTTATGTTAAGACACTCCTTCAAACAAACCCTCGCCGATGACGTCTCCAATTACATCATCAAATTCATCCTCACCAATAACTTCTTCACTTTTAACAATAAAAGTTACTTACAAATCAAAGGCACCGCTATGGGAACCAAGATGGCTCCTTGTTACGCAGATATCTTCATGGGGAAACTTGAATCAGAAATGCTAAATTCGTTTATTCTTAAACCCATTCACTACTATAGGTACATTGATGATATATTTTTTGTCTGGCCCCACGGTTTGGACTCTCTAGAATCTTTTAAATCCCACGTCAACTCCTTTCACCGAAGTATAAAATTCACCTTTGAGGTTTCTGACTCCAAAATTTCATTCCTAGATGGTTTAGTTTAGTTACACTCAAACTCCCTATCCACATCCGTTTACTATAAGCCCACCAATAACCATTAGTTCTTACACTTCGAAAGTGCCCATCCCCTCAGTCTCAAAAAATCAATTGTAAATAGCAAATGTCTTAGGATTAAACGGATTTGTTCTGATAAGGAGGACTTCAATACTGAAATTTCTAAGAATATTTACTTTTTTCTTTTAAACGGTTGTCCCATGAGTGTCAGGGTATAGAGAAAGCTAATAAGTTTAAACGGGAGGACCTCCTTACCTAAATCATCCTCTAAAGCATCTTTGCCAAGTGACAATGAGGTGTGAACCCGCTACAAACATTTCGCTAAAAACCCGACAAACGGCCCATTGATCGGGAAATTAAAAGTGTGAGATTCTGTAAGGGGCAGTTTCATGGCATGAAATCTAAAAAAAAGAACCAGCGATCGCATTCCTCTGGTTTTGGAACACCACCCACTCACCATTCCCTCGCACGCACTATCAAACGAAATTTTGCTCTTCTTAAAAGTGATTCTTCCCTTCCCACCACCTTTAATAAGCCACCCCTGTTACTCCTCCGTCAACCCCCGATCTTCGTCAATTGCTAACGTCTTCGAAACTTTCACCTTTCAAACCACCCCTAGGAAACGTTTCTTGTCATAAACCCCGGTCCAAATTTGTGAGCACATGTCCCTGGGTTCACCTATTTGCCTTCCTAACTTAAAATGTCCCATTAGACCCCCCAATCTTGACTGTGATGCTCAGAATGTGATCTACTTTATTGTACTATGTGTACAAATGGTCTCTATGTTGGTGAACTGGTACTAAATTTCGCTACAGGTTTAACAATCATAAGAATTCTATCCGAGACAATACACGCGGTTTTCTAGTGACCGAACACTTTCAATGGCCAATCATTCCCTCCAAACTTTGAAATATGTCTTGCTTAGTTCAAACATTCATTCTGCTCGACACCGCAAACATACAGAACTAAGCTTTATCCTTAAATTCAGTACACTCACCAACCGGCTCAATAGAGATTTGAGCCCTCTCAACCATTACACATTCTACAATGCTTCTTGAGCGATTCATGCTTGTTTACTTTGTTGTCTGTTCATCATTATTTGTAAATTTACCTTAAATTTACTCTTGCGTGCATTAGTCTTAAGTCTATCTTGGCTGAAGAAGGTTCCAGGGGAACCGAAAATTTTCAAGCTCAAATATATGCTTGTTTTGTACTTCGTATGTCAATTATGACTTTGTGTTTCATTGTCGTCATTTTATCAGTTATTTATTCGGAGTACACGTGGATACCTCATTTTCTCCTTTATATATATATATATATATATATATATATATATTCATATTCATTCGCAGCCATCTGAAGAGTGTGTTAGCACGAAACCACTAGGCTGGTAATGGCTTAATATCCAGTTGTACTGATTCGTATACATACATACATACATACATACATACATACATACATGCATGCATGCATGCATGCATACATACATACATACATGCATACATACATACATACATACATACATACACACATACATACATACATACATACATACATACATACATACATACATACATACATACATACATACATACATACATACATACATACATACATACATACATACATACATACATACATACATACATACATACATACATACATACATACATACATACATACATACATACATACATACATACACCCATACTCACCCTCGCTTCCTTAGCGGTACGCGGGAAATGTACCGGTAAGGAATTGGCGGGATTTCCCCATTAGCCTGGCTGACCTCCAACTAACCCAGCAGACGTACGTGCCTGGAGGGCGGGCTGCTTGCCAAGGCAGGCACGTGCAGCCGCGCGAGACTTCTCATTGCAGCGACGGAATTTTCGGGCAGCTACGCCAGTTTCGAGCTCCGCGTGAGCTAGGAAAGACGTGCGAGAGCTGAGCTCTCGCCGGCTGTACCGTGTCCTGTTAAGGACGTGTTGCTGAGTGCACCCATAGCCACAGGATCGCTCACACACCGCGGGTGCACCCATACTCACCCTCGCTTCCTTAGCGGTACGCGGGAAATGTACCGGTAAGGAATTGGCGGGATTTCCCCATTAGCCTGGCTGACCTCCAACTAACCCAGCAGACGTACGTGCCTGGAGGGCGGGCTGCTTGCCAAGGCAGGCACGTGCAGCCGCGCGAGACTTCTCATTGCAGCGACGGAATTTTCGGGCAGCTACGCCAGTTTCGAGCTCCGCGTGAGCTAGGAAAGACGTGCGAGAGCTGAGCTCTCGCCGGCTGTACCGTGTCCTGTTAAGGACGTGTTGCTGAGTGCATACATACATACATACATACACACATACACACATACATACATACATACATACATACATACATACATACATACATACATACATACATACATTCTTAACAAAGTAAACCAGTCAATGGTAGAGTGCTCAAACCTATGAAGGGAGCTTAAATATTGAAAGATTGGGACCCTACGGTACTGCAAGGCAGCTTTACAGCACTGTTTCGTAAGGGCCCACTCTTCAGAAGCCTGATGTAGAATGGTGTCAACAAAGGTTTGGCACTGGTTTGTAGTGCCCGTTTTTAACCGTACATTGGATGTCGTAATCTTCTTCTGAAGCACGGACACGAACAATCTGAGTGAGCAAATATACGCTACCTGATTGAATAATTGCACAACAGATGTTTATTTCTGTGTCTGCAAGATCTTATAAGTTCGTTTCGTTTCTTAAGAGTGGCTAAGGAATTTTTGTGTATGATGGAGAACTTTTCTTCGAGGCAGAGTTTGCAAGTTTTAGATGATGTAGTGTAGGCACGGGCATTGCTTATAAGTTTCCACTTCACAGTGGGCTCTACATTAGTATCCTTTAGTTTCCAAATGTATTCGCTGAGTGTACTTGTATTTCTGTTGTTTTTGTGATTGAAGCTGGACTTGTGTGCAGTGTACCTGTTTTTGAAGGTGTTTTCTGTTAAACCACTGTATGATTCTTCTTTGTTGTTGTCGTGGCGTGTTACGTTGCTCTGGTACACTATATTATCGGCGAGGCAATTATCCTCCAGTGTTCATTGGGTTTACGCCCTGCAGCTGCAGTTGTTTTGCCATGCTGGTTGTGTATTATGTTTTGCCAGTATGTGTTTGTTGTGCTCTGATGTTACTTGGTCTATATTTGCGATGCAGCTGTAGCTCAGTTTTACCGTGTTTCTGTTGAGTAATGGATGTAGTTTGTGTTCAGGTGGGAAGCAGTTGTGTAAGAGGTTGAAAAACTTCTTGCAAACGTTGGTGGTGACAGTGTCGCTAAATGGGGGGTTGAACCAGGTTATGTTTCTGTTGCGCCTCCGTTTTGTGGCCTTGGTGTGTTGACTGGTGTTAGGCGACTGAGGTTTGTAATTAAGGTGGTACCCGTAACAGCTCTTTCGTAGTGCTACTTGGTATATGGGTGCTGTGGCATTAAATGTGGTTTTGTTTGATGAGGTGTTAGTTAGTCTCCTGTTCATACTTTCTGGGATGTTCCTTATGATGAGTGGTGGATGGTTGCTCTGTTTGTAGACGTAAAGTGGGGTGTTGTTGGGTTTCAGATATGGCTTGTATGTCCCGGTGTGAAGGTCAAGTGTTAGGTCTAAGAAATTCACTACTTTTTTGTTGGCTTCGATTTCTATTTTTAAGTTGTTGTTTGCGAATATTTTGCATATTTCTTTCTTAATAATTTCTGTTTATCTAGGTGTAGTTCTGCAAACTGCCAACCCGTCGTCTCTGTGCAGGCTGACATTAATGTTGATGTGTTGGAGCTGTGATAAAATGTATAGCCCTACTAGTTCACAAGTTTCAGCACCGTTGAAACTACCCATGGTAACATCAAATGAAGGGTCTGTTCGTTTGCACCATGTTGATTTGCCATTGAAAAGCATAGTTTTCTTCGCTTGGAAGATAACTATGCTTTTCAAACGGTGTTACTGTGGTGAAATTTGAAGCAAAGTCCAGGCCTTGTTTAGGAGTTTAGCGGTTATTGAGGGGTAGAACTGATAGATATCGAAAGCAATGAATGAATGTTGATGTTTGTTGTGCACCTTGTTGAACCAGTCTATGACTTCGCCTGTGTTTTTCCACTGGTTGAAACCCGAGGATTGTATGATGTTTGCATTAATTCTTTCAAGTAATTGTTTGCTGATTTTACCGATTTCTGATTTCGATGGGTTAATTAGTCTACATGTAGGTATGTTGTTGAAGTTTGGTTTATGGTCTTTTAACGTACTTAAAGCTTGGTTTTCACCCGTTGTGTCGATTCTGTCACTGATCTCTAATTTGGAGGCTATAGCTTTGTCGGCTGTTGTGATCTGCTTTAGTGTGTTCGGTGGTGCTTTCTTGTAGGCTTTGTTTACTAGTATGTTTCGCTCGATTAGTTTGTTGTACTGCTAGGTGTCCAGTTTGTAAAAGTTGTTGTTTTTGTCGGCTGCAACGTATACTCTCGTGTCTGTTTTGATTTTGTTCATGTCAGTATGTAATTGGTTTGGAAGGGCCCGTGCCTCCACAATATCATCTAAAACTTGCAACCTCTGCCTCGAAGAAAAGAAAACCTTCCTTAGCCACTCTTAACAAACGAATCGAACTCATAAGCTCCTGCAGACACAGAAATAACCATGTGAAGCTGTGCAATAATTCAAACAGGTAGCGTATTTTTGCTCACTCGGATTGGTCGTGTCCGTGCTTTAAAAGACGAGCCTGACATCTAAAATACGGTTCAAAGCGGGCAGACAACACCATTCTACATCAGTCCTACCACACTGGGCCCTTACGAAACAGTGCTGTAAAGCTGCCTTGCAGTACCCTATAGTCCCAACCTTTCTATATATATATATATATATATATATATATATATATATATATATATATATATATATATATATATATATATATATATATATATATATATATATATATATATATATATATATATTATATATATATATATATATATATATACCCAGATAGCACACTTACGTTGGGCCAACATTGTCATATGGTTGGCGATCGTTGGCAGTGGTCGCGGTTGGCTGATGGTAATTGGGCCAACATTGGGCCAACGTAAGGTGTCCAACCGTTGGTAGAAATGCATTGGCCCAACGTTGTACCAACATGTACCACCCAACGGTGGAATTCCGACACTGGCCCAACGTCGAACCAGCGGGGCGTTTACATGGAGCTGACTTTTCAGTAGTACTCATCTTTTTTAGTTTTTTTTTAAATAAAAATGCAGGATGGATATGCAGCCCCCCAAAAATTCCCAGCAATATTCTTGTAAGGATCCTACAGGAACTTGTTGGAGTAGCAATGGAGTAAGAAAAAAACCAGTAAGCCACAACTGGAAAAAGCCTTGGCCTGCCCGACTTAAAGCAATTGGTTACAAACTGAGCTGTAAAACCTCATCTAACTAACAAACTAACTACAAGAATATGTTACTTTCCCATTCAGGAAAGACTCGATCATTCCTGTAGGAAGTGTATTCACAACATACTGTCTACTTCATGCAGTGGATGCATGGAGGCGGGTTCAACTCCATTGTGACTGATCAGCAAAGTCAATTGTGTCACAACAAAGGGCTTTTGAAATGCTTCCTCTGTATGTGCAGTGTGCTGTGTGAAGCCATGGATTTGACTTTGTATGTGGTGTGGGCCTGCTTAAGCAGTGTTATATTGCATTAGTGTATTAACAGACTCCTTGACAGTAGTGGTATGATGCAGGCTACTCTGTAGTTGTAGTAAAAGAAGGTTGTGTATTGGACACTCAGTGTTTAAAATCTGGAGAAAACATTTGCTGTAAAACAGCTCTGGACTGCAGTATCCAAAAATCAGTGTTATGGAACCATTTGATTCTGTAATTTATTTCTTTGGGATATTCTTTAGAGACTGGAAGAATCTGACATATTGACTGGATAACCTAATTGAAGCTTCAATTTTCTCTGGACTATCTTTTCTGTTAAAGTTAAACCATACAACTTACTATATTGTCATGTCAGGTTATGCAGTAATTTTAAACTGCAGTGACAACTGAATGCATGCATGCAGCTGCCTGAATGTGCTACTGCTAATACAAAGAAAAGGACTATATGTTCATCTTTTCTCAGCAAAGTGGATGTCAGTTGTAGGGCTGCTATAGTTATTTTTAAGAGAAGCAACATAACTTAAACAATGAGCAATTAATCATGCAGACATTTATTTGTCATCCTGTATCTTCTACTTGAATGAAATTTGTATTTAAGCATTAAGAATGAGTGAACTCTTTTAATGCTTTGAACTTAAATAGCTATGTCACCATATGCACAGGTCCCCAACAGTCAGTGCATGCTCCTACAGTTAATAGATCTTAGTCCAACGTCTATCCAACATCATGCCATCATTAAGCCGATCATTGGGCCAATGTTGGTCCAATGTACTGTTACCAACGTTGGTCCAACGTTGGGTCAATGTTCTGCTTCCAACGTTGGCCCAACGTTGGGCCAGTGTTGGATCATTGTTGGATATACGTCAGAAGCCAACATCATAACGATGAGCAGCCAACCAAACCCCAACGTTGAGCCAACTATGATCCAATGTTGCTGCCAACGTTGGTCTAACGTTGGCCCAACTATGGTGTGCTATCAGGGTATATATATATGTTGGAGAAACCGGGACTTCCTTCCGCCTTAGGTTTAATAACCACAAAAAGTCTATTAGAGGCAACCCTTTTGGATTCCCAGTAGCTGAACACTTCAATCTCCCCGATCATGCCCTTGATAATCTAAAAGTAACTCTCATAGCTAGCGACGTTGTTTGCACAGACAACCGTAAACGTACGGAACTAATTTGGATAATGAGGCTTCAATCACACCTCACTGGACTTAACAAAGACCTCGATCTTCATAATCAGTATACCTTTCACCAAACGCTTTAATCCTATTATGTTTGTTTATCTAACTTCCAGCAAATTAATTGTTGCTTGTAATTTTCTTGATTAAGTTACTCACTTTGTTGTAAGATTTCGCTGAGGAAGGTTCCAGGGGAACCGAAAATTTCGAAGTAAATTTAAGTTTTGTACTCCAATAATCAACCAGCTATGCTCTTTATTGCACTCGTTCTCATTAAATATATATATATATATATATATATATATATATATATATATATATATATATACGACATCTTATAACAGGAGCGACAACCGCACAGCTTCCTCAGCTGCAAGACACTCCCCCAGTCAGTACCGAACAACCGGTCAGACCGACTCCGTCAGTTAGGTTACCTCCTCCTTCCGTAATGTCTCACCCGAGTTTAACCAGGCTAACAGATTACTCGCCTCTGATTTCCAACCCTACACCTGAACCATTGACGATATTTTTTTTTCATTTGGGCCCACGGCAAAGATGCCCTCGAAAGCTTTAAAACTCATGTCAATTATTTCCATGAAAGCATTAAATTCACTTTCGAGGTTTCTAGTACTCAAATCACGTTCCTTGACATACTGATGTCAGCGAACTCTGGCGCCATTTCAACTTCCCTCTATTGCAAACCCACCGATAAGCACGTTTTACTGCATTTCGACAGTGCCCACCCTGCCAATCTCAAGATATCGATCATTTACATCCAATGCCTTCGCACCAAACGTGTCTGCTCCGACCCGGCCGACTGCGACTGTTCAATTTCCTCTCTTGCCGGGTACCTTCTTTCGTGCCGCTACCCTCTGCGTATCATTAAACAGGGTATACGTAAAACCGCTCTAATCAATCGCCATGACCTTCTGACCTATAAAAGCAAGACCCCCCCCACAAACGCATCCCTCTCGTTTTTGAATTCCACCCCCTTATCCCCAGCCTGGCACGTACCTTAAAACAATCCTTTGCATCCCTCAAAGACGACTCCACCCTTTCTGACCTATTTGCTGACCCGCCCCCCTCCTTGCGCTACGCCAGACCCCTAATCTAAGGAGAATAATCGCTTCGTCCAAATTACTGACCTCAGACGAAGACACTAGGGGTAATACATGTTGCAACAAGCAACGCTGCCAAATCTGCAGGCATATCAACACGAGAGAGCGGGTCACCATCCCTAATATAAAATTTCCGTTAAAACCCCAATCCTCAATTGCGATTCTTGCAATGTTGTTTATATATTTCTTTGTAATCCGTGTAAATAATAACCACAAAAAGTCTATTCGAGACAATGCTATTGGATTTCCAGTAGCAGAACACTTCAATCTCCCCGGCCATGCCCTTGATAATCTAAAAGTAACTCTCACAGCTAGTATCTTTGTCAAGTTTGCACAGAAAACCGTAAACGTACGCAACTAATTTGGATAATGAAGCTGCAATCATATCTCACTGAACTTAACAAAGACTCCGGTCTTCTTAATCAATACACCCTTCATCAAGCACTTTAATTGTATTATGTTTGTTTATCTAACTTCCAGTGCTTTGTTCGTTGCTTGTTATTTTTTTGATTAAGTTACTCACGTTGTTGTAAGATTTCGGTGAAGAAGGTTCCAGGGGAACGAAAATTTCGAAATAAATTGTAGATTTTGTACTCCTATAATCAACCAGTTATGCTCTTTATTGCATTCGTTCTCATATTCTATTTTAATATTGGAGTATACGTGGAACTTAACTTTTCTGCTATATATATATATATACATACATAATTATATACATACATATATATACATATATATTACATTAATATTATATATATTATTTATTATTTTTCTTTTGAAAACTTTGTACAAATCTTCTCTCATCAATTCTAAAAGTAAACGTTACAAATAAGAAGGATTAAAGTATTTTGATGGATTGCCTTCTCTGATTAGAATAATAGAGACCGACCAGATCTGGAGTCGTCAGTTTGTACGTTCTGGAACTTCCGAGCCGACAGAGAGAGGGGAAATTGGTCAACAGAGGGATGTAAATTCGTTTCAATTACTTCCGATGGACTGATCTCATGCGAATGCACCCATCTAACAAATTTTGCTGTTCTAATGGTGAGGAATCTCGATTGAAATGCTGCATAAGATCTGCATTTCCAAGTAACGATCTGGCAAAGCAGTTCCGTGGGAGGATTGCTAAGCTAGACTGATGCACGAGCGGCAAACTGGGTGGGAGCGAAACATATAGTTTTTGTATTTTAAGCATTTTTTAACTGTCAATTTTATGCAGTTCGTCAATATCTCTTTAACGAAAATCTTAAAGCAGAAAATGATTGTAGGAGCTGGCGCCCCACCTTTTTCCCAATGCTCAAGAGTAAAAACATTTTTACCTATTAGAAAACGACTGCTGGTGAAGCTCTTTGTGGAATAAAACATTAATGAATAATAGTGAAATTGTTTTTCAATTCTAAATAGATGTCATTAAAAAACGTGGCCATCATTGTGCGTGATTCTGTATGCGCGGTACCCGCAAACAGTAGCCTTAAACGTAAAACGTATTCCGCCAAGGGAGCAAGACTCTGGACCAGTTAATGCATCACGGCAAGATTCAGATCTCTTAAGCCTTGTCTTGTCCTCCAGAGTAGTTGATAAATGGGAGGTTTTGTGGTGTAATGACCCTAGTGAGTAGACAGGGGTTTGTAACTTGCTCTTAAACTGTTATGACAGCATAGCTGAAAGTAAAGTGATGTGGGGGAGGTTTACTGTCTCATACAATAATACAGATGGAGTTTTCATTTTCTCTGCACAGAACATTTTCTACCATGATTCCTTGACGGAAAGTCAGCTTAGAATTCTTGAAGTGACAACCTACTTCGGCTGCGGTGCATCAATCTTGGGTCTTTTCATAACGATTGCTGCATTCTTATTACACAAGTAAGCGCTAACATATATTGATATTTGGTTCACACCCTACATTTTTACCTCTTTAAATTTTTCATAACTTCTACTCAACATTAATATACTAATCTTTCTTAATGCTTCCGTGACTGTAGGTAATCTGCAGTTACGCTAATCACTTTTATGTTCATGAGCAAGTTGGAGGGCATTTCGGCTGCTCTGAAGGTTCACAGGGTACTGAACAGCAGCGTTAAATAAATTACCTATAGCATTGGAATGATTGAATTTCGAGTGGACTATATTCAGTCTGAAACTAGAGTGACTGCAAGCTACCTTTGGAAGTCGTCTAGAATATTATTCTAAGCGGAATGCGTCATTGTTTATCCAATGATGCAGTATTAATCATTTGGCTAACTCGTTTTGTGTGTTACCTAACACATTAGTACGAAGCAAATGAAGACCAATACACATTCGCGGACCTCCCTTTGGGTCCTCACTTATTGTGACATTTAATATCGTCTGAATTCAGAAGTAGAACCCAGTCTCTACTTCAATAACACATTTCACAGAATCTACATGTTAATGCTCATGAATTGAGCTCTCAACCGTTATATGGCCATACTAATCCGACTGTTTTCAATTCAGTGTAAGGAGAAACTCGTATTAATACTTCATCATTGAACTTAAAGAGACTTTAAGTTCTTTTCCGGTGGGTTTTACAAGTTCACCAACAAGGTTAACAGAGTCAACATGATCAAACGAACAAATACAACCTTAAGGAACCCTACTCTTAGCATTACTAAATTGTGCTGCAAACTGGCCAAATGTTTGGAAGCTTCATCATATAATGTAAAAATTAATAACAAATTTCCTAAATCTTTTGTAATACTATTATCAGCAAAAGGGATAATCTTGCGTGGTGGAGGAGGACCAACATTTCCTAGTGGTTTTGAACGTCTAGCTCTCGTTTTCTCAATCGCCATCTAGTGCATGGTATCTTTCTTATTGTTTCGTAAACAGAAATCTTCGAAAGAAGACACCCAGTAAAATTTTGATCTGTCTTTGTGCTACTCTTATTGGTTTATACACGTCCTTTCTAGTGATGGCTATCCTTGACTCCGAGAGAAGAGGAGTTTTTCTTAGCGATTGGTCCTGCACACTATTGGCGTCGATAGTGCATTTCTTAACACTGTCATCGGTGGCGTGGATGTCTGTGGAGGCAGTAAATATGTATTATCTCTTCGTCCGAGTGCTCAACAGTCATGTTTCAATGTTTATGTTGAAAGCATTTGCTTTTGCCGAGGGTGAGGGATACATTGTCTACCAAGTTACTACTGTGATATGCGAGTATTTCTCCTGAGCCATCCTTCCAATGCTTTTAAAACTTCAACGGAAATCATGCGTCCATATCGTATCTGCTAAATTTATTTATACAGTAAAAACGATGCTTCAATCACTCCCTTCAACCTATGAGGAACTTTTGCACTGGACATCATACAAAAAAAAGCAAACATTGATTTGCAGGGAAATGTACATTGAGTCAAATATTTGCAATAACCACATGTTTCAAATTTCTGTTATTTGGAATAAAATGAAAACGCTTTGGATGTACTTACATTTTTCACACACACATTTACCTCGAAGAAATGACAAACAAATGAAGTTGCACACTTTGAAAGAAACCTACGATTTGCAAACTGTCCTGAGTTTAAACGGTGGTGGAACAAAAACATAACGTTACAAATTATATCCAGACAACACAATTAAGCATACGTTGACTACGAAAAATGAACTAATCTCTTGACATCGTCCTAGACCGAGTATACAATACTCTTAAATATGCCTATGATGTTTGGATTAATTTTTGTTTGTTTTATTGTAGTTCCACTTTTTAATATATTTATTTATTTATTTTTCTTTTTGAATTTACAGGTTTTCCATTTGTAGTGGTCTGCTTAACTCTGGGGATATCCCATTGGGCTGGATCAGATTACTTTCGCAAAGATGTGTATGTATACTGATTATTATAATGTAATAGATTGGACTCTGCCAGCATTCAGGCTTGTTAGGGAAAAGAGATATTAACTTGGCGAAACAAAAATTAAGGAGAAATCTTCCAGCAGCTCCTCAACAATAACATCAACAATAGTTGTAAAAACTGTTTCAAATCATTTTGATTTTACTTCATCAATTAAACCGCTTTTTCAATTAAGTTTATAAAAGGTAGTCACATTCAGTTGTAAATGGAAAAAGCCAATTTGTTTAAAGATGCAAGTTAATGGAAGCAGTCACTCTTTATTGGTTCATTGTATCCAAAGTTCCCAATCACGTAGGACGCTGGTTCCCCAAGGGCTGAATACAGCGCGTATGTAGTTACAATTGACATGTCAGTGACCAACCCCGCGGGAATTTTATTTTACCCAGAAAAAAATCAGGGCGAAGACATGTTTTCTGCTTAATAAGCAAATCTTCTATTTATAACCGTCAGAGCTCAAATAATGTTCAATTGGAGAGAAAACAAACGGCAATTTCAGAAATGCATGAAGAAACCGTGAATTAAGCGAGCGCAAATTCTGTCGGTAGCGCGAGACTTGGAACTTTGTGGTTTCCAAGTCAACATTCTCACCACTGGTGTATTTGCAGTTTATATGTGAATGTTGGAAACGTGTAGTGTTCAAAACAACTTGGTAAAGGAAATTATGTTATAATGCGTTATGGTAGCAATTGATCACTGAAGTTGGGCTTGGTTAAGTCTCATTATGATATGGTTTCCCTTAAACAGTTAGCTCTTCTAATTTCTTTTCCGTCACCGTTAGTGCCTATGTGTGTACTGTTTTATTACCAAAGTATTCGCGGACAACAAACTTAAGGAGAAACAGGGAGCAAGCTAGGTCAATTGATTGATACAAACACTATCGGAGAGCTACCAGCTATTGCAATTGTACAAAAGCCCCAAACTGGAAGTTGGTATTGTAACGCTCATGATTTTTTGATTTCTGATTGTCATGTATCAAAGTTATACAGAGGCTGGTACTACTGACAGACTTGTGTAAGGCACGGTCGGTGTATACTAAAACCTCAGAGAAAAGTCCTCATGTGGCGATAAAAAATAGAAGAGAAAATGAAAAGGAAGACAAAAAGGTTTCAGAGGTTGGGTTGATAATATGACATAACCTTCTGCCTTCTCCTTTTTATTTTTAGGTGTTTCCTAAACTACCCATGGGTGACGCTGTGTGGTGTGGCCGTTCCTTTGTCCATTCTTATCGTGTTCAACATTGTGATATATGCTATGATCATCTACAAGCTGAATAAACGCTTACCTGGGAGGCACAGATCTGACAATTCAAAGAGCCCCGAACGGCTAAAACAGTTTCAGAATGCAGTTTCCATTTTCCTTTTGCTGGGGGTCACGTGGGGGCTGGGTTATGTTTGTTTCATTCCGACTGGTCAGGTGTTTTCTTTCGTGTTCCAGCTATTATTTGTTATCTTTAATTCCATGCAGGGGTATTTAATCTTTATGCTCTATGGAATGAGAAACCCACTTTTCCGTAGAAAGTGGCGCAAATTGTGCTTATTTTGTCCGAATACTGCCATACAGACATCACTTGTAGAGACAATATCTTCCTCAAAAGAACACTATTCCGTTAGCAAAAATGAGAATATATCAAATAGTTTTTTGCCTTCAACATTTCCCATCTCTTCCCCAGAGAGAAGAAGAATTGATTCTGTGGAAAACTGATTGCATGAACGGGTTTCCACGTGTTTTCGGCCTACTGCCAAGAGGCACTTTATTTAAGTTAAAACTTAGTTATAACAATTTTATTAAACTGAGGATAAATTGTTTTGAGTGAAAAAATAAAGTCGAGCTCTTCGAAATTTTAACGGGTCATTTCAAATTAAGTCGATGGCCGACGCCTGAGAACTAAACGGAAGTCAATTAAAAGGACCTGAACCACAAGACGTTTTCAAGGCAAGTGCCCTTCAAATTTGACTAAGCCCCTAAATTATCGTAATTTTCCTCATTACTTCATATCCATCTGTCCAGAGGCGGTTCATTCATCAGTGGTAATTCATGCAGAAGTAAATTTTTAGGCATTCTTTCTTGAAGAAAATTGCGGTTCCTAGAAAAATGGTGCAAAACTGATTCGTATGAGTTACATGTCTTAGTTTAGAAAGCTACTATGAAATCAGGGGACATCTGCAACAAAATAGGAAACCCCAAAATATGATTTGCATTTGTTTTTGAGCGATGCTTTGTTTCAGAATAAGGCTTTCAAAATCAAATCAATAGAAACATCTGCACTGACATCAGCTATATACTAGGGATCTCGTAGTCGCCTAAGCTGTTGTGAGATACCAGAAAAAACGCTGGGTGTTGTAAAAGTACTACGGGATGTATCTAATTTCAAATATTTACTGCGTAATATGCTGAACAACGTACAAATATTAACGACTGAATATAGGACAACACAATAGCTGTATGCTGTTTCTTTAGGTTTTGCAGTATGATTATGCTTGGGATAATCATTTTTCAGGGAACGTTCTGCTGATTTGAATATCTTTAAAGTGGTTTGAATGAAGGTTTAAAACCTGGAATATCATGTAATGCAGAAAAGTAAGGGCATTGAGATATGCTGCAGGAGCTAAGAGTGATTACCCTGCCGTAGGATGTTCAAAATGTGACATCTCAATTAGTTTCCTCGCGTTTTACCATTCTGGAAATCAGCGTTTGTCCTTCTGTGGCTAAAACTATGGTAATTTGACGTTTATGGAGGTTTTCTACTGGGTTGTGTTGTTTTTGTAGATACTGAATTGTGATTCTTATGCATAACTTGCTCAAACTCTCACAAATTAATAGCAACGATGATGCATTAAAAACTGTTAACTATCCAGAAAGTCTGTCATTTTGGATTCCCACCAAAATATCCCTAAATGGTGTATGTTTGGTAAATCGTTGTGTAGCATCAAACAACAGACACTCAATAAGTAAACATGCGGCTTTTATCGAATCGTAATAAAAATGTGGCATTTAGGGGTGTGCTGATTTCAAAATGTATCCTTTTGAAGATTACATTAATGATACGGGCATTTGGCCTATGTCAAACGAAGGGAAATTAATATTAGAAATGTTCATGTAGTGATGACTACTGAATAAAAAACACTTTTCCAATTATCATTAAAACTGTACCTAGGCCTATAGTCTATGTGTCGTTTTCTTTTTGTTGAAACATCAAGGTAGCACACATTGACGCCAAACTTGCAGACTAAAATGATTGGAATTAAATGGTTGTATTGTGAGTTTTCTTTTTCTTTTTCATTCTCTTCTTGGTAAATGTGTTTAATAACTGTTAAGGTGTTCCTGTCCTATCCCTGACATGTCATTATATGCAAATAGCAAGGACCAGTTTAGGATTTCCTTTAAATAAGTGCATAATGAAACCGATTTTTCGTATGGAAACAGTCTGAGCCTTTCCTTGTCAATTTAAATCATATTTCCTGAGAATTGGTAGCAAACGGGGTAACAAATTGTGTTTTACTTAGCGATGAAAAACACAGTCATGAAGGCCCACGATTGACTTATGTAATGTCTTGTCAGTATTCGGTATTTCAAAGGGTAAAAAGCAAAACTGGATCTACCAATTTGCATAATCTTCAGCAAAATTTAATGAAACTTCAAGCATACAGGCACAACATGCTTGGCAGGTCTGTTGTAGACTCTTTCGTTTCAAAACGCGAAAAGTAAAGGATAAAGGTCAAATAGTGATATTTTTTCCAAAAGGAAGCACTGCATTGATATGACATGACTGTGACCTTAATAACATGACATAAATGTGACCTTAATGTCAAGTACTAACAAACTATGTTTAGTTTTTGTAAATGAGATCGCAGGTCACATAAATGTAGAGGTCAATTGTAAATTGTAAGTGCAAGTTCGTGTCAAATACTCTACCCAAACGGCTTGGTCGTTTTTCTGAAAATGTAGAGGAAATGTCTCATAGAGTAACTTACTCTATGAGTCAATCTTTGTCAATCGTTGCACACACCTAAGTGATTTCAACATACATTGTGAACATTTAAAGAGGAGAGAGAGGAGTTTCGCCCCCTGGACCCCACCCATCGAGGTTAACGCTTGTGTGCTCGCCCTGCACAGTGGATCATATGCCACACACATATATATATATATATATATATATATATATATATATATATAACGCTAATTCCCACCTTAAGGGGAAATTGTTATATCTGCTTGTACATAGGGCGAAAAAAAGATATTTAAAAACATAAGAAATAAATTCGCCCTAACGTCTAAAAATATAATTAACGTTATTTCAATGGGCAGCCATCCGTTCGTGTTAACAGCTAGGTGTCCGTAAATTTGACAACTTTGAAGTAATGGCATCTAGTTTGTAAATCTTAGAGGGCGCTCTTGTAAGTTTACGTATTCCTATAGAAAAAGTGTGTGGAAACGTTAAGGCGAAACTTATATTTCACCCGAATTTTTTTTTCCCCTTAAGGTCGACTTTTCAACAACAACTTTCCCCCTAAGTGCCGAATTAGAGAAATATATATATATATATATATATATATATATATATATATATATATATATACTACGTTTTCTGGGATGACAATGTTGGCAAGTATGACTAAGTGATTAATGGTCAAAAGTAGAGGTAAAAGCCTAAAGTTTGTAAAACTCGATTTTTGTCTGTAGCTCATGATTAACTCTCCTTTGATATGTAAACTCTTCAGGTGTAAAAAAGTCAATTCTCACCAAAGTATGTTGTTGCCATAGAAGCTGTTGTCAAAGGACATTTGGTTGAATGTCATATATAAGTTGTGTCAAAACAAATCCTAAACGGCTGGACCGATCCTTTAGCTTGACCACACGTAGAGGGAAAAGCTTAGATGATACTGAGGGGAGGATTTCTATCTCCATGTACCATTGCTGTCAAATTTCTCAAAAATTTACACTGAAATTGTCTCATCTGGACAACAGTCCAGTTGGATCTTCAGAAGATGATTCCATAAGAGAAAGTGGTAATGTTCAACTGGGTTTGGTAATTGTACCGAAATTTTTTATTTTTGTCCACATTCTTCGTTACTTGTAGAAGTTTTTTTTTTTTTTTATGATAACACTTGTAGACTGCACGTTACTTTTATAGCTTGGTTGTGCAAAACACATACTGAGAGCTTTTTACTATGGCAATAACAAATTTAATTATTTACTTTAATCTAAATCAGTCCGGGAGAATCTCCATTTTCGGAGATACTAATTGTCTCCGAAAATGGAGAAAATGTACGCAAAGTGTTAGATAAATATTCAAAGCCTTATTCTCCTAACAGTCGTTGTTGCCGCACACACGAGTGTCTGGTAACAGTGTGGTTAACAAAGCGAATAAACAGTTGTTTCGTAGAACACCGTCTCATTACACACTGAGGTGCGAGTAGATTACTTACACTGGTAAGAACTTACCCTCTGTGTGATTTTGATTGCCGTAAGTTAATTTGTGTTCTCTTTTCATAACAATTCAGCCACACTGCTTCAGTTTAGAGTTACGTGGAATATGTATAGTCTGTGTAGTGTTTAACGTTAGCACTGTTACACACATAGCAGCTTTGTATAGGGTTGAGCTTCTCGCGGGCAGGATTTATATTCGTGTCTTTTTCTAGGAGTATCTGCATTTGAGATTGTGAGTAATTATAATGGTTTAAGCCGGCCGTGGTAGCTTTTTTAATGCAATATACAGGGCCTTCAAACTAGGACTTACCGTTTACACTCGTTTTCAGTGCGAACACCAATTACCGATCACACACAATTACGGTGTGTGAGGCGGCTGTACTGCGTCTATTAATGATGGTCACTGAGAGATGTCAATGCTTTAATCGGTATTTTCTCAAAATTCTCACGGTGGACTCCCAATAAGTGCACGGATAAATTGTAGATACGATACTAAGGACCACGAATTACCAAGTGTTTGACTGTCCTAGGCACGTACTAATTTTCCAGGAGGGTTTCAAATGTAATGCCTTTTGTTTTTTATTATCCAAACCATATAGCATTGTGGGTAAATTTAAAAATGGCGGTAAAATTGTCTCCGTTTTCGGAGACAATTGACTATCTCCGAAAACGGAGAATCTCCCGGACTGTAAATTGAAGTTTTCGAAATTTTAATTGCGTGTGCCATCATTGTGAATGCAAATTTTCACAAACGGCAACGTCAGTAGGTCATGTGGGGGCGAGTTCTAGATAGCAATAGGCTATCTAGCTTTATTCAGAAGACAGTGTCAATTAAACACTCACGAAAAGTCTCGGGGTAGCTGATTAAAAATAAAGAGAACAATTGTAAACTTAACTAAGGTTTGAACAATACCTTTTTTTCGCCCGGTGCTAGAGGTTCCTTTCACGAACGGAGGTTAGATTTCACATGAGGCTCTCTGAGATACGGCTCTTGTACATTTTGCCTTCTATCTATAGCAGTGTTCTCCACTAGCTGTTTTGTCCTGGGGCTCCGCCAGTACAAAATCTGCCACACTAATTTATGCGCCCGGACAAAACTTTGCCGCTCGCACAGAAAATTGACCCGCCAGGTCAAGAAGTTGTCTGTACACTCAATCACAAACACCACAACTTAGTCATTTGGCTGCCTTTTATCTTTGATTTTAAATACTCATGACAAGCAATGTATAATAAAACATCGGCGGTGCAAGCCCAGCTCACTTGCACCTGAGCTCTTATATCATTCAATATGCACTTACTGCATTTCTTTCATATGTTTCCACAGTAGGAATTCGTTACCATCAAACGCATACACTAAACGAAACCATTCAATTGAACTGTCCCCTAGGTTCCCGATTTTCACCCAAAATTTCTATTAAGGTGAACTGCTTGATTCTTGAATATGTCCAAGTGGAAACTGGAGCTTCAGATCTGCAAGTAAAGTCAAAGATATTTAGAAAATGCAATTTGCAAAAAAAAAAATGACCAAAAAATCCCCAGATTTGAACACATAGGGAAGGCTAAGAACAAAGCCGTAGATTGCACCATTTGCGATCTAAGCCCTCCTAAATTGTCAAAATTTTACCACTCCCCTCCCCTTAGACCCCTCCCCCAAAACGGCGATCACAAGAGCCCCTGGGCAGAAAACAGACCAGTGGAGAACCCTGCTATATTACTTCAAAGTATGTATAGACAATAGCCTTTGTCTCGGGATTACTTGGAAAAGAAAGGAGGAGATCATCATTGAAAGGATTTAGTCAACAGATACTTAACAATAGCAACAAAGACACCTGTTAATGAAATGACAGTGCCTGAAAAGAATTAAATTATTTTCAAGTTCATATTGTCAGACAGATTTAGTCGTTGTATCTCGTTCCTTACAACTCCCTGGTTTATTTTACTCTTCGGAGAAACAGTTCTAAGCCCCACTTACCGCAATAGATGCAATGCCTACTGAGTTTCACACCTTAAAAGATAGACCTATCTCGTGTAATTCTGCACAATATGGCATGTGTGCCACGTTAAACTTCCGTTACCTACAAAAGTGTAAGGATTCTGATTCTGATTCTGAATTGACATCTATGAATTGACTTGCAGGACCCGATGAAATGGTCTTGCGGGCCGCATACGGCCCACGGGCAGGGGTCCCCCACCCCTGAATTAGAGGCATCTTAAACTGACCTCCGTCCAAATTCATGCCCAGACAGAAACTAGACTTTTCAACAATGCATGTTCCTCGAGTATGCGCGCCCGTTTCGAAATCGCAAATGCGCCTTATAGGACTCGTAGATACTCGTACGGGCGCCGTAATACATTTATGATGTTCTTGAGATCTAACAAGGAACTATCGCACATCCTACGGGACTTCGCGGCATCCATACGGTGCCCGTTAGAGTGCCTCACGGTCGATGCATATGCCAGTACGAGTACAGGGCCTGCCTGGCAACTGTAAGAAGTCTCCAAATCGTACGGGCTCGTAAGTGCACGTTGCAGTAGAGGTACGGGGCACACGGTCGACAAAATCGGGAACGCCCGTGGCTGGAAGACGTGCTGGTTTTTCTTCTAGTTACGGACATTTTACGGGCTTACAAGCACGACTCGATCGTACGGGTCCGTACAATCCACCCCGTAGATCGCCCGTAGATTTGGTTTACGGCGAGGGTAATGCTCATGGGAGTATAGCTTAAGATAAACTTTGCAATGGAGTTTCTACACACATTGTAGACTGATATTTGTGGTTTTTTCTTAGTTTAAAGTAATTTTTCCAATCATTAGGAAACATGTTCGAAAAGTTAGTTGTAAGGAAATTCTTAACTGATTTTAAATGAAATGATATTAGTGTGACGAATAACGACAAAAAGGTTTATATTTCACATTTTCGCATGACGGCTGACAACGAAAAGTTGCCGAGTTCAACGTAGGAGGTGTATTTTTTCATTGTCATTTTTACAGTGCATCACTGATCCTAGCTGATTTAGGTATAGAGACAAGGATTTTGAGAAGAAAGGCAAGATAACTGTCGGAAACGAACATTGCTTCAAAGGGTCTATAGAACGTTAGATCTCCTTCCTAACACCTCCCTGAATAAACGTCAGAAAGTGGACAATTTTGTCATGTAAATGAGGAGAATATAACGTTGGTTTAAAATACGTATTTGTTCGGTGCGCTTCAGGGGCACGTTTTATATGTGCCCGATCATCATGAATTCATACATAACTGAAAAGACTAATGGTCATGAAATGATTCTTCTCGTTTGCTCAGCTTTGCATTTGGTGAATTAATATTCTGTTGCCCACAAATTAGTACAAATCCCAGAGCTTCCGGGGGCTTTGTCACAATTCTTGTCTAACTTTTTCCCTAGACCCCACCGTAAGCTGCGAGGAGATGGTGGATATGCCTTGGGTTCATAGGTAATTACAGCATGGCCACTATGAACACATGCATTGCTGACTTGCTGCTGGCTACGCAAAAAGTCAAGATCGCCTTCGTTGCCCATTTGGTGTCAGATATGCTGCCTCCTTCAGTGGAGGTAGGGGCGATGGCCCTCGGTTTGTTCTCTATTCCTCTTCTTGGCTACCTTCCTTGGTGGAGTTCTCAATCCTTTTCTTGGTGTCATGTTCTTTTTTGCAGGTTTACTGAGACTCGTGCACATGGACGAGTCACGTCCTCCTGGCGCCAGTAGCTAGACAGTTCCAGCGTTGTGAGGGCGCCGTACGAACTTCTCAGGGGGCCCGTACAGGCTCTTAAAGCATCCTTAAATGATCGCACGTCGCCCTTGCGGTAAACCTACGTAGGCTTGAAACTTAAAGTGATGTTACCTGTTTAAGAAAGGGAAATACATAACACCGCCTTATCCAAAGTGTTGGAATAACGTCTAAACAGGCTATACGAACAATAAGATAAATAAAGATCCCTCAGAGAGGTAGTTGTTCCAAGTATTGCTTCAATTATCATAAAAATAACGACAAAAACTATGAAAATCGAAAATGTTTGCACACAATCTTAATTCCATTCTATCTGACTCCAGGGTGAACAAACCGATGGGAGTGCTCTAATATATGAATATCCGAAAGGTTTTATTAGCTCCATGATAGTAAATCGACAGGAGAAATTTCTATTGAAGTCCACCCGACCAATTGCGGAACAAACTACAACCCTCGTGAGCTACTAAATAACACCACAACTTGGGGACTAAGTATCAGCAAGGGTTGCTACCTGAAAGGGAGAGGACAGTAAGATTTCTGCAGTTAGTAAGCTTTCGTGATCATCGAAGAGTGTTTTTTTTTTTTGCATGATTCTGAAGGCAGACTCAAGAAAATACGAGTAAATCTAACTCAATTTACCCATGAGACTGGCAATCGATAAAATATGCAAGTACCACCGAATAATGTTGAAACCTGCTCGTAACAATGTCAACCCCTTCTAAACTGCACTTGGCAGTTCCGATGTCCCTACTATCACCGTAACTGAAGTGTGGTAAACATTCGGGGCATAGTCAAGGAAATAGTGAAAACTGTTCCTTTTCTCAGAGCCCCGGTCCCTTCATTTCCATCCTTATTGAAATGACTAAATAATTAAGTCTTGCATTCACATCTATGATTCCATGATTCATACCCATGCGTCCTTTTGGCAGAAAGGGCTTAAAGATTGTCTTATGACAATCCATTTCATGTTCCAATCACGGGAGGGAAGTCTTGTTCTGAGTTCTATTAGAGTGTCCATCTGGAACAAAAAAATAACTAATTGTCCTGTTAGAGCCAGCCCAAATACAGTTCATATAAAGAAAGTCCAGGTAGAATTCTACGTCCAATTACACAGTTCCTTTGGGAAAAAATAGTCCAATTAGTTGTTCCGTAAGAGTCCAGTTCAAGTCCATTTCGGTCCAGCTGGAACGGCTGCAAGCTAGAATGTCATACACAGACTCACTCTAAAAACGTCCGGTTCAGATTTATACCGATTCCATTCAAATGGGCATTGAAACAAGATCTAGCTGGTTCATTTTGAACAGAAATCGGTTAGATTAGAATTGGAACTAGTCAAATATTTGATCTTTTGGTTAAGTGCCCATTTGATCTGTTTTCATTTCAATTTGAACGAGACATTTTTAAAGTGTAAGCCCCCTATAATTTTTATTTCCCCCTCCCCCATTTCCCGTACATCTTGCTGTGAAAAGGTACCTTAACGCCATCACCTGTGGAACATTACACAATATTTGTGACTTGGCACAGTATAGAACAGTAAATTCACGAAGTCACGTGAACCAGCAGGGAACTGTGAGAGACTCTTAAAACTCCACGTTTAGTGTGAATGTTTATGGGAAAAATACTTGCCGATCACCTCCGTCAATCATGATATAAACAAAAGGTATTAAAAGAAACTGTGATGTTTCTTGTAAGTTTAAACTTAATGGCGAGCAGCCTTACTGATAGGTTTCATTCAAATACTTTTGCCACGATCTATAAAAAGGACTCCCAGGATGGTGTGGTATATGGAAGGGAGTTTAAGAATATTCACAGGCATTTCATACAAGCAGCTTGCGTCATTTAGTGATAGAATTGGAGTTCCCACTGAGAAAGAGGACTAAAGTTGAAACGACTGCTACGTCTTGTACTTTGGATCACCTAGTACTAACTATAAAAAGTATCTGAAATACGAGTCAATAATCGACGCCATTTTGAACACATGATGTATTTTATCACCTTCCAAAAGTAAAACAGTAGAACTACAGTAAGTGTAAATACTTTTTGTTATTTTTTACATCAGTTTCAGGTGTAAGGTGTTAATATGATGCCTCCCTGGAATATGGAAAGAACCATTAGAGCAGGGGTGGGTAACTTCCCGCAGGGGGCCGAATGCGGCCCGCGATACCGTTTCATCCGGTCGGCGAGATTATTCATAAATGTAAATTCAGATTCACTTGAAAAGTAATGGACAATAATCTTTTAGCCCACGGTGCCCACCGCTTATCCTGGTTATACAGTACCACTTTCCGGATATTTCACGTAAATCTTCTGCGAGCCACTACCAGTATATATTACTAAAACCCCTGTATGCACAATGAAACATGCTAACCGTTTCTTTAGACATAAATCAAGTGCAAAATCCTTTTACCTCTGAAAGTAATGGAAGCTAAAGGCAGACAGGCTACTTAGCATTGCACAGAATTACACTATCGCATGTTTGGGTCTATCTATTAGAGTACGAAACTCAGAGCTCATTGTTCTATTCCGGTAGATTCGGGAAGGGGGATGGGGGGTTAGAACTGCCCCTCCGACGTAAGAGTGAATTAAACGTTAGAAAGTGGGTAATTGTGCAATTTATAAGGAAAAACGAAGTTGGTTTACAAATATGCAGTTTTTCAGTTTTTTTCGGCGCGCTCCCCGCGCACTTTTTTAATGCACTCATTATTACTACTTCATAAATAAGTAAAAAGACAAATGTTCATATTGAGATGCTTTTGGTCTGTGTAGCCTTGCACATTCTATGTCATTTAAAGATAGTGGATGAAAGTTTGAAAAAAAAAGTTAGTACAAATTCCAGATTCCAGTTCTTGCTTACATTATCAAGTCTCCTAGATCCCACCATGGCCTGTTTGGGACCCCTTGGCCGGCACCCTATGGGAAAAGCTTTTTGCACCCTCTTTGTGTACGGCCCGCAAGTGGATTATGAACTTCAAAACGGCCCGTCAGAGAAAATAAAAGGTTCCCCATCCCTGCATTAGGGTCTTATTTATTTATTTATTCATTTACAACCTGGCGGGTGTAATTTGGGGATTGGTTTATTTAAAAAGTTATCTAGATGGAAAGCATAAATTGCCCTAAATCTAAAGTCTAAAGTCACCTTACCGTGACCCAGGACCAGATCGGCTTCTGAGATCAATTGCCGCAAAGGTACCGCATTTATTTACTCTGCCATGCTACCGTTGTAACAGGTGATCACAGGCATTGTGTTTGGGCAAACGAGACTCTCACGGTTTAACAGTTTTCATTAGTCCGTTTAGTTCCGCAAAGTTATTTGTGTTCAGTGGTGGTGAAAGCAAAGTTGGCTTTAATAGAGCACCATGCATAATACTTAAGCACACGTTATATATCAAGTATAAGGAAATATCCAGTGTAAGAACTAAGAAGTTCTAATGCCGGGTACACTGAAAGGAAATGGAAGTAACAGGAAATAAGGGCTAAAAACGGACACCATACAGACTATAACACACTTTTCGACAAACTACGGCCATCTCTTCAGCCTGCAGCCGGTTGCAACCTACTAAAAATGATACCGGTCTTCTTCCTTTTATTGACTGTGTGGAACGTCAAAGGTATGTTGAACATTATTGGATATTTGATGTGTCTGTAGACACCTTAAATTCTCTAAAAAATTAAGTCAGGTATCGAATTCTACTTGAAGTGCATGAGAGGAAATGGAGTATCTGCTATTTAACCATTGACTCAAAGGAAGATTTTTCAACCTTATCTACATTGTTGATTAAATTATCATGAAGGCCAAACTCGCCACAGAACATATAGTATGGAGTATTCATAGTTGACTTCGGAGCATGGTTGAAATATGAAGGGTTATAATTTGGCACAAGTTACCAAATTCCCAATGTCACAGTCGTGTAATGTATGATGACTGTTGTGTAATTTGTTAACCCTGCCATAAATCAATTGATAGTTCAACTTAACGGCATTTCACTTAACATTTTGGAATCACAAAACAACAATGGTTGTCAGGGGGCAAACGACGCTACATGGCAGTAGATTGGGTTAAATCCCCCACCCTGACATTTAATAGTGTGCAAAATAATCTTATTAAGCCAGCTTAAGCAATGGTTTCCTTTTGTAGACCCCACGAGAAGAGGTTATATACATATTACTTGCTCAATACGATATCATCCATCGCGTTTTCAGGTCATGCTTATTGTAGCCTATACTAGAAGCAGTGTATGTGTATTTGCATAAATCTTTGTATTTATTTGACGTGCCCCAAATATTTGTTCAAAAATATGGAACCTACGGAAAATGGACGAATGTAGGCGATACTTGAGAGGGCAGGATGTTGAAAATGTTTGGGTTAATACAGCGTTTCTCTTTTTTTAAAAGTAACTATACAGTCGCAAATCCGTTTCTTCCATAAGTTTGCCAGTCTATCTCAAACTAGTTAAGAGACCAATCACATCAAGCACTAATAATTGTCACATTTAACGCGCGTTTGATTTCTCATTTTGAATATCATACATATAATGCGTACATTTTAAAACCAGGTTACCATGGAATTATGAGGGATAGTCACTTAGCATGTAGCTGCTATACGTTTAGTTCAAGAAATATGGTGGTTTTGGTAAAAGTCAAACACCCTGTGAGATCACCAGCGGTCAAATGAGAAAAGCTTGCAACCATGATAAATCAGGTTTGGTAACATTGAGGTATCTCATACTCTGCAGTCAGAAGCTCCACATCTAAATTTAAAGAATTCGATTCCTGCATGGTTACGTTGAGGTGTGTTTCCGACTGATTTGTGAATTTATCTTAATAAATTGTTTTAAAAATTGTTCGCAAACTATCAAAATATTCACAAATCCTTTGCAAACTATCAAAACTATCGCCTGCTCAGCGCCCTTTCATTATATCTTCTTATTTTCAAAATCGTTTCCAACATATTCACATTATTCATAGGTGGAGGTAAAACAATAAGCCGAACGGTTTGTGTACAAAGGCATGATTGCAAAAGTATGTATTGTAACAATGCAAAGAAGGGGAATTTTTTCGCCGTCTCCTTCTTTAGAGAAGACACCTTTTTGTGAAAATTGACAGCTGTAACGGTCGACCAGGCAGTAGACTCAACTTTTAATTGACAAATACTTTTCAAGAAACTGCTATGTCTCGGGCTGAGTTTACCTACAACTTTTGTTATGGAAACAATCTCTAAAGCAGACGATCGGCACGCTTGGGCCCACTGCACTCCTTATCTTATGACTATTATTAGGGAAATGAAACACCGCAGTATTCTGGCCAAAACACTTTTTCAACCAGAAAGTCTAAAGGCTTAGTGATCCCTTGCCGAAAGGGGATGCTTTGTCACAGTGAGATCTATCACTTAAAGTAATCCTCGTTATACAAAAGGTATTTCTAATCACCTTATAGTCACAGCATGCTCTACACGTGTTCCTCCTTTGGTTTTTAAAATTAAAAGTATTACTGTATCAGTAAGGCATGTGGAAAAATAAATGCTATTCTCTTTGATTTTATCTTTGGAACGGTACAAAAATTCAGCCATATCTTTTCGTTGGTCACTACTACATCCTGTCTATTTATTTACAAGGTTTTCATAGTTTCACCTGTGATGATCTCAAAAGACCTTCAACATCCAACATAACCCATAAGGTTCTTTCTCTCTTAAACCTCTGAAGGTTCTTTCTCTCAAAAACCTCTGAAGGGACAGCATATCCAGAGGGGATTGTTCAGCGATATAATGTCAAGTAGAGTCTATGGTAACATTTGTTGTAAAGTGAAATATTTTAGTGCGCTTAGGGAGCGATTTCGACTGTTTACACTCCATTCCTGATGACCATTACAAGGACAATAATGCGAGAAATTATACTAGTGAAAACTATTTCCCGAAAAACTTGATCCAATTCTAACCTCAGACTTTTTCTAAAGGAGATAATGTGGCAACCTCACGTCATGAGCAGCATTTCGTAGGTGATATGCATGATTTGGAGTAATTTACTCTTTACACAAGCTAATTCGAAGTTCGTTACCTGCTTGTTAACACAAACAGGAAATGAGCATATGTTTATTAGTACTCTGTACCTTCTGTTACCCCTACACTTCCCCTTTTGCTCCTTCTTCATTAGAAGCCGTTTGTATGCATCATCGTGCAAAGTTAGTAAAAATCCGGAGTCCTTTTGCGTTTAAGCCATACCAAAAAAACATGCAATTCTCGAGGACGAGTTGTCACCTCCCATAGAAAACTCACGTTCGAGTAACTTATTACAGTTAAGAAGAATTCACTAAAGATGGAGAATTCCGAAACCTTTCCCAATATAGCACCGTTTTGATCTATGCCACATAAAATAAACAATAATTTTCAGAGGGAAAGGGGTAACCTTGACACCTTTTCCAGAACCACACCTGCTCATGCATTACGTTTACAACCCCGTTAGCTTTGTTGATAATCACCCCGAATAAAACAGCTTTACTGTCTTGTCTGACCCAGTATGCCTGCATACAATGTCTGCGTACAAGAGCTCTAACGGGAATGCAAACGTAATGGAGTTGACAAAGGAAGGATCCCCTGGTTTAAGCTACCGTTCGTAGGAATAGTCGCAGCTTACGCCGACATTGTGGGTTCGTCTGGGTGGGATTATGACATCATCTTCTGTTGTGTACCCCTCCCCCATCACCCCCCATCACCGACATCTTTCGGTGCCACTGTACGTTTTTTGCTTTTCATACTTGATACATATTTTTTTCAATATTAAGAAAAAGGTTCCTATATTTTTTGGTGGAGATCAAAAGTCATTGGATATCATTAGAGTCCATCAGAGATCGAATAACAAGAAGAGTGTAAACAAGATATGTCAAGATAGAATTGATGGATTCTTTTTGTATAGATTAACAATATTAAGGGAAAGAAGCTCCTTTCGTTTGGTGTATGTCAAAGGTGATCTGCGGTCATCAGAGATTGAAACAACGAATAACTGGTTACACTGTTTGTAAACACGATATCGTAAGAAGCGAAACCGTGGGGGATCTCATGCTTACCATTTGAATGGCTGTTATTAAGTACAAGCGAACTTTTGCTTTAGGTTGAGGCCAGAGATGATATGGTCCCAAGAGGTCAATGCTGAAAACTCTTCTATACCACGGTGTCTCGTGAAAGGTAGTCTTGATGGATCCCACAGTTAGCATGTCAATGTTCCACAATGAGCTCAAGAAGTTTCTTATTCTTCGTGATGGTCAAAAGTCATTTGAAGGTTACAGAGGTCAAATTTTGAAAAATGCTCTTACACCCAGTCCCAAGGGTGGTTATCTTGAAGGACCTCATACTTAGAAATAAGATGTTACGTTAATTAAAAAGACGTATTGTGTTGGTGAAGGTCAGAAGTCATACGAGATCAACAAAGGTCAGTTGTAAAACCCTAATCACGGTGTCTTGTGAAGGGCGGCCTTGATGGATCTCACAGTTAGCATGAGAATTCTCATTACTGAGCTCAAGGAGATTCTTGTTTGCGTAGAGGTCAAAAGTCATGTAAAGCTTCGGGAGATCAAATTGAGAAAACTTCGTAATCATGATATCCTAAGTGAGGGCGTCGATTTGTATTTAACTTTGGGGATGTGTTTGGGAAACCTCAAGTTAGATGGGATTTAACGACACACCAACACGAATGTGTTATATAGTGTCAGCTGGATAAAAAGGTTAAGTTCACGGTTCAAGGTCCAAATAAAGTTGAAATACGGTTCAAGTACTTCCCTTTAGTCTTCTCTCACGACAGGCGGGAAATACCGTGGGCATATTCAGCAACCCTCAGCCCACAGGGGGTAACCTCAAAAAAAAAAAGAACCCGTCAAGTATACCCATACATATACGATAATGTGTATGTAAACGTGCGTGTCTACATATACGTAAATGTATACATAAACGTGTTCAAAGACGAATGAAAGACGTAAATGAAAATGTACACGCATATGTTATATCTGAGTCATATAATACTAGAACCAGAACGGTCATCTCGCTGAGAGAATAAGGTTGTAATGTGCTCATTAGCGGTGTCGAAGAACCATAATCCACCCCTGTTCCTAGTCGCAAATAGTACCGATGGGTGTGTGTTTAGAAGTCAATAACTATCAAAAGTTTACAATTCAGTTTTACATTCAACAGCAGGTCGAATTTGGTGGTTAGCAGAGAGGATAAAAGACCCCAAAATGAGTTAAAAAGAGTCTTGGCAATTACGCGATACGGCTACGCGTGCGGACAGATATTAGTGTGTTGAAGGAAATTTATGTGTAGAATGCAACATTATGCTGGGCTACAGGACTCGAAATACTATATGATTATGGTGTCATCCACTGGTCATGTCCCATTTTGGTGAATACCCTTAGAGGCTCGTCTTAAAAAGTTGGTGGCGCGACGTGCATGTAAAGAGTGAGTAGTTTTGCCTATTTTGGAAAAAAAAGTCAGACAAAACGTTGGGCACTACTGTATAGCAAAACGTGTGTTAAATGGAGAGCATGAACAGAGGGCTCCGTGGATCTTAACTTTATTTTCGGAACATTAATTCCTTACGTTTTACCAACGATGTTGTTAATCATCAGCAGTAGACGCGCAGAGTGGGCCGAAAAATGTACTTTTAAAGTTACCTGAGCCAAGTTTGGGTGGAGATCAAGAGGATGGACTACAAGGTTACGGTTTCACTTGGCAATGCCAGTGTGGACTTGCAACTATTCAGTTACAAGAGCTGCAGTTTTATAGCTGTTTTGACAATAAATACTTTTCAAGTTCAAGTTCCAACTAGCTTTGAAAAGAAGAGACATGTAAAGAGGACAGTCTGAGAGGTCTATGCAAGGGGTTTTAATAACCGATCACTCTTGCATTTTTACACCATGGTGACTTCATATCATGTATGTCGTTCTCTATAATTTTATCTATTAAATTTAAGAGCTTCACAGTTTCATATCTGGTGACCTAAGATGACTTTGAACTCCACTGGAAAGAATAGGGTGTTTCCATTAATAATATAATTTTTTATGCCAAGTATGAAAAGTGTCAATGATTTGTTATCTGGAGAAATCGTGTTTACAACATACACACTTACGTGCACATTCATGACTTTCCAGCGTGATTTTTAAGAATTCCGTATTTTCACCTCCGATGACCTCAGATGACCTTTGATCTTTACTAGAACAATTTTATTCATTTCCAATGACGCATCCACAATGCCAAGTATGAAAAGTGGCCATACTTCTTACCTATTGATATCATGATTACAAAGCGTTCGGTTCATGACGTCTGGTGACCCCAGGGGACCCTAATAGTAGGGCATAAAGTAGGTGATAATTCAGTGTTGTTATCATCAGTGGCGGAGATATTTGTGAAAATATGGGTGATGTTAGAGATGAAGACCCTATTAGCGCAAAATTTAGTGTGTTAAATACTAAAAGTCAAAGGAAGCATTTCCAAAAAGTGCGTGGAGGATAGCCTATATTTTCTCCTACCCCCAAGGGAACTCCGCCTAGTATGTCATGAGGTATTGGTCTCCTAAAAACTACAAAAAACCTCTTTCCCCTTCTCGATTATACCAATTGCCTCAAGGCTGGACGTTGCCATTGTCCAGATCATGACATGTGATACAGCTTGTTGCAAAGAAATAATTAATTGGCTCGGCGATGGCGATAGCGTCGGGCGTTAAAAAGTGACATATAATCCTACCCCACGAAAGTCCAATTTCTGGGGGTCGGAAATCTAACATTTTTGATGGGTTCAATACAGCATGTGGTAGACATGAGCTTGCGTCACTAACTGGAATGAGGTAAACAATCAGTGGTACACTTGAGGCGCCATAGGCCGACCAATCATTCTTTTGTACTGACAGAGGTTTAATCCTGTGGAGACAGGGCTTATTATGTTTTAAGCAAAATGTACAATGGTGCTGACCCAAAGACAAGTAGAGGAGGAAGGTGTGAGTAGCAAAGTTTAAAAAACAAAAATACTATAGCCTTCATACATTTAACATTTCTCTCCCTTGAACCTCTGGAAGCTGTTCAACCCCACCCGAACCTTAGGCATGTGCTGTGCCCCTTAAGGAAAGTTTTGAAGAGATTATATGTGAGGGAATTTCCTTTATCTTTTGTATATTACGCCACTGTTAGGGATCGATGTCCAACAGTCGGACCCGAAGACACACACCTCCCTTAAGTGAAGTTCTATCTAGGGTCGCTCATGTTCAAAGCAAACAGTCCCAGTTGCAGTTGAACACAGTTCCTTCATCATTCAACACATGGGACTTGAACTGGATAAAAGTGGGTTGAGCTTGGTTTCGAACTGGGATACAAACTGGTATTGAAAACCTAGTTGAGAATATAATATTAAACTCCCAGTTGAGCCCAGTTCAAAATATAAACAGTCCTATTTCAACGCAGGTAAACTTCATGGTCCCTTATCTAAACCTATTTCTAGGAGATAATTTTATTCTACCCTTTAAGTCATCATAAAGGATCAAAAAGGAACGGAAGTAACTTAATAAACTTTCTCTAGCCAGGATACTAAATTCTGACTTTTCATAAACCTAATCCTAACCCTAGCAAACAATTCTATTGGAAAGAGATGATTTGGGCACATTTTACCAGTGAAAGGTTGTCTCAAAATTACCTAGTCTGTAAAAAGCATATAGAGAAATACGTTGAGATAGATCTTAGTCAGAGATGTTCTACCACATCCCAGTTTGAATTTGAATCCCGAAAGCATTCATCCACTAAGAAATCCTAAAATGTGTTTCAACAAGTCCCGTCTCCTTTACGTTTTCAAAAAGAGTTTGTGCGGAATTAAGTATTAAATGAAGTGTGATTACTCTGTAATTTCGGGGAAAAGACTAGTTGTAAATTACCATGTGTCCTTTTAAAATTGTCAACACAAAAAGTCTGGACTTCACTCAGGAAAATTTTGACCCGTAGGTGAGATTTCCTGACAACTGACTCTCACAATAAGTATACATAAACTTTGCAGTACAGCTTTAGGATCGTCTCAAATAAGAAGAGGTGACAAAAAGGGGGAGGGACTGGAACAGGATTCCCCCTTTGGATGGAAGACTGCCAATATGTACTCATATTAAAGATGAGGATTACACAAACGTTATTCGGGACAAACCTATTGTGGGATTCTATAACCTGACGAATTGCCCTAAATATACTAGTAGCATTAGAATCTGCTGACATGAGCTCTGTATTTAATGTAGATAATGTTAATACCTTGTGCAAAAAATTTGTGGATTTAATTCAATATCACCATTATTTTTACTACACCTGTAAAACTTTCCAGCAAAAGATTTATAGAGAAGCCATGGATTACACCCAAAATAAGAAATATATTTTGCATAAGAATAAAAATTATAGTAGGTAAGTTCAGAAAGGCACATCTAAGCTTACAACCACTGAGCTGGCTCCTTATCGACCTACAACTCAGTGAACTCAGTCAAAAGATAAATTCGTCTGTATGTCCCACCAAGTCATTGGGTTTCTTCGCCACATGCAGGTCTTCTTTTCGCAGGCACTTTACAAGATCTCCTTAAACTTACCAAATTTCACAAGATAAAAAGAGTCCATGAAATCGATGGAAAAGTTGTTAAACCAGCCGCCTATAGATTGGAGTGCTTGTAGTTAATCCGCCTTTAACAATGTCTCTCTGTTTCTCAATTTGGTTTCTATCCACCTGCTCGCAAGCACGCCAAAATCATTTCTGTGTGCAAAACAAGAGAAAAACCTTCAAGGAAACTACAGATCGATCAGCGTACTCTTATGCATTAACAAACTTCTAGAATCCATTTTTTAAAAACAAATTCTTTTCATTTTCATAACGAGAGTAAGATAACATATGGCCACCACTTTACTCGAGAAGAAAACGCAACTTGGTATGCCTTACACGAAACTAAATAAAATCCTTTCAAACCGTGGCATTAATAAAATTGGACTTTTCTTGGACTATTGAAAGGTTTTGATAAGGGCCGTAGCCTGCTAGGGGGCAGGGGGCAACTGCCCCCCCCCCGAGAATTGCAAATAGTAAATGAATAATAGCCTACTTGAGAAAAAATGCTGAAAATGAAACTTTCCAAATTATGATTTCAGGGCCCCCAAACCCGGAAGTGGCATATAAGGAAGTTGCTTTTCTTCGCAAATTTTGGCTAGGGAGAAGCTCGTACCGGGTACATGACTGTTAGGGATGCCATGCCGCAGCCGAAAAAAAATCAGTAAGGGTTCAGTCCAAAGGTTTACCAAAGACAACACCATTTAAGATATATGTAGAAAAAAATAGAACGAGAAAAATTTCTCAAATATTAGAAATGTTATCCCTTGTTTGAGACAACAACCCCTTCAATTACACCATACCAAAGTAAAAAAAAAAAGCACCAAATAATGAGGATTCCCAAACATATAATTAATTCAACGCTTTACGAAGCTTTACCAAAGATTTTGCATTCAAGTCACCTGACAAACACAAAAATTTCTCAAAGGGTTAAGAGTGTCATCCCCTTCCCTTTGAGAGCACCTCTTGACTTACGCCCAGCCAAAATAGGAAGAATATCACTAAATAATGACAATTTGTAAAGATATACTCAGTTCAAGGCTTTGCAAACGATGTCACTATTTTGTGCCTAAGCCAGGCCTTACATGTACCCCTCCCCAGCACTGTCCCCCAGGTTTACACTCAAACACAGGTGAAAAGGAAGGGTCCTCCCGGGTGTCAACTATTTGTAGGTACGTCACTTGGTGTTCCGCTTAACTGGTGTTATGAACTGCCCCCCCCCCCGAGATTTCGCCCACTCTACTCATAATCAATTCAACGCTTTACGAAGCTTTACGAAAGATAGCACTATTTTGTATCCAATTCACCTCACAAAAATATAGTATGGTGTATCGCTAACCTGGATGGGAGGGGAGTAAGGGATTAGTAACTAGGATGTTTGAACAAGTAAAATTCCACCTACACCTCATGTAATACTTATGAGACCATTTCAGGCCCATTTACCAGAGATGTTGTTAACGCCGCCAGAAAAGTTCTTTAACTTGTAATGCTAGAGTCACTTAGTGATCTTATTAGCAGAGAAGCAGGCAAAGGTCTAATAAGAAAAATAAATTGTTTTAAAATTTTCAGTAGGTTGGTATTCCTTGGAAAACCTGTCTCTGTGAAGGATGGCTTACAATTCAGCCTTATTTTTTATCTAAACGGGTTTCGCTAGAAATACTGTTACAATTATCTTACATTATTATCCTAAATTGTTTGGGGATTTTTTCCCTGTAACAAACAGTCGATGGTTTTAGAACACCGTTGTTACCATCAGGGGTAATATTTATGCAACTCCTA
The DNA here is from genome assembly GCA_029531755.1 of Holothuria leucospilota. Taxonomy (NCBI): domain Eukaryota; kingdom Metazoa; phylum Echinodermata; class Holothuroidea; order Aspidochirotida; family Holothuriidae; genus Holothuria; species Holothuria leucospilota. The sequence continues at coordinate 34,685,528 of CM055969.1, read as the reverse complement.
GTACTTTGAAGTTATTTTATTGTTTGTGTGCAGTACGCGGTGAAGGATAACTGTGGTGTGTGTATTTTCTTTTTGTCAAGGGTGCTGTCCAGAAATTAACGATCCAGAAGTAAATGCAAGGCTATTAACAACCACCTCCGGAATATGCGTTTACTATCACCCAAATGGTTTTACCCCATTTGACAACGCTAACACTGAGTGTGCAAGGAGAGCGAGTATGGATGGCTTATTTGGGGGGCAATTGTATACGGCGCCTGATGCTCCTTTGGATCCTGACATCCGAGTAAGTGCAATTTATGTCACATATTTAAGACTTTAAGAGATAAAGGGAAAGTCTGCAATAATTTAAAGCAAACGATACCGTGGTGTAAATTTCCATGATGGCAAACTTATATGCCGTCACTTTGAAATCTTTTTGAGAACGGTTAATGCCTAATTTACACCTTCAAAGAACACCAATAAAACTGAATAAAGATTTAGTGGAAACCACAACAACACTCGTAACTTGGACAAAATTAAAAAAAAAAAAACGCTAATAATTATTTTCAACACAAATAAGACAAGCACACCATACCATGATAAAACAGTACAAACATAAGAAATAGAAGCAATGGAAGCAATTGCATTAAGTATTAATTAAGTAATGAAACCTAACAAACCTGATCAAAATCAATGGAGTTCAAAATCGAGTAAGACCTGTCACATTTGTCTTGTTGAAGTAATCCTTTCTGTGTAACAAGTAAGAACGAGGCTTATTTCAATTAGAAACTTCAACTGGTCTCTTCCACACATGGGCAACGATCACGGTTGTGGGGACAGGGGGACATGTCCCCTCCATATTTTTAGTGGGGTACTTAATATCAAATGTCCCCTAGTACTTAGAGGTATGCAGAAAAATAAATGTTGTTACACACATTTTTTGATATCAATAATTGTGATATTAGCCTATTAATGGCAGCTAGGAAGAACGTTAGATTAAATATTTGTGATCAGTGTCCTCTAGAATGCACCGAATCGCTTGCTTCCAGGGGCAAAGACCCTGGACCCCGACAGGGGACCTATGGAGGTGCCCCTGTACTTCTGGCCGGAGGCGCGAAGTGTTCACCCAAGCAGATGTCCCCAATAATTTTTACAGATCGCCGCCCCTGCCTCCACATTCCTGAACTGTTCGTCTTTCAACTGCAAGAACATTTAACGTGGATAAGTTCAATTTTTCGGATTTCTTATAAGAACTTTGAGAGAATACTGGGTCAAATGTTTATTAGAACCACGTTGACTTCTTTTTAACCACACCCTATTTTTTAAGTCTTGTTGGCATGTGTAAAGAGAACTGTTTAGTCTTCATATTAGCTATTACAATATTACCAATTCCCATTGTATGAGATACCTTATCTGCTGCGAGAAGACTATGGGCATAGGTCCCTCCCGTTTTCGACCGAGAACGCCACCTGGATTTGCCAGGCAAATCAATAAGAAATCGAGCTTTATCCCTTTCAAAAAATGTGACAATAAGTTCCAAATCCTCAGGTTTTCACTTTTGTCTGCTATGGGTACTCACGGGTATTTTGAGTGAAAACCTGTGTTAACCCTTGATACTGACATGAAAAAAATTGGCAATCATAACCGATGTTAAGAAAGAATTCTGAGACAAAATTTGAAATTAAAGGCAGGAAAGATGTATCAACCTGTGTCAAACGTGTGTCCGTAGGGTCTGAAATTCACAGCCCCACCCCCCCCCCCATAGCGCGATTTCTTTTTGTTTTTCAGTGTGGTTTCAGTGTGGTTACAGACACAGGTTGACACACCCTTTCGTGAGGAATGTGAAGGTTCGGTTAAAAGGTGGATGCGAGTAGGATAACGTATCATATTATATCATTTTCAAATCATCTTTATGAATGTTATTTTTAAGTCTTCTAGGTTTAGCCCATCCTGTGTAGTTTTACGTTATTACTACAACTTAAGTTATTAATAGCTCCAACAAACCATGGCCGTTTACATCATCTTTTCCTTCCCCCTTACAACCCCAACTGCATCATCAAATTTACAGGTTGTTACAACGAGTGATGGGGATATGTAGTACAAAGCTGTTTGAAGACAGTTAATGTTTTCTCTGTCGCCAACTGTTTTAGTTAGTTCTCTAAACCTTCGAGGGCTTTTGTTCTCAGCGTAAGACGTAGACATTGTTCTTAGACGATAAACGCATTGGGATGCCGCGACACCTTCCGAGCTGTTCGTTGTGTCAGCCTGACCTTCCCATAGATATTCTGTTGTTGCTGTTTATCTTGGAGTGAATCATGGACGTGCAAAGCCCATTTCTATCACTGAGTGGCACTCTCACTATAGGTTAAAGCCCCTTATTTGTATACAAATCATAAATATGAGCTACTATGTGGTACGGGGTAAATGCAAAATATAGAGAAAGCCTAAAACCTTGACAAACGTAGGGGTTAAGAAAACTGTTTCGGATGAGATCATTATCTCATCGCTCCGTGAGGAGGATGAGATATTGTAGTCACTTGACCTGTTGAGCTATATTCGGCAATGCCAGCAGAAATAACAACCGTTGCCATGGTAACAGTTAATTTTCACAAGTAACTAGTCTAAAGTCCTAACCCATGGTGGGGTACCCCAGGGTGACCAAACGTCCATAACGGAGGGAGGGGTCAAAACGTGTCCGTGTGTGTGCACTCAGCAACATGTCCTTAACAGGACACGGTACAGCTGGCGAGGGCTCCGCTCTCGCACGTCTTTCCAAGCTCACGCGGAGCTCGAAACTGGCGTAGCTGCCCGAAAATTCCGTCGCTGCAATGAGAAGTCTCGCGCGGCTGCACGTGCCTGCCTTGGCAAGCAGCCCGCCCTCCAGACACGTACGTCTGCTGGGTTAGTTGGAGGTCAGCCAGGCTAATGGGGATATCCCGCGAATTCCTTTCCGGTACATTTCCCTCGTACCGCTAAGGAAGCGAGGGTGAGTAGGGGTGTGTGTGCGTGTGTGTGTGTGTGTCCAATTTTGTTTTCTTAATATCTCCAAAACGGTAAAGCCGATTTTCTTCAAATTTAGTGGGAAGGTGCCCTAGGTGGAACCCCAGTTCTGCATTGACTCTCGGACGTAAAGGTCAAAGGTCAGAGGTCAAAGGTCAAATTATGTGAAAATCACTCTTTTTATAATAACTCCAAGAAAAAACATCCCATTAACATGAAACTTCACACATATAATAAGAGTGTCTGGCACTTTGAAAATATATGGTTGCCATGGCAACCAAGGTCAAAAGTCATGTGATATTAACGTTTTAAGCAAAAAAAGTGTTCCATGAACTCCTCCTTGTGAGCTGGACCGATTCTTTCGAGATTTGGTGGGTAGGTACCCCAGAGTGTAAACTTGTGTCTCCGTGACTTTCAGCAGAAAAGGTCAAAGGTCAGAGGTCAAATTCAATTTTGGGGAAAATTCACGGTTTTTTAGTATTTGTAGTATAATTCCAGAAAGAAACATTCCACGTATATGAAACTTTGCACATATGATGAACGTGCCTAATACCACCAGAATATATGGTTGCCATGGCAACCAAGGTCAAAGATCAATTTTTGTGAGAAATCACATTTTTTTAGTTTTTTGGTATAATTCCAGGAGGAAACATTCCACATACATGAAACTTTGCACATATGATGAACGTACCTAATACCACCAAAATATATGGTTGCCATGGCAACCAAGGTCAAAGATCAATTTTTGTGAGAAATCACATTTTTTAGTTTTTTAGTATAATTCCAGAAGGGAACATTCCACATACATGAAACTTCGCACATATGATGAACCTGCCTAATTCTAACATAATATATGGTTGCCATGGCGACCGGGATCAAAGGTCACGTGAAATAAGGTCAAAGGTCATTTTTTGGGAAAAATCACATTTTTTAGTATTTTTAGTATAATTCTAGAAGGAAAAATTCAACATACACACAACTTCACACATATGATGAACATGTCTAATGCTACTAAAATATATGGTTGCCATGGCAACCAAGGTCAAAGATCAATTTTTGTGAGAAATCACATTTTCTTAGTTTTTATAGTATAATTCCAGAAGGAAACACTCCCATGAGAAGTTGATCCCACAGAAGACACAGTCGTACAATCCCATAATATACCCGTCATCCTAAAATTTATCTAGTCATAAAGCAGAGCTCATAAACGAGGTGTTCTCTAGCTGCACCCACTCCCTCACTTGACTGAGTTTTATTGACCTTGCAGATCGTTTTATACAAATATTCCATTTTATTTACCAAGTCGTTGCCAACCACAGAATTCTGTGGTACTAACTCTCTTGACGGCAGGGAGTAAGTTTAATAGCTGTCGAACAGCTGTCGCTCGGCTGTCAAGCTATTGTGATTTATTGCTTACTTTTCTTCTATCATTTTTAACGTTCTGGGAGCCTGAATTTGACAAAAATTACATCGAGGAAGGTGTAAATTTTCCATAGAATCTGATTTTTAGAATAATATTATTGACAAATGTGTACTTTTGAAGAAAACCCTGTGTCATAATATAGCCACTACCAGTCCATAAAATAAAGTGGTATTGAAGGGCATATCTCCCAATTCGTTGCCAAACTTTCCCTATTCATTGCCAACTCTCACGACTGTCAGTTCTGTGGAATCATCTTGGCATGCCACATACATGAAACTTCACACATATGATGAACCTGCCTAATTCTACCATAATATATGGTTGCCATGGCGACCGGGATCAAAGGTCATGTGAAATAAGGTCAAAGGTCAATTTTTGTGAAAAATCACATTTTTTAGTATTTTAACTATAACTCCAGAAGGAAACATTCCACATACATGAAAGTTTGCACATATGATGAATGTGCCTTCCGCATATCATATTGTGTGCACAGATTTTCTGTAAAGCGCACTGAATTCGTCCTTTTTGCACAACAAAAGGGCGCATGGAGATGCAAATATCAGGGCGGCAGTGCGGATTTGACATACGCGCCTTTCTATTCGGTGATGTGCGTATAATAGGCACGCGTTACGGAAAACGTCATTGTTAGAACAACGCAGCATTGTATACGCGCAGAAATTAGTTGGTCTGTCTTTTATCTAGAATACTTCACACGTACTTCTGCGTTATCATCGACGAACGCGCTGGTAGTTGCTTTCACTTTGTGAGCGCGTGAAAAATTAAAGGCCGATATTAAAGTGAGTAATTTGAAGATACTATAAAAACTGACATACATATGGATAGACTATGAGCTTCAGTTCAAACCACTCATTGTGCGTTCATATTCAAGTGCACTTATTCAGGGAGCCAATTTTGAAGTGCGGGGGTTAATAATCGAAGCCGCCCAATATGTTCAATAAAATAAATGCAGTTTACTGCCGCCCAAAATACCCACGGCAGAAAAAGTGTGGGGGCTAAAGCCGTCTCAGCGGTCCCTGCAGTTATGTGTAGGCCTTATGCCACAAGGAAGAGATAAAGTTCTTCCTGTGAGTTATATGGCTTAATGCGTGTGCTAGCGATGAGATAAGCAACTCCGACGATTGCCCCCTTGTTTTGAACTTCTGACAGATCCGAAGTAAACATAAAGCTGCAGTTGGTTTTTAGCTCCTTGCTGAAAGAGAAAGAAATTAATGTTATCACGATGGATTGCATGTGTAGATGTGTGTGCATGTGTGTGCATGATACTTTTTACCCGTCAGGTTTCAGTAAAGTTCGAAAATTCACCTTATTGCAGATTTTATTATTCTTCCTCCATTTAGTTTGAACATTTTATTGGAAACAAGGGGGTCGATGAAATACAGTGCATGCTATTTTCCCTATAGACGTCAGCTATCCTGACAGATTATCTGTTTTTATATTTTTGTGAGCACAGATTTCGTCAAATCAGATTTCTGGAAAGAAAACTGAAGATATAATGTAACACTCAGTATATTAAGTACTCGCGTTTTACAAAATCTCACAAGACATGGAATGATATTGTATGAAGTGTTAAATTCCTTAAAACCGTCACTTTCCTTGACCCCCCGATCTGATTTTCATTTCTATGAGAACAGATTTCTTCAAATAAGATTTTCTGAAAGAAAAAAATAGCCGAACGAAATAAAACAACCTAACTCTCAGTACATCAAGTACTCCCATTTTTTAAAGTCTCCCAAGACATGGGATAATATTATATGAAAGCTTTACCTCATTGCGTCCGTCGCCTCCCATGACGTCTTCCTAACCCTCCCCAATTTACCTTGTCTGGCCTTCGAGTTGACCCCCGGGAGAGGTCCGTTAACCAGATGTTATTTAGTTCCCTTACTAAATGGGGGTGAGAGAGGTTACAGAGATAATATAGCTTTAGGGTTCGAAATAGACGAAATAGACTAAAATGGGTTAAGCCAATGGTAGTTTTGATCGTGATGATCCCACTCCCTTCTCCCGTTTGGTTACGGGCTTGCCCTGGGATTCTGGTTCCTCGCCGGGCAAATCATTGCAGTAATCTGCAGAGAAATGAAATCTAAGAAAAAAGAAATGATTAGAAGAAACATACGACCTTCATGGGAAGTGGCATTGATGGCAATCTTGGAAATTTTACATTTCGCTGAAGCTGATGGTCCCCCACATTTGGATATTCTTATGAAGGTCCATTTTCCATTTTTGCTAATTCCCCGGCACACCAAAATTGTAAGGCTTTGTTTCTTTCACCTTTGTATAGTGAGTTAAAGCCTAGGCGAGCTTTCTTTTGGAAAAGTAAAAATCTTTCGTACTCTTTCGCGTTCTCTCTTTTTTTTTTTTTTTGCCAGTGGGGCTATCTGGGTGGGCCTACGAAAGAATTCTATGCAGTTCCCTAATCATGGTGGTGCACCTACTCATGGAACCCCTGTGTGATTAAATGCCATAGCCATATGCCTTATACTTTAATTTCTGCCTTCTCTGGACGTAAACCTCGTCATAACCTTATATTCACCACTACCTACAAACCCCCTGAATTATCAAACTGCCTGATTGAACGTCTCACTTTACCTGACAAGAGAAAATAATCAGTAATCATTTTTGTAGTCTCCCTTGTGAGCCTCCAACAGTCCAATGTCCTTCGGAAATAATTAAATGCTTCATATGTAATATTCTTAAGCTCAGTAACTCCTGGTGCGTTACCCTGGCCCCACTCGGAGTTGTCCTTTGACTCATTATCATAAAAATTAGTCGAATAATTATTCTTTTGATATGCTGTGGGAATCCATGTCCTTTTCAAAACGTTGAATGCTATTCCAATGCCAACAATTATGTAAATACCCCAAAGCTTCTGGGGGCTCGCCATCTGGATCTCCACTAAGGTGTTGGGCCTGGACCCCTAGCTGGAGCCCTGGACTCATCCAGAGAGTGATTTGCCCTACAAAGAACAGTTTCGAGGAACTTCTACTCACGTTGTAGTACATAAAGCGGTAATCATGAAACTGCTATTTGCATTCAGCAAGGAGCAAGTGTATGCAATGACATGCATGTTACATGGCCCTCAATTTAGAGATTCAGGTTAAAAAATAAGGGGAGTGCGATGCAACACCGGTGCATGGGAAGATTTTATAAGTATTTTTCCTCCATTTATTCAATAAGCAATCAAGTATTTACCAATGCAGCGTCCATGTGATACTAAATCAAGAGTTAGCTACAAAAAATGCCGAGAACACAGACCATAATGTACACTATTTGCACGTAAGACACTTTACAGAATGAAACGCAAAAGATGACTTCAGCCAATAAAAATGAAATTTTAAAAAGGTTACGGAAATAAAAGACCTTAGGTAAAGGTCGATCGACTGAGTGGATAAAGAAGCACCAGAAGTGAATCAATAAGAACTTAAAAATTAAGACTAATCACAAATAATGAGAATCAATTATTTGGTACCAAAGGGAAGAAACAAAAGAAGATTTTTTAAGTAATTAACCAAAATTTTTGACAGAAAATACCCTCTTGCCTCCCCCACTCCAGCTTTATCACCTAAATGATGACTGTTTTCGTCACGAGCAAATTGCATCGAAGAAAATTATTTTAGCTTGAGTGGAATCATTTTAATTAAAGTACTGCTATTTTTCACAGATTGCAAAAGATAGCACTTCATTAGTACTCTGGTCTCGTTTCTTCCCCCTTATTTTCGCAATTTGTTCTCTATTCATTTTTATTGAAGGAAAAAAGTTGGATGCAAGTTCTCATTGCATGCTCTGAATCCCGTTATGCTATAAGGGACAAGTGAGCAAGCAACCACTGCGTCGCAACAATTGCTTATCAGAATGGCTGATACATAGGGAGCACCTCCTTCGTCACCCAGTTCAGGGCATGCGGTGCAGAAGGCAAAAGGGGTGTTCTAGAAATTTTGGTAATATTTGTTGAATGAATGCAACATGGTGCCTCCTTTGGTGAGAGCTTAATGCGGTCATAATATCAGTTTTAGAAACCGTAGCAAGGCACCCTTTCTACCTAGTAATCAGGGCGGGCCGTCCTACCCCTCTTAAGGTATTTTCGCGCTCCGCAAACAAAAAGATATTTGTCATAAAATGTTTAATGTACATAGTTCATCTTGTCGAATGTACTACCTGATAGGTCCACTGTGCTGATTATTGCATACTATAGTTGACTTTTTGATTGATATTTCGTTAATTAGTCACGCACAAAGGTATTTAACCCTCCCCCTATAGCTTAAACGAGTATTTTGATGTAGTTTCTAAAATTGGTCAATGTCTAATTGCAAACGCAAATGTTTGTGGTTGTTAAAATTTTGGGCTATCGATTTGCCAGATATGGAGAGGGGTAGAAGGATTGTAACCTGCACACGTGTCCCCTACCAGGCTTCCTTATTAGGGATGACCCCCATGCCTCTTAGCTACGCTAATATTGCTATATGAGAAATCAACAAATATTTCCAGAAGAAAAAGTAAAACAAGTGTTAAGTTGTGATATTATTTTCTCTTCAATTTCTTTGCTATAGTATACTCCTTGCATCCCCCAATCTGGAAGTTACGTGGTAAGCAATGAGCCAAGGCATCATCAAAAAAAAAAAAGAAAAAAAAAATGCTGGCGTAAAAACTATCTGTAGCTATATCTTGGTGTCGTATACTGTGGGCTTATACGTAGGTACAGCGAGGTAAACAAAATCTGCTATGTAATTTTTGCTCCTTTTTGCGTTCCAAAACAGTAACCTTTACAGCTGCAGTAAATTACATGTTCGTATTACGAGCAGTTTACAAAGTTTTCGTAGTTTTACGGCTAGTGATCTCAGATTTTCTTCATCTTTCACCACAACCAATAGGCAGGGTGTTTCTCTTAATACAGCAAACATATGCACCAAGTTTAAAAAGTTAAGTATCTATCATTCTTATCTTGGAATATCGTGTTTATAGTTTTTTTCCGCTCTTGACGTCAGATGATCTCAAATGATCTCTGACCTCCATCAAAATGAAACGGGAAAATTTTTCGCAATATCTCAATCTATTTACCTAGTATGAAAAGTATCCTTAGTTGATATCTTGAGAGAACGTGTGTCTAGAGGTTTTCCAGGTTTCCTATAGTTTTACCTCTGGTGACCTCAGATGACCTTTGATCTCTAACATAGAAAGTGCAGGTTTTCATGTAATATGACAAATCCATAAACCAAGGATGAAAAGTGTCCGTAACTCCTATCTTAACATTTCCTGTTGCCAAATTTTTCGGGGTTTTGAACTCTGGTGACCCCAAATGACAGCTGACCCTTCTTAAAAGCGGTTATGTTTTTTTCGTTTAGTACAATAAATTGATATGCCAGGTATTGAAAGCATCCCAGTATCCACCTATCTTGATATAATGTGTTTACAAGCAATTCCGTCGAATTTCGCAGTTTCGCTTCCGATGATCTCAGATAACCTTAACCACCTACGAAAAACGATGGATTTAATACACTGACCATTAAGTGTCCACATTCTGGGTATGAAAAGTGTCCTGCCCTTACTCCTTGAGACATCGTGTTTACAAGGGTTTAGATTTTTGACCACTGGTGACCTCAACTTACGTTTCACCTTTATCAAAACAATAAGGTCCTTCCTCTTTGTATGGTACTCTACATATCAAGTTTGAATAGTATATATCAGTGTTGTCATGAGATATCGTGCTTACAAGGTAAGCGTCGCAAACACACATACATACACGCAAACACACACATACATAGGTACACTCACCAGCGTGATTAGATAGGTTCCTTCGTTCTTCGTCCAGGAATCAAAAGCCAAACGCACCCCTGATTATTAAACATTTTTTAACCCAGAGGCTGAAACCCCGGGGGATGGGGGATATCTCCCCTACTTTTTTTTGAAATGATCCAATTAACTTTCACGTTTTCATACAGTTGCATATGTCTCAAGGACCCTTTTCCCATTCTCCCACCCACCTACTTTTTCATACAAATCTCCGATACTGCCAACCACCTTTTTGCTCATGTTCCCTCTTAAGGAGCTGTTCGTCTGAACTGTCTTTCGAAATTATGGCAATTTCTTGGAAGTTCTTGATGCGCCCTCAGTATATTACTCGGGTTAACGGGAAGCTTCATGCGGTTAACCCTTCTTTACTACTCACAGAACTTCCTCGTACCTGGACCCCATACCGTAGTGAAGTCGGCCTGTCCCACTCCCAGGTTTAAGAATAAATATCAGCCAATAGATATCAAAGTTTCACCAAATTGAATACATTTAGTTTTTCTTTCACATGTAAGACTTAATTTTTGGCGTAAACCCTTCCCTTCTTTTAATTCTGTCGGTCCAACATCCGGGTATTTGCGTGACCTAGGTCATGAAAACTTTAGATGGAGTGATAACAATCACAGTCTGACACTGTGAGTGCGGTGCACGTACGTAATACTAATAAGATTAATTAGGTTAATTGAAAGTTTCTTGAAATCAAGGTTGACTAGAAATCGGAGAATATTTTAGTTTATAATGCCAGGCCACTGCGAAACTTTTGGGTGCAAAAATCACTCACTTATGAAGGGGAAAAACCTTCTTTCCATCGCTTTCCCAAGGACCAGGAGTGCAGTGAGAAATGGATCATTGCCATGAAAAACTGCACAGAGATGGCTCAACCTGAAGCCCTAAAAAGAATGCAAGGATATGTGGAGATCACTTTGTCACAGGTATATATTGCACTTTCTTTTCTTGCTGTGAGAGACATTTAAGAGTAGGCCTAAGTAATGCATGTTACACAAGGGCACATGGCGCTCTCAAGAAACCCGTCGCTAGTTTTAGGGTAGCCTAGAGCTTATAACTTTACAGGCAAGGTCCATAGAATGCAGCCATGGGACCTATATACCGACGGTAGCAATGCAAACCCAATTGAAAGTTTCTGTATGAACCCTTATAGAGTCAGACTTTAATCATCAACCGCAGAACACTGACTGCGCTTGCGCTGTTAAATAGATCTCATATAGGGTTGGTGCCTTGAGATGAAACTAGGTAGGATAATTAAGTAGCTGGCAGTCCATGAAATTGAAGAACCTATTATGGTATCTTGTTAATATCCGTTCAATGGCCTTATTGCAGGCGCGTAGCTATGAGGGGCTGCCCCCCATGTTTGCTAGGCCCCCAGAAATTTGTGTGCATCCTAATAAAATGTTCAAGAATTAAGGTAGGCGATCAATGTCGTGGCCCCCCATTTGACACATAGCCCCCTCCCTAAAACTTTCATCCTAGCTATGCCTTTGCCTTATTGATGTCAATAACTAAATAGGCTACCTGACTCGGTGACTTTTTCATCTTTTAGATTGTACTTTATTTTTTGAATCAATATAACGGATAACAGTGGGGTGGTAAGACATAAGCTCAAATTTGAGAGAACCAGGTAGGGATACAACTGCTTTTAAGTTGTACCCATTCACACTCTTCAACCACCATATGGGCTAAGTTGATAAAGGGAAGTAGGGTATTGATGTTGAAATCTAAGCTTCCTTGCTCTCACTACATGTCATTCATGTATTTTCCAGGAAAACCATACCGCAATGATCCAACCCATCCAGATTATGTACCATCCATCTTTAAACACAAGCAGAACAGTTCTCTTTTGAGGATATCAAGGTATACACGTTATTCCAAGAGAATACAGTCGAAGCCTTCAGTTGAAAATTCTTCAACCGAACCTCTGGCTCCAGTAACTATTACTTCCTCAAGCTCATCACCCCGGCCATTCACTCCATCATTAGTGCATACAAATGACAGTGCTTCATTCTCAAAACATTGTGAGTCAGCAATAAATTTTCACACTCCAGTGTCATTAACAGAGCGTTCAATGATGTAAAAGGAGATGGATGCACTTCGAAAAGGAAGAGACGAACTTAAAAGAAGCAGAGAAACAGCATTGTTCCTTGTCAAGCTAATCAGTTGAAAACAATGATGCTAGGTGTAGACAGAATACAGGACTGATCTGGATCGTTTTTATTGCAACTTTCAACTTTCTTTGTTCTCAAATTTCTGACCAAAAATAAAAAAACCAAAATGGAAGAGCTAAGGGATCAATTTTTTAACACTAATGAAGCTAAGAACTGGTTTGACATTCATTGCATGCCAAATATTCTTTTCAAAAACAAGTATCATGAGATTCTTTTGGAAGTGGATTGAAGTAATGTATGAAAATTTATCTTTTCTTATTTGCTTTCCAGATTCAGAAATTGTTCGCATGACCCTTCCACCATTATTTAAGTCATTGTATCCCAGATTAACATGTATTGTTGATTGCTTCGAGATATTTCTCGATCAACCAAAAGACTTGAAAGCGAGAGCACAGACATACAGTTATTATAAAAAGCACGATACAGTAAAGGTTTTCATAGGTTGTACACCCTTGGTGCTATGTCATTTATTTCTTGTGCATGGGATGGGAGGATTCGGGACAATGAACTCATCTGGAAGTCTGGTTTTATTCATCCAAGCCTCCACAACCCTGGAGATTAAATAGAGGTTTTACGGTACAAGAAGATTTTGCAGGGCAGCTTGGTGTACACTTTATAATCCCATCATTTACGAAAGGAAAGAAACAGTTATCTACTCGGGAAGTGGAAGAGTCAAGAAAGCTTGCTTCTGTTCGTATTCACATAGAAAGAGTTATTGGCATTTTAAAAAATAGGTACACAATTCTACAAGGCCTTTGCCAATTACATTAATCAAATCAATAAAACATGAATCACAGAAATTAGCAACTGCAAGAATTAACAAAATACTTAAAGTATGTGCATCTCTTGTTAACTTGGAGAAGGGATTGTGTGCAAAGAATATTAATTTCATTCTTTGAAATTAAGGAATACCGCATTCCACTTGTGAAGCTTCTTAATTATCCCAAAATTATGCATTTGCACTTCTTTCATTGTCCCCAGAATGATTGACAGTATGTATGGTAAAAACATGTTTCAACACCACCTGCGTATATACTTATAGACACAATAATATTGTGCATTTTAGCTTTTTCGTATTTTGTACTGCTACAGGTCTGTGGTCTTCAACCTTTACAATTTTAAGCACCTTTCTTGTGTTTTTTTTCTTATGGTGCTAAGAGGTGTCTATTTTTTCATGCTGAAAAGGAATAAACAAAGCTGCAGTTTGTAATGAAGCCATCAACATTTGCTTGAGAAATGTTTTACAGGTGAGACTATATTGGTAGGCCTATTTACATTAAAGGCACCTGTTACAAATATCATGTCGTTCTTTGGTCCAATGACCTTGTAAAAGTTCTGGCAGACAGTACTGAATCCAAAACTTAGGTACAACTGATCTGAGGTTGTTTACAAAAACTTGATCAAAAAGCACACGATTCACAATAAAATATTTGGGGTCCATAACACGAAATCTGCATAGGTAGCTTCACAAACCATCATCTGTGTTTGAACTTGTGAGTAGTAGGGATGATTTTTCTTCAACTGACCAGACTCGTCAGTCTTTGTCTTGTATGGACACTTGACTTCAAGTACACCGAAGCCATAAGTCTTACATTTTACAATCCCATCTCGGGATGCCCATATGAATGGTTATTCTTTGTCTTACCAGAAGCCTATCCATGTTACTTGTACCTCATTAGTCGCACTGTGATGCATAGTATAGTTATGGGTTGCCTCTGTTTCCTTAGCTTTACCCACTGAATGACAGGCAAATGTGAAATGTTACAAGGTGGCATACATATGCTTTTTATGACCGATGGTGCAGGGTTTTCAAAATCAGTTTGCAGCACTGGGTGAACTCGAGATGCAGTCACTCTCCCAATTCTCATCTCATGCCATGCAGGAGTATCAGATTGTTCCAGAGGTGATCTTATGAGAAATTCCCGCTGCCCTTCGTAACATCATATACACACTGCAATCCATCTGCTCTTAGTTTATTAAAATCTGTTATATTAGACTGAAAGAGTATTCTTAAATTAGGAGGACGCTTTGACAGTTTTGATGTTGATCAACAAGGCAGAAAAAGGTCTTTAAACTCTTCAAGTTACTCAAGCCAACTCATTTGGGTGACTTAATGGCAAGTGTACACAAAAAGTCGTGTTTCTGAGCTTGACTTGCTCTTTTACAATTATCCACCTTGGCATGTTGGGATTCTCTCGACTTCTTCTTAGACTGTTCGGAGTAAAATACAATTTTTCCAATTGGGACAGGTTCTACTTTTTTGTGAAACACTGGTTCTGTTGATAAAGCTGATCAGTAGAAACAGATTTTGTATATCCCATCCTCACAGCTGTTTCAATCTTAAATAGAAGGGCTGCTACATGAGAACAAGACTCCCCAAGTCTGCAAAGAGAATAATAAAAATAGTTCTTTATGATAACTTGCACACTACCTAAATGCATAAAAGCACATGGTACACTTGAGTCAATATTTTAACCAATGTCCCACTTTCATGAATCTTTTTTCATCGTCAGCCATTTCATCTGTAGATACCAGATGGATGCCTTTAATGAGGTGAAGGCTGGTGTAATGCTGAAGGGGGGGACGTGTCAATTCAATTGCTTCTTATAAGTGAAGGGATAGGGGGAGGGCCCTGTATAATTGCAATGTATCACTTATTGTACCTCATTACAATACCCTTAAGGCATTCAGTATGCTTGACTAACTTACTCATTTTCCTGACCATACCTCAATCAGTGTGCAATACTTACCCAGCCATGCAATCACAGTGAGCAGCAGTTACAGTGCCATTCTTCTGAACAGCAACCCATGGGTGATGGGGCTTATCATTCAGTCTCTGTGATGGTTTCACATCTGCTTTCAAAAGAAATAGGCCACTTGGTGTTTTGAAATGGTTTATAGTGTTTACCCATCCAGAGATAAAATAATTGTGTGCTTCCAAGACCTATAATTTTTCATAGTCTCTTTTGTAAAGACACCTGGGGAAAGAAAGGAGAATGGTATCTGAACAATACAAATTACCAAAATGGTTTGTGCAAGTTTCATGCATTCATTGCATTTTCTTGCCCCCTCATCACAAAATGTAATTTTACCTGGGACACTGAGGAGTCAAATTTACCTAGCTATGCTATGGCCAAGGACAGACCATTGTACATCAACAGGAACATATCCTGGAAAAGTGAGCATGCAGTCAAACTAGCCCTGTCCATGCAGCTGCTTGTGTATAATATTTAATTATTTATATTAATTTTCAACATTAGGAACTCTCCTCCTTAAAAATCTGAACACTCTGACCAGGCCTCACAAAGGGGAGGTCGGGTGTAATAAAATCCTGCTTATCTGCTCCTTTCTTTGTCGTAAAAAGCCACACTCACTTCTAGGATTACACTTAATCCCTGGCCAGTGAGGAACCTTTGTCCAGTTGGTTTAACTGTTGTCATTTCCTCCATATTGCACAGTTAAATCTTTTATTGTGGTAAACACAGGAAGTCCAAGACCAAGTTAAATTAGATTAGGTAAAAGATAAACAGTTAAAATGGTTCCATAAAGTATGGTGCAGTATGGTAATGGTATATGGTATCACTAACAGGTAGTTGAGGCATTAAACATGGTAACTTGCCCGAAATGTGTTAAAACAACGAAAACTGTGCGGCATAATTACCAGGAGAGTCAACAAATTAGGAATATATGTCGGGAAACTGTACGACTGGCCATTGTTTGTGATCGTTCGTCCACAGTTCTTTCCCCATCTCACACGGACAACAGTGGATTCCAGCAGCAACAAGCTTTGTTTTATATCGCTCAATAGCTTCTATCGTAAGTCCATCTTGGTAAATGCTGGACATTTCAATAAAAATCAGGCATTAATTCACGTGCAAGTTAAAAAGACTGCGTTGTTTTCATGGACGGTATATAGTTTTACACGAAATTTGTGTACACTGGTACGGTACGGTAACCATGCGTGGTAACAACTATTTCACTCCAATACGCCACGTGATTGAAACTTTGCACCGGATGTGACGTTCTTTGGGCCGACAAAATATGATCGGCCATTCGATTCGCAAAATGCGTCTGCCAATGAGTTTGACAGGAAGAAAATAATGCTTGTGTGAACTTAATCACCCTACATCGGTGTACACTGTTAAAGAGAAAGCTAGGGCTTTGATCGGGCAAAGTAAAGTATATATTAAAAGAGGTCACTTGATCTAAGTTTCCCCAATCGTGGCATATCCCTCCAAAAATTCTTGGATCCGGGCCTTCTCCTTAGCGTACTCATGAGTAGTGTTGAGTTTTACCTTCTTATTTCCAGATTGCCGCTCTACAACTAATTGTTGTAACTTCCTGGTGGGCATTGTCGGGGATGGCATTTTTCCGGGTGGGAATTGTCCGGGAGGGGGTTGTCAGGAGTGGGAATTGTCCTGGTTGGCAAAGGTCCAGGTGGAAATTGTAGGGGTGGAGTTTGTCCGAAATGAGAGTTGTGCGAGTTGGCAATTGTCCGGGTGAGGGGTGAGAGTTGTTCGAGTAGAAGTTGTCCGGGGGATTTGTCCGAGGGGCGATTGTTCTGGTGGGAGTTTTCAGGAAACCGCGTCATATTCAGTCTGTAAGCTATCTTTACCGTTAGTCTGGAGAATATCAGAACAGGACTCAGAATCTTACTCCCTTCGTTTTCCTATTTGTGGATAGCATAACTATTTTGAGGAAAGTGCCCTCGAGATCCATTGAATGTTTATAGTTAAAACTGAAGAACCTATCGCACGCATCGTAATGTAGGTTTTCTAAAACGTTATGTTTCACTTCAATAAAACAGATTTTCAATCTGTGGGCTTCCCTAGGCCCTATTTTGAAGCATAATAACTGTTTGGCAACAGGTCTGTAAGACTTTTAAAGCAGGGCCACGTACTCTTTTCTGTCATTAACTCGTTGGGGTCATATATTCCCTTACATTACCTATTGTTCCTGTAACAACAATTTAACGTAAGGCAGGACGCCTCCTGAATTACAGCTTAAGAGGTAATGAAATGACTAAACAGGGCTTAAGACAGATCGAGTGCATATAGCCGCAACATTACTTCTCTTGCAGCCTAACAGCTTTCTATTGGACCAAGATACAATGCTGAGAAATTTTATGATAAATAAAACTTAGTCAAATAAATTGAGTCTGTCATCTCAACTGGAGTAGCTATTGTATTTTTGAAAAATGTCAGAAAGGTAAGAAAGGTAAGAAAGGTAAATCTTCAATTCAAAGAGACATTGTTTCACACACTGGGCCCACTTGGGCCCTATTTAAAGTGTCCACGGTCCCTCATATTTGAGCTGATAATTTTTTGACCCCATGTCTGTAAGATATAGGAAACATAGCTACGCAAACACTTGAATGATTGATTGGCAGGTGTCTAAAATGGTTCTTTTAGGTATTTCAAAATAAATTATTCTTTCATTTTCTTTTCACTGTTCCACTTATAGTTTCGAAAAAAGCTGAAATTGATGCTGGAAAATTCTCATACATTACCTGTCACAACACAACACAAAAAATCGGGCGTCCGTTGACACGTTTGTATAAGAGGGACTCAAACCGCCCAAGAACGGTGCAAAGCAGTTCCAGATAAAAGAAATTCTCTTCCTAGTCTTGTATTTTTTCATTTGCAACAATATTTAAAGCTGAAAATTTGTAAATATAAGACACATAGAACTAAGTATTTTTAATCTGGCGTCAAAACCGTAGTCGTTATCTTAGTTTTCAAAATATAAACCTCACAAACGCCATCTATTACTTCCGGAAGGTATTTTTAAACTTTTGGGCACATCCGGACCTTACATGATATTTGAGAGGGCTTTTGTGTTGAAGCTGAGAAATGTTTGGTCGAAGTTTTGTTAGCAGCAACAACATACATAACACAGACCAGCAATTTTTCCAGTAATTGCTTAGCTAAGGACCAACGTTAGATTTCTGAGACGTTTTAGATGAGACTGAGGTAATGCAATTGTCTCTTCTTAACTTTGCAAAACAAAGCTGGAATTGACGAACTAATATCCTGAACATTATCTGTCATAGAAGCATAAATTAAACAGGCGCGGATCCAAGGGGGACTTTTCCGGCCTCAGCCTCCCTTTTTCGCCACATCAACTACAACAAATACTCGAAAATTAGCATAATGTTACTCTAGGAGAATATTCAAGGAGGCTGTCAGCCCCCCCCCCTTTTTTTGAAATGTCTGGATCCGCGTCTGTTAAGAGAAAGTAGTCCTTGCGGGCATTTTACCTTTCGAGGAATACAGGTTGACAAAATGGTTGCAAAATAGGTCCAAATGTTTCTGTTGTACCGATTTTGCAGGCTCCTTAATTCACTCCAGAGGATTGAAAAACAAAGATGGAAATAGTCCCGCTGTTTCTAAACACGCCTATTATTCTATTGTAAAAACTACAGTTACTATCTAATTCTAAGCAAGTTGTAGTATAACAGCATCAAAGATAGGACAAGATGAAGATTCAGTTATCATTTCAGTTTAAAATTAGTCAGTATTGCACCTGATATGCAGGACTTGATATTTGAAGGCCCTTTGACACTTAAAATATAGCCAAAGGTGGACCTTAATTTAAAATTATATTACCAAAAGTGAAAAATTGTGTTGTTTTCAACATAAAAAATAACTTCTACGGTTTTCACACAGGACTCAATAGGCTGTATGATTAGTTTAAATATTGTCAGTGTTGTATCTTTTTTCAGTAAAAGTCACTAGCGGATAACACGGTTATTCCACGATGAAGATAGCATTACAAGCAAGACCTGTTTTGGGCCCCTCTTGGACTGTTTGAATCTCTCTTAAACAAAAGTGTCAGGGACCGACCACTTTTGAGCTAAATTGTTGCAACAGTTAGGTAATGTCACAAAAGATCATACACGGCATCAATTTCAGGTTTGTTTACCAAAGTTTAAGTGAGGAAATGGGATGGTTATTCCTTATGTTAAAAGTACAATTATTTTGAAATATCTCATAGGACCATGGTAGGAACACATTAATCATTGAAGTGTTTGCGTGGCTATACTTCCCACCCCTTGCAGATCTAGTTGTGTCCCAAAATTATAAGCTCAAATATGGGGGACTGTGGACACTTCAACTAGGGCTCAGATGATCCCAAAGTGTGAACTTAAATGGTGCATCCTTAAATTAAAGAATATCCTTTTCAAGGCCGATATTTTCAAAACACAATAGCCACTGCAGTTGGGATGATAGATTCAATTTTATGGGCCATCCTTTCTTGAGTCATATTCTGGGACTTTTGATCTTAGGGGATGTCATGGTATTAGACTCAGCTTTTTTTCTCAAAGGTGTTCTTGGGACCTAGTCAGTGGACCACAAATTAGTCATTTCTTGAAGGTCACTTTGGGGGAAATTTAGACCGCACCTGTCCTTTTGGCCCCGAATGCTGCACTTAAGAAATGGGTTTCCATTTGTCCCTAATGTGACATTGATATAATAAGACAAACTATCCTTTGGTTCCAATAGTATAAATGATTAAGAGGTTAACTCCCTATTATGCGCAAGTAGAACTACAGTCACTCCATGCCTAAGCCTGTGGAAACAAATTTTCGGTCACTGACTGAACATTTAGATCGGCAGGGCTTATCACATATACAGGCACACACCAACCATAAATCATCAGTTTATACTCTGGATGATAGTCGAAATCTTCGATATGCATTACGTGCATTCCTACCTAACGTTTAGATGGATTCTACCTACAGACGCGTTAATGAAACCTTCCACAATGAAAAAAAAAACGGTGTTGTTGCGTGAGTACAGGACCATGAGAACGGGTAAGGGTACGGGTAGCAGGTCTTGGGTACGAGTAAGGGTACGGGTATTAGATCATAATTACTAGTAAGGGTACATACAAGGTCATGAGCACTGGTAGCAACTCTTTACAGCATTACTGTAATTACGGGATATTTGGACAGACTCAGTCCCTATGACGCCCATAAACTCCAACTTTGCACAGTCTCCAATCCGGCCAATGCCCCGTGAACGACCTGGCCACCCGGTGCATATAACCCCAGGACACGTTCCTCTGGACAACTCGAAAATAGCAGACAAAATTGCTTATAAAGCCTTCAACAGTTATTCAAGTTTATGGGGTTGCGGCGGAGGGTTGATATGTTTCTGGATAAAAAGTGAGCGGTGGGGAGTGATCCATGCAAAAATCATGTTTCCAGGAAGATTCAGTCCTGGAACAGTGCTCTAACCATTATAAACTGTTGGCTATGGTTAACACATCATAACATCACATCACAACAGGTTCACATCACAACAAGTTCGATGTTTGTTGGCCATGGCCTATTTTAACGCTCAGGAAAAGATAAAGGCTAATACTGCAAAAAGCTGGCTATAGGTAGATTTACCTGTATTCATACAGTCCCGGTAAATTGGTCTTGAAACTGTCAAGCCTTGCTTTAAAACAAGCTGAAGTTTGTTCATGTACAACATTACGGGGCAAAGAATTCCAACGGTCTATTGTTCGAAAATTAAAAACCTCTTATGTAATCTGGTATTGGTCCTTGGTTTGGTTAATTTTAAAGAGTTGCCGCGAGTAATAGAATCGGACAAGATAAACAAGTTCTGAGTAGTTTTTGAAGGCTCTGCTTCAAGCTCAACTAAATCCATTAAACTTAAGGGTGTCCAAGCTGGAAAACCATACTCAGTAATCGGCCTAAGGTTTTATAAAGCAATAACATTAACTACTGGTCCGAATAGCGGAACGAACGTCGATTGATTCCAGGGATAGTGTTGGTCTTGCTTACAATTGAATATATATATATATATATATATATATATATATATATATATATATATATATATATATATATATATATATATATATATATATGTATATTGCTTCAGGATCTCGTCGTGAATTGGAGACCTTCATTCACTTTGTTGGAAATTTTTCCCCTTTTTTGAAATTCACAAACTGTATTTCCGACACTTCGGTGGTCTTTTTAGATATGGAGCTGTCGATATGTAGTAGAAAACTCAAATCTAATATTCATTTTAAACCCACTGACTCCCATAGTTACCTACTCTATTCATCCAACCACCCTAGGTCTTGCACCAAATCAATCCCTTATTCTCAACTATTAAGAGCATGGCGGATTTGCTCCGATGACACAGATTTTGCTAAAGCCTCTCAAGAAATAATGTCCTTCTTTGAAAAACGTCAATACCCACGAAAGGTACTCACGAAGGCCGTAAGTCGTATTCAAGGAATAGATAGAGCTACAACCATGATCCCCAAAACAGCAAAAGTAAAATCCTCGACCAGAAAACCTTTGGTCGTATCTTATCATCCATCCGTACGTCCCATTGTTCAGTCCATTTATAGGAACGTAGAAATCCTCCAACAAGATCCTTCTACCCGTGAGTATTTCCCTGAACCATCTATCAAGCAAAACTTTCCTGGCTTTCCAGTTGCTAATCCTTTCAACCCCCCGTCAATTTGCTCGATACAGGACCTGATGGTCACGGCAGCAATATCATGCCGAGGTTCCGACCGCGATCGTTTAATTGCAGAAAACCGGTTAATCATGAAGCTCGGGAACCTCACCCCTAATGGACTGAATGTTAAACTTGAACTTTTGTAACTGTTTTATTGCAGGTTTGGCCGTGACCATTCCAAACGCTTTTAATTTTCTTGGCAAACGCGTGCGCTTTTTTTACATGACCGTCTTTCGTTTATAGTTTTAGATCGCGTCATGACAGCTTTTAGTTATTTCACGCAGTTGGGCAGATTTTTTGTATTTCACGCAGTTGCGTAGCTTTGGTCTGTTTAACGCAGTTGCATTGTTTTACTGCGTTGCTTTATTGTGTACATACACACTCTGTGAGCGCGTCAATCGTTTTAGATTGCGTCATTACAGCTTTTAGTTATTTCACGCAGTTGCGATTTACCAATCCTTGGCACTTCCTCATTGTCTGGGTGGAAATGTAAATGCAATGTTTCTGACCATGATTGCAACCTGTCAATATTACTTTGAAGAACCTCACAGTCCTCTCACAGTTCACCTCTCTGTAAATTTTAGTTTTACTGCACTCAAAAACAAATCAGGAAGGTTGTTGATGTACATGAGAAATAATATCGGTCCAAGGACAACACACAGTATAGCACTAGTAAAAGGAACCCAATCTGAGTAGGAGCCGTCAACAATAACTCTTTGCCTACGGTCAGCTAATAGAATCAGTTATCCAACTGAGAACACTGTTTTGCATAGAATAGCTTACAAGTTTCCTTTAAAAGCAGCCATGAGGTACTTTATCAAAGGTCTTTATGATCGACGTCCATATAAGTGACATTAACATTTCCTCCAACGTCCGAAATGCTTGTCCAGTCTTTAAACACCTCCATAAGTTGTGAGACAAGATTTGTAAGACAAAAAGCTATACTGGTGTGATGTGAAGAGGTCGTAAGAACACATGTGGTCCATGAAGGTCCCTGATTACTGCCTCGTAACTTTACGTACAACTGAAGTTAGGCTGACAGTTAAAATTAGCCTTAGCTGGTTACTCTGAACAGTACTTCCGCAAAGAGGACTTGAGTGATGTAGCCCATGGTTTGATCTAAAGGGAACGAACTGCAGTCTTATATTTTAGTCTGCATTTTATGCAGAATATTATACGTAGTAGAGTACAGCATTACAGATTACGTTCGTGAAGTGGCGTCCAGGCCCCCAGTTCTATAGTGAAATCCCAAAATGAAAAGTTATTTCTTTGGCATTCCGTGGCATATTTTTCGGCCAAATCAGCTCATACTCAACTTCGACAGTTGAATAAACAAGCAATTACACGACCGTAATCAGCATTTTTCGGCGTGGGGGCGGGGAAGGGGCACTTAAATGAATTTAGTTCAAAATACCAATAGCCTTAAGAGTGGTGGAGTGAAATACCCGGTCCAATGGCCTTGAGTGCAGGGACTCATGGTAGAGCCCCTGGTAAGGTTCCGGGGCAATGCCCCAGTGGGATCCAGGGGAGCAGTCCCCAGAAGCTCTGAGCTATTCACCAAATTATGGACATTGGAAAGATGCATTTCACTCTTTACATTACATTTATCTTCTTATTCGGTATGACTGGCAGCTGACCGGATTTTACGATGCAGAGGGTCTAAGAAAAGAGGGTAGGATAAATTATTTAGACGATTTCCGGGCTTTGGAACAATAATTTTACCCAAATTATCCTACAGCCTGGAAGTAAGAATTGGGAAACCAGTAGCCAGAATAGGTGCCTTCAAAGCACGCAAAAGAGGTCACATTTTTCGACATATAAAATACGACTTATAAAAATCAGGATAAATGTTCTCAAGGAGTGAGTGATTGGCTCCTCCACTTCGATATGCCTGCCCATATAACTGGAAATAGCACTTTCCACGCCTTGAAGGTTGCACTATATGATAAATCCTTATTCTGAATTGTCAGAAATTTATTCAAATCCCATTTGATACAAAATTTGCTTTGAATCTTCGTTTTTGGAGGGGTTAACAGCTGCCTCTGTTCCCCCTCCTCCGTGCAGCCGCCTTGCACGGCCATGGACATTTATAAACAGTGTCTGAACTTTGATTTGAATCACCCACTATACAATTCGAATATGTACATGCACTATATGGTGTATTGACAGCAAATATCACTATGCAAATAAGCACTTCAACGTGCATTGTCGTGACATAAGCACGACTCCAGTACTTAAAGGAAAAATGCAGCCATCCCAATAACAATTAATTCCGTCATCCTGATTTATGAATGACTTGTTTGATCATGTGACAATACTTTTGTAACTAAATTGTTAAATTAATGGAGTATAACTCCATTCCTTATCTTTTGCTTGTAATAGTTATGTTGAGAACATCTTCAGAGGTAGTTGTAAGGCAAATAAGAGAAAATTTGCAAGAGTTTGCTATTTTTTTCCAAAGCGAGTTTGGGGCGACTGCCTATTGCCTCTAAAAGTAACAAGCAGTGGCCACAAATTTACTTTGAAAATCAGCTAAATGTTTCAAATCATTACTTATTTCACTTTAAAGTAACTAAATGATGTTTGCAAATATCAAGATTTAATATTTAAGTTAAAATAAGGAGTTAGTCTGCATAAATTTAACAATGTGATAACCAAAAATTGTTACATGATTTAAAAGGGCCATTCATAAAATCGGATATGGCACTTTCTCGCGCTTTGTAACTTGCATCTAAACAATCTTCAAAAAGTCGGTACACTTTCACATATTGATGCTGATAAAATTTCTTACAATATCTG
This sequence comes from Holothuria leucospilota, assembly GCA_029531755.1. NCBI lineage: Eukaryota > Metazoa > Echinodermata > Holothuroidea > Aspidochirotida > Holothuriidae > Holothuria > Holothuria leucospilota. The sequence goes on along the minus strand of CM055969.1, from coordinate 34,660,854 downwards.
GGGAACGAGGAACTTCCCCTCCACTGCGTAAGGACATGGACAAGCGTTTTAATGATAATGGAAGAGTTTGTACAAAGCTATGACAAGCCAGATGTGCTACAGGAAGTACCCGGAATTCCGAACCAATATTTAAAACGGGGTTGGCGTGAAGCACGACGAAGAAAACACACTGAAATGTTTAATTGAAGAGTTCAAGCGCAAAAGCAGACAACTCAGTGGCGGATCCAGGGGGTCGCCGGCGTCCGGACCCCCCCCCCCCTTCAAATTTTCCAATGTGCCCTTTTTCAAAAAAAATGTTTTTTTTTCACACTAGCAAAAAAAAAAAAAAAACGAGACAGTTTCACAGGTAATGACAGTGTTGTCCAATTCCGAGCAGATTTGGTTACCCCCATCCAGTATCGATCAATCCACTCGTAACAGTCTAGCAATGTATCGCAGAAACTTTCGGCAATATATTTGACTACGTTAGCCTATATTGGCCGCCCCGAAACCCGAACAGTGCAATCGTTTTACACAGAATGTGACTACAGTATGTCTGCGTGACAATCAGGCATTCTAATCACTTTTCGCCTGGAACCACGTGTGGCGTGCTTGGGCATTAAGAGTAATACAAAACACGCAGATATTACGTCATACTCACTAGCTATATGCAACGTATTACTATTGGGTTTTAATATTGATTCCAAAAGGTCACTGCTAGTCTTTTGGTCTTACAAAATAATGATCTGTTCACACTCCATAAACTCTACATCTACGAAACCTTCCCTCCACCCTCTAGTATCCATCCTCTCGTGAACCCGTTTCGCTATGATATTTATAGTCTGGAATTACTCTCTTCTTTTATAGTGTTGCCCTAGTGATGGGAATAACTGAAAGTCAGTCTTAGGTAAAGTCCACAGCCAAGAGTTGACCAGAAGTCACAATAGACAAATCGGTGTTTGTTTCATTTTAAAATTACTATATAAAATCACCACCAGGTCAAATAACGCAATGTCAGTCGGTTCAATTTTTGACGTCTTTGGACCGATGACCGGTCTGCTGTCGCAAATGAAAAGCAAACATTCGACTTCAGTCATCTATTCTGACAGAGTGTTTTTTATAGTCGCGTCGAAACTACATAGGGAACACAACATACAGTATTTTAACCTCCTCCCCCAGTCGAGATAGCGGTAGCGTCAGGTGGGGGAAGGGTTCATGCCCCCCGTCGGAGAAGGCTGGCCCCCTATCGGAGAAGTTTTACAGTTTCGTAGGGGAGTCTTAGTCGAAAGTACCCAGTCCCTAACGACAACTTATCGACGGTTTACCTGTTTTTTTTTTTGCTCTCAAGAGGATAATTTCTGTAATAAGAACCCAAAATTTTCGGCGCGCTACGCGCGCTGTAGGGTCACTTTCAATAGTTCCATTCCACATAGCAGGATAGCACAAGTCCTGCCCACCTTACCAAGTAACATATGGGCAGAATACATAGTTTATGTAAAGGTCGTAACTTTCATTCCATATCGCAAAGCCTTTGTGTGTGTCATGCGGTACAGTCAGTTGGTGAGCGACTTATGGAGCAAAGTTTGGTTATTTCATCGTGTAGTCCAGGTGGTTTCGATACAATGTATGTTACACCCGATACGGTCTACAAAGCCTACAGTTCTTTTTTCGTTTCGTCATACGCGCTTTTCAATTTCACGAATGAATCAAAGAACACTAACAGTGCGCAACTCGGATCATGAAGTATTAAGTGATATAATGCAAAATATGCCTGCAACTGCATGGGATAATGAGGCTCTTACATTTGGAATGTCGGAACTTGGGGTAGCTGACATGGCCCGGCCTGTTGGAAAAATTCTGCCGCCACCCATGGTCAGTTTACTTCTTTTGGCTTTCATAAGGGTAATTTCTGGAATAAAACCCAAAATTTTCGGTACGCTTTGTCCACTCTTCCTCAGTTCAGTTATACTTATAGCCAAATATAGTACAAACCCTTTCCACCTTTTCAAGTTAATAAGTAGAATACATGGATTTATGTAAATGTCGGGCATTGAATCGCATTTCGCTAAACCTGGTTAAAGTTCACTTGCGTCTGTCGTACGGTACGACTAGTGACTCGAGGAGGAAAGTACAATAAAGTTATGCCCGATAGGGCCCAACTGTCCGCTCAATTGTTCTATAGTTCTATATAAGTTCTAAATTAGTACAAATTCTTATAAGTGTAGGCTTACCCAAAAAATTTTCTCGCGCTTCACGCGCTTTGTAATTTCACAGTTTAGATTCCAGGTTTTGATTCCAGTTTTTGCATGTCTCTTGGTTTATCCTTTCTTTGTCAATATGCGGTAAGTTGTGTAATCGCTGACGTTTATGGGAACCAAAATTTAAAAAAAAATGAATGTGCCCTTTTTATGTTGGACCCCCCCCCCCTCAGAAAAGACCCTAGATCCGCCCCTGCAACTCCATTTTAAGCATTTTGAGAAAATAGATAATTTTAACTGTTCACTTCTGGCTTGGTTGTAGACATATCTCTTGACTAATTTTTAATGGGTGCGACTAGAGTAATATAAGGAAAACTTTAAGTTAATCTAACTTTCATACAACAAAATTAATTAACGATTGTTAATGGTGATTGGCAGCAAAAACAGACAGCCCCCAAAAATTTCTTTTTAGCAAAAACAGAAAAATCCAAATATCACAGTTTAAGCCTACCCGATAAGCGCAGCAGTAACATTAACTATGAATGAAAGCACAGTGGAACTTAAATCACCATAAAAGTGATATGATTATTAGCATCGTATGTTAAGGATAGGACTAGCGTAGACATAAATACGATTTAGCGTAGACATTACCTGAAATAAAACTTAACGGGACGGGATTGAGACATTAATTTACATGACTGCCTAGTATGCGAATCGGCTACATCGACAAGTCTTACACAGTTCAACTAAGATAAGTATGAATTATGTACATGAAACCATGGAAGTACCACAATCGTACTTTTACGATAAAACCGGCTGCGGCCAAATAATGATTGTGACAGAGCAAATCACATTCAACTACACTACACCAAATAACAAACTTAACAGAATCCCCAATCAGTTGCGTATCTAAGGGGGATTTTAGGGGTTCCAACTGCTATCGTCGGTAGTGTGTACTGTGGACACGTCACCTGATGAACAATGCATTTCACGGGGTTGCGAAATTACAACCAGTCCTAGTCCTCAGTAAAGGACTGCGTGGTCGTTAGCTGGGAGCTCATTCTACACAGTCCTTACAACGACGTATGAAAATAAGGGGGGATAGGCCGTCTTTATGATGGTTGAAATAGACTTTCTCCTCTCAACAAATTTTGTACGTAAAATCTTAATTTACTACGCTTACCATAACTTTTCTTATCCAGATCTTACAGGAGTATTACAGTTTTGTTTTTGATCACTGAAATCTTTTTGAAAGGGTCAAAAACTTGAAACTAGCAACTTTTCCGTGCCTTAATATTTACTGCGTGACTAAGGAACGTTGGTAACTACAGTATGCTTAGCTACATTGTTATGTCAGTGTGGAATGTTTGCAGAGGCAATTGTCATGTGTTTGTATAAGAACTACAGTAATCAAATGTTCTGTGTGATGTCACAGTGTTACGCACACGGCACTCTGATATCAACAAATATATATATATATATATATATATATATATATATATATATATATATATATATATATATATATATATATATATATATATATATATATATATATATATATATATATATAACGCTGCAGTAAATTTTACGAAGTGGCAAAGTTGATGATTTAAATTTCAAATTTACATAACTTTTCAGAGGTTTAAAGTATTCAAAAACAACTGCAATATTAGTTAAAGAGCTGGAAAGGAAAAGTTATGGCAGTGAATAAGGACTTTAGGTACTAGCTTGGCTGTAAGAAAAAAAATCAATCTACACAGCACTGTCCTAGTAGAAGACCCAGGATTTTTAATAGGTCGTTGAAAGGACCAGACTTGAAGTATGAGTACAGTGTCATGAGTACGAGTACAAGGGCAGTGCCTGTGTTGTGAGTACAAGTACAAGTACATGTCCTTTTTCGTGAGTATGAGTACAAAATTTTGCATTAACCCCTATGCAGAGCTTTCAAAATCTGTGAGTACGAGTACAAATAAATTCTCTTGAGTGCAGACAATTGTGCAAACCCATGAGTACGTAATCACTACAAGTCTTGTACGGACCGTGTATAGGAAGCTATCGGCCAACGGCTATACAGATGCCTTTATTGAGGACTAAACCACTCCCATCAGAGTTGCACAAGCAATATTATCTGAATACGTCTCTTTGTAGAGGCAACAAAATTATTATAAAGAGTAAAATGAACAGGCTCACATTTTAATATTTTTATTTTGAAATATTCACACATGAGATTGGTGATCTAGGCCACCGGCTGAAGCTTGTATCTTGCTGCTTTGGCGTATAAAATCTTTCACATTTTAGAGTGATAAACCTAAAGATAACAACATACCGAAAGTTCTCCACGTACTTTACCGTCAATTTTGAGGAATTATCGAAAGAAATGGGTACTCTGTTTTTTTTTAAAAAAAAAAAAAACCTGGCGTGAGTGAAACGTTGACGTTTCAAAACAAGCTTGAAATGATTCCCCTTTCGTATCATGTGATTGCATTTCACCAATCAAGGTTTGAAAATCAAAACAATCATGGGCGCCTCCGTGTCGCCACCGACTGAGGAAGAGAAAATACGGCCTAAATGTCTTTTTACTTAGAATATGTACGCAACGAAAGATTGAAAGAGATTTCGAAGTAGCCTTGGCTGAAATTTTGTGTCATGCCAGACAGAATGGCTAGATCCAAATACTCGAAAGAAGAAAATGACTCTAACAATCCAACTCTTGCTGGGCTTGTGGTTGGACTACATAGGCATTGTACCAGACAAACAGCTTCGGAACTTCGTAGTAAAATGAACACTGCGTGTGGGAAATAAAACCAAGATAGAAGATGCAAGTGAAGTGAGTATCTTTTTTTTACAATAAATTGGACAGGCTGTGTCAAATAGGCCTTGTTTTGGGGGAACGATGTATTTTAATCGTAAAAATCTGATAAATACTAGCATCGACTTTAAATTTGTGGAATTGCGCACAAAGTGAACTGCATAGAGATCACGTATTTGGGTAGTTCCATAGTATGTTCTACCGTGCTAATATTTTGAACACTTCATTACCTACAAATGACCAATTATCTACCACTCAAAGTAAAGTAAAAGCCGATTTGGCCACAAAATGATGCAATAACTCATATTTGAGCAAGCACTTCAATATTTACCTGTAGAGAAGAAGATGAACTACAGTAATAATGGGGCATTCTATTTTGGCAAGTTATGTTTTTGAGCTTAAACCCTACTACCGTACAGTAGTAGCCTGCCATCTTTTTTCTAACGCTGCTTTTCCACGTATGCTTCTTCATTATTTTTCAGGAAGTCCTAAAGTAACTGTTCTCTAACTCAAGTTTGACAATGTCACTTTACAGAGAGTTTGTAGCCTCTCTCCTTTCCCTTCCATATCCCAAAGCAGAGTACATCGAATTATTATTTACTGGATTTTTTTTTCGAACAGCCATCCACAAGAATATTATCCTGAAGGGTCTTCGTTGACCCTGTTCTACCTAAATTTTAATTGAGGTTGTATCTTTACTGTGGATAGGAGACATACGAAGTAAAGGAAGAAGTGTTAAGGTTTTATGAATTCCTTTTGTTTTCTTAAAAGCAAAAATTGCTTAGCAAATTCTCAGCTGTCCCATGTGACGTGAAAAGTGGAACTACCACCCCAGATTATTTTAGTCAATTAAATGTATCAAATAAATAAAAGAATGTCCTCTTTGAAATGGAATAAAGTGCATTTCCTTACATTCTCAATACCGAATTATTCTTAAGCAGCAGTGCAAAACAATGGCACGAAGAGTCTTGCCAATATCCCAGAAATTGATTGTGCACCCACAGAGGTCTGGTATTTATTCTGACTGTAACAGAAAAGTGCAAGAGTCAAGTTTTGAGGAAAATGATAGAACTCATTGGGAGACAGGTACAGTATGATCTACGTCTTTTCACCTTTTCAGTTCGCAAGTCTATGAATTCTCACCCAAGTTTTTATATTCTTGTTGTATGTGATTTCATTATTCATTATGCCTGTTGCAAAGTTTGGAAAGAGGGATATGTGTGCTTCACTGTTTATGACACTCAAGCCGGCTAAATCCTTGCACTTAATTCTGTGCAATTACAGTCGATCACAAGAATGGTGGTATTTGTGCAGTATCATTTATCCAGTGGGTGAATTTTATGAACACTTTAGTGTATACAATTAAACATATATTGGATTTATTGAAAATCCTTCATTTGCATCTCGAAAGTAGTTTTTTTTTTGTATAAACTTAACCAAATGAGCTTTTGAATTAACCATGAAAATGGTGAAAGAATACTGTAGATGTGATTGTTTGCCAACTAGGGAAAGCTTGCAAAAATGACGTCCCCTATTTAAAATGTTTTTCAAAGGGATTTAAGTAAAGCACACTTCCTTTTCAACATACTTTGACATCATTTGAATATGTTTTGAACATTTTTTCCTTCTTCCTCATAGGCCTAGAGCTATGGACTCTTCCGTAAAACACAAAGGTGAAGACGTATATTTGAATATTTATACAGCACTTTATTAAAGAAGTTCTAAAGTGCAAAAGTGCACAAATATAACCTCAAGTCAGCGATTACAAGTCCAAGAGACACTTCTTAGAGACATCTGGAGCTTATGCAGTTTAAGATGAAAGTTACCTTCCAGGTACCCAGTAACTAGTGGGTAGAGAAAGGCAATTGGGGATAAAGCATCTTGCACAAGGATATAAGGTAATGAATAAAGCAGGACTCGTACTAGCAACCCTTGGATTTCAAGTCTGATGCCTTAGCTAAATGTTCATCATGCTCTCAGTGCTTTCTGTGTCTGCGTTATTTTGGACAGTTGTTGGGTAACTAGGAAATTCTTTAAATATCAAAACTGACTAAACTAGGATTTTGCAGGCCTGCCCTCGTAGATCTTTATACAGATCATCAACATTTTGCAACTTGAAGTTACTATCAAGACTAAGTTTGAACCACAAAATGACTGCTTAAAGTTTTTCCTCTTTATCACTTTTGTAGTTATACTCTCCTAATAATTGCATTATGGTGGAAACTCGCTTTAATTATTAAAATTATTACACTCGTGGCAGTACAGCATGTTCATGATTTAGCAATTTACAATTTTTTTAGGTTGAGGCGTGGGGCTGAGATAGGAACACTAGTACTGGACCATTCATTAAAAGATGTGCTATTTTCCTTCTTTACTTGCAGAGAAGAGATTGAAAAATATTTGTGAAGAGTAACGTTTTAACACTTTAAGGCACAACGACAAGATAAAGAACCTTCAGCTGCCTCAATCAAACTGTAGTGGCTACAGACGTGCTTTGTTGCTGTGCATATTACAGCAGAAGTATTAGTTTTTTTTTTTTTATTTCTTGCAATGTGTGCAGTAACAAGCAAAGGCTGCAGCCCTCTACTTTGGGCAACTATTGACTGCAGCCTGTTGTTTTCACTTGTTGCCTAAACTGATAGTACATCGGTGAAAGCTTCAGTAATTATTAACTAGATTTTAAGAATGCTTTAAACGTCAATTGACTGTGGTATTTTCTGTAATGGTATGACTTTGCCATGATGGCTCAAATCCAGTAACTCTTGACAGGAGGCATTGCTTTCCTAAAGTGGCCCTTAACAGAAAATTTCACTTTATTTAAACAGTTTTGTATGATCAACGTCATCCTGTACTGTTAAGGCTTTTACTTTGTACAAATCGTGAAACCTTAAAATTACTTTAAAAAATAATAGAGTCGTCCAAATTTACTTCAAGTATAACATATTCCTCACTTTATGTGCTAATTATTATGAGGTAATATTATGAGAGTTTGTATGAAATTACGGTAAGATATCTGGATGCTCATTCCATCAGGATCTGGGTATAGAAGCTACCTGACTAGTGACTATGCACACAGCAGGTGCTAATATCTTGACTCTTTTTAAAATACCCCTGTCTGCTTGTAAAGAGATCCTGAACCCCTTAAAATGGAATTATAAGTCAAGAAATTGCAATACATTGGTACTTAATGTTAAGCATAGGCATTCTTGTGGGGGTTTGAGGTGAGGTACTTTTCCTTTAGCTTTGAAACGTTGTTACTTAATTTTCCCCAGTGTATAACCTAGTTTCTATCATGCCACTACAAATTTCATGACAATGTGAACATAAGGTGTATGGTATCACTTGAAGAGTTATTGCATCTCAAACATTGTCCTTTCTAATAAAGTAGAAGAAAAAAGAAACGAAAAATTGTCAAGTGTGTCAAAGGTGTGTTCTTGTGTGTAATGTCAGGGTCGTTTATACCCCATTCCATGAAGATGGTATCAGGTTGTGAGCAGCATGCAGAGATGTGACTACTGTGTTCAAAATGTAAATTTAATAAAATCATTTAAAAAGAGAACACTCCAAGTCAGGTATCTTCATTTTCAATGAAATTTGTTTACTTTCCGGATTTGTAAATATGAATCTTCTAAATATTTCATTATTCATATAGGGAATATGTACGTGCGGATTTTTAAGAAAATTGATATTGGTGCAGCGAAGATATTATAATATTTCGGTTTCACTTATTTTTAAGTAAGCTTCTGTGTGGGAATAAATAAATTTTCTACTGTGTATTACCAGGTCACAAAACTATCCATTTAGTGGAAACAAGGACACATAGACACATTCAGACATTCGGGAAGAAAAATTTGTATAAAACTCAAAGTTGGCCCTAGAGGCCAAATTGAGTCCCAAAAAGACAAATGGCAATATTTAGTTTAGCTAAATTTATGAAGCCTTCAAAATTTGAAGGTTAATTTTTTTCTGTATTTAACCGAGTCACCTGACTATCCATTCAGCAAAAGTGAAGAGAAATTAGCACTCAAAGTTGGCCCCAGAGGCTAACATTCTCGCTAACACGAAGAATTCACGATGTTTTAGTTAGCCCACATTTACTCAAATAACTTGTTAAATTAGGGAGCTTAAATTTTCTCTGTCAATTGTTTAATCAAGCGACCACTCATTTAGTGGAGATGGGGACACATGGTCACATGTGGATAGAGAAATTGGTACTAAAATGGTCACAAAAGGCCAATATTCTTGCTAAAACGAAGAAATTGCGATTTTTCAGTTACGGTTACTCAGATTACCTTTATGTTAGGAAGCTCATCTTTTTCTGTGTGTTGACAGGTCAAGTCACTACCAGTTAAGTGAAGATGGAGGCTTATACTTACAAATGAGACGAGAAATAGGTACTCAAAGTTGGTCCGAGGGGCAAAAAATTGTTTTTGGCACTGAAGGCTACATTCAGTGGGTTATTGCGAACAAATTGGCATTTTCTTTTGTGGAAAACTTTTAATACAGTGTGTGAAACATGTTACTTAAACAATGTAATCACTCGAAAAGTAGACACCGAATGTCGGAACGAAATCCATGTTCTAGGCATTTTCTGAGTTTCAGTCGGTGGCCTAATCGTAATGATCCATCCCTAGCATGCTGTGTGCATATTTTGATATGACATTCTTCCGCAGCAGTGGGTGCCGATTTGTCGACCTTTCCCATACGACCCGTTTGTTGTCAAGCGACAACTATACTATAAGCCTGCAGTGTTAGCATTCATTGGTTGAGACCGAGTCTACCTCGCGATATCCATGTGCACAGTCCAGAATTGGGTACTTTTTCAAACATCAGAGTCGCGTCAAAGGACATTTTCCCTGACTCGAGTCTTCAATTGGACTCGAGTCACGCTATGCTCGAGTCCGAATCGTCAAGTTATTTTAGGTGGTGACTCGAGACAAGTCATTGAGGATTCCAGACTTGAGTCAAGTCAATTTACTTTGTCTGATGACCAAGTAAGTCAAATATGTGACTCGAGTCGACTCGAGGCCGAGTCAGTGAGACTTGACTTGTTGCAACACTGCATAACGCATCTTAAAAGATATTATTAATAAAAGCACATAACTCATTTCAGTCTATGTTTCTCTGTCTTATCAGACACAAAATAAGCTCAATGTAATTCTCTCTAATTATGTACTGCAAAACTTCTGTTTTAACGCTTTCCATCACCTTTTGGTTTTTCACTTCATTTGACGTACATCAAATTAACCGTATGACGTAGTTTTCTGGGGAGTTCCCAAAGTACACGCCCTTGTGATCACAAAATGAAGACAATGGACACACTTCTCGACGAGCTGATTACTTTAGCTAAGGAAAACCTTTGTTTGTATGACGTCAGAAGTAAAGAAGTTAGGATGCCATCAAAGTTGCTAATATCTGGTCCAGTACATCCGATGTAATGTGACTAGAGGGGATAACAGGTCGGTGCCAAGTGTTTTACAAGTGTTATAACCGATATGCCCATAGCAGAAGTTCGCATGCCTTTTTATGTCTTTTCGGTATGCTGGCTGTATGGAAAGCAAGCTTTAGTGTGTCATCTGGAGACATATATTCTTCGGGGAGCAGAAGCATTTCGGAGGAACGTTTTGCTCTTTGCCCTTCGGCATCCAGGACTTTTGAAAAAAGTACCAGACTGTGGTGCAAGAGCATCTGTGATCACGAATGGGGAGCTCACAGGTGCACTTTACTTCATAGTGTCCCACCAGGGAAACAGCTAATTCGAAAACAACACTATTTAGACTAGTTCCGCAGACCTGATATGTACGCTTTACCTGGTAGTGATCTCAAGTGGCTTCTCATGTTAAACCTAATGCCGTAAGTAAGATACATTATCTGGTACATGGGTGCTTTCCCAAGTAATGTGGTTGCCCTTGGACTTGACAGTCTAACAGGGTTGTTCCCGTTACACTTTCAAAGTAACTCGTTATAGTTACAGTTAATTCTATAAAATTGTAACTCGTTACAGTTACTAGTTACAATGTTGAAAAAGTAACTAGTTACAATTACTTTGACTGAAAAGTAACTAGCTACATTTCAAAAGTAACTAGTTACTTCAAGGTGAATATACGGTACCTCGGTACCTGAAATGGAGGAGGGGGCATAATAAGATAGTAAGAAGGGAGCACATGAGAGGACCGACACCTCATTTGTGCCGGTTATCCTGAGGTGTTCCCCAAAGAAAGACAATGATCCCAGCTGATCTTCACTGGGGAATAAGACAGAGGCTCCTAACGCTCATCATGAAGCAGCGAATCATGATACTGTGTCGGAGCTTACGGAAACTATTTGTTAGACGGTTTTGTTATAACCAAAACTTTTCCAGTTACGACAGTACTTCTTTGAGGATGGAAATCTTTGTACTCTCATCACATAGTCGGCTAATATAGAGAGGTTAGCGGCTATTAAAGGGGGAGAGCGTTGTTTTAGCAGTAATTAAAATCTTCAACCCTCGAGGGCATAAATATGGTAATATGATGTTCTGAATTTGTTAATGGTAAAAATTTTCAGAACTCACTAAGGTTGGACTAAGTGATACTTCCAAATAAATTTTACGTTTCACTTTGTGTCGATATAAAACAATGTATAGAAATGGTGAGACTATTTAGTTTACACATGCAGACCATGTGCCCATAATTCTTTCCCTTTACAATAGGTGAATCTTTAAGTCGGACACTTCTTTCCTCTTTAAATTAGCTTTGTTAGGATACTTTTAACTCCATTTGACCATCTCAGTATTCTGCTGTTTTTTAAATTAACTTTACTATTATTCCAGTGTAAGGAGTTACGGACATTGAAAAGAATATGGTATAGCCTAAATTCATACGTTTGATTCATCACAAGGATATCATACATGTTAAATTACATACCTAAATGGATGCACGGTGTTTACCGACGCTCGGCATCGTATAATTTACTGGGCTCCAACGCACCAGTCCGGATTCGGCTAGCTCAATGCAGGTCACAAGAGCGTTTTTTTAGATTATGAATTTGCTCGGAATGGAAGGTTCCGGAATTGAAATTTTTCCGGAATGCGATGGGACTTTGACTCGGAGTTCATTCCAGCCGAGCTCACATATATATATATATATATATATATATATATATATATATATATATATATTTATATATATATATATATATATATATATATATGAAAGATACATTAAAAGTGTTTAAAGTTTCATTGTTATTTGTGCACAGTGTACAGATGTAAAATGTTGTCACACACAGTCAACTAAATTACTGGGGAGGCCAGCCTATAGAAGTGAGTACAAACGATGACCTTATTAATGGTGGACATGTACAATAGAATTAAAACATCCGTATGTTTGATATGCATTTGATATACATTATTGGCAAAAATACTGGTATCGGAATTGGTGCCACTGAAATCAGAACTGGCTGGGAGTTGAGGGGTACGTACCATACTCGGAAAGTACCCAAGATTCGGGAATCTAGAGTCGGAGTTAGCTCCGACTCAGATAGGGTGGACTCCAGCCGCCTAACGTCTCAAAAGGTAATGATTAAAACTTTCAAAGTAAGCCTAGTGTTTTAATGCCTATAGGCCAACCCGTTTCTCGCGGTGCACTTTCTCCACTGTGTCCTCTAAAGGACAATTTGTGTTAACTAAGGCCCATTTGACTTTATTTAGTGGATACACTAAATAAAGTCAGCTGGGCCTTAGTTTGCCGGAGGACTGTTCAGTATTTTGCAACGAATCGCACAAAGATTCGTTCCCATGGATAATAAGCCTTGATCTGTTTAATAAATAATTTGACACACAAATCAAATTTTAAACTTAGTTTAATTGACAATTAAGGGGTCCTGTAAGACCGCAGCATGTGCGTCTAATATCAACTTCTGATTCTAATCGTGAATAAAATTTGATGTTGGTGAGGTCGTCGTCGATAATAGAGATGAATGATAAATATATCGAAAATAATATTACCACCAAAGTGTCATCAATTTGAAAATTTTCTGTTACTTCTTCGATTAAAATACGATTTGTAGTCATTTTGACTATTTGAAACGGGAAAGTAACGGGACTAAATGTTACGCCGTTACAGTTACTTTTACACAGATTGTACCTAGTTACTTGCTCCGTTACTGAAATGCAAATGTAACTCGTTACAGGGTTCCGTTACACAAAATGTAACTCGTTACAGTAACGGCAATACTTGTAACTCGTTACTTTCCAACCCTGCATTCTAAACCATTTGGCATGGCTTGGCATCACAGATGGTTCCCCTGGTGATGAATTTAGTTGAGACGCCCTTGCACTAAGTGCATTTGAGCAGATCCAGTTAACAAGGTGACTTTGTATTTGCCGAAACTGTTAAAGGCTAATAGTGCTCGATAGATTTTCTGATGAAGCCATTCTTTTGGAACTAGTTCCAGGTTTTCTTCTGGAGTAGGAAATTGTCTGAAGAACCTTTCTTTAAAGCACTTCATATTCAAAAAAAAAAAAAAATGTGAAAATACTTATAAGGGATACATCAAGGCAAAGATAAGTAAGCATTTTAGCTTTCTGGCTATATTAAAGGAGGTACAAGAATTACACTCGTTTGTCTAGGTATGTATAGTTTCTAAAGATGCTTTCAAAGACGAGAAAAATTACACAATTGCAGAGAAAGTTGCAATCCCATTTAACTATAGAAGAACGATCATATCTCCCGAAGTCTGCAGAAGGCTTCGTCATAAGCACGTGTCACTGGACGTCAAAATAACGGACACCAAAACCAAATACTTCCTAAAAACGAACCTACGGTACAATATCAGAGTTGTATTACATATTCTGCAGACAAGGTTAAGCCTTTATGGAAGGACATTCAATCTGCATGTTGAAACGACGTTGAAGTCTGAATACTCCGGAAAAATAGCTTTGTCGACATTCTCTATGCTTTAATCGAGATTCCCTTAAGAGGTTTTGGTAGTACCCGTATACAAACCAGGTGAAACTTTAAGTCCTACTATGATAATATTGTACCCTTGTGAAAAAGTTATCTTCACATTTAGCTGATACAGCTAATAAATGCATTAATCAAGGGTCAATTTCTCCTAACACTAAGTTTGAAAGCCAAAGAAACCTATGTGCATAAAATATACTTTTGAATTTCCATGGTTTTGTGAGGCAGCTCAGATATGTAGACTATAGATCTAATCTGAGGTTTGACCTTCTGTGGGCTTTGACCTTGGGAACTTTGCGTCACTCTCCATTTCTATAAACGGTACTCCCGATAAGTCAATTTCTTGACCACTTTTTGTATTCATTAGTACTGGACTAGAAGCAAAAGTCATGAATAAGAGCTGTTCAAAGTGGTAAAGGCTGTATTCTTATTTAATGCTACATTCTAAAAAAGGTCTGGTCAAAATTTGAACCGAATCTGATCAGAGGGGCACTAAACAGGAATCTGATGAATTATTTGGCTAGATTTGGTTCAGAAATGATCAGAATTGGTTTATCTTTGAACCGGATCTAGTCAAATGTTTCACCAGATTCCTGTTCGGTGCCCCTCTGATCAGACTTTTTTTAAGAATGTAGAGCTATAAAAACGCGTTATAAAAAATCATAATGTCTCAAATGTTAATTTCATTTGTAAACTCTAAACTTAACATTAAATTTTTAGTTTGACACATTCTATATAGTCTGCTATTGCCCACATGATAAAGTACGTAAAATGTAATGTAACAGGTTTTGAACTTTTGACCTTTTGAGCTTTAACTTATACATTGGCATTTTCAGGAACTTTGTAAAGGAACAACCAAGCTACAAGAAAAAAATTGACTTAGCAAAGTGGTCCTCCAGCTTTAAGAACCTTTTTCGGTTGGACACTAGACTACTGCATGTTCAAGACCACTGCAGTGTTTGATGGTGGTCAAAGGTCAATATAGGTTGCTGATATCAGACTGAAAACTTGTGAATGTTATATCGCAAGAAGGGAGCTTTCACAGGTTGGTGCCAAAGTTTTAAATGAACCGTAGGATTGCTTGAATTTTGATGCAGTTCAAGCGTTTTGGGTCTTGAGAGGTTCATAACGTAAAAATCCCATGCATCTCATGTTCTTTAAGCCAAACGCACATGGACGACAGAAAATGCGAAACAGAAAGCACGTTTCGTGTTTTCTGACGTCCGTGTGTGTTGGACAAGAACAGTAAACAGACTACTTGTTTTGCGTAACAAGTGTTTAGCAAAACAAGTGTTTCGATATTTTATGTTTTCGTCCAACGCACACGGACGTCAGCATGAGAAAATTCGCGTTTTCTGTTTCGTGTTTCGCGTTTTCAGTCATCTATGTGCGTTCGGCTTAAATAATAAGTATAAGGTCTTTCATTTTAGTGCCACCTGGCAACGCCCGGCACTGGTCGACACAGCCCGACGGATTGACCTTCAGATGTCCTGTTTCCTTCCTCAAGTAATCATGCAACGCATGTGCTGGTTGCTCTACTACCTTTCCACGAAATAAATGACCTTACCCTTCAGAATCTTACACTCCATTCTATGTCACCGTCAGATCAAAATACTGACAACGTTTGTCAATTAACCATTGCATGGAAATGACGCAAAGCAGGGTAAATGTTGTATTTACCATTCAGACGTTGTTAAGGTTCTATTTTGTTCCTAGAACTTAAATCGACAATAATCAGCAGGCTAGCCAAATCAGTCTGGTTTCAGAAGGTTAGCCAAAACAATCTGGTTTCAACGATATCGCAGTTGCATAAGGTAGCTGTTGAATATTTTGTTTTATCTCATTATTTGTCTTTTTACATGTACTCTGAAGTTTGCGATTAACTACTTTAGCTTCTGCATGCTTTGCCATTATATTATATCATATGCGTTTGACTATAAGCTTTTGTTACATCTGGTGTTTGTGCTTTCTTTGCTCCTTACAATCAGGACTTCGTCGACGACCTAACCTCAATTCCGATAGGAGTTTTCCCAGATGTGTACGTAAACTTTCGAAGAACAGACGTAGGTGGTCCATTTAGGTGGGGTGATGAAGCTTCGACTGAATTACCATCAACCGACGGGTAAGCGATTTCTACTATCTATGTCTTATGGCAGGGCAAAATCAGTTTCGCCGCCCTCATCTGTGAGCAATGACTTTATCATCCATATCTTATTATGTCATCACCTCCAAGGGGGGATGGAATAATAGGCTATAGTTTCTTTGCTAGTTCAGCTTCATACAGCAATGTCATTTACTATAGCGACAATTCTCAAGGTAAAAGTTAATTTTGCAAATTAACTAGTTTCGGCACTAACCCATATTAGGGTAAAACGTGCGACCGGATGTCCATGACTGGGGGGGGGGGGCGGTCGTCAAAACACCCCGGCTGTTGTGTCTGTTTGTTGTTTATCGTGTGCATTATTTACAAACAGACAACCAAAACAAAAAACGTCAGGTACTTGGTAGTAAACACAATAGAGGGCCTTATGTTGAGATGACGTTATAGGCACAATGGCCGCCGACCTTTATTCGGGTGTCCGACGCTCTCCTCACTAATCCTGCCGCTCGATGTCGTAAAATCACAGCTACTCACGACCTCGCCATTGGATTACAGTCCATATTGTGTAGTGCAAATTCCTGCATAACAATGGATACAAAGGAAATCGGTTCAGCAGCTTCTTGTCCAAGCGAGTGCATAAACTTGAGTAAATGGATTAGTTGTTTCTTCAGAAAAAAAGACAAAATAAATTGAGCAAGAGTACAAGGCTTTACTAGTATGTTGGGCGCGTGCATGTGTTTAAGAGCGATATATGTTAATGTGGAATGATAAGAGATACTTTGGTGGTGTGAAAAACGGGTAACGTGATTGTTTTAAATGGTAGACGATAGGAACTTTAAAACTCATCTTTTCTAATTTTTATTACAAATAAAATGAAATGAAAACTGTGTACCTCTGATTGTGTTTACTGTATGGAAGTTAAGTAATAAAAATCGCATAACAATGATTTCACCTCGATTTGGTTGCATGGGCTACTTTCGTCAGGGTGTTTCGTATTTCGCTCCTGTGGAATAGGTTACTTGTAGCATACATTGAAACCATCTTTGCAAACGAGCTCGTAAACTCGCAATTCACTAGCTGTCGCTGTTCCTGATTTGTAGGATATAATTCACTTTTATACTGTCTTTTGTAGTTGTCCATTAAAAATAAGCGATGGTGTTTCCCGTCTGTAAAACAAATGACCATTTAGTTCTCATTGTTTCATACTGCCAAATGATGAAATAGCCGTAGAAAACGACTAGTGAAAAGATAATATATAATACGGCATTCGTGCAGCATAACTTAAGCATATTATAAAAGTGCGGTGTATTGCACTTAAGTTTTTAGTATTCCGTAAACAGTCCCTAAATCAGTGACATTTCACTGCTTTCCTTTACCTCTATCTGGGATTTCTCCGATTGCTACAACGGGTGAGCATAAATTTATTGGTTGATATAAATGTGTTTAATTTACACACACACACAATGTTTTAGTCCGATGCTTCCGTTCCGTATTATTTTAAATAATACCTCAAATTCCGGGCTCATTTTCCTCGAGTATACTTCAAAATATTCCGCAGGTTACGACTATTTCAGGTGCCTAGCTACGGGGGGGGGGTGACCCCCAGATGTTTGCTAGCCCCCCAGATATTGTGTGTCCTAATCAAACTTTTAAGAATTTAGGACGGCGTTCAATGCCGTGATCCCCCATTTGATACCTAGGTCCCCTAAAAATTTCATCCTAGCTACGATCCTGGAGTGGAAAGGCTTACCTAGAAGTTTTCTCTCCCTGGCTAACAACAAAGATACCACGTTGCGACCGCTCCAGACCCCAGCTGTTGCACCATATTACTTGCAGGGCCCATCAAGAACTGAAAAAACTCCAAAAAAAGGAAACAGCCATGCCCGTAGCCAGGCAAGGTAGGACTTACTAAAGGAGGAGAAAATAGGCCAGGCAAGGTAGGACTTACTAAAGGAGGAGGAAATAGGCTACTTTTCTGGGGGAGACATTTTGTTTAGAAGGGAGACATTTAAGCTGCGTTGAGACAATGATTATTTTGAATTTTGCAAGGGCGAATTTTTCTAGAGGCTCACCCTCAGCTAGGGCCTGGGGATAACCATTTCCTTGGACCCATTTCCCAGGACGGTGGTCGAAAACAATGTTCAGTTAAGGCCACTTCCCCACTGAGCCGGGATCATCTCTTTACGCTGCGCCTATGCTTTCCTAAAATATATTGTAATATTGTTTAGGTGCGGATCCAAGGTGTTGGGGGGATTTCCCGGCCTCAGCCCCCCTTTTTGCCACATTAACAATGACAAATACACGAAAATTGCCATAATTTTAATCTAGGAGAATATTCCAGGGGCTTTCAGCCCCCCCCCCCTCCCCCCTCCCTTTTCAAAATGCTGGATCCGCGCATTCAGACTTAAGCAGTTTTAGTTGAGTACTTCTTAAGTATGACAACGGGACTTGGTTTCAAATGGTAACCCCCCCCCCCCATACCCACAGCATCGATCCATCAACATCTGTAAAAATGTGTTATGGCAGTTACTTCAAAAATATGTAGCGGGATTTAAGGAAGGTTGTGTTAAGCTATCAGTTTCGGCATTTTTCAGCTGAAGTACTCTCTTAACTTTAGTTGGGGACTGACGGACGAGTCGCGGCTCCAGAGGAGAAAGGTCATTCAACAGGGCCAACGTGATAACCGTAAATTTGAAGTGCATATTCTCGACATTATTTGTCTAATTCCCAGTCCATGTGCCATGTACCCAAGATCTTGGAAAAACACTGTAAGTGACATAGCCTAACAGAGCGTTCGAACTACGTCATTACAAAACATGCTGCATGGACTACAATCGGAGACGTGAATTTGCAGCGAAAATACGCATTCCATGCAAAGTACACCCATTACCATGTATCAAATTCTAACACTCCAAGCAAACAGAATTTGAAAAGATGCCCAATGTGCTACTTTTTCGAGCAATTTACTTTTCTCAAAATAGCGACCACGATCTCCGATCGTTCAGTGTTCATGCTGCAATAGTCAGGGTAATCCTGCCGGAGGTAACGTGTTTTGCATGTAGTCTTTTCAAACGTGAAGAAAGTCACTTTCCCAACGAAAAAAGGCCAATCAGTCAGTTACTCTTTGGATGGTTGCTAAAACACAGATAACAGCATTATCCTGTCCCGCATGTATGATAAGCCTTAATTGGCAGGGCTGTTAAAGGCCAGAGATTTTCTACGAGTTGGAGGAAGGGCAGGGCCGTCCCTAAGGATCGATGAGTTGTGGGGAGTGTGATGGAAATTTTCCCGAAAAAAGGACTTTATTCCCGTCAAAAATGAAAAATGTCCGTGCCAAGAAAGGTTAACTCATTAGAAGTGGCGTAGCCAGGATTTTTCTTACACGGCGGCGGAGTGCTGTGCGTTCTGCGATCGTCGGCCTTAGGACCAAAGTTGCACAGAATCATTTTCGAAGATCGGAAATAGGCGTAGGCTAACGACTGTACACACTTTTTTTCTTGCTATTTTAGTTATTTAGTTTTTATACAAAGAAATTTTCAGCACCTCAATGCCTGCCTGCTCTCCTAAAGAAATTGTCAGAAAGCGAAAACAACCATCTTTCATCAATTTTCGCCAACCTTGTGAAATTCGTGGGACGAAGGAAATAGACACATGCATTTGTTAAGTGGAAAAGCAAATTGAGACTTGGTGTCTTCGAAAAGACAATAAATGAACGCAATCAGTTACACTGTGGTGAAAATTACCACTGACGGTAAGGCGTAGCCTATAAAAGCCAAATGATTCTAGGCTAACAAGTTCAGCTTACCACCGTGCACCATTCAAAGATTCCCACCTTCCCGGCTTGACCGGGCTGGAATGTCTGACCCTTTAGGCCTACGACACGTAGTGAGAGGGAACGTCTTAAAAACTGCGGTTTTAAAGCGAGTAACTTCAGTGTTGGATGGAGTATAAATGAGCCAGTGTAGGCTCATGGTTTATATGCACCAGCCAGACAGCCCACCGCTAGCCTGATGAAAACGATACCTCTTCACACGGTTGGGGAATGTAAACGTGCCAGTCAGTTTTACTTCTATGACAACCCTTCCCCAACGAGTGCCAGCTCGCAAGACAAGCTCCCATCCTTAAAACACTCGGTGATACACCGGCGAAAACGGAGCGAGTAGGTCATACCATTAGGCCTATTCCATAAAAAGTACAAGATAAATTTGCAATATTAAATTAACTAATTTTACGGCATGCAAACATATGCATATTAACCAAGGTGTATGTGAATATACCTGAAACAAGCGCATAAAAAGTAATCAAAAAAGGAATGAATGCAGCATTTGTAAAGGGCCCCGTTACATTTCAATGTTGTCAAAGATCGCACAGTATGCCCCCTTCGCGAGTGTATTACTATTCGTTCGTCATATCGTTTGGTCCACATTGTCAGTAGTTACCGGTGTTCAGTCTGATTCAAAAAAAAAAAAAAAAATCAGCGTTCGCGCAGTTTGGTAATTTTCAAAGCCTCGCAATAGCACCGTTAGGAATTAATCTTGTAGGCCAGCGGTAGTTGGCGCAGCCATGGCCTATAGTTATGTACAAGTTTAGTGTTATATAGTCTACCCTACTACTACAACTTCGTAAATCTAGGCTACAAAGCAGTTGTGACTTCGTTTCATTTCATTATTCTACCTGTTTGTCTGAACACGTTTTAGGACAATTAGTTTTCCACATGAAAATAGGACTGAAAAGTATCACGGACATGCATCTCCGTTTATCGTTGACCAAGTACAAACGCGTGCTACACAGTTACTATTGTACAGTTTGGGAAATATTTTTATATGTATACACAAGCAGTCTGTACCTATATACCGTAGGGACTCTTGTCACAGTAAACTAATCCTTACTCCATTCAAGTGAGTTTGCACCCTTGCGACTTACGCTACGTACGTGTAACGGGATAAGGCACGTATTTGAACGTACCGACATGTCAGGGGATTTCATTATTTAAATCCTGCGACTCGGTATCATGAAAATGAAAAGTAAATATGGCATGGTGGTTGGTGGTTGAGAGAATATGGCGTTAATAAATGCTAAAATATATAGGAAAAGAAAATGTGAATATACTAACACAAAGAAATGAGACCGTACGGTGAGGTTGTAATTTATTTGCGTTCAAAATCACGATCAGGCCGGATGCTATACAATACTGACACTCAGCATGAACTCAAAACCGTTATACGTGAGTGGAGAACGGTCAATAAACAAACCTTTCCGTTATGTATATAAATATATATATATATATATATATATATATATATATATATATATAAACATACACAGGTTGACTTCACCCACCTTCGGAGGACTTCGTTGTTGCCTTCTTTGTGTTTGATTCCTTAACAGTAACTTTAACAATAGACCGCCTATTGTTAAACTTCTGAGGGAATGAGAAATCTATTCAATTTACTTTGAGGACCTAAAATCTATTGTTTAGGTCCTCAGTCTAAATGCCAAGCACACCCACACATGCATAAATACACACATAATCGTGATTGCATAGACTCCTTTAGCTTTCGGCAAGAAATCGGATATGAACGCAAAATTAAACAATAAAAGTAAGGTGGAGCCTTCAAACCTCTATTGACCTTCAAATCATTCCTATGACCAATTTAAAAAATGAACGTCCCTTGAAAGTCCCTATCATGGTGTTTATCTACAGAGGTTTGGCCTCAATAACCCCCACCCCTCCATGAGTGGTAGGAAAAAATACAAAATAATATATCAACTGCATAGGCCCATCTATGGTTGGGGGTCTTCTTTCTCACTAGGGAGAATGTGAAAAAGGCGGCTATTTCCCGCTTCACTAAGAGTAACTTAAGTCATAAGACTGTGATATTTTCAGCATTTTCACTAGCAATAATTGCGAACAACAACTACCTACGAAAACAGAGGAAGGGGTTTTCCAACCTGGTGAGCCCCAACCTGGATCTGCGCCTCACTCTGGGTATGCGATTGATTTTGGTGGTTTAGAGGGATTTGTGCTAACAATAATTGCAACATGTCTAAGGGGCCGTTCGAATTGACTCCCCATGCTACTCCACCTCAAAGTGTGGCTCTTGTCAGGAGATTTCTAACTTCCGCATACTTTGATTTCCCAACTATTTGCATATTCCAGCTGTTTTGAAACTCAATAATAAAACAAAGCATAGCCTTTTCAGACCCCTGATACATCATCAAAAGTAATACTTCAGGGCAAACAAATATTGCATAGCATATGGCAAACAAATTGCATAGCCTGATTACGAGCAGTGGCGTTGCCTAGATTTTCAAAGTGGGGTGCACGGGGGACCTTTCGCCAGAGGAGCATGAAAATATGAAGGACTGAGCAGCGCTACAGGCGTCCTGGTGAAACGAGGCGGACCTCGTGTTGGAGTCCTGGGGCCCACCCTAGGGCTCCGCGTGGAGCTCAAGGACAACGCCCCCGTGGGATTCGGGAGGTGCACGGAAGCCCCCGGGGGGGGGGGTTTCAGGTAATAAAAAATTGTTACCCCTTATAGAATTAAGCACTCATTTAACTATATCCAGGTATGACACACACATATATGTATATTTATATAAACTCCAGAAGATGGATATCTCACAGAGTTTTAGAAAATAGAAAAAAAAATCCAGAAGATAAATACCAAACAGTTTCAGAGAATATTATATAAAACCCTAAATTGTATACTTGGGAGACATTTCTATTGACTTACACACTAATTTCGAACATAATTTTCTAACCCTCTTACCGTAACTCCTAACCCTGAAACTATCACAATATGATATTTAGAGTCCAAAGAACATTTCCGACAATAAAAAAGTCTAAAAATAGTACCTAAAACATTAGGGAGACATGGAATGTCTCTTGAATAGCATCCTCTCTAAAATAACAAAGAAAATTGTCTTTTTAAGGTCTGATATAGATGTGTATACATACATATAAACTCCCGAAAATGAATATCTCACAACGTTTCAGAGATGAAGACAAAAAGTCCAAAGATAAATACCTCACAAAGTTTAAGAGACTGGAGGTAAAAAGGGACAAAATAAGAGCACAGAGTTTTGACATAAAGTTATATATTTCGGTACCTTCCTTAGTGACTGATTTTAACAGTTTCAGCATACGTGGAATTGTATCTTTTTCTTCGTTGTCGTCATGATATTCGAACTGACTTGGACCCCGAAGAACTCCATGAACGACGTACCCTTGAATCTTTATAGGACTAACTTGCAAGATGTCGTTCCGATATGGGTTTTTTTTTTTTGGTTTTTTTTTTTTTGTTTTTGTCACACTGCAAAGGTTAAAGTTAGTCCCCAAAGGAGTCCATCTTCGAAAGCCGTTAATCTATTTCCTGCCGACCTTCTATCAAAAGAATCCTTTTTCATTCGTCGTGCCAAATTCGAAATGCGGCATTTAACAGTTTAAAACGCCTACGCCAGACAAGAACATTTAGGAACCAAAAATGGGAAATCTATACGGAATATTTCCCATCTATGCGCTGATGACACTGAAGTTACTGGAGAATATTTATAAACGTAAGTTACAAGACAACTTTAGACGTAAAGTCTCTAAGCTCTTAATCCTCACCTCGGTGGACCGTATTCCAAATTACTTGAGTGAACTGGGACATCCATCATATTTGAACTTTTCCCATTTAATGTACGCCTTTGAAGGTAAATCTGAGACAAAAGTGTTATCGCTAATTTGTCAAAGTATCCCCTCAAAAAGGAAGAAGCTTCCCTCCTCTAAAGGGGACTCTTGTTCTGTCCGTCGGAAAATTTGGAGGCAGTCTGCCTTTGTTTCGACTTAAACAACTTTACTCGCAGGGTAAAATTAAAAGAATTTTTCAAGGACAAGGAACCCTGTGACCCCGGAAACATATTTTACTCAGATCCAAGTCTCTGGAGTAAATACTTTTGGACCCCGCCAGAGGGTCGCTACGCTTGCACCGATAACTTTTCGACCACGATGAAATCGCATCTTGACGATTTCATCAAAAGACTCAATGCTAAAAAAAAAAAAAAAAAAAAAAAAAAAAAAAAAAAAAAAAAATCTTCAGAACCTTTATTCCCAGGAATTCAAAGCTATCGAAAGTTTGAGTCACAACGACGAAATCGTCATCAAAATCGCTGACAAAGGAAGAAAATCTCCTCACCGACGATTTACAGGCCAAGGTAAGGGGGCTCATTCCTGACAAACCCAAAGAAGACCTTTTCTATATCCTGCTTAATTCACACAAATTATCAAACTTACTACGCGATAAGGTTACACTAAAAGACTACACTGATACCCCCTCCCCCAAGGATAATAGTACTATCAAAATCATTTAAAATCTCACCCCCAGGAAGGCCTATCATTTCAGGAGTGGGGACACTTATAGAATTATTATCAGGTTTTATAGACTCTATTCTCAACCCGTTGTTACCGAGTATTAATTCTTTCACTAAGGACACTACACATTTTCTTCGCATACTTCGTGATATTTACCACCGCTCAGCCAAAATTGCTTACTTGTTACCCTAGATGTAAGTGCTTTGTATTCCAATATCCCTCATATGGATGGTTTCTAACAGACAAGAATTTTCGTGGCCAGCACAGTAACTCGCAGAACTTGATAAGTAGCATCTCCTTCCTCATTTATATTGACTAATTACAACTTTAGTTTTGATAGAAATCTTTTTTTTTTTGCAAATCAAAGGCACTGCTATGGGGACAAAAATGGCCCAAGCTAACTCAACATGGTCCACAGGCGCGGATCCAGGAGGGGGGGCTTCCTCGGGCTCAGCCCCCCCTTTTCGCCACATCAACAATAACAAATACGCGAAAATTAGCATATTGTTAATCTAGGAGAATATTCAAGGGGGCTTTCAGCCCCCCCCCCCCCTTTTCGAAATGTCTGCATCGGCACCTGGTGCATTTGGCATTTGGACTAAGGTCTGTTGTCGTCTAGCCTTCTAAAACATTATTACCAATACATGGAAGACATTTGTTTTTCATTTGGCCACATGGCGAAGATATCTCTTCAGACTTTTCAAAGACAGCGTAACAGCTATCATGATAGCAACTTCTTTACAGGCAGACTTCTCTAATCGAGAATTTCCTTTCCTAATCGCACTAGTCCGTCCTCAAGACAAAAGCATAAATCTACCTCCTTATATTTTAAACCCACAGACCCAACCACCAGTATCTTGATTTTTAAATTTGCCATCCCATCCACCTGAAAAGGTCAATAATTTTCAATCAAGGATTAAGAGAAAGGAGTATTTGTTCTCGCTTCGACGATTCGAGAAGCAAATTGCTACTTTTGTTGGCCACCTTTTGAAATGCTGTTACCCATTCAAATTTATATCAGAAGAATTGTCCAAATATACCCTTTTGATCTCCTGGAGTATGAAGAAAAAAGACTCTCCACCCGTATCCCTATGGTATTTGAATACCATCCAACCGTTAAGAAGTTGTCTAGGCAACTCAAAACAGATCTTCGCCCTTTGAGAGAAGATCACTCTATTCGAATTTTTTTGCAGAACCACTTTAACATAGTATAAGGCAAATACAAAGCCTGAAAAATCTACTCACCTCGTCAAAAATTACCTCAGAAAATCCTGGGGTAATGCTAAATGCCTTAAGCTTAGATGCAATATTTGGGAGTTTATCACTACTGAAGGTCTTTTTCAACCTCTCGGTACCATTGTTGCCATGAAAATTCCTCGTCATTGCTGTTAATCATCCAACGTAGTTTATCTTTTGACTTGCTCCATCTGTGATTCTGGTAACTACGTGGGAGAGACCAGTACTCCTTTCTGTATTAGGTTAAATAACCATACTTAGTCCATACGTGACCACACTCAAGGATTCCCTGTGGCACAACATTTTAGCTCGCCCCAATCTAAATGTCAGCAACATTCGTTGTACTCTTATTTCCTCTGGGTTTGCTTCTCAGAAAGTTAGAAAAAAGTGCGAGTCACGTTGGATCCTCCCGCTAAACACTCACACGCACCAAGGGTCTCAACAGTGACTTTAGCATCCTTAAGGGTTTTTCGCTTGTTCACCCTTCGTAGTGACGCTATCATCGCAGGTTCTTTTCTTATTAGTATGTAACCAATAACCTAGCCGTGACCTTTGAAATTTTTGTTTGCTCTCTTCTTCTTGTGAACGTCTTTAGGACTCTTTGAGATTTCAGCAATAGGCCCTTTTTTCTTTAATTATGTTTCCTTAATCTTTAGCAATGATTCGTATTTAAAGATTTCACAGTTTAATATTACTCCCTTACCTTCGTAATTATGATTATAGTTAATATTTTGCCACTTTTATCTCCATTTTCTGACACTTTGTAAGCTATTCATGTTTTGTACCTTTGATAATACCCTAAAAATGAGCATACGTGGCATTTTATCCTTTTTATGATTATATATATATATATTATATATATATATATATATATATATATATATATATATATATATATATATATATATATATATATATATATATATATATATATAGAAACTGAAGAATGGTGGGAAGCGGACTCAGTCGCATAATTTTTTAAACCTGTGGAATATGCGTCTAACATTGGCATATTCCACAAGTTTAAAAAATTATGCGACTGTGTCCGCTTCCCACCATTTTTCAGAGTCTATTTTTAGAAGTCGCAACGTCACATCTACACTTCCGTGTATATATATATATATATATATATATATATATATATATATATATATATATAGTCCAAAAAGACGCATCGTATCAGGCACTACACAAAGTACACAACAAAACCCAACACACGAGGATTCAGTTTAATTTTCGGGCAGCACTGTACCCTTGAACACAACTCGTAAAACACTAAATCAATAAGCGAAATACACGAGCCTCAAAACGAGAGAACACACGAGAATACGAACGTACAGACAAGATTACACGCCCTAGTGAATAAAGACCTGAAGAAATGAGAGCTCCGAACTGGAGGAAAAAGTAACTGACAACAATTGAAGTGATAACAAGCGGAAACAAGAAATCGAAAACTAAAGCTCAATCCCGTTTTTGTCTGCTAGCACGGTTTTGGCAGTAGAAAGTATCGGCAATGTTAAGACCGTGAGGAACCAAAGTATTAAGTTTTCAAATCCATTGTCTTTCTTTTTCGTCCAACATACTGTCCAATTTACGAATGTCTTTTGTGTCTAACCCCTCAGTTTTCAAAACTTCTAAAATTTGAAATTTGAATTTGTCAACCCCATGTGATTTCAGATGGGCATAGAGAGCTGAAGTTCCCGATTTAATAGTATCCCCATACACAAATTTACGATAATCAGATTTATGACCATTCATACGTAACCTTATGTTGTTGGATTGGCCTACATACTGTTCCCACAAACAACACATTTAATGAGATACACAGCCCATTTAGTATTACAATCCGTACCTTGATTACGGCAAGTAAATGTTCTACCATTAATGGTACTAGTCACTTTGTCAGAGGCTATGAAGTAGGGACATAACTGACAGCGCTTTCCATCGCATTGTTGGCTCAGGGCCACATCCGTGTCTTCCACAGCGGCTCGGAGATTAGTCCAACACAAAAGACGGCCCAGGCTCCTGGCTTGGGAGAACGAAACTAATAGTGGACGCGTAACCACCTTGCGCACGCGGTCGGATGTATGAAGGAGGGGTAAGTACTTTTCCAGAGTCCCCCTGATGTCTGGTAAGTCGGGTCGAAACTTCACCGTAAAGTATGTCCTTCTGACGTCACTGACAGGACGCTGTTGTGGGTTGTGGTGCGCATCCAATGCTCTTTTTACCTGCATATATATATATATATATATATATATATATATATATATATAATATATAAATATATATATATAAATATATATATATATATATATATATATATATATATATATATATATATATATATATATATATATATAGGTCGAACGTGGTAAGATCGACTGTAAATGTAGGTCGAAGAGTAAGTAACTGATTCGATCTGAATTAAATTCAACCCAAGTACTGGCATAGCCTTTTGAACAAGGGAAGAATGAAAGAAGAAACCAGAAGGAAAATTGAGCCACGCGGGTTTGAACCCGGGACGGTCGCTGTCCGGGCGACTGCACCACCGTGACTAACGTGATTCTCGGCTTGAACCAAGGTACAAATACCGCACGCTACAATTTTCCCTCCTTGTTACCACACAAAGTGTGTAAATCCCGAAACGGGTAAATTAGATAGGTCGAACGTGGTAAGATCGACTGTAAATGTAGGTCGAAGAGTGAGTAACTGATTCGATCTGAATTTAATTCAACCCAAGTACTGGCATAGCCGTTTCGGGATTTACACACTTTGTGTGGTAACAAGGAGGGAAAATTGTAGCGTGCGATATTTGTACCTTGGTTCAAGCCGAGAATCACGTTAGTCACGGTGGTGCAGTGGTTAAGGCATTCGCCCGGACAGCGACCGTCCCGGGTTCAAACCCGCGTGGCTCAATTTTCCTTCTGGTTTCTTCTTTCATTCTTCCCTTGTTCAAAAGGCTATGCCAGTACTTGGGTTGAATTTAATTCAGATCGAATCAGTTACTTACTCTTCGACCTACATTTACAGTCGATCTTACCACGTTCGACCTATCTAATTTACCCGTTTCGGGATTTACACACTTTGTGTGGTAACAAGGAGGGAAAATTGTAGCGTGCGGTATTTGTACCTTGGTTCAAGCCGAGAATCACGTTAGTCACGGTGGTGCAGTCGCCCGGACAGCGACCGTCCCGGGTTCAAACCCGCGTGGCTCAATTTTCCTTCTGGTTTCTTCTTTCATTCTTCCCTTGTTCAAAAGGCTATGCCAGTACTTGGGTTGAATTTAATTCAGATCGAATCAGTTACTTACTCTTCGACCTACATTTACAGTCGATCTTACCACGTTCGACCTATATATATATATATATATATATATATATATATATATATATATATATATATATATGTATATATATATATATATATATATATAACGCTAATTCCCACCTTAAGGGGAAATTGTTATATCTGCTTGTACATAGGGCGAAAAAAAGATAATAAAATACATAAGAAATAAATTCGCCCTAACGTCTAAAAATATAATTAACGTTATTTCAATGGGCAGCCATCCGTTCGTGTTAACACCTAGGTGTCCGTAAATTTGACAACTTTGAAGTAATGGCATCTAGTTTGTAAATCTAAGAGGGCGCCCTTGTAAGTTTACGTATTCCTATAGAAAAAGTGTGTGGAAACGTTAAGGCGAAACTTATATTTCACCCAAATTTTTTTTTCCCCTTAAGGTCGACTTTTCAACAACAACTTTCCCCCTAAGTGCCGAATTAGAGAAATATATATAAATATATATATATATATATATATATATATATATATATCTCATATTCCCCACTTAGGGGGAACAAATGCTAAAAATAACGCCCATAGGCAGAAAAAGTAAGACGAAAATATCATTTCGCCTAGCGTTTTCAAGCACTTTTTATATGGGAAAACGTAAACGTATGGTAACGTAAAGTAAGGGTAGGCGGTGCCACCATCTGACGTCCCATGGGTAGTCGGTGAACCTTGCACATTTGAAGGAAACGCCCGAAATCATCAATTGCGATTTCATACGAAAGACTTGGGTGGCATTATAGATTATGTGCCGGGGGGTTGATTATTATTGCTTTGGTCTCTGTGACCAGATAGACTCGACCGGTTTCTGTTGCCTTGGCTCAAATTATGACCCAACTTCATCAGTAGCGAACCGTTAAGAAGGTTAGAGTCAGTGTTGTAGTCGAGGCCGCTACTTCCGAGGCCGAGGCCGAGGCCGAGGCCACACCCTCCGAGGCCAAGGCCGAGGCCGAGGCATTAGCTCCGAGGCCGAGGCCGAGACCGAGGCCGAACCCTCCGAGGCCGAGGCCGAGGCCGAAGCCGGGTTACTTATATCAGAGAAAAAAATATCAGAGCATACTTTCACTCCATCCAACATAGTATTATAGCTGGAGCTCAGTAGCCGTACTCCTTGCCCAGAGGCGGTGAGGCAATGGGGATTAGATTGAGATATCTTGCCATTCAAGGGCGGGCTTGTGAAGCGAAGTATATAAACCTAGAATGAGCAAATAGTAAATACACGTAAGTCAAGTTCATTTAAATTTACCAAACTTTATTTTAAGCAGCTGGGCACTTGGGCAGTTGTCTCAAGTTACACCGTCACCTACTAGTGTTTAGAAACAAAAACATGGGTTTTCACAAAATACAGAAGGGATCAGTTCCAACTTCCAATTAGTTCCCTAAAAGTAAAATTAATCTGCCTTGCGAAGGATATTGCTAATCACTCTATTGAAAAAATGAGAGAAACTAAACAGCAGACGCCGGTAGTACATGTGTGCCTGCACAAATACCATACAAATTGTGCACTCATTTTAGAAAGCATAATTAGTGTATGAGCTCAATCTAAAAACAAGAAAATGTGTTTTCATGAACTTGCAACTGCCAATTTTCGTGACCAAAGGTGGAAGAAATCCACAAACAACCTGAAATAATTTCTCCTGACAGTTCACACTGTTATGTGTCACCGTCACTACATATTGTACATAATAACAGATGTGTGTACAGCAGGTACTAAAATAACTGACATGAAGTCTACAATCTGCAGTTTGATCTTTTACCTTTTACAAGACCCCAAAACAATACAAACTATATTATGTGGAACGCAATACTTCACAAGTCTATACACACTGCCACGTGCACCACTGCACCCAACTTAAAGGAGCTTGGTTCTCTGGCTCAGAAGCTCAGAAGCTAAGAATGTGTGCATTGCACTTCAAGAACATGAGGCATTCCAGCATTTGTGGGGAAAGGTTAATTGGCGCGATGTGGCCTCATGATCAGTCCTCCATGGCTGAAAACTCTCTCCATCGGAGCACTGTTAGCTAGCACAGAAAGAACATTCTTGGCCAGGGCATAGAGTGCTGGATAGCGCAATCTGGCCGCACCGTCTGGCCTCCAAAAGGTGTTGATGGCTTGCAAAATTTGCATCGTGCCCTATGTTTTTTTTCCGTCCCCTCTCTTCAAACTCCTCGTGGTCATAAAATCCGAATTTTATTATTCGAGAATCAGCAGACATGGCGACTTCGTCAGGACAATAACAAGCTAGTATAGTGATAGTGCGCGCGCGAGTGACACGGCGGCTAGGCTGCGCTGCACGTGTGTGTGTGGTGTGGACTGTGGAGAACTGTGCATGTGCCGTACCGGTTATCCAGTATACGGTATACCGTGTGTGTGTGTGTGTGTGTGTGTGTGTGTGTGTGTGTGTGTGGCCGGTTCAGCCTTGCTGTATGGTGTATGCATTGCAAGATACTAAGATTACATGCGCTGTATCGTACGTTCACAGCTAATCTGCACTTTTCAACCGCAACCATCGATGTTGTCTTGTAATAGAAAATATCGACAATTAATTTCAAGGCAATCAAGACATTAAACTTCGCATGGTTTAGTTATTTCTTTGCAAAAAATGGTAGTAAATTATTAAAAAAGTCGGAGGTAGTCTTGCCCGGCCTCGGCCCGGCCTCGACCGAATTTCCGAGGCCGGAAGCTCCGAGGCCGAGGCCGAGGCCAAGGCCGTAGCCTCCGAGGCCGAGACCGAGGCCAAGGCCGCGGCGATCCGGCCTCGAGGCCGGTCTCGAGGCCGAGGCCGGCCTCGAGTCCTCCAACACTGGTTAGAGTATTAATCAACATTGTCTCATGAGCAGACAACATAGGAAAGTAACAGCTGAGTAATTTCTCGTAAATCCCATCGAATCACGCTTTTGGGAGCGCAACTTACACTTATCACAGAGGCCTTTACATTAGCCGTGACGAGATCTTGGGGAATACTTGTTTGTGGGGTGAAATAAATGGCATTGAATTTTATGGCCCGTTCATAACATAATAATTTTAACATGTATGCCGTAGACTGTGACAATTCCCGGCGGAGGTCGCTTTTGTTACCAGAGGCATAGAAAGAAATTTAGCAGTGGTATCCTGCGTTCCCTCTATGGCAAATTAGGTTTACATGAGAAAATAGTCCTTCGAGGTATCATATTTTGCGATAATTTATGCAATTCCTCTAAGCATTTTTTGCAGGTCTAAATTGTCGTTCTCAAAAGGTCTAATCCCTCTGGTGAATTCAATCGAGGGTTAGGAGTCATTCTCAAAACGCAACCCTTTCAAAATTTTAGAGGGAGAGTAAGAAAACAACACCATCTCATAGGGTTCCCACAAGGCGTAAGGTTATGAACTTTATAAATTCGGAGCCTTAATTTAATAGGCTCAGTTATAAATTATGAGTCTTTATTACTATCGAGAAATTAATCTTGAGGTACTTTGGGACTCTTTCGCCATTCCATAGGTTTGGGCGATTTATGACTACGTATAATCTTTTACTTTCCTTTACTGGAGCATGAGAATGTGTTCTACCAAACGGATATTAAGTGTGTCTTTATTGTAGGCGGGGTTCGAGGGTGTTAAAATCTTTCATTGAAAGTTTCTGGTTTCATCCCTTTAGGGGTCGTATCTACATTTCTTCCTAAGTCTTTGTAGACCGGGGTAATGAATTACTCGTTACTACGAGATTCTCCACTTAAACATTGTGATACGATGGCCTCCTATAACCTCAGTTGGACGTGGCAGAGAATACACTGTAAAAAATGATTAACACTTTTTTGTAACAGATAATAAACGCGTCTTGGCGTTTATGTAACCGAAAAAACAATAAAATACATAAGCAAATTAAACGTCTGAAACGCCAACTTTAACACATTGAAGCCACTTTAACGCCATCCCGTAAACACGTTTATGCGTTTATTTCATGATAACTGTAAGCATCAAGTTGTTTTTAATAAAGAAAACTTAACATATATATCAAACATATTAACGTGTTTGCGGAGTGCACTTTAATTGACGTCATTATCTTTATCATGTGTTAATATTCGTTCAGTCATTTACTGTGCTTATCCATTTTGTTGTTCGTTTTCAAATTCTTAAACGCCATGATGTGTTAAAAAAATGAAGACGTCTCTTTTTACAGTGTACCCTCGGATTCTGGCTTCTGATTGGTCCATTTTGGAGGCGCCAAAGCCTCCACTGGACGTGGTGTCAAACGCATGCAAAATTTGTGCTAGTTTGAAAGGGTCTTTTCGACAAAATATGCTTTTATATCTATTCCTTAAGGTAGGAAAGGACTTAAATATTTAGTCCTTATCGTAACGGCAGGGATTCCGCGAAAGAATTCTCGGTGTATCTAACCTACGTCCCAATTTTTGAAGAAAACGGGAAGCAAAAATTAGGTAAAGGAAGGGTAGGCGCATTTAAAGGAAACGCCTCAACAGGATTATCTCCTCTGCCCTTCATGGGTATGAGACTAGTAAAAGCTAAGTTCAGTTTCATTCTGTTGCAACTGAGGAAGGGCAAGGTGCCCGAAATATCTTGCAAATAAATGTATATTTTTCACACTGGATGTTATGAAAGCGTTACCACTCTCTTCTTTTCTTCTTATTTGTGGTATCCAGTACGCGTACCTTATTATGTCTATATATATATATATATATATAGGTAAAAATGAAGTAGTAAATTGTGCTAAAAGTTTGTGAAAAATTGTGGAATTTTTCACAAACTTTTAGCAATATTTTCTACTTCCTTTTTACCTTCCTACTTCATAAGTGCTACGCAGTACTTTGACCTTATATATATATATATATATATATAAATATAGATTTATATGTATATATATATATATATATATATATATATATATATATATATATATTTGCCTATTTTTCACCTTGGGGGAAAAATCGTGTGAAAAAAAACATACATTAGGGGGAAAATGTACATTCGGGGAAAAAATCGTTTCCCCTTAACGTTTTCACACACTTTTTATATAGGAATACGTAAACGTATGGTAACTTGCTTTCAACCACACAATCTACATACTATTACTTCAATGTAGACGAATTTACGGACACCTATCCGTTAACACTAACGGATGGCGATCCATTGAAATAACGTTGATTATGTCTTTGAACAGTTTTTTTTACCTTAGGGGAAATATAAGCTTATGTATTTTATTGTTTCATTTTCGCCTTAACGAAATCGCGGTATCGCGGTTTCTCCCAACCTGTCGAATTAGTGTTATATATATATATATATAAATATATATATATATATAAATGAGTTAATCCACGCTATATAAAATAGTCGCACAGAGACCTCACGCCATTTTCCTCTAACAAAGGCGCTTGCCTTATATTGAAAGAGGATATTTTTGTGAATGGAAAACTTAGCCTCAAGCAGGAGTCGAACCAGCGACCTCCTGCATACAAGGCGGATGCTCTGACCACTGAGCCATTGAGGCCTATGTGGCAGAACGCGGCCAACTGAGTTTAAATACTGTTGGGTTAAGTTCTTTTTTAAATACTGAGGCTAAGTTTTTCATTCACATTCCCGCGAATTCCTTACCGGGGCATTTCCCGCGTACCGCTAAGGAAGCGGGAAATGTATGCATGTATGTATGTATGTATGTATGTATGTATGTATGTATGTATGTATGTATGTATGTATGTATGTATGTATGTATGTATGTATGTATGTATGTATGTATGTATGTATGTATGTATGTATGTATAACAAAAACCATGATATGATGCGGTGCTTGATGCTTTTATTCTCAACGAGGAAATGCACGTGCACTGAAGTACAGACATTTTCGAAACCTTGGTTTCCTTATCGGCTGCCAGAGGGAGAGTAAAAGTAAAATTGAAAATACGCAACAGAGAAATTGCGCCCTTAAGTGCACCTTAGAAATTGACTCAATGGTGCATTTAAGTTCTTAAAGTGACTTAATAACGTTTGGCGTACGAATGGCTTAACGTACAAAGGAATAGTTACTAATAAATGTTAATTCACACTAAGTAAATATTCTCAACTCCTAGTGGTCAAGGGACCTTGCGTTTTCCTAGGATAACCACACGGTAACTTAAGAACAAAATCATCTGCGGATGAATATGATAATACTGTACTATACTGTACTCACCTTCAGATATGGCTCTCATGGCACAAACAGCAGGGTACGTCACAGGTGTTCTCAGCATTTTACATTATACACAATACATGTGTATTTTTGTATAGGGCAAAGTATATGTAGGCTTATATAGTGCTGAGAGCGCCTGTAGATATACATAGCCTGTTCTACACTACAGTTTCGTATTTACTCTTGTCATCTAACGACCAAGTCCTTTATCAAGCGCAGTGATGGGGGTTGAAATGTTTGGCTACTGGATAACCTTGAAGGTTTTGTGTGATTGACCTAAGGTGTTCAGTGTCTCGGTCCGCGTGAACTTGTTGCCGTCTGGACCGAAAGTGTTGATGAGGGTATTTTTGATAACCACCGGACATGTGTCGCATCTACCTTGGTTACAGGAGAATGTTTCTGGGGTGTTTTCCGTGGACGTTTGTGGATGGGAAGCCCGAACTAAATGATAAGAAATATTCTTTTTCAACTCTGAAGACCATTATGGAGGGTTCAGGGAAAAGGTCACGGGTTGAAGGGTCTTGCCGAAGTATCTCTACGTTCTTGTATATGGCAAGTATGATGGGTGTACCGATGGGTGATATAAAATTATCAAAAGAAAGCGTAGATTGGTAGACGCGTTGGTCTTTTTACTCAACGCTTCCGCTCTATTAGTTCCTTGGATTCTATTTAGAGAGTCAGACAGGATTTTAGTGGGATACTGACGTTTCTCAAAGAAGGATAATATACTCTTGAAAGCTGTCGAAAAATCAAAATCTTCTGAGCAAATCCTTCTGGCCCTCAAAAGTTGTGAGTAAGGGATACCTTTGGTACAGGATTTGGGATAGTCGGAGGGATACAAAAGGTAGTTATGAGAATCTGTGGGTTTCAAATGTAAGTTTGACATAATTTTACGGTTGCAAATGATAATTGGAGGTCGAGGAAAACCACTGAAGAGTCCGATATACAATGTGTGAATTTCAAAATAAGGACAGAAGGACTCTTCGAAAATTGATGAAAGACTCTAAATCTTAACGGTTACCTGTTGCTACTCCAACAATATCATCAATATTCCTTTTGTAAAGGAATATGGCGGGTGCCGGTATACTGAGAAAAAAGTTGCTTTTCAAAGTGGTCCATGGTTAAGCAAGCAACAGAAGGACCCATTTTGGTTCCCATGGCTACTCCTTTAACCTGACGGAAAAAGCGTCCGATAAACTGAAAACAGTTTTGGGTGAGAACAAGTTCCGTCAGGTGAAGGAAAGTAGTTGTAGGTAGTTGGGGGTCATGTCGTTGGTCCAGGTCATGGCGGATATCTGACAAGGCAGCGTGATGAGGAATGGATGTGTAGAGACTACATACATCGATGGTGAATAAAAGGCGTTCACCGCAATCTTCAGGAAACTCAGTCTTGAATAAGTCTCAAGAAATGGGGAGTGTCCTGAACAAAGACGGCAACGCTGATACCAACGGAAAAGTACGGGGTCTAAATACTCGGAAATAAGAACAGCGGGGCAGCTGTGGGACGAAACGATTGGTCCGCCAGGGTTGTTGGCCTTGTGAATTTTGGGAAGAAGATAGAAGTTACAAATTTGTGGGCTAGGGTGGAGTAATGATGTAGCTGATTTGGGAAGTTGATGGTTTAATGAGGTTGTTTAGTGTCTCTTTAACCAGTGTTTGGTTGTCGGAAGTGGGTTCAGAAGGGAGTTCAGTGCAGGGCCGTCGCGACCGGGGGGGGGGGTGTGGGGGGTGTCTCACCCCCCCCCAAATTCGTCAGAGCGACGATAGTCGGAAAATCTGAAATGCCAGTTGGAATTTCTGATATCTCAGTCTAGCACATTTTTCCGACTGAGCCTGTGTCAACTTTGTACATATTTTCCAACTAGACCAAGTGAGAATTATACCAAACGTTATTTTCCTCACGTAAAATCAAACCAAAGCTGTCCTTTTTTCGCAAATTCTTCTCAAACTCTCAAAATTTTCGCGCGCTCCGCGCGCTTTAAACCTTACCTCAGTGTTGTTCTTATTATCAATATCTTCCGATAGCAACTTTCGGAGAAGCACAACAGCAGAAGTTGAAAGCTGTTTACAAATTACCAGGTAAAAGACTGGCTTTTTGAGTGGCATATCGGTTTGTTGGGCAACTGAAAGTATCTTGATGCAGATTCTGAATGCAGGTTTTATTATGGAAATCTTACTGAATGGAAATTTGGGCGCGCTTCGCGCGCATGCGTCACGATTTACAATCGGTCTCATGGACATTATTAAAGTAATTATACCAGACACAGTTCTGTGGGAGCTAGGGCGCTTTAGCCCCCCTCCCCAAATTTTTCCGAGCCCCACAAAATTGCGCAAACTTTCATATAGACTAATATTGGTGAAGACACATCGTTGCGAATTTCTTTCCTCTTTTTCCTAACTTTTGGAAGAATCTTTCTTCAGCCTCGCCATCGTGGCAAACATATTTTGTAAGAAAAAGATCTTTCAGTTTCGTAGCAGATCCTTAATGGGTAAGATAAAGAATGTAATCCCCGACGACGACCATGCAGTCACCCGAACAAATTTCTTGGTTTTTGTCCAGATTCTTCAGTAAAAGCCCAAACTTTCAACTTTCCTTAATGAAAATTCAATATAACCCCAAATTTTTCGGCGCGCTTCGCGCGCCTTATATTTTGAGTTCGGTAACCCATTGCATCTGTCGGGACTTAGAGTAGCTGGCCCCCAGTCAGGGCGCTCCCCCCATGTCGGCCAATCAAAGCACCACCCCTGGCTCAGCTTGCGTGCAGGTTTTTCATTTTGGCATTGAAGTATACCCCAAATTTCGGCGCGCTTCGCGCGCAATCCTCACAATCCGTGTTGTATCACTTATGAACATTATAAGCACAACGTACCAGTGAACTTTTATAGCATAAACTAGGTGTACATTCTGAAAACGTGCTTGTTAGTCCTAAACCCCTTTTGCTATACCTACCTGAAAGGTCTAGTATCATTTTTCTGCACCTATACTCTCCCTCCCGCCCATTTCCCATTGCTGGAAGCTGTTCGTCTGGATTTTCGTTCAAATTAGTAAAAATACGATAGATGTAAAGTGCTTGGCGTCGTACTCTATATTATTATTTAGATGCCAGGTAGTAAGCATTATGTCATTGCCCCATTTTTTATAATTGATCCAGAGCTTCCAGGAGGCCTATACAGGTATATGCTAGCATTAGATGCCAGAATAGAAGGCATTAAAGTAGTCAAAGGGGGGTGCAGGATGTTTGTTGACAACGTATTCTTCTCTTAGACAACATACTTTCTACTTTCACCTAACCAAATCTTAGTATTCACTAAATTATGGACATTTTCCAGCCATATATGATCAGTTTCAAAAGTATCCCAAGATAGCACCATTTTGCATCTAAGCAACCTTACCTTAGCAAAAATTTCTCAAAGGGGAGGGGACACCCCCTCCCCTTAGACCCCTCCCCCAGGACGGCATCTTTATTTAGTGACAAAGGAAGGATCCCCACTGCTGTATGTAAAAGCATGGCGCATAAAAATGGTGCGATTTACGCGCCACCATTCAGTTGGAAAAAATATCCATCCAGTCGGAATTTGGGACCTTCACACCCCCCCAAACATATGACCCTAGCTACGGCCCTGGTTCAGTGTATACAGTTGGATTCGATAACTGCTTATCGGCCTCTGCTACTTACAAATCCTTCTGTTATACCACCACAGTTCCACCCTTATCAGCTGGTTTGATGTTTAAGTTCTTGTTTCTTTTGAGTGGCAAAAGATCCTCTTGTTCCCCTGGACAAAGATTGCAAAGGGTGGTCTTCTTGGGGGGAAGAAAACTATCTACATCCTTGTTGATGGATACAATAACGGAGTTCATGATGTCGTCTTCTATAGGCCTGGGTCTCCAGGAAGAACGAGTGGATAGAGTTGAAGAAATCCTCTGAACTCGTATGGTCCGGCTGGTCTGTGGTTCGAAAATGGTGTCAAAGACGAAGTTTCCTACAGAATGAGGAAACATCTCTGCGGATTGAAAGCTCATCAGGGAAGGGGTTCAAGGGAACAAAATCCAGGCCTTTGGCTAGGACTGAGCGTTCAGAAGTGGACAGCTGCAGATCGGAGGGGGTGGTAACCACAAGCTTAGTGTACTTCACTTGTACCTTCACGAATGTGGTCTGTACGTGGGAAAGACCAAACGTCACCTCGCGGACCGAGTCACTGAACACCTTAGGTCAATCAAACAAAACCTTCCAGGTTATCCGGTAGCCAAACATTCAATCCCCCATCACTGTGCTCGTTACCGCAGCTATAATGTGCAGCGGTTCTGACCGTGATCGTCTAACTGACGAAAACCGGCTTATCATGAAGCTCGGAACCCTCTCTCCACACGGTTTTAATGTTAGGATGGAACTATTTAACTACCCCCCCCCCTTTTAAATCACCTTTTACCAGTTTTACTCAGCCTCCATATGGCAGTTTTTCCCACCGTGTTATTTTTTACAACCGGTTTGTAATGCCTTCTTTTAACGTGTATTTTCTCTACTTTTGCCACCTGATAAAGGGTTTATACCCGAAACGTCGTGAAATTTTTCACAAACTTTCTAGTACTGATTACCACCTTTATATATATATATATATATATATATATATATATATATATATATATATATATATATATATATATATATATATATATATATATATATATATATATATATATATATATATATTGTTTGAGAGACTCAGCGACTTAAGTGAGTATATATGTGTGTGTTTAGATGTGAGTGTATCTGTTTCTAAAAACTTTTTTCCTTCTTTATGCAGGAGGTGGGTGCCTGGTTCTCCAGTAGTAAATCAAGGTATGGTCCCTCTGGACTGTGGATGTCTTGTCCAGATCAGTAGCAGCATTGGTTTTACCAACGCAGATTGTCTTTCCTATCGAGGCGTCCTCTGTACTGTCAATAGTGTTCCCTGCCCCATGCAAGGTGATCACACTGTATATTTTGCCTATTACTGTTATTACTTCGGTGGAATCATGTTAATGTAGATATCCATTCTTTGTATGCCGCTAAAGAAACCGGAGTAGGACGTATAATAACTAATAATTTGAAGCGAAATTAAAAGAAGTGAAACATAACAAAATAAACAAAAAACATTTTATTGTTTTGAATTTCCGACTGTTATATTTCAACAAGTTATATAACATGCAATTTACTCTCAAAATAATTGCAAACCTTTTGGAAACAGCCTTTACTCTCTTTTCGTCATGCCGTTAAATTTGCCAAACCTTTTAAGGCCCAGGCCTATGTCTGCAGTAACAAACAGTAATGCACTCTAGTGTAAGGATTATTCTTTCTGAGACTGGAGTGTTAATAAGTTGGCGTGGCATAGTCCCCTGTAAGGTTTCACGGGACCGATGTACCGGTAATACCGCAATACTGTCACAATAAGAGAAAAAAAGGCCAATTTGTAACACAAGAAAGTACCTGCAAAAATGTTTGATTCATCAGCTCTAAGCTTGTAAAGTGATAAAAGAGCCAACAAGGGTTGTAGCTACGCTGGTCCGCGCCAAGTCAGTGAACCACAACAAATATTTTCGGCTAACATAAGCGGGTAGGCTACAACCCTAGTTCACATTTCATGCAGCGAATTTTTCATGACTGCTTTGCAGCAAATCACATAGACAATATTTTTACTCTTCTTATTTAAGAGAAGTGAAGACTTGACTCACATTAAGTACAAAAAGATGTGAACATTGTTAGATAGCATTATTTGTCACTGCCATTCTCCCGACTGTTGGCTTCGGCCCGACTATGTACTATTGAAAATGGAATATTGGTACATGGATGTCAGTTAATGGTTCCTTGGACCCTTTCAAAATTGATAGAGTGGCACGGCCATATGTTACCCTGGACTTGGTCCGACCTGTGTCCACTGTGGTGCTATGGTAAAGGGAATAGAGCACCAACTCTTCCCTTAAAGGTGCCATGATATTGCTAATGGGGTTTGTGGCAATTGTACTCACCTGATTACGCTTCGTTCAATCGCACTTCCGGCGAGCAATCACTTGGTGCTGTGCTTCCAGTACGTTAGTAAATATCTGCACACTGCATGCTACGCATAGTAGTGTGTAGGCTTATACTTACGAAACCATTACTCTGTAAGCTCACTTTGACGAAGCTGTATGATTTCATACAATTTTTTCATAAATATTGTTGCAATGCTACATTTGTTAATAAAATTTTCTATAATAGTTTTAAGCTTAGATGAGTAAATACAAATACAACACAAAGCCGTTTTGGCAAAATTTATCCTCCTTCAAGTTAAAACGAACGTCACAAGGGTAATCATTAGCGACGTAGGATAACATTAAAATTAAAAAAAGAAATATTTTCGCAGTACCGTCGGGTACGGTTCTTGGCGATACTTCGGTACCTTATGATGGGTGGTAACGTATCGGTACCGGTACATACCGGTACTTACAAAAATACCGGTATAAAGTGAAATATTAGTCCCGTTTTATGACATAATTTGGCGTAATTCTGTGACGTACAGCATACACAGTTTCAGTATAGGTAAAGGCCTAGGCCTACTATGTGAATTTGAGAAAGCTCGAGGTCAGGCAAAGCTTTTGACTTCCTGACGTAGTTAGACGAATCTATGCTACCGTG
This sequence comes from Holothuria leucospilota, assembly GCA_029531755.1. NCBI lineage: Eukaryota > Metazoa > Echinodermata > Holothuroidea > Aspidochirotida > Holothuriidae > Holothuria > Holothuria leucospilota. The sequence continues at coordinate 34,619,072 of CM055969.1, read as the reverse complement.
ATGCCACATGTGCTGTTTGTATGTGTTTGTATGTGTCACTAAGCTTGTAAACAATGTCTCAAGAAGGGTAACATCAAGACATGAATTTAGGGAGAGAACGTCATCGGCAAACGCTAAAATATGTTTAAGTTGTGCTCTCTCGTATGATATCCTTGCGATTAGTGCTTCGGAGTTTGCTTTTTAAATTTCATTGGCAAGGAATCGCTCAGCCTTTTGGCTTTCTGGTTGTCAAAAAATACCTCCAATTCTTATCAAGTTCACTGCATGTTATGTAAACTGGGTTGATTGCCTCAGATTTCCTTTTGTTTTAATTTACAAATAAATGCCCTGTTTTTCCTTAAAATTTGAGACTATTGTAATAATTGAACATCTTTCCATGAAGATTTAGCATAAATCTACGCTATATGTAGGGCGTAACAAACAAAATCGCTGAATATTCCCTTCAACGGCGTCAATATCATAAAGAAATTCAATGCTATGTCAAATTAGTGTGCCGAGATGATATCACAGATTTTCTGTAATGCGCTTTATCTTGAGAAAAAATTGTTTTAATTTGAAAATTAGTGTCTTTCAAGTTCTACAAGCTATTAAGATGTGGTCTGAACCTCCGCAGAGAGAAACATTTTCTGCACTTTTGAAGTCATTGAATTTTGTGTCTGGCACATTTCTTCAAGCGAAAGATTTTAGCAGTCCCGTCAAAGCCGGCAGTTTGCCGCACACAGCTTTGCCTCTCGTCAACACTTCTCATTAAAAGGATTGGCTGAGGGTTGTCGTATTGGATAAAGCAGAGGCTACAGGTATGGTATCTATTTTAAGCGGAGGAGACTCTTTCACATGATGGAAGGGGCGCTGAGCACTTTTGCCTAATATTTTAAATGTGCAATGTATGTCTGTGTGAAAGTAGCTAATATTAAACCTCATAATAAGCTACAGCTCCAGCACTGCATCCATCCTCCTCCTTCTCACCTCGTACGCACATGATGCCTAAGTTTAGCCTCACTGGGAAACTGAGTTCACCAGGCCCGTAGTCAAGGGGGGGCCGAAGCCCCTGTATTTTTTTGCCCCCCTAGAGGGTTTGAACCTTACCATTGACTTAATACATTTGTACATATTTGTCCTCCTAAAAAATTAACCCCTAGGAAAATTCTGCCCCCCCCCCTCCAGTACCTTGTCTGGCTACGGGCCTGGAGTTCACTTGAGCAAAACTTTCGAATAGTAGAACGCATGAGCGCCTCACACTTTTCTGTACTCTACATCAAGTTTAAATCTTGAAAGGTCAAAATTACGTTTTTCATTCGGCATATAAGGTCACCATCACAAGTGACGATTCCAGAGAAGGCGTCCCTTTACTCTCTAAAATCTAGTTGCTTGCTATAGTTGCAGGTAAAGTAAAACATATCATTTTCCGGCCAATTACCTCCCACTCATCGGAAAAATGTATTTTTCTCATTAGCAGGGGTAGATAGGCGTTATGGCAGTCAACTCCCGGTCCCCCTAGATTGAGAGCGATCAAAAATGGTTGCTGAAAATAGCAACAGTGCTGGTGAGGACAATTCCTATACAGAAAAATTCACCACATTACACATGTGCAGACCCAGACAGACCCAAGTGACAGGTAACACTGAGAGTCTTAAGAGGCACACTGTCCAGACAGTATTCAAGCGTACTTATATGAACCACAAAAGCCCAACGACGTAGTGATTCCTTGCTGAAAAGAAATGCTTTGCAGCTCTGAGGTTTATTTCTCAAATTATTCTTCTTGTGGTATCATGGTTTACGATGTTTTCACAATGGACCTTTGATGACCTCACATGACCTTTGAACTACACCAAAAATCTAAAAGCAAAAAAAAAAAAAATTGTAAAGTAACTTTCCAAGATGGTATTTGAACCTAAGCCATTTGTGTGCGAAACCAAACACCTTCCACTACACCATCGATAAATTCGTTATGCACATAGTATTTCTAGCTATGTTATAGTCACAGTAACATTCACACGTCATCATAATTAGGTAACTAAAATTGGAATTACAAATTACTGTAACAGTTATGCCTTTGAAAAAAGATATGTTGCTTTCTATAATTTTATTTATGGAATGGCACAAAATTTCAGCCCTGAATTTTCGGTGGTCACGAAACGACACAATTCGGACACCGCCTATTATCTATTTAGTTAACGAGATTTTCATAGTTTCACCTCTGCTGCCTCCAGATGACCTTTGAACTTCAACAAAACCCATAGGATCTCTTTCTCGTAAAATGACATATCTAGACTATATAGCAAGTAACACTCTTGTCTTGAAACATCGTGTTTACTCAAGGTTTTCAATTTTTGACCTCCTGGTAACCTAAAAGGACCTCAGTTTTCACAGTAAAGGATAGTTCCTTCTCCGAATATTATAAATCTATATACTAAATATAAAAAAATTGTCCACAATTGCTTTCTTGACATATCGTGTTTATAAACATTTTTTTTAAGAATTCTGTATGTAACCTCCGATGACAGATAAAGACAATAGGGTTTATTTTCAGAATATTGTGCATTCACTATTAAGAAAAGTATCTATGATTCCTACGAAGAGATATCGTGTTTACAACGTTTTCGGTTTATGACCTCCCGTGAACTCACATGTTATGTCTATTGCTTTCTTCTTCACTACCTTGCCTACCCGTCGATTAACCAATAAATGAACCATTTGTTACAAAATCCAAGAAATTCCCCACCCAGCAAAGACCCGATTTCTCTTTCTTCTGTTTACAAGGCAAGAAGTATTACTTAACGTTATCTCAGGCTTAGAACCTAGGATTCACAAGACAAAATTCATTCGTACACAAGTTCTTGGTCACTGCTTTGTTCCACTTCCAATTTACCCTATTGTACTTGGAAAGCATAACTCTCCATAAAGAGAAAAGAAAATAGTTTAATGATACCAAATGGCCGTTGAGTTTCCCGTTAAGTGACATAATCCTTACTATAATAACTACAGTATTATTGGCGTTGGAGATTTGTTAAAACTTCATGCAAACCAACTATTATTTTTCTTTGCCATCTCCTCACTTTCTACCTACTTGATAAAGGATAAAAAGCCAGTGCTTCTGTTTTCCTGCTTGTATAGATCTATTTATTTTCTTTTCAGGTGATGCATGTAATCCAAATCCGTGCACGAGTGGCCAATTCCAAGTGATCCAATGTAACTCATTTTCGGGTGATTGCGAATGTCCAGATGGTTATATCCTTACAACAGTGACCGGACCATGTGCTGGTGAGTGCTAAATAAGTTACATTACAGTTAGACTTACCGGTTTCAAGTGATCTGATTTCTTTAGAAGGTTCGTTCATTGTGTATACTAGTTATTACCAGGTAGTGCACTTCGTCTAACATAATTCACTTTTCTTTTTCAGTGTGATTTCATTTTTAATAAATCGCGATTTTTCATTATCGCTATTTTATTCCGACAAGAAATTGAAGAAAATGTGTAAATATTGTATATGAGCAATGCAAACAAGCCCTCAACAATGTTTGCTTAACTACAAAAATGTTTTGAAAACATTTATATGTTACTTTGTTAGGTTTTACTCTGTGTTAGCCTAAATCTTTTATCATAAATAAGGGTAATGAATGTCTTTCCTAATTTATTTTGTAATATCACCCGATGTCTTTTGAATCTGCTCATATTTCTCTAACAAGAATCTTTTATAATGTTGCAGAACATGACTAACAAGGAGTTACTCTGCAATTTAATTGCGTAAACATTATCACATGATATAAGAGAGACATATATTAATTCACACTGAGATAAATGTAATTATCGTTTAAGGATTATACCTGGATTATAAAATCTGTCTGTCTGTAAGTCTGCATATTTCTCTGTCTGCCTGGTTGTGTCCCTGTCTGTCAACAGTGGCGTAACTTCTATGCGCTCTGAGGGAGCGAGCTCACGGGTACCCGGGCTAGGGGGCACCCGGCGGGTTTGGCACCCATGATGATACTTTGTTAGTAATGGACTTTGGGGCACCCAACCCATTTTTGACGGGCAACCTGAAGCAAAGTTAGGCTACTGTCTGTCAAATAGTTTCAAATTATTCCTTGCCGACAGGGAATAATTTGAAACTACTATTTCACATTGCTATTATCACGGATTTAAAGTTGACGTTTTTGTGTTAAAACTAAGGTGTAGAATGGAAAAGATCCAAAGTCATTTGAAAGCACTTTTGTGAAACGTTAATCACACTGTTTGTCATCCTAACTTTAACTTGGAGAAATTCTGTTACCAGTTTGACACCCATAGGCAGACTTGAAGTGTGAAGTGCGGAGTATGAGTATGAATATGAGCACAAAGCCATAGTACGAGTATGAGCACCTGTACAAAGTCAGGGGTACATGCGAGGACAGAAAAAGGTACTCTAGTACGAGTAGGAGTATGAGTACACTTCTGAGTACATTAATTGAATTAAAGGGCTAGAGTGATAGTCCAACGTAATAAACAAATTTCCTTAAGGAAACTGTTTGTCTATGTGAAAACCTATGGCAAATATTTGCTGAATATAATTTCTATATAAAACGATTCATATGACATTTTTGTGAAAAAAATAAGATGCTGACAACTGACTCTAGGAGTGAAAGAAATGAAATACCTGTGAAATGGGATTGTCGTCCAAGCTTTGAAAACTCTTTACCTGCTTCAACATTGTCAGATCTAAGGCAGTAATATTACCTTGGTTTCAAATCAAATGATTACAGTTACTGTTTTTTTTTTTTTTACTTTTTTTTTACTTGCAAGGATGGCCATTTTATAGATTAATTGCTGAAACTTAATCGCGAGATCTTCCCGTGTCCCTTGGGAAGACATGGCTTACTGAAGGCTTGGGCGACTTTGATTTTTTTGAAGTCGGTTACCTTGTAGCCGTATCATTCGCGACTCTGATGCAGTCGAGACCCCTGCAGTGAAGTCATGAATGAAGCAGAAACATCATTCCCAGCAACTGTAACTAGCCACTACTAGTCAATCAATTAATATTATTACACCAGGAAGCTTACACTACAGGCTTCGTAATGTCTGAAATGCCTAAATGACAATGTCAAAGATTCACAGTGGCCAATTGGAGGAAAACTTGCGATGGAATAGAGAACAAGATCAAAAGAGCCAGTTGTGTTATAGCCTAATTCTCCGTTAAAGCCTGCGAAATATCCCAAATATAAACTCTGGAGTGTGTGTTTGAGCACGGTGTTTACTGTATTGGAAATTTTCTAGGAGTCCAGATTCCAAGGAAGGTGGAGTCACTACTCGACTTCCGACCAGGGTTGGCCACTCTGAAGTAGAGACGTCTAACCAGCCCAAGCCCTCTGATGGTACTTGAGAAGCTGGGAATACTGTGGTCCATTTGTGGGTTTCAATAAACCCATCATTAAAAAATGTCAAATATTTGAATATTAGCTGCAACGAAAATGAATCATTTTGGGTAAAATGTAGTCTGCCGTGAAAACACAACCAAGCTTTCAAATTTAGTGGGATGCAAAGACTTGCATAAAACAACAAAACGAGACTAATTAAGATTGATTCCACACTGTCGAGAAAAGTTATTCAACAGTTTTGGAATAAGGGGAAGTTTTTACTGAAAAAAATTACCGTTAGGGAGAAACTGCCGTTAGGGGGAAAAGCCTATTCCCTAACGCTTTTACACAAGGTTTCTATAGGAATACGTAGCTGTACGGTAAAGTCCATACAGCGACACGTAACATACGCAATTACTCCAATGTTGACCAAATTACGGACACGTATCCGTTAACACGTACGAGCGTGAGGCAATTGCATCACATGTACATGTCATTACTGAAAGGCGAAACAGATGCCTATGTATTTTATTGTCTTTTCGCCTCATCGTCATCGAAATATACAAATTTCCCCCTACTATTCAATCCAGCGGCATATAAATATTATATTATATTATATTAAAGGTCGAAATGCTGCGGAGCACTATAGTAGTATGTAGGTCGATAAGGGTTGTAGAAAGCGCCAAAAGTTGCGGAAAATTCAACGACGTTTCGAGTATAGACTCTTCATCAGGTGGCAAAGAAATGCAACTGAACAACAATGAAGTAGAAAAAGAAAAGAAACACATTAAAGAAAGGCACGGCAAACCAGTCGTACAAAACGAACACGGTCTAAAATCCGAATGAAGGCTGAGCAAAACTGGTAAAAAGTAATGAAAAGGGGAAAAGGTTAAAAAAAAGTTCATTCTAATGTTAAGACCGTGTGGGGAGAGGGTCCCGAGCTTCATGACGAGCCGGTTTTCGGCGGTCTGACGATCACGGTCAGATCCTCTGCACATTAAGGCTGCGGTAACGGCCAAGTCTTTCATTGAACATGGTGATGGGGGGTTGAAATGTGTGGCTACTGGATAACCTTGAAGGTTTTGTTTGCTGGACCTGAGGTATTCAGTGACTCGGTCAACCAGGCGACTTTTGGTCTCTGCCACATGCAGGCAATTGCATCGTCCACAAACTGAAATGTAAACCAAATTTGTGGAAGTGCAGGTAGAGTGTTGGTTCTCACTGAATCTGTTGCCGTTAGAACCCAATATATTAATGAGTGTGCCTTGCCAACCACTGGGCATGTGTTGCACGTACTACGACCACAGGGAAATGTACCTGGGGTGTTGTCAGTGAGCTGTTGTGGATGGGAAGCCCGAACCATGTGCTTGGAAATGTTCTTTCAAACTCTAAAGGCCGTAACGGGGGGCTCGGGGAAAAGGTCACGGGTTAAAGGGTCTTGTCGAAGGGTCTCTACATTCTTGTAAATGGCACGAATGATGGGACGTACAGATGGGTGATGGGAAATTACCACAGGAATGCGTGGATTGGTGGACGTGTTAGACTTCTTACTCTAGGCCTCCGCTCTGTTGATTCCTTGGATTCTATGTAGAGCATTAGTAAGAATTTTGGTGGGATACTGACGCTTCTCAAAGAATGATAGTATATTTTGGAGCTGCTGTAAAATCACCGGTACACTGAGAAAAAAGTTGTTCTTCAAAGTGGCCCATGGTTAGGCAAGCAACAGAAGGACCCATTTTGGTTTCCATGGCAATTCCTTTAACCTGACGGAAAAAAAACGCCCATTGAACTGGAAACAGTTTTGGGTGAGAACAAGTTCCGTCAAGCGAAGGAAAGTACTTGTAGGAATTTGGGGGGTCTTGTCGTTAGTCCAGATAATGGCGGATAGCTGACAAAGCAGAATGATGGGGGATGAATGTGTAGAGACTAGATACTTCCATGATGAATAGCAGACGTTCACCGCAATTTTCGGGAAACAAAGATGGTAACGCTGATACCAACGGGAAGAGTACAAGGTCCAAAAACTCAGAAATTAGGACAGTGGGACAGCTGTGGGAAGAAACGATGGGTCTGCCAGGGTTGTTTGCCTTGTGGATTTTGTCCCCCCCCCCCCCTAGTTATGTTGGTTTTCTAATGTCATTTTTACCATTTTTGTAAATATGGTCATTCTCAGGTAGCAGAAGTTTATTTGATGTAAGAATTAGAGAGAAGCACATTTGTAAAGAACTAATCAAAACATAACATTGTTCAAGGCATCATTCATAATCAACAGAATTTTTGGTGTACCTTCGGTGAGTTATGTTGGTAAACTTTAAGGCTTCACCATTTGCACAAACCACTGCATATTTGGATGAGTTAAGTCACATGAAAAGTAGATATCAGAATGTTACCAGAAAACATGATCTCCTGTCTTTTGAACCAAGTGTATCATGCTGATGGACATTTGATTGTTTTGGTGTTCCCCATGATGCCATAGTTATGTCCGCCATTCTCGATGTATGACAAATAAAATTTCAATGAAACTGGGGCTTTTGATAGTATCTTTTTACTGCAAACAGTGGTTTATATTGCATTTAAAAATTTTCAGGTCAATTCAACATTTAAAAATTAAACTGCTATCATCTGAAAATTTACATGCTAGATGTAATGGAAACACCAATCCTTGATGTCCCTGTCTAAATGGAGTAAAAGATCTTGCAAATATCATACATGTCCATGATGTGATAGAAAATAGGATACCAAATGGCAAGTGTAGTAATCTGTGGGTGTCAAACAGGAAAATTTAAATAGTTAAATACCATCTACTAGCTAAAAACAGTCAGTATTGTATAAAATATGTAATAGTGTAGACCTTTTGACATTTGGAATTGTTTAAAAAAATGAAACTGTTTTTTTTTTCAAGTTTTGGAGAATTCTTTCAAACCTTTCCATGTTGCTGTTGCAATGAGTCCTAAATCATACTCAACTATGAATTTTCAACCATTAAGGATTTTTCTTTATTCTTCGAAAAGGACCCTTTACCCCTGCTTTGGTCTCCCTGTTATGTTGGTCAATTTACTGGCATGTATATGTTCGAATGAGTGTCCTCATGCATACACAAGGCTGTATGTAAAACTATTTTTAATTTTAGTAAATGTTGATAATTCTTTATCATGAGTGTAAATTTCAATCAATAAAGATGATTTTTAAATTTTGACCTTATGTCCCACCACTGGTACCCTACTACAGAGAAAGGCCCATATGTGTAATTTTAGGGCGATATCTTCTGTATGGTGTACATACTACCATAACTTTGATACTATGTCCATCACTATGCAATAAATGTGGGTGATTTTATTGTAATGTAGTGTACGTAGTAGTAATAGCACAGTGTATATACCATGCTAATAACCCACCGCGACATTTAAAAGATATATAAACTTTAATTCGAATGAAAAATATAAAATCAAATTCAAGACATCTGTAATTCGAAGTAGAGATATCTGTAATTTACCAAAAAGATTCCTTTAAATTTTGTTGAAGATGTCTTCAACTCTGTTCAAAGTTCCTTTCATTCTATCGGAAATATCTCTGAAATTGATTGATAGCTACCTTAACTGAATTTCAGAGTCCCATGGTGGTGCTTAATAAAGATATTTTTAAATGAGTTAAAGATATTATTTAGATAAATAGCAGATATCTGAAAGTATTTGCACACATCTCTAAATAACTTTTAGTTGTCTGCAATCCGGATAAAAGACAAATATGGTTTATCCCATATGGTAACACGATCCAAGGCTACGTAGACAGCCTTTTAAGACAATCACAATTCCCTGTTACGTAAATGATTATTTATAATTGCGATAAATTACATGTTTGTGCATGTTGTCTGACGGAGTAAATCATAGTACTTCTCCTTGACAAAAGATGTCACAGTTGCCAGTGGTTAGGCATTTACAACTTCAAATATACCTGTATGCTTACAAAACGAATACAGAAAGAAAAGTACGGTGTAAACTGATTTCAAAATTAAAAGCCCCTTCTCTGCTTAGTTTTGTTTGTTCTTTATTCTTTGTTCTGTAATTTTACAACATTTTAAACACTTTTTTTTTAACGTGGTACCTATTTCAATTCTCCGTTTGTTCGCTTTCCATCAGAATGATTATGGTACTGCCAATACCTTTTATCTTGTCAAAGGGGAAAAGGCACAATAATGGAATGATTACATTAGACTGTTTGACTGTGCACAGACATTTTTGCACGGCATCTCAGGTATAACACGAATTACATTCTATATCGATATCGTTGCCTACTCCATTTTGATCTTCAGAATAATCTCCTTTTTTTTTGCTGAGCTTTAATAAAAAAAATATAAAACGTAGAGACCATTTCGATTTCAATCAGGATTTTAGTCCGTATACTTTTCTCAACTTTTGAAATCTTAAACTGTCAGTTTGAGAAAACTTCATGTATTTTTTTGTAAATGAGATGGTACTTGAACTTACTTGTTTTCAGTTTATTTACCATTATTTTCTGAAAATAATAACTTGAGCAATTTTTAGAAATTTTTTAATCATTGGAGTTTCATGATTGGTATGCTCTCTCTCAAAGTGCTGTAAAATGACTTTTAGTCTTTGAGAATTGCTGGGCTTCAAGGCTCCGATATCCCACGATCAGTCTTTTTTCCCGTGATGACATCATCGTTGGTTATAAATCATTGAATTTGGACAATGCACCCTTATTTTTACGTGTTCCTTGGGTAATTGCGTTGTAAAACCCTGAAACATGAATGCGGACACAACAACCTGTCTTTTATTCTGAGAAAAGTTAACAGATCACAGGCATTTTAGATTTATGCCAATTAGGCTTAAGTCAAATATCTCATTTACCTAATATGGTTCTGTTGCAACTGTGTTTCTTAATCAGTAAATATGGAAACGACACCAAAACGTTTTTCAACGTGTGCCAAATTGTGAAATACGGACGATCTATCAAAATAGCGGCAATTTTGGATTTATGAAAATTAGGCAAGAATGGAACGTCACACGTAAGTTGTTATTAAAGCAAATTTGTTTTCCAAAACCAAAAAACATGGGTGTGAACACCAAAATTACTCTCCCACGAGTCTAATGTTTTGAACTATAGGCAAACGTCTATCAAAATGGGGGACATTTTGAAATGTATACAAATTAGGCCTAAACACGTTAGTCTCATTACTATAAGTGTATCCCTAGATCACGAAAACATGGGTATAGACACCAAAATAATTCTTCGTAGAGTCTTAGATCTCGAGTTATGGACACACATTTATCAAAATGGTGGTCATTTTAAATTTATGCAAATGAGACATATTTCCTCAACTCAAATTTGCTCGGTCTTTTAGTAGTTCACGATGGGTACTCCAAAGAAATGCACTGTGATGAAAATGCTATGTTAGCAATTAGGTCTAGGTCAAAAGTTTATTTTCGTGGAATATACAGGCGTTTATACAACTTCTTTGTAATTGCAGGCCATACTTTTTGGAAGAATATAGGCTACCATTGCCGTGTTCCAACAAAAAGAAGAAAAAAAAGCATATAAATAGCTTTAACATGTATTTACAAATTGTCCAAGATTGTATGACAATTAAGTGAAAGTTGTGTTTATTCATGTGAGCGAGAGAAAATTTCTCTCCTCCAACCACTGGAACTCAACTGTAACGGAACATTACCCCAGCTCTTTTATGACACTGTAATGTATTTCATAGAAAATCTGTTACGTAGTTTATTACGTACACAAAAAACCTGTATGTTATATACAAGCAAGTGACGGACCAGAAGGTACCCATTAGAGGCTTTGCAGGGCTTATAAAACGTGAAGAATAGTTTCAAATACTGCAGAAACGCCATTTTGAAGAACGCCCACAAAGCACAAAGTACTCAACCTAAGTAGAGAGCAGGATGACTCAGTCTAGTTAACTGTAACGAAAACGTCCGAACATGGGTAGCAGCAAAGGACAGTTAGGACCCTTTGGGACTCACCGACACTTGTAGAATGTTATTAACAAGTACAACCTATCAGAATATGAAATTTTACATGTAGTCAGACTTGTTAACCTCAACCATGAGCTGATGAGCTTCGGAGTGGCACTATCTTGCATGATGGACAACACCCCCCGAACAATTTCCATCCCGAACATTTCCCTGGACAACTCTCCAGACAGCTCGCTCCCGAAAAATTCCAAACCGGGCCTTTCTCAATCCGAACAACTTTCCCACGGAAAATTCCTACTCATGGCAATTAACCCCAAGACAACTTTGCCCAGAAAAAAATTGGTATTGCCGTTGGTGGAAACTTTCTGGGGAATGCTATCGGGGAATCACTCCCTGGGCACCCTATTCCTTTGAACAGAGTCAGTGGGAACTTCCTACTTCGAATGTGCCTGATATTGGTACTTCAAGTCTTCGAAATTCGATGTATTTACATACATTACCATATTATGCATTACATATCCGCAGCATTGTGTACACCGAGTCTATCTACCGGTGACCTTATTAAGATACTAATGTTATTTATGCAGTGAAGGAATTCCCCCAGATAAGTTTAGTTCTAGCTGATAAATTGTGCTAGAAAACAGCTACATGACAATTAAACAACTCTGGAAATATGAACAGTTAGATAAGCGGGCCGAAGTGCCTGTGCCCCTGAAAAAGAGCTTGCAAAACAGAGGAACGATGAGCTAAATGTATGCAAAATATATTAAAATCTCATTCTTGTTTTGTTTCGCAGATATGAACGAATGTTTGAATGCTAACACTAATAATTGCGATCTCAGTACAACCACGTGCTCAGACAACATCGGAAGTTTTACGTGTCCATGCAGAAATGGATTCCAGAATGTAGGGCTGCCAAATGTTTGTTCAAGTAAGTGTGCTGACCTTAGGATCGTGTTTTATCTGTAAACCTTTGCGAATTTATTTAGACCTGGATAAGCGGTAATATAAATACGTTTTTAGAAATAAGTTCTTCAGTACAATCGATGCCATGAATTACCTTTTGTCCAGAGAATAGAACTTAAAACAGAGGCAGCACACACAGCAGAACATTCTTACTTGAGTGGCTAATTATAACTTTGCATCACCAGACGCTCTGTGTGTGTGGGGGCGGGGGGCTAGATGTCTTCCTTAGAAACATTTTCCATCCCACTCAAATTTAAGAGCAAAAATTATAATTACCTCAATACATTAGCTGTTCGCCATAGGGGCACGGGGGGCACTTGCCCCTCAAAAGTTTGCAAAGCTTGCTCTTCAATTTTCCAAAAAAAAAATATAATAAATAAAACAAAACATGTAATAATAATTTTGCAGACACTTCAGAGCTTTCGAGGTCATTAGATACAAAACCCATTAGCAGTGTTGACTATCATCCACGACTAAAAGCAGTGTTGCCCGGGTGTCACCTGGCCATATTAGCATAGGTATCCGTCTACAAAAAGTTGTAACGTGCATGTAGCCTAAACGTATTGTATTTCCCATAGAAGGAGAGATTTCCCTTCCCTTGTCCAAACTGACAGCGCCGTTAGCCCATGAGCGTTCCTATGACTGTCACATGGCATGTTATAAGCAAAAGTTTCTCCACCTCTGTGCTAAAGTATACCGTTTCAGTTGATTTAAAATAAACACACCAAAAAGTCATACTAAGCTCAGTGTACTGAGATTTTTTAACCTAGTTATTTGTGTACAGGATGAGACATCGTTCTGAGTTAGGGAAATTCCCCTGCCCCTTTACAAAATTTCGGTTGGGAACGGTACTGAGATCCAAAATGGTGCTATCATTTCATCGTTTGCAAGCGTCTGAAGTGCTCGAAATTTTCGTTAGTCTAAGAAGCAATCCAGTAAACCAATATTTTATGGCTTCTTGGCAAAGGTTAAACACATTGTGACACAATGAAAGAATAACAGAATACGTAAAGGTGGGGCTCATTTTATACAAATGAATCAAGCTGCTTTGAACATTTTACCTGCTTATTACTTCCCCCTATGGAGTAGCCATCGGCTGATATGGTTTTATTTTTATTTGTAAAGTAGTCAGCTCATGACTGACTGCCTAAAATGGTTTTTGAAGAGCTCTCGAAAACTACATGGGGCATCTCTGTAATACATAATAATAACCATTATACTCCTATTGTACTGTCCGGAGCTGACCATTAATATTTCCGTGGGGGGGGGGGGGGGGTGTTCTTCTGAACCTCCCTGGATATGGACTTGAGTTTGCCCTCCCCCAAACAAAATTTCTTAGAGCCGCCCATGCCTCAATATAATTTGATATATCTCGCCTCATGAAAAGTATCCATTGCTCTGGAAGGTATCACGTCTCTTCATAACTTTGACTTCAGTTACTCTCAGCAGTCATTGCACCCACGTGGATTAACCTCCACTACTGTTTGAAACTTTGGGGACTTTAGTGAAGAAACATTGAAACCTTTTGTTTTTATTGTGGGACCTTTACTCATTCAAAGTAAAAAAAGTATTCTGTCGGACGACTGTGACCGTCGAGTAATACACATTTTATCATACCCACTAAGACTCCCCGACGAAATTGTAGGAGGCTACACGGCCTCTTCCCCCACCTGCCGCCACCTCTGCTATGATGATCAGAAGAGCATTGAAAATAACTTTAATGTAGTTCTTTTCGAGGTGAGTCTTCAGCCAGCTATTCTCCTTTGGAGGTCAAAAGTGAATGTATGTTTGGAGGGATGCGTAACATATTTTGTTACAGAAATTAAAATAATACGATGTGAATAAAAGATGGACAACTCATAAAAAAAACTGGGGAAAATTGCCTTGGAAGTGCATGGACTTATTTCAATGGATTCAAGGGCAAACGCAGTCACGACAATTTGAACCAAGAATTTCCCACATGATAACTCATGCACAGGCGCATAGCCAGCCTTGTCGGTGGGGGGGGGGGGGATGTCAAGGTAGTCATCCCCACTTCCTGGAATTTCATATTAAGTTGTGAAGGTGTCAATTTCCAGCACCCTGGAACAACTAGGCTCAGGTCAGCGCTCCGTAATACCAGGGAGAAGTCCACCAGGTTCGGGGTACGTACAAAGTTGTGGACATAATGAATCATAAAAAACTTCAAATAGCCTGATATAACAGGTCACGATCGGACAATTTTTTGATTGTATTACTGGGACTTACAAGTAATTAAATCCGGCACTGACACTTGATTCCCAGTGAAAAATGGGATGATTTTGGAAAATTTTGGAAGACGTTTTTTTCGTCTACCAATTTCGCCTTATGTTTTTTGGACGATTTTGGTAGAAAAAATGTTGCTTTTCGAAGACTTTCAATGTTAAGAAGAAAGGAATGTTTCATTGTGCAATTGGCCGACTGTTTCACCTTGAAATGGGGATTTATGACAAATCTCAATTATTGCCACCTACTGCTAAGGGACGAATTTAGTTGTTTCTTTCATAGCACAAAGAAACATGGAAAGTTATTTTGGTTCCTCTTGTACAATGGAATACTCCAGGCAGCAAAACTGAAATATGTAACTGACCTTGACAATTTTCAATGGAAGGAAGATTTTGGAAGAAATCGTCCAATAGCAGTAATTTGTCGTCCCATTTTTCATTGTAATGTTTCCCAAGTAGGTTTACTTGTAGCCCTTTCTACAATTTAAACAAAAAAACATCCGTCTAGTGCACCGATTAGCGTAGCTAGATAATTTCTTTTTTCTTTTTTTTTTTTGAGTGGCAAAGGCTTAGATTTACAGACAAATTACCTTTATCGAAATAAATACTTAGCTGTTAGTTTCATTGTAACAGGGTTCTCAATATTACTTTGAAGGGGTGTATGCAATGAGGGGTAGCTGGAAACGCAAGCGGTGTTCTAGGTCATCAAAGAGGAGGGGAAACTTTCTTGTTTGGAAAGTTTCTGAATATGTTATAGCCCTTAGATTCAACATTATGCTGTATTTTTTAATATTTTAGGTTAGTATGAACCTTTCAAAAGAAGTTGATTCCGTTACTATGAAAATAATGTAGTTTCGATTGTATAAGTTACGGTATACTTTTTAGGACAATCGAAGGCCAGTACGCTTTCCTGAATCAAAGAAATGTTGTTACTAGGAATGTTTCGTACATACACTGAACTATGGACATCCGGCAGAAAGACTGACTCAGGGGTAGACAATTTTTGAGAAAGTGTGCATCCTCGTACGAAGCGTTCGACCTAGAGAGTTGAGGACGCGAAGCAAAATTCCATTCAGTGGGAAAATTTCTACCGGCACAATGACTTTAAGTATCCCGACTAAGTGTAGAAACAAGTTTGAGCAGCTCCCTCTCCTCTTTCTCCCACGCAGTCCCACTCTTCATAATTTCATCCATCCTCCGATAAGTCCCTCCCTCTTTTTCACCGAAACTGTACCTTAGGTCTTTTGTTCCTAGTCCTTTACGACCAATCGTTAACCTGTTAATTCACGGTCCTCTTTCTTCCTTTCCACCTGTTCCAATCCTTTTCGTAAGTTTCCTTGCAAGTCAGCCTGACATCATACCTCGCCCTCGTCCCAGTCTTTCCTTCTCAGGCGCCTCCCACTTGACTTTCTGTCCTTCCCTTCGTCTATACCGTAACGCTCGTCCCATCTATAATTCCCTTCTTTATCATACCCATTCCTCCTTCCCTTCATTTGTCAAATCCCTATTCTTATCATTTCTTATTTTCATTTTCGATTTATATATATATATATATATATATATATATATATATAGATATATATATATATATATATATATATATAGGACAGTCGCTCTTTATATTTGGCCATATTTTGCGCCAAATATATCAAGCATATTTTTGAAATATTTTTTTTTTTTTTGAATTCACGTCAACCAAGATGTCGCAAGAAGCAAAATTGTCTCAAAGTGGTATAATAACAATATCTTACATTAATTAGGATATAATCCGTAAAAAATATTTTTAACACATTCAAATCTAAAGTCTGGCCACAATCTGTAATAATTATTTAAAAAGTATTTTTCTGGATATGTTTCACACACAGGTTTCAGGTAAAACAAGGTGGCAAAAATAACAAAATGGCAGTCCATATAACTATTACATAATTACAGTACATTGAAATAATGATAAAAATATTTATGAAAAATATGTTTGTCACATTTGCTCTTAATATATGGCCATATGTTATGCCAAATAATATAAAATACTTTTTGGAACATTTCTGGTGGAATTCAGGTCGACCAAGGTGGCGGGAAAAGCAAAATAGCCGCCCAATAAATAATGTAGCATTATAATGGAGAAAATAATCCTTAAAAGTATTTTCAACACATTTAAACTTAAAGTCAGTCCATATTCTGTAATCGATATTCAGAAAGTATTTTTCTGGACATATTTTGCGGTATCCAGGTCAACCAACATGGCGGAAATACGGCTCATAATAACCTTAATTACATGAGTTGCCATTTTGCTATTTCCGCCATCTAAGTTGACCTGCAACCTGTAAAACATTTCCAGAAAAATGCTTTTGAATATTTATTACAGATTATGGGTTGATTGACTCCTAGTGATATCTTAGCCCTTCTTAAAGTAAATAAAGACTTCCTGTCCATACCCTAAACAAAAGATTTAACTGTGCAATGAGTGGACATCTCAACAGCTTATCAGTTGCACTTATTCAACTGTTCAATGTTGCTTACAGGCCAGGGATTAAGTGTTATTCTAGAAGTGATAGTTATTTCTTACAACAAAGAAATAACCAGATAAAGAGGATTTTATTACACCCGACCTCCACTTCGTGAGGTCTGGTCAGAGAATTCTGCTTTTTAAGCAGCCTTGTTCCTAATGATGGTCCGAGGAAGAACCTTTTTGTTTCTGGGTCATCTGGGTTCACCTCAGTACAACAAAGCATCCCCATTCAGCAAGGAATCACTAAGTCTTTGGACTTTCTGGTCTTTTTTCTTTTCTCGTCCTCTCTTTTCCTCATTTGTACTTCGTCTCTTCTTTTTTTTTCGCCGTCCTGATTTTTGTCATGGTTTTGCTTCGGGTTGGGAGGGAAAAAGTTTTATCCCTATCCCCCTCTGGCTACACTACTGGTCATTTATGGGTCAACTTTTTTAAACAAAAAATACTTCCATTGTAGACTATTGTACATGACCTCACAGGGTCATCAAAAACAAAGTGCGTCTGCTCAGAGGACATGTTTATACACTGTAGTGCACACAGTAGTGCAGTATGAATTTCAAGCTGGTGTTTACCAAGTGTTACAAGACGACCCGTCAGGAACACCGGATTGAATCCATCGACGAGCGAATGGAAAGTTCCAGAGAATTCAACTTCAACGCAGCCTTTCTAGAACTGTCTAGAAGTGAGAACTGTTTACGTTATGTCCCAATTACAACTACTGTGTGTTCTAGAAGTTTCTATTAAGGAACGTTCTCGTAATTGCTGGACTGTGTACACTAGAAGTTTCTGTTAAATTCTGGAGAGTTCTCGAATAAAAGCCTAGCATATAAAAGGCAGTTCAACAACTGCTAACGATGAGAGATACCCTAATACTTCATCGAGAGACACCATTGAGTCCAGACGTTATTCTGCTGTCCGTTTGTTGACCGAATCATATGAGGCCAGCCACTGACACTTCACACTTGTGATAAATTGCCTTACGCCGTTTCTACACTGTGTATTGAGGTTGTTATCATTCATCGCCTAGCCTTGTCGTTATTCGCTCGTGGAACCAGTTCCTACGCTACCGCACGCTGCAGGTCTACTACTGTGCCACCGTCAACGTGCATGCACTACCAGCCCTTGGACCAGACCAGGCAAATATTGAGTAAAGGATTGTGAGTAAGTCTAATTAATTATTGTAAGTTTAAGTAAGATAAGGAAATTGTAAATAATCATTAAGTTGTTGAATTTTAATCTCGTTCTTCTGTGATCTTTCGCTGTTATTGGTTTGACTCGCGACCACAAGCCGTAACACAAGTAAGTGATGACGTCAATTCATAACGACCTATAGATCCTTCTCAAAACAGTAATTACAAAGGATTGTGGGGAAGAGTTTTGGTGTGCGTCGTTTTGCCAATGGGCAAAAACGATCCACACCAAAACTCCTTCCCACAATTCTTTGTAAATGTTTAGAACTTATGCACTGACGTCACGCCAGTTTGGAGGCAAACAATAATGCGCACTGCACGCACGGCGTACATAATCGCGTGCTCGTGTAGTAGACTTACGCGCGTATCCCACGGTGCGCAAGTCAGCTTTCTGTATTTGCTAGTGTAAGTTGCAATGATATTATTTTGCTTCTATAAGAGGGCATACTTTTGGTAAAGTTTAAATAGTTTCAGATACGGTTCAAGTTCAAGTTTAGTTACAAATACAGCTCAAATATGGTGCAAGTCGTTCCCTTTGGTCGCCTCTTACGACAGGCGGGAAATACCGTGGGCATATTCTACAACCCCCAGCCCACGGGGGACGTCAGTGTCCTTGAAAACTTTGTTCATGTAATACAATAACGAACCAAGCAGCTATTAGTTCATGTAGTTTTGATTATTGTACATGTTTACATCACATTCTCGGGCTGGAAGATTGACCCTTGCGGTGACCCATGGGAATACTTTGAACACGCTGATTCCAAAAGTGAGTACTCCGTACTCGTATGTGTCACACAAATCACGTGAGTTACTGACGTTTGGCCCAAAACTTATGCCAATTAGAATCAGTCGAATTAAAATGGGACCCAATGAATTCAGGGTTGTCATTTACCCCTGAAAACATACCATTCATTGGTGCTATAGGTCGTTTGTAGAGCATAAGGTAATAAAGTCAAGTAAAAAAGTATTCAAAAAGTTGAACAATTTATTTTATTTTCCTATACAATATCCACATTCGGTCTCGGACCTTGTTGGTATCGGTCTCGGTCACGGTTCTCGAAGTTCTGCTCCTGGACTCGGTCTCGATCTCGACAACCTCTGGTCTCGGTCTCCGTCTCCGTCTTGGATATGCTGAACTACAACACTGATGTATAGTAGACCGATCTGTTCTTTTCAGCTAGTGTACAACGGGGCCACGCATGCCATGACAGACTCATGGCGTAGAGCCCAGTATGTCAAAAGGCTGGTGACGTGAAAGGCTCTCTAACCTCACCACCAGATAGTAAAAGCTTCTACCTACGAAGTTACATCTAGCCGGTCCTCCAATTCAAACAAAGCACCTGTCTTGCACACCTCCAAGACAGAGTTACAGAAGCCTGCACTGAGTTTCAATTACAAGAGGCCATAGAGAGCTTTAATGGAAATCCCACTGACTGAACAAGCACCGTATACCCAATCATTGTGGAGCTGTATGAATCCCAAAGTTTAGTCATCAGCTGCATTTAGAGCTATAGGAGCTATTTCTGAATATGTTTGTGCAGTGAGTTTGTAATGACTACCTCGTTTGGGGGATGCCATATCCCCTCTAAGTCTGATTGTCCCTCTTGGACGTAACTCAGAACTCCTTCGGGAGTAACGCTTGGTTTTCGCTCTTCGGATCTTCGCCAAAGTGTCGAGTCGAGAGGACTTTGGAAAAACATAACGATCATACGTAGTGGTCTGAGGGTCTTAAGGACGTGTGGCGGACGGTATTTTACATCATAATACTTTATTCTTCATCGCTTCTTGACCTTTTGGCGAAGAACATATGTAGTATCTGTTTTTTCAGCCAGTCTAGGACGGACTCAAGCGGGAAAAACCCATGATATAGAGGTCTGAAGGTCAAGAGGTTAGTCATTTTCAGTCTCAGCATCCCTTGGGGTCGTACCTTCTTTGGGGAAGCAGAACTCCTTTGGAAGTATAAAATTTGATTTTCGCCCTTCGGTTCCTAGCTAGAGAGTCGATGGTACTTTAGAAAAAGTAGTGGTCTAAGGATTAGGAGGTTGGTCACGTTTAGCCTGAGTGTTCGTTTGGCACGTTGCTCCTCAAGGGAGCAGACCTCCTTCCGGAGTAATGTTAGTTGGTTTTTTGTCCCTCTGCGTTTCGCTAAAGAGTCGAGAGGAATTTGAAAGAAAATTATCCCTGCTGAGCCCCTTTTCTCACCCTTACAGTAGTACAAACGTAATTACTCAGCTAACTTTATCAGCGGAGTTTTCATATTGTGGTGAGTCACTTGTAGGAAATGAACGTAACAGAAATTGGAGAAGTGACATTCGAAAAAGACTTTCATATAGACGCAGCGAAATATCTATACTCACAAAATGTGTTCTTAGGTACTTGATAAAAAGTGTGCAAAAGAAATTTTATAGGAAAAAGAATAAAAAGTATTTCATTCCATTTTTCACAGACATAGATGAATGTACAGTTGGATCTGATAATTGCGATCCCACTACAACCATCTGCCAGGACAATTTTGGTGGTTTTACTTGTGAATGTTTGGGGTCACGTGTTCAACAGACTTCCACCAGCTGCATTGGTAAGTGTATGTCCAGCATGTTAACATTCTATTAGCAAATTGTACAAAGCGTTTTAAAAATTGTACAAAGGTCCTCGGGCAGTAATGAATAGAAGTGGAGTGAACCGCTACACGAAGGTCAGACCGAAATACTTCAGTATAACTCTTGCTAGTCCACATCTTAAGGCGAAAGTCGTTATATCATCGTACCTTAAGGCGAAAAATAATAAAATACATAAGCATATATTTCTCCCCAACGTCCTCAAGATATAATCAACGTTATTTCAATGACCTACCATGTGTACGTGGTGACAGAATGTGTCCGTAAATTTGTCAACATTGCAGTAATTGCATATAGATTGTGTGTTTTAAACGACGTTTTCATACGTTTACGTATTCCTATATAAAAAGTGTGTGAAAACGTTTAGGCCAATTCGTTTTTTTCGCCCCACTTTTTTCGCCCTATGGTCGACTTTTCAACAACTTCTTTCTCCCTAAGTAGGAAATTAGTGACACACACACACACACACACACACATATTTATATATATATATATATATATATATATATCTATATATATATCTATATATATATATATATATATATATATATATATATATATATATATATATATATATATATATATATATATAGTTCAAGAAAAGTAGCATCACACCGGTAACAAACAAATAGCATATAAAATGGTGAAACATGTTTAAATTTTCGGACCACACAGGGCCCTCCATCAGTTTCGACGAGAAGCAACTTAACAACAAATGTACTAATTAAGCACACGAAAACACAGTCAATAGCAGAAGAGAAGGAACTTAAGTGAGAGAGCTGAAAGCGATTACAAATAAAGCGTAACAATAACACAACGGCTATCTGGAATTAATACGAGATCTGCAAACTTGGGCATGAAACTCATCATTGATGTGTAAGGCCTTTTGGAGAGACAGTGTCAAGCCTCCAAATCCAGCTTGTTTCCTTATCTCGTAGGCCGTGTTCGCTGTCAAGGACTTCTAATATAGTGAAATTGAATTCGTTTGAGGAATGAATGGAAGGTGCTCGTACAAACGCCAGCAATCATTTCGTTGCCTAGTGCCAAGTCTAGAAAACGAACGTAAGAAGGACTTTGCGCTGGTTTAACCTAGCGCAAAGTTTAACAGAGGATCCCTGATACTGTATATTGCAAGAAGGGCAAATGATACAATAAATGCAAAACGTAGAATTACAAGAACCTCTCTTCGCTTTTAAGTGAAAACCTTTTCCCTTAGCTTGGCTACGCAGGAAACTAGTACTTAACATAATAGTACACAAAGAGCAACGCTTGTTCCCACAGGGTGTGTAAGTCCGGGTTGTGGTCCAGAAGATCGTTCCCAGGGGTTTAAGCTTGGCGCGAACAAGAGTATCACGCAGGTTGGGTGGGTTACGAAAACGTAATACGGGCAGGTTAGGAACCGCATTACGCATGTAATCAGACTGGTGAAGGAGAGGCTGATACTTTTTCAAAATAGCAGTAATATCAGGAAGCCCGGGATGATAAGAGGTGACTAAAGGGATCTTTTCCTTATTAGGTGACAGGGGACGCGTGGTTTCATCACGCGCCAAAGCGCGACCGATCTCCTTACCAACCTTTGTACGGCTATGACCCCTACGCTGGAGATGCTCCTTCAACTCATGGCACCGTTTTTGAGCAGTGACAGCATCAGAACTTATACGTTTAATCTAGATGGCTTGACTAAAAGCTATGCTCCTTTTTATGTGAGCCGGGTGGAAACTCGTACTTAAAAAATACTGGTGGGTGTCAGTGGGTTGAGAATAAAGACCACTTCGAAGACATCGTATATGATCAACCATGATGATAGAACACACACACACACACACACACATATATATATATATATATATATATATGTATATATATATATATATATATATATATATACGCATATATTACGCATTCCCATATAAAGCTGTGTAAAACGTTAAGGCGAAACGGTTTTTTCGCCTAAAGGTCGAGTTCTCCCATTAGTCGAGTTTTTTTCATATATATATATATATATATATATATATATATATATATATATATATATATATATATATATATATATATATATATATATATATTATATATATACAAGGTAGGTAAATTCTCTGGGCGAAGCTCAAAACCTGGCCTATTTTTACACTCTTAGGCTCACTCCTTACCTTCAGCATCCCAGAACCCCCGCCGAAAACACCGAAAATTGGTTTCTTGCAGGTCAGGGTGGAGATTTTCATCCCTAACCCTGTCCGCTGCTTTAATTACCAAAGGTAAAGCCATTTTAAGTCAAACTGCAGCAGACCAGATACCTGCGAGAAATTTGGCCAGGAGGGGCATTCTGGTAATACCTGTGAGGGGTCACCTCGTTGTGTTAATTACCAGGTCTGTCACCCAGCAAACAACAAAAACTTTCCTAAATGGGGAAGAGGAGACACAGATTCAGAAAATGAAAGCCTCAAACAACATCTCGTACAAAGAGGCTAGAGACACCTTCAAATAGCAGGGCTCACAGCTCAAGAGCAATGCTGGAGCTGTGAAGACTGCAAAAGTCTCAGCTGTCACCCAAACAGATACGACCTGGCCAAAGGACAGCAGCTTCCCAGAACCCATCACCTCCTTCCCAAAACCCGCAGCGGACACGTTCCCTAAACCACCAACTCAGCCTACAAGCACAAAGACAATGCAGAAGATGACAGCATTAACAGAACAGGACCAACAACAGAAGAACACCGAGAAACAGAACACAACGGGATCTACCCCCCACCCCAACACACACACACACAACAGAAACCCAAAACACCAACAAAACCAGAAACTCTAAAACATAAATAAATAGAATCTACAACACCAAAAGACAGACCTAATTTGAAAATACAGATCAAAAAGAACAAAGAGTCGGAAGACCCTATTCAACTTTACAACAAGTCTGGACTGTTAGATAAGAGAGGAGATGGAGAGGGAGCCGATAGAGCTCAGTGGCAAGAACCCTCGGGCTAAGCCAGGGGACCCCACCGGCTCAGTTCCGAAACCGCAGATTTCCAAAAGATGACCCTTGAGAGAGCTGCGGCTATAATACAATGGAATTGCAGAGGACTTAGACCAAATTATGAGGAGACCAAGTGCTTCGTAGCAGATTTGTCTCCTTTAGTAATATGCCTGCAGGAAACTTTCCTTCGAGACACAGACCACGTCACATTTAAAGGGTATGACATGTATAATAAAACTTCTGTATCTCCCATTGACAACAGAGCAATAGGGGGATCGACGATATTGGTCAAACAAACAGTCCCACACTCCACTGCCCATATGAACACTAACTTGCACGCTGTCGCTATTCAAGTTACATGACACCGCACCGTTACTGTGTGTTCTTTGTACACCCCACCAAGATATAATCTGAAACGAGATGATTTGGACATCCTTGTCAACCAGCTGCCCACCCCATTCCTATTTCCTGGGGATTTCAATGCACACAGTGACATGTGGGGCTGTACAAACACTAACCAGTTGGATGGATTGATTAAATCTCTTGTTGCCCCCTCACATCTATGTCTTTTTAATGACGGGTCCTGTACCTACATTCGCCCGGCCTCTGGATCTCGTTCGCCAATTGGTCTTTCAATCTGCTCCCCGGCAATTCTGATGGACCTTCAATGGAGGGTCTATGATGACCAATGTGAAAGTGACCATTAATAACCCATTTTAGTCGATACTGTCTGCCCAATGCCCGAAGAGAGAGTCTCCAGGTGGCAGCTCCAAAAGACTAACCGGTCTGAATTTAGCGATCTTTGCAGCAACACTATTGTCAAGGACGGTTTTGCCAGTGTAGAAGACCCGATCTCTTATTTCACTGAATTATTGGTGAACATTGCCACCAAAACTATTCCTAAGTCCTCTGCAAATCCACGTAGTAAACACAAGCCATGGTTCAACACGGATTGTGCAGAAGCGATCAAAGATCGCTAAAAAAGCTCTTAATACTTTTAAGAAATCCCCTAATAGTGTTAATCTCAGAAATTATCTTAATGCTTGCGCCAAAGCAAAGCCAATCGTCAAAACTAGCAGGCGGGAGTCATGGAAACAAAACATTTCTAAACCAAACTCTTCTACTCTAGTCAAAAAAGCATGAGACATGGTTAGAAAATTAGTGGCAAGCAGGTCAATTCCACCGTTCAACACATGACCAAACAAGACGGTAGCAAATGCAGAGAAGCAGCAGATGTTGCCAATTGGCTTGAAGATGAGTTTGAATCAAACTCCTCAAGCAATTACTATTCACAAGCATTCCAAACATTCCAATATACCGTTGAAAAACAAAAAGTGAACTTCGCCTCCGATGACTCTGAGGACTACAACCGCCTCTTTTAACATCACGGATTTTCGTATTGCTCTCGAAAGAAGAAACTGCCACTGGCCCAGATGAAGTTTACTATCAATTCATCAAACACCTCCCAGATAACTCCTTACTGGTGCTGTTAGATAGTTTCAACGGTATATGGGAAAATGGCAACTTTTCAGCTGCTTGACGGGAAGCCACCGTCATTCCCATTGCTGTCTGTGCAAGTCGTTTGAACGAATGATAAATGCCCGTCTGGTTTGGTTCCTCGAAACCAACGGTCTAATAACTAGTTACCAAAGTGGCTTTCGACGGGGCCACAGCGTTTTAGCTATATTTCTGATTGCCAAATCACGAGTTATCCCACACTTGTTCTCTTAACAATTTTACCATATGATCACAACTATTTTAATAGGACCTCCGACACACCTGTTGGCCGCGCAAACATCACCAGGGTAAGGTTATATCGAAAAGGGCTACCTTACAGTGACTTTCTCAAGCCAGCCGCTACAAATCTTAATCGGCCTACCGGCAATCTGAGAAGTTACTATTATTCATTTTGACACTTGAGATTTTACCGTAAATTCCACTTGTTTCATTTGGATAATGTCCCTCCCCGTTTACAAGTGACACCCTGGCACCATTGCCTACTATAATTAGGCCTACCATATATCCTGCTACTGATGAGCCCCGAAAATAATCTTTCTGGGAGAAACTCGTCTAGCAATAGCATACCATGCAATGGCTTGTTACTTAACAAGGTCACAAAAAACATTTAAACTCAAACATTTGGGTATCCTGTTACAACATCCACTGGAAGTTGCTTAGTTATTCTTTGCTGGGTAATATCCTCCCACATCACTCAAGAATTTTAAAGCGAATTCAAGAGTTGTAACCTATCATCACGGTTTAATTTATCCCGAGCAAATTGGTCTGCGAACACGTCACTGGGTTTTTGGAGAGTTGGCTATTTTGTTTAAAAGCGGTATATGGGAAAATGGCAACTTTTCAGCTGCTTGACGGGAAGCCACCGTCATTCCCATTGCTGTCTGTGCAAGTCATTTGAACGAATGATTAATGCCCGTCTGGTTTAGGTCCTCGAAACCAACGGTCTGATAACTAGTTACCAAAGTGGCTTTCGACGGGGCCACAACAACACTGATCAACTCGTTCGCCTAGAGTCCACAGTTCGGGACGGATTAGCCCGTGGACACAATAATGTATGGGTATTTTTTGACCCGGAGAAGGCATACGATACCACTTGGAAACATGGCATTCTGAAAGACTTGCACCATGCCGGTCTGAGGGGCAGAATGCCGCTTTCCATTCAAAATTTCCTAAAAGATCGTGTGTTTCGTGTACGTGTGGGGAGCGTGCTATCAGAGTTACATAATCAGGGAACGAGTGTCCATCTTGTCAGTGACTCTTTTCATAATGAAAATAAATAGCATCGCCAATGTTGTGAACACTGGTATTGAGAAGTTTTTGTTTGTGGATGGCTTTTCTATTACCTGTTCCTCACGGAACATGAGGTCTATAGAGAAACTGATGCAAAATTCCCTCAATAAGATCCAGCATTAGGCTGAAAGAAACGGATTCCGTTTTTCTCGGATCAAAACTGTCTGCATGCACTTTTGCAACCAGAGAGGTGCCCATTGCGACCCAAAATTGAGTTTGAACGAATTCCACATACCATTTGTTCCCCAGACAAAGTTCCTTGGCCTAGTTCTCGACAATAAGTTCAGATTCAAAGCCCACATCGATCATCTCAGGCTGCAGTGCCAGGGAGCACTAAACCTGTTGACAGTCGTCTCAAAGATGGACTGGGGCGCTGATTTCCCGTTTTGCTTCGAATTTACAGTTGTCTAGTGATGTACAAACTTGATTATGGTTGTGTTGTATACAGCTCTGCACGTGAGTCATACCTCAGGAGACTCCTGCCCATATATAACCAAGGTCTTAGGATCTGCCTGAGAGCTTTCGTACGTCCCATATGCAGAGTTTCTACATCAAAGCGAATGAACCACCATATAAAATGGAAGAATTTGTCACTCCAGTTTGCCCTCAAACTGAGGAGCCATAGACACCACCCGACCTTTGCATCGGTCACACCTACCTTACCCATGCCTATTTACTTCACGGGGATGAGAGACCATATTGTATACCCTGTGATTGTGCTGTCACCGTCAGTCACATTCCCGTTGACTGTTAGAATACTCTCATGTTCGCCAGAAGTACTACGCTGTGCCAGACCTGAAAACTTTATTTAAGCAGACAGATCCTTGCCTTATATAAGGCTTTCTGAAGGAAAGTAAACTGTATAGAAATTTTTTGACATGACTCCCGCATTTGCCTGGACATTTTAGTGGACTATGACCCCATCTTTTTTTTTTCAGTTAATTGTACCCCAGCATTGCACCTTGTTCTTTTGCAGGTGACACTATGTAACAAAATTGTGTTGGTGTGTCGTAAGATCCTATCTAACTCACACTCTTACGCTCACTGTGAACCTCTCTGATTTCTTTCAAACACGTGGTTTGATGGGAAAGAACATCCAACATCCCTTCGGACACAACTATGGACATGAAATTACTTCTTATCAGAATTAATCGTAAAAAATGCTTCGACGACGAGTTCGTGGCATATAATTGTAGCATGCACAGCTATCTATGCAGTCTCGTAAACGAAAACACGCAGCGTAAGGTAAAGCAAAACAAAAGACCGCACGTTCACCTTACAGATAGACACTAGTAACTCCTCATTCGACAAATCCTATGTAACGTGCGGTGTGATTGGCTAATATTTAGCAGCTGTAGTCTGCGTACTTTCCGTGTCGTTTTTCGGACTAAGAATTATACCGTACATAAGTGATGGAAACAAAAAAAAAAAAAAAAGAATGTGTATCCACTGCATGTTGGCCCATAGATCAAGTTGGTTCAAACATTTGCCTAATTCAACGTCATGCGGAAGATCGTGTGTCGGTGTTTTTACTAATTTTCTCCTCCAACACCGGCAGGGCTCAAGAAATAGCATATACGTTCATCTTGCAACGCTAGGGAACAAAACGCGACTAAATATAATTTGTTACAGGATTGGAGTGGGGCAAGTGAGAGGCAAAGGCCATGACTAGGGGGAAATGCCCCCATGGGCCTCTTGGTGGTGCCATCGAGTAGGAGATATAGAACCTTACCCTAAATTTCACTCCCTGTGGAATACCACTAGGCCTGGTACCATGTTGTCGTAAACGTCAATATTTAAAAGACTTCCATGATCGACATACAAAATGCAGTGCAATTTGGTTAACATGTTTCGGCATTTGTTGGTTTATCGTCCCGAAGAGAATTTTGAAATAAATGTATGTGACTTTTTTTCCTTTTTAGATGAGTGCGCTGCTAACGTAGACGGCTGCGACGAAGCAACTACAACGTGCGTTCCTGACGCTGACGGGGCCGCAGTGTGTAGCTGCATTGCAGGATTTGTACTAATCCCCGGAAGTACAACTGCATGTCAGCAGAGTAGTTCCGGTAATCGTTATGTACTAATTAGGGTAATGGTTGTGAATTTTGAATGGGAGCAGTGGTTTGACATTTTGTACGCTATCGCTATTTTTCTTTAGGGAATCATACGTGAAGTAAGGTTTGCTTCTTCTCTTATCAGCTCTGTTCGAAAAAAAAATCTTACAGTGAATTCACAGTCTTAAAAGATGAGTAAAAATATTCACCAACGCTGGACACGTATGTTAAAATACTGAAATTGGGTAAAGTTTGCCCAGCGTAAAACCGATTGAAGAAAAAGGCGATTCGTCCATTTATCGTAGTTCGTTTTCTAACGAAAGGCGACAATTCGTGTTGGACATTGGAGAGAAATCCGTCACAGGGGTGTTGTAAGTGCACAAGGCTTGATAAGCGTGCAGGACTTATATACCTATAAACGTGGTGATGGGGGTGGTGTTGGGCTGGTAATGGGGTGGGGAAGCTACAACACTTTAACATAAAATTTTAATGAATGTTTGCCTTAAAATAATAATACATTTTACTCAAAAACGGCAAAATCGTCTGCCCGAAAGGTCCCACCCTACTCTTTGCAAACTTTATACGGATGACTCGCATTCGTACAAACTGCTAAAATATTTCTCTGTGCATTCATGGTGACCAACATGTATTCGGTGAACAGTTACTTAACATCGTTCACCCAAGAGAAGAAACTATTCTAGAATCATCATCAAAAATTCGTTTTGTTCTCATACTTATTAGTTACATAATAAGTTTGTCTGTAAAAATATGAGGGAAAGTTATTCCTTACCGCGACCAAACTATTACGGGATCATCCCTCTTCTTCCCTGATTGCCACCCCTAAGTATTTCTGATACATCACTGAAGTAAATAAATGCTGATACAAAAAGATTTGCAGACTATAATAGTAACATGAGCAGCAAAGTTTGATATTGCTTTATGTACCAAACATTAAAAATATATCTTAATGCTTATGCTGAAATTTTTATTTTCCATACGCTTTCAATAGCCTCTCCTCTGGTAAAGTGAAATTTACAAAATGATGTCCAGTGGGATGGATCTTGTACAACAGCTATGGAAAGTTGAAAATAAAACATAGTCGTAGGAAGTGGGGGAAGGTAGGGGCCAAACCCAGCAGTGAAATATGTGGTGGAACTATGCTTCCGTCCTCTCAATCCAAGGACGAAACCCCTTATTTTGTACCGTATAGGAAATGTCAAAAATTTGCACTTATTTGCTTTAATAATGGTTTACTATGTTGCACCAAATTGCATCTAAAGACCCTCAAATATTCAGAAATTTTCCTAAGGGAGGCTCCCCTTAGAGCCTTCCCCTAGGACGGCGATCCGAAACAACGTTTAGCCGCCAGGCTCAAACAGCTTGCTTGGCCTATGAAATAAAATTAATACATCATCGGTGACCATTGGTTTATGTCTAAACAGCAGTCCACCATCAATAGTTATCTTTAATTAGTATTCCGGTCCTCATATACGTTTGACTTAATTTATAACAAAGTCTTGGAAAGTACTTAGTCAAAGCCAATTAGTTTTGCTCGATTTTCCTAGTTAAGTCGACTCTGAGATCTATAGGTCCTCGCACGAATTTAACAGATGCTCCTTCTACGATAACTCTAAAGGCAGCATCTATACCTTGAAGAGTATATACCTTGTTTAAAAAGTTAGTTTATTTGTGAGGTAGCACTATCTTCGGAGAGGACTACGACTTGGAAGTCTTTGAAATTGAATGACACAATGTAGTCACCCCTAATCAGACTTGCAGACAGACAAGGTATTGAAATGGAGCAAGGTACTTCCGGAAGGGGAAGGGGAGCTACTTTTAGGGAAGCGAGATATGTTGACATTCCGTAAGGTATAGTTATTTTTATTCTGCAAATTTTTGAAAGCTTAGAATTTTATAGGGGGCGCCATCTCTTCCCTCTTATTTAGGTATCTGTCTCATATTCATGTATAGCTATTTTAATTATGAGGCCATTGACCTTGCACTTTTTTAAATTCTTTCAGAATAATTCTTTAGCTTAGTAATAACGTTTAAATTTATCTTCAGAAACATTTTAAAGGGGAATTGGAGGGGATCCGAAAGATTTAGCTGAACTTTCAAAAAAGGCTGGTTAGACTCTTGATGCCTTTATAGGCCTACCTGAAATGTCGTATGAGTAAAATTCGAAGTAACCCTACTTGTCAATGCAAGTTCAACGAAAAAAAAAACCTTTTCAAAGTTAATAATTTAAAAGACTGTCATTTACTTTCATAGGCTTGGAAAGCTGTTTTAAGCTGGGATGGGGCTGCATGTTTCAGAGAGCTGTCCTAAGGGAAAGGGCCAAGGAGAGAAGGTGCCCCCACTTAGGTATTTTTGGAGGGTATCTAAGGGTCCTTAAATGTAATGTGTTGATTCATGTTGTGCATTTTTGAAGAAAATTATTTCAAAAAAATGTGATATATTGGGGAACCAATTGAAGAGTTTCATAGAGTGGACAAACAAGCCTACCACGACAAATATTTATTGCTCTATTTTGGGCTATCTGGGAACTTCTCGTTGAGTCTCATATCCCTTAAAGAAACAGTCTCATGTTTTCACCTCAAAGAGTACAGATAGCATAAATTGTACATATTTTGGTGATAATAAATCAGGTCACCTTTATTTGGGGTATAGGTTAGACTATATAAAGATGTCATAAACACGCAGGACTGAAAAATATTACAGATCTTCATTTCTAAAATTTTACTTTTTTCAAAGATAATCTGGCCTACGATTGTCCCTAAAGTCGATCCGAGTGCACTGACACAAATGTTGTTTACTTTGATTAAAAAGATTGAAAATAAAAAGGGAAAATAAAAAAGGGAAAAACTTTGGAGGAAATTTTTTCCTTTGTTAACCTTTCTTCTTTTGGTTAAAAACTTCTTGAAGGATTCTTAACAAATATAAAGCTTTACAAAATTGGGTGGAAAGAAGCAGGTGTAGCAGACAAGGAGGCTGTATACTAAACTTTTGCCCCCAAATGATGCACTATTGAAAACAGTGACTAAACACCCAAGAAATTTGAGAAATATTTTCCCTCAGTAATGTACAGTTGAAGAAGGAGCTGGACAGCTTCTGCAGAGTTGTTGGTGTTTCTGGAGATCATACTTTTGTTCGATAAGATTATCATTAACATTTAACTCTTTAATTTACAGAGGTATGCTGCCCTGCTTTTATTGACAATAACATAAAATATATACTACTTACCGCCGGGAGATGTGTCTATTTTAATATATCTGCTTTTGGCACTTTCAATTCATTTGACACGACGCTTTGTGCCTCCTTGGTGAAAAACATTGGCCAAACAGGAGGCAGACTCTTGGAACTGTCTGGTGTCCAAAGTCTCGATAGTCGAGAATTAAAGGTTTGTAACTAGAATTCTACATTTACATTCAGCAGTTATTTTGTTGCTTATCAACAATTTTATGTGAACTCAAGGATTGAATTTTGGTTTCATGATAGTGTGTGTATGTGTATGTATGTATGTACGAACGTACGGTTAGGTTAGGTTAGATGAGGTTTAACGTCCCAGTTTCCAACCAATTGGTTCAAGTCGAGACGACCACGGCCTATTTTCCAGTTGTGGCTCACTGGCTTTACTCCATTGTTTATGCTGAGCACCAAGCACAAAGGCAGTAGGTTCCATTTTTAAAGTTTTTGGTATGACGCGGCCAGGATTTGAACCCTAGACCTTCCGGCTGCAAGTCGGATGCTCTAACCACTTGACCACTTCAGTCGGCGTACGGACGTACGTACGTACGTACGTACGTATGTATGTATGTATGTATGTATACATGCATGCATGTGTGTATGTATGTATGTATGTATGTATGCGTGTGTATGTATGTATGAATGTATGTATGTGTGTATGTGAATGTATGTGTGAATGGGTGCACCCGGGCTGTGTGAGCGATCCTGTGGCTATGGGTGTATGTATGTATGTATGTATGTATGTATGTATGTATGTATGTATGTATGTATGTATGTGTGTATGTATGTATGGGTGTATGTATGTATGTATGTATGTATGTATGTATGTATGTATGTATGGGTGTATGTGTGTATGTATGCATGCATGTATGTATGTATGCATGTTCGTACGTATGTATGTATGTATATACGTAAAAAACTGTTTAATGCGCCTTCAAGACAATCTACAATATTTTACTCTAAGTTTTAATCGTTAAGGTCATATCTACATACGGTAGTATGAGCAATTGGTAGTTAACACGGCCGACTGCACAAGCCATTCGCCAACCAGAGTGAAGCTACTGTTTTAATTGATATCAGTCAAAGTGTAGTCACCGAATCTGAATGTATAAGGGTATTCCTCAATATGTTTGGGGCAAGCTTGAAGGGCCTTTAAATTACTCAAGGCCGAATATACACTCCATTGTGATTGGACAATTGGAAACACAACTGAGTGCACAAGTCATCAGTGACCAACCTGAGTGAAGCTAGTGTTTGAATTTATATAGTCCAAAGTACAGTTACCAGTTAGAGCACAGGTTCACAACTGGCGCCCCGCGACGTCCTTTAATGCGGCCCGCGGAAGTGTCGCGAATCCAGAACATTTTTACGTGCAATTTGTTGAGTGCAATCTAGAAGATTTGGATGCCACATTTTCTCCCATAGATCAGTTGGGGGTTTACACATGGTGAACGCAAAGGTCTGATAGCAAATTTAAGTTTGAAGTGAGTTTTCTTCCAATATAGAGCTTTTGCACTCTAAAACTTCTGGATACAATTTATTCCCAGTCCTGGTATGAGGGGCACCTACTCAAATCCGGATCAATAATCTAATCAGATATGGATAAAAAATGATCCAGACTGGATCATTTCTATCCATTTGACCACTGCAAATGACTCGGATTTGGGTAGGTGATAGAAAACCAGTAGCGCCGCAAAGGTATCACGGTTAGTATAGTCCCTAGGGGCTTGAGGACGCTTAGGAATGACAAGATTGTGATTGAAATGTGTAAAGCGCTTTGATGTTGATCAAAAAGCGCTATATCACTATCATCATCGTCGTCATCGTTGTCGTCGTCGTTATCAATGTTTTTGCTGTTGTTGTTGTTGTTGTTGTTGTTGTTGTTTTTGTTATTGTTGTTGTTAGGGGCCCCTCCGATCCGGATTAGGTGCAAATTTTATCCGCACGTTTACAAAGTGTGGGATGTCAATTTTCCTCCCATACTAATGACTCAGTACGCAAACACACAGTACGTAAAAACGACATGTTTTAAAGGTGTAACTTTCTTACGACCTAAGGCGGTTGGAATGTTGGAAATTTTTTCTACATGCTGGAGATACAAACCTAGGTGACGAGAAGTTGAAGAGTGCGTGCTCCTGCTATCTAGTGCGTTTAGAATGCCAAATTTCTCACCAATTTTGGTGGGGCTGAGATCAGTTATAATCCCGTACTGCACCCCATTAACAAACCAATACCAACATTAAGAATCCCTATAATCACCACTGCCTACTTTGCCAGCTCTTTCGGAACTCTTTCGTGTGGGTTTTTTTCCTTTTAGGCTACTTCGTTCACACCCTTAATCCGCCCTTGTTGGCAACTACAACAATGATGAGTCGTAGACCCAAGAAAATGTTGCCACCAGCCGAAAAAATTTGAGAAAACCTGCTTCAGGCCAACCAGTGACTAAAGTGAAAGGTTACATACAGTTCTATACGGAGCGTGTCACCATTAAAGTGTACCTAAAGTCTAGAATTACAAGAACATATATTTTAGAGGTTGGAGGATAAATTCTCTCCATCCAACTCCCATCTTCATAGCTTACTCCATTGCTGAGATATAAAATGTTGAAATTTAATCACTTAATTTGAAAAAGTCGATTGCGCAAAGATTTGTGATGCCCTTCTTGTACAGCTCACATTACCTGCTTTTGTTTCCTTTTGAAATTAAAATGTTTATACAACCTTGAAAAGTTTACTGTTTTTTGCATAGCATGTTGTATAGAGAGGACTTTTATAGTCAAGTCACCCTATAGCAGTAAGACTGTGATCATATTCAAGGACAAGGTGAGGTGGCCTTTAAAAAAACAAAGAAAAATAAAGAAAGTAATTTGAGTAGTACAAGAATGACATCACAAATTATTGCACAATCTACTATTTTAAATTGATTCAATAAGCTTCAACATTTTATATCTCAGCTCAGGAATGTCCTGTGCAAATGGGAATTGATCCATTTGAATAGATTTTTCAAGCGTTGTGACATATATTTTTGAAATTTTTGACTTTAGGTACACTTAAAAAACGGGATGATTTTGAAGCACATATAAAAAGAGATGACCTCTTCCATCTGTGTCTTTCACTTATCTTATCAACTGCAACCAACGGTTCTATTAAAAACGTCGGACAGGATCAGTAAAGGAAAAGTCGGTAGTTTTTTCTATGAGAATAGCTCAAATTTTCTGTTGTTTATAACATCGAACCTCTTTCTTGCATTCACTTCTTAAACTGAAAACATCGAAAGCCGAGAAGCCAAAACCAGGGAGTTGCTATTTGACAAATAGCAACTCCCTGCACAAACTCTTGGACTGAGGCTAAATGCATCATCACAGCAGGTTTACGCACTGCATGTACTGGTAAAGAGAATGCACAAAAACAGTGGGACAACCATGGTACTGTAGGCGGCAATGCGTGGTGAACACACAGTGAATGCGCTTGCCCTGTTTACATCGAATTTCAACACGGCTTCACTGTCCGACTACTTCAATACGTGGAACAGGTCATATGACCATGGAAGTACTTCCATGATATGACCCTGCTTTTCCGCTTCAGTTACACCATGGAAGTACTCTGAGGCAGTACTTCCATGGTTACACACTGTGGGGTGATCTGCCTAGTTCATACTATATGTCGATGATGATAAGCAGTAAAAGCCACACATGTCCAAAGAGATTACAGTGCTT
Source organism: Holothuria leucospilota (assembly GCA_029531755.1). NCBI lineage: Eukaryota > Metazoa > Echinodermata > Holothuroidea > Aspidochirotida > Holothuriidae > Holothuria > Holothuria leucospilota. The sequence continues at coordinate 34,583,479 of CM055969.1, read as the reverse complement.
TGCGAATAGACCCTGCCATTCCTGACGAACGTAGGTAATATATGCACTTTGCGCAGCGAAAATACGTCAATTTCAGATGATGTCAACAAGTACATCTGTAACGTTAATCAGTATTAGTAGCAGATAGAATCTTTAGCTAAGCTTACGGATTTCTATGTAGTAGTTATCTGAGATAAAAGCCATAAGCACTCAGCCTCAAACTTATATTAAAGGAACAGCTAAATCTCACAAATATTCTCTTGTTTAGGTAAACAAGGAGTTACTCTGCCTGAATTTCACATTTCAGTAAGAAAAATATTGTCAAGTGATTCTCAATAGCCATTTATGCAATAGGATACCCGGGTGTACTTATCCAAATTAGGGTGACTGCATTTTCCCTTTAAATTCAAATACATCCAATGACCCGACTTGGAGCTTCAATTATTGTGGAGTGATGGGCCACTCCCGTTTAGCATCCTTCTGAATATTTGAAACCACAGATCAAAATTTCGTCACTAGGGTGCATTTGTAAAATTTAGTAGGGGAAGTCAATAATTTGTATCAATCAGTGCGTTCTAGATGCTAGTGTAGCGTGTGCTTGCACGATGTAATGTAAGCATAGTACCATCACCTTCATCGCGTATTCTTTAACAACATCAAAAATGAGTGCTTGTCTCTTTATTCTTCAAAACACATAAAAAATGGATTCACATCTTAGTTTCCGCATTTGGTTAAACCAGAGTTTTATAAATTACACAAAACTGAAGGCGAGAATGTCTTGGAAACACATCCATACAAAACTCTATCAGATAAGACAATATTCTCTTTGCCCTTTATAGGATAATTCATGAACTTGGTGGGTAAATTTGGTAGGTAAATAGATGGATGTCAGGAGGAAATATCAGCCCACTTTTTGGAAATGCTCCCATTGGCTTTCACTTTTTCACACAGTAACGTTTGTCTCAAGGGCCCATTATTCCCCCAACTTTATCACACAAATCTCCGCTACTGGGTGGGTAGCAGTCTTTGAGCTGTTTTTCACGTCCTAGTCCTCGACTCAAGGTTCCTTCAGATACATTGTGTTATGTACTGCCACTTTCAATAGACCTTATGCATATGACGTCACAGAGCAGAAGATGCTCCCTCGTTTGTAGCCAAGCGCGTATCATTGCAACTTTCAGCAACAAATGCAGACAGCTGATTTGTCAACAAGGTTTATACACGCCTAACTCTACTACACGCTCGTGCTAAGTCTACTGCGTGCGTGGCATGTGCTTCATTGTTTTGCCTCGTGACGTCAATGCATAAGGTAGATTCAAAACTCAGTTGCTAGTCGATTGTCTTTTCTACACACTTACAATTAAAACATTACAAAATGGGAATTATTGTTTGAAGATTTTACTGTCGTATCTTCTATATTTTCCATATTTTTTACCATCAAAATGTCCTTGAAATGGTTCATTCGTGGCCCCACCAGTATTGGTCTACTTCTCATAAACCAAGTTCCGTTGACGGCAATTTACTTGGCCACCTTGGTGGAGGGGAAATTAAATCCTCCATCAACCTGCCTAGAACGTGCATTAATTTACTGAGAAAGTCGATTCAGTTTGGTATAATTTAGATTGGATTTTTACAAGAAATTGTTGTTGACGTGAAAAGACAGTACTATTCATTTCTTTCGTCATGTTGTGGTGTTATAACTACTTATGTTTATCACTTTTTCAGGAATTAGTGGTTCGTCAGTCCGTTATACCAATTTCATTTCCGCAAGCGGTGTACGTTGATCTGAGACGAGCAACATCCACCTCTGCATTCCAATGGGGAGACACCTCCCAAACGACTCTTCCCAGTAACGATGAGTAAGTATGTTGCATGTATGCTAAAATTTGGTAATGTTTGTTGGGTTGATCAGCAACCTTAGAGGCCTAAACGAAGCCGATGTTTGTGGCCTCTGTCTAGTGAGTTAATGCAGCTGCCGTGGCCCCTGCCTCGTACACTGTGGACTAGGAAATTTAGCTGAGGCTTCATCGGCTATGAATTGATACCAAATATGTCACAATACCCCCACCCCTTCCCGTCAAAAAAAAAACGAAACATGTTTTCTACAAGAATCATTACACTTAGTTGAAGTCGTGTCTCCCCAGACCTACCTACAATAAGGCATCGAATTAATTTACGCATGGTGTTTCACAAACTGGAATATTTAAAGGCTAATGTAGTTGCGTTGTAAATTATACAAGTGTATACGTTTAACTAGCCTCTGACGTAAGCTGTTAGGGATGCACATTGCATAGTGACATGTCCTTAAGGGGACGTCTTGCATTTCACATGGATTTCAAACGTCAATACACATTGATCAAAGTCTATCTAATGCCACGAATTCACGAATCTGGGAACTAAGTAACCTAGGTAAACATATGAAGAAGGCATGACCCCGTTCAATGTCTCCCGACACATATCTTCCTATTGAACCATGCCCACAGCCATGTCGCAACCTCGTTGGAAGTGTTATTATATAACGAACTTCACTGGTTACAGACGTAATGTAACTACTAGAAAAGTGATACAGGTTGTGACGGAGATTAGCGGCGTCGCTAGAATTTTAGAAGTGGGGAGCCTGTGCGTTCAAAAAGTTCTGCCATAGGAGCACACCCATCATGAAGGATTGAGTGACGCCGAGCGCTGACCTGTAGGTGCTGGGTCCAAAAGCCCGCTCCGGTGGGGGTCCAAAGGGACTAAGCCACGGAGGCTGTGAGGTATTTACAGAATCATGGTCATTAGAATGAAGCACACTACCCCCTATGGCATTGGATATGCACTAAACAGGCCACGAAAATCATATGATGACCATTTTTGGTGAGCCTAACTTGGAAAACAGTAAAATGTTAGAACAGTGTATGAGGGGGGAAGATGAATCAGTGTTATGAGTTGCTTTGAGCTTAAGAACGATAACTCTACTAAAACTGCCCCACATAAAATAATGTTGGGTAAAATACCTGCCAAGTATGTCACTGAGGGTACCTCCCCCACATTAAAGCGCCGGTGGCGCTTTCCCATACGGCAGGGACCCGGGTCTGTGCTGTGAAATATGAGAGAAAAAGAACCCTTGCATGTGGCTGGGTGGCTTCTGAGTTGCTTAAACTGTAATAAGAATAATTAAATTACCTTCTTTTTTATCAGAAAAGAGAACCAGAAAGTCGGTTCTACCATTCCTTGCCGAAAGACTTAGTAGTATGATGTGAAGTTCTTTCATCCTAGGCGGTGGCAAGCGGTGCCTTGATATGCCGGGCTGTGCCAGACGGTGAAGGGGTTCCCGATAGTGTTAGATGGTGCCGAGCTGTGCCGGGCGATGCCGGACTGTGGCGGGCATCGGCATGATGAAAAACCTTGAAATATACTAATAATATTGCATGAGAAATACTATAATTACAAGTTTGACCAAGTTAGTACATTCAAATGACTTTTTACCTCGATCAAACACCATATCGACTTATCGATAGGGTACCACATTTGACAAAAGATAAACACGGAAGCAGTCTAAGGACCTAATACTGAATGAATGATACAATATTTGAAGAAAAACAAGTGTTGAATTTAGAAGGTAAAAGCCCTTTTACATACCTAAACGTACCAAAGGATTGCGCAAGAATTCGTGTCAGCAACTAATAGCAGATCAACAAGAGTACCACATTGCCTCGATGGAATGTAAGCATTACGGAATTATGCATATACACCCGTAATAACACAGTGACTGAACTCTCCTAGGTCGCAAGGTTCTATACGTAAAAGGTAAAAATTGGATGCATAGAGCTTAATTTTGAGGGTTAACTGCGCCTATTTCAAGCCTGCTGAAAAAAGCATTGCATTTCTGTTTGGAGGCCCAGACCTGCAGTGAGACCGAAACAGCTACGAACATAATGCAGCAATTGTCATGTTAGCCATTCATTTCACTAAACAAGTACGTAACGTTACACCCATTGCTAGGACATGCTTTGTTTACTTCAGCCCACAGTCTACGGTGAGTGCAATACACCCTTTAGAGGGCAGTGGAGAGAAAGACAGAGATACATCCTATCAAGTAAAGTAATTTGATATTTCTCAGAACATTTTAATGGGCGTAATTGCAGAATATCCCTCATATGAAACCCAGTTTGGGTAAAGGTTAGGTGGCAGATTCTAAGCAGAATTGTAATTTAAAAACCACTCTCCTATGAATCTGACCATGCCTGACCACTATTCTTTGGCTATGATTAGAGTATATAAGTAACTTACTCGTTTACTTTTCGCTTGGTGATATTTCCCTATTTGAACACCCTTCTACTGTAAAACTTATTCATAACATATAATTCCTATTGCCAAGACTTCGTTGACGATAAGAAAGCAAAGCAAAGGAGTGTATTGTTCTTCATGCCCGATTTACAAGATAAATAAGTCCCATTTTTGATGAAGCTACCTACTAGGCCTACATTAACCCACCACAAAAACGTCCGCCCAATGCATACCATACTCAATCCATCTGCGTCGCTTTAAAAATTTTTGCATTGGCTTCGTCATCTAATTAACAATCATTTCAGTCCGCCACAGCCGGCATGCAGCACAATTCCACACAATCAGTTCACTCAACATCTCCAGTTTGAAAGAATATCAAGTTTGTCTGGTAAAGGTATCGGTTGCTAAATAATTGAAAAAAAATAACGGGAAATAACCCATGCCATAGTATAGTAAGATATTTACATTTCATAACTGTTGCTTATAAAAAGTCTTAAAATTTTTTTGATTACCTTAAACAGTGGTTCCCAACGGGGGCCTGGGAAGCATTTCCGCAACTTGGGGCAGGCGCGGTTTTACGGGGGGGGGGGGCTTTGGGGGCTCAAGCCCCCCCCCCAAATTTTCAGAGGTTGTGTTATGCTATTTTGCGTGTACTGAGAAAAAAAATTGCCCAATACACTTGTGCACATCTTGGTCCAGTGGATTTAGTTTGTCAAGGGAAACTGTCGTCTGTGTCGCGAAATCACATATTAGGTTCACGATTTCATACAATGGAAGGTGGGTCAGATAAGTAACATAAGTAACATCTGTGATAGTATGTACGTACATGTATATCAAGTTAACGGATTAATCATCTGTTGGAAGTTCAAAACGAGTCATTTCGTCGCTGATCTCGTCAAGCTATACTAGCAGTCCTTTTAAGTCAAATCTACAGGCCGAATCGTTATTCCCATTAATGTGAACAAGTCCAGTTGCTCGTATCTCTCAGTTACGTTTGCTACATTCTTCCAAATAAAAAAATATATGCCTGTATATACGTTACATCTATGTCATGGTCAGGGGCGGTACAACTCGGGGGGAAGGGAAGCCTACCCCCCCCCTGTAATTTGCAGGAAAAGAGAAAAAGAGTAGGAAAAGAAGACGGAAAGGAGAAGAAAAGAGGAGGGCGGGGTAGGCCTATATCTGATCCAAATAGTTAATACAGAGCTTCCAAGAGGCCATATTCCGGCTTCTACCAGCCTTTAGATACGACTTTATGCCTGTATATACGTTACATCTATGTCATGGTCAGGGGCGGTACAACTCGGGGGGAAGGGAAGCCTACCCCCCCCCCTGTAATTTGCAGGAAAAGAGAAAAAGAGTAGGAAAAGAAGACGGAAAGGAGAAGAAAAGAGGAGGGTGGGGTAGGCCTATATCTGATCCAAATAGTTAATACAGAGCTTCCAAGAGGCCATATTCCGGTTTCTACCAGCCTTTAGATACGATTTTATAATGCACAAATGAAGCAAGGCAAATTTTTTAATAGTTCGAGAATATTTCTGTGGACTCCACGCACGTATTTTTGCGTAAAACTTTCCCGGACTAGAAGTCAGTAATGTGTCCAAAAGGGGACTTCAGGAGGTTTGCTGATACATACCCCTAGACAAAAAAGGCTCCTCTTTCACCTAACCAAAAATATTAAGAATGTTTTGAAGCCATATAATCGGGTCCAAAAATATCCCAAAGACAACACCATTTTTGCATCTAAGTGACCTTCAAGTAACCAAAATTTTTCAAAAGACCCCTTTCCTTAGACCTTTCCCCTAGAACAGCCCTCTTTTACCCAACCAAACATTAGAATTCACGAAGTTATGAACATTTTCCAGCCATATATCAGTCAAAACTGTCCCGAAGACCGCACCATTTTGCATCTTAGCAACCTTAAAGTAACCAAAATTTATCACAGGAGAGGGGAACACCCCTCCCTTCAGACCTCTCTCCTAGGACCGCCCTCTTTCCCCCAACCAAAAATTAGAATTCACAAAATTATGAACATTTTTCAGCCATATATATCAGTCAAAAAATAACCCAAAGACTGCACCGTGCCATTTTGCATCTTAGCACCCTTAAATTAGCAAAAATTTCTCAAAGGGAGGGGAACACCCTTACCCTTAGACCTCTCCCCTAAGAAAACCCCCTTTCCCCCAACCAAAAATTAGAATTCACAAAGTTATGAACATTTTCCAGTCATATAGTCAAAAAATTACCCAAAGAACGCACTGTTTTGCATCTTAGCAACCTTAAATTAGCAAAAATTTCTCAGAGGAAGGGGACGACCCCTCCCCTTAGACCCCTCCCCCAGGACGGCGATCACTCAACCCATGTCCCCTATCAAAATAATCTTGCGCCGTCCCTGGTTATGGTGCTGTTTTTATTATCATTGGTTTCAGCGTGCGCGTGGCCGATTTACATATTTGAGAGAAAATTTTATGATTCTTCCGTTTCAAGCCCCCTTAAGCCCACCCAAAAGTCTCCATCTAGAACCGCTCCTGACTCGAGGGGGGCGGGGCGATGAGAGCTAAGAGGGCGGCAGAGGGACGTTTTGAAAAAAAAAAACAAGATACTAAGTTTAAATCGGGCCTTACAGGATTCCAAAAGGTTTCCCTTAGCTTAGCTCACATATTTGTGAGCATAAAAAGGTGATAAATAAAGTCAACAAGTCGAGTAGGTCTAACATTCACTCGATGCTCAGGTGCACGACAAAATTTGCAAAGTACATACCTTTATTGCTCGTTTTCAACAAATTGCATCTAAAAGTGTTAATTTCAAATAATTCCTGGCGAGGATCCTCGTAATCCCATTAGTGGCATCCAGGTGAAAGTGGTGAGCAAAGAGGACCAAGGGGCCATGGTTAAAATTGCCCTGCCACATTACCTTGAATGTAGATTCTTCTGTGCTGTCCATGAACATGATGTTCGGAGAGAAGTGACAATTGTAGGTAACTGTAACATAACAGATAACTTTTTGCAATATATTGTGAGGTAAAACACAAGTAAAACCGCAAAACTGCAATTTTGCGGTTCGCCAATTTCGGTTTTCTTGTTATATTTGTCCGTAGGACAGCTTGCGGGGCATAAGACTTTTAAAGCCCTGTGCAACCGCTACCCTTCTTACTCCTTCCTACAAGAAAAGCTCTTTGCAGCTTCAAAAGGAACCTTTGTTTGTAACTAATGAAATACAAAATGTTCTATGGGTGATTTCTCTTTTGTAATTCCTAGTGTACACTTAAAGTTATTAGGTAATAGAAGCAGTCAAAATTGACTTACAGTCTCTCGTTCTTGTGTCGACAATTTTGTTAATACCCTAGAGCCTTGAGGGATTTTCCCCCGTCCCCTATTGAGACGTTGCCCCTGAGCCCCATTTCGAGTCCGTGGTTAGCGGTCCACACTTCGGTGGGTCACTGGTACCTGTTAAATTCCAAGAACGTTTCTCAATCCCGCTTTCTAATTCCCCATCACAAAAAAGAATCAGCTTTTTATTTATTTTGAATCCTGCACGTTTAGTTTGTTACCTTGGGTCAGACCCATACGGAAAAACAATGTATGTGTATGCCTACCCTTTATTTCAACACGTGTTTTTATTATTGTTGTTTTACTCATTAATAGTATGATATAGATGGGGGGCACATTTGCCCAACCTCATTCAGTGAAAGGAGGCGGTGAGCTGAAAAGGGCTGGTAACCACTGACCGAAACTGCAAGGAGGAGTTGACGTCTGAAAGAGGCCGGGCCCACTTTGATTGCTATGGCCCGTGACGTAATCTTAATATATATTAACAAACATGGCTGTTATTGACATCACCAGTAGAAATAATACGCGGGTGAAATGTCCCTACATGCTTATCGTCTTGTTTTGCAGTTTATGGGTTGCGGACAGTCCTCAGGCTGCAACAGGGAATTGTGGTGCAATCACGAATCGTGATGACAACATCCTCGGTTACACAAATGTTGATTGTAGCTTTTTCAGGCGGGCCTTCTGTAGTCTCGATCCTATTGAGTGTGCGCAAGGTAAGTCACACTAAGGTAGACGTAAAATATACCTTTAAGTCTAGAGTCACAAAAATATACAAGAGAGGTCAGAATGTAAATCTTAAGTCTTCATAATTTTTTTTTTAAGTCGCAATGAACCAAGTGCTAAACTTTTATCCACTTAAAGGACCACATGCCCATCCAAACTTATTCTGGAATACGATCATATCTCTTAACACAAATGGTGACTGCCAATTCACACAGTGCTTCACTCTGGTTGGTCAGTGACAACATGTGCACTCAGTTGTGTTCTCAGCAGTGTTGTAGTCGAGACCAGCATATCCGAGACCGAGACCAAGACCGAGACCAGGGGTGTCGAGACCGAGACCGAGACCGAGACCAGGACAGAAATTCGAGACCGAGACCGAGACCAACAAGGTCCGAGACCGAGACCAAGACCAAGACCGACTGTACATATTGTATAGGAAAATTAAACAAACTGTCCAACTTTCTGAATACTTTTTACCTGACTTTATTACCTTATGTTCCACAAACGACCTATAGGCTATAGTACCAAGAGTGCGTCGCTCATTGATATGTACACATGTTTTCTATTATCATATACCAAACATAGTTAACATAATTAATAATTTAACATAATCATGTATTTTTCTAATGTTGCCCTTCTCTTTTAATCGGAGTCAGTCAGTGCTACAAGTGTTCAGTGTTGATGAACTTGGTGCCAATGAATGCATCATGGTGAGTTTGTCCAACCCAAAGAAAAATGAGTCACTGAACTCTAGTTAGTGCCAACCTTTCCTTCGGACCTAATATGACTATGTACTCGTAGTTAAAATACCAGACATTTTGTTTTGGAGCCTAGGATAGGATTGCAGATAACTATGTAGGCCTAGCACAGGGGTGGGGAACCTCCGGTCCGCGGGCCGTATGCGGTCCACGAGACAATTTTGCCTGGCCCGCAAAGCAATTCATAAATGCAAATTCAGAATCATTTACAAAGTAATTGATAATAATCTTTTAGCCTATGGTTCCCATCGTTTATCCTGCTTTAGCCCAAGGTGTCCATCATTTATCCTGCACATACCACTTTCTGGATATTTCACGTAATACTGCTACTAAAACCCTAGTATGCACAACATAACATGCCCACTGTTTCTTTAGACAAACCAGGTGCAGAATCCGAATACTTCTAGTGGTATGTTACATAGCATTGAACAGAATTGCAGTATCACATATAGGTCTATCTATTACAGTACGTAACTCAGAGGGCACAGACTGTATTTATTCCGGTAGATTCGGGGGTGGGGGCCAGAAGTGTCCCTCCAAAAAGTGTATTAAATGTTAAAAAGTAGATAATTTTGCAATTTAAAGTGAAGAAAAATAAATTTGGTTCCAAAATGCCCGACTTTTTTGGTGCGCTGCACGCGCAGTTTTTGTTCACTGTAGCTTCATGCATAAATAAGAAGACAAATGGTCATATTGTGATACACCTGGTCCGAGTAGTCTCGCATAGTCAATGTCATTAAAAGTTTGTGGATGAGCATTCTATTGCCTACAAATTTGCACAACTCAATAGCTTCTGGGGGCATCACACTAGTTCCTTACCTGGGCTTTTCCCATAAACCCACCAAGGCCTGTTTGGGACTCCTTGGCCTGCCCTCTGTAGGGAAAGCTTTTTGCGCCCTCACTATCAGCGGCCCGTTATTGGATTATGACTTTCACAGTCAAGGGAAAAGGTCCCCCCCCCGGCCTAGCATATAATATACAGTTAACAGTGTGTAATATTTTGGCCTACACTCATAGCCTTCAGAGTCGACAGATAGCTGTAGTATCATATCTAATCATGATGACCAAATGTTTTGCAGTTTTGCAATTCTGGTCGACAACTTAAGATATTTATATATGGAACTGGCATATTAGTTCATTCTATTGTTTCAACGGCCAAATGATCGTTAGTAGCCAGATTTGCTTAAATATGATCATGAAAAGGCGAACAGGTAGTCCTTGAAGAGCTAGAGATGGATAGCACTGAACAAACACTGAGAAGGGGATTTCAACACACACAGTGAACACGCAATGCAGTGCAGTACCAAATTGCAACTGTTCTGATTATACTGGAGTGAGTAACCGTACCTGTGTGCTAGTCAGATGCACTATTATCCCCATTGGCCAAGTTAAAGAGTGACCCACTCACTAGCTAACAGAAAGAAGTTTAACCCATATTAGATACAGTGTATGAACTCGCTGGATGAATGATTTTTTTTCTCAATGAATTATTTTTTCAGTGAAAGTAAATAAACTTAAAAATAGTTTGAAATAAATGAGTTTATTAAAAAATAAATGAAAAAAAGACAAGTTTTTTGCCGGTCTCGAAGCGAGACCGGAAAAAATTCCGAGACCGTAAGGGTCCGAGACCAAGACCGAGACCACAGGGTGTCGAGACTGAGACCGAGACGGAGACCGGGAAAAACTGGTCTCGAGTACTACATCCCTGATTCTCAACTCTAACAGATACACCTAGACATGTGATAGTATAATTCTGTGTAATGTGCTGTAGCTTCCGTTACCTCCAGAAGTAGGATACCAGGGTTCTGCACCTGAATTATGTCTAACGAAACGGTTGGCATTTTACATTGTGCAGGTGTTCCCGGAATATAAGCCTACTGGTAGTGTTTCGCCGCAGATTAACCCAAAAAGTGGTACTGTACACTCAGGCGTAAGCAGGACAAACGGTGGCCACCTTGGTCTAAAACTTTTATTGTCAATTACTTTTCAAGTGATTCTGAATTCACATTTTTAAATTGCCTCGCGGACCGGTTGAATTGGTCTCGCAGGCCGTATACGGCCAGCGGGTCAGAGGTTCCCCACCCCTTCTCTAGGGTATTAACGAAATTGTAGGCATAAAGTGTATTTTTGCTTCAACTGCACATGACATAAGGTAGGCCTTTAACAGACCACAAAAGTTACAGTTTGACTTCTTTCAATGACATTCTTATTCCGTTTGACTAACAGCCAGCCGGGATTGATAATGCGTGGCTTAAAGAAAGAGGAAAGAATGGATTATTTCCAGGGTTTCCCGAGGTTTTGGAACAATAATTTTAAGAATGGGAGATCCAGAACACAAAGTGGGTGCTCGCTGAAAAATATTCCATTTTTTTAGACTTTTTAGCGATATGAGTAATAGAAAAAGCTAAGAAAGGTATCCTCAAGGGGAAGTTTGCAGGCTCTTGCCCCTTTCCCCTTTGCTAAGCTCCTGTCTCTTATTACGGTATCAGAAATGGCACTTTCCCTGCTTTTCAACTTGCATTTAAACAACATTTAAAAGGGTTATAAATTTACAAAGATCGAGGGTGATAAAAAGTTTACTTTAAAAATGCTTGGGGGAGGGGGAAACTCTCCCGTCCGGTGCGTACCGCCATGGGACTTTAGTGGTGTCAATGGTAACGGTAGAGTTTGTGCTAATCTATGACAAGCAAGATAGTAAACCTAAGTCCCAAAATAGTACTTAAAACTGGTGCTTGGGAAGAAGAAAACAACGTTGAGTAGTGGCGTAGCCAGGATTTTTTGAGCAGGGGGACACTAAGGGTCACGAACCTTTCCTGGGGGCACAGTTTCTGTATTCTGTCCCAAAATGTTCTACAGGGGGCACTTGGGTGGCACCGCTTTGTCGTGGGGTCACGTCTCCCTCATGCCCCCTAGCTACGCCACTGACGTTGCGGCAGCGTTTTAGACATTTAAAGGTAGCCTATTGTTTTTCTTTACTTTAAAATGCAGCATTGTTCATTACATAAAAAAAATTCTTCTTTACCCAGGTGTTTATTCTGTCCATAGAGTTAGAGTTAGACGAGGTTTTTCGGCTCAGTTTCTAAACATAGAACAAGATAAAAGAACCTATATCCTGCTCTATGGTTTTTTCTTTCATGTTTTAGTTTTGTCGATGGTCAGGGAAAAGTCCCCTGTAACTTTTTACAAGTGTGAAAAATAAGGTAGGGTCCATTATGAAGGTTATAGAGTATATGATACTTTAAAAAATCAAGGAAATGTCCAATGGGTAATTTTTACATAGGCATGGCTAAATCGTGGAAATTTGTGGCTGGCAAAGCCTTTACCATAAGCGCTGAAGGAGCGAAGCCAAAAGCTGGGGACGGAGGGTCCTCCTCGAGTAATTTGTCTTAAATTTGAGGGCTTTTGCCGTCATTCTGGACCATTTCAGGTGTAAATTTAAATGCTAATGAAATATATTTCTTAATAATGATCACAATTTTAAGATAGTAACAGTCAGTCAATTTGCTGTGAATGGTGGTAGCTGGTGAGGAAAGGTGTATCGATGGTTTTTGGAAATAGTTATTTATTCAAGCCGTCTGCCAGGGAGTAATAAGGAGACAATTCTATCAAAGTTTTCCTACGCGCAGCAGGACAACAGTTCTACTGAAACATCAATTTATATTAAGGTTTATACTAAGCAAGCCAAAAATGTATCGAGAATTGCGATTCCCTTACATGGGTATAGGTGTGGAATTTTGTTTGCAAGGACCATGATGCATTTTATGACCTACAGCTAGTACTTTCAATGACCGTTATTTCAGGAGCCAAGTCACAATTTTTGTGGTATTTGATATTTATCTAATGTTTTCCTTAATTCAACCCTTAATTCAATACTTCAAAATTAAATCATAACAAGATATTGAAAATTCTCTTATAATTTCACTGCTTTCGTTTTCTTTCGCTTATTTTTGATTTAACTATTTTGTTAGTATTTACGAACTGGAAAAAAAGTGGGGAAGGGGAAAATGGCCCCCTCTCCCCCTCCGTTATACCACCTTCGTCACATGGGATAAGAAAGGTGTCATCATGAAAACGAAAAACCACTTACGCATTCAGCGGATTCTCCTTATCAAGGTCAGATAGCACCTGCATTCCATGTAGCGATCAACAAGAGACAAGATAACAAGCACGTCATCAAACTGTCTACGAAGATTTGCTGGATTTTGTTAAATAATAAGCCAAGTTAAGGAGTTGTACGTTAATCCGTAGAGCAGGCTGCGTGTCTTTTAAAATAAACACATTATCAAGATACAATTTCCATTAACATGCACAATTTAGGATGATATGATAACATGGTCTTGGTGATAAGCCACTCGAGGTTTTTATCTATCTAGCCTATCTTGATGACGAGCACATTCTACTTCCACATGCCCAGTTTTTGGCAGTCTGGTAAAAAGCTAGTTATCTGATGACATCCAGTTATGCCATGAGAACGCTGCGGGTTTGCAGATAAACCAGGGATGAGTTATCAGAATGGAGATGGCACGAAAAGTTGTTTTTTTTTTCTATTGCTAATACTTTAAGATCTACAATACTTTATTGTGAAAAAATTATCAACTATTTGATACTGATAGAACTTACAGAAACTTAGGCCCTCTATTTAATGCTACCAATTTGATATCCATTTCCTTGCGACATAATTCACCCCTAGTAATACTTCTTAACAAGGTGCTTAAAAACAATGCTTTGATGTGTAGGTTAGAGCTACCGAAGTTATAGAGATAGGGTTTTCTAAACTCAAAACAACATACAAAATACCCTTACCTATCTCAACAGATCATATCTAAAGGATTTAAAGAGACAGGAGAACAATTCTTTTGTCGCATTCAGAAAAGATTCCTCGAGCGTCCTGAAATTACTCGACACAAATCTGTGTTCACGATTTCACAGAAAACCAAGCCTGTATGCTTTCATTAGCGACACCAGGCGACACCAGGGATACTTTCTTTAAGATACTTATTTTGCGGGCGAATGCCATTGTCATGGCGACGAATTAAACCTCCCTAGACCTACTCAAGATGTAGCAGACAAAAATTCCCGTTAAGCTTCTAATTCCAGCTTAGTACCTGATGGAAATCTCAAGAGCTGGTCTTGATTGTGCTAACCTCACTTCAAAGGGAGTTTTGGCGAGCTATCTCTATTTCGATAATAACCCTCTGGTTTGACACATTATCTTTTATGATGTAGCGAGCCCCTAATATTGAAAAGGTTTCAAACGTCAATAGGCCAATAGACACTTTTCCAAATAACAATTACAAAGGATTATGGGATTAGTATTGGTGCGCAAACGGTAGTTTTTGGCCATTGTGAAATGTCATTAAAAAGGCGTGCACCAAACCAGAAGCTCTGTGGCCATAATCTCTTGTAATTGCCTCGAGTACGATACGCAGGCCCCATACGAGAGAGTGTTACCACATTCCCAAAATATTTCCGAAAAAGCTAGCAAAATTGCAGACAAAATCCCCCCAAAAATTTGATTACTTTTTTGTAACCGGTGATATGACAAATAAGGTTTTAGAATTCTAAAACACAGAGATTGCAATAAGTGTTAAAGCCAGGTTTTTAGTCTTTTACCAATCAGAGGCCAGCATGGGTATGATGTCATCGTTGCTAGGCAACGTCAAGGTCACGGCCATCTCTATCATTTACCTATGATTCATCGAAGTGAAGGCCAATGTCGAAAGGGCAGGGTCAAGTTAAAAGTGATTGTCAAGGGGCAAGGTATGCTTAAAGGTCAAGATCGCGAGTATGTCTGTTTGGGGTGGGATGGAGGGCTGTTGCTAGGCAACATCTAGGCATCCTTGTGACGGGTGAATAAGAATGAAGGTATTGTACGTAGGCAAGAAGTCTACCTACAGCAACGACTAAGGTACGTTTGGGGTGATAGCACATGCTGAGGTGATGTTGCTAGGCAACGAGTCAACGTTTGACTGATGACGGGTAATCGAGACAACGATGAAGCAAATAATAAATATAATAATGTCTACACACAGATGATGAAGGTCATTTTGGATTCATCGTAATGGTGCCACCATTTCTGGTTAAAAATATTCGAATGGAAGCGACTTTGGGTTGTTTGCCGTATGAGTCAAAGCATTCCACAGGACCACACTTGGTAGGTAGATAGCAATCCAATGCTCTCCGAGACGCTTTGGTCCGCGTTCGTGACGAGGGAAGCCGGGCGCTGCGTTACAGGCAGTTGAGGGAGACGATCCGAGAAAAACACACCATCAAATGTGGGTTGCACAAAAAAATCACGGACCAGAATGTTTGCTATATCTCATTACCACCCATTACTTAGTATAATCGTAGCTGATATTGCAGACTTTGTCGATTTCGATCACATTGTGAGATTCTGCATACACAAGCACGTTAATCACTTCTGGGCAGTGCCTCAGCAAAGTTCATTTCCAAACGCAAATTACCTTCTTTCACTTAATTGAAGTGACCGCCATCTGAAAGGTCATAGGTAAAATCAAAAGCAAACAATGTGTACCCCGCAAGATAGTTTTCTCGACTGATACCCACGCTTTCGTCACGGTAATTTTTATGCGTTGCTGTGAACAGTGTAAAGTAGGACCGGACGCTATGGGCGACAGCATCATCCGCATCAAAATTTGGTTTCAGTGGTTTGGTCGGTATCTGCACACCGTCGTAACAGAGTGCTAAATTATTGATTTTATTGTTTTTTGAAATAGAACGGATTCTTGGTGTGAGAACCATTAAACGCGTCACTATCTACACACGCTATGACAATGCGCTTCGAAAATTGCCCTAGGAACACGTGATCTTCGTTGAGACTGAAATTTCCTGCTGGTACCGACAGAAATTGGTTTGCAACCATCGAACCGTATATTTTGCAGTGTCTTTTCCAGTGCCTTAGCGTAGGCAATGAAAATGGCGTGATTTTGACTTCCCGCACGAACAAAGAGATTTGCTGTAACATGACTGTATTCTGGATCTTGCCCCGATGACATGAGGACAAAAGAAACTTTACTCGGTGTTTGTTTCAAACGCAGGTCCACGCCACTGAGTAAATACTTCTCTTGACAAAAGATATCACTGTGCAGTCGATCGTGCAATCAGTCCTACTTCTTTGCTTTCATTGGTGAAGCGACTTCGCCTTTTTAGTCCCATGTTAACCGTGGCGGCAGGTGCTCCAGGGTCAGCAACATCCATTTTGCCTGCAGTGTCCTTGTAAAAGAGAGCGCTCGTCAATTGATCTACCTTTGTTGAATGACTATAGTTTAACAACGTTACGATCATGGCACGATAAGGGCAGGTTGGCATTGCCGAGAAAATTTCTCTTTCATTGAGTACCACATCCTCTTGGTTAATAGCAAGTGCAGGAAAAGATTGATAGGACCCACGGCATTTTCTTCTAGAGCAGATCCATCTTTTTTCGTAATCTTGGCACGAACGTAGAGTTGTGTTTGGCCAAGATCGATGTATTCTTCACCAGAGCCGAACACGTAAAATTCAATGGGCCCGCCTGCATTTATACTAGGCAATGACCTGTACTCTTTCCAATCTCCTCTTTCAATACTGGTCTGTGTTAGTGGTATGGTAAACAAATCGAGTTCTGATTTATCACATTCGCAGGAGAGATCGTGAACGAGTGCCATGATGATTAATAAAAATGTCAGGAGTAGGTCTTGCCACTTTCGCTGCTTTTGGCAGAGTGACGTGCGAACGAGATGGTTTGCGCTTTACAGGCTTTGACTGCAATCTTTTTCTCAGTGGCGATTTCCACACCTGCCTGAAGAGCTTTTCGTCCTACAAATTTGACTCGGCCTTTCTTCAGTAGAGGCACTGCCATGCGCATAACGCCACCGAGAATATCCCCAAGTCCGTGCCCCCTTTGCAAAGCTGGACCCGAGAAAACGGGCAAACCCCTATCAGTTTGATGTAGATAATAGTCTTCGTATAGAGCGGCGTCTGGGTGATACACGGTGCGACGCATGGTTTACAAATAAGAGGATCGTTTCTGTCCAAAGTGAAGTTTCACGATGACTCGCCCTCGTCCAAATGACACTGTTTTCGCCTTATCATCCCTTATATCAATTTCAATGGCATCAATGAAACTCTGTCGCAATGGATAGTTATGCGGATATTGTTATTTGATGTTATTGGTATCTCCAAAGTCCCCATGCAACGAGACCGTTTTCAATAATGGCGCTTCACATGTCCGACGATTTTATAATATCCGTATAGACAAAGAAATGATGGACAGCATCCAGAGCAGCAGGGTACGGCGCCTCTATTGTCGTTATGACACACCGATCCTCAAAACCAAGCGTGGAACAATCAGTCTTAAGAGTAACTCGTGGCCTGGTTCAGTTGTGATATTGACTTTGCAAGTGTTGTCATTGTAGGTGATGCTATATCAATCTCTCAAGTATCCGGGCAGCAAATACTATACGTCTGAAGAGACGTCCTTTAAGATCTACCTCTCGAAAGCTGCTATCCCGCTCACTTCGGATGGATATTTTACTGCTGTCGGGACTCAGAACATACCATGAATGAGGATAAGCTATTTCCACGAGGTCAACTTTCTATTCACCTGACAGTTGAAGTGACGTCGGCAATTTGACTCGATAATTTGACAGATTTTTTTCTGGCTATACATCCATGGAACTGTTACCTGGAAGTGTCACGTAAAAAGCTACCATAAAAATGACGAATATCATGCAGCGCTTACAATTTTATGAGGTTGCTCACCCAACAATAGAATTTGAAAGGGTATCCCTTCATTTGACAAAATATTCAGTTTTTCCGTCCTTCATTTTACGTCTACGAATTACCTTTTCCATACCGTACACATCTGCACCATCTTTGGTTACTTTTTGTAATTCAGCTTCATAGAATGTACCCAGCTTCTAACCATTCACCTTTCCAATCTTTTAAACGATAAACCACGGGATGACGTGGAAGGCGCTGGGCGACGGTAAAGAGTTCCTCTGTCCAACGTGGCAAGTAGCCTTTTAGAAAGGGACGGGCCACCATGCTGATACGCAATTGAAAAGGGGGTTCCGCCTTGGAGCCATACCAATACTTCGGTGGTGCCACGGGCGGCTCTAAGAAATTTTGTTTGGGGGGGCAAATTCAAGTCTGTATTCAGTGAGATTCGGAAGACCCCCCGCAATATCAATGGTCAGCTCCGGATAGTACGATAGGAATATGGTTATTATTATGTAGGCTATTTCAGCGATGCCCCATGTAGTTTTCAAGAGCTTCTCAAAAACATTTCAGAAAGTCAGTGATGAGCTGACTACTTTAAACATAAAAATACAACCATATCAGCTAATCGCTACTCCATAGTGGGGAGTAAGAGGCAGGTGAAATGGGCAAAGCAGCTTGATCCATTTGTATAAAATGAGCCCCATCTTTAAATATTTTGTTGTTTCTTTGTCACAATATGTTTCAGCTTTGCCAAGAAGCCACAAAATGTTGGTTTCCTGGATTGTTTTCTTAAACTAACAAAAATTTCGAGCACTGAAGACCCTTGAACGATGAAATCATAGCACTATGTTGGATCTCAGTACCGTTCCGAAACGATTTTTTAAAGAGGGAGGGGAATTCCCCTAACTCAGAATGACTTCCCATCCTATATACAAATAGCTAGGCCAAAAATCTCACTACACTGAGATTAGATCGACTGTTCGGTGTGTTTATTTAAAATCAACTGAAACGGTATTCTTTAGCACAGAGGTGGAGAACCTTTTGCTTATAACATGCCCTTTGACAGTCATAAGACCGCTCGTGGGCCCGAACGGCGCTGTCAGTTTGGACAAGGGAATGGAAATCTCTCCTTCTATAGGGAACACAATACGGTTAGGCTACATGCCCGTTATAACTTTTTGTAGACAGATACCTATGCTAATCTAGCCATGTGATACCCGGGGAAAACTGCTTTAAGTCGTGGATGATAATCAACACGGCTAATGGGTTGTGTATCTAATGACCCTGAAAGCTCTAAAGTGTCTTCAAGATTATGGGCATTTAACTCCAGCATTACCGTTACCCTCTGTAAATGACATTATGATGCCTGAGCTAATCAGATTACAAATATCACAACTTGATCATTTATTTTGATTACTTTAGCTCACACTAATGGTACGTCCATTTGTGATGTCTGAAGTACATATAGTATCAAGCAAGCAAGTAAGGAAACGCGCGCGAGGCGCGCTGAAAAAATGTCGTTTTGAAAGCACTTTGTTAATGTTTTAACCTTCGCATTGCATTAAAAAGTTATCCACTTCTTTAATTTTAAACCGAGTCAAGGAAAAAAGAAAAAATTACATGTTTTATTTATTTATTTATTATTATTATTTTTTTTTTTTGAAAATTGAAGACCATGATTTGCAAACTTTTGGGGGGCAAGTGCCCCCCTGCCCCTATGGCGAGCCGCTAATGGGTGGTGCGATCGATTGTAGGCCTTTACCCGGTTATTCAACATTTCAACATACTTAAGCGTATTGTTAGCGGTAAAATACTTCCACATGCGACTTTTTAAGGCACGGCTGAACCTTTCAACGATACTTGCTTTTGTTTCGTTGTGTGTTGAAAAGAGACGCACTCCATGGTCTATCAGTAGGTCTTTGACGTGACGGTTGTAAAACTGAGCCTTTGTTGGTCTGCAATTTCAGAAGTCGACGACCGGAACGAAAAATTTTCGTTGCGATGCAACCTCGAGGGATGTACCTTGTTTATTTTTTAATAGTTCAAGCCAACTGAACTTGGAAAACACGTCTATACAGGTCAACAAATACCTGACCCCTCTACTGTACCTTCATAACGAAGCCACATCGACTAAGTCGGCTTGCCATTGCTCATCAATGACGTACACGGGGGGATGGCTTGTGGGGAGTGTATGTATTCTGTTGCTGGAACCACGCTTTCACATCTCGCTTCCAAATCGAAGGGTGCTTATTTTGAGGGCTCAGAAAGAGGTTCCACGCCCGAGTAACCAGGGGCATGCAACACGTCGTAATATACTTTGTGAAGAGTTTGTTCCATTGTGTTGGTCAGCATCGTGCTGTATGACAATCTTCCCTGAGCAGCAGGCACGGAAAATACGAATACGTTGAAGCCAATCACGAATCGATACGAGTGGGTCTCGTCCACTTATACAGTCCATGACGGTCACGATTACAATGGCTTACTTTATACCATGGACTTTATTTTATAAAGGCTCCCAGGTTAGTTTACGTAGAGGTTGTCTCCTCATACCTTTTTTATTCGGCGTCTGAGGCGGCTTGTTCAAATGGGAGGCCACAGTGTACACTTCTTCGGAGTCTCTGAGTCGTTGTATGGCTTTTCTTCGCTCAGGATTTCCTACAAGTTCTTCGGGAATGTTAAGGTTGGCTAACCAGTGAGATAAAGTCTCATAGCCTCAAGGTTTAAATGACTGTCTATGGCGCATTAAATTATTCACCAGGTCGATGACATGACTACGTTTAATATGGCCTTATCGTTCATTTCAAGTTCACCTTATGGAATCCAGGCAAGGCAATGACCTTCGAAAGATTGTAGTTAGCGGCCAACTTTTACTCAATACTATCTAGAGTACAAATTCGGCATAAATTTCCGGAAAATATTAGAATCACATGTGAAGGAGACTCTCAAACGGTAATTCTCAATGTTTTTGTGAGGTCTGTTCTCGTTATTTTTAGGTATGGAGCTCACTATGAGGCTGACTTTGCAGATTTAGTGAAACTAGGACTTAACGTTTTATAGTAGGAGTAGAAGGAGATATTGAGCCTTTGCTAACTCATGGCTCCTAGCAAGAATTTCAAAACAAATACGTACGAATTTTCTTCCAAATTTGACAAAGAGATAAGAGATTGTTTCTATGCCCAAGTGTCGGCTGTTTTAGCCATCGCGACATGCTACTGTTACTTTTAAAGTCCCCAGTGAGAAAAATTAGTTCATTTCTGCAGAAATGTAGGCCTACTTTGAATTTTGCCTTGTAAAGCACTGAAAACTTGGTGGATACTACCGTAGTTGTGTTGAATATTATTGTTGTTAAATGTGACGGCTAGTTCGAATAAACGGGGTTTTACTGTATTAATTTTAGTAAAGGGTCGACGTATTAAAATACTTCATTCCACAGAAGCATGCACTGAGTTTCAACTGTTCGAGGCCATGGTGAGCTTAACTCAGGGGCGTATATAGCTAGGATGAAATTTTTAGGGGGCCTAGGTAACAAATGGGGGGGGGCGGCCGGCACCGCCGAGGGTCAGGCTTGGCAAGACTATCTAAGCGGAGCGCCACCATCAGTTGACGCGGAGCTTGCAAGAATATTTTGGGCTTTACAAACCCTCCAGACGGCCGGAAACGGCACTTCCCACGTGTTTTAAGCTCCATGTACCCAGCCTTGAAATTCGAATCTCATGTCTGCCATTTCCAAATAATGGGAAAAAAATTTATCCATGAAAAATGGAAATACACAAGGCCGCACATACACTTTTTTGCTAGGGGGCAAAAAGGGGGCATTTCTGATCTGTGGCCTGGGGAGAGGACCTAAAGGGAACGGGTGTCTCCCCCCCACCCCCTTGGCGAAAATTTGTAATTTCAGGAGGACGTATAGATAGAAAATGGTGCAATATTTGAGGGATTTCAGCTTTAAAAGGAAAACGAAAAGTAGTTGTGACTAAGTGCGACAAAAGAGAGCGTGGTGGATATGATGTGAAGCATGACCTCAGCCATTGAACTCCGTTGTGGGAAGGGTTTAAGGGTGGGGAGGGTGTTTTATTGGTTATAAAACGTTTTTATGACTAAACTGGCACGGTTTAAAAACGTTTTTAAGCCATTGATGATTGAAGCTACCTTTAGCAACAACAACATTGTAACTATGCACAATCGCGCGTAGCGCGAGAATTTGCGAAAAGTAGGCTAGAAAAACATCCTAATAGAGCTGTCAATGATTGGTAATGATTGATGATGTGTACAGATACAGGCATGAAAATATTGATCTGCCTATTTGAAATTGTTTAAGTTCTATCATTACGATCACAGCTATTTTTTATATTTTTACTGCGTTTTCTCTGTATCTTCTCAAAGTTGGAAACGGTGCACTTTGAAAATTTCTGGGAGTTGCTGCCCGCCCCCCCCCCCCCCGCTGTGTACGGCCGTGGATATCATACTGAGCTGAGATAATACAAGAATCATACTGAATTATGCATCCCTTTCATTTATTCTGCCTGCAGTTCTCCCATATTCACCTTGTAGTATATCTCTGTTACATTTTTCCATCACCCTATCCATAGGCTACATGTCCACTACTCAATTACATATCC
The DNA here is from genome assembly GCA_029531755.1 of Holothuria leucospilota. Lineage (NCBI taxonomy): Eukaryota > Metazoa > Echinodermata > Holothuroidea > Aspidochirotida > Holothuriidae > Holothuria > Holothuria leucospilota. Next base: position 34,561,078 of record CM055969.1, on the reverse strand, counting down.
CCTAGAGCATACCATTTGTCTCCAACCTAGGGTTACCATATTTATTTTCTAGCAAGGAGGACATAGATCACTGTCCTGATGTAGGGTGTCCCTTCCCTTTGGAAATTTTTCAGGTTTTCAATGGTGTCTACATTCGAAATGGTGCTGTATTTGTTCACGGACTCAAGTCATCGGCATATTACTTGGTCAGACCTATAATACCATCAGTAAATCTTTCAAGCTATTTAACCCTCAAAGCAAAAGTAAGGATCATGTGGGAAACACATGAAATCCGGACCTTGTTGGCAATTTTACAAATCCGTCCGGACCGTGACGCCAGTGTGAACTACTAAAAAGAGGATTTCTCGAAAACAATAGTTCTACAGTGCACTTGTCATGGGCAAGGAGAGAGACACGACATACTTGTTAAGGATAGAAGAATTATTCGAACGCAGTACCTTACCGTACGGCATATTTTGTGTATGATACATTATAGAAATGGTCGTGTAAGAATGGTCTTCAGTGTATGGTTGCCATGTTTTCAGTAAATCAACCAACCATCCAAAAGGCAGAAAGGGTCTAAACCTGACAATGCCACATCCGAATTAGTCGTCGGGACGTTCGTTTCATCGTCCAAGTGAATTACATGAGAATTAAACGACAGTGTAGATTATATACCTAACTTAGTGAAAGTAGGCATTTTAAAGTTATAAGTTGATTTCATACGTGCGCAAAATGTGTTTTTCACAAATTTACTTTTTCTTAATTCTTACACATTTTATTTATTTATTTATTTATTCATTTATTTATTCATTCATTCATTCATTCATTCATTTATTTATTTATTTATTTATTCATTCATTCATTCATTCATTCATTCATGCATGCATGCATGCATGCATTCATTCATTCATTCATTCATTCATTTATTTATTTATTTACTTATTTATTAATTTATTGAAGGAAATACTTCAAAAGTTTATTTCCGTTCAAACATTTATATTTTCTTAACTCTTACACATTTTATTAGGACACAAAAAATCTGGGGGGCCTGACGAATATCTAGGGGGCCTAGGCCCCCAGCCCCCCGTAGCTACGCCGCTGGCTCAACTGAGACACAACTGACTGTACAAGTCATCGTAGACCAACTAGAGTTGAGCTATATGAATGATTGCAAATCAAAATGCAGTCATCAACTGTATTTAGAACTCTAGGGAGTCATACATGAGATTAGTTTTGCTTTCCCTTACTCTTATCAGCTCTGTTTGAAAGAACCAAGAAATTTAATTCATTTCACACTCTTAAAGAATTTGGTTTCCAACAAACTAGACAATCCATGTTGGACATTGGAGAGAAATCGTTCACAGTGATGTTGTACAATGCTTATGCTTATAAGCGCCCATGCCTTCAGCCTTCTTCCTATAGGGTGAAGATGGAGCTGCAACACATTTACCTGAACCTTTAATGCATGTTTGCCTTAACATATGATACATTTTACTCCTGAACGTCAAAATCATCTCCCCGAAAGGTCCTACCGTAAGCCCCTTACGCTTCATATTGATCACAAGCATTCAAACACGCATAAACTGAAAATATTTCTCTGTGTATTCATGGTTACCAACGTACCCGGTGAACAGTTACTTAACAACGAGTTCACCCGAGAGAAGTTATTCGAGAATCATCATCAAAAAGTCGTTTTGTTCCAATACATATCAGCAAAAGAGTAAGTTTTTCAAAAAAGTGCGAGGGAGAGGTATTCCTTACACCAACGAAACTATAGGGGATCACCCCCGTTCTTCCCTGATTGCCACCCCTATTTCTGATACATCACTGGAGTAACTAAACTCTGATAGAAAAAAAGATTGGCAGATGATAATTGTCAGACACATAAGCCGCAAAGTTTGATATTGCTTTACGTACCAAACATATCAAAAATATAACTTAATGCTTGAGCTATTTTTTCCATAAGGTTTCAAGACACTCTCCTTTGATAGAGTGAAATTTACAAAATGAAGTCCAATGGAATGGTTCTTGCACGACAGCTATGGAAAGTTGAAAATAAAATAAATACAGTATGTCCCGACCAGTGGGGCACCCAGGATTTTGGACTGGGAGGTTGGGAACTATGGGAAGACCATCGGTTGGCGTGGAGCGTACCAGAAAAAGTTTGGGGTGAAAATATCCCCTAGATCGCCGGAAAATTCCCTCCCCAGACTCCTCAAGTAACCTTCTGGAAATGGTATTGCCAGTATTTTCTTGGATAAAGAAACCCTGCTCCTCTACATTATTGGCAGATTTTCAAAATATGCTCACCCCCAAATACGAAATCGTTCCAGCCTGTATGGTGAAGTGTGATGATATTCTATACCATCATGCAAAATGCAATAGCTAGCTGATTAAAATGCAATAGCTAGCTGACTAGCTGATTTTGGACCCGGGGCCCGTGCCTCCTCGTAGTACAAGCAAACAGTACTAGTAGTACAACTCGCATGCGTATGTAATCGTGGTACACATGGTCGCTAATGACCCAACTGTCAGTGTAAATCATTGATACCGCCTCTGCGCTATTGCTTTAAGAGTCGTCAGACACCTGTATAACTTAGTCTTACGGTCAACTTTTGCAGTGAGAGTTTTATTATGATAAATGTTTTCCCGTGGAATGCATGGGCAATAAATTTATTGATAATAGGCATTTGGAGCCTTCTTGCAAGTTTTTCGCAGTAAAAAAGTCTGATAAAATTTGTACCTTTTCTGATTGTTAGTTTATCACGTTGTAGAAAAGAACAAATTCCCCCGCCACCTTACCCCTGTTGAAATCTATAGTTTAAATGCATTTTCATCTCCAGTCAGTCCCCAGAAGCTCTGGGGTAGTCACCCACCCGATTATTATAGCCTAAACAGTTAAGAACAATTATTAGTTTTAACTGTAAAATCTTATGGTTGATAGCATAGATTAAACCATTACCAGTTTTAACTGTACATAAATTATGACAGTAAAAACAGAAATAGACTATGAACTTCAAAGAAACATTATCCAGTTTTAACTGCACATGGTATGAAATCAAACATAAGTTTTGTACAGTTAAAACTGATTGTTTGAGAACGGTTATCAATTTTAACTGTGCAGGCTATGAGAATCGGTCATTCACCAAATTATGAGTATTAAAGTGATGCAGTTTAGCTTTTGAGATGACATGGGTGCGCACTTAAGAGACCACAAAAATCACAATGTAACTGTTTTCATTTATAGTCTTTCTTGGCATAACAACACTCAGATGATGATAAAGGAAGTTCTAGGAAGTAGGAGAGGACGGATTATTTCGAGGGTTTTCGGGGCTTTGGAAAAAATGTTACCCAAATTGTCCTGCAGCCTGGAAGTAAGATTGGGAGAACTAGTGGGTGCCTGCCAAAAACAGAATCACATTTTGTCGACATTCTTAGAGATATCAATTAAATTCATGAAAAATAACTCCTTCTTTTAACTTGAATATAAAATTATTATGTTTTAAAACATCATTAAATATACTAGAAAGTGAAATGAGACGAGATATAAAAGATTTAGCTGATTCTCTAAAACAAACGAATGGTATTTTACGGGAGCTTTACATGAAGTAGATACCTAATACCTAATAAATTGACAGTATTACGCCAGTGGCTCTCAAAGTTTTTTTTTTTTTCTTGATTTCCTACCTGGTTGAAAAATATTGCCCGTTCTTTCCCGGAATACTCTTAAGGAAGCTTGCAATGTATTCCTTTCGAATTTTTCTTCCCCATGCTAGAATAATAGCGACATACAATTCCTCAACTGTTCATGTTATCTGATGGGTGCGGATTCAAGATTTTGATGTTTTTTGTTGAAAGCAAAATTTGTTCTCTCGAAGAAAACGTGTTTCTTTCCTTTAGGAAGCTTCTGAAAAGTTTTTAAAAGAAAACCATATTTAAAATATAAAAACGAATTTATAATCTTTTTGCATAATAAACTCGAAGCTAAGAGATCCATGATAACTAACGATTAGCCATCTTACACTCATTGGCATCCTTTATATTCCTTAGAGTGATTTCGTCATTGTGATTATTGGAATGAGTATCTAATTCAGTGCTTACAAATAAATATAGATATGAAAAAATTCATGTGACCTTTAGAGGTGGAGCGATTCCTGAAGGCAATAGTAAAGACCAAGCATTCCATGTAATTACAAATAAAAAGCTGAGGCTTAATCAAAACTGGAACTTAAGTAACCATGGGTTCAAAATAGAAAATCAGCATCAACATCAACATGTCCATTGCTCTTTTTGTATGGTGAAATTAAATAACAAGCAAAACTATGCCCGATCGCTATTTCTGCAGCATAGAGATGGTATCTGTATCTTCATTCTAGATGCAACCAGCAGGTAATTTCTCTTTGCAGTCATGGATTTTATTTGTATGTTGAAAAATCCTGTTCGAAACAAAAACTGGGTATATTTTGGCAAATAATGACGTGTTTTACAATAATAACTTTATTCTGTATTATTATGGGGAGATGATTGATAAAAGGGAAGTATCAAGTGAGATTGTTATCAAAGCAAGACTTTGTGAATGTTTCTTCGAAAGATTTCTAAAGCTGACTTTTTTATTTGGGGTTGATAAAAGATCTTTTAAATACCCCATGAAAATTAACTATTTTGGCCCTCTAAATTATTGGCCAGATATTGACGAGTGTGCAGAGAACACTGACAACTGTTCACCTCAGGCTACATGTAAGAATACGTTTGGCAGTTTCATATGCACTTGCGACCAAGGTTTCATTGGAAATGGTGTATTGTGTTCAGGTTTGTATACTTATTTTTGAAAGGAACTGTTTGTACTTCATTACACATTTTAAACGCAATATTAACGACCAATACATCTCTTCTATACTTGTATCCATCGGGACTTCAATCTTCAAATATGAAACCGAACACAAAAGGAAATTTTTCAGCTTCGTTAACATTTTCATTTTTCTGCTGGTGACGTGTGAAGTACGTAAACCCCTTACTTTTTTCTGTACGGAGTCGACATAGTGTGATGTCACAAAGTTAAATATTTCCTTCTCTAACTACATGTATTTTGTCTTTCTAAATATCATCTAGATAACTTTGGGAGTTGGAACAATTACTAATAGTATTAGTATAAACCCAACATAGCATGTTACCATGACGAAAAGGCAGAGGCTCAATCAAAAAAGAACCATACTTTGGGATCAAAATAAATCATTAACTTCGACAATATTTTAGGTCAACATTTAAATAACATTATCTCTTGTGGCTTATTCTATCAGAGAAGAAAACATCGCCGACGCCATATTTGCTACATCATTGGAAAAGTAATCCTATCTGTGTTCTAGATACAATCGGAGTGTAATTTCTCCTTGCATAATGAGTACCATTTCATGTTGAAAAGTCCCATTCGAAACAAAAACTGGGTATATTAAGCCAAATATCGACGTGTTTGGCATTTTTAATTATATTCTGTATTATGATGGGGAGATGACTGCTGGAAGGAAGGTATGAAATATGATTTATATCAAATTATGACTCGGCCTTTGTTTCTTCGAAAGAGACAGGTGGCTGACGTTTTTAATTTTGGATTCATCTTTCAAGCACTGCAAGAATAACTATGTTTGGCGCTCTAAATTTTTGGACAGATATAGACGAATGTGCAGAGAACACTGACAACTGTTCACCTCAAGCCACTTGTACAAATACTTTTGGCAGTTTCACATGCACTTGCGACCAAGGGTTCATTGGAAGTGGTGTTTCGTGTTCAGGTTTGTATACTTATTTTTGTGGTACAACAAACACTTTTAACGCAATAAACTGATTTACGAACAAACAATCCAATTTATAATTTTTCCCATGGAAACCTCAAACATCAGAGTAAGAGACTAAATACGAAATGAGATTAACAAGCTTTGTAAAGATTTTCATTTTTTTTTCTGCTGGTGACGTGGGAAGTATTTCAATGCATTATTTTTTTCTGCACGGAGTCGACTGTTTCAAGTAGCGTGATATAATGAACAATGTTTACAACTTTTAAAAGTTAAATATTTCCTTCTCAAAGTACATGTATGCCGTCTTTCTAAGTATCATCTAGATGATATACCTTTGAGAATTTTTAAACACAGCAAGAATAAATATTTTTGGCGCTCTAAATTTTTGGACAGATATAAACGAATGTGCAGAGAACACTGACAACTGTTCACCTCAAGCTACATGTACGAATACTTTTGGCAGTTTCACATGCATTTGCGACCAAGGTTTCATTGGAAGTGGTGTTTCCTGTTCAGGTTTGTATACTTATTTTTGAAAGAAACTCTTTGTGCTACATCAAACATTTCAAACGCAATTTACTAATTTATGAACAATGTTTCTTCTATGTTTGCATCCGTCAAAACATCAATCTTCAAGGTACGAGAATGAATACAAAAGGAGATTTATCAGCTACAACTAGATTTTCATTTTTCTGCTGGTGACGTCTGAAGTACGTAAACTCGTATCGATTTTTTCTGTCGACTGTTTAAGGTAGCGAAATATGATGAACAGTGTTTATATCTTCATAAATTAAACATTTCCTTCTCTAACTACATTTATTCTGTTTAGAGTTGGAACAATTACTAATAGTTCAAGTTCAAGTTCAAGTTTATTTCTACTTTCCATAGAAAAAATTGTTACATTGACAATAGTATATAAATATTTAAATATAACAGGACATGTACACAATAACAAAAGATTCGCATAATACAACATGAAGTAGCGGAACCAGAAATAAGTTAAAACTTTTCAGGTCTGGTTCCTTAAACCAAAAGCGTAACAATAAAGAAAAGGAGCTAAGAGGTGTTTAGAAGACTACAATATATGAGAGCAGAGGTGGAAAGGGAGAAAAAAAAGGAAAGGAAAAGCTGTGAAGTTACCTATACCTATTCACTGTTCAGAAGAAAATGCTTTAACCTGCGCTTGAATACGTTTAGTAAAGGAAAACTTAAATGTCATGGCAGAGAGAATTCCAAAAGGAGACACCTGTGCTTCGTACTTGAAAAGAGTGAAGACTTGTTCTAGAGTATGGATGGTGTAGACATTCTTTGGAACGGGTGTTGTAAGTATGATAGTTTGAATTGTATGTACAGAAGTCGTCAAAACTGAGGGAAGAAGTGAATGATGAAATTTGTGAAGGAAAATTCCCAGCTGCTACTTATACAGTTCGTTCAGTGTTGGTATTTTCGATTGAGTGAATAAACGAATGGTGGGTGACCTGTAATTTGCATGGCTAATGTTGCGGATAACACGTTTTTGGAGCTTGAATAAAACATTAAGTAGATATGTATGAGTATTACCCCAAACAAGAAGACTATAATTTAAATTTGGAAGCACAAGAGAATTATAGAGAGTAAGAAGTGCATTACTAGGCAGATAATCTTTTAGTCTATTGATAACACCATTTGATTTAGAAACCTTTTTACTAACCTCAGAGATATTTTCCTTCCAATTCAAATTTTCATCTATAGTGATGCCTAAGAATTTTGTATGAGGTGAAGCAGTAGCAAGATGACCATCTAGCAATGCACTAATTTTACTTGAGTCATTGATCCTATTATCGAAAATCATAAGTTTTGTTTTCATAATATTGAGAGATAATTTATTAGATCTGAGCCAATTGGAAATATGCGAAAATTTACGGGTAGCTTCCGCAAGAGCATTGCTTAGATTCTTATTTTGGAAAAAACCGTAGTGTCGTCAGCAAAGAAAATGAAATCTGACTTGACAGAAGACTTATAAATATCATTTCCACAAAGAATAAATAACAGTGGTCCAAGTATGGAACCTTGTGGTACACCAATATTACAGTAAGTGTGATTTGACGAGGAATTATTAAATTGTACATAATTGCAACGATCGTGAAGATAACTTCTAAACCAGTCATAGGCAATACCTCGAACACAGTAACAAAACCATTTACTCAAAAGAATTTGATGGTCAATGGTGTCAAAGGCTTTAGAGAGATCAATAAAAATACCAAATGTAGTAAGTCCATTATCCAAACCTTTTGTGATTTTATCAATGAGACTTAGAGCTGCCACATATGTGGAATGATCGTTGCGAATCGATACTGGTGTTCATAAAGAATTTTATGTTTTACAATGAAATTATAAAGTCTATCATATGCAAGACGTTCAAAAGTTGTTGAAATGGAAGGCAATATGGAGATTGGTCTGTAAGTAGACACAAATTTTTGGTCACCCGACTTAAAAATTGGGACTATCTTAGCTATTTTTAGCTCCGATGGAAATACTCCATTTGAGAAAGGAAGGTTGATAATATGAGTTAGAGGATATAGTATTATATCCACAACATGCTTAAGAATATCATTTAATATGTAATCAAAACAAGGACTCTTTCCATTTTTTAATCTAAGGATAGAGAGTTTCACCTCTTCAGTATTCGTGGGGAAAAACATAAAGAATCTAGAATACAAGATAATAGTATTAGTAAAAACCAAACATTGCATGTTACCACAATGAAATGGCTGAGGCATTGTAAAAAAATGAAAATTACTTTGGCATCAAAATAGAACATTAACATCGACAAATGTTTAGGTTAATATCTGAATAGTATTCACTCTTGTAGCTTATTCTAACGATTAGCCATCTTACACTCATTGGCATCCTTCATATTTCTTACAGTGATTTCATCATTGTGATTATTGGACTGAGTATCTTATTCAGTGCTTACAAATAAATATAGATGTGAAAAATGCATGTGATTTTTAGAAGTGGAGCGATTCCTGAAGGCAATAATAAAGACCAAGCATTCCATGTAATTACAAATAAAAAAGCTGAGGCTTAATCAAAACTGGAACTTAAGTAACCATGGGGTAAAAATGGAACATTAACATGTCTATTGCATTTCTCGTGTAAATATTTATCTCGTGAAATATTTAAATAACAAGGAAAAATATGCCCGATCGCTATTTCTGCAGCATAGAGATGGTAGCTGTATCTTCATTCTAGATGCAACCAGCAGGTAATTTCTCTTTGCAGTCATGGATTTTATTTGTATGTTGAAAAATCCTGTTCGAAACAAAAACTGGGTATATTATGGCATATAATGACGTGTTTTACAATAATAATTTTATTCTGTATTATTATGGGGAGATGATTGATAAAAGGGAAGTATCAAGTGAGATTGTTATCAAAGCAAGACTTTGTGAATGTTTCTTCGAAAGATTTCTAAAGCTGACTTTTTTTATTTGGGGTTGATAAAAGATCTTTTAAATACCCCATGAAAATTAACTATTTTGGCGCTCTAAATTTTGGCCAGATATTGACAAGTGTGCAGAGAACACTGACAACTGTTCACCTCAGGCTACATGTACAAATATTTTTGGCAGTTTCACCTGCACTTGCGACCAAGGGTTCATTGGAAATGGTGTTTCCTGTTCAGGTTTGTATACTTATTTTTGAAAGAAACTCTTTGTGCTACATCAAACATTTCAAACGCAATTTACTAATTTATGAACAATGTTTCTTCTATGTTTGCATCCGTCAAAACATCAGTCTTCAAGGTACGAGAATGAATGCAAAAGGAGATTTATCAGCTATAAATAGATTTTCGTTTTTCTGCTGGTGACGTCTGAAGTACGTAAACTCGTATCAATTTTTTTCTGTCGACTGTTTAAGGTAGCGTGATGTGATGAAAAATGTTTATATCTTCATAAATGTAAACATTTCCTTCTCTAACTACATTTGTTCCACTTGGAGTTGGAACAATAACTAAAAGTATTAGTAAAAACCAAACATTGCATGTTACCACAATGAAATGGCTGAGGCATTGTAAAAAAAAAAGAAAATTACTTTGGCATCAAAATAGAACATTAACATCGACAAATGTTTAGGTTAATATCTGAATAGTATTCACTCTTGTAGCTTATTCTATGAGAGAAGTGAACTAGGACCGGTTCTTATTGCTACATCATAGGAATAGTAATCATATTTGTATTCTATAGATACAACCAGCTGGTGATTCCTCTTCATATTATCTATATATATGAAAGTTTGATGCGGAACAAATTCTGAATAAGTAAGCGAAATATCTACATGTTTTTCAAGTAAAATTTCGATAAAGTAATGCATATTAAATATTTCTATTTCATTTTGAGTACATCGAAAATTCTGTAAATACAACGAATGCAACTATTTGCGACGTCCTGATTTTTTTTTTTTTTCCTGTTCTCTCGTTGTTTCCAAGGAAATTCTACAAAGCTGACATTCTTGTACATTTCTGGTTGTTTAAAGATCTTTTGAATACAGCGAGTGTAACTTTTTATCGCACTCGTTATTTTTGGCTAGATATTGACGAATGTGCAACGAGCACTGACAACTGTTCACCTGACGCCACATGTACAAATACCTTCGGCAGTTTCACATGTTCTTGCAACCAAGGGTTTATTGGAGATGGCATTACGTGTTCTGCAGGTATGTAAACAAGTGCTTTAAGAAAACCCTCTGTTTCCCAACAGGTTCATTATACCATGTCTACTAATCTTTCATGACTAACTGCAATATTGTTTTATGTTTTGATCAAAAGGTGTTTTAAACTTTAGAGTTGGTACACTAACTCACCAAAGTACTAGACTCAGAGCTTCACCTGAAAGATGTCGTTTTACTTAAAGCGACATAAGAAGTTGAGACTTTTTCTCTCTCTCCATGGAAATACTAACTCGGTCCGAGGTAAAATACTACCTCAGTTTAAGGTACCGTAGTACTTCCATGTTTCCTTTCTCTCTACTCGGTGTTAAGCACAGGCTCGTAACCACACGAGTTACAAAAGGGGGACAAGATAGCTTCCATGGGCAAAATATATTTTCTTTGGGCATCATGAGTAGCATTGAAGTTATCTCGTAGCTTCTGCATGTTCTTCAGCAATTCGTCCACCATACGGTGCACAGTCAGCAGATCTAGTTGCACAGTTTGTAGATACTTGAACAGCGCTGTAGTGCGGGAGAATACTTGCCGATATACAATGTGCAGTGAGAATGGTTTAAACTTCAGGAGATTGTCGATGTATCCCTTCATTTTGGTCTTAACAGCTGCTTGGATCTTGTCAATAGCTAATATGGCATTGAGAGTGTTGATTATTTCTAACAAGGGCAAAAGGTAAAACAGAAATCCCTCGTCTATACATGCCATCTATAGGGCTTTTGATTTCCATTTGAGCTTTTGATAATCATATATGATAGAGGGCCAATATAAGAAAATTGAGGTAACGATGTACTATCTAAGCGAAGCGAAGCCATGATTGACACGTAGCTTACAAAACAAAATTTGCCTCTAAAGGCCTCCAGATTGCAGGAAATGGCATTTCCCGGGCTGTGTTGTGTGCATTGCTGACCACGCTGATCTTGGACACTGTACTTGTATATCTGTGCGAAAATATTGGCACAGACGTGTTGCCAATAGTACTTTCTTCTGTTACGAAATAACATGGTGATTTCATGAGCTGATTCCCACAGCTGTAAATGTATTTCTGCATACTACATAGCTCGTCGGTATGCTATTAACTATTGTGAAAATGTGCTGTAATTTTTACCAAGCTCTTTAGCCCACCGGGCATTGCCCGAATGCCCGTGTGGCCAGTGCGACCCTGCTGTGGGTCTTTTAAGGAACATTTTAAATTAAAACGCTGTTTGATGCGAATTCATGAGATTTGGCAATCACATCTAATACACAAAGAAACATTTTATGAAATCGTATATCATTATACAGTGTAACCACCCTGCAGTTTTGGCAGACCCGTCATTCAAGGAAGCAGGAGTACGACCCCAAGATAGATTTTGGTTCCTATAAAAGTAATTAGAACAATAGTTCTATTGCTTTAGATATCTTAACTATTTAGCCCCTAAAAGTCTCGCTCCATGGGAGCTATCCCACCTCCTCCTCAACAGCTTTTCTACCTATTGGCATGGGTTTTAGAATATGCTTGCCAGTATAATTTTGATCATATATTGTTCAAAATGGCAAAAACGGAAGGTGTGGGACCCTACCCTAAGAAAAATTTGAAATATAGGACTGTAAGCTGTGATTTTATAGAATATGAAAATCTCAAGGTTTGGGGACCCGACTGAGAAGCACTAATCTAAGTGAATCGCCACAATAGATAAGCGTGTAGCCCTAAGGAAATTTTCGGCTAAAATAGCTCCTACATGGTCGTGACTGCCTTTTGAGCATTTCGTTTATTAGGCTTGAAAAATAGCACGATTAAACCATGTTAATCAGCAAAATGTCAATAACGTAGACATTATGGAAAGCACGTAGGGGCTTTCACAGCATTCATGTAACCATGCACCAGTATTGATAGTCTAGCACAGCATACGAAAAGTTTACCGTGCATCATTACCTAAATGACAAGCCTCCTTTATTGGGTAAATCCGGCTGTGGCATGGGTGTCACACTTGAGGACGGGACTACATTTCCCTCACTTTTAAATGTGGAGTGGATTATCCACCACTTTTTCCAGAGCTTTAACGAAAATGGTAGGGCACATGTATAGTGCCATAGCTTGCAATATAGCTGATTCAATAAAATCAAAGTCAAAAACGGTGGAAACAGCCATTAAATTGAATATTTTCGTAGGAAGATGCCTAAGATTATATCTGGCCTCCAAACTTTTTGCCCCCTTTTTGGGAGCTGTTGATGCTTTTGTTTACTGAAGGGGACTTGAACTAAAAGCTTGGCAGGTATTAAAAACTTCCTCAAAGTTATACTTCATAATAATACGTTTTAAGAAACTTTTTTTCCCTGTTCCGTCTCTTTCACTTTCCTTTCTTTCCTCTCCTCTTTTAATTTTTCCTGGGGGGAATGGGGGGCCCTTAAGCCCCTCTTCATCCGCACCTACTCCTAAAGAGCAAAAGTAGAGTCCGTCAAATTTAGCAACCTTGACCAATTTACTTGCAGTCAGGGTTTCCTGGAAGTGGTGTTTCTTGTACAGGTTTTTTAGATGAGTTTTAGAGAAACTAGTATGTTGTCACAAAAATTTTAAAGACCACATCCATTTACCCGAAATGAAAGAGTGTACTCTATCTTGTTTATATTTACCGATGCCACAAACGTGTAACTCCTTTGCTAACTATCAAAATAATCTCACTTTCACGTAAAAGCTCTCAATTACTTTGGAAAACAGAAAGAGCTTGCATCTCCTACAGCTGATGATAAAGCGTGATGTTTCTTTGTTGAAAGCAATATTTGTTCTCTGGAAGAAAACGTGTTCCTTTCCTTTAGGAAGCATCTGAAACGTTTTTTGAAAGGAAACCATATTTAAAATATAAAAAAACTAATTTACAATGTTTTTGCATAATAAACTCGAAGCTAAGAGATCCATCATAACTAACGATTAGCCATCTTACACTCATTGGCATCCTTCATATTTCTTACAGTGATTTCATCATTGTGATTATTGGACTGAGTATCTTATTCAGTGCTTACAAATAAATATAGATGTGAAAAATGCATGTGATTTTTAGAAGTGGAGCGATTCCTGAAGGCAATAATAAAGACCAAGCATTCCATGTAATTACAAATAAAAAAGCTGAGGCTTAATCAAAACTGGAACTTAAGTAACCATGGGGTAAAAATGGAACATTAACATTAACATGTCTATTGCATTTCTCGTGTAATGAAATATTTAAATAACAAGGAAAAATATGCCCGATCGCTATTTCTGCAGCATAGAGATGGTAGCTGTATCTTCATTCTAGATGCAACCAGCAGGTAATTTCTCTTTGCAGTCATGGATTTTATTTGTATGTTGAAAAATCCTGTTCGAAACAAAAACTGGGTATATTATGGCATATAATGACGTGTTTTACAATAATAATTTTACTCTGTATTATTATGGGGAGATGATTGATAAAAGGGAAGTATCAAGTGAGATTGTTATCAAAGCAAGACTTTGTGAATGTTTCTTCGAAAGATTTCTAAAGCTGACTTTTTTTATTTGGGGTTGATAAAAGATCTTTTAAATACCCCATGAAAATTAACTATTTTGGCGCTCTAAATTTTGGCCAGATATTGACAAGTGTGCAGAGAACACTGACAACTGTTCACCTCAGGCTACATGTACAAATATTTTTGGCAGTTTCACCTGCACTTGCGACCAAGGGTTCATTGGAAATGGTGTTTCCTGTTCAGGTTTGTATACTTATTTTTGAAAGAAACTCTTTGTGCTACATCAAACATTTCAAACGCAATTTACTAATTTATGAACAATGTTTCTTCTATGTTTGCATCCGTCAAAACATCAGTCTTCAAGGTACGAGAATGAATGCAAAAGGAGATTTATCAGCTATAAATAGATTTTCGTTTTTCTGCTGGTGACGTCTGAAGTACGTAAACTCGTATCAATTTTTTTCTGTCGACTGTTTAAGGTAGCGTGATGTGATGAAAAATGTTTATATCTTCATAAATGTAAACATTTCCTTCTCTAACTACATTTGTTCCACTTGGAGTTGGAACAATAACTAAAAGTATTAGTAAAAACCAAACATTGCATGTTACCACAATGAAATGGCTGAGGCATTGTAAAAAAAAAGAAAATTACTTTGGCATCAAAATAGAACATTAACATCGACAAATGTTTAGGTTAATATCTGAATAGTATTCACTCTTGTAGCTTATTCTATGAGAGAAGTGAACTAGGACCGGTTCTTATTGCTACATCATAGGAATAGTAATCATATTTGTATTCTATAGATACAACCAGCTGGTGATTCCTCTTCATATTATCTATATATATGAAAGTTTGATGCGGAACAAATTCTGAATAAGTAAGCGAAATATCTACATGTTTTTCAAGTAAAATTTCGATAAAGTAATGCATATTAAATATTTCTATTTCATTTTGAGTACATCGAAAATTCTGTAAATACAACGAATGCAACTATTTGCGACGTCCTGATTTTTTTCCTGTTCTCTCGTTGTTTCCAAGGAAATTCTACAAAGCTGACATTCTTGTACATTTCTGGTTGTTCAAAGATCTTTTGAATACAGCGAGTGTAACTTTTTATCGCACTCGTTATTTTTGGCTAGATATTGACAAATGTGCAACGAGCACTGACAACTGTTCACCTGACGCCACATGTACAAATACCTTCGGCAGTTTCACATGTTCTTGCAACCAAGGGTTTATTGGAGATGGCATTACGTGTTCTGCAGGTATGTAAACAAGTGCTTTAAGAAAACCCTCTGTGTCCCAACAGGTTCATTATACCATGTCTACTAATCTTTCATGACTAACTGCAATATTGTTTTATGTTTTGATCAAAAGGTGTTTTAAACTTTAGAGTTGGTACACTAACTCACCAAAGTACTAGACTCAGAGCTTCACCTGAAAGATGTCGTTTTACTTAAAGCGACATAAGAAGTTGAGACTTTTTCTCTCTCTCCATGGAAATACTAACTCGGTCCGAGGTAAAATACTACCTCAGTTTAAGGTACCGTAGTACTTCCATGTTTCCTTTCTCTCTACTCGGTGTTAAGTACAGGCTCGTAACCACACGAGTTACAAGAGGGGGGCAAGATAGCTTCCATGGGCAAAATATATTTTGTTTGGGTAATGCAAGATACACTCCAATGCATTAAGGCAATGATCAGTTTTAATTTCCATTTGATGGGGAACTGTTTTATCTTTGCAATTTCATGACATGTGTTTAATTAACCGATATACATTTTTCGAAACATCCTTAGACATTTACAACGCAATTTGCAATAAAAATGTATGATTGAGTAAACAACTCTCAGAGAAAAAGATACATAAGATCCATTTATGATGTTGCTGTTCAGCTGCGTTTTCATCTTCCTAAATTAGTTTCAAACATTCTGAGAATGACATCCTAAGAAGAGCTATACATCATTATGGGGAAAGATCCAGCCTACATGTAAAGAGTGTAGGCGTACACATATTTCTCATAAAGAGGAAAAAATTAATGAAATTTCGTTGTAAAAGTGAATGTTTACTTTTTGGTTATAATTTTTCCATTAAAGTATTTTGAAGTACTCATAATAACTTTTATAACAATTAATCTTCTTGTTGAAATTTTATCACCGATCCGTTTCTAGGAATTTGAAACTGAGGCATTCGGGTTCTTGGTTAAGACTGATCAAGGAAATGCATAAGATTTACACCTATTGCCTTGAAAAGATCCACTCTGACTTACTGTAACACCCCAAACGTCGTTAACAGAAATCTCCCAACTAGTTGTAAGATATCCCAGCGCCAGTGTTTGTCCCTTTCTTGAATATTTCGTAGCCTTTGCAGGCCTTATTGTAGTATGTTGCGCTTTTCATCAACTTTCCATCTTTGTAAAGCGTTCCTCCAAGAAGGAAAAAAAAAATCTTGTGAAATTTTTGTACTTGGGCCATTTCTGATCATACAAGGTTTAATTCTCAGTTAGAATTGGTAGGCTGTTGCCTCGGTTTTCTCTTCAATTGATGAGGTAACATTCTGACGCCTACTTTCTTTTTCGGTCTGCTTCTTCAGAAAAGGGGGGCGATTAAAGTAATAATAAGCACAGCAATACCACTTAAGAGATCACAGTTTACTAAATAAAGCCAGCATCCTCTTTTCTGAAAGTTATCTTCATCTGTTATCATACATCGTCATAACAAAGACCACCGAGTGGCAGATTCCTCATAGAAAGAAGTGCCAGCATTTTCATTTACAAGAGAGTTGCCTAACATTTTTATGGAAGTATTCATGAACATACGAATCTTCATGCTAATGGGTCATTAATTATCTCATCTGATACATGTTGTGTACAGCGGGATGAGGCACTGTACTTCACCTAACATCATAAATGTGAAGTGAATGTGTGCGGTTAGTTTCTAAGTGACAGTATGTGTAAGTGTGTTGGTGTGTGAATATGTGTGTGGGCGTGAGTGTGTTTTGTGTGGGCAAAATCTGTTAAAAACTCATAAACCGTAAGTTTGATCAAGAGTAAGTACCTAACTATTAGCGCTAATTACACTAGCTGGCTTACATCAAATCACTTTACAATGATATTTCTACCAATTGGTGTAATGTCCCTCGTATTCCATAATATGAGTTGATTTTGTAGTCTGTGATGGCTAACCTCATGTTTTTAATAAGAACTACTCCATTGATGATGCCCACACCAAGCATAAATGACGGCCATGTTGAATATCAAGATGGCCGCCATGTTTTGTTAAAATCGTTCCGAAAATCGCCTTAAATGCCTCGTCATAACAGGTATGACCATCTGTTTAGTTCAAAATTCTCTTTAAGCTACGACAACCAATTCATGAATGAATAAAAAAAGTTTGTGGACAAAGTTTAGGTGGAAGAGATCATCGCTATTGTGGGAAAAAATATGCCTAATGGATCCATTACCTACTTTAAGATCAAGATCCTCTACATGAAGAGGAAGATCAGTGATACAAGGGCCAAGTGGAATTAAGTTTTAAACCGGAAGCCACACTGAACTTATTTAGTTAGCGGATTAAATAAAATCAGATACCACGACCACCAACTAAGAAAAATGTCGTTTTTTCGGCATACTGAATGACTTTTATTTATTTACTTGATACCATAATACCATTAATATTACGATCATGGAGTACTCCTCTAGCAAGGATATCGGTACAGAGAATAAAAAGATAAGAACTTAAAGGACAGCCTTGCCTACCCCCCCCCCCCGATTGATGAGAAGCCCGTAAAGTATCCATTGTTAAAAAAAACAGGAAGTAATGCAGTTGTGTGAAGTTTTAACCCAACGCCGAAATTTACTTCCAAATTTGAAATAAATTAAGGTATGATCAATGAAATCCCAATGTACGGAACCGAAAGCTTTTCAAAGTCAATAACTTAAAGGAAGCCAGGAAAACTGTGCTCATTTAAATGGTCAAGTAAATCCAACACGAAAGTTATATTTTCGTCAATAAATCTATTAGATATAAAGCCGCCTTGGTTGTCTCCAATAATCTTTCCTATAACCCGCCTAACCCTGCTTGCTAGAGCCTTGGTCCCGGTTTTATAATCAGTATTTAACAATTATGGTATTGGCCTGTAGCTGGTAAGAAAATAAGGGTCTTTATCCGGCTTGCGGATAAAGGTAATGATACCCCGGCTCTGCTCAGAAGAAAGCGACTGATGTTTAAAGACATAGTTTTAAAGAATAAGTAACAAGGTTACCAGGTGATTTACCAATTTGCATTGGTCTCAACGCCTTGTGACACTTCTAATGTAAGGGGGGTATCACAATTAGTGATGTCGATGGCATCCAGCGCAAAGACGGAAAGGCTGCTAATAAAATGAGCTACGTTACAGGGGTAGGAGGAGTGAAACGTTCTGTAAAAGTTGAGAATCTCGTGCAAGATATCCTTGTTGTTAATAATAATATGACCATTATTTATTCAAAGTTGAAAAATAATATTGTTTATCCTATTTCGTTTATCTCAAGATTCAGAAAATACTTCGATTTTTTTTCACCAAATTCAACCCATCGGGCTCGTGATCTAACAACAATACCGTCAATTGTAATACGATACACTGACTGAAGTTTTACTCGAGCTTCACTTAACTTTTCCTGAGCTTCCCTCGTATTGCTTTTACAACACAGCTGTAGTTCAAAAGAGGAAATAGTGGTCAGTAATTCATTCTCGTGATTTCGAGCCTTACTCGCCTTCAGTTTAGAGTAGGCTACTTAATTGCTTCGAAGCTCATTACGAGCTTTGTTAACTTCAAACTATTAGAAGTGACATACAAGCTTTGATTCTAGCGAGTGACACGCTGGGCTTGCTGTAACAACCTTCCTCTCAGGCAGGAAGAAACTGTTTCAGTCACGGTGGGGGGGGGGGGGGTATACGTAGTGGAATTGCGGGCTATTCGGAGTGGAGTTTGGGTTGGGGTATGTTTCTGTGGAATAGACGGTGACAATGTGCAGCTGACATTGACCAACTGCGACCTATTTGTTTTCGAATTCGTCACTAAAGAAGTGTTTGCGAAATCAGACCACGATTGTACAACGTCAAAGTGATCGCCTCCATTGGTGATTGATATACTGTAAATTTACTTACACCCACTTCGGCAGTGTATTGGGTGGTTAACCTACAACCCAAGTGACACCGGGCGAAACTGGACACGAATACCTACAGCTTTCCCCAGACGAGCAGCCCGGTTGGGTTGCATCATATTCTAAAAGGCTTTTGTTTCACAGTTTTGGACATGGTGTCTATGTATTGGCAGACAATTATGCAATTTGGTACTGTACGTCTATTTACCGACATATTCGATTTCTTCAAAAGACGATGGCCTCCCGAATAGTGTTGCAGAGATCACTTACTGACACAAAACCCTTAATTTGTCATTACTTTCTCCACAATATATACTAATTTCGCGACGAAAAGAATAGTTTTTCAGTACTTTTAAATCTGGGAGGTATCAGGTCTCTGGTTAAGTGTATCCAAAGCAATATTTCCAACTGACACTAATTCACTTTTGTCTAAACGTTGTGATCATAAAATTTTTCCGACGTTTCTGTAGCCCCAATTAAAAAAGTTCTTACAAAGTAAATGAAGACATGGTAAACGGGGGCAGACATGGTACACACACCTCCGAACAAAACTCTCGGCCCTCTGCCAATGCAGTATAGGTCGCGAAAAAAGAATTTGCGGTCATCTGGCCTAAAAACAATAAGTTGCAGCAACATTAAAGTGATATTTTATATGATTTTGCATTAGGAAACAAGGTCTTTGCAACAAACGAGGTCTTTGAGAAAGATAATGTCTGTTATTCACTGCTGAGATTAATAGGTGTTAGGCATGTGTAACGTCTGGAAAGTTAACTTTCACCTCCTTAAGAGTCACACATATAAGCAGCTTCTTTGAACAATGTTATGTTGGGACAATACCCGACAAAAGTAGCCCAAAGGAAGAAAATCCCCGCTCCTCTGTTCAATTTTGACCAAAAACTGTTGAAATGGAATAAGGCACAACATTTAAAGGGGGAGGGGGGATTCTGGAAATATCTTGAGTGAGTGAGAAAACTGTTTCAGTCACGGGGGGTATTCATAGTTTGTAATAGTTTTGTAAAAGTGTGGCGATTTGTTTTGGTGGGAAATGTAGGTGCGAAAATTAAAGTCATTCGGGTCAGCAAGCGTAACTTGGTAGCATTACGAATAAGCCTTGTCTCCCTATTTCCTTCCAGACATAGATGAATGCGCTCGAAACACTGATAACTGTTCACCTGAAGCTACATGTATAAACACCATGGGAAGTTATACGTGTAATTGTCTTTCTGGATTTGATGGTGATGGAGTCACGTGCAGAGGTATGTATCAAAATGTTGAAAATAAATATATTGCCTATTGAAGTGATAAACTGAGTGACGTTTTTTGTACGTTCTGCAAAAGTGTGTCATGAGCAATGTGTGTTAATTCGCTTAGTGAAAGTCTAAGGCTCAAGCCTCAAGTATTTGAAGATATATAAGAATTTATCCAGTAAAAGTACATGAAATGATTACTATGACATTATTGTTTTTTAAAGCTTTGTGAGCTCATCCTGTGATTTTTTAAATGAAACAGTATTTCATAACGCTAAGTTTCTTATGCCAGTTTGCCTTCCCAAATAACCATCTTAAACACCTTATAATTTCTTTAAAAGGGTCTGCAAATAGTTTGTCCAATAATTTATAGGCACAATCACAGTAGAATGATGGTCTAAAATAAATAGGGGCTAAGGTGATTTTTGAGAATATTCGGCATGTCCACAAGAAAATAAAAGTATGCAGCTGAAATTCGTAATATATTTTACTGATGTGTCGGGTAAACCCTGTCTTCTGAAAAACTTTGGAACCTGCAGCCCCCATTTCCCGTCCCCAGAATAGAAACATCGAAGGTAGATGTCTGAGTGCAATGGAATAACATTATTGAAAAACAGGTACCATTCAACGAAAGAATAACTCGTGTCTACCCCAGGCTACAATCAGCCTACCTATTCACCGGAGAGCAGGGTTTGTAGACAGAAAGCTCCTTATAAGACTTAGGCCAAAAAAAAAAACACAAGTCAATCATCCAGTTTCATTCTGTAACATTTTATTACAAGGAAGGCATTGAGTGGTAACAAAATTTGCATGAAGGGAAACTACCAGAAACGTCGATAGTCGGGCGACAGGTTATGGAAGAACGGCAAATGAAAAATGACAGGGGGGCCTACGTAGGGTGTCAAAACTTTGGGGTTCTAAGAACAGAGACTATCTATCCCGAAGACAAGAAATATGCGTAATTCAGAGATCATCAATCACTGCCTTGTGGAAAGTCTGTCAAAGGCAGGTTGCAAGTCTTGTGAACGCAAATCTATGGCAAGCCCAAAGTCTAAGAATGTGCTATTGTAGTCGAAGCCGTGATACCCAAGTGCGCAATACTCATTATTACCATCGTTAATGCAGTTACCATGTTTTAATGTTGTGAGCATCATATATATCTAACGTTCAAAGTAATGAAACATGAAGAATAAATTGTGAAATTTCATACTGCAATTCGCAGTGGCTTGTCCAAGATAGGTGGTGCGGCGGGTTAAGCACCCATCCAATGATACAAAAGAAATTAGAGAGCCTATAGGCTTAGCGATTCCTTGCTGAGAGGGGGCGATTTGTTGCACTGAGGTTCGCCCCTGAAATTTGAACTTCTTGACAATATCATTTTTACGATGTTTTTACGATTTGACTTCATATGACCTCATATGACCGTTGAACCCCACCAAACAGTGAAAAAATAAAAAGCCATGCCTTAGGAGGGATTCGTCCCGGGCCGTCTGCTTAAAGGCAATAGGTAGTGGCCCCAAAATGTTCTTTGAAAAATCAGCAGTCTTGCAAATCTCCTCTTATTGCATGACGAGCAACTCTGAAGACATTTTGAACATAACTATTTCAAACAATAGGTAAAGCAAGGAGAAATTCTCCTTGAATTTCACAATTCACTAACAAAAATATTGTCACATGATCAAAATAGGCCAGTCATGAACTAGAGTGACCAGGCACACTCACTCTGATTGGGGTGACTGCATTTTACCTTTAAGAAAGCGAGCTCTAATCCACTACGCCACCAAAGAACTCGTTAAGCGTGTGGTATTTCTAATTATCTTATGGGCACAGCATCCTTTTTACGTGTTCATAATTATGAATTTAAAGTATTAGTATGTGATTATTACTGTCTCAGTTATGCTTGTGAAAAAATGATGTTGTTCTGTATAACTTTACCTTTGGAAGGGTAGAAAAATTCAGCTCTAACTTTCGCTGGTCACGAAACGCCGGACACAATTTGGAAGTACCGTCCACTTTCTAGTTGCACCTCTGATGACCTCATATGACCTTCGACCTCCAAAAAACTCATAGGGTTCCCTCTATCTTTAGGTAACACATCTTTATACCAAGTATGAGAAGGATCCATCATCCGTGTCCTGAAATATCGTGTTTTGTCTAGGTTTTCGGTTTTTGACCTCTGATGATAAATGGCCTTTGACCTCCACTGAAGACAAAGGGTTGATCCTTTTAATTTGATAAAGTTTATACCAAGTATGAAGATTGTCTATCATTGCTATCTTGGATATGGTGTTTACAGCAATTTTTATGAATGTCGTATTTTCGCCTCCAGTGACCTCAGATAACCTTTAACCTTTACCAAAATCAATAGGGTTCATCTTTTGACTTTAACGCATCCACATGCTGCAAACAAAACGCATCCCTGCTCCCTACCTCGAGATATCGTGTTTAAAAGGTTTTTATTTTTGGCTTCTGGTGACCTCCATTGACCTTTTACCTCCACCAAAAACAATAGGATCTTTCTCTTTGTGTGATAATTCTATATCCTAAGTATGAAAGTTATCTGTCATTGCTATCTTGAGATATCGTGTTTACAAGACAAGGGTCACAAACACACATACATACACAATTTCCCGTGTGATTGCATAGATTTCTTTTGCTTTCAACAAGGAATCAAAAAGCGGGAAAAGGGGGAGAAAACAAAGAGAGGGAGAAAGGAGGACAAAGGCAAGAGGAAAGGGGAGAAATAAGGGAGACGGTAGGGGCAGAAGTAAGACTAGAGATAACAATAAGAAGAAACTGTATGTATGCTTAAAAGTTTTGATATATTCTGTACTCGTGCTCAGCATTCTCATTTGCTTACCGAAATAGTAATTCTGTGCTGCCATGATCGCGCGCAGCGGGGCCAGGTTTGGCAAGTTGCCTCCGGGAAATTTTCATCACAAATACTTTTCATCACAAGCCTTTACATAACTGAGATTTTTAATAAAGATAGTTTAGATATAAATTGTCAGGCAATATGAGACAAACGCATAACGAAGGGGGGTGTCCTCACCTTGAGGAAAAGTCAACTTTTAGCGCGTTTCATAACATGCGAACTAGTTTTTTCCAATTACATTCCCTGTAGGACAATTCTGGCGAACATAAATGTACGCTCCCAAAGCCGTAGGAAACTCTCAACATCACCAACCATCCCCTCTACCCTCAAGTCTTCTGCATCATCAATTCCGGCAGGCTGTTATTTCGAGGGAGTAAGGCTTATAACTAAAACTGTTGATATTGTGATTTCCGTGGTCTGTTCAGGGCCCATCTAGTGCCATCTTATAAAACTGCAATGTGTCATACAAATGCCCACGATTTCGTAAATACCCTACAGATTCATGGTCTTCACCCCCTCGACCTCCATCGAAGCGTTTGCCCCTGGGCCCCACGCCGTTGAGGCAGTTAGTTGTGTTGTTTCAGCTCCCTGGCTGAGGGTATTGCTGCACTCTCTCTTTTTGACGCCGTTTCGTTATTTCAGCCTGAATTAGCCTGATGCTCCAAAAATTGCCCCGTACGATTATGTGTGTTGCTACTTATCAGAAGGGCCCAGTGTTAGTGCAAAGGAGCCAGTAATTAGCATTGTAACTGCCCTTTGAAACCCCTTTAATTTATGATGTTGGGATAACATGCCACGGGAATACTAATGACCCCGTCATGTATGATAAACGTTGAAGCAATTTTTTTCCAATGTGGTGGTGTTTTCCATGCTGTTAAGTATGAAGGGTAGTGCCGGCTGTTCCTCCCATATGGCATTGAATTTGAACAATTGGTGATCACTGCATCGGAGGAGATGGATTCTGTGGTACTGTAAAAGTTTCATGCTTTATACAGTCCAACATTTCCATCACATGGAAGTAGAGACCCTACTTCACTTATTATAATATCGATCATTTGACACATGTCGCGTAATTGGTACTCAAATTAATCCATCGCCAGTTTGATAACAGTATGGAAATTTTCAATATCTCACATGAGATTCTGGCAGCCATTTTCAATTTCAAAAGACGACTACGCGATAAAATTCATATTATGTCAAGAGATGACTGTGTGGTCCAGCGTGTTAATATTGAGCTTTTCACAGTTCGGGAGATAACCGCTTTCGGGTGAAAATGAGAATTCACCCGATCAGGGGAAAATTTTGTCTGACTCAGAGCATGAATATTTATGAGCACATAGTGTCTACCTCTTCAAAGTTGTCGATTTGTTTAATAAATGTGTGTGTATTTAAATATAACATAGTAGTTCACGCACAAAGAGCGAAACCACAAGGAACGTTCAACAACGTGTTAATAAACACAAGTGCTGGCACAATTTACTTGCACACCTTTGTGTAAAAACAGGGCACAAAACCTGCGGCTGTATCGAGTCTATAAATTAAGCTCAATTAGGACAAAGAATGTAGCAAAATTGCTCGATATCTCAAAATCTGCTCGGTGAACTATCAGACATAGTCCGGCTTTTTTGTTCCCCCTAGCAACAAAGTTTTTAAATATGCCAGTATTTCTCTTTCCTAGAATTGATGAAAATTTCCAGATTGTTTTGAACTTTCGTCTCCGTTGAATTTGCGCGGTAGGATCGCAACGCATCATGGGAGAAATTTGAAAACGGCGCCACCCATGGCAAAATTTTCCCCCGATCGGGCGAAAATCGATTTTTCTCCGAAAGCGGTTACCTCCTGAACTGTTTCAATTAAAATCATTTACGTATGGTAGCAATCATGGTAACCCAAATTGAATACATGTGTTACGGCCATAGTGATTTCAACATCATGGCTGTCTTTTGACCCTCTTGAGACCGTCAGGCGATATTGTTACTGAATTGCAGAAGGAACTGTGATAACATCAAACCAGTCCTTCACGAACTTCATTGTCCCCCTGTATGTAAGCGCATAATTTATAACATTGCATTGCTTATCTACAAGGCTCTACATGTCATGGCACCTTCTATTCAGGGGCGGATTTAGGGGGCCCAGGTGGCCCGCCCCCGCCAAAAAAATGAAGTGTTTTTCAACTTCATAAAACAAAGGACAAAGCCCTGTTCCAATGAAATAGGCCTATGAGATGTATCAGAGTGGAACTCAAATTTGTTCATTATTCTCTACCTCAGAAAATAAGTGTTATGTTAACAACTCTGCTAGTGACTTTCAGCTGGTAACGTTTTGGCTTATATTGGCCTCAGTAACTTTCTCTGGGCATTGCAAGGAGTTAGTCATGAGCGCTGTATTAATGGATTGCTAACTTCAGTCTATTACCGGCCAGGCCAACATATTGGGAGCACTGCTTCTACTTTCAAGAGAATTTCAGAATTATTTAATACTTAGAGGAATATTTTGCGACAACATCAGGCTTTTAACTATAGCTTGCTGCAATATTACCCTGTAGTGTCTTATTTAAGCCTTTCAATTTATTTTAATGGAATGTACTGTTAATTTAGGGTAAAATTTAAAATTCTCTAAATTATGAACATTTTCCAGTGATATATGATCATTTCAAAAATATACTAAAAGCATCACCATTTTGCATCTAAGATATCTTAAATTAACAAAAATTTCTCAAAGGGCAGGAGTGTAAGGGGAGGGGACACCCTCCCCTTGGACCCCTCCCCAGAAAAGCATCTTTCACCAAACCAAAAATTAAAATTCACTGAATTATGGAGGCTTTCCAACCATATATGATCAGTTCAAAAAATACACCGCAGACACCACCATTTTGCATCCGAGCAACCATTAATTAACAAAAATTTCTCAAAGGGGAGGGGGACACCCCCTTTGAGAAATTTTTGTTAATTTAAGGTTGCTCGGGTGCAAAATGGTGATGTCTGTGGGAGACACCCCTCCCCTTAGACCCCTCCCCAGGACGGTGATTACTCATCACATGCTTTGTCCCCAATCAAAATACCCTGGCACTGCCCCCGGGCACCCCTCTTCCTTCTACCCCACATCGGACTTTTATACAAACCACTTTGACCTGGCCCCCTTTTGCCAAATCTTTGATCCGCTACTGATATTACTGATCTTTTCATCATCATTATGGATTCTCATACCTTATATATGTTGATACAGATATATCAAATCACATTAATATGTTTTCTAGACACTAAAACACCCTAGGCAGTAGAATCCAATGCTATCCATTTTTAAGTCAAATGGTAGATTGGTCACATGTGGATAGCAATGGGTACCTAGTTTATTTGAATTAGCTTACTCGATATTATCTACTATAAAAGTTTCATAGTGTTGTCAAAGTATACAGTTTTCCCCGTAGCTGCTGAACAAATATCTATGAAGCAGTGCTGGGCCATACACAAAACGTAGGCATTAATAAAGAAAAATTCCTATAATATTTCTCCCAGAAATATGATCAACACATCTTCCAACCAATCGATCTTGTACAAGATGGTGACATCGTGGTCTTAGGACAAGGCATTGGTTACATTCACAAGGACAACAAGCAATACACAATGGCGATGAAACTAATTTATTTATAAGTATTTACGTGCATTATATATACACACTTTACCCACAAGAAAATTACCCTTCAGGCAATGTTGTTCCACATTGATCTTCGAGAGATTTATATGTTAATCAAAGGAAGTCTGTTCCCCTACACGACCCCACATGTGTACATCTAGGTCACTCTAACTGAAACATCTTTAATCCATTTCCGAAAACTTAAAGTCCAGTGGAGAAAGTTATCTTTAGCCTGTATTCTATTCTTTATCGCGTACTTATTTTTGAGACAATGTAAAATCTTATCACAACTTTCCAGATATCAATGAATGTGCTATGAATACTGACAACTGTTCTTCAGAAGCCAAATGTGAAAATAGTGATGGAGGTTTTTCCTGTTTTTGCTTCGACGGATTCGCTGGAGATGGTATGATATGTTCAGGTATGACGACAAAGTTAAGAGTAGCATATATCCATTTCATTACATTTAGAGTCTAGCGATATGTTTCTTTCAGAGGAATTTTTGGGCATGGTTGCACAAAAACTGTAAGATCAGCCCTCACAGTTAACGTGTAAGTATTTGACTATGTGATATAGACAAGATGTTTAAGGAAAGAAGATCAGATGTAGCAAATGTTAACCCTACAATACATATTTTCCTAGTTTGTGGTCTTAGTTCCAGTTTTAATAGCAATTTAGTTTACATATGTGAAGTCTATTCTTTGCGTTGAAACGTCAAGGCAACTGATTTTCGCAAAGGTTGAGTATCTGACTTTTTGAGGAGGAAGAATGAAACTTTTTAGTGTAAGGGTAGGACAAGATACTCCTTTAAAAGAAGACATTTTTCAATGTCAGTTTGACCCTAGCGCACCCGTTTTTATTTGTCTCGTCTTACATTCTTTTGTCAGGAATAGAAGATTGCTAGTTACAAATGCAACCGCTCACTTGGTTTTGTAATTGGGTGCATACAAAATTTATAATGTCTTACTTGGAGTTTTCTAAACCTTTTAGTTCATGACATGTGTATGGGGTTAAAGACAATCATGTTCATTGTTTATATTTAGTTATTATTACATATACGGCACAAAAATACCTCACAAAATACACACAAAATACCTCAACCCACTGCCGATGCAGTTTAGGTCGCCCCAGAATCATTTTCCGCCATCTAGGCCTAACGACCATGGTTAGCTCTTCACCAAAGACATAAACCATAAACGACAACAGGAAAATAATGATTTTATGTGATTTTGCAAGGAAACAAGGTCTTTGCAAAAACGAGGTCTTTGGGAAAGATAACTTCTGTATTCGTTGCTGAGGTTAAAAAGTGTATAACGTATGGAAAATTAATTTTCACCACCTTAAGAGTTGCACAGTTATACATGTAAGCAGCTTCTTTGAAAAATGTTGCTTTGAAACTAGGTGCCAAAATTAAACTCATTTGGGCTAGTAAGCGTAACTTGGAAGGATTATGGTTATCTTTATCTCCCTATTCCCAGACATAGACGAATGCGCTCTCAACACTGATAACTGTTCACCTGAAGCTACCTGTACAAACACTATAGGACGTTACACGTGTGCTTGTCTTTCCGGATTTGATGGGGACGGAGTCACATGCAGAGGTATGTATCAAATAGTTGAAAATAAATAAATGGCCAATGGAAATGATAAACTGACGTTTTTCGTAAATTCTGCAAAAGTGTGTCTTCAGCAACGTGTGGTAATTTGCTCAGTGAAAGTCTGAGGATATGACATTGTTTTTAGAACTGTGTGAGTACATTCTGTGATCCTGTAAGTAAAACAATATTTCATAACGCTGCGTTTGGTTTCTAAGTTTGGCTACCCAGATAACCATCGTAACCCCCCCGTTTTTACAAATTTCATGAAAGGGTCTGAAATTTGGTTGTCTAATAATTTATAGCCACGTCAAAGGTGTATGAAGATGTAGGCAATGGAATAACATTTTTGACAAACAGGCACGATTTAACGAAAAGCAACTCTTGTCTACGCCGGGCAACAATCAGCCTATCTATTAACTGGGGTTGAGTAGACAGTTACAGTAGGAGCTGACGGGGAGCTGAGGGGGAGAGACGGTAGAGGCAGAATAAATTAAAAGAAAAAAATAAGAAGAAACTGTATAAATGTATAGATGGCTTTCATATGTTCTACAATCGTGCTCGACATGGTTTTCAGTCTACCGAAACATTAATTCTTGTGTTACTATAACCATGCGCATCGGGAACAGCATGGGCAGTTGCCTCCCAGAAAGTTTCATTGCAAATAGTTTTGGTCACAAACATTTATGTAATTAAGATTTTTGAATAAACATAGTTTAAATGCAAATTGTCAGGCAACATGAGACAAGCGCATAACGAAGGTGGAGGGGGGGGGGGGGATGGGTGCCCTAACTTGACAATATTTTGGTATTTGTTTCTATTACTCAAAGCGCTAAAAAGTCAACTTTTAGGGCGCTTCGCGAGCAAGCTTTCTATGTACTAGTTTTCCCCAGTTTCACTCCTATAGGACAATTCTGGTAACAAATGCACGCTACCAATGCCTCATCATCACCCATCATGCCCTCCATCCCCAAGTCCTCCCGATCATCAATTCCGGTAGGATGTTATTTAGACGAAGTAAGGCTTTAATTGAAACAGTTCAAATTGCGATTTTCTTAGTCTGTTTAGTGTTCATCCAATGGCATATTATAAAGCTCCAATGCATCATTCTAATGCCCACAATTTCGTTAATACCTCACAGCTTCCGGGATTTCGTCCCCTGGACCGTTTCGTTATTTCTGCCTGAATTCGCTTGATGCCCTCCAAAAAATTCCCGCGTATGATCATGCTTGTTTCTACTTATCAGAAGACCCTAATTTGCCCGACGACCGGTCCCCATGTAGGCTACATGTTATTATTATCATCCAGCTGCAACACAGTTATGCTCATTTAAAATCGTTTAAGCTCCTTTTTGATTCCTTGCCGAAGCAGAATTAGGAATCAATGCGACTGTGATGTCGAGTGTTTGTAGGAGTGCGTGTATGTGTGTGACGCTTTACTGGCACGATATCTCTCGAATGGTTACTGTGGGGAACCATACTTGATTTGTGAATATCCCATACTGAGTAGATGAACCCTATTGTTTTGGTCACCTAGGGTCACTAGAGGTCAAACTGTAAAAGTCATGTAAAATGCTTGAAAGCACGATATCTCCAGAAGGGAAACTTGAATGAATTAT
Source organism: Holothuria leucospilota (assembly GCA_029531755.1). Classification (NCBI taxonomy): domain Eukaryota; kingdom Metazoa; phylum Echinodermata; class Holothuroidea; order Aspidochirotida; family Holothuriidae; genus Holothuria; species Holothuria leucospilota. The sequence continues at coordinate 34,531,032 of CM055969.1, read as the reverse complement.
ATACTTGGCATGTGGAGACTGCATATATTAAGTAGATGATCCCTATTGATTTTGGTGAAGGTAAAATATCATTTTGGGTCGTCAATTTAAATAGTGAAAACTTTGAAAACTACTTTACTTTGAGTAAACACGGTATCTCATGGTTGTCAAACATGAGGGTTCTCATATTTTGCATGTAGATATTTCATGTTGTGAAGATGATCCTAATTGTTTTTTTTTTTTTTTTGTCAAATTTTGAAAACCTTAAAAAATGGCTTGTAAGATTCAGTCTCAAGATTTGTGAGCTAAAGGGATCTCATACTTAACATGTGGATACCCCATATTGAATAGATATTTTTAGTGTTTGGTGGAGGTAAAATGCTCATCAGGGGGCAAAGAGGTCAAATTACAAAACCCATGAACATGCTTGTAAACACAATATCTCCGGAAGAGAAATTTCAATGAATTTCATAATTGGCATAGGAATACAGAATATTAAGTACATGATCCCTATTAGTTTGGTGGAGGGTAAAGGTCATTGAAGTAATCGGTGGTCAAGTAGTGAAAACCATTAAAAGGCTCTCAAACAGGTATCTTAAGGTGGGAAAGCTTAAGTGGGATCTCATACTTTGCATGCAGATACTAATTATTGACGAGATGAACCCTTTTTTGAGGTCATCTAAGATTACCAGAGGTCAAACTATAAAAACCCTATAATAACTTTAAATATTTAGTCTCAAGATGCGTTAGCTTAAGGAATGTAATACTTGTCATGTACATACCCCATGATGAGTAGACGATCCCCATAGTTTTAGTAGGTCAAAGGTTGCCGGGGTCTCGAGAAGTCAAAGTGTAGTAATCTTGTTAATTTGATATCTCAAGAAGGGCTACGAATATGAAACTCAAACTCTACACATGTGTAGTCTGTATTAAGCATATGTACTCTACTTTTTGGTGGAGGTCAAAGGTTATTTGGGGTCACTAGAGGTCAAACGTTAGAAACCATGAAAAGCACTTGTATAATTGGTATTCCAAGAAGGGTAACATTGTTGGATCTCATACTGGTTACCCCGTATTGAGTAGATGATCCCTATTGTGTTTTATGGGTGTTTTAAGGTCTTTTGAGCTTATCAGTGGTCATAACTGTGAAAACTTTGTAAACACAATATGTCAAGAAAAGAATTTTTATTGATCTCATGCTTAAATTGTGAGGGCCAAACGTAAAGTATTAATAAATAATTTTGGTGGAGATCAATGGTCATTTTGGGTCACTAGAGGTCAAATAGTGGAAACCATGATAATTTTACCATAAGTGATTTTGTGTCCTCGGAAAGCCATTGTACTTAAAGTATATCCAAGAGGCAAAGAATTCTGGTTAACTACAAGCAAAAAGGCTAGAAAAGGATTGATACACGACTTAAGATCGCCTTTACAGGGGATGGATGCGCTCTCCTCTGGATGAGATCAAAATAACTTTAACCTTGTTGAATAGGATTCATGAAAGGAACATTTTTCGATCATTTTCAAGGATGATGCAATTATTTTCTTTCCTTTTTTTTTTTGGATCATCTTTGCTAGTGGATCTGATACAGGGCACGGGGGGTGGCGCGTGTCCCCCATTCGATTTTCACTGAAAAATTATCCGACTTTTGATTCCTTGCCAAAGGCAGGCAAGGAATCTGTGCGAAGGTGATGTGCACTCACCGACGTGGCATTGCCGGCTACCGGCACAGCCCGCGAGAGCTCCGTTCTCGCATGTCTTTCCTAGCTCACGCGGAGCTCGAAACTGGCGTAGCTGCCCTAAAATTCGGTCACTGCAAAGAGAAATCAAGCGCGACTGCACGTGTCTGTCTTGGAGCGCAGCCCGCTATCAAGCACGTCCTTCTACTCGGCTCCTTCGCGGGCAGCTTCGCTGCTGGGAAATTCCCTTGCATTCCCTGCTGGGTCGTGTGCCAGTACCCCGTAAGGCATCGAGTGTGCCTATGGGTGTTGTGTACAGTCATGATATGTGTATGGGTGCACCCGTGGTGTGTATGTGTGTTTGTGAGGCTCGTTGTAATCGCGATATCTCAAGATAGAAATGACCAACACTTTTCATATTTGGTATATAGATTTTTCATGTTAAGAGAAACAACCGTATTGCTTTTGGTAGAGGTCAAAGTTCCTCTGAGGACATCGGAGGTTAAACAGCGAAAACCTTTTAAATGGCTTGTAATCACGATAACTTAAGATAGCAATGGCAGACACTTTTTATATTCGGTATATTGATTTGTCATGTAGGGAGGGGAACGCTATTGTTTATGATAGAGGTCAAACGTTATCTGGGGTCACCGGGTTCAAAAAAGTTTGAAAAGTTTGTTAAAATAATATCTCAATGTAGGAAGCTTGGATAGATTTCATAATTAGTATATGGATGAATTATGGTGAGAAGAAGCCTATAATTTTGGGTGGAAGTCAAAGGTCATTGGGGTCACCCGGGGTCAATCACTGAAAACCTTGTTAACACGATATCCCCAGGTAGGAAGCTTGGATAGATTTCATACGTGGTACGTGAATGCCTTATGGTTCGAGGAAGAAGCCTTATGTTTTTAGTGGAGGTCAAAGGTCATCTGGGGTCACTAGAGGTCAAAAGCAAAATCTTCCAAAAATTTCCGGGATTGTCATATGGGGTCATCAGAGGTCAAAAAGTAAACCTTCCCAAGAATTCCCAAGATTTCAGGGGTCACCAGAGGTCAAAAAGCAAAATATATCAAGTTTTAACACGATCATCATCTAGGATCACCATAGATCGAAAAGCAACATTTCCCAAGAATTTTCAAGATCCAAGATCACTTGGAGTTCGAATCCCTTTCAAGACAATTCTGTTTTTCTTTTTAAGTACATTTGGTTGGGTTCAAAGGTCATGTGAGGTCAGGAGAGGCCAAGTTGTTAAAACATAAAATGATATAGTCAAGACAGGTCAATTTGAGGGATAAACCTCAGTGCAACAAAGCATCCACATTGGGCAAGGAATCACTAAGCCTGTGGGCTTTCTGGTTATGATGAGCCCAAAAGACGAATAAGCTTTAGATTCATGTAGGAAGTAGGATCAATTGTGTTTCTAACTGAGTGTTTGTTCAATATATATCAAAATTCTCACAAATCCTTCGCAAACTACCAAATTTTTCGCACGCCCGCGTGCCTCTGGCCTAATGGCAAAGCTGTCTCTACTATCAATACCGTTGCAAACGTATCCGCATTATTCATCGCTGTGGGTATTACCAGGGCCCTGGTTTTACACTTACACAAATTCTTCATGTAAATAGCAATCAGTACAGAGAAGCATAACTGTAGCTGTTTGTGGGAATACCGATGGTGACTTAAAGTTGCACCAACCACGCCTTTGAATGAGCTAGTAACACAATTGAATATTAACAGGGTTAGGAAGAGCCTAGAGAAAGCATGACTGAGGTAGGTGAGTCACTTTTTATACTCAACCAGTAGGCCAGCTTGGAATTTATAGAGCGTGGAAATGCAAATGATGGGGTCATGGGTTCATGAGAAAATAGGATAAGTTCAATGTTCACATGGGGGGGGAGACATATTTTATAAAAACTGAAAGCTTTAACAAATAACCAGACTGAAAAATCAACCTCTAACTTGTGGATATATTTTGCTAGGGAAAGTGTGTCTAAGTATGGTCTGCACGCAATTTTGTTACGGGAGTAAGTTTTAATGCAAAATTCCGCGCGTTTCGTGCGCATTCGTATCCGCACCATTTGCACTTAGTATCTCATTATCATTATTAGGGCACTAATACATTATCCTGATAAAAGTGCCTGTTTTTTCCAAAAACTAAAGGTACATTCAAACTCTGTAGGGACCAGCAACAAGAGAGGATCTTACAGTAATCTAATATCAAGAGTAGCATTTATAGAATACATTTGTGGTATGATGTAAAAGATAGGAAGTATGTGTGTGTGTTTGTCCTCATACATTCTGTGTATAATGGGTGTAAGCCTCGTTACCTAAAGAAACGAATCTCAAGGAAGAGGGGGATCCCCGCAAATACACCTTCCCAGGATGGCACCTGCGTCTTGTCTATCTACTGTGACGTTTGCAGCAATCCTCTTAATGCCTTGTTACTCTGATGTGTTTGGATTTTTTTTTTCATGCCATCATTTATGTGTTCTATACCTTTTCCAATTCATCATCAAAAAATCCTTCAAAGTCTTCTGGACAATCCGCTGGCACTACAGTATCTTCTGCGTACGTTGTTAATGATGGAATCCCCGATTCTCATGCCCATGTCTCTTTCAAAATTTCTACGTAGGCACACTAGTGTGTGGGGATGCAGTCCCCCTCTCTCTGGGATTCTGGCAAAACCCATTTCTTGCACATATTTTTGAAGAAAAAAATTGAAAAATTTTAACTGCTATGTTTCTAAAGCAAAATACAGATCATTTATTAAATCCTTTCCACACTGTTAAAACGCTGGGCAAAGTTTTTGTTGGGCAAAAGCTATTGCTTAAATGTTGGTCAATGTTTGCTCACAAAATGGTTAAAATTTCCCTTCCATACACGTGTATTGTAATACCCAACTTACTGGTTAAACTGACGACAACCTTCCATTCAACAGTTGGGCATATTCTCACTTTACCCACTTGTTGGGTGATTTTTGCTAATTAGTTGGGTAAATTGTTGGCTGCAGTGTTTGCGCCAAACAACAGTACACTTGACTCGATTTGTTTCACAATTCTTTTCATAATCAGCAATTGGTTCCAAAATCTGAATGATTCCCTTTGGCATCTTTTATATTGGCCAAAGAGGAAAACTCGTACATTATTTTAGACCATAAAAGCGACCGCTATTTCTATAAAATTGTTAAAATAGTAGTACGAACTAGCACACATTTGTATGAGATTCGACGATTCGTATTTAGCGCAAAACGGCTATCCAATGAAAGTTCAGAATCTTGTATATTCTCTTTCACGTCCGAATAAGATTTTATATATTGTAATTTGAAACATTTCGGCATAAAGAGTAAACTGTCTTTGAATGCTGCGGAACAGCTAGTTCTCAGGATGACTGTTTCTTATTGATGGAACTACAAAACTTCATAACATCATTTTACAGTGCCTTAGGAAAATGATAGTTTTGGACTAATTTATATACGGAGCTCGGTGACAAACGAAACAGATTATTAAGCCAAAGATTTTTAACTGGGGCCGGTGGGTTGCCATTAACCAACAATGTACCTATCAATGTGTAGATGCATTTTCTAACGTCTTTTTTTTAACGACTGTTGTGCATTAAAGACATTTCATGCAAAATATATTGTAGTAATTAACGTATTTTACTCATTAGATATGACCTCAGTTACCAGTGATTCATTAAAACTATAAAAGAAAGCTCGAAAGGGATAGATATCATTAGCCAATATACAGTGCGTAATATATATCAAAAAATAAGCCCCTGGGAAAGAAATTCCCAGTATGCTATATCTGGAGAGACTACAACCCTCCATATTTACCAAGTATTGGTTAATACGCTTTGTCCAACAAGAGGTATAAGCGCATTTGGCTTTAACCAACTGTGTGGGCAATATAGGATTCCCATTTATTGGGTACACAATTTCTTTCAATAGTTGGTTAAAGTACTACCCAACTACTAGATAATAACTTAAACCAACTGAACTGGTTAAATTTTTACCCAATTTGTTGGGATGTTGATATTTGGACCAACGTTGGTTAAAAAGTTGGTTAATATTTGCCCAACATTTTTAACAGTGCAGTGAGGAGAAATACAAGAAGAGCTCATAAACTCGCTTCAAATTCTATTACTATACTGCAAAAGAAAATTACAGACTAAAACTTCTTATGTAATAATTTCTAAAACATAAGATATCAAAATTTTGAATGTTTAAAGTACAACTTAAAAACATAGAAAGTGCCCTTTCAGGCAATCAGAGAGACAGTTTTTGTAAAAATTTCTAGGTACACTATCCGCGTCAACTGGTGGTGGCTCCCCGCTTAGATACAGTCGGGGTATATTGCCCCCCCCCCCCATGCAGTACTTGGTACGCTCTTGACAGTTTGTAAAATAGGCCTACGGGATACATGATTAATAATCCAACCTCTCACTTCCATGTAACTTTTTACTAACTTGAAATTATTATAAAAGTAAATGTCTAAATACTTCTGGCGATTCGTATCTTTATTTAAAGTTAGCGTACTATACTTATTTCTATGAAATAGAATTTTTCGTCATTCTACTTTTTTATCATAGCTTCTGATGGGGGCGTCATCATTGGCATTATCACCGCATGCTCTGTAATAGTTGCTATCATATTTTTGTTCTTAGTTTGCATTGGCATATTACTGAAAAGAAATAGTGGTGAGTCGTTCCTTTTGTATCAATTATAATTAATCTATTAAAAAGTTATAAAAACACCACAATCTATCAAAAGTTTATTTTATTAGCGTTAAAATGAAATTTTCTTCTCTTCAGGCTTCAAAAGCATTGCAAAGAAAACTTTGTAGCAAAATTCGTTCTTGAGAAAATGAACTCCATTATTTCATAAAATACCTCCGGTTTTCGAAACGGTATCGTATTGAAGTACTAAGTGACAAAGATGTTTTGAACCTTTTAGTTTTTTCCTTGTTTTGACTGTCTTTCTTTGTTTTGTGTACTTTGGATCCATTGCATAACTCAGTAACTCTCCTAAAGTCAGAAATAAAACCTGGTAAGGAAATGGCCAAAACATTGTAAAGTAATAAGCTGATCTATGAAAAGGTGCCAACATTACGACGAAAGTATCCTTTTGTGTCTCATTCTACCACCTCTGGCCATCCATTATTGAGTATACTGCATTCTGATTGGTTCAGCACTGACCTGTTATTCCACAACACACGGTCAGTAAACGTAAAAGGTGATGAAAATGAAGTTGTTTACAAATTTTTGTTGGTAGAATAGGAATAAATCACATTTGTCGGACCATTATTGTCTCATAAACCGTGTCGACTCCAAATTTGGCAAAATAACGGACTCGGCTTCGCCTCCTCCGTTATTTTGCCACATTTGGAGTATCGACGGTTTACTCACCGATAAATTCTGTTCATGAGCTGCGTTCATCAAGAAGTAGTTTTTCTTATGACAAAAGCAGCTGTTTCTTTGGTTTGTATCGTAAACTTTTGTCATACACTTTTCCAATGCCATTCTAACTGCTTCCTGATATGTAGAATATACCTGTAACCTATATTAAAACATAATTAGTGTTACCAATTATAATAAAGAAAGACAAATCAGTCTGCTGTTTTGTATTCCCACAGATCTGAAGAGGGATGCGTCTCCTAGGTAATTAAATTCTATTAATATAATATTTTGCTGTTCATTGAGTAATGTATTGCAGTGAAACACAAGTAAGCTTATCTTCGGTTGAAAACAATTTTCGAGGTCGCAATATATAACATTAACCATCACGTTCGAATGATAGGTCTCGAATCCTACAGGTGACTGGTACTATAATGGAGGTGTTGGATGACTTAACGATCCTGCCATGCATGCTCCATGCATAAATAAACGTTATTGCCATCTCGAAACAATTTTTCTCCACAGGATATTTTCGTCAGTTGAGGGGAATGTAATATTCGTTAAAGAAAATTCCATAGATTTATAGGGGAAGATGGTCTTAACAATAGGCCCCAGTTGTGACTTCAGCATGTACTAACCCCTCCGACTATGCCCCACTTCTGTAGTGTACACTTAATTAAGTATGTGCACTGCTCAACTTCTTTGTTAATGCATTGGAATTTCCAAGGAAAATTAATTCAACACAGAAGATGTGAGTTCAAGTAAGTTAAGAATGTGCAATTTAAAAGTTATGATGTGCACATGTATGAAGGTGAGGTGTAAAAGAAAAGTAAAGACTGAAATGTCGTGTTACGCTGCATTCATTGTGCATTGGACAAACACCAAGCTAAGCAGCCGTAAAGAGTTGCGAGCCTGTTACCAAACAATTTGACTTATGTTATTTCACAATCATCATAACTTAAACTAGTACAAAATACAATAAAATTGAATACATACTATTGAAATGCTTGGAGATGCTGTTCACAGCTGAGGGCCCACTTACGTTTCTATGGCTCTGTGACAATATGTACATAGGCTCTTAAGTATGGGATGACGATCATCGTAGTGCAACTAAGAGTGATAGTACGTCAAACATTGAAAGATCTATTATGTAAAAATGTTTGTTCTATTCTTAAAGGAGAACATCCCTTAAAGATACCGAAGGACAATCGAATGAAGGTAAGTTACACTTTCCAATACAGTTACTATGAAATCTTTTTATTAGTCAACTTAAGCAAGGCACACCTAAAACAGTTTTCTATATTTAGTTCAAAAAGAAAAAGCTCGGTCATTATCATAATCATTATCATAATATAAACAAAATCAAAATCACCATTAAAATCACAAACAATTGCAATTAAATCACAATTTTAAATCGTAAATCGTTAATCGTTAATCGTAAATCATACATCATGCATTACAAATCATAAATCATACTCGTAATCGTAATCAAAATCAAATCATTATCCAAACCACAATCATAACAATTGCCGTAACCCCAAACATAGTCATAATCATAATCGTAATCGTTACCAATATCATAATCATAAAGATCATGATTATAATCATATACTGTAAAACATTTGGGTCACGATTGAACTGAACCAACATTTTGGGTCAAATAGTAACCCCATTTGGGTCAAACAAAGCGTTATTTAGGTCATTATTTGACCCAATAATTTTGGTCGGTTCCCTCCCGACTCAAATTTGGGTCAACTTGACCCAAGTGTTTTTACAGTGTAATTATTATCATCAAAATAGAAATAATAAAAACGACAATTTAAAAAAGGCGCTGGTATCCGCCAAGAAGATGCTTATGGCGATGCCACAGTTAAAACGAGGAATATAAAAAGTACAAAAATTGGTGGGTTTTAAGTGTTGTTTTAAACGTATCTAGAGAAGCTGGGGAAGGAAAAGATAAAGGGAGATTGTTCCAGAATTTGGCAGCAGCAAAAGAGGAAGAGCTTCTACTCCCTTTTTGTTATGAACTCCTGTAAAAGAATTTTGAAAAGACCTAACACCGTGAGGGCTGGGTGAGTATGTGGTCATCAGTTAATGCAAATAAAGTTCTGAAAGACGAGCATCTGTGACAAGTTTTAAAAAAAAAGGAATTACAGTTTGAGAAAAGCGAAGAATTACAAGAGTGTGTCTAGAGAGATTGAAAAATGAACCGTATACATGCAACACCCATCATCACAGCTTATTTCCTTTCTGGCATATAAAATGTTGAAAGTGAATGATCTTATATTAAACAGCACAATAATATGTGAGCATCTCCTTGTACAACTCCAATTGGGTGTAGAGTAAAGGTGCGGTAGAATTTGAGAGAATTGTGCCTTTTATGATACAACCACAAACTTTGGCATACACTAAGAGTACGACCTAAGAAATAAATTGGTCTACATCTCATATTTGTCCTAGGACAACCCCAATAGTCATTTTCTTTTCAAAACAGCCGCCAATGATTTCTGTTTTACCAAATGTTGGAAACATTTCTATGTATAAAGTTTTGATAATTTTACGAAAAGCTCACTATTTGACCCATAATAAAATTCGTCGAAGTGTAATGTGTTCATATATTTGCGTCCAATTACAACAGAGGCTGTTGTCCATAAAATACCGCCATTGCTTGTTTTTTCGGGTATATTTTGAAAAGCAAGTGTCATAATGTGATGTTGTTGTCCCGAAAACTTAACATTCGTTCGACAACAATGCCTACTAACTGATACCTTTCAACTGCAACTGGGTCAATCTCTTATTATTGTTCTTCCGAAAATTACAACTGTGAATTTTCCGTTCGCAAAATAAAGTCTCTGAAATATACAACACAAGTTAATTTTTTGAACCGTGAACAAATGAAAAGGATGAAGTTAATTGCCTTCTAAGAATGCATTTAGATGAAAATGTTCATCTTTCTGGAACAAAGGGAACCCTGTGGGACCTTGTATATTATTAGAAAAGTCTAGAGGCTTCTAGCAAGTCTTAAGTTAGATCATGTTTTTGTTAGATCCCCAGCCCGTCTTAATTGTATCTAATTTTAAGTGTTAAGGTCGTTGAAATGTAAATTTTCTGATAACTTTCAAATCCAAAACCAGGTTATTAATGTATGGATATTTTTTTATCATTAAAAGGAGTTAATGTGATTACCTCGTGTTTTGCTTTAAAGACACGTAAATGATAGGCTCGTCTCGGCAGTAGCGTAACTGGGGTGCTTGAAGTTGGGGCAGGGATGAAAATAAGGTAAATGTACCGACAGCATACAGTCAATATACCGACACTTTGAAAAAACCTGACTATACCATGTCATTGCGGGGTACATTTCGCATTAAATTTGTATTTACTAGAGGAAAATAGTTCCGCGCCGATTTAATGTTTTTGCCGGACTCTAAGCTGTGAAAAAATTATTTTTGGTGAGCCTATCCATTTAAAAGAATCTGTGCTAATTTAAAGCTTACATAGGTTAATTGTCCTGGCAGTTGGGGCCTATCGGGCACAACGTTCATTTTACTTCCCTCCTCGAGTCACTAGCCATACCATAAGAAAGATACAAGCAGACAATAGAGCATTAACTAAGTCTAGCGAAATTAGATAAAATTTCCGATATTAGCATAACTCCATGTATTCTACTTATGAAGTTACTTGAAAAGATGGAAAGAGTTTACTTTGTAGCCTACTATATTTAGCTATAAGTAACGGAACTGAGGACCAGTGGATAAAGCGTGCCGAAAACTTTGAGTTTTATCTAAGAAATGACCCTTTTTGGAAAGCCAAAATAAATAAATTGACGATATGAGGGGGAAAATATGCCAGCGACCCCATGTTCCGTTAGCTTCGAGGGGGTGGTGAGAAGTAGATATGAAGGTGCTTGACTATCCCATGCCATTGCAGGGCATATTTTGCACAATATAACTTATTACTTCAAGAGCCAACTTGCGCACTGATAGTGTTCTTTTGAGTATGAATCGTGAAATTGCAAAGCGTGCGAAGAACGCGAAAATTTTTAGTAGGCTTACAATAAAAATATAATTATGTAATTATCAAGAACAACAAAGAAAACATAAAAACTGTAGAGGCTGTAGACCGTATTGGGGATAACATGCATTGTGTCGAAAGCACCTAGACTACCCAATGGAATAGCAAAACTTTGCTCCGTTAGTAACTCACCAACTAACCCTACCGCATGACACATACGAGAGAATAGCAAATAGTTTGCGATATGGGAAGAAATTTACGACCTGTACATAATTTGTGTGCTCTGCCTACTTGTTACTTGGTAAGAGTGACAGGACTTATGCTATCTAGCTATGTGGAAAGGAACAATTGAAGAAATTGGAGAAATTGTCCTTTTGAGAGCAACGACTAGTCGTCCTTCACACCGGGCGGATGTACCGACAAGATCAGCAAATGCAACGACAGACCATCCCAGGGAGCCAAGTGGGGGGAGCAACCCCCATCCCCCCTTCACTTACGCTAGTGCGTATCGGCGAAAAAAGCAAGACCGTCGTAATCGAAACTAGAACAGGAATATTGCAGTTTGTAATATCCTTTCTCAAACCGAACTTTCTACAATTGTCATATTCGTGGTAACCGTTGAATCATATTCTACCGCTTTCCTATCTGAATTCTTGTTTAAATGCTTACGATATTTATCTAATTGCTTATTTGTTAAGGACAGTTTTCCCACTGAATGATATCAACATTGAGTTGCATTTTACATAAGCTCGATAAGTTGACATATGTTAATGGTAAAGTTGTGAATATAGCAATGTTTGAGTGTCATTAAAATTTTGCAGGTTACATGGAACTGCAGGAAACTAAGCGAATGAAGGTGAACACAGAACACCGGGAAATTCCCAGCGAAAATATCATTTTACTCTCAGCATTGCCCGGTAGAGGACACTTTGAGTACCACAAAGCTAAGCTGGTTCGAACCTCACAAACTGAAGACGTAGTGGTGAAAAAGCTTTCAGGTACTTCACATAAGAAAATCAGTAGTGAAGAAACAATTTGAACTTGTTTCTGAGTTATCTTTAAGATGTAGAAGATACAAAGTATGGTACACGTCTCTTAAACATTCTGCTCCAACTCTGGTAATAGCACAAATTAGATGAGAGTAATATACTTTTCGAACTATGCTGTAGCAGCAAACAGGGTAAGACGAATAACCTGGCCTTTTGTCGTTTCAGATTCATGCTTTAGTAACCATTATTCTACGTCAAACCTTTGATACATTAATACTTGATGTTCTTGCACACTTGCTCTAGGTTGACTCCGTTGTCCCTTCTCTCACATGTGTGGCAGTTTTTACTGCGTTCTGTGGGTTATGTTTTTGTACCATCTGCATGTCGCCGACCCAACTATGTGTGCAAATGTCCATTACCCTGCTTGGGGTGTTACCATGGTAACAGGAGAGGAATTTGAATGAGAAATTGACATGGGTTGGTATTTGTACCTAAAATGCCACCCTCGACACTACGAAGCCGTGATAGCTTAGTGGTTAGAGTGGTCATCTTTTGAACGACAGGCGCTGCGTACAAGTCCCGCTCGTGGCTTAATTTTCTCTCTGATTTTTTTCTGTCTTTCCCTTGTTCATAAAGGCTACGCCAGTACTTGGGATTGATTTAACTTTCATGATCGAAACAGTTTAACACAACTTTCGAGTATATATGGTGTATAGATTCGTCATGTTGAGAGAAAGAAGCCTATTAGTTTTGATGGAGGTCAAAGGTTATCTGGGGTCACCGGGGTCAAACACTGAAAACTGTTAATCAGAAAGGAAACTTGGATAGATTTCATACGTCGTACGTAGATACCTTATGGTCCGAGGAAGAACCCTTTTGTTTTTAGTGGAGGTCAAACGTCATCTGGGGTCACCTGAGGTCAGACACTGAAAATCTTGTTAACACGATATCTCAAGGTAGAGAGCTTGAATAGATTTCATACTTGGTATGTGCATGCCTTATGGTAAGAAGTAGAACCATTTTGTCTTTCATTGAGGTCATCTGGGGTCATCAGAGGTCAAAAGCAAAATTTCCCAAGAATTTCCAAGATTGTCATCTGGGTCATCAGAGGTCAAAAAGCAAAATTTCCCCAGAATTTTCAAGATCCAAGATCCATTGGGGTTCCAATCCCTTTCAAGACACTTTCTTTTTTGTTATATTTGGTGGGTTCAAAGATCATGTGAGGTCAGCAGAGCAGAGATCAAATTGTTAATACATCGTTATTTGATTTAGTCAAGAAAGATGAATTTAATTGAGGGATAAGCCTCAGTGCAACAAAGCATTCCCAATAGGTTAGGAATCTCTGAGCCTTTTGGCTTTCTAAATTTTAAGTCCCGCACTGCTGTTTTACAACTCTGGGTCAGACCCACTAGTAAAAATAATGTATGTAGGTAAAAAGGGAACAGTGAGCGGAAAAAGGTTGGGAACCACTGATCTAGATGCCATATCAGGTGGTCCTTTGCTTTCTCTAAAGGGTTGGTGTAAATGTACGCATCCTTCAGGTCCAAGGACATGGACCATATTGCCCTCTAAAGGGTAGGATAGGATCATCGCTAGTGTCTTTATACAAATTACCACTGTCTATAGTAGACCGGCTTTGCATAAGAAAGCGCCTTCAAACGATAATGTCGTGTGCAAGCTGTTGTATTAGTCAGGATAACTTGGACCTCAGGGCGTACTCTCCAGGCTCTTGTTCTCCTCGCGTACCCCTCGACGTGGTCGCGTGAAAATAATTCATATTTGTACGATTGGTAACGACCGTGATGCCATTGCTGACTATGCCTGCATACCAAGATGTCAAGGCTCTTGGTAAAATTCTGAATGTGCCAAATACCCTTGCAGCTCTATTATTTTTACCATTGAAGCCCCAATCACCTTCATTGGGGGAGGAAAGCAGTGTGTTATGCTCTTTTCACATCTAGGGTGAGTAAAGTGACCACAAGACCGCAAGCCCATTGTGATATAGTTAACCACTGCGGATGGTAATCAATAAATGAGCGCCATCTTGAAGTTCAGTTTGTATGTCACAATTGCCTCATGAAATTATTCATTCATGAATCAGTTGTAGATTGAAGAGAACTTTGGAATAAGAAGATAAGATCTCCAGAGCGATTTTAACGAAAAGTGGCGGCTATTCCGAAATTCAGCAAGGCCACCATTTATGCTTGGTGGCGATATCTAAATGGATTATTTGATAGGGTAAACATGAGTTCTGGTTATTTTTCTGTGAAAATGGCGGCCATTTTGAATTTAAAAATGACCACCATGATAATGTCGGAAAAGCGGAACACTGCATTTTTAAATTTAGCATATTCGAATTATTGAGAAAATGAAAAAAAGCAACTTGCAAGGCTGCTTGTCATTTCCTTTCAGTTTTTTATAATGAAAGGTATTGCATACATAATCAGCTAATAATCAGATAAGTGGTAAAGGATTTTCGCAAAACCCACGGGCATTGCCTTTCTATGCAATTCTAGCCAAGCACTACGGTCGTTGACAAAATGTTTAAAGGGGCAAGAGAGAGTTCGTCACTCTCAATCAAATGCAGTTCCGTGTCACGTCTTCGACCCCGCAAATATCACGGTGGTATACCAATTTCAAAATATGAAGAGATGGAGATCAAAGTAAAGGTTGCAACTGAACTCATTGAGAGGACCGTGGGACATTCAGTTCATTTGTATAATGTACATTGCGTTAAAGAAAGGTAGAAAATAAAAAGTTATGTAACTGCATTTTTAAGGGGTTCTCTTCCTCCCAACTTAGCTGACGCACCAGTACGCCTGGCGACATTACAAGCAACTGAAGTTGAAAAGATTTCCGCACTTCCTCATAATGTGAATGTGGTCCAGTTGCTTGGATTTTGCAGCACTGGTAAGACACTTATTCCTAAAACGCCTTTCTCTAACATTGACACGTTGTAGGGGTCTTTCATTTTGTTATCATTTTCACCAACTCTCAAAACTTACATTGGTTGTACATGCTAGTAAAATGCATGAAAAACGGATTAAAGCTTGAACGACAACATTTATCTCATATTCTAAATATCTCTATAACTATACATCAAGCATTAATGTTTGTCACACATTTAAATACTGAAAGTTATTGCATGTTTACCCCACTTCTCACTTGCCCGTTTTTCTAATACACTCTTTGGAAGTGACAATTTATCAAAATGTTTAGATGAAAACGTTGGACGAAACATCTCTTTGGTTTTCCGAATATTCACTCTTTAACTAAACAGATAACATGTAAATTTGGAAATGCTTTAAATAATCAAAATTATTGTATGCTTACTTTACAGTGCCCGTTGTTTTGATTTACGAGTTTTTAGATGGGAAGCAATTGAGCGATTATTTAGTTGAGAACTTTGGACCCAACAAACGTCTTATGTACAACAACGTCAAGCAAAATCTTTATCCCGTGCCTGAGGAAGGATTTACAGAGACTTTACCTATATTTGCTTTACATATTGCCAGGGGCATGGCTTTTCTAACAGCACGCAAGGTCAGTGGCAGTAGACTTTAAAGGCCTTTCCTAACGAAACGTATTCCTCCTTTGGATGCCCTGGTATCCTCAATACAAAATACATCGCTCCTGGTAATATTATATTAGCTGAGGACTAAATGCCAATGTGTTATTTTTTCAGTGGTGTGTTTGTAGCTAACAAGATTTGGGAATGATTTATGTTACTGTGTTCAACTTTCAGTGTCGATAGATTCAAAGTATTCACGGCGTTGTTTTAAATATCAAGATTTTCGTGACTGAACTTCTTACGGATTTTGAGAAGCATTCAGGTACATTTTAAAACAAGTAATGAGCCATTATGCTAAAATTCATCTTTGCAGTTTATTCATCCTGGTCTTCGAGCAAAAAAGGTAATCATTGACGTCAAAGGCCAATGCAAACTTTACGGATTCGTGTCTGAGGAAAACGCAGAGGAATTGAGCGCTTCACTGTGGAAAGAGGTAATGATTACATTGAGAACTTTCAAATATAGTGCATCAACGTTCCCTCTTACGCAATGAACGTTCTCAGCAAACTATGTTATGTTTAATTTTATTGCAGCATGTGCCTTACCAGTGGATGCCTCCAGAATACCTCTTTCTCGAGCAATTGCATGCATCAGGAGATATTTGGTCATTTGGTGTACTCCTGTGGGAAATCTATAGTTATGGTAATTTTGTTATCCCTTCCAAGACAATAGGTATTATATCTGTTTGTCATTGTTAAACTGATACGTATCAGGACCTTTTGTTTCCGATAAATTATTGAGAATTTTAACGGAGCTTATTGATTTGATTTCGATTACTTTTTGACGAGCTCGAAAAGAATTATTGCATGAAAATGCTTCTTATTAGCTTCATCAGTCATATATCACTTCCTATAGTTACCGGAAGCGTGAAGATTGTAGCTTTTATGGGCTAAACGAGAATGGTGTTCGCGTCGCTCATCCAAGCCCTTAATAGATCAGTCACTCTTACATATACGACATGTATATACAACTGAAGCCTTGATCACAACAGCTGTTCCTAAGAGGAGTTGTAAGCATTTCAATCAAATCATAGGTTGCACTCGTTAGTTGTCTTTGAACAGGAGTTGCGTGTGATTTGCACTTGATTTTCAAAAACGAGTCTGGTCACAATTTGTTTGAAAAATACTTATAATCATTAATAACCGTATCATCACCATTTCAGATTGTGAGATGTTCACAATCTCTTTTCAACCATTAACCATCATGACATGAGTAAAACTCAACAGGTGAAACAGAAAAACACAAAATTCATTAGCCAACTCAATAAGCCCCTTTAAACAAAAATATTGAATTTGATGATCTGACGTCAATTCTTCAATATTGTAGTCTTGTGTTTATATTTTCTCCATTGAGGTGCCCAGCCACATAGTGGAAAGGACAGACATACCGTTGAACAGGAAATTAAAGAAAAGAGGCATTTACCAATACCAAACAATTGTCCTGGAGCAATGTGAGCACTAAATATACTTTACTTTATACTGTACGTGAGCTTTAATACCAATCATATGAATTTCAGGAAACGGTTCATTATTGACAATGTTTCAAAGAAACGTTGGAAAAATTTCTTCATTATCTTAAAAATGGTTTTCTTATCGTTATAGTTGGCAGTTAGCACTTAACTGCTGGGTACAGAGACCCGAACGTAGACCGTCGTTTGAGGAAACATCTGTTCAACTATCGCGCATATGCAGTGATAACAAGGTATTGGAAGAATTTGTTTTCCCCATTTAAATAATTAAGCAAATCATCTCTGAAGATGTCTTGTTATAATGAGAGAGCCAGTAGAAAGTTGCGAAAGAAAATATATGTTAAAAGAAAAATTATCGAATGTCTTCCTTACGACCATTCATTAATCTTACTTAATCTTGTAAACACAATATCTATTGACAGTAATGATGGATACTCCTCAAACTTAATGTATTGATTTGTCAAATTATGGAAAAGGTCCCTATTATATTTGATGGAGGACCTATTCTTTTCAGCCAGTTGAGAATGGGACCACGCATGATAGACGATTGATATAGAGGTCTGAGGGTCGAGAGGTTGGTCAGTCAATTTGGTTGGCCAATCAGAGCTCCTTCGGAAGTAACGTTTGGTCCCCCCCCCCTTGGTTTTTTGCAAGACAGTCGAGGGGACTTTGGAAAAAGTACAAGCTCATCTGAGGTCACCAGAGGTGAAACTATGAAATCATCGTAAACTGAATAGATAATGGGACGTGCCCCCAAATTGTGTCGTTTTGTGACCACCGAGAAGACAGAGCTAAATTTTTGTACCATTCCAAAGTAAAGTTATAGAAAACAACACATTTCTTTTCACGAGTACAACTCTGATGCATTAATAGTAAGTCTGCTTTTAATAACCAAATAATGAACATTTAGGTAAGGTGTTGTGACTATAGTTGGTTAGAAATACCTTTCGACCAATGTGTGTTGATGGTGTAGTGGAAAATGTTCGGTTTTTCATTCTGACGGCCCAGTTTTTGAATCTACCCCATGCAGGCACTCACCCTTCGGTTTTTGTTATTGTTTCTTGCCTTTTGTTGCTTACCATACTTAACACTCGCGTATGCAGGATTTTTTTTAACCGGGTGGGTGACTTTAATTTTGACAGGCGTCGAGTATAGCGACGTTTGAGAGAGAGTAACAATTTTCTTTTTCTTTCTTCAATTTGGGGTAGCGCGTCCCAACTTCCCCTCCCTGGATACGCTACTTATGTTGCTCGATTAAGAATAAATCAATTTGTGATGCGGAAGTTCAAGTTACAGAAAACGAATTAAAGTACTTATTATACAGAAATGTAGGGAATTGAGGCATCTTAGGCATTTTCAGGATAGTAGCGAAATCGCACTGGGGGCGGGGCCTTTGCCGCCAACCCCAAAATGGGGGTTCGACGGAAACCATCATTTCCCAAGTGTATAATGGTAATTATGAAATAATCGAAATTAGGGGGAAATTTTAAAGTAACAGAGTACTTCTGGAAAGTAAAATGAAGTAAACGTAACGAAAATAACATTATGGTTCACCATAAACGCTAATCTACCAATTATTAGTTCAAGTAATAAGGACAGTGTGCCTAGAACTTTTGCAAAACTCTGTACACCTTCTATTCTCCCAACACTCAAACCCGCTGCATCATGAAGAAATCGATTGGCCTTCATTCCAAATCAGGTTGATGAAAAAAGGGCAAACTGCGACTTATAGGTCAATTAAACACATACACAATGCTATATGGAGATCGTTATACTATGTAAAATGAAGGAAAACATTACTTAACTGTCTTTAAAATGATATTTTTGGCGTGCTTTGCTCGCATCCACCTCATAACCTATTCTAATTTTTCTCATCATATACTCTCTTTGAACAGTGTGTGTTGAGTTACTGGAAAGTCTCATCCAATCCTTACGACTATGCATCCTTCAACCCCCACACCGGCTGCACCATGAAGAAATCGCCTGACCGTTAGTCCGAATAACGGCGTTATAATAGACTTAATTGCATAGTTAAATGCTACGTAAAATGCCCTATTTTACTGCCCACAATTTTGTAAACACACAAGAGTTCCGAAAGCGTCTCCCCTCTTCCATGGGAGAGAGTTTTGGTGCTCCTACCGGGGATGCAGCGCTGTTGGGTCATTTGCACGTTTTCATCCCCTCCAATCGTGAAATTGACATTTGTACCCCACAGTTTTAAGATTATCCTTTCAAAGTGAAACTTTTTATTTGAACGTTCAAAGGAGAATCGCCTTTATTTCATAAGCTCACACACCTAAAAACTCATTATATGTCACACCAGGGGTTTGCAAGCGAAGGATGCACAAATTGGAAACTGTAAAAGACCACTTATTATTCAATTTACCTATCATCATAGACGTTTCACAAGCAACAGCCACGGGCCAGCAATGTTGATTTCATTTCAAGAATTTTAATTTTAGGGCTAAATTACTATCATGATTGCTTGCCAATTTTAGGGAAAAATTTCAGAACAAACACTGGCCTAGATGTGAGGTGTAGCTTAAATTGGGAATGGCACGAACAAAATAAATTTCTCAGTATATAATCTTTGGACATAGGAGTAGGAAGCTGTTCTCAACTGGGGAGCTGAACATTGTTTCGGACCGCCATGCTGGTAAGGGCTCCAAAGGGAGGGATGACCTCTTCATCTTAAGAAAATTTTGAGTATCTGAGGGTACTTATATGCAATTTGGTGTAAAATATTGGTCAAATTTTAAGGAAAATTACTGAAACATTTTTACTTGTTGTAGAGGTAACAAATAGGGGTCTTGTACTGGGCGGGGCGGATGCATACATCCGCCCACCCCATTTTAGTTCCCTGCCCCCTTCCGCTTCTTACGCCTATGTCTTTGGATACAGCTTGAAACTAAAACAATGTTTTCCGGACTAAAATGAATTACCAAATAAAAGCAGCCCATCTGAAACCCAAAGTGAAAAAAACGTATTATAGCCTAAGATCGTGTCACGACGTGATGTCATCGGCGGCACGATTGGTATACAAATAATAACTGTTTAGGAGTGTAACGGAATGAATTATTTCATGAGTTGAAAGATTGAACGTTCCATTCAACATGGCGGAGCCGAGTTGGCGGAGCCGAGTTGAATAGAACGTTCAATCTCTCAATAAATGAAATTATTCATACTATTGCACGAATGAAAAACTCATTAATTGTTTTAACACCTTATAACTTTGATCTAGTCGTGGGTTAAATTTGTGTTTTGGCGGTCACTATGGATTCGTATTTACGTACGTTTGTCCGTGCGGTAGGGTTTGACACTGCAGCCACTGACTGCTCGCGGATTTTTTCGTAGGACGGGGGGGGGGGTATATATTATTCATATATAACGCATTTTGAGTGGCTTGAGTGACCAGTTGAAGCCACCTCAAACACCAGCTGGCAGCCATACCGCTTCCATTTTTAAACGGCCTTTAACAAAGCAGTGCGTATATCGGTGTGCATTTTTCGTGATTGTGTTTGCTCCCGGCTGAAGTTAAGAGATAGTTTTTTAACTTTTGTAACCTTAGAATAAAGCTTTAAATGGCATTAGAAAAGCACAAAACCATGCGCAATAATCACAACTGTGGGGAACGTTCGTGGCTTTTTCGAAGTCCCCACATCAAAACTCCGAAGATACAATTACGTAGGGCATCTCCGGGCCTCCCTCTCTTAAATATGGAACGTGTAAACGGGAGTCATGGAAGAGATTTGGATAGAGTAATGGGCAGGGCCAGCAATCTGATGGGTGGTTGGCAAGGTGAGGAAACCTGGATCAAGTACATGCAGTAAACCGGCAGTAAAGTTTGCTGGTCCATCTCGGGATGAACTTACTTCTGAGCATGGATCCCACATGGGGTATTTGTGTGTGTGTATATATATATATATATATATATACACACATATATATACATATATATATATAGATATATATATATATATATATATATATATATATATATATACATATAACGCTGGATCCCAACTTAGGTCGACATCGTCTAAAAAGCTACCTTAGGTCGACATTCACATATTTGAATATAACTCTACGTGTGGTCATTGGAAAATTCATACAAAAATACCTTGATAAACTTAAACAGCGCCCGCAACAATATATATGGTATCTTTAATATGTGCGGCGTATGCACAAGTTTTAATTAAATATTTAATTTATTAAAATGTATTTCGCAACAATTTTGTGTCTCCCTAAGGTACATTTTTAGACGACGCTGATATAACACCCATTTTTTCACGTTCAAATATATATACCATGCGTTGTAAGTACGATGCCAGTATAAAGGGCTGGATCGTCTTTTAGGGACACAAAAGTTTGTTTTAAGGTGCTTGCAAGATTGGCAATTAGGGGATGGTACTTAAGCACAAGGGGTATACGCGTATTGGGGGTCAGAGCAAATACGTTTGGTGCGAAGACATTGGCTATAAACTATTGACTTTTTCAATTTCTGAGGGTGGACACTATCGAAATGTAGCAAGAGATGTTTGTCTGTGGGTTTGCAATATAGGGAAGTCGAGATTCCTGCGTAACAGGGATCTCATCGATTCCACTCTTGCTACATTTCGATAGTGTCCACCCTCAGAAATTGAAAAAGTCAATAGTTTACAGTCAATGTCTTCGCACCAAACGTATTTGCTCTGACCTCGCTGACTACGATCGTTCGGTTTCTTCCCTCACCGGTTACTTTCTAACGAACGGCTACCCCATCCACATTATCAAACAAGGTATACTTAAAGCTGCTTCAATTAATCGCCAGGACCTTTTATCCTATAAAATTAAAACCCCCAATACTCGTATACCCCTTGTGCTTAAGTACCATCCCCTAATTGCCAATCTTGCAAGCACCTTAAAACAAACTTTTGTCTCCCTAAAAGACGATCCAGCCCTTTCAGGCATTTTTTCCGACCCCCTCTACTAGCATTGCGCCAGCCCCCTAACCTTAGGAAACTTCTTACTTCCTCCAAATTACTGACCTTAGACTACGCCTCTAAGGGCAACACTCACTGCAACAAAAAACGCTGCCAAATCTGCAAGCATATCACGACTGAAGAACGTATCAACATCCCTAACATAAATTTTCCGATCATCCCTCCTAACCTTAATTGTGATTCCTGTAATGTTGTTTATATTTTCCTTTGTAATCTATGTAAAGACAAGCTCTACGTGGGTGAAACTGGGACCTCCTTCCGTCTAAGATTCAATAACCACAAGCAGTCAATCCGTGACAATACTCTTGGATTCCCAGTAGCAGAGCACTTTAACCTTCCCCACCATTCCATCGAAAATCTCAAAGTAATCCTCATTGCAAATAACTTTATTTGCGCAGAACAACGAAAGCGTACCGAACTTGTTTGGATACTGAAGCTTAAATCACACATCACCGGACTTAACAAAGACCTTGGTCTTCTAAATCAGTACACGTTCCAGCAAACAATTTAATCCCTACTTTTGTTTGTTATTACATGCAGCTTCTAGACTGTGCAATTATTGTACTCATTTTGCCTTAAAATTTCGCTGACGAAGGTCCCAGGGGGACCGAAAATTTCGAAATACATTTTGTAACTTTTATACTCCTAAAATCAACCAGTTATGCTCATTGTTGCATTTCTTTCTTTATTTTATATATATATATATATATATATATATATCATGGGTTTTCACTCATACATGGGCATGGGCTATGAATGTAGAGTTATAATTGGGCAGGTAGTCTTGTGTGAACCAGCTGAGCATGAAGGGGCCCTCGTAGTCTCATAGTGCTGTAATCAAGTTCACAAGGCGCCACGCTTGCTTCTCCCAAGTAGGGCCCACTAGGCGTCATCCTGAGATCAAATCTTATGGAGCCCACATGAGCATGACGTTCTTACTTTATGGGCCCAACAAGATCCTAGTGGGTAAATCTTAGTATTCCATAGGTTGTTTGGGGCCGTTTCGTATGGAATGAAAATGGACCACTCCATACTCAGTGTGTAGGCAGGATAATATCGTTGTATTTAGAGAAACCCTTGGCCGCAGCATGTTTTTTTTTTCATGCATACCCATAAGGGACTCCGTGCAAGGGTTACCTGTGCCATATTATGTAGATGTAGTGATCGTGGGCTTCCCATACGGTCCACTTGAGCCGAATCGTGAGCAATAATCATGTCAGTTTAGAAGATACATTTTTCTTTTCATAACGTACATTAAAACCAAATTTCATGAAGTTGTGGGCAATATACATGATTTCTAAATAGGATTTTCACATCATGCTAGCCCATAAAGAATATCACCTACCTGCGCCTCGAAGTAGATGATAACGGCCTAAATCGACCAATAAACTCTAGAAATATCCATAAGTAGCTAAAAAGTATGTCCTAGATCCTGCATTGGCTTTAATGAAATTTTGATATCCAAATCACTGAGTGGGGTCCATATGGGTCAGGTTATCTACGTGGGACCCATATGATAGTGCCCGAGTAGCCCCATGATTGCGACATATCCTGGGAATGCTTAAGATATTTTTCGGCTTGCACAACCTTTCCTGTTGATCTCAAAACATTCTGGGTTGAATCCAACTGGCGGGGCTCCTCACCCTACCTTGAACATGGGCCAGATTCTTACTGACTTGAGAACCTTTGCCATTGGTCCTTAGTCATACAGCCTGTCACTGCCGTAAAAGTGTTGTGTGCTATCCAGTTATATGGAGAGTTCAGTGGTACATCAGTAGTAGGCTTCATAGCGTAAAATCTATTCAGTGTCACATTTCAAACGAGAGGGAGGTAAAAGGGTCATTTCGAATTAACAAAAAAAAAGACCTGCAGCTTAGTTGTCCATCTGACGGATCTACTTTTACTGCCAAGGTGACAGCGTAAACTCTCAACACGTGCACTAAGTTACACAAGATGCACTGTGGCTGTGACCGTAAAACTCGAGACCATGAGGTTAACCCCGTGAGTTGGGGACTAAAGTAGAAACTGGGTGCTGTAAGGGTAACCGACTAGTAAGGTCACAGCAGCCACTCGGGGAGCAAACATCAGGGGAAGAGTGTTTCACCTGTGAGTTAAGGTCAACCGCTCTGATTAACCCTTCCAAATACACTGTTACAAGAAAACAAAGAAGTTAACTTACCCCTTCACCATTGAGTGTCAGGCTGAATATGCCCCTGTACGGTGGCCCTAGGAAGGATACATTCCAAGAGGAGGGATTCAAAGGACGAGGGGAGGCTCAAGTGACACAATATACACCTATAAAGACCTTATAACAAAAACCCCTAAGGGGAGAGGATACGTACTAGGTTTTCCATACCCCTGTCACTTGTCCAAACCCAGGGAAAACAGTGAAATTTTACCTTGGGGACATTGGGCATACTTGCTGGGTCAGTACCCTGAAGTTAATCCTTCACTGACACTAAACCTTCTCCAATGACTCTCAGAAAATCTTTGCCTTTTGAAGAGCATATGATCTTATCATATTTTACAGTCACAGTGCCATTGTTGATCACATCGAGTTGTGATCAACTCTGTAGTGTAACTAAACGTTGTGGCTGTTATTCGTATGCCACTTGCACAGGTAAGGCATTAAACAATTCAAGCTTCCAGCATTGCCAGAGAGCTGTTATGAAGCTATAGAGAGTCATAAGCAATGATTTCTGTAACATGCATGTTTTGCCCTTGCTATTCTGTGAAAAAAGTCTCGCTGATGGAATGCTATGTTGGCTGACTAAAATTTACACATATCAATTTCATGCATTGTATCTTAAAACTTAACGTAATTTACTATTCTTGGCGTACACGGTGATTTCATTTTCAATTATGTAACTTTTGTGGTTTACAAATTTCTTTTGAACTTTAAATTTCCACAAAAATTAGACTTCAAGACAATAGATGCAAATTAGATGGCATGGCATTTCCAAACTTTTCGAAACCTGTTTCTACCTCAATCATAACAAAAGCCAACCCCCCGCTCCTTAACTGCTAACTATGTCACCGATCTAAGTCAATTTTGCGATCCTACTTATAATCAGCAAAAAGTTAAGTTCAGAGAAAAGTAGATTGAAAGTCCTGCTTCTAAAAACTTTTCGCCGTCTGCAACTTTTTGGAAGCTATAATCAAGGTGACTCAGTCTGAACCAATATAGGAAAAAGAGTCGGTTTAATATTTACTCAGGCGAAGTTACCCAAAGAACTACATGCACTGTTAAAAATAGCTGTAAATGTACAGAATTTTTCAAACTACTTAAATTTGTGCACTTTCTATTTTACTTTAATATATTGTAATCTAACCAATATTCATGCTTTCAACTTTAAAACGAAACAGTTTATCAAGCTAATAAAAACATAAATAAAAATAAAAGTTAGATTTTCAAACAAAAAATTAATAAAATAATCAATTTAATCTTTAAAAGATACAGTTCTGTTATCTCTTAAGTCTCTTAATAGAATTACTTGCAAAGTTCTACCCCAAATAGGAAATTACATTAATTTACAGCTAGTATGAACAAGTAAATTTGTTGAAATTGTCAACACAGAACAGAGGTGTTTTTCCTCATTAAATCACAACTGCACGGTTCTAAGATGATCGCCTCGGTAAGGGTGATGTCCAATCAGCACAGAAAGTGCTTAAGCATTAGACTGGAGTTGTTTGTACAACACAAAAACTGCTTGACTGAGAAAAACGAGTACTTTTTGTGCTTTTTTGGAAATGAGAAATGTAGTATCCCTTGATATCTTAACAAAGGCGTGGTATATTGGGAACAATTTCACAAGCAGGGAGTTGCAAGTTGCAAGTAACAACTCCCTGCCACAAGCTAACAAAAGTTTCGCTTTTGTCGAGGGAATAAGTTAATCACTTTGACTGTCCTATTACCCTAATTGATCAATAAATATGTCCAAAAAGGGACGGGTATATTCCACTGCCCTGCCTGGTATGTCCTTTTATGGTGTTGTTCCATAATCCAGGCTGTAGTTGGGCCCATGTCTATGTGCTTAGATTCGTATTGGGCAAGTCTTATGTTGGGTGGTGGGGGAAGCGATTCCATGGACGATCTATCATTTTGATTTGATAATAAACTAGAACAACTGTATTTGCTTGCAAATACATTTTATTGTAGTGCTCGGTACAAGTGGTAGTTTGTTGTTATTCTGGGCATTTAAAAGGAAACTTAAGTCATGCAGAAGGTACAATTGGTGAAAAGGCTGCAAAGTGGAAGCTGCATGGCAGGGCGAAATGGTAAGTCTTTAGGGCCGAACTGCTCAACACATGGGGACAAATTAAGTGCCTGTAGAAGGTGAACTGGTAGTGGGGTGAAATGACCGTGAACATGATCTGAGGGGGAGGCGAAGCCAGGGAGCAAGGGCCCTTGCCCCCAAATATTTCGTAATATAGTTACTAACACTACAAAGTTGTGTATCCCACTCAAGAAAGCTGTGGTTAAAAAAAGGCCAATCTGGATGTCTAGAGAGGTACTTAGAGCAGCAAGGAAGAAACGTAAGTGCTGGCATCGTTATAGGGTCAGTAAGAATTCTGATGACTTTGCAGTCTACAAGAAGCAGGAACTCTTAGTTAAAAATTTGGTTATTGACACTAAAGCTAGAAAAAGCAATTGGCCAAGGAGGTAAGGTAAATCCAAAATCTTTTCATGCCTATGTCAGGTCTAAGCAGAAGGTTAATGAGGGTGTTGGGCCTCTCCAAGGTAATGATGGCACACTAGTTACTGATCATCAGGATCCTGATGGGATCCATCCTGCCATTCTCCATGAATGTTCCAAGATTTTGTCAGAAATATCTGTTAGATAATGGGTTACTCAATCTGTCACACTGTGGTCACAGTGTTGATGTCATTTACCTTGATTTCAAAAGCCTTTGATAAAGTTCCATTAGGTAGACTTATGGTTAAACTGCATAGGTTAGGCATCAAGGGCATATGTGCTGACTGGATAAATTCATGGCTCAATTTTTCATCAATGATATTGATAGCTCTCTCACATCTAGCATTAGTAAGTTTGCTGATGATACTAATTAGCTCTATAGGAAGGTTAGTGATAAGGATGATGCCTCACTACTGCAATAAGACTTGGATTTGTTATTTTCATGGTCTCAGACTTGGCAAATGTCTTTTAATGCAGATAAGTGCAAAGTCCTTCACCTTGGTCCTAAAAATTTCAGCTATGATTATAACATGAATGGTAGTGAGTGATGCTTGGATTGATCAGAGGAATTTCAGTAGTTTTAGTAAAGAAATTGTACTAAATCTGTATAAGCAGTTGGTACATGCTTCAGGTGTACAAAAGGTTCAATGTAATTCTCGGGTTTGAGGCCATTGTAAGAAGCTAGTTAAGAATTTTGCAAGGCTCGACATTAGGAAGTTCCTTGGGTAGTTAACTCCACATCTGTGCACTGCTTTAAACTCGTTTGGTGTTGGTTGCTTCTGTGTTTTAAGTAAAGGTTGTATGGACTTCAGGGCATCTTATGGGGCCATAGCCCATGTTAGCTAGTGTATGCAGGATATGTATGCTGAGAACGTCTGGGCACATTATACTTCACTGTGACGTAAAGTAACGCACAGCCCCGTTCGAGGGCTAGCCTAACTTGAATTGGCCGGAGTCTTAAGTTCCAGCTTTGAACTTAACTAAATTTTAATGCAAAAATACTGACACTGTAGCGTACATGTATCATACAGTACGTAACTTTAGGCCTAACGTCAGCCTAATTAAGTCTAGGCCTAGGCTATTTACCCTGACAAGGGAGTGGATGTTCCTGTAACATTACAGCATCATTTAAGCAGTCCTTTGAACTCAGGGCTCAAAATAACCGGCAGCACTGACACCCATGGCTGTCGGGCCCTTACTGATGCAGTGATGGCCGTGGTGCCCTCAGTCAATGTCCTATGAAATAACATAGCCGGCAGCCAATTTGCTCATTTTGGCTGTGCCATTTTTCAAGCTTATTTCGAGCCCTAGAACTTGGTAGGATTTAAACAGGTTACCAAAAATAATATTTTATTAATCTTCTCCTCTTCATCAAGTCTTTCAACAAAACCTACCTGCAATTCGTAGAATCTAACGTTTGTATCTTCTGGATTTGTATCACAGTTATCACAGGTTCTGTCAGTCTGTGACGGTTTACTTTGGTTGCGCAATCAGCATTTTTACAAGTTTCCACAACTCAAATTACAATTTCCTGTAGTTTATAGCTATTTCTTGGAAATTTCAATGAAGCTCTCTGCGAGGGTACCAACAGTTCTGAGATTTGGGAGCCTGTGTGTGTGGGGGGGGGATTCCACCGGACGTCCATTCATTGAAATCACCAAGGGGGACGGGGGCAAGCCATCATCATTGTAGTGTCAAATTCAAAAATTAACACTTAAGTACTTTTCAAGTAAAGGTTGAAATTCTGAAAAAGTGGAAACAATGTAGCTCACTTTCACGGATTAATACTCAATCGTCAAGGCATGTGTTAGATTCAAGGTGTCTCATTCCTAAGTACGCGGTACAATGTTTACATGTTGCAAAGATGACGACGTTCGAACAATAGAAAGAAGGCGGGGCTTATTCGATATGTAGGCGTGTTTACATGCGAGGATGAAATGAAATGCCTTGAATGTAAACACAGCCCAATCGTCGAACTTCGATTAAAATTTTCTATTTTCATTCCGCATTTAATATATCAGTATTTTCAAGTGTGACCTGCCTTGTGATAGCATTGTAGACCACTGGCGTGAAAAACATGTACCTCTTGTGCTAATACATGGAAGACATACGTTTTTCAAAGCGATCTACTTTTCTTCCCATGCAAAGGGAAACCAGTGGTCCGGGGGATATTTGCATATTAGCAAGTCTGAGAACTCTGGATTTCTCTGCGCAGCGAACCTATTAACTTGAAACCCAGGGAGTTTAGTGTATCGCAAGAGCAAATGGAAAACATGTACCGATCAGCCAAGTAGTTGATCGGGGATGGCATAAATGCCAATATTGTAGCGCGCATGCGCACTACAATAATGATAGCTGCTGTAGATTTTGTGGAGTGGAACATATTAATGTTGGGGTAGGCTGAATCCCAAGAATGTCCACCAATCCAAGTCATGTTTAATTGGGACCACCTAAGGTACCGTAGGCCGGCGCAGGCGGAAGAGGAGATTAATCATCAAAAGTAATAAAGAAAATAATAAACAGGGACACAGGAAGAAAATGAGAACGAAAGTTTCCCATTAGCTTTTTAACAAAATCAAGCAGTTCAAGAGCAAACTTGTTGAATTCTGTATCATCTAAACATTAAATTCCCATAATGTTCCATCACAATTTTCATTAGACACAGAGGGTAGCAACATCGCTGGGGAAAATTCTGAAAATTTGAGATTTACCGCAAGTTAATATGCGGAATATGGCAATCCAGAAGATATATTCACTCAAACCCGAGACGACTTTAACTCTTTGCCACTGTGAAAAGTGATGTAACATCTCCGAGTCAGTGGTGGGGTCAAGGGGTAGGCCCCGAAAGCTCCTTAAGTAATTAAAAATGGGGGGTACTTGCTAAGCTTGAATCAGCTTCCAGCTGGCTCATAAACTATCATTGGAAGTAAACCAAGCACATCACAAAAACCGATAAAATTTCGAAAGAGAATCATCAGACGAACAGCTAGTTACGAAGGGAATATGCGAGGAAGGAGGATTTATAATCAGAGAGCTGTTACGTACAACTCCGTCCCCAGTTTAACCGAGGAACAAAGGGGATTAAACACAATGTTTTGTTGTAAAATGCATTCATAAAACAGTTAAAATATACTAGCTATAACGGAAAAGAGTGCAAAAAGCGCTGAAAAGCTTGACAAACTTTTTGTAACGAGTGATAATAGATTAACTCATCTGTAGCACTTACAACTGATAATTTTTTATTCTTGATGCCCGGTCTCTACGTGTCCATTAAACTATATAGGTGGGACAGTTGGAGCTTTACCTGTAGTTTTTGGAAGGACATTTAATGCGCCAAAATAATTTCGAGCATAATGTGCATTCTCCAAACTGCGATAATTCCGTATAGTATTATTTTGATAATGGCCAACAGGAGTGGAGGGTGAACCGTGGGGTGCATAATTGAGCGCGAGGTGCTCTAAAACTTTGCATTAGGACTAACTACTTTCCATGATCAAAATCACTCACAGGCTTTACAAGAAGACACGAGTGTCAAAACGTGTCTGCTAGAAAAGTAAGTCTGAGTTAAGAACCCACTCATCGGCAATGCTTTCAATTTTCTTTAAATGTGTGTTCAAAAGAGGAATGGTAAACAGGAAAAGAGCCATGCCCCCTTCCTTGCATCCTTGCAGTTAAACCTGTGTTCTTCCATAATCTCTGTGTACAAGAACTTGGGAAACTATTGTAGTGAAGGAAAAAACAAGTATTGTTTAATTACTGTATTGGTACTTTGCCAATGATTTGTGGTACAAAACAATAAAAACTGGTTACATCCATGCATCACTGATTCTAAAGACCTCACCCTAGCCCTACACAAATTCATAAGCAAAACTCCTTTGGTAATTTCAAATTCATGTTACAAAATTCTTTGATGAGTATGATACACTATTTTTACATAGTCATCCTGTTAAAACACATGATGTTCATGTAAATGCTTACGATATACCTTGCGCATGCGTACCTGTACATTGTTTTGTTCTTTTTTTCACTTTTGGATTCCTTGCCGAGGGTAAAAATCTATGCAATCGATGGCGAGTGTATGTGTGTTTGCGTGTGTGTTGTGTTTGTGACGACTAGGTAAACAGGAACAATGGATACTTTTCACACTTAGTAGATAAGTTTATTACATTCAGAGGAAGGGCTCTGTTGTTTTTGGTGTTTATGATCTTTGACTTAGGTCGGAGACCATGTTAGGTCACCAGTGGTAAAATACCAAAAACCTTGTTCACACGATATTTCAAGGTAGGAATCATGGGTACTTTCCATACAAAGCATGTGAATGCGTTACAATCGGAAAATGAATCCTAATACCTATGACAGAGGTCAAAGGTTATCTGAGGTCACTGGAGGTAAGTTTCCAAAAACTTAGAAATTCCTCGTAAACGCAATATGTCAAATAAGAATGATTGATACTTTTCTTGTTCGTTATACGGATTTATCATACTCAAAGGACGAGCCTTATATTTGTGAGGTCACCAGAGGTCAAAAACTAAAAACCTCATAACATTATATTATAAGATAAGAATGATAGATACTTTTCATACTTAGTGTGCAACATTATCATATTTAGGGAAAGAACTTATTTTGGTAGAGGTCAGTGGTCATGTGCGGCACCAGTCTTTAAAAATCAAAAGCACTGTAAACATAATACTTCAAGTTAGAAAGTTGGATATTTTTCCTACTTGACGTTTGGATGCGTTACAGTCAGCAAACGAGCCCTACTGTATGTGGTTATTTGAGGTCACCGGAGTTGAAACAATGAAAATCTTGGAAATTGCCGGTGAAAGCTTCAGCTCAAGATGCAAATGATTCTTGATACAGGTTTTCAATTTTGAGAGGAAGAATCTATGGTTGTGGGAGGAGGTCAGAGCTCACTAGAAGTCAAAACTGATATCGTAAATTTTATTTCTCCAGACAGGAATCATACATAGTTTTCATAATTAGCATGTGAGTGCATTATTGCCAGCAGATTAACTCTATTGTGTTTTATGGAGGTGAAAGGTTATCTGGGATCATTGCATAACAAGTTGTGAAAACCTGGTAAACTGCCTACAAACATATTTTAAGCAGGTCATCAATGGTACAGCTGTATACTTAACATAAGGATACCCCATATTGAGTAAACGAACTACATCGGTTTGTGGAGGTCAAATGTCATTTGCTATCACCAGAGGTCAAAAGGTATTAATTTCCTAAATATGGTATTTCATGAAGGGTAACCTTGATAAACCTTATCTGAAACACCCTTTTGCAAATTGGCTAATAGCTAACATTTCCAGCTTTGTTTGAAGCTGCTCAAATTTGCTGAAACCATTTAAGTCAGTGTTTGCTCTCACTATTGCAAGGCTCTCTGATGGCTTGTTATTATGTCTTGTCTTAATTCAGGGTTGTTCCTCTTTTTGACAGAGGATTCAGGTTTTAAATTTCCCTGCAGTAGGAGGCAGCTAATAGGACTTTCCTTGGAGAACACTTGGTGCTCAAATCGTGTCAATTTGAAACTCTGGAAAGTGAAAGAAGTATTTAAAAAGCATTTTTAGAGGGAAGGAATCACCATGCTTTTTGGGCTTTTGGTTTTCCATTTCTTCTTTACCGTCTTTTGTTTTCCTTTCTCTTTTTTTCATTTTCGTTTTTCTCATTTTTTCTTTTTCCTTGTGGGGCACCCTTAATTTTGAGTAACTTACTGATCGCTTCTTTTGGTAACTATCATGACCGCTAGGTTGTACCTTGCGTGCTCGACGTCTTCTTTCAAATTCAAAGCTTATTCGTTACATAGTCAACAATCTCGAAACCAAAACCGTCTTCGAAGACTCGGTAAAATGCTTTCCCAATAATGTTAAATGTACGATAAAGATTAACCTTCACAAGTTCATATACCAGCTAGTGCTTTTAATGTTGAAGTATATGATTTTCTTGCTATGTATCTCCAAAACCTTTTCCTCCTTTTGAGTCATTTCATTATTTTTCTTACTTTTTTTCTCTCTTCTTCTTTCTTATTTGTCTCCTTTTTTTCTTTGTCGTTTTTGGTTTATTTCCTTTTTTCCTTATCTTTCAACCCCGGGGACGCGCGCCCAACAAACCGTCCTGGATACGCTCCTGCTTAGGATATAGATTTTTCATAATGGTAGGAAGGTTTCCAACGTTTTGGTGGAGATCAGAGGTCATTTTGAGGTCACCACGGGCCAAGGGACGAAAATCTTGAGGGCAGGATATTTTAAGATAGGAATGATGGACCCCCTGCACCGCCTAGGACAGTCCGGCAATGCCCAACACCACCGAGCGCCACCCGGCATTCCCTATTCAAATGAAAAACAAACATTGACTAGGGCTGCTTCCTCGGCAGGAATCATAGAATTCCCGTTCTGGTATTTACTATCCAACGATTTGATTGCCAAACCAGTATTAATGCATACGAATAGCCATATTATGAAACGTCCATCTAGCATAGAACCACTACATTGACATAGGTTGATCAAAACGGAAGACTTATATTATAGTAGTTATTAAATACTTGTTATGACCGTTTGAAACGCTTGTTCTGGTATTCGTGAGAATAGTACTCATCTCGTACTCACAGATTTTGAAAAGTAACCGTTGATGGTAATGCAAAACTTAGTACTCGTACTCATTTAAAGGACTTGTACTCCTATTCGTGCTCGTACTCACAGCAAGAGGCAATGCGCCTATAATGGTACTCTATAGCCTTGTACTCACATTGCATTGGAGTCAACGAAACAGCGAAACCTCGACAATTAGAGGAAGGAATAATACTGGAAGAAACAAAAGATTAAAAGCAGATAATTCTACCTTGTGAAGTCGGTGGAGGTAGTGAATACAAGTTCCCTTTACAATTTACATAATTATATTCTACGTTAATGAAGTGAAAATATTGTAAAAACTTATTAAGTTTTATAGCCATGACGGTTATTGTTTACTTTCTTTGAAAATTTCATCTACAGGAATACGAACAGATATAATTGCACGAAATGGAAGATAATATTCAACCAACAGAATCAAAGCCGAACTAGGATCAACGTACAA
The DNA here is from genome assembly GCA_029531755.1 of Holothuria leucospilota. Taxonomy (NCBI): domain Eukaryota; kingdom Metazoa; phylum Echinodermata; class Holothuroidea; order Aspidochirotida; family Holothuriidae; genus Holothuria; species Holothuria leucospilota. The sequence continues at coordinate 34,497,187 of CM055969.1, read as the reverse complement.
GCATGAAATCCAGCGGACCTAAGAACTGACATGTACTTTTTATTGTCTTCCTTGCTTCAGCACAACACGTAATTGAAATCAAAGTAAACATTCTACAAGAAACATTTATCTTATAAGTTTTGCATAACAGCCTTTAGTGCTATAAGTATAATATTTTTTGCAGAATTTCGTAAATGTTTAAGCACGAGCTGCTTAATGGCTAGACGATGGACATAGCATATGTGAAGGCCTCGTAGTATGTCACGTCATGCTGCAATTATTAAGAGACTGATTATGAGGGTCTCTCTCTCAAAAAAATAAAGACATTCTACGTAATTTCATCTCTTTGCAAAGAAATACATAAGCATATGCCAGTGCCTGCTGCTGCCAAAACTATTGCGAAACACTTTTTGGTTTTGACCTACGTATTCATTGCAATAAACATTGTCACTAGTAATATATCACGTACTCTTTCATCTGAATTCAGCTTGTAGACTTTTGACAACTGAAGGTGCCATTGCCATTAACAGGGTTTTCGGAAACTTCTCATCATTGCAGAGCTGAAAGTGATACCGCCTACATTTCGGCATCTGCCAAGTGTATGAGTTTATCCTAACTCTTCCAAAACTTTAAAACTATTTTCGAAGAACTTTCTTCAATTTCCAAATTATTAGGGGCTTTTACACCATCACACCTGGCTCCTTAGACTAGCCCGAAAGTTTTACTAGTACTATAGGTAACCAATTAATCTATATCTTAAATACAATTCAAACCTGTAATGAGCAACAATTTCCTCTTTAATTAATTATGTATGATCGCATAACAAATTTTGTTTCATTTTATGTATAAGTGGCAGAAACTTTTCTGCTTTGCTAAAGAGAAATGTTGGCAAAAACCGCTTTTCTCATCTAATCACTTATTGTTTAGCAGTTCTGTATTATGTTGATATACTCACAAATATGTCTCAGAACAGTATTTAGGTATTTGGAGATTTTTTTTATTACAGATTGTCTGAATTCGTTGATAACCCTTAATTACTGGGTAAATAAATGATGCACGGTGAAAACATATCCATGACATGAACATTTTATTTACTTTTATTTTGCCAGACTTCAGGACAGAACTTTTCCACATAAATAATTACTGGGGATGGTGTGGTCTACACAAAAATATTCTACTTTCAAACATTTCGTAACTTTTTTAAGGTGCATTAATTGCACATGTTTTAAGGACAGACACTAAAGGATACTTCCGACATAAGAGTCCAATTCTCTGAGAATTGCACTCGGTATGATTTGTTTGCGAAAATCTCGTAAAGGGTATAATAAACCCAGTATGCAATATAGTTTGGAGTTTTGTTTCCTGTCAGTGTATTTGTAACAGTTCACAGTGGCAGTTCCATGAATTTGTTTTTATACAGGGCGGTTCCTCAGGAGAGGCACAGTATGAACCAAAGTGAAGATGTAGGGTGATGTTAGAAAAGTTACTATCCCAAGTATTCTGGATCACATTTGTCTAATTGCAATTTAAATTTTTTATCTCACTATGTCCACCTTCTGCGAGCACTGGTAGGCTGTCGTAGAGACCATCGTCCCCTTAAGTTTTAAGTGATCAGCAATTCCTCATGCGTACAACCATTGATCTGTGAACTGAGAGCACTACCGATTCTGTTCTAGTTTCTCCTCTTAGTCTGACCTTTAATCTTTTCCTGGAATTCTTCTTTGAAGACAAGTAAATGGGAGACGGCAGTAATAAGACGAATAACTCAACCCAGAACTAAATTACACATTGAACGCCTTTAGAATTTTCCCTCTTTGCTCTTCCATTTGTTGAAAGTGAAGGGGGGATAGGCGGTTTACTATCTGACGTTACCAAGTCGGTGAACTGTTATATTTTTTAAGGGAAAAATACCCGATCATGCATTCATGATATGAGCAAAAGCTTTCATAAATTTTACTCTTTTGGAGAAATGTGAGTCGTTCTGAAATTTACAATTAAGAGGTTTTATCAAAACCAACTAGACCGGTTTCTGTTCTTTTGCTCTATACGGCGGAACTTTATTAGTAGTAGCCTTTAAACATTGGCTGGGTTCGGGGATGGAAAAGACCTCAACGAAAGAATCAGTAGCAGACTCGGGGGAAGGGGGATTAGGGGCTAGTCCCTACTCTTCCCTTGCATGGAGTTGCACTCGGCGATTAAGTACGCTTTTTCATCACTGCGTGTTTACCTTGTAATCTTCAGACCATTATTAATTCTAAGGGGTTTGCAAAATCCAAAAATATTGCTGGAAGATTCAGTGGCATGGCCAGATTATTAAGCTGTCCCTAAGAATCCTAATGTCAGATCAGCTACCTGGTTAGGCACTCTTTCCCCCAAACTCCCACTGACTTAAACAAAATAGTATTTCCTTAAATAATTAAAACCACGCCTCCTTCAGCCCCTACACAGAACTTTATGAGAACTGTTTTTCGGCCTATTGACTCAGATGGTGTGTAGTGTTTGTTTTCTGCCAGGTTAATAACGACACCAAGGATGAGAGGTACATCTGCTCATGAGCGGTCGCTCTGGGGGCAAGTAGGGATGAGGGTTTCTTTGGTGGAAGTATCCCCACCACGGGGGCAGAACTCCACTGGAGGCATTTGTTGAGGCGTCTCCTTTTCCACTTGCAGTTGGGACATTTTAAGTTTACAGTACTTCCTTTTAGTGACAAAGCTTCAAAAGTGCATGATTGTTGCAGTTTTCCGTTAATGTTCAAGAACGCCTTATGCCCTGGCCTATAACGTTGATAAGGGTAAAAGTAAATGAACTTCGATGGCGTCTGTTTCGTTAACTGCTAAATGGAGCAGGGGATCATTCTCTCTCAGTTTGTGAATAACAAAATAATTGAGACACCCTGAAAACTTTAAACAAGGAGTAAGGTACGGAATCCTCTGTGACGTACTGTCTTAATTATACATTACTACGTCATGGAGAAGCTAAGTATCCAATAAAAAATGAAGCTACTTCTTCGTGCATGTCGTGCTAAAACTTGCTAATTACAAGATGAGTGACCTGGATTTGTATATGTCAATTAACATTATGCTCGAGAGGTACTTATCTGGAAGATGACACAGTTATGTGGTTAGGGGCTGACTAAAATGCTTTTGAAATGGCGATATTTTCCTGTTTTGCAAAGAATTACTAAGGTAGACCATGGGCAAGAGGCACCTCATAGGCACCCCCACCACAACTCTCCGACCCAATATTTTTTGGAAACATTATGGTCCCCTGAACACGAAATCAATTGGATTCAAAATGGCTGCCAACAACAAAATGACGGCAAAATTACGAATAATTTGTATTAAATAATAATAAAGAAAATATTCTGAAAAAATAATTTTGAGGCATCGGCTCTTAAAGGTTGTCATATTTTATGACCAAAATTCCAAATTAATTTTTGAGACTGTATTGGCGACGTCCATGGCACATATCAAGATCAAGTGTGTCAAACATAGTTTTCATAAATATTTCAATATATTATAATTATTATATGGGCTTTCATTTTGCTATTTTTGCCATCTTGGTTGACGTGGAACCTATAAAGCATGTCCAGAAAAAAATGTTTTGAATATTTATTTCAGATGATGGACAGAGTTTTAGGTCTACATGTGTTAACAATATTTTGTAAGGATTATTTTCCTTATTATTTTAAAATTTTGAAAATATACCACCGGCAGCCATTTTGCTCCTTCTGACATCTCGGTTGACGTAAATTTCAACAAAACTGTTTTGAAGTATACGTTTGAATTATTTGGCTAAAAATACGACATTATTTAAAGAACAACTGTCACAACTATAATTTTTAGAACTATTTTTCTTTTTATTAAAATATATTGAAATTTTAAATTTAGCGGCCATTTTTCAATTTCCGCCTTCTTGGTTGACCCGGATCTTGCAAAACAAAAATGTCCAGAAAAGTAATTTGTGACTGTTTATAACAGAACATGGACACAGGTTAGATTTACCTGTGACAAAAGTATTCTTAATGATTATTTGTGCTATTGTAAAATATTGACATTATGTATTGCATTTCAGGCCATTTTGCTTTTCCGCATTTTGATGGATCTGAATTCCAAAAGAAACATTTTGAAAAATAATTGTGGATTGATTTTTAAACAAATATGGCCAGATATTAAAGGCAACTGTGTCAGAACTTTTTTTAATGATTATTTCTCATATTATTTTTTTCACATTATGATCGTTATATTTGCAGTCATTTTATTATTTCTCGGTTGATATGGGCTCCTGCATAAAATATAGGAGATTATGCTTCAAATTTTATGTACAATCTCTTATAAATATACTAAGGGTTTTCAATCGAGATGTAATTTTAATGACTATTTTCTCAGATTTGTTTGCATTTTTTAAATTATTTTATTATTTTTGTGGGGAATTTTTACTGTATTGTTTTTACTTCGTCCGTGCTTTTCCGCCATATTATCTGACAATTACTCTTGTGCCAAGGATTGTAAAGTTCAGCTTTAATTATAAAACATGAACTTACATCATTATGACGGGGGAATGGGGAATTTGTTATATTCATACACAATTTTTGGAAATATTTCATTCAGTTTGGCGGCCATTTTATTTTGCCGCCATCTTGGCTAACCTGAACCTCGCCAATACAGTCCCAAAAATTAATTTTGGAATTTTCGTCATAAAATATAACCACATTTTAGGAGACAATGCCTCCAAAATATTTCTAAGAATATTTTCTTTATTATTATTTAATACAAATATTCATAATTTTTGCCCTCATTTTATTTTTGGTAGCCATTTTGAATGAGTGAGACCCAAAATATTTACTGTTTTTACCTTATTTTGTGTTCAGGGGACCATAAGGTGTCCAGGGACCATAAGGTTTCCAAACAATAATGGGTCGGAGGGTTGTGTTGGGGGTGCCCGTGAGGTGCCTCAGGCTTATGGCCTAAAGTATATTACATTGTTCTGATGCATCCTAAAGTTTCATTTGTCTTTGAGGAGCATTTTGTTGAAAAGGGGATAGGAAAGTGAGTGCCCGCCCGGTTGTTACAAGTCATAGGGTGACAAGTCCAGCACCTGCAAGACTCCAATAAGCAAAAAGGACAAACATATTCAATCAATTTGGAACGGTTAAAAGTTGGACAATCTGAAAACTCGCGCCAAATTCAATCTGAGTGCAATTGAGACAGAAGAAAGAACCGATTTAAGAAATGTGAGAGCCTATTGATCTATCTTTCCATAACGATTGTGAGTTGGGTAGAACAAAAAGCTATTCTCCTAACTGCATGTTTAGTACATGTGATAGTTGTGACAAGTATTTACTGTAATGAGTATTTGGAGATTAGCTACAAGTTTCATAATACTGTACACCTCTTTATAACCAGCTCAGATCATCAAGAGTTGTCGCGATTTTGTATGTAAACCCTGTCAGGGACCCCTCAGGGGGCGTTTAGACAAAAACGTTCTCAGGAGAATGGGCAGTCTTATTTTACGACTAATTCGAAGACACCCTACGTCTTTTTCGCTCTTCGGAGAGATAAGAGTTTGTGTCTTTTCCTTTCAATATAAATACGTCCTTTCTTATAAACAAGTCCGTCCAAAATTTTGTTTACTTCATTCTTAGACTCTGAAATCATGGAGCTGTGAAGTAAAGCCATCTTGAAATAAGTGTACGACAGACGGGCTTCAAAAACGACTCTTAAAATAGTCCAGTCTTGTTCGTAACCGGCATTGTATTGTCAAGTTTGCTCACATAGTACTGACACCCATCTGGACTTGGAACCACAAAGAAAGATACTAGGCCTATTTTCACTTCACCAGACCTATAAAAATGTATTTGGACTTCATTAAAGAATTGAGCCCACGCGATTCGCGAATCAAAGAGAATGGAGTTTTGTTTGCTTTCTTTAAAGAACCAACAGTGGTTGAAGTGATAACAGTGAGCACATCTCGTCACAATAGCTCTTGAAATGTTACAGAATAATGAGTAAGATTACAAAGGTACAAAGTCTATCTGCCTAGGTAAGTGTTGCCAATAGACTTCTTTACTGCAAGGTAAGAACCAAATTAAAGTAGATCGGGTATGATCGTCCTTTTATCCGAGAATACTCAAGACTCCAGCCTTTCTTTATCCTCCCTGAGAATGTTTCGGTCGAATATTCCAAGGTTATATCAGAGGATATAAAAGAACAAAATGTCGAAAAGGCATCGTAAATGTTATTTTTTACCTGAATGTTAGTAATGAGGTACACTGAACATCTAAAGTACTGAGAAGGTTCGAAGAGATTATATCCCAGCCAACATTCCCAGGTGGGTCGGTCCCATCTGGGCCCCTCCTTGGCTACATGCTGGGTCCCAACTGGGGCCAATCCGTGTTTGTCAGGTGTTCCCAAGTGTGTCCCAACTGGGCTAGCCTTGCTGAGGTGGAGGTGGGTCCCACTTGGGGGCCAACTGGGTTAGCCCAGTTAAGCTGGAGGCAGGCAACGTTGGGCCCCAGCTGGGTTAAGGCGTCAAATGAGCTTGTCTAGTTGAGCTACAGGTGGGCTCGGACTGGGTTAGGGCATGTTATGGGCTTTCCCGACTGGGAAAGTTGGGTCCAAGGTAGGCTGGGTCCAAGGTAGGTACTCCTGCATCTCATACTTGCAAACATTCAAGAAATTGAATAATGCTAGGTTGTCTTTTCTTTTCCATCATTGTATCCATTTTGCTTGTCCACCCTTGAGAGACTAGGGGACTTGATGTATAATCACACCTGCAGACACTGTTTAGATACAAATTTGTGTGAAAGTTTCAACTTGCAAAGCCTCTTGGATCTGCATGTGAACTGTGCATGCCTGAGGTGTTTAATAACCATCACAGAGAATATCTTCGGGAATAGAACATATTTGGTTCACAGATCCACATGCTTTAGAATAAGTGGCGGTGTACAATTCATTTCCTCCCTTGAAAAATAAAACGCAAGTGTGCTACACTACTGTCAACAAGGTAAATACTCCAGTGCACTTCAGATGAACATTTTGTTACATACACTCCTTCATTCTTCCACGGTCGCAGTCTGTAAAGCCGCGCCACATTAGAGTTGGAAATGCCCAGAAATCTGTCAAAATGATGTAAATTGTTCTTGATTCAAGGTAGTAATGAAACAGAATTCAACTACATATACGTCCATGAAATATGTTCTCAAAATTATGGCAGATTATGGGAGCATGCATAAGTCATCCTATAGAAGGCAGCACTGCAAATTTCTCTTTTCTTCCCCTGCAGTGGCCTGCACACCTATTCTTTCTTTGCAATTTCCAGTCCTGAGGAACATGTATCCAGCGACCTGTAACGTATCCGAATGTTCAAGTTGAACAAATGGCTGGCCTGTATAAATAAGAACTTGAGCCTTGCAATGAATTGCTACAAGTCTTCCTGTTTGTTACCACCGTCACTGAGACCTGTCCTTGCACAAAATGCAAAATACACGCTTACTACACACATGAAGTAGACTGTTAGTTGCTTCACATAGCTGCTACTGCACCTCATTTGAAAAGGTCTGTACAAAAGGCTTCACTATAGCCAAAGACAATAGACTTCCTGCTTGGAAATTACAGTAGGCATCCCTACACTAAGGCATCCCTACACTAAGACATCCCTGTGTGACCACCTTGGTTCATGCATCAATAATTCGAAGATGAGTTACTTTGTCTATAGTCATGATGAGCACTGTGCATAATCAGTGTCGGGCTACCTGTACTCTACAGCACTATATAGAATACACTTGTCGAAAGGAAAATTCTCATGTAAGAACACTGGCTGGCAGTTAACTGAAAGTTCATACAGCTACAGCAAAGGAAGACCTGTTTTACTTAAGGCTCTTAACCCTTTACAGAGATAGATAAAACCGACCTTAACAATGACTCGATGAGCAAATTTTAAGGAAAATGATTCCGTGGCCAAGGAGCAATAAAAGCCAGCAATGGGGATGTCACAAAATAAATCAGTTATATTACAGACTTGAAAGCCCTTCAAAAGCCCAGTCATAGCCCAGATACATCGACAAGTTTAATTCTATATAAAATGTTTAAGATAAAATACCCAGGACATACATCTACTGAAGCAAAAACAATTTATCACATGAATAAAATTATTTTTTCTTAAATGTTCCTAATTGGGCTCGATCTGGGAACCAGCTGGGCTCAAAAGTTAGGTTAGACCATCTTTAGCCACGCTAGAGCCCATTAAACCACCTAAATTTTAAGATTAACTTAGCTGTAACTACATATGACTACCTTTAAGCTAAAGGTGTCAGTGCCACAAAAAGTCAGCAAAAGGAATTTTAGGCGAGTGAAAAATTATTCATACGGGAATGTGTTTCCCCAACTACCCCCCAGCTGGGCTCCACTGGTTTAGAAAGCCGTCAATATCTCAGCTCTAGCCCAACAATGAAACCATGCGTTATTTTTGCAAGAAAACTTTCATGAGTATGATCATTTTATGAAACAGCAGAAGTTTTTGTTTTTCAATTGAAAGCACTTATTTCCAAACGTGCCCAGTTATGCATCAACTAAGCTATTGCTGGGCTCCACAATGTGGGCAAGCCAAGCAATATATCAGCTAAAACCCGGAGAAAAATGAAATCGATTTCGGACAAAAAGTTACAGGAATAACGGAAAAAAAATCTTTTCACATTCCCACCCACCCATAGGCACGTCTGGGTTTTCCAATGCACCAATATCCCAATTACATCCGTCAGCTCACCTAAACCCAACTGGGGCCAGCTGAAGCCCAGCTGGGGCCCAGTTGGTCATGTTGCCTGGGTACGTAATGTACAGTAAATTGCATATTCAAAGTAACCTTTAACTGTTAACAAAAAATTCACTCAGCATCTAACAAGCCAAGTGTAATCATCTCCCGCTAGCTTAAGGAAGGTCTCAACTGTTAGAGCAGAAAATGTGCTTGCATGTTCCTTCCATCCCATTGTGATTTTTTTTACTCTTAAAACCGAGTCTTTTTAACTTGATTGCTAATACTTTAAATTCAAAGTTTTGATTATCGCATGTAGTGACATTCTTGCACGCTACCAGTGCAGCATTTGGCACTGAACAAGGGCTTCTACGTGCCGTAAAGTTTGACTTTTCAAGTGTTTTTAATTTCCGACGAGCCTACTTTAAATCCGAGGTTTATTAGCTATAGGTAAAGTTGCTTGCTTAACAACATCAAACCATTAATAACTAAAATGCGTGGCTTTACTGTGGTACGTCACTTCAACAGGTGTTTTGTGGATCTAATAGACATCTTAAGAAGGAAACGTTCACCGTGGATTATAAATGCGTTCATGCTACATGTAACACAGCTCTGGGGTCAATACAAGCCATAGAAAAGCTTGCATATATTAAGCCAAAAGGTTTCAGATAAAAACACCTTCAGTTTTTTCAGTTAAACATTTTCTGCATACACTACACAAATATACACAAATGAAGAAACTGGATATTCGCTGTTAATTTTAGGTTGATTCGTAAATGAAAAGTAAATTACTGGCTAGTCCACTTCCTGGTTCTAAATCACTTGTGTTCAGGGCTAATGTGTAAGCAATTGCATCTGCCTGACTTGCTGTATCTTTCTTCGACATGATGGTCTGACAGAATGCCCCCCATCGGGTTGTGACTGGGTCAGTTGTGTCCCACGTTTGGTCTATCATATCACCTCCAGGTGCAGAAACTGGGTCAATGGCCCAGCTGCAAACGTCATAAACATTTTTTGCCCATTCCTACAAAATAGAAATAAGGACAAAGATGGACAATTGAATGATTTAAGCAGTAATATCAGTTACAGCCAGGTATGAATAATAAGTGAATCGAGTGTTATGGGTGGAAAATAACAAAACCGTAAAAGTAAAGAAGGGTACAAAGAAATACAGTGAGAAATGAAATCAAGAGCTTCTAGTATAACGTGAAACCAGCCTATTTTCATTCCACTACTTCAGCTCCAGGCTGCAATGCTAATCTTAACCATTACTGATTGTTTTGGAGTTATGTAACTGTTTACATGTTATTTTCTAACAAAAAATATGAAAACCTTCAGGATCTGCCTAACAATCCTGGATCCCATCGATGTTTTCACACTCCCTTTGACTCTGTACCACATGAAATGAACAGAGGTGCAAAGTATTTCAACTTTATTCCCCTCTGTGACAATATCTTACCTGGGGTACTTGTTACAAAAAAAAATCTCTTTGTATTTAACTGTAAACATTCGTCAAAATGCTAGGCAACAGTAATTAACAGTAGTGAATATTAAAAGGAAAAGCGAAACTAAGGGTTTATCCAATGAATTTCCAGATCGCTTTAAACATTCTTTTACGGATTAAGACATATTAACTGAATATTACTTTAACACTTGACTGATAGTAAATTGGGATTTCTTCTAGCATTAAATAACCAATGTTTGAATAAAGTTTGACATGGAGGGACAATTTTATCTCTCACGGTTTAAACAACGAATGCTACCTATTAGAACTCTATATAAATCACATGCACATAGTGGATTTACCTGGTCCATGTACCAGTGAGATATTGACATTATCGGGATGAGTTGAATCCCTACAATGCAAGCATGACGTTGAGGAAACTGATCTGGATCACACTCCCAGTTGAGGGTATAGTAAAATATACCGTCTTCTTGCAACTGCCCGAGAACGCCATAAGTTTGTAGTGGTTCTGGGAATATATGCCGATTATTTTCACGAACTGTCCAGTAGTATCGAGTGGCACGCAACTCGGTGGCAGTCATTAGCCGACCAAATGCCTCCATCACTGGATCTTTCATTGATGCCCCGAGTGCACCAAGAGCATGGTAGCAGTTGATTGCCTGATGAAACAGAAAGTTGAAAATGATTTTCTCTCCCTGCATTTGATATGTATTCGGAACTACCGATCAAGTTTTTTTGCATTTATTAGCCTCTTGATTGCGAGGAAGAAATAGGAACATCAACTGACTTTAAACATCAAACATGGTAAGACTATGACGAAACCCATGTGTTATGTACTTGCATTTGAATTTTATCTAGCATCTGTGTGCAACCTAGCCAAACATCCTACGTAATTCGTCACCCTGCAGGTAATAAACACGTTATTCACCAAAAGTCCATTCCGAAGTCTAAAACTGCAAGAATATGTATTGCGTAGGGTAAAATTTAATCTGATTGGTGTAACTCCAATCTTCACAGTTCATGCAGTCGCCGAGATATAAAGTGTTGAAATTAATTTCCTTAATTTAAGGTGGCCGTGTGGGCAGTTCCTTGTACAACAAATTACCAATTTCTTTAAAAAAATAACGTGTGCAGAGACTTGTACGTTCAAGTCACTCTAAAGGGAAAAAAATTAATTACATTTTGCTTCAAAGTGAGGTGTCTTTCGAAGAGACAAACGCAAAACAAACAAGTTTGTAACATGAGTAATACAAGAAAGACATCGCAACTTTTTTTCGCAATCCGTTATTTAAAGTTGAGTGAATAACTTCAGCATTTGATATATCAGGAAAAGAATGTGCTGTGAAGATGGCATTTAAACCAGTTGGATTCATTTCTCAGACTTTGTTATTTATATATTTGTAGTTTTGGACTTTAGGTACACTTTAACAGCTAAACCAGGAAGAACCGTGATTTACCTCACTTGCTGATTCTTCCTGGCGAGCACCGCCTCCAATACCAGTCGCCCAAGATGATCCGAAGAACCAGTCCTTCTGTCTTACCGTTGGGAAGAACCTATCTTTCTTGCTTGGGTTTCCTACATCTCGTGCTAAGGATGTAATACGGACTTTATTTTCTGCAAAAAATGAAGCATCGAAAGCAAAGTCAGAAAATGATTCACAGACCAGATTAACTCATTGAAACGTGGCTGCACTTAAGGAGCAATAAGCTCACACTCGGTCATTTTAGAAGGAAAGCTTTAAAAATCTGGAAGCCATATATATGAGATTTCTGCTTGAATACCAGAAAGGGACAACATCGAGGAAACTTGCGTTTCAACTTAATAAATGGCATTAATAAGTCCGGCAGCTAGACAAGGTTCTGCAGATTGGCGTGACGGATTTTAGGGGGCAGATAATTACTTCCGGGGGAGCAACAATTTTTCTAGGGGTCTCCTCCACTTACGAACACCCCCTTTGCTATGAGCTTTAACACATCAATGTTATATAAAAATTATTATTTTAGACCAGCAGATGTCTGAGGAGTGTCCAAAAAATGAGTTATTACTTGCACTGTTTGAGAAAGGCGTATTAACTTTGGCATGCAAACTTTAAGTGGTGGTGATTATACCACGGCAATACGTCAAATGCCACACTTTATTTTTACACAAACTCACTTTACTTTTGATTACGTAGTATAGCATTAAGAATTGTGAAAGTTAAAAGATACCTTCTTTCATGGCCCATTGAGGGTAATATTTGGCATAATAGGCAATGGCATACATCCAATAGCCAAAGTGAAAGTGGTGGTCAGCGTAGGAAACGAATCCAAAGTTCGTCCAGGGATAAATCTCCTCTTCTAAGCCAGCACTACGCATAAACATACCTCCCCAGACTTGGTCATACCTGAAACGATTTGGAAGAAGCCACTTAGACTCAAGCTACGTTCGAGTTATTATTGTTAAGATATCACGGTCAAATTATTCAGCGTGAAGAATTGCTAAGCAGCATCTTTTAAAGTGAAGAACAGTAACTCTACCAAGATATCAAAAGTGGGGGCAAGAAAATGTTGTAGGGGTAATTGCTGTGCGTATTGTTTCTGCAAACTGGGTATTTTTGTTCAAAAGCGGAATGAGGGAGGATTGGGACGCAAAGGCCATGACTGGGAGCTAATTTCCCAATGCCCTCTGAGAGGGCCACTATAAAGGAATCACGAAAGAACAACTTCCAATGTTTTCGGTGTGTTGTATCTTTGGTGTGGAAGTCATTCGTTCGTAGATTTCAAACACCACTTACTCATGACGAAAATTGCCAGACTTTGTATTTTTTTTTTTTTTTGCAAACCTTTTCGGCCCCGGTAATGTCACAAAATTTCACTGCTAGTATGGAAATGACTCACAATTAGATAACAAGAAGGTCATTGCTGTATTATTATCCGTAACCTGAGTGGGAAGGGATCCTGGTGTGCCGATAAAGTAGCTATGGGAGATAACACTCTAGTAAACCAGGTTGGAAGAAGGGTTTCTTCTGGAAATTACTACTTTATAAGGCCACGTAAATAGTTTAAAACCTAACTTCAAGCAAAGGTCTCTCTTGCTTTCATGTACCTGAGGACATTTTCTATCGGCAACCCTCCGACGATACCGAGCCACAAATCCAAGCATGTTCTGAGTGACTCGTCCAACTTTTTGTAATGGTCAGTCCCAAATGCCCTGGAAATTGTCGCCAAGCGAGTCACCATACCGATACTCTTTCCAGCCCAATAGCTTTGGGCACCCTCTCTGGTACAATCCTCTACAAGTGTTTCAAACATAGCGTCTTTTTCAATTGCTGCGAGCAGGTGCTGCATTGAAAATCAAGAGCAAATTAATACCAAATGTGTTGCCCCTTATAATTAAAAGTTGTTCCGAAGGCATAGCACCTCTTTTACTTAGATGTGGTATCAAATGCTGTGTAAATTCAAAGAGGTATTGTTGAAATGTAACAAAACGACAAAGGGGCCAAAACAATCATCTTGATCATTGGTGACCGCATTTACTTCAACGAAACTACCATCTTTTAACAAAGGTCTTTTGAGTGGGAATCCAAAGCTTTAGTGATGAAACTGAAGATGTAATATTTGCTCTATTTGAAGAAACAATTTTTAAGGGAATCAATGAATTGGAACTCAGGATTCTGGAAGATGTCTTCCAGTTGATATAAAAATTAAACATAGAAGCGTTAAGATAAAAAACGAATTATCGTAAAGGTAACTTCACATTAACCAAAGTAATGCTTCCTAAGGACTAACATCAGGACATCAAGACGTGTACTCACATTTAACCTCACTGCGTCTTCGTCGTTTTTAATTCTTTCAACGGCGTCCTGATCTGGTTCTATGCTAGCTTTGGGAAGATCTTCCTGAAGCACCCATCTATCTCCAATGTGACCTTTAAAGCCCCACGGTGTCTCAATTAAATTTTCTGAGTTTAATTGTTCTTCCTACAAGTAAAATACACCATTAATAACTCCAAAAATTCTTAAGCTCATTGACATCTGTGAGCGTTGAAACTTTAATAAACAACCAGAATCACATTATCAAAGCTATCAAAGGAATTCAATGAGGACGTTACGACCTTTCCTTGGTTATCTTTTGATGTTCATTTTACATTATGTAAAATGTTGAAAAGGTTAATCCTACGTCAACTTTTTTGGCTATAGTACTAGTATTTTAACTCTCCATGTTGCCCTTCTTATTCTTTCTTCGAAACATTCAGATACTCTAAACATTATCTTGGTAGCCTCCGCTTGTCGGTTACATCATATCATTGCTTGTTATATTATAAATAACATGAAGATTCTCTCAGGATTAGCTTTAATTGTGGAAAGGGCATACATATATAGTTGTCATTTAAACGATACCTTTCACTGTGAGAAAGTATTTCACACTTTCAATTATCACAAGTAGTCATATTAGCAATTTATTACTTGATTTACGAATATTCGTTACATTGGTCTATAAAACCACAACTAGTAGCACTCACTGCTGATAAAGTGGAACGTTTGGAGACAGGGAGACAGTACTTACGTGATGGGGTAAGGCAACCGTTAGTAAGTCTTGGTTTGGATTCTGACCAAAGAAATCATCGCCTTGCTTATTCCAGTCATAACTGATAAATCCAATGTCTCCCTCTACACAAAATCTTGTTTTCGGTTTGTAGGAATATACCCCAGCGTATTTGTGCAGGCTTTCGGCTATACTGTTATCACCCATGGGACTTGTGCCTTAAAGTAACAAGAAATTGAAAATTAAATCTAGGTTATGTCACAAATGGAACCGTTCTGTGTGCGCCAGGAGTACGTTTCAACAGAAAAGTACTTTACCTAAATATTGCAGTTTACAGAAGGATGACTAACGTAATTTCAAGTAACATTTTCTAGAGAAAAATGGACTAATGTCATGTGACTTTGTAGTAATTTTATAAACACTTTGATTTTGAATTCTAATTCCACGTGACACGGGTAATATGGAAACTTCTACTAATGTTTAGCTAACAAGTTTGCATGACCAGATGACACTCCTTACCTGCGTACACCAGCTGCATGTGACCCGTAAAATGCCCACCGTCTTGCGGCTGAAACTCGAAGAGTCCATCGTCGTTGACGGTGACCGTCATATCTTTGTCAAAATAAGCCATAAATTTTCGAGTGTTCGTCATATCCAAGTTTCCAGGCTCTTGGAGTTCAAAGATGAACGACTTGTCTGTTATCGAGATGTCTTGTGGTGTCTCTGAAACCCAGGGACATTGGATCTGGAGGTGGAAAAGTGCACAAGGCCTTTGGACAACATCGCAACATGTGAGTGAACTAGGTGCTTAACAAATGTAACGACGTTCTTTATTCTTTAATTATGAAAGTAGGCTCTAAATGTAAGCACTGGAGGCTCAGGGGTCTAGGGGTACCATTGAAACATATTTCGACACGATAGTTTTGTAAAGTCGCTTCCAGACTTAGAGCTATAGTTGCCTTTCTCACCAATGTCCATGGACGGGATTACTAGGGGTAAGGGAACGAGCCCCCAAGATGCAGTCTCCAATGAATATTGAGTTTCTGGCATTTCACTGAGGACTTCCAATGGTAATGCTTTTGTGGGAATTACCCATAACAATATTTCATTGATTTTTGAAAGTATTGTATATCTATAAGCCTCAAACTTTCATTGGCCTTACAAAACTTTAATGTAACCTGTATTTTCTTGTCAAATGTTTACAGAAACAAAACATTTGATGGGTCCCTTGTCCCAGACAATTACCAAACGTAAAACATTAAAGAAGGAATTGGTGGCTGAGGAAAGTATGTCAATCTTTTATGTAGTGGACAATATTGCATTTCAAAAAAAAGGGGGCCTAAAATAAAATGAGCGCTGTTTTCTTCGAGGAGCTTAGCGCGCGCCTGTTTTAGATATTGTTTCGTAATTACTTCCTAGAGAACAGCTGGCGCGTTCAATAGCTTTGTACAAAATCTGCTATACAAATATATTATCATGATTGTATACACCCGCGAGCCAAACCCCCTTATTATTAATGTCACCGGATGGGAAAGGTTTAGCCGACCATACAATTAAAAGACAGCAGTACCAATGTTTCTCCACAAAGCATGAACTTAAATTAAAAGAAAAGTAGGTAGGCTGACGAAAATATCCATACAGAAGGGCCCTATGTTAACGAGGGGGACTGTTCACAACCTATATACCGGGATCCTCGTTACACATTTCACCTGACCGCCGGCGCCGACGAACATATAAACGCACACACATTCCCCCCCTAGATTGAAAACCCCTTAACTCTTTTTATCATTTTTTTGGCTCTTCATTTTCTCGACAATAACTCTCTGTGATTAAGAATTCCTTTTCTTTCTGTAGCGACTCGCGAATAATACTATTTTTTCACTACGGCTCAGATAAAATAATATGTTCGCTTTGGTAAAAAGAGAAAACTCAGCTTTGAGTTGAATTCAGTTTAACAGTTTATGCATGTAGCGAAATCAATGTTCCCTCCAAGTTTTCTATTCTTTACAACTAAGACATTAACCTCTTCCTGGAGTAGGTCATCTCTCCGGTGTAACCCTTTTTGTTGGTTTCCTTCACCCTGTACATCCAAGAGCCGAAATAAGAGCCATACTTAAACGGTAGAATAAATCACAACATGTTGTACAAAGAAAACTTTATAAAAGAAAAAACTCAGGCAACGTCGTCCCGTGCTGTCCTGGGGCATGGAGGAATTGTCGTAGCCTGCATTACCACCCATAACCTCCAGTGCTTAACAAGGCACTTAGGGGAGTAAAAAGCCCTTAAACCTTTCAGCTTACGGTTTCCAAACAGAGTAACCAGATACATTTCTTTACACGCTAATCTTTTTACCAGATATCGCACAAGGTTTGTACAATGGATACCGAACACATAAACACCTGCTTCCTTATTGCATAGATTAGTCTACTTAATCAAAAAGACAATATGACAGTAAGTAGTAAGCCCATAGGCTTTGTGATTCCTTGCTGATAGGGGGCGATTTATTGCACTGAGGTTCATCCCTCAAAATTATACTCCTTGACTATATCATTTTTACGATGTTTTTACAATTTGACCTCTGCTGAACTCATGACCTTTTAACCGCACCAAAAGTGAATAAAAATGAGACAAAAAGCAACATGCCTCGCCTCAGAAGGGATTCGTTCCCGGGCAGTCGGCTTAAGAAACTTAGCTCTTATCCATTAGGCCACCAAAGAACTCGTTAAGCGTGCGGTATTTCTAATTATGTCATAGTCACAGCATCTTTTTCAAGGTAATTTAAAGTAGTATTATTACTGTAACAGTTATGCTCATATGACCTTCGAACTCCAACTCATAGGGTTCCCTCTCTCTTTAAGTAACACATCTTTATACCAGGTATGAAAAGGATCCATTATCCCTGTCTTGAAATATCGTGTTTTTCCAGGTTCTCCGTTTTTCACCTCTGATGACCTCAAATGACATCTGACCTCCACTGAGGACAATAGGGTTCTTCCTTTCAATATGATAAAGTTATATACCAAGTATATTGCTATCTTGAGATATCGTGTTTACAAGCAGTTTTTAAGAATTTCGTATTTAGACCTCCGGTGACCTCAGATAACCTTTGACCTTTACCAAAAACAACAGGGATCCTTCTTAAATTATGATAATTCCATATCTCAAGTTTGAAAATTATCCATTATTGCTATCTTGAGATATCGTGTGTACAAGCCAAGCGTCACAAACGCACATACATAGGCTACACTCACATAAGCCACAATTTTCCCCGTGATTGTTTAGATTCCTTTTGCCTTCAGCGAGGAATAAAAAATGTCCTGTTATTCTAAGTAATGTTATTATTAAAATGGTCGAACTGTAATTTTTGTGATCTGTATAGTGCACAACCGATGGGTTTTTGTAGATCCAAGACACTTTATTCTCAAGACTTTGATTGGTACTTCTGTAAACACCTATGAAATTCCAGGAACGTTGCCCCTTGCAGTCCCAACTGATATAGATACCATTGTCATAGGCATGTTAATTTACCTTCCTTGGTTGCCTCCTCCAATTCCATGGCTCAGTTTCAATTATAAACTGACCATGGACGTTGGCAGCAAAATAACTGATCTCACTTGTTGGAATCAATGTAAACACAACATTCATTCCTCCGTCGATTATATTGCAAACGTCAGGTGAGCAAGGAATCCATGCATGGTCGGCAGTCCACTCGTCGTCTGTTACAAATATGTAGTCGATCTAAACAAAAGAATGCAATTTACGTGAGACTTATTATTTCTCTAACCTTACCAACATAAGCAACTAAACCCTAATCATCATGCAGTCTTTCTATTTCTTTACGCAGTGGCGGTTACAAGGAAAGCAGGACCCCTGTAGGCACCCATTATTACAAAAAGTAAAGAAGAAAGGGAAATAAAAAAGAAAGTCGATATTTCTAGTGTTTTAACACTTTTTATGAGGGTAGGAAAAGATAAAACAAAATTTGGCATGTCATGCAGAGCGGGAAACTCTCGAACTACTCGTTTTGGAACATAGTGACATTCAGATTTGGGAATGGGGGCACCACTGTGTCCCTATGGATAAAAATGATCGCACAATAAAACTTTCCCACCTATTAACAGTGGCTCCCGTACGGAATGTGGAGGCTCATGCTGCAAATTATTTTCGAACAGAATTTACAATCATCCCTAAAGTTACAAAACGTCTATAAGGAGTGGGGTAAGGACTACTTTCCAAACGAGCGATGGGCGTAATTTCCATGTTTTCTGTTACAAATCTTTCGATAATTGAGCAAAAATGTGTGCGCTTTCACCAAGATTTCCATGTTTCTTCACCATCACTTTTTTCAACGGTGAATATCTAGTTATTGTTTTTCTTGCAGATGTGATTATGAAGGGACCCATGTGTACTGCATAAGAGCGAAGAACGTCAATTCAAAATGATCATGGTAAGAGACATATATACTTTGCAAGACAATTCCAAATAGGTCAATGCTGACCTGCATGTAACTTTTACAATGGTCATTGATTGTGCAAAATTTCAGCTCCCTTCCCACAGACAATTATTAACACAATAACAAAGTAACCTCTTCGGCTCCAAACCTGCGATCATGTTGCAATTTCATACTCTTAGTAAAAATTGTAAAGCCATGACTATGATATGAAGCTTTACAAGCGGCTATACAAACTTCTTCAAACACAGTTTTGGTCCATGGTGAATGTGCATTTTGGAACAAATTTGCTAATCTTTTACACACAGATTTTTGTTCAATGTAAAATGCATTAAGTGTAAAGAGCTTCTTGTGCGCTCAGTGGTATTTAAAGATCATTTGGACAGATCCATTCATGTATCTTCATATTGTTTATAACTCAGCTTCAGGGGATTTTTCCTTCTGGATCCCAACATATATTTACTCCCGAATCACACAAGGGTCCAGTGGTGGCCCAAGGACCACTAGCTACTTGCAAGGTATTCCATGCTTCAAGTTCAACTGCGCTTGCTGAGCTGAAAAATCATTATTATAACCAGTCTTTGAGCTCACTTGTGAAAGACCGTGTACTCCTCTGTATAGCAAGAGGAAGAGAAAGTTGCTACTGGTCAGGGGAAGGCGCACAAGCACATACTTTACAACTGCATGAGGCTATCTTGCTCTGGCTATGTATGTATGTATGTATGTATGTATGTATGTATGTATGTATGTATGTATGTATGTATGTATGTGTGGGTGTGTGGGTGTGTGGGTGGGTGGGTGTGTGTGCATGCATTTATGTATGCATGCATGTATGTATGTATGTATGTGTGTATGCATGTATGTATGTATGTATGTATGAATGTATGTATGTATGTATGTGTGTATGTATGTATGCATATATATATATATATGTATATATACTAAAGCGTTTCTGTAAAAGCAAATTGTCACATATTCCAAAAGATGAGAGACTGACATCGTTTGAAACAATCTTCCCGGAGCATATGAAATACTGAAATGTCTTGAGGTTCCGGGACTTGGCTTCCGCACCTCACCTGGGTTCTGAGCCCCTGCCCCCAACCAGGACATATGGGAGATCCCTATCCCATCCGTTACGGGTTTTGTGATTTGCGCTACGCGTGCATATTTTGGCCCCCACTTGTGACGACGTTCCGCCTCCACTGCTCTGACGGACTATACAATAGCGCTTTCCCTAATGAAAATCTTGGATACGCTTCTACCTCCTTGTTAATTCACTAGAAAGATCCTGAATGTTGTCAGCAGGTATAATGGGTGAATGGTGTCAGATTAATGATAACAGCATTAACTTCTTGTAACGCTTTTCAAAGGGGATGTTGAGCTACAACCATTTCAACTTCAAGTTTGCTGTAACGATTCGCTGATTTTCCATGTGGAGTACACTTACTATTACTTAACTTTGAAACTGGCGAGGTATTTTAATATAGCTTTTACTCATCATAAGATTAGCTGTGTTCATTCAAATCATCTAGACTGCTTATTATGTTTGAAATACTACATTCCTCCCTCAAGCTTCTCACAAGATTAATACAAAATAAATCAGAAATAAATCTTTAGTCTTTTCATCGTTTCAAGCCTGACGTGTAGACTTTGGTTCCTATTTATGACAATTTCGTCCTCGAAACCTGTCTAAAGTGAATGTCAAACCAGAAGCTTTTTCTATCATTTAACTTTTCATTCATTCCATTAGCAGAAACGACGAAATGTGATTAATGTATACACCACTGAATGGAGAATGGCTTGACTTAGTTAAGATTATAAGTGCATTGCCGTCTTGGGATATACGTCATCTCCCACCCTTGGTAACATTTTAAGATATTAAAGGTCCTCAAAAGCAATGTTCATCAAACATTGAGGTGAATTTTTTTCAGTTGTGTAATGGTTATTTCCTACACTGTATCAACCAGTCTTATTCAGAGAATCATCGGGATATCTGGGTAAAATGGTTGTGGCCTTTCGCTCTTTTGTGAGAGTGTTAAAGGGTTCATATGCCAACAAGGTTGTAAGCACCCAGTAAAGTGGCGCACATACCTTCTTTGTCAGGCGCACACTTTTCTTTTTGTAGGCATATTACTTACTGTTTTATCTTCTACCAAACTTTAATTTCATTGATCTCATGTAGAGATCGGTCCTGCAAAAATGGTATTCATCGGTGTTATATCAACAACAAATAGTAACAATATTTACACTCTAACAAATGATCAACTAAAAATTGTAACAAATATTGGGATTGTTAGCTTTAAGTTTTGCTTTGAATATCTCAATTGATTCACAATCCCTCAATATTTTAAAATTTGGGACAAGAGTAACTGAAGGACCCGTCACGAAAGACTGAAACCCTTGTCAACAGTGCTATGTTGAACTTCTTTCGTGTCGTCAGTTTCTGTTTGTAACATACGCTGTATCTGGAGATGAAGACACAGAAATACCAGTCTCGACCAGTATTTATTTCAAGCAGATGGATATGAAAAGATGAAAGGTGTACATTACCGTAATAGTAATGCATTGGAATATAAAACTAACGTCACCATTATTTAATATGATTCATCTGTGTGATACCAGGGAGCCGCTCTCTAGCAACTCCCTGGTGATACTAACCTCGTCAAGAGATGAGGCTGGGGAACTCAAAGACAAAACCACATCCACCATTGCATCTGATATATTGTTTCCTAAACAATGCGCTGTTGTTATGGTTGAGGTACCATAGAACCAAACAGGCATCCTTCCAGAGTATGAGATAGTTACGGCAGGTGAAGGAGAGCAGGCTACTACTGCCGGATTGGGATGGTACCAGTAGGAGTAGTCGCTTTGAGGTATAACGAGCATGTTGATGATGTTGATGGCGTAGTTCATAGTATCTTTGGCGTCTGGAATAATCAAAGTGACCGTCATGCCGTCACTCGACAGGGTACAAATGTTGGAATCACACGTGTTCATATATCTTGCAGATTCCCACCTGTATATAAATTTCAACAGCATCTCTATTAATAATACGGTTCTTCAAGACCAGTAAGAGTTTTGTTATGGACGGTAGAGTTACTCGATTGAAAGCAGGTATTGACGCATGTGAATCGTGTTCTGCATGCAAACAGTTAAGAGTGTGACCCCTTAAAAAAAGAGCATGATTGACAGCCTAGCCTCAGCGTTTGTCAAAAATGCTCGGGAAGTTAACAACTTTGTGGTTACATTTCTCTCAACACGTTAAGGATCGTGAAGCTCTTACGTAATTGTATGCTGAGAAGCAATACACCATATACTACAGGCGCGGCGGAAAGTAAAGAAAGATTGGGGGGTGAGTGCCAGCAAGACTATCTAAGCGGAGCGCCAACATCAATTGGCCCCGAGTTGACTAGAAAATGTTTGGTTTAAAATCCTCCAGATGGCCGGAAACAGCTGTTCCCGAGTGTCCTAAGCTGCATGTACCCAGCTCAACTTGGCAAATAGTGGGAGGGGGCTGAACATACCTTTAGCCCCCTCACTTCTTTCATTGGGGGTTGAGCCCTAACCCCCCCCCCTTTCGGCCTCCACTGATATAATGTATCCAATGTTTTTTAGATACTCAAACTCCCATTGATGGATCTCGCTATTTCTGTACTTCGGTCATATTATGACAGCTCTTGCACAATCCGGCCTTTTGACAGAAGTCTTAATGATTGTTGATACACAACTCCCTGGTTGAGCTGAAGAAGTAAAAGGATGAATGAGGATTTTTTTTTTTTTTTTTTTTTTTGCTCTTTGATGGAGTTTTATATTTCATTGAATGACATTACACTTGTGGCTGAACATATTGAAACTATTGAGAAGCCGTACCAGTATTTTTAGTTTCTGCGACTTATTTCGGAGCAATTGCTAAAAGATTTTATCTAATGTTAAATAAATTAATGGGGAAAGTGTTCCAAAAATTAGGCTTGAAAAACTCTGTTATCGCCATATTACCCAGTGCTTACTGTTGCAGCCCATTGAACATCAGTGACATGAGGTATTGGTTTAGTTGTATGTACCACCAAAGAAAGTATTCCTGTGTTACTATTGCAGCTAACTTCAACATAAGCAGTACCTTTATCCGCCTCTGTGGGTTAATGGAAAAGAAACAAAACAAATTTATACCACTTATGGCTACAAGGAATTATTGCGTAACAGATAGACACGTAAGCTATAAAGTTACTATTGTACTTATACTGTAACGTTTGCATATGCATGATTGAAAACAGCGAGTTCGCGTCCCCTCATCCCTTGCCTGAAAATTAACACTATCCACACACATGGTCGCTCTTGAGAATATTGGGTGGAAACGTTCTTGATAGAAGGATTTCCAGTTACATGGTTAAATAAATAAATTCATCAAGACTAAGAGTAGTTCATAGAAGTTACCAGACACTTCCTTCAGTGTATCCTTAACGTTGAACTTCCTTGTTTACTGAATAACTGTATTTTTAGTACAAATTAATTAAAGGGTAAAAGGAAATGGGATAACAGAACAAATAAAGTAAAAGTTGCGACATAACGTGGGATATAAGTGGAATAATGGTTAATCAATCACATTTATCTCTCCAATTTTAATGCAATTTCTTTTTAAAGTGATCGGTAAAATAAAGCGAATTAAAACAAATAAATGCAGAAATAAGACCAACTTTCCACACGATGAAAGTGCTCTTATAACTGGCTATATTTGACATTAAAAATCCGTAGATATGTAAGTAAAACACCTGCTTTGCTCCAAAATAATAAATTAATATCCTTAAATGAAAAATCTATTGGAATTATTGAAAGATCTTTCACCGTTCTCAATAATTATATATCTCTACAAAGTTTGACCATTTTTAGCTTTCTCATGCAAAATATTGTGCTGTGGAGTGTTGCATGATGTGTGTATTTCTTTTATTTATCCTTTACATAATTTCAGTCACGGTCTGTTGATTACTTACCAGCTGTTCTCTAGACTGGTTGTCTATGGTGGACATTTTCAAAGTAGTCAGTAGGTACTTCCAACATAAACCCCCCAGGGTAGCCAGCAGCACAACTGCCCTTGGAATCAAAGTTTTACCAAGCAAAGATCAAAAGCATCTCATGAATACCTCTTTCCAAGTCACAAATTTGCATATGTAACTCATGTTTTAGCCAAATTGTGAAACACAGTGATTACCTTGTGAAATGTTTAATATTTGATGGATTGGATTTTTTATGGGAGTTGCGACTATTTGAATCTTTCCAAATGCTTTTTACATCAAGTAAGCAGGTACTATATTTAGATGTCCACAGACTTTTTTAAGACATTAAAGAGTATGGCTGAACTGAAAATATGACTGAATTCCAGAGTTGAGGCTGACACTAAATCCAGTCTAGTTTATAAGCCCAGAAGCCACCATCACGGTGTTCTTCCTCGTGATTGCCCTGTTGACCAAAAAAAAAACATAAAACAGTATCATGATAAGTGTATGGGGCTACAAAGGTAGCTCATTACATGTACTTACTTGTTTCTTCTTCTGGACACTCGAAACTTGCGTCAACACCATTTATTGCAGTCAAGCAATAAGGCGTGATAACAGGGTTGGCATTTGTGAATATGTGTGTTAGCATTGCTGCACCCCTTACTAACGGAACCTCTAGACTACCATGCTCGTTGTGATACATAAAGGTGGCATACATTATGTCAAAATCAGTCATTACTGCGTCACTGGAATTCTCAATACCAACACGGACACCGGTCAAACCTGACGAAATGACAGAAAGTTAATACAATAGGATGGTAGGTAATTTGAAAAAATAAAATATTGAGTTCATTTCAAGTCTATGCTTTGACCAATGTAGCGATTACTATTTACGCCGTTTTACCCATGCGTGTTACAGCAAGAAGCAGCAGGAAAGGGCGAGATTCGCCCTTTCCTGCTGCTTTAGTTTATGGATTTTTCTCAAGGTTGACTGGAGTTGGGAGTATTTTAACACAGCCGTTCTTAACAGAAAAACACTTTCAAGAATTTCTTAAACAGATGCTATGGAAAATTTACGCCTTATGCAGTGCAAATTCCGTTAATATCAAGCTTAAATTAATTTTAAACTTATGAAGCGAGTGATTTGCTTTGATAAGAATTTTCACTACATTAAGTAATAGTAATAAAACTTATCTTTAACAGAGTGTGTCTAAAACTTTAAAGTAATGCGGCAAAGTTTTCATAAGTCCGTTGTGGTAGTACCGAACTCTGAACAGCACCACACTTCTAATTAATTAATATTTGCAAATTCACTTTTTCCCTGAGGTAGTAATTCGACCTCATCACCAGTCCACTTGCACACAATGTCGTCCTCTTATGGCTCAAGAGACGCACGGTAAAGAAGGATAGGAAGGAAATGGGAAATGACGACAAGAATCACAAGCTTATGGAACCACTTTCATATTGGGGTCTGAGCTCTTTTTTCCAAAGTTTTAGCCTACTTGCCAGAAAACTAGTACACATTATGGCCACATATGACAAATTTTCTGCCCGATTGAGGAAGGCTGCAGCCTACAGCCCTCGCCTCGTATGCCCATGTCAAGAGTGATTCAGGAAGGGGTTTCACTAAATATTTGAAGTAAATTACTGCGAGCCATTTCCAATACATAATGGTACAAGTAAAGATCTTTTGACTTCATTATAGTAGTAATCCACGGACGGTAGTGATGAGTAGTTGCAACATAAAGGGAAAACACTAAAACCCGATTTGGTATTTATACAACCATCAGCTTTCTTATTTCTGCGTGTTCATTTTCGTGTTTGAAGCTACAGTTTCATTAGCAACTTGAATATTGTAATTTATAAAATGATTGTTAACTGTATTACCAATAGAATTACTGTGCATCGCAATTATATGCCAAGTTTCACCAGTAATACAGGGCTTACATAACTTTCACACGTATTAAAGATCTTCTAACGTGAACTGAAAAACAGTTTCCAGACTCCATACTTTCCACAAGTGTATGCATAGAGTTGAAAGGAGTGTCAAGTGAACTCAGGGCTAGGTGATAAGCACCAACTGTTCTATCAATTGTTTAGATATATATGCGCACTTTAAGAACCTTGGGTAGGCTGCATCAATGCCCCAAAGGGTACCAGAGTACACGATGACCAAAATTCACTGACTAAAATTGTATGCAGTTGTCTACAGGTTGCCTGAAAAGGTACCGGATTGTCTAGGCAATAATAGCATATGTTGGAAGATCATTTCACATCATCGTAATCTACAAAGTGTAATAATCAGAACAAGACTGTTGTCATTTATGTAACAATGCAAAAATGTTCTCAGTTAAGGTACTACAAGGTTGTATGTAGTTTGTCCATCTCCATGTACCTCGTAGTCATCCACATGATGAGTTGCAACGGGATGTGGGTAATCGTCTCCCTTACTCTGATCTAACAACTATTTTTATCCATAAGAAGGAAATTAACCCCCTCCACCCCCATGAAAATCTTCCCTTCCTTTCAAAATATCTTCTTTGTGTACATGCAAACTCTGTAGAAGATTCTTACTTCTTTTCTACACCTAATCAGTCATCTGTTTATCTCAAACCTGCTTAGAATCTGCTCATCTTAGAATACTTGCCAGAAAATGTTGAGAGTGGAGTCCCATCTGGTCCCGAATTGGTCTGCTGCATTCCCGCCCCCACACTGGGAATCTTTTCCCATGGCATGTCAGTTTTTCCGGGGGTCAGTTGGTAGAATTCATCTGTTCTTTTAGGGTCCGTCCATCGATCCAACGTATAAGACTCGTAGATGATC
This sequence comes from Holothuria leucospilota, assembly GCA_029531755.1. Taxonomy (NCBI): domain Eukaryota; kingdom Metazoa; phylum Echinodermata; class Holothuroidea; order Aspidochirotida; family Holothuriidae; genus Holothuria; species Holothuria leucospilota. Next base: position 34,470,210 of record CM055969.1, on the reverse strand, counting down.
CCACGTTTATCCATTATTGCTTCAAGTGAAGAGAATATAACATGAAGATGGCAAAAAAAATCGACTTTTCTTCTATTAAAAGAGACATTACAGGCAGTTGAAAGAGACCAACTTCAAAGACGATCAAAGGGTGGATTTTGTAAAAGATGAGTAACTTTCAAAACACTTAAAAAGCCCTTGAAAGTAAAGTTGACCATAAAAGAGGTTAACAAGGTAGTTTTCTTTAAAGGAGGTGATTTTTAATTGTTGATGTAGGAGATTTTGATCATATTTTCCGAAAATCGACAAATGCCTCATCAGGCGTTTTAACTTTTTACTTTTACTTCATTTTTTGAAAGAAAACACACAATCATTAAAAGACTATCCACTAACAAAGTTACAACTCATACTTACCGGAATGGGGAAAAAGACGAATTGGACTCGGACCAATGTTAATTTGATTGGAAGCGAAGTGTCCTGTCGGCAAAGCAGCCTCTTCTCGTAGGTTGCCTGTTCTTACTGGAGGGCAAACGTCATTGAGCAATGTGGAAGGTCCAAAAAGATCCGTCACATCTTCCATAGAATACACTGAGTCCTGCAGCTGTATGCATGTCGGCGGTAGACCTCCCATGTCTAAAGAAAACATTACATATTTGGGCTTACGAGGCCAAAAACGAGTCCAAAGACTTGGAAGGTGGATTGTTAGGCTTAAATTAAAATTTAGCATTTTTCACGTTATTGTCGTTAATTTTTAAATTTCAACATTATTGACGCTATTTTAGCAAATTTACCAATGAAATATTTAAAAATTACATCGATAATAAAATAATCATCACACAATAATTTTTCTCTCTACGTATTACTTTTACTTTCTTCCTACTATTTCCTACTAACAGTTGCAGATATGTGACTACCTCAGGCCCGATTGCATCCCAAACAAAACTAGCATGTTTTTTCTTGGATTAAATACAAGAGCGGTGATTTATTCGCCATATGGGGGGGGGGACATGGCCAGATTTTTCAATAATTTACTGTGTGAAAAATCAAAGTCAATCGGCGAGTTACCTAAATATTGGGGGGACGTGTCCCCCTGTCCCCCGGGATCGCCTCCCATGATTAGACAATATTCGTTTCATGATTTTTCTAAGCTGTAGGTCTTCAAAATTAAACTTATTTTTTCTTCACTTTTCACAACTGCAAAGCTTAAAATTTATACTAATGGCAAGTTTCTTTACGTTTCTAGAAAGACAACTGCATGAGAGCAAAAGGAAAAAAGAAAATCCTCCTTGGTGGGACAAGCCGTCAAATTATAGACGAGATAAATTTAGAAACCTTCAACAGGCACCAACATGAGAACTAAACTCCTCTTACAATCACACGGTAGGGTAATGGAATATTCCACTAAACTTTTATACCGTTTTGAATGTCAGACATTCGTCAGTTAACAGTTGTATGGGGGATAGACATAATCGACTTTACCTCCACATTTGCTCTCACAGTCATCCTCTGTCATAAAGTTATTCTCGTTGCCTTCACATCCTCCGTAGATAAATTCCATACACCTTTCTTCACTGGGATCAAAGTACCATCTTGGCATTGCCCCGTCACACGGTCCAATTTCCTTTGGAAGTTCACAGACATCTGTATCTGGTTTTATAAATTTATGAGTGAAACGATATATTAGTTAAAGCTAATCTGTACTCGAGAAGTGATTTAGGCTCAAGTTTCGTATTGCAATGGGTGATATTTATGTTAAACAGCAAGATATTGTAGATTGAACCATGCAATCTAATAAGGATTTTCATGCGAAAATGGCGAAATTCAGTCAGAAAGATACTTTCTTACTAACTCATCGAACTGACAAGGCGTCAATTCTATGAACAGTCTACGTCTACTTGTGACGAATCGAAGTAAGGACTGCAGTGAGTTTAAAATAAGTAAGATAATTATGTAAAACCACAGCTGAAAACAATCACTGTTGTTAAAATCCATCTCGTATCTAAAATTCCAAATAATCTGCAATATTTGTTAACTTTACAGATAAAGATCTTTTGTTCAAATTAACGTACTATTAGCTTGTCGATGAGATTTAAAAAGTCGAAATGTATTGTATTGTCCTGTTTGCAATATTTGTTTGCACTATAATCTGTTACACGCTATTTACGCTGTTTTCTTGTACATTAAAAATGTAATAGGTGAACATGCAAAATACTGTATTTCTTGCCAAATATTTTGCAAGATTTGGACTAGTACAATAATATCTTTCTGTAATAACTCAATAACTACACTGATGAACAAATTACAGTAGATTTTCAGTACATACAAGGTGGTTTAGGAGTAGTGGAAGAACTACATCGGAAATTATTGCGTTATCAATTACTGTTAATTTAGTGCATAAGTTTCGAAAGTTTGTAATTTAAAACTTAAGGTGACGGTTAAAAGATAGCTCTACCCTCAACAACTTTTAATGTTAAATGGCTCAAAAGCCTGCATGCTTTTAATCTTACTATAAAACACTAGTGTTATTTTGCCAAAAAGGAGTTGGAACCTGTATTAGTTAGAACACAACTGAAAGAAAAACCTCCGATCTGACTCAAATGGGGTGAGGAAAAGTCAAATTAATACTCCACTGAAAAGAATAAATGAGCAATGTGTATTGTCAGGGATTCAAGAAAGAAAAGAATTGAAGGACCAAAAACATGGTATTTGAAGGTTTACACTTATAAAACTTAAAGTGCATTTTCAAACGACTTTCAGGCTAGATCTTTACCCTCGTGATTATAAAATGGCACAATAGTGATTAAAACGCAAAACGAGTAATGCGTAAAGGTAGTTAATATTTTAATAAGAATCTGTGTTAAAATTGTCAATTGGCTGGAGTTTGCGGATACGATTCAACTTACCTTCATCTTTACAGTATTCAGTACAACTTTCTCTTGTCTCGAAGTTGTTGCCATTCCCTTCACATCCACCGTAAATAAACTCAATACATTCCTTTCTCACAGGATCGTAGCCCCACCGTGGCATGTAGGCTTCACATGGTCCTTTTTCCGGGGGAAGCTGGCAAATGTCTGGCAAGCAAATGGAGGAATCATCCTACACAAATTAGGCGGTTCAGAATCAGTATATATATATATATATATATATATATATATATATATATATATATATATATACTGATTCTGAACTGCCTAAACCGCCTACCGAATAACTTTTCTCACTACTTTCAAAACAATTCCTAATTGACTTTCCTACACCTCTTTTACTCTCGATCGTGATCAGGCACTGAATAAGAGCTAGTTGCCCAAAAGGTTTTGAAAAAAAAGAAACTTTTATGGCTATTTTATTTTCACCAAATATTAGCCATACACTGCTTTCACGTATCTCTTTCGTGCATGATAACCCTTTTAGTTATATATATATATATATATATATATATATATATATATATATATATATATATATATATATATATATAAAGTTTTAAGTTTTTTGTTTTTATCTCCTTAATGCTACCTGTCACAGCTGTTTTGAGTATTTACTTTTACTGGTTTCTTTCAGCTGTTTATCCGTCTTACCCTTTTAGCCTTATTATGTAGGTAGATTTTAGTGTGTGTTTCTTGCTTGCGACCCGTTTTACATGCTTATATCCCGTTTCGAATGTTTTCAGTCTGAAAGTTTTACATTGAACGTTTTTAAACTTGCCTCATTCGAGCTGAAGAAGGCTGAATAGATAGCCGAAGGCTTCTTGACGCAAGGTGTACATGCTTTCTCTGCGTGTGCAATTGTAATTCTAGCCTCTTCATCTAAGTCTACATACGTTTTCAACTAGAATTCTGTGAATCCAGTCCTGACCACACCTTTAAAAAATCGTTGTGATCCAAGCTTTACATTCTCTTGTATATATATATATATATATATATATATATATATATATATATATATATATATATATATATACACACATATATATATATATATATATACACACACACATATATATATATATATATACACACACACACAAGTTATAAACATCAAAGAAGCACAATACCAGAGCACAGATACGGTAACAAAGCAGCATATATTTCGGACACCCCTATGTCCGTTTTCAGCCCCAAATGTGAACCACCACTGCTTTCAATGTTAGTAAATGACAATCGAGAAGCTATATCTATATCCTTGAAGTTAACCTTAAATATTACATGCGGTAACTTCGTCTGCTAGAATCTCTAGAACCTCAAGTAGCTTAGGTACAGTACAGACTATGCACAATAAATGCTGATGGCTAAACAATAGCCAAGGTTTCGATAAGGTGAAATTGCCAACAACTTGGTAGGACTTTGATGCAAAAGTATGAAGCAGAACGAGTTGTTGCTACAACGTTCATACCTCAATGAAGGAGCTTCTTAAGAGCCTAACATTTATGGTAACCTTATCACCTAGTGTTCATTATCTTTTACCCATCAGAAATTCCGTAGGTGTAAGGTACCGGGCAGGACTGTACATCAAAAGGCCCTTACAAAATTTACTTATCAAAAACAATTTTATTAGACTCATGAGACAAGTACTGAAGAGTCTGAACATTAGTTTTTAATATTCAGGCTACGTCTTCTCCTCAAATGGTGCTTTCAACGTTAAGTAAGAAACAACTCTAAATGACACAATTTCAGATAAAGAGTTATCTTATTCAAACACCTTACAGGATATTACGTTCCGCGAAGATCACTGTGAGGGATTTCAATCCATTTTTCGTCGAATAAATAACACTTATTTTACCCTATTTGTATTCTTTTTGTCAAAATAACATTGTCGTTTACTGGCACACTCAAGTGCATGCATGACATTCAAAACTGCCAGAAAAAAATGAGTGTATACCTTCCCTGAATGTCAATCAGAGCGAATTTGGTTGTAGTCGATATGTTTTCAGGCATGCTCATTTTACATGTACTTTTGATGCACCATGAGTGTGCCTCCTGATAACATCGTGTTGTGCAACGTGACCTAAGCATCAGGCGAGTTGTGTGATGTAACACAAAATCACTTGCTAAGTACGTAACATTACCTCAAACACACTTCATATTTCCTCACCAAAACTCTTCCTGTACGTTTCAGTAAGACGTGTCGTGACATGACGTGCGACGTGTCTCATCTTGGTTTTAAAGTTAAGACGGATATTTATCACCCCAAATGCATTTTTAGGTTTAGGAAAAATTCATAACTAGTTACTGTACTTTTAATGACACAAAGGCAATAGTAATTATTATTACTTAAATAATAATAAAATAATAAAAATTTTAAATAATAAAAATAAAAAGTAATTTATTATTATTAATATAATTTTTAATAAAAGTAGACAATTTCAGCTGTAATTCTTATTAATAGGCCATTCGGTTTAGACGATGACAAGTGTACATTAGTGAAATTTGACTATGTTGCCTAGGAATAGAAGAACATTGCGTTACCGCTTCAGAACTCTATGATAAGACAAAGTAACCAAATAAATGAGAGATTTCGAACCGCACTTCACCAGGAAAAGAATAGGCCTTGGACAACTTTAAAACAACATGTAAAAGGCACATTTCTGGCAGGTGCTAGACATAAACTGCAAAAGGGTCAAAACATTGTATGGACAGTTGTTACTGTCTGCGACGAGAAAATGTGTCTCTTCATGTATCTAGTTCTCCTTCAAAGTATTAATACAACTTCAGACACATTCCTATTACAACTTCTAGAACGTCAAGAAAAATTATGTTTGTTTCATACTTAACTTGCTATAATTTAATACTAACCCAAACTCACAAACATTTAAGTATAAACTCTAAACTTACCAGTCTCCGGTTCTGGTGAACCAATAGAGTTTTCTGGCGGATCTGCTGACGTGTCTCTGAATCCAAAGTAACAGACTAACGCAAAGGCAGTCGCTACAAGAACTGCTACAACAACGATTGCTATTGTGGTGGAACTATTTTTGGACTTGGACTTCTGGTTATACCCTCCATAGTCATCTTCAGACTCAAACTGATCTTTAGGGTTTGTTTTTCCCTCCATCTTAATTTTTGAAAGTTATCTTTCAACATAAAATTCGAGAGTCTTCCGAAATAGGTTTTCCTATACCACAGTTAATATCAAGTAAAAGAGGTTTGCACAAATCAGTCTTAAATTTGTACTAGAGACTTTTGAACGCTTCTAGTTCAAATGAATATCGCAACGAGATGACCCACTTGATTGGACCTTCGTTGTCCAGAGTGCCGAGTTGACATATCATTTCGTTTTGCGTAATGCATATCTACTAAGTAGGTCTCGACAGGCTTCTTGACAAACTCGTCATTATCGTGAACAGTGACTTTTGTATACTGTCTTTGTTGACAAACGAACTCTTTGGTAAATAAATGAGCTATCTGCACGTAGATTGTGGTCTGTTCAATACATAACCTTTAAGACCGAAAGAGAAATAAAATACGTATTGCTGTACCATACACAGAGAGACATCAAGGGTGCGATTTAATAAAAACTTTAGTCTAAACCAGTGCAAGAGATTTTTGAACGATTCTAGTTTGAAAAAAATCACAATGAGATTATCCACTTGCTTGTACCTTTATTGTTCATAGTTCCAACACATTATTTCCTTTTGTGTAATTCAAACCTACTACGTAGCTGTGCAAAGGCTTCTTGACAAAGCATCTATAATCGTAAACAGTGACTTTTGGACTGTCTTTGTTCACAAGCGATTTGTTTGGTAAATAAATGCGATATCTTCACGTAAGTATAGGTTCGTGCAAACAGAGCCCTAAAAACGGACACAAATGAAAGAACAATATAAATTTTTTTCAACTTGTTACTTAGTCATCGTAGCATTGACTTAGGCCTTAAGCCTGATAACAACAAATATATCACTATCCTTTTTTTTTCGCAAATCTTAACTTCTCGACTCCCTTAACAATGTGAGAAAGTATCTGGTGTACAAGAAAATGTAATACACTGTACAAGCCCACAAGATAGATAACGGGGATTTGTCAATTTTAGCTATGAAAATAGTATTTCACTTTAATACATATTTAACCCTTAAAGAACTCATTGTTTTGTCTTTGTAAAGATTAACGATGCTGACGAATGAAACGACACGATACTATCTTTGAGTATAAGAGTGGCAGATACAGTGAGTGAACAAGATAGGTTTCGTCCTTCCCCTAGAAGTTTCAGTGCAAAGTTAACATTGTGGTGTCTTCTCCAGTGCTGTAGTCGAGTCCCCACCTTCCTCTTCCGAGTCCGAGACCGAGTCACTGGCATCCGAGCCCGAGTCCGAGACCGAGTCCCCGCTATGGAAAAGTATACACTAAGAATAGAAATTCACAAATGATCAATTTTACACTGGTTTTATGCAATATTGTTGTTTGTTATGATATAGGCCCTGCGGTCTGAATGACAGCCCGTGGGTCACGTTCTGCCTACAATGTTTTTAAGTCCAGCTGCAACCAAACAAACTGAGATCGAAAAAAGAGAGTTGAAAAATGCAACACCAATCGAGATTATCAGTAGGACTATTTGAAGACATTTTAGAAAGGGAAAATTTTTGGAATGAAAAGGGGGAGAAATACTTCCCTACAACTATTGTAACTGGTCATCTTATTATTACGCCGTTAGGGACAGTCGTGCAGTTATTTCTCCAACGCCTCATGCAGCAAGGAATATCGTCAGAGGGGTTGCACACTTCCTAATTGGTAAATTTTTCAGTAGGCCTTGTTACTGAATGGAAGTGTCGTGGCTGAATTTTCGATTGCCTAACTCAGAATTTCCAACTTCAGGCATGTGACAGACAAAAATTTGTTCACTGGCAGAGAAACGAACATTATGACTGCCAAAGTCATAAAACATCGCACCCTTTGCTTGTGCGGTTGTTCTCCTTTTATCTGTTTATTGGTCATGTGGTGTTACTGTATTTATGCCAAACATGGTACTGCTTTTGTTTCCTTTCTTACTTTGAAAAGGCGGAAAGGCAGGAATTGACGTATAGGTTTGTTGGGAAAAACATTGTAGGCGTGAAAGCCGCGGCTAGAGGTAGGGGTTGTCTTTTCAAATGATCGACCATTTAATATATCTATTAAAACGTGTTAAAAGATGTCAAACCTTTCTTGCGTTTAAGTTTTGATTAGGAAAAGAAACTCGTATCCGCTTTTTTAAATGTTCCGGGAACCCACCGGGCTCTGAAAGTGAAGACATACCTTTGGTACTCTTTACATGGACCCTTTTCAAAATAGCAACTACAAAGCATTGTGGGATAGCCTGAGAATTTTGGTGTGCAGTCGTCTTTTGCCACAGTTAAATGCCAATGCCAAAAAGACGCGTACCGAAACTGTCTGACAATAAACCTTTGAAATTGCTTTCTGGAAAAGGGTCTGTGAGAACGTCTTCTTTACGAATGAGCCCCAGGTCTACAAACCGTGTCCGCTCCTGGGGGGTGACTAGTGCCAAACGCTTATGAAGAGGGCGGATTGAGGATACAAATTTGCCAACTAAACAAAACATTTGTGCCGACAACGTGACATCACATCAGTTTTGGAACCAAAGTGGATGGGTGCGCTAAAAGTGAAGCGACTGGCTTCATCTTGGTCAAAGTAAAGTAAAATTGACGGCAAGCCCGTAGCCAAGAAGGGGGGGGGGCAGGGGAGAAGCTCCCTTGGAAATATTTTTACCCCCAAGAAGATGAAAAATTACCTGCCTTAATTAATTTTAGTATGTCTCCCCAATGAAAAATATTTCGCCCCAGAAAGCTTTTCTCCCCCTTCAGTACATTGTCTAGCTACGGGTCTGATTGACGGATATAGACTTAGACAGTTGGGATTCTCTGGATTCAAACCCACCTTGAATTTTAGCTCCTACATTCAACAGGCCCTCTACTACACCCCTCTGTGCAAACCATACCATCATCAGTAATACCCACCCACCCACTCACTTGCTCACTGCGTATTCAAATCGACGGGCCATTAGTCTGACATAAGTCATCCAGTGGTGGTGCAGGGGGTAGCTAGGCAGGCCAGCTGAGTTGGCTCGGAACTGGAAAACCTGGAATCGGAATTGAATGGGAATCGAAGGGTACTGGATTCGAAATTGGCCCGGAATGGTGGCAATTGGAATCGGAATTGACCCCGAATTGGGTTTGGTGGACTCAGTTACAACCCTTAAAAAGAATACCTTATCAAGCTACAACTTACACAGTCTGGTACCTTGTCACTCAAGGCAATATAGGAGGCCTTTCGGCCAAAACAAAATTCTTGTTATGCTATAACCTATGAGCCAACGGATAGCGACGCTCCACTCAAACAAAGTCACTACAAACCACCTTCTCCCCAGCTACACACTTTCCAACATAGATTTGCTCCAATTAATCTGACAAGATCTCATTTGCTACCCGCTCTGTCAGTCTGGATTCGGGTTATTTCAATATAATGGTCAAATTGCGAAACTTGTGATCATCTATTGAGTGCGCATTCGATGTCATTTTTCAGATAGATAAGTGTTCAGGATTATGTGTACTATTTTAAATATCCCCAGAGCTTCCGAGGCTACTCTCTTTTATTCCATTCTGCTCTGCTCTGAACCCAAAACATTCGTACATCTCACATTCAGGTGGAAAGTTTACCATTTCAAAATGAGGCCCAAAGGCAAAATTATGGGTATGCTTCTGCTTGTGGCCCGTGAGGTCTTCCCAATTAAAAATGTGGTCCGCAAGCGAAAATAATCAAGGACCCTCATGCATATACTATTTTACAGTTAAACTGTTACTACTATCATCTCCACAACACAACACATATTGCTATAACACGTACTACATAGCGTGTTGAGTCGTACAGAAACTGCAGAGTGCAAGGAAAATACCATGTGACAATGGATTAATTGTATAAAATTGAACCTCAAATTCTGCCGGTCTCGAGCCCGATCTCGGGAAATTTAGAGACGAGTCACGAGTCCGCACTGTACGAGACCGAGTCCGAGTCTGAGTCCTTGCCTTCCGAGACCGAGTCACAAATCCGAGTCCTGAAAATCGTGAATCGAGACCGGTCTCTAGTTCTACAGCACTGGTCTTCTCACTGTGGGTATCAGCAGGAAGACTGTTCATTGTTATTTACTGCCCAAATAACTTCAGACTGCTTAGATTCGAAGTGACAATTTAAAAAGGCGCTACACCCTGGGGAATGGGAGTCCCTTTAAAGCTCACCCTTAAAGTGCAACACGCCCTTGATGTAGTGACCTTCGCGCCTATATAATACCCCAAGAAGTAAGTTCTGGAGTAGCCCGCGGAGCGGACGAAGTTTTTTTTTGTACAGCTTATCGCTACGGTAGCCTCCGTGGCGGCAACCACAGAGTGGCGTAGCCACGGAGAGCTTCTACGCAGACTAGTTCTGAATAAGCCACTGTGCGTAATGTAACCAGAACAATTGTGTATTTCACTGGTTATTGCTGTTTAAAACAAAAACATTCTTTTTTTTATATTTAAGCCTGGCTGCTTCGAAAGTGCTTAGTTTTCAAGGAGAGTAAAGAACATTTCCTCACTGCATTTAGAATGATTGCATCCTGAGGAATTTCTACGAGGGGGTGATGGTATGTTCTCTAAGGTTTTTCTCCGTCCCTCCTTTCCCCACTCCAATTCAATGGGGCATTTACACAAGTATAGGTGTTTACCCACTCGTTCATATAAAGAAACTCTTTCAATGAAACGTAGTTGATTTATTGGATAACTTAAAGTGTGTTAACACAAACGTTTCATTGCTCTTAGCGTATGGCAAGCCATATTACATTTACTTACAACAGATAGATGTCTGTATTCATTGAAACCATAATCATCCCAACCCATGCATCAACAGTGTATGAAATGTTATTCTCCACTGTATACTTTATAGTGTAAAACTGTCTATAATAAATTCTTAAAGCTGTCAAAGTTCAAACAACTTCTTCAGTAAATTGAAGACACCTGCAGTTTACTTTAGATATCTTTCAACGAATAATTTTACTAGCTCATAGTATTCAACAAAATGATTTCGCATACCGTAAATTCTAACCAAGTAATCTTGGCTGTAGAAAATTTATCTTATCAATTAGATCATTTACAAAGAAGATACCCTTTGCAAACCAATGCGGAGAATAAGCAACAGGTTGGTTGGCTACTGCTATGAAATTATATTTCCAGAACGGCTGACTTTCTGATATCGGCTAATACGATCTGGCATTATTTTCCTAGCAAATCGAAAGAACAAATTTGTTATATTTGCGATGAAATATTTGCGATTAAATCGTCGGAGAGGGTAAGAAGGGTAGGTATTGCAAATAGTAATTCAAAAAGGAATGATTAATGGCTTAAGGAGTACAACTCTCCCTAAAAGACTAGTTAAACCAGAAATTTGTCAATTTAACCTAAGCTTTGTCCTATTTTTAACAATCATACTAGTTTTTCCAGTGTTCACGGTGATACCTAGAAATTTTAAGGAAGCGGGATTCTTAAGTAAGATAAGTGGAGCCTCGACCGCTCTGCCTCACTCTGATAATGTGCCGTAGACTTAGCCTATGTTTGTTGTACTACTCACAATGTCGTTGGTTCTCAGGGCAATTTACAGGGAGTACTTAGCACTGAAGTTCGATTATATGCTCTGTAATCCTGTTCTAAACTAAGCATATTGGATAGCAGGCGTACACAGGGAAAGTTTTCATAATAAACCTAAAGCATATGACGTCACAGAACAGAAAGTGTGTCGACGTGAACGTATCATTGCAACTTACACCAATCAATGAAGACATGGTGGTTACTAACCCCTTGCTGTGACGTCACTGAGAACTATCTATAGGAAGTGCATGCAGTGTGCTTCATTTTTTAAACTCCAATATGACGTCGCTTGACGTCAATGCATAAGGTCTATTAAGGTACGTCTTACGTAAAGACGTTCCAGCTGGCAGTGCACGGCCGAAGTCCCAGTGTGGAAAATGATGTGCTGAATTTCGCACCATCTTACAATAAAACTCCAGGTTTTGCTAAACGTTCTCGAAATATTACTGAAAAGAACCGGTAAGTCGACTTTGACAATTACCACTCCCTTACCAGTCTTTAACATATTTGCAGCATATAAATGCTTCACATCGGAATTCTGTTTCAATGAGTGTTTTTCAAAGTAAGACAATATCACAATCCAATTTGGAGAATCTGCTAAATTTTTGGAGGTAACACGGGATCAAAATATTCCTGGCATGTTGCCTTAATAATCTCATTTTATGCTAAAAGTAACTACACTGACAGATAGTGTGGCGTATGTATGAACAAGCTGCAAACCTTACAGTGTATTAATTCTTGTAGAATCTACAAATCGGCGTTGGAAGGCAATCTACCTGTGCATTGTCATTGTCATTGTCATTTGTCATTTCTCCTTCTGTAAAGGAAAATATCACTCGAGATATTTCTATGCTAGTAAAGGGGAGAGTTATTTTCTATTCCAGTTTTGTCTACAGCAAGTTTACAGTGACCCGCTGCAATTAATAAAATTATCATTTCTCATCAATGTCCCCAAACGTCCGGGGCGCCGGGTCCTTAAACACTGAGGCGCACAAATAGTAGGCGGCTTTCTTTGGCTTCGGTTTCCTTAATAGTTAAAAGATAATTCCCGCGGTTCTTGCACCTTCAAAACTGTCCGGTTCAAATTGAACCAAAAAACTGATCAAATAGGTACTTAACCCCAAAAATCAAATATTTGACTAGTTTTAATTCAAAACTAACCATTTTCTGTTCGAAATGAGCCAAATCTAGTCAAATATCTGACCAGATTTCGGTTCAGTGCCCATCTGAACGGATTCGGCTCAAATCTGTACCTGAAGTTTTTAGAGTGTGTAAATAACAAAATAATTACATCTGTTCACTAATTATTGTGGTCATTTAAAAAAAAACAGTCGTCTGTAATCTACTATCTTACTATTTAGGCCTCGCCCCCAGATTTTTTTCCAGCCCCCCCCCCAAAAAATTGTGCATGTCCTAATAATATGTGTAAGAATTAAGTTGCCGTTGCCCCCCCCCCATTTGATACCTAGGCCCCCCTAAAAATTTCATCCTAGCTACACCCCTGGCCTGCGTCAATGACTCTTGCAGTCTTTGAACCCTAAATAGGGATTTAATCCCCACAAAATGGTTTTCCTTGTGCATTAATTAGCTGACGCAGGCGCAGTAAATTGTTTCTGCCAATACAGAAGAACAAGGGCGGAGATTAGTGTTGTAAAATGGGAGGACTTCGCGTTGGTCGCAAAACGCAAAGTGATCTTTATGTATATGTATACATGTAAGTAAATGTATATAAACATACATGTATATATATTCCCGTATGTACGTATAAATACATACATGTACCTGTATATGTTAACGTAGATGGAAAGGTAAACTTATATGTTTATGTTAATTATGCTGGCAACGAAATTTGTCCATTAGCGCGCCGGAGAAGTACAAAATCTACCCTTTTCTTAGTCGCAAATAAAGAAATTTTATGTTAATAATTTAATATTCTGTTAGATTAACTTATCAGAAGTGGTATAACAACTATACCCCCATGGTGTGATACACTAGGCCATACCCGATTAGGGTGAAGACCCCTGAGGCCCGTCAATATTCGAATGCAGTTCAGTGGCGGAACCTGCATGGACAGAGTAGTTTACTAGTTTTCTCTGTTTTGGAAAAAGCTGGTTACTACTGTAAAGAGCAAAGTGCAGCTGAATGGAGACAGTTAATGAACAGAGGTCTACATAGACTTTAAACTTTAGTTTCGGAACAATAATTCCTTACGTTTTCTCTACAATGCTATTTGGCATGAGCAATTGGCGCGCAGAATTCGCTGGAAAAAATTGTTGCAAATATCCCTGATGAAAGTCATCCAGAAATCAGTTGGGTTGGGGAATATGGGGATGGAATGCAAAATATGGTTCTCCCTTGGCGATCTAATTGTGAATTTGCTGCCATTCCGTTACAAGAGCTGCAGTTTCATGAGTAAACCGGCAATGGATAATTTTTCAGGTTTGATCTATCATTAAAATGAAGGAGCAATATGAAACGGGCAATCTAAGGTGCCAATGCAAGGAGATTTTGTATCAAAACTTTTCCATTTTTCATACCCGCAAGGTCATGAGCCCCATCAGACACCAACTGATGAGAGCTGCCTACAAAGAACGCCTGAAAAAATTGCATCGTGAAATAAATTTGTACCAATAACTAGGACTGTAAGGAAAAAAGTATTTTAATATCACAATATCCACGTAATAGTTTCAATTTCCTTGTTGTTTTCCGAGAGAGACATTCATGTTAATAAACCCATTAAAAGTTAGAGAGATTCCCATCAATAATAGAGGCACGAACAGTAATCTTGTCAAATATTTCACAAGATTTAGCTAGAGCTAGAGGCGTAGCCAGAGGGGGAAGGGGCAGAGTCCCCCCTCCCCACAGAAATTTTGGGGACGCAATGGGCGATGTTGAAAAAATGAAGGAAAGCCAAAAGAAAAAAAAAACGAAAAACGACAAAAAAAAAACGGCGAGAGGAGGGAGGGATGAGAAATTGGTGGGCCCGAATGGGAGGGGGTAGGGATCTAGGTCTCGGGGATGAGTAATGACGGTGGAATCCGCAGCAGAACGGACGGCATACTTATTTTATGCAGGACGCATTGGCAATAAGCCCCCGAAAAGTCAATCAAAACCTTGGATATTAATGATGTCATCTCGTCTAGAAACAGTGTTCCGGATTTTTTCTCCTTCTTTCAACAGATTATGCCTTGGGGACTGAACCCTAGCCCTTTTTTCGAACCCTAATCATGATTTTGAAACAAAATAAATAATTCCTGAAAACGTAAAGGTTGTCAATGTCATTTTTACTCGGAGGGCGGGCAACCCCTCCAGGAGTGGCGCCAGGTGGGGACAGGGTGCAGGTGGGCCATGGCTCCCTGTCGGAGAATTTTTACAGTCTCGTCTGGGAGTCTTGGTCGATACGATAAAGCATGCAGTCCCCGAAGGCGACAGTCGACCCGACGGTTTACCTTTTTTTTGTTCTTAAGAGGACAACTTCTCTAATAAGAACCCA
Source organism: Holothuria leucospilota (assembly GCA_029531755.1). Lineage (NCBI taxonomy): Eukaryota > Metazoa > Echinodermata > Holothuroidea > Aspidochirotida > Holothuriidae > Holothuria > Holothuria leucospilota. The sequence continues at coordinate 34,455,142 of CM055969.1, read as the reverse complement.
AATTTTTTGGCGCGTTACGCGCGCTGTAGGGTCACTCCATTTTCTTCAATATTTCCATTCCACATAGCTAGATAGCACAAGTCCTGTCCACCTTACCAAGTTACATGTAGGCACAGTACACAGCTTATGTAGAGGTCGTAAATTTCATCCCATATCGCAACGCCTAGTTGCTGTTCTCTAATGTGTGCCATACTGAACGGTCAGTTGGTGAGCGAGGCCAGGTGGTTTCGATACAATGTATGTTATCTCCGATACGGTCTTCAACCCCTTCAGTTCTCTTTCTTTCCTTTTGTTCTTAATGATCACAGTTTTTGTGGAAGCCTACCAAAAATTTTTTCGCGCTTTGCAGTTTCACGATTCAGATTCAAGAGAACGATATCAGTGCGCAACTTGGCTCTTGAAGTATTAAGTGATATTATGCAAAATATGCCCTGCAATGGAATGGGATAGTTATAGGCTCCTTCAAATCCTTTTCTCACCATGCACCCCCCCGACATAGTGGGTTGTTGGAACGTGGGGTCGCTGGCATGGCCCGGCCCCCGTTCGGGAAAATTCTGTCGCTACCCATGGTCGGTTTACTTATTTTAGCTTTCAAAAGGATCATTTCTGAGATAAAACCCACAATTTCTGGTACGCTTTGCCCACTTTTCCTCGGTTCCGTTACTTATAGCTTAATGTAGTAAAATGCCATCTCATTTCCATAAAACTAGTTAATGACTGTTCTCTTATGTCGGTCGTGAGGTACGGCTAGTGACCCGAGGAGGGAAGTAAAATATAAGTTATGTCTGAAAGGGCCCACCTGCCTGAACAATTGACCTATATAAGCTTTAAACAAGTAGCCTACAGATTCTCTTTAGTGTAGGCTTACCCAAAAAATTTTCGCGCGCTTTGCAATTTCACAGTTTAGATTCCGGATAAAAACGGTAAATCTATGTTCCTCTAGTATATACAAACTTTATGCAATATATGCAATGGCACGGTATAGCACACAGGTTTTCTTCAAATCCCCCGTCACCAACCCCTCGACCGCATCGGGGCTGTCGGGGTTTCTGGTTGCTGGCCCCCTTCGGGCAAATCCTGGCGCCACCCTTGAGCCCCTCTAAAAACTCCTGTGGAGAACACTGGGATCTAGCATAAAAAGAAGCACCATTTTGCATCTAAGCCCTTCCAGACAGCCAAAAAAAAAAATCAGAAGGGGAGGGGGTTATACCCCTTTCCCAGGACTGCGGTCAAAAATGGGGACGATGAGTCGACTTTGCCCCCCCCCACACCAAAAACCTGGCTACGCCCCAGCCACGTTGTTTTCCTTTTAACCAAATCTAGTAAATACGGAACCAAATTCAGTCACGTACTTGACATGGTTCTGGTTTGTGCCCCCATGGATTAGACTGTTGCAAAGCGAACTGTTGCGAAGCGTGTCGAAAAATTCGCTTTTCATGGTCAATAGAGGTAAATATTACTGTCGATGACAAAACATTGGCTGAGATAAAAGGGATTCCGCCTCTCAACCAAAATACTAGGGATCATAATCATGGGAAAATCTAATATTTACCCAAATATCAGCAAATATTACGATTTTTGCCCAAATACTATAGATATTTAGTCCCCCTCAACCAAATTATTGGACGGGACTATGCCTTACACTCAAACTATCAGCAAATGTTATTGTCGTTGACCAATTATTTTGGGGACGAAAGGATTCTCCTCCCTATAACCAAATTATTGGGAGACCCCTACCCCCGAGATCATCCTTAGAGAAAAGGTAATCTTTAAATTAATCTTGTTGTACCTCATCAACCGGGTCATTAAGTACACAACTTAGACTCATTTAGCATGTATACCTATAACAGCGAATCTCTACTTGTTGTTGTTCCATGAAACTGTTCGTTTCCATGGCGGCTTTGGAATCAAGCACAGACTCAAGGTTAGGGCAAATTAGAGGCCGGCAGCAATGTCAGGGACAAAAAGGAGGGATGAATTCGCCGAGAAGACTATCATACACAGAACTCTCGTAAAGAAGACATTTGGCATCCTAAACAGGACGTTATACATAAATTTAACCATCCACAATCTTGACAATTTTTTTTACCGCAGTTATGTTTTGTCTCATCCTGTATCCTACCTACCCTGGCTATATAGACTGCTTTTATATGCAGGCTACCGAGACCCGCGCGAAGCCCACGAGAAAGAAAATGGATAGTACTTCGGTCACAGGCCGGATATCGACACTGACTGGTGCCAGTGCGGACGGGGACGAGAATCTTTCCTTGCTCATTGCTGTACGGAGAAGTTAACTAAGACTCCGTTGAACAAATCTAAGTTTTAGGTACTTCATCCGTCTCTTCAATAATACCTCCTAGTTTTTTCAGTGTGTCTCTCTTTCCCTTCACCTTTAATCTCCCCGACCTAGTGATTTTCCCACGACTGGTAACGGTGGTTGGGGCCTGAGCCCCCATCCCCATGAAACACGCTACTGTGGGTGGTTTTTGAAAATGCATGCAATTTTGACAGAAGACCCCATACAAAATTGGAAAGAAGAACAGTTGTTTAATGTCCTAACATACGGTGACATTACGATATGTCTTTTCTGTCCAACGTTATATTATGTTAGAGAGATAAGATTATGCATCATTTCCTTTCATTACAAGAATACGTCCTGTCCTATTATCCGACCCAACGAATTCTTTTATCTCCCAGGATTAAAAACATTCGGAAAAAGTTAAATGGTTCTTAATGGTTCTATTCGCATTTTAAATGTGTTTTGGAGACTTTTCCATTCAATCGGGGCTAAAAACATTTAATACCATTCAACTTATGAACCATGACCATTTAAAGCCATTTGCAAGTAATAAATTGTTGGAATCATTCAAAACCCGTCAACTCCATCCAGCGAGTTGGATGTGTTTTGGGCAAAATGTTGAATAAATTTAATCCTGGGCTTGCTTTACTTAATTTTACTCATTTAATTCGTTTATAATTCCAATAACGTCTTTTGGGAGATTGTGAAATCATGGAGCTTTTTAAGTTATTCCCCTTTCTAAAGTAAACACAATGAACGGCTTCTCCAACAGCGCAGCCTCGTCACTTACTGATGTCATATAAAATAAAGGGGCATACAAAGTAGTGGCTCGCTGTTAAAAATTTATGTAAATAAACATAATATGTGTTTCAATGTTCCTTTTTCAGTAATGCTTTTTCACAGTTAGAAAACTGCTAAAAAAGAAATGTCGCAAATAATGTATTTTACAGTGCGTTTATGCACTTTATTTTACAAAAATCTAGCCAATCTGTCATTTTTATGAAGTTTTGATACGTTAATTTAGGTCAAATCATGTACATTTGCTGTCAGCTTTTCCAAAGTAAGTTGTTATATTGTTGTTCATTTCCTTGTTTTGTTGTTCCATGGGTGTGGGGGGGGGGGCTCGGGGGACCTAGGCCCCCAAACTTAAGCCAGGTCCCTCCCCACCAAAAAAAATTGAGGGTTATGTGTTAAACGTCTAAATATCACTGACGGATTAGGCCGATCCTTTAAATTTCTATCTTTCTAAATCCACACGCATTTCAAATTGTCAAACTTCCCGATCTAAACAGGTTAGTAAAACTCTTAGGCTATAAGAGGTTTCTGTTTCCAACCTGTATCAGGTTTATGCGTCGACGCCGGAAGTATTTTTTATAACGAAAAATAGATTTCTCTGTGTATTATAGGCTGAGCCATTATGTAGGGCTGACAGTAGCCTGCTGTAAGCAGGCTATTGTTGAGTTTCATCAGCTACAAGTACATTATACTTAATATCTACTTACCCTAAATGTTCATGTACAGTATACAGACGAAGTTTAATACAATACAATAGCCTGCCAACTTTCCAGCCAATCTCATTTCCGAGACAAAAATAACTTCATGATAATTAATGCACACGTCATCAGCGTTGGTACGGGGTGGAGTCAACATGAGCGACCGGTTGCTTCGCTACAGCCCACAGCAGACAACTCTTTTCACTTGTATACACGTTATGCAGTGCAGTACAGTACGGCTATTACTGTATAGTTACTGGCTTAGCTACTACCGTGTACATGTATACATATACAGCTAGCAAGGAACGTTGTCGTCTTGTCCATGCGAGGGCCTATGCAGGGGCGGATCTAGGGTCTTTTCTGAGGGGGGTCCAACATAAAAAGGGCACATTCATTTTTTTAAAATTTTGGTTCCCATGAACGTCAGCGAATACACAACTTACCGCATATTGACAAAGATAGTTTTAAACCAAAAGACATGAAAAAACTGGAATCAAAACCTGGAATCTAAAAGGTGAAATTGCAAAGCGCGCGAAGCGCGCGAAAATTTTTTGGGTAAGCCTACACTTATAAGAATTTGTACTAAACTAAAGCTTACATCAGTATATAGAACAATTGAGCGGACAGTTGGGCCCTATCGGGCATAACTTTATTGTACTTCCCTCCTCGAGTCACTAGTCGTACCGTACGACAGACACAAGTGAGCGTTAACCAGGTTTAGCGAAATGCGATTCAATTCCCGACATTTACATAAATCCATGTATTCTACTTTTTAACTTGAAAAGGGGGAGAGGGTTTGTACCAAGTATAACTGAACTGAGGAAGAGTGGACAAAGCGTACCGAAAGTTTTGGGTTTTATCCCAGAAATTACCCTTATGAAAGCCAAAATAAGTAAACTGACCATGGGTGGCGGCAGAATTTTTCCAACAGGGGGCCGGGCCATGTCAGCTACCCCAAGTTCCGACATTCCCTATTTCGAGGGTATGATGAGAAGGGCAAATGTGGACTCATTATCCCATGTAATTGCAGGCATATTTTGCATTATATCACTTAATACTTCCTGATCCGAGTTGCGCACTGATAGTGCTCTTTGAATCTGGATCGTGAAATTGAAAAGCACGCGAAGCGGGTCAAATTTTTTGATAGGCTTACACATAAAACATATGACGAAACGAAAGAAAGAACTGTAGGGTTTGTTGACCGTATCGGGTGTAACATACATTGTATCGAAAACACCTGGACTACACGATGAAATAGCCAAACTTTGCTCCGTAAGTCGCTCACCAACTGACTGTACCGCATGACACACACAAGAGAACACCAACTAGGTTTTGCGATATGGGATGAAAGTTACGACCTTTACATAAACTATGTATTCTGTCCATATGTTACTTGGTAAGGTGGGCAGGACTTTGTGCTATCCTGCTATGTGGAGTGGAACTATTGAAAAAAATAGAGTGACTCTACAGCGCGCGTAGCGCGCCGAAAATTTTGGGTTCTTATTACAGAAATTATCCTCTTGAGGGCAAAAAACAGGTAAACCGTCGATTAGTTGTCGTCGGAGGCTGCGTACTTTCGACTAAGAGTCCCCTACGAAACTGTTAAACTTCTTCAATAGGGGGCCAGCCTTCCCAGACGGTAGGCATGAACCCTTCCCCTACCTGGCGCCACCGCTATCTCGACTGGGGAGGAGGTTAAAATACTGTATGTTGTGTTCCCTATAAAGTTGCGGCGCAACTGTCAAAAACACTGTCAGAACAGATGACTGAAGTCAAATGTTTGCTTTTCATTTGCGACAGCAAACCGGTCATCGGGCCAAAGACGTCAAAAAAAAAATGAACCGACTGACATGGCGTTATTTGACCTGGTGGTGATTTTATATAGTAATTTTAAAGTCAAACAAATACCGATTCGTCTATTGTGACTTCTGTTCAACTCTTGGCTGTGGACTTTACCTAAGACTGGCTTTTTATTCCCATCACTAGGTCAACACTATAAAAGAAAAAAATTCCAGACTATAAATATCGTAGCGAAACATATTTACCTACTCTCTCTTGTTCACGAGAGGATGGATACTAGAGGGTGGAGGGAAGGTTTCGTAGATGTAGCGTTTAGGGAGAGTGAACAGATCATTATTTTGTAAGACCAAAAGACTGACTAGCAATGACCTTTTGGAATCGATATTAAAACCCAATAGTAATACGTTGCATAAAGCACTAGCTAGTGAGTATGACGTAATATCTGAATGCCCAAGCACGCCACACGTGGTTCCAAGCGAAAAGTGATTAGAATGCCTGATTGTCACGCAGACATACTGTAGTCACATCCTCTGTAAAACGATTGCACTGTTCGGGTTTCGAGGCGGCCAATATAGGCTACCGTAGTCAAATATATTGCCGAAAGTTTCTGCGATACATGGATAGACTAGTGAATTGGTCGATACTGGATGAAGGGCTCGGAACTGGACAACACTGTCATTACCTGTGAAACTGTCTCGTTTTTTTTTTTTTTTGCTAGTATGAAAAAAAAATTTTTTTTTTTGAAAAAGGGCACATTGGAAAATTTGAGGGGGGTCCGGACGCCGGCGACCCCCCCTGGATCCGCCACTGCTATGTACAGGCCAGTTTACACAAACCGGCAAGGTCTGGGACAACATCCTACCCCTAACGTTAGGCTTGACTTTTCACTGCAAAGGATTAGCTCGATTTTTAGCCCATACATGATAATTACGTACCTTTTAAAGATGTCACCGCATCTTCAGAAGTGTTCGTATAATGTGCATCGTCGCAGGCCGTTGTGACATGAATAGTCAGTAGCCGTGAACACCATGTGACCTTCTTATGAATAATAATTTATCCCGTATTTTGGGGATTCGTGTAAATGAAAACTGGACGAAGGTTTGCAGACTCTGTATAGAATATATACTGGGGTGTATTATGATTTCTGAGAGAGCGCCATCTTCTAGAAGGCTGCTACAGAGTCTGCTCCGCAGGCTAGGCTGACAGGGGCGTAGCGAAGGTGTTTTCGTTGGGGGGGGGGGGGTGTAGAGAGTAGATGTTTTGCCGACAGATCTGGTAATGCGTAGGACGGAAACGAGCTTTAGCGGGTGGGGTCCAGGGGCCCGCCTTAGAGCCCATGGTGGGGTCTAGGGACAAAGCCCCGGAAAATCTGAGGTTTAAGCATATATCTGGGTGAAAAGTTTAGTCTCAGGATGGATATATTTTTGTTCGAATGCATCATCAAATGCAAAGATTTCCCATAATTTTGATGTATTAGGCTATTCCTCTCGTCAAGCCGCTATAGTTTTAAGCGGTTGGGATCCAGAGGTCCGCCAGTGTTTTCAGCTAGGACGTTTTCTCAATGCCACATTTACTGATCTGTGGCCTGTGGGAGGGGTCTAAGGGGAGGGGGTTCCCCTTCCCTTTGGAAAGTTTTGGAATTTGAAAGATGTCTAGATTGCAAATGGTGCAATATTTGAGTGGATTTCTGCCCTAATGAGGAACCTCAAAATTTACACCCGGGTAGAATTTGCTTGTCATATTTTTGTTGTGCGACATTTGTCGCCGTTTATGCGACATTGTCGCACAAAAAGGGGCTGGCTAAAATACTGGGCCCGCCTTAAGGAAACTGGTGGGGGAAGCTCTGAGGTTTTAGCATAATCTCTGGGTAAACAATTAAGTCTCGTGCAGGATAGGTATGTTTTGGTTCATAATACATTATCCGATGCAAAGATTCCGGATAATTTTAATGTGTTAGGCTATTCGTCCCGTCATGCCACTATACTTGAGGAGCTGGACCTGTCGTTCAGAATTTGAACACTATGCTTTCAGCATTTGAACACTATGCTTTCAGCATTTGAACAATAGACGCGCCAGGCGTTTAAATACGGTAAGTGTTCAAATAGGCGTCCGGCCTTCAAAAAAAGGAGAAAAAGTGTTCAGAATCTTAACACAAGCGTTTAAAATATGCTTTGAACGCCAGGACGGGTTCTGCATCTGTTTCATTTTGGTGTTCAAAAGTTAAAAGCCTGATACTGGAGTGAAGGGAAGACACGCGCGGCACGCATTATTTTTTTTCCCAGGATGTTTGTGGGTAAGCCGGTCCATCCTCGTGAGTTTGCAAAATGTGTTTGAAGTCAAGGTTAGGGTTTAGAAAACGGGCTATGGATGCCTACTCCATGGGTAATAGGGTGCTGCTCCCCATGGTGATGATAAAAGTGAGGAATAATGTGCAGAAAGTGGTTTTTCAAGAAAGTCATATGACCCGAAATAGTGCGCCTATATGGAAGCCTTGAATTCCCTTCAGGGGTGACTTCAGGATTTGCCCGACAGGAGGGCCAGCAACCCAAAGCCCGACAGAGTGTCGAAACGGTGTCTGAAGGAAAAATTTGGGGCTCTATTTCGAGAAAATTTGAAAAAAATGGGCTTTTCCATGGAAGATTTGAAAAAAAATGGGCTTTTAGAAAAGAACATTGGAAAATTTGGGGGTTTTATTGAAGAACTTGCCCTAATTTAGACCAAAATTAAGTAAATCGTCGGGGCGACTGACCTTTGCCGGAGACTACATATTTTATCGTATCCATAACAGCCCCCTGACGAAATCGGAAAATTTTCCCCTTCCCCACCTGGCGCCACCACTGATTCCCTTTCTTTCTCAGAGTTGCCGACGGACTTAGCCACTCGTCCAATTACACCGACGGCCGTTGATACGGTGTAAGAGAGTGAATCCGCCCCCAAATAGAATCTCGGCCCGGATCAATCAATTGATTGCCTTAACGGCAGGCGCGTATTATCGAAGAAAATAAAACAAAGTACGTTACGAGAAGAGTATATAAACTTCCGCCGCGACGTTTAGAGATAGAAGTGTAACGAATGGAATGTTAATCGGCGATGAATGTATATAAAAACCAAATTGTGATAGGCTCGATGTTAACCAGCCAATTACAACTCGCGACATCGTCAATGGACATTTAGTGTGTAAAATTTCTCAGTTTCGTTTTTACGATCGCGTCGCCGGGGTACTAGGAAACACGTTGTGACAAGCTGCTTTGGTAGCGTTTCAAACATGTAACATTATGACCGAATATTTTCACGAAGTTTTAATTAATGGCTCTGCAGTGCTCTGCAGTGCAGTTCAAGCTTAAACTTCGTGGTCTTTCCACGTTCGGTCGCCATTGTATTCGCTCCCAGTTAGCCACTGCAGCTAATAGCAACGTACTTAGAGCAGGGAGTTGTTAAATAACAAGCTCCCTGGTGAGGTTAGGTTAGATGAGGTTTAACGTCCCAGTTTCCAACCAATTGGTTCAAGTCGAGATGGCCACTGCCTTTTTTCCAGTTGTGGTTCACTGGCTTGTTTTCCCTACTCCATTGCTCCCTGGTGAGAGTGCTATATCGATAAGCGCAGATTTGCCTCGGAGAGCCTTACCAAAGAGATCGAAATATCGTAGAATGTAATTTCCGCGGACGGTCTACTAAGGACAAGTGTGACAAGTTAAATTCTCCTCAGTGTAGAATATCCGGGCGAAGATTCTACTTGCTCGGAGGATTGAATCCGGCTACAACGGCGGTATACGGCCGTCACATGCATAATCAATTTGCCGACGGGCCTTCAACTTGAATGGGCCAATTAGATGAAGTGCTGAAAATCGAAATAGCCGATAACAGACTGGCTGCGCGCTCTCGTTCTCTCTTTCTCTTTTTCCTTTCATTTCCGTCTTCCTGTTTACTCCCTTCCTTTCCCTTCCCTTTTCTCTTTTTTCCTTCCTTTCCTCTTTTCTTTTTCTTTTCCTTCCCCTCTCCCCTTTGTTGCCGACAGACCGAAAATTTGCCGACGGCTACCAAATATTGGGGATTGGGGGGTGACCCGCCACACCCCCGGCTCGCTACGGCCCTGAGGGCTGACAATTCTAGACGAAAGCACAAGCTAACAAAAACTAGTCACAGGATAGTCACGGATGCTTGTAAGTGAAAAATCTGTACTCTTTGTATGTTCTTTAACAGTGGCGTAGCTAGAGGAGGGCAGGGGGAGGTCTCCCCCACCCACAAAGCCTCCGAAGGCTTCTGGCCGAAATTTCTAGTCCCTGTCGGAAATTTTTACCACCTTTATTTAAAATTCTTACAACGGAAATTAGTAGCTAAAATTATATTCTTAGGGGTCTACTTACAACACTTCTTATGTCTTTTTAGCAGAAGTACACGTCGAAATGGTTACAGACAAGGCCTGAAAGTGTCATTTAAGGCAATCTCGGAGACATTTTAATCTCATTTTTTCCGCGCGCTACACCCCAGATGATGGTGGCGCTACGCTCAGATAGTACATCATTACTTCAAGATAATAATTTGTCGGAAATTTTTTGCCCCCCCCCCCGAATAATATCTAGCTACGCCACTGTTCTTTAAAAAGAACCATTTAGAGTTGATTATAACTGAAGCAAGCCAATATCTGGTCGTCTCGGATAACTATAAAACTCTTCCCCTGCCTTTCTTATATTTAAAACACATCGCAGCTCTTGCAAAACTTTAATCCATGGAAGCACATCAGTAACTGTTAATACCAACTTTGTGTTCAAACTAGCCCTTCTTACAAGTCTAAATGTACAAAAACTCAAAAGAATTACACTGGTAAATTTCCATTCGAAACAGTTTTGCTGAGGCTTCGTTCCCTGGATCCCCACCGGAACTTTGCCCCTGGACCCCGGCAGGGGCCCTAATACGGTCCCTGGACCCCACCCATTTTGGGCTTCACGATTCGCGATCGCGGTACACGCTACGCGTGCACACACAGTTTGGCCCCCGAAATGTGCTCTGCCCCCCCCCCCGTTATGAATTTCTAGCTACGCCACTGGGTGAGTGCATTTATTGCTTGAACCTGCTAGGTCAAATGCAATGCTTAAGCTGCAATTAAAAGCGTCTTTTTGAGGTTAGTTTTGACCTTTATCTTTTTCATCAAACCCCCCCTTAGATAAGAAATAACATACGTTGAACGAATTCTTTAATGCGTATTGGATTATTGCTCGGTTTCCCACACACGGCCCGGGTTCGACACCCTTCCAACTCTTTTTTTTTCATTTTTTGTTACATCATTTTCGTGGAGATCAAAGGTTATGTGAGGTCAGTAGAGATCGAATTGTGAAAACATCATGATATAGTTAAGAGATATAAATTTGAGAGATGAATCTCAGAGCAACGAAGCACCCCTGGCCTTTCGGCAGGAATTACTAAGCCTTTGGGCTTTCTGGTCCTCTAAGTCCCTTCGGCTGGATGCCGGAGGGACTTCTGAGCGCTCCTAAGGAGTTCTACTCCCCAAAGTAGCCACGTCCTCTAACGGGACACTATGACTAAATGTGATCTAATCTCAGTCGTCAAATGCTTACATCATAGGTCTGTCACACGTGATAGACACTGTTCACGGCTGGCTGTAAAGAGAACGGTTTTTTTTTTAAATTATCAAAGGCAAGAACCCAGTCAAGGCAAATGGTAAGCTTCCATCAAAAACGCTCTAGGAAGGCACTGTAATAGGGGACTGTAATGGCTTATTCATTGGAAAGTTCATACCTGAAAAATTAACAGTTTTTAAATAATGTATCAATATTTACAAAATAATTGCTACAAAAAATACCATCTATAAGCCGTCTTCAATCATATAATAATCATTTTATTATTGCCTGATAAAATCAAGAGCAAACCTACGTCTCATAATGAAGCAACAGACAATATGAAGAAAAATACTAATGATGTAAACCCGTCCCTTCTATTATTACTAAAAACTTATTTTTTACAGTAAATTAACATAATTTTCAAGTAGGGCCCACGGCTTTTAATTACGGACAATCGTGCTGTGAGACTAAAAGTTAGCAGAACGCAATTATTGAAAATTGTTTTTTTCTTTTCTGAAACACTGAACCTGTACGTTAATTAACAGTTTGTTAGTTAAAAGAATAGATGTTGATTACATAACAGCATATTTTTTGTTAAGAGGAAAAACAACAGAAACAATGTGTGAAAAATAACGGATATTTGTAGCAGTGAACTTATTTAGCTTTGAGGATTTTCAATACTCTATGTGTACTTTTACGATAACAGTTGTCTTTTACCTTTTGCTGGCTCCTACGGAAGCAATAAAAGCAAGTCAATATTACTGCTGAGCAATTATTTTTAAGCACAAATGCATTACGAAGGACAATATGAAAAAGCTCAAGCCCCATTGTATTCCCCAACCCCTCCCCTCCATCGACTGGGAAAAGTTTCACCTGGGAGTAAATTGTACTAAACTTTTATATTTTGTTGCTGTATTTGAACAGGGATTGTGATAGTTTCCATATTATCAATAATTATAAAAAGCCATCAAACAATGTTGTCACCAGATCTGTGAATATTCATTTCTACTTCGATGAATCCCTAAATCAAAAATAATTGTGGACCATATGTTTTAACTTAGTAATATCCGTGTACCTCGATAACGCTGAAACATCACACGTTTTGGAAACTAAGTTTAATTTTCAAATTTTTACAAAATCTCTTTGGAGTTTCAGGCCCCTCAATATGATGTAATTTACATGAAAACGACCACCTGACTTCATCACTATTTTTTGTTGTGTGATGAACTTGTTACAAACAGTAATTACATCAAACAATTCCACGTCCCACAATAAAGGTTATAATGTCGTTCAGAATCAAGCCCTAATAAACAGGTAGTTTAATCGATTTAGTCTTCTTTATTTATGTCCTCTGCTTTATCATAGACAGGCCCCCGGGCAGACAAGGTACTGAATGGGGAGATAGGGGGTAATGTGTTTTTGGGGTGGGGGTGAGATATGCATAAGGGCATTATTTAGGGCTATGGTAATTTTTACTTTTCTAGGGGGAGAAAATTGTATTTTCAAGAGGGGCTCTGCTCCCTCCCTCCCCCCTTGGTTAGGGTAGGGGCTTGATGATGGAATCTTTATGTCTCCTTCATTTCAATCGTTTTAGGTTGATTCGTAAATAAAAAGTAAATTGCTAGCTAGTCCAGTTCCTGGTTCTAAGTCACTTGTGTCCAGCGCTAATGTGTAAGCAATAGCATCTGCCTGACTTTTTGTGTCTTTCTTCGACATAATGGTGTGACAGAAAGCTCCCCATCGGGTTGTTACAGGAGTAGCTGTGTCCCACGTCTGGTCTATTATATCACCTCCAGGTGCAGAAACTGGGTCAATGGCCCAGCTGCAAACGTTATAAACGTTGTTTGCCCATTCCTAAAATAAGTAAATATGGAAAAGGAGAGAAAATTGGGAGCACTTTTCAGTGAAGCTCGATAAAAGGATATGTGGATTGTGCTGGTGCAGGTAAAAAGCAAAAAGAGTGGAAATCTAACCAGAACGGAGGACTCAGAGGAAAAGACAAGAATTGCACCTTGCACACAATGACATCAGCACTCATGATTTTTTGTCTATTTTTTATTCAAATGCGTCCGGTTGAAATTCTGATGTTGACTGTCAAATATTGCCATGATTTTTATTTTTGCATAGCCATAACCCAGCTACAAACATTCTGCACAATGTACGAACTTCCAGCATTTCTTGCATTTCATCCTCCAGAGCATGTGCGCCGTAGGAAAAATTTTAGCGGGTCAAAACTTTTAGTTGATCAAACCAGGGGAAAGTTTTACTCCCAGAAAAGAGCTTAATTGCTTTTACAGAGGTGTAGCAAGGAATTTGCCAGGGGGCGAAACCTGTAGGTAAACTTTCTAAGAGTAGCGCCATGATAGTTTTGTGCGAAGCGCTAAGAAAAGTTTGGCCGAAATGCCTCCCAGATCGCTGAAAATGGCACTTCCCAGGCCTTGTGAGTTGCATCTAATCATTTCCTATTTTGAAAGCTCATGCTCTTGAAATTTTCTAGCGATAAAGAAAATGTTGATGTTATTTTTTCTCCAAATTTTTTCAAGTTTTGGTTTTCCAGGGGGCAAGTGGCTTTCTTGCCCCTTTTCGGACGCCCATGCTCCAGAGGGTTTTAAAAAGTCCCATTGGAACTTTTAAGGTAGGTCTTTCTACTCTATGCAGCGCGAGGGGAGAGAAGAAACACCTAAGCTGCAAACTGATATCGGCTGTGCCCCCCCCCCCTTCTTCATGACAGAACAGCATACAGCACAGCACAGAACGAGATATTTAGAAATGAAATTTTGAACTAGTGAATCGGTATGTTGCATTAAAAAATAAGGTTTATATTAATTGAATAATAATTCAAAATCTGGGTGATATCAACTTGAGATTTCTGACAACTTATAAACTAGCCCAGCTACTACGTACGATATGGAAGGACTTTTTCTTTCACATAAATTAAACATGATTTTTTCGGGTTTAATATGCTGTAAACTGAGTACCACAATGGTACTTTCAGTGAAAGGTACTACGTTACCGGTTTTTAAGAAAGAGTAGCTCACCATTAGCTGATCTCTTCTATTAAGGTATGCTTAAACTATCAAACGGGGCTATTTCAAACTTTGAGTAAACTACAAGAACACTTGTGACTCTTACCTGGTCCATGTACCAGTGAGATATTGACACTATCGGAATGATTTGAATCCCCACAATGCAAGCATGGCGTTGAGGAAATTGATCAGGTTCACATTCCCAATTGAGGGTATAGTAAAATATACCGTCTTCTTGCAACTGCCCAAGAACTCCATAAGTCTGCAATGGTTGTGGGAATATATGCCGATTATTCTCACGAACGGTCCAGTAGTATCGAGTGGCGCGCAGCTCGGTTGCCGTCATAAGCCGACCAACGTCCTCCATCACAGTGTCGTTTAATGATTTTCCTAGTGCACCAAGAGCATGGTAGCAATTAATTGCCTGCAGAAATAGGTAATGAGACTCTCTGAATGCATTTGATATTCATTTCAAGCAACAAATCAAGTGTCTTTAGAATTAACCTCTGATTGTGTGTAAGAAATAGAAACATGGGTAGGCTACAACCCCAAAAGAGGAAAGGTGTATGGAACCCGTCATGCAAATTTCGTATGTTTGAGTCCTCTAGCATGGACGACCGTTCCATTCCGTCATATATTGTTTTTGAGTTTTCATTCTAGAGAATTAACAAGTCATTTACAAGAAATTCATTCGGTAAAAAATTAAAACTGGAACTTTCTCGCCATACCTCACTTGCCGATTCTTCCTGTCGAGCACCGCCACCAATACCCGTCGCCCAAGATGATCCGAAGAACCAGTCCTTGTGTCTCACGGTTGGAAAGTAAGGATCATTCTTGCTTGGGTTCCCCACATCTCTAGCTAAAGATGTTATACGGGCCTTGTTCTCTGTAAACGGTGACCCAACAAGAATAAAGATGGACAATGTTGTCAATACAAAAATACCCTAGATTCCTGTTTAGCTGTATAAGAGGAATCGGCCTCATCGGCCTCTTGTTGCATCAGTATCCTCAGTCCATGTTACTGAGGAGTTACGCCCCAAAAATGTTGTGATATATATATATATATATATATATATATATATATATCTCTAGATATATATATATATATATATATATATATATATATATATATATATATATATATATATATATATATATATATACTCTGTGAGAAGAAGCACCAATCCAGTAAAAATATAAATGGAATGCAAAAAAGACTGGTAAAACATGAAGAATCATTTAGCTTTCGGGACCCCCGGTCCCTCCTTCAGAAACACGTTAGATAAATAGATAAAACGATAGAACAGAAACTGGCAAACGGAGATATAAGCCAGAATAAAAAGATCAAAGGGTCAAAAGGTCAAAAGTAAGATCAAAAACCTAACGTGATAAACAAGACAAATAAAATGAAGTACAAACATAACAATGGTAAGTTAAACCTATACAAAAGAGTAAGAATGTAGGCGAAGCACGAACAGAAAGCAAATAAGAATACAAACAGTGCCGGAAGGATAAAATAAGAGGACTACGTTTTTCGATTGCGGCGTTTACTGTTTTGGCAATTAAACCATCATTGACATTACACCCCTTCGGGTGAACGCAGTCTAGCCTCCAAATCCATTCTTTTTCTTCCCTATTCAAAAAAGCACCACAATCTGAATTACTACTAAAAATTACATCTAAAATTTGAACATAAAAGAAAACAGGAGAATGCTCTCTGAGATGTTTATACAGCTCCGTACAAAGCTTAGGGCCATTATCACATTTAGCTAGCTCAGACTTATGTGCATTCATACGAAATCTGAAGTTGTTGGTTTGCCCGACGTACTGAATATTACATGTAGGACAAGAAATACAGTAAATAACCCATCACAAGTAGTACCAGAATTATGACATTTAAATTTACGTCATATACATATATATGTATATAATATTATATATATTATATATATATATATATATATAATATATATATATATATATATATTATATATATATATATATATATATATATATATGGTATTTTAGAGAAACCGCTCTATCGACCATATATAGCCAATTTATGCGATACCAACGCATTTGTTCCACTCAGGAAGCTTTTGTTGAAAATTCAGCTCAACTTTTTCATTATTTTCAAAGTAGGGGATACCCTTTAGAACCTTACTTAAATATTATAACCGAGTTTGTTCTTTAAACCGTGAAGAATTACTTGAGTACAAAGTTAAGCCTTCTTCCCAACGTATTCCTATAGTAACGACGTACAACCCACGGATAGAGCCCCTTATCAAATCCGTTAGGAAGTCATATCAAGTGCTACAGAGCGATCCTTCAATTTCAAATGTATTTTACACGCCCCTGCTCACGCCCGTAGACAACCTCCTAACTTAAGAAAATTACTCGTCCGCAGCAGTCCGGAATCTCCTTCTAATGACAAGGGAAACATTCCTTGTGATAAGCCAAGGTGTAACAATTGTCACCACATGAACACCAACCCCGAGGTCCAGATTGGCAAGTCTAAAATACATCTGAAACCGTTTAGCTGCGACTAATGTAATGTTGCTTTCTCCTCTATTGTAATAAGTGTCGTAACTCTTGCTTCATTGAGGAAACTAGAACGAAGTTTCGTTTGCGGTTTAACAATCACCTTTCCTCTATCGGGAGAAAGGTCCAGGGGCTACCCATTGCGGATCATTTCAACAATAGCACTGCTGATCATTCTTCAGCGGATTTGAAGTTTGCTACACTTTCGGGAGGTTTTCCTAATGATCGTAAAAGGAAATGCGCAGAAATTCATACATTAGTGACACTGTCATGTCGGGCCTTAACAAAGATTTGGGTGAACTTACTCACTACTGACACTTTAGGTAGACGTCCTGTTGATATTAACCAATTTAGTTACAAGCTTTTTTCTATTGTATGCATTGTTATGCCATCATCTCTTTACGCATTCAATACGTCATCATGTTACGCGCCTTTACTTTAAGCATTTCATTTGCGCGTACTTCTTACGTACTTTTTCCATTGTATGCATTACCATGTCATCTTTTATTTGTGCTCTTATTTCGTCTTTATGTACGCGTCTTAACTCAGAGGACATCTTCAACTCGTACTTTTGGACTAGAAGCGTCTCATTAACGCGTATTTTTGCGTACCTTTTCAATTTTACACTTTCTTATATTACGTCATAATGCTACGCGCCTTAACTCTAAGCGCCTTTTTAACGCGTACGTTTACATTGCGACTGTTATCTTTTAAGTTTCAAGTGAATACGGTATTTCGGAATGAACGCAAGTAGCGAAGGTCAAAGGTCAAATGAGGGGAACCTGCAGGGAACGGACGAACTTATTGCCACCGTCACTGTGTAGCTAGAGCATATACACAGCCAATGAGAGCCGCTACGCAGACACTCGGCTGATGGCGGGATGTAAACATTCAAAAATTACATGTACGTACATGTAGGTACGAGATACGCATAGTGTATATATACTGTACACACATAATTGTATGATTGTGCACGTACAAAGCGTTATTGTGCAGAGCTAGAGACAGGTAGCTTAGCTGCTACTCGACTCATAAGCCTCACAGCAGTACTCAGATTGATCACGTTATCGACGCAGTTTAGGGAAGGTTGTCATGAGTTAGGCTCACAAAATCTAGTCTATTGAGATTTATGAAAGATGATGATGTATCTACACATTTAATTTGATAATGGCGAGTCGAGAAAACGGGGACTTAAACTAGCTTCGCACTAACGTTAAGTTAGTCCAACGTTAACGTTAGTGTTTGCCACACTGAAAATGCCCGAACTCGAAACGCTACCGTTAGGCCTACCAGTTTAGAATAGAAGAAATGCGTGTGTTAATGATCACTCGAAAAAAATGGTAAAGAAAATAATCTACGATTTTCCTTCACTAACCTTGTAGGCTATACTTGATGAAGTTCTTTAGCGTCACCCGACCCACACCGGCTAGTCGATCAGTCTGCATGATATGTGTGCATGTGGCCGGCTGCATAGTTAATAACTGCCGTATACTAGTACGCTTATAACAGATATACGTACGTACATGCCGTGCACTAGAGGTACGTGCGAGAAAGAGTACGTACGCTTCGGTAGCTATGCAGAAGACATTCCACATATGTCTACTTACAATTCCATGTATTTAAAGAAAATGTCCTGAAATAGACACTAAGTTCGATTCATTTTAGAAAATATTTCAATTTTTGCACGTTTTCAGAAAGACTTTTTATTCTGAAATTTCTTTTAACCTTTGAAACCATTTTTAAAGCTTCTGGAATGCACTTAGGTTCTTTTTATGAAAAGGAGATTTCCATGAAGGTAGAAATATAAAACACTGCTGAAACAATGAAAACCCCTCACTTGACCTTATTTCAAAGGTCACTACGCCTGTGCTGTAGGTGATTCCGAAATACCGTATTGCCATGGATTGCATGGTCGGGGTTTGATTACTCATCGCCAGTTTCATCTTGATGCATGGCTTAAGTTACCAAATTACGTATATTTGAAAGACATCAACATTCACCAACATTTATCTAAGTTATTTTCAAATGCCCAAGAATACAAAAGAAGTAATTACTTTCCCTTTCTAAACGAAGGCAAAGCCATTAAACCAAATGAACTTATTTGTATTGCAAATGGCATATACAACACACTGAACTATAATAAACGAAATACTACCCGTTTTGGCGTAAAATCCTTCTATCGTATGATTATCTGATATAATGGTCTTAAGTCTGAACTGTATGAGATACCTTTTGCCCATTCTGTGTTATGCTTAGCGTAATAGGCAATGGCATAAATCCAATAGCCAAAGTGAAAGTGATGGTCAGCGTAGGAGACGAATCCAAAGTTAGTCCAGGGATAAATTTCTTCGTTTAAGCCAGCACCACGCATGAACAGACCTCCCCAGACTTCGTCATACCTGAAAAGTTTGAAACGAATCCTCTCAGACTTCACTTTCGAGCATAAACACTCATCCTCCTTAAAATGAAACAATCAGGTGACATGTGGTGTCTTTACTTATTAAGAGTGATGTATTGAGTAATTATGGCTTAGTAGCAGCTTTGAAAAAGAAGGAAATCACCACATGAAAATTATTATTTTGTGAATTTTTCCTTTGCTTGGACGAACTTTAATCCATTGCCTGAAAGTGACGGTGAAACTTGACGAAAAAGTTAAGAAAATCGTAGCCACACTGCTAATGACTTCGTTATGAATTCAAGTTATGGCCATTTCTGTTTTATGCTTGCCGGGGTGGGAACAGGAGAATTAGCAATGCTAGTCCGACCCATACACAGAATTTTTCAAGATGTTGTTTGAATATACAAATTTCATGTGACGTCATGGTCTCAGGTAACCGCAGAGATTGTACTTCTGTACACAGTAAAGCCGCGGTCACACTACAACGAATTCGGATCGGATTCCGATCCGATTTTTGTGAGTTTTTATTAAAATCTTCTCCATTTCGGGTCAGAAAGAGCCCAAAATTTGCCAAGCAGTGTAAATGTATGATTTGCATCAGAGGTCTGTGAAAATGAAATGTTAACTGATTTTTTCGTGACGTCACATCGACGGACGTACAGCTTTTATCGGACACGCGTAGTCCGATAAAAGCTGTCTTTCGATGTGACGTCACGAAATAATTCGTATAAATTTAATTTTCGTAATCCTGCGATAAAAATCATATAATTACACAGGCTGGCAAATTTTGGGTTCTTTCCGACCCGAAATGGAGAAGATTTTAATAAAAACTCACAAAAATCGGATCGGAATCCGATCCAATCCAGATATCCAATCCAATCCAATCCAGATAAAACTTGATAAAATGCCAGTCCAGATATGTAAATAAAGTTTTATATGGCCTTATCAAGCCAGACATAACTTGATGAAATGCCTTTCCAGAAATGCAAATAAAGTTTTATATGGCCATATCAAGCCAGATAAAATTGATGAAATGCCTTTCCAGATATGCAAATAAAGTTTTATATGGCCATACCAAGCCAGAAATAAATTGATGAAATGTCTGTCCAGATATGCAAATAAAGTTTTATATGGC
This sequence comes from Holothuria leucospilota, assembly GCA_029531755.1. Classification (NCBI taxonomy): domain Eukaryota; kingdom Metazoa; phylum Echinodermata; class Holothuroidea; order Aspidochirotida; family Holothuriidae; genus Holothuria; species Holothuria leucospilota. The sequence goes on along the minus strand of CM055969.1, from coordinate 34,434,874 downwards.
CATATCAATCCAGATAAAACTTGATGAAATGCCAGTCCAGATATGTAAATAAAGTTTTATATGGCCTTATCAAACCAGACATAACTTGATGAAATGCCTTTCCAGAAATGCAAATAAAGCTTTATATGGCCATATCAAGCCAGATAAAATTGATGAAATGCCTTTCCAGATATGCAAATAAAGTTTTATATGGCCATACCAAGCCAGAAATAAATTGATGAAATGTCTGTCCAGATATGCAAATAAAGTTTTATATGGGCATATCAAGCCAGATATAACGTCATAAAAATCCATGCCAGATATGCAAATCAAGTTTTATATGGCCATATCAAGTCAGATATAACTTGATATGCTAGATATACAAATGAGCATTTTGTTAGTTTGTTTATTTTTTATTTGATTTGATTCTTGGATTATGCTTGTTATAAATTAAGACATGTATTGGATACAGCATCACCTTCCCAGACATTGCAGTTATTTAGTGGCTTCACTTTTCTAAATACCGCAGTATACTAAGTGAACTTATGCAAATGATTTGCATATTTGGACGGAGCTTGTATCTAAACCTACATTTTTCATGATTTAGGAAGTTGAAAGTAAAATATGTACCATGCAGTAAACAAAATTTAGAGTCAAATACGTAATAAAGTTTAAAATAAGAAGGCCATATCACTGTGACTACATACAATAGAAAATTTCCAGGCATTTTTCTGTTCACTGTTATGAAATAAGTTGAATTTATGTACTTAAGTCAATTCAACCCAATTCTTACATGAAATTCTTCATCGAGCTCTTAAACATTTTCTGCTGGTGTTCAATGTCCCCAAGAGGAGTGTAGACTAAAAGTCCTAACCATGATTCATAACTAAAGCAGATATGGCCGGGATAAAATTTTATCTGTGTCATATAAAGACTTAATCCAGATAGAACTTTATCTGGCCATATATGGTTTAGATCTGATTCAGATTTGTGTTATATCTGCCCAACTTTTTTTTCTGATCTAATATAAATTCCATATCTGGTGCAGACATGGGCCATATATGGAAATATATTCTGCTCATATAAGGACCATATCTGGTCCAGATAAAATTTTATCTGTTCCATATAAAGACTTGATCCAGATAAAACTTTATCAGGCCATATGTGGCTTAGATCTGGTTCTGGCATAGATCTGTGTTATATCTGCCCAATTTTTATCTGGCCCAGATATAAATTCCATATCTGCACCAGATATGGCCCACATATGAAATCCATATCTGGCCCTTATATGGAATTCCATATCGGGCCCATATATAGATTTGGTGTAAGGGTATAGACAACCCCTTAATCAAGTGGAGGGGTTGGACGCTTACGAACCCTACTGTCGGTTTGACGTTCGTTTACAACATAATGGTGCCCATGGCTGTACTTAGCAGGGGGTGGGCAGAAGAGAATGTTACCCAAAGCCCCCATCCCAGAAATTTTCATAGTAAATATTTATCACCTCCATTCGTATCAATTTCCGAGATATTAAAATACAGATTGTTTAGATATGAGAACATTTTTGACGTTCAATTATGGCAATCAATTATGTTTTTAATTTGCCAAGGAAAACGAAAATTTTGGGGCCTGAAATCAAAACTAGTATTGAGATCACGAGAGGGGGAGGGTTGTCGCTCTAATTTTGCTAACTCGTACTCCTTTGAGGTAAGTGAACAGAACATCCACGGTTGCCGCCAACACAGCGACGACGACAAAACATAACGTCACGTGAAATGGGTCTGTTCCTCACCCCCTTAATAAAAATGCTTCTTACGGGCCTGCAAAAATGCTGTAAACTTTAGATATGTGGGCATAAAAAGACGCAAATAGTTCAAACATTGATATTTGCATTGAATATCAAAAACTCAATTTTTTATTGAATTAAACCTCTCAATTCTACTATCTAATCGACATATCAGGAGTGACGTATTCTCTTTCACGTCCAAAACAACTCAAGTTGTTAGTAACCCCAGCAATTTAGTCTTAGGTGTACGCGTCCTACGTACTATAGTATTGTGTTGCATAGCAAAGAAGCAGTCGTTTCAAACAAAAGCACGCTTTTTCTACTTTAAAGTTATCTAAAAAGTAAGTCTTCGAAACAAGCGATATAATAATGACGCAAGGGTCATACTGGTGTCGATGTATGTAGGTATTACTTGCCAAAATACTGGGACAGAAGCATTGATATAAGCAGCTTTGATAGCGCTATCAACTCTCTATCAAACCTGCTACAATTTGCAGGTACAAAATGACCGCATATATAACGCATCCAGTAGAGCTGCTCTCTTATAAGGCAATGTTAGGCCCCTTAACATATTATTGGCGTAAAAGTCTATTTACAGATCGGGAATTTTCTAGTTGGTTGGGCCAGTAATCGCCATTTAAAGTGTAGTATGCCAAAGTGGAAATTGTCGTGTGAAATTGGCCATGGATCTCGTCAATTAGACCTACAATAGATCCTTCGTGTTAATAAACGATAGAAGTCGACCTTTTACTCCCTCAACTCTTGCTTATTTGGCTAATATGTGTAGTGGTGCATATTGTCACAGAGGCAACATCACGTACAAATGCTGGTGGCAGAATTGAAGGCTGGGTTTAATGGAATCATGACTGTGAAGTAGCGAGAATAAAAATACAAATAAAACATTTAGACAACAGGGCCTTTAGATAACTACGGTCCAGTCCACCTTTGAGTTAACTTTTCGTAACGGCTGTCAACGGTGGTGCAGCCTCTTTCGACCAACACGTAGGCCTATGCACTGGCATAAGTACGAGGGGGGCATGATCTTCTTGACACACTGTACACCCACAAACACTTAAATTAGAACAAAATATTGGTACAGTGGGTACGTGACAAAAAGGGACAGTCTCATCGACCCAACATTATAGCAGGCTAAAGTTTTTTTAAAGTTTTCTTGGTAATAACCGAAATGCACGGGCAATATACTATAGTCTATACGTGAAATACCCCACCAACTCATGTTCATCCCCGTCTGAAAGTCCTTCTCCCTGTGGGCCCCCTATATTGACAAACTTTTCTCTGGGTTACCACCCTTCTGCATAAAAATATGACTATGAAGGATTTCACAGGAAAAAACAGAAAGGAACATGACTTCGGTCTACATTAACCGTAAAATGCTAACCTACAATGTAAACCACGGAGTAGGCTCATAAAAGTGGGACGTGGGGCAAAGCCCAGTCTGCAGGCATTTCCCCTAATGCAATTACCGCTCAGTTGAGTGAGGGACAATTTCCTCTGATGATCCTTAATACTACTCGTTTATCACGGAAACTTGTTTTAAGCTTACGGAATAGTTCTTCTGTCTAATAAATTTCCAACAGAATAGAAAAAATAGTGAGGAAACTGCTTTTCAAAAGCCATATTTTAGTCAAATTATCACCTGCTCTAAACGTGTTGGCGGCAAAAGCTTGCACATCAACAATTCTTCTGCGCAGGTCACTTGTTAAAGGATTACGTGACTTGATTGTTGCTAGGTGAGTGAATACCATCAAATTTGAGCCACCAAACACAGGGAAGAAACGCTTTTGCCCCAAATAAACGGCTTATAGTAAGCCAAGCCAAACTAACAGAAGTTATGAAACTTCAGATAAAATGAACAGAAGAATATATCACGTGATTAAACACGATCGTAATACTGTCTATGAGCTTACTCATAACCAGTAAATATTGTACTCTCTCATGGTGCATAGTTTAAAACGAAAAGCCAAACAACGTCTCCGTATACCTAATAACATTTTCTATCGGCAACCCTTCGACGATACCTAGCCACAAATCCAAGCATGTTCTGAGTGACTCGTCCAACTTCTTGTAATGGTCAGTGCCAAAAGCCCTAGATATTGTCGCCAAGCGAGTCACCATACCAATACTCTTTCCAGCCCAATAGCTTTGGGCACCTCCTCTGGTACAATCCTCTACGAGTGTTTCAAACATGGCGTCTTTTTCAATTGCGGCGAGAACGTTCTGTATTGAGAATAGAGAACAACTTGTTATCAACTGAAATCTGATACTGCTTTTTACAAAATTTTCATCTTCCATCAAAATGTGATATATGATAACGGTGTAAAACACTGTAGACTTGTCAAAATATAACAGAACGACAAAAGACAAAAGTAATAATGCATTTAAGCTTAGCAAAATGAATTCCAAGTTAGGTGGAAGATTAAAAAGCAAAACTGTGGACGAAACCTAATTTATTGCCAAGGTGAAGGTAATGCTTACTCATACTTGCAATGAAAGACATCTAAAGCAGGATCATTTTCAGTTGCATCTAAGTCATTCTGCATTTAGAACAGAGCGCAGACGAATATCAAATCCGCTGCTAGTTACAGTGGTAAGTTAGACATTGTCATTCCTCTACTAAAATTTGAAAATGTAAGTGTTGTGGAAAACTAATAACGGTTTGTCGAAATGTAACAGAGTTACCGGAGAACCAAACGAGAAACTAACCTCGTTCATGAGTGACCGCTTTTAGGTGGAGAATAATCAGCTTCATTTACATCCATTATTATGACTATAAGACGAAGGATGTGATAACCAACATCCCTGGCTACAGTTCTAATTACAAAGGTAACTCCGGTAAGACTCCTCTGCATCCTTTTCGTGAAACACAAAAAGGCGCCCAGTTTAATGTTATATTTAATTAAAAGTCGTTTTGATATTGACAGTCGTTTAAGGGTTGTACTAACGTTTCTTGTGCTGATGAAAAAGTAAAGTTAAACTTTCCTTGAGGTTGGAAGAAAAAAGTTATGACACGTTTAGAACTTGCATCTTAAAAAAATATCTTCAGATACATTTTTTTTTTATAAATAAACGTAAAAGGTGATCCAAGCTGAAACAACGCAATTTCGTAGACAATGATATACATTAAACTGTATTTGAAGTCATTATAACGATAATATTTCAAGTTTCAAGTGTAAAGAAGAAACCTTTGAACTGAAAATGAATTGCCACAGTAAACGTTACCTCACTTTAATCAAAGAAAATGCATATTTGGAAGTTTAATTATGGATTTCGAGACTGGTGATCAGTCCAGTAATAGGGAACTATGAAAATAGTTAAGGAGTTTATGAAGATTTTGTCATCAAAATGTGGGGGGGGGGGGCAACCTAGTAGTAACGTAGTTGCTGTAGTCCATTATACTCACTGTTAAATTTTCGGGCTCGTTTTTAATCCTTTCAACGGCGTCCTGGTCTGGTTCTATGCTGGCTTTTGGAAGATCTTCCCGAAGTATCCATTTGTCTCCAACGTAACCTTTAAAGCCCCATGGTGTCGGAATTAAATTTGATGAATTCAATTGTTCTTCCTGCAAGAAGTAGAATACAATGGGATGACTTCAATAATTTCATTGACACGTATAATTCTTGTTACATTAAAGTAAAACCATACCATGTCTTCAAAGCTATCAAAAAGTTCTCAGGACAATCCTGTTTCTACGGTTGTTAAATATTTAATTCTTCATTTTCATTAACACATGATAGACGGGTAGATATAATATTTGATCCCCCCAAAATTCCTATAAGTGAGTTTTGGGTGTTTTCTGTTTGTTGAGGTGTGTAGTGTTCCCAGGAAAAAGTGTACTAAAATCAGCCAATGGAAAGCGCAAAAGTAGGTCAAATCCAAAAATGGTCGCTTTCTTAAAACATTTATCTAATATACCTTCAAAAGTATACAAATGCTAGCATAATTGGAATATTTGGGCTTGGAAAAAAGTTCGTGAATAGTTAAAAAAAATTTTCGAGTAACCTCAAATGACAATGATTGCATCGCAATGACGTCCATAAAATTCATTGACGAATCCAGTACCATTTTATAATAGTTCTGTAGACGAAGCAATGAAGACGCGTATCCAGGCTTTATGCCAAATTAGTTGATTTCAGTGATCTTTCCCTCCAAGGACGGCGATTTGTTGTCAGCATTGGGGGGAGATGACCCCATTTTCAAATGATCTACTGTGTGAACAATCAAAGTCAATGGGGATTTCTCAATTATTGGGCGGACATGTCCCCCCTTTCCACCTCGAATCGCTGCCCATGTTTCCAGCTTTAAAGCTCAGAGGCTCATAAATTACAGCAGCTGGAAAAGTAGTGCAAAATACCACATGTTTAGGAAGCGATCTGCCAGTGTCATTTCTTCTTATTTTAGAAGCTTTGGATCTTTCACAAAAATTAGATAAATATGTAAAAATTATTATTTGAAGTGATTTAAAGCTATATTTACAGAAGGTGGTACTAAATTGTAATGTAATCTCACTTTCTGAGAACATACTAGCTTTTTGAAAATATATTTGTCACTGCTAAGGCCATTTTTCCTAAATTTGGGGATCTTCCGGACCCTTCAAACGAAAGTCAAATGACCTTATTAGTCCGGCTTCAGAATGAATTAAATGCCACCTGGAATGGTCATTGATGCCACCACTTTTTCTATTTCCTCACATCTCTATGAACAGAATAATTCAGGTATATGGGCATTTTCGAGTGGTTTGGGAGAAATATAGCGAGGTATCTTCCAAGAGTCAGGGTGATGAAAAATAAAAAATAGAGGGTAGGGAAAGGAAAAATGGCTATTATTTTTCATCCAGAAACTCTAGAGTAACAAAAAAAACCCTTTAACTAATTGGCCAAGAAATTGTCTTTTTGGTTGGTATACAGATTTGGCGAATCACATGACTGATGAAGACATTAGAGGTCAAAAAGGTACTAAATTTGACCTTTGACCTAAATGTTGACTATGCCATTTTAAAATGTAATTGTGTACCGCAAACTGATTCATTTGTCCTATTTGACCTGCAATGATTTTATTACATGTTTTTAGACAAGTTTAATCCACTAATGTTCCAAGGTCTTTACTTATGAATCACCCCAGTCAAACAAAAATCAAACTAATGAAAAAGTTGTTAGAAAAACTTTCTTTTCCAGCCAAAATGACAATCTACTTATAGTTACAGATCATTAGACGCTGTACATCATCTCGAGTTCATTTTCATATCTATATAAACGTTTCCTCTTATTACAATATAATTAATTGCATATCTGCATGTGCGGATCGATACCCTCTGCCCTTCTTTATACCTAAAAAGGTGCAAAACAATGCAATGAAATATCCGAAATTATAGCTTTATACTGAGCATGAGATTGAGGCAAGTGCCAACTAGAATGATCATTAACTATACTATGCTTTGCCGAATCCCTCAAATTCATGTAATAGTAATAATCAGGTAAACACATTCTTCCAGTGGGTTAGGAAAGTATACGAAGGGAATTCGCAAATGGTAGCCAGTGTTGAAAAATCACAGATTTTAGGGGGTTGGGGAAAGTTAAAGGAATATAATTATACATGTAGTAGACCTGGAGTAAGAAACAACCCCTTCGATTATTTGTCTAGTAATGCTCTTTCAGGTGATAGGTAGATTGTACTAATCACGAGATTAATGAGGTCGAAAGAGGTCACAAGGTCAAGAAATTTGACTTTTGACTCAGATTTGAACTACTTTTTTATATTAACTTTAATTGTGTCAAGAAAATAGCTAATCTGTCCTTTTTCAACCCAAAACAGCGTAATTGTAGGCTATTTCTTTTCTTAGTATGAAGTCGGTAGTGTTCCATGATTTTCAAGAAAAATTGTCAATTGACAAATCAATAAATGAAAAGTTGCCAACAAAAACCTTTTACATCCTGGAATCGCAATCCCAAATCAAAGATGATGGTCAACGTACACAGTGTGTGAGCGTAACTTTAATGTTAACGAAGCAATTTTCTCTCACTTTAACTAAATAATGACAACTATTAATATTTGTTCAAATCAATATTTTTGCGTCTTTGCTTTATCTAGTAAGGCTCACAGCAATACAGTCAAATGTCCGCATATTGAGACACTTGGAAATCTCCCATACATCAAGTATACGGTGCATGCTATGGCCACTTATAATCTTAGAATTGAAGTCTAGAGGTTCAGCTAGTAACAGCTCTAGAAGTGTACTTTCTTTCGAATAAGTTAGGAAACTTGTTAACATGATGTAAATTTTTCTTTGAACAAGATATTAACGAAATAGAATTCAACTACGTATGCGTTCATCAGAAATGTTGTTATGGTAGATTATTGCAACACGCATACGTCGGGCACTATAAATTTCTCCCTCAAACCCTTTCTGTCTTTGCAATTTCCAGTCCTGAAGAACATGCTTTTTCAAATATCCGATCCAGCAACCTGTAACTTCTACGACTGTTGAACATAGTTGGCCAGTATAAATTAAATTTGAACTTGGTACTCGCCATGAATTGCTACAAGTTTGCGTTTTTTACTACACTGATCACTGTCCTTTTGCAAAAAAAGCAACATACACTGTTTACTACATACTAGACTGTAAAGTGCTTCACACAGGCTGTTACTGAAGAGAAGCAAGAAGAACACACAGTTGAAAACTCGTTATACAAAAGGCTTTACTGGCCAATCAAAATAGGTGTCCTGCTTAGAAATTGCAGTAGGGGCCTTATACAAAGACATCCCTGCATGACCAGTTTTGTTCATGCATTCAATGAGTCGAAGAGGAGTTGTTTTGTTGTGTCAAGTTGAGTACATGATGAGTGTACGGGCCTACCTGTATTAATATATGGAATGCACTTAAATTATTGTTAAGGTGGAAGGTAAATTCTCATGTAAGAGCACTGGCAGAAAGCAAGTTGAAATTTAAACAGCTAACAGCAAAGGAAAATCTGTTTTCCTTAAGGCTTTTACCCTTTTACAGACCAAAAGTATAACTTTAACGATGATACACATTTTGACGAAAATAGTTCCGTGTGTTATTTTTTCTCTTACTAATTTTTTCAAGAAAACTTTCAATGGTACCACCATTTCTGAAAAAGAAAAAGTTTCCAACTGAGGGTATTTATCTCCAAAATTGCCCAATTGGGCACCAGCTGGGCCGAAAGTGAGCTCTACGATGTGGGAAAGCCCAACAATAGCCAAGCTAAAATCGGGAGAAAACTGAAAACAATTTCAGACAAAAGGTTACAGAAATGACGGAATTTTTTCTCATTCCCACCAAGCCATTAGTTAGTCTGGCTTGCCCAAAGCATCAATACCTTAGTTATACTTACTAATGCAAGCTGAAGCCCAGCTGGGGCCCAGCGAACCATGTCGGCTAAAGATGACCACAGACGACTTTTGACACCCACCAAAAATGATATGGTTCTTTCACTCCATATAATACACCTATATGCCAAGTCTGAAGATTATCTGTGCTATTATCTTTAAATATCATGCTAATAACATTTTCAGTGTTTGACCTTTGGTGTCCTCACGTGACCTTTGACCTCCACCAAAAATACGAGGCATTTTTCTCTTAATGTAATTCATCTTCGCGGTAAGCATGAAGAGTAACCAAGCTTCCTATCCTGAGATATTGAGTAAACAAGGTTTCAGTGTTTGAAGTCTTGTGACCTAATATGACCTTTGCCCTCCACCAAGAATAATTTTATCCTTTTTCTCTACATACTACATCTACGCGCTAAGTATAGAGAGAAAAATACTTCCTATCTTGAGATATTATGTTATCAAAGTTTTCACTGTTTGACCCCTAGTGACCTCAGGTGACGTTTGACCTCCACCAACATGAGAAGTTGAAGCACAACACGAGCTGAATCATGATTTCACGCAGGATTGCACTTTTATGTGATGACTCACCACATCTGCAGCTGCAGAAGAGTAGAAACAGGCTGTTCTCTTTCACAAGCTGTACTCCCCAAGATTGCTTAGAGAAGGACCTATGACGTAATTCTTTGTTAATGTGTTCCATGAGTGTTCATATAGATTAGCACAAAAGGACTTTTGTTTTATCAGACCTAACGACAAAAGGAGCAGCTGTGGTCAGTTCAACTGCGGAGGGAGGATGAGCAATGATTTGAAAGGGAACTCGTGGCCATTCAAGTAAGATTAATTAGATCCAACTGGAAAAGGGTGACCGGAGTTCTCACAGAGAATCCGAACTCGCAACAAAATCCGAATTTGCAACGATCAGAACTTTATGTGGTCTGAATTTGGCATGAAAAACAGTGCAACCCTCCTTTTTAGTATGGGGTATGAACCTATATGGTATGAGAGCTGGTAAAGTTTTCCTTCTTGAGATATCATAACATACACAGACGCATACATGTTTTAGGTGTCAATCGGGGATCAGCGTTTTTAACAGTGAAAATGGAGAGTACAAGTTTTCACATTTGACTAGCGAAAAAACCTCATGTCCCCGATTTACACCTATTACACACTCACCCTCCTCAAACACACATGGTGTGTTTCCTGATGATGAGTACAAAAGATGGAAAATAGGGAAAGGGTCAGAAATGCTTCAGAATTAAATGGGCACATCTTTGGAAAGTGCGAACTCCAATTTCATGGCAAATTTTGCATTTGACAATCAGGGATATCCTCACTTGCTGGTGTATCCACATTTGACTAAGAATAAACACTCCCATGTCCCCGATTTACACTTATTACGTACGCGCGCGCACACAACCATACAAACACACGCCATCACGAACCCATAGGTGTCTCTTTTCATCGCAACTAAAAACTATGCAAAGTAAGAAGGTTATATGTCTTCATTGTCCTGCCAATAAAATCTTCTACAAACAGTTGTTACCCTTACAAAAAAGTGTTGCATGCCACACGTGAACACATATAATCACATGTGACAGGGCATATGAAAATGCATAGGGAAGAAAGCGTGGTCACATGTGGAATTGGAACCAATCTGACACACAGGACCACGCTTTTCCCTGCATGATTGTCACACATTGAAATCTGGGTCAAAGTGGGGAAAGCTGTGTCAAGATGGCACATGTGCAAACCAGGGTAAAGTGTTACAAACAAAGCCAGTAAAAGAAATCGAATTATTGAATTTACTGTACTCAACACCACACCTCTTCACACATTTCCACACTTCACTCACTTTACCCCAGTTTGCCAGATGCTTCTTGTGTCAAAGCGTGTTTTTTTTTCTTTGTTTTCCACACTTTGTCTCTTGTCCAACCTGTGGAAATGCAGGTCAATGCAGGGCATTTTGTCAATGTATGTCAAATGGTTATTAATGCGTGCAAAATTTCACAGAAACTTCATGACTCTTCAGACCTCGCCATAGTTTTCCATAGTATAACACTGCATCACGTGTGGTATTGGAACTTTTGCCACATAATTTTTTGTAAGGGTAGTGAAATCAATTAAGTTGAACTTTAAATTTCTGTCAAATATTCAAAAAAATTTTTCAAGCCCAAGTATTCCAAGAAAGAGACAGTTCATACATTCTTTGAGATATATAAGGTGAACAAGTGCCTAAAAAATCTGCAGTTAAGGGTTTGGCCGGATTTCGTCACTTTGCATTAGAAAGTTGTGGTAGACTTTTTCCTGGGTAAATAACACACCTCAACAAATACCAGAAACTGACTAATAACAATTTTTGAGGCAGAGGTATATTTTGTTTCAACCTAAGGGACTATGAAACGACATTTTGTTCATTATTTTATGGCCCGCTTAGATGAGTTACAAGACTAGAAAACAAGCTCCGTCTCCCATGTACCTAATGTTGGCTGTCTCACTGCTATTTTGGTTATCAAATTTTACTGTCATGTTCTTCCTTTGTAACTCTTATTGACACTGTACTTTGCTTTGGAAGAGCCTGCTTACAGTGGTTTTATTATACCTTTGCAACCGGAAAAGCAACACAAAAGTGATCCTAAGTACCAAAACGCTTTTGGGGATAGCTTTTATTTTGAGAAAGTCATATTCTTTGTAGAATGTTGTCAAAACGTACAACTTAAACGCCCTTTAATTGTTAGAGAAGTATTTCAAAAATTTAAAAATAGCAAAAGTAGTGGCTTAAGAAAATTATTACTTGATTTCCAAGTATTCGTTACACTGATCCATAAAACCACAACTTAGCACAGACTGCTGAAAAGTGGAAAGTTTCGAGACAAGGGAATACTACTTACGTGATGAGGTAAGACAACCATAACTAAGTCTTGGTTTGGATTTTGACCAAAAAAATCATCTCCTTGCTTATTCCACTCATAGTTGATAAATCCATCGTCTCCGTCTACACAAAATCTTGTTTTCGGCTTGTAGGAATATACCCCAGCGTATTTTTTCCCTTTCTGGGCTCTTGTGTAGTCACCCTTAGGACTTGTGCCTTAACAAACCAAGAAATGGAGGTTTCAAAAAGGTTTTTGTTTTTTGTTTCAAAGATGACCCAAACTAATGAATACCATTATCTCATATGACAAATTTTAATATCAATTATGAAAGAAACCCATCATTGCTATCTTGATATTTCGTGTTCACATGCTGTATAAAATGTGTTCTTAGCTTCAGTTCTGGTGAACTCAGATAAACATGACTTCCACCAAACCAATACTATTCGTTTTCTAACTATGAAGCACATATATATGTGTATATGTGTATATGTGAATATGTATATATATATATATATATATAAATATATATATATATATATATATATATATATATATATATATATATATATATATATATATATATATATATATATATATATATATAAATATATAAATATACATATATATATACATATATATATATATATATATATATATTTAAAGTGAGTATCGGCAAAGCTGAAAAACCTGGCTGAGGTGAAAAGCAAAGTTGACTTCACCGGGGTTCGAACTCGGAACCTCCCGCTTGCTGGTGCGCATGCTCTGACCACTGAGCTATGAAGCCAAGTCTGGCCTTTGTTCAAACACCATATGAAGCACTCGCAACTCACCTCCTTAGTAGGCACCTAATTTTGGAACAGCACTAGTTCTCCATTGATGGAAGCCCAACCAGAGATCACGAATGATGCAATTCAGCTGTATATTTATGTGTGTGTGTGTGTGTGTGTGTGTGTTACTATGGACGTTACGCCACTGTACACCAATATTCCTTATGAGGAGGGCTTCCGTGTTTGTAAAGATTTTCTTCACGATCACACCTCCGATCAAACACTGTCATGTGATATATCCAAATTAATTTACTTTATCCTTAAGAACATCTTTTTTACTTTTAATGGTAACTATTTCCATCAAATAGACGGGACCGCCATGGGTGCAAAGATGGCACCCAGTTATGCAAATATTTTCATGCATAAACTTGAAGTTGTAATGTTATCTAGTTTTCCTTTGAAACCATCACACTACTATCGCTACACTACTATCGCTACATTGACGATATTTTTTTCATTTGGACCCACGGCAAAGACGCCCTCGAAAGCTTTGAAACTCATGTCAATTCTTTCCATGAAAGTATTAAATTCACTTTCGAGGTTTCCAGTACTCAAACTGTGTTCCTTGACATACTGATGAAAGTGAACGCTGGCGCCATTTCAACTTCCCTCTGTTGCAAGCCCACCGACAAGCATCTTTTACTTCATTTCGACAGTGCCCATCCTGCCAATCACAAAAAGTCGATCGTTTACACCCAATGCCTTCGCACCAAACGTATTAGCTCCGACCCGGCTGACTACGATCGTTCAATTTCTTCTCTTACCGGATACTTTCTTCCGTGCGGCTACCCTCTCCGTATCATTAAACAAGGTATACGTAAAGCCGCTTTAATCAATCGCCATGACCTTCTGACCTATAAAAACAAGACCTAAAACAAACGTATCCCCGTTGTATTTGATTTTCACCCCCTTATCCCCAGTCTTGCTCGTACCTTAAAACATTCCTTCGCATCCCTTAAGGACGACCCCACCCTTTCTGACCTTTTTGCTGATCCCCCTCTCCTTACGCTACGCCAGCCCCCAAATCTTAAGAGACTAATCGCTCAGTCCAAATTACCGACCTCTGACTAGGCCACTAGGGGGAATACATGTTGCAACAAGCACACTGCCAAATATGCAAACATATCAACACGGGAGAGCGGGTCACCATCCCTAACATAAAATTTCCGTTTAAAGCCCCCCAACCTTAATTGCGATTCTTGTAATGTTGTTTACATATTTCATTGTAATCTGTGTAAACACGAACTCTATGTTGGAGAAACCGGGACTTCCTTCCGTCTTAGGTTTAATAACCACAAAAAAGTCTATTCGAGACAATGCTATCGGATTCCCAGTAGCACAACACTTCAATCTTCCCGGTCATGCCCTTGATAATCTAAAGTAACTCTCATAGCTAGCAACTTTGTTTACACAGAAAACCTTAAACGCACGGAACTAATTTGGATAATGAAGCTTCAATCACATCTCACTGGACTTAACAAAGACCTCAGTCGGTCTTCTTAATCAAGACACCTTTCATCAAACACTTTAATCCTTTTATGTTTGTTTATCTAACTTCCAGCGCATTGTTCGTTGCTTGTTATTTTCTTGATTAAGTTACTCACTTCGTTGTAAGATTTCGCTGAGGAAGGTTCCAGGGGAACCGAAAATTTTGAAATAAATTTACAGATTCGTACTTCTCTAATCAACCAGTTATGCTCTTTATTGCATTCATTCTCCTATTATATATATATATATATATATATATATATATATATATATATATATATATATATATATATATATATATATATATATATATATATATATATATATATATATAAATATAAATATAAATATAAATATAAATATAAATATAAATATATATATATATATAAATATAAATATAAATATATATATATATATATATATATATATATATATATATATATATATATATATATATATATATATATATATATATATATATATATACATATATATATAGTTTAGTCACTCGCTCCAGCTGGCGGACCTTGCACGTGACGTCGTAACGCGAAACTGTGCCGTTCGCTATTTGGATTAAGTTGACCAACTCTTACCGTCAGGTTTCCGATAGCTCAGTTGGAAGAGCGAGCTGCACGTTTGGTAGGTCGCTGGTTCAAATACCGCTCGGAATTCAGTTTTCCATTATTTAATAGGATCGTCTTTCGTAATAAGACAAAGGTTGGCAATGTTAGATGTATATTCTACAGGTTTAAAGAAAATTATGAAACTTTATCCGCTACTTACCATTCTCATTCTCATTCTCATACGTACGTGTTAACAGATACGTGTCCGTTAATTCGTCGACATAGACGTAATAGTATATAGGTTGTGTAGTTAGAAGGACGTTACCATAAGTTTACTTTTTCCTATAAAACGTGTGAAAACGCTAAGGCGACTGATTTTTTCGAACTATGGTCGTTATTTTTGGCATTTTTTTCATTTGATTTAAATTATATAGGACAAATATAAATAAACACGCAGGAATGGAGTTACTACCAAGACTTCAGTTTATTATTCCTTACGTTTCGGAAGGGTCTACCTTCCTTCTTCAAGAGTTAGTACAGAATGCTTACCTTACATTCAAAAATACACAGAAAGACTACGGTTTCTGTACTGACTATTGTAAGGAAAATCAATTAACAAGAATGTTAATTGACTGATACAATGTTTTGGTACAGTCAGTACAAAAACAGACACATCGCCTTTGCCCAGCTGGTCAGATTTGTGGTCTACTCTAGAACTTTGATTTGTTTTTAAATGCGAGGCTTGATCGATGTCTGAAATTGTTGTAGATCCATAAGTATTCCTTTTGCTGACGTCCGTATGATGTCGGTTAGACATTAGGGGCTTTCGATTTGTGCGTCCACATAGTCGACCGCTACGAGATTACGTCATTTTAAGCCTCTGCGCATGCGTCACGTCGTCTCCCTCGTCCATTAGCCAAATCGAGAACGTGTTCACCAGGGTTTTGCCGTTCGTCCCAAATTGCAACACCGTTCACACGTGTGACCTCACAGAACTTCTGAAAATGGACGAAGCAGCAACGAGTCCTCTGCTAGTTTCGCTCAATTCGGAAGTAAGTCATGATCTGTTTTATACAATTGTTATCGCATTTTAAAAATTTTACCTAAAATGTCTAGGTAGTGATTGTTCCGTTGGGGAATTAGCTTTGGGCATGTTGTTGCAGCTCAAATAGGCTGTGGAGCTAGCCTGTATTGTTGTTATTGTATATATCAATTTCGCCAATATACAAAAACACAGGCAGTTTTCATGTCCATTGTTATGTATAGAATAGATAGCCTGTAGTGCCTTGTGAATAAAATGAATAAATACACTGTAGGTTATGTATCCTATATAACATTAGAACGGCCAGTGGAAATAACAGTCATATTCTATTCCGTATAAATTATGCTAACATCTGATTATATGCAATCCTATGTTAGCATGTGTACTAGCAGGTAGTTGTACAAAACATGGTTAAATGCAATGTGTGTCAGGCTGGTACTATGCAACATTAGGCCGATTAAACGCTAACCAACTTTAAACAAGTTCCAATTTCAAAATGGATTTCTAAATTCCATGTTTACTCATCATTTTCATGAAATATATCTTTTGCTTTGGGATCAAAGCCGAGAATGCCCGAGAGATGTCATTTTTGCCAATAATCTCCGACTACTTGTCGCACGTGTGACAAGGAGTCTGTCCATGCCCGTAGAGAAAAGCCGTTTTTGCCAATAATCCCTGACTACCTGTCGCACATGTGACAACGAGTCTGTCCATTTCCTATAGAATAGCAAATGGGATTGCCGTATTTGGTTATGGTTTTGTCAAAGATTTGGCAAGAAGTTATGCAAAAAGAGCTGTCCAGAAAGAGGTAGAAATTCCATATTGAAAATAGAACTTGTTTTTATGCCTCTCCTTGAGTGAAAATGACTTCTTAACTTGAATCGTCATTTTCAGGTACATAGGCCTAGAAAAATTAGACAAAAGAGTAGAGCGTGCTGACGTTCAGACCCGTAGTCCAGTAGTCAAGAGGGGCAGGAGAGTTTGAATCTTACCATTGACTTAATACATTTGTATAAATTTGGCCCCCCCCCCCTGAAAAAATTTTCGCCCCTCTGGAAAAATTTTTGCCCCGCTACAGTATCTTGTCTGGCTACGGGCCTGCTGACGTAGACCCTCATCAGAATGTCAAACATTCAATTAGTTCGCTTAGCCATGAGCTTCGAGGATTTCAATTTTTCCTTTTCTTAAACGTCAAAATACTTCTTTTTATATGACACAAGGTAAATTAACTTCATAAAACTCTAGAAATGTAGTCAAAGTTGGTCTGCACAAAATTTCAGGAAAACATGTAATTTTTATATTGCGACTTGATATGTGCCAAATTCTTAGCGCAAATTTTGAGTTTATGTGTTATAGCTCATGAACTTTTGAAAAAAGTGTTGTCATTTGATTTTCTGTAGGCCTGCTTGTATACCCTAAATTCAGATTTTGGATATTCAAATGCATATCAATCAAATATACTTTGACCGTGACCTTTTATAACGTTAAATAATTGCACGTTCTTTTTTTACACAGCAACAGTGGGCATTTACCCCATCACCAGCGCCAACCCCTACTGTGTTTCCTACCACTCAGCTCTTGACCAACACAAAGGCAAAACCTTCATCAAAGACGTAAGTACTATCTATTTTCTATTCAGAATTGCAAAAGAAATGTAAATGCATCAGTGTATGGGATCTTTGGGATGGGGGTTGGACCAACTTGTCTTTCCTTAGTCGCTAAACCATTCCTTTCGAGATACTCAGAGGTGTCAAGAAGCCATATATTTATTTTTTATTTTTGTTTTTTAAAGCAAAACATAATAAACAGGTACCTTATCCATCCAGCTAGAAAATTATTAAAGAGACAGTCTTATGAGGAGCTGGATTATGGGCAATGAACCGCCCAAAATTCTAATGTCACATTCACATTGATACTTATTTTGTTGATCCAGTTGCTCACGAGACCGCCCCTTTAAACTTGCTGCCAAAAGACATGATGAATATGATGACAATTTTTATCATATCTGACCTCTGATCAGAATGGAGTGGCAATGAGGAGATAATCTCTGCAAACCACTTGGATAAGCTTCTTCTTACCAATCACTGTTAATACTGTGTTTACCTTTATTTGATGGATGGGCGTGCATCATGGGGGATGGGGGGACATCTCCAAAAAGTCCCCCCCCCCACTTTTTCAAAATGATGAAAACTAAAACTGTGATGAGTTGTATTATAACATAGATTATTAGAATTGACCCTACATTTTAAAAGCTAGATTGAGCCCAAATATGGCACCATTTGCCATAAAGACACCTTCTAATTTCCTTTTTTATCAAAAGGGAGGAGAACACCCCTCCCCTTAGACTCCTCCCCCAGGATGGCGGAGAAGTCCCTCCCCCACCTTTGGAGATGGATCCACGCCACTGATTTGATGACATGTGTAATGAGATGTAATATTATTTTTGTTTAGTGTAATTATAATACCTTCCACAAGCACATATATGACATTTTCCAGACATTGAAATACAAAAGCTTTATATTTCACATTCTATATTTTTTGTAGTGCTGTGTTGTTTTGTCAACGGAGCTTCATATTGAATGCACATGCACTTGAACCATTTTTAATTTAGTCCCTTTCTATTTTCGTTTTGGTTCTCTTTTAATAGGCCCATAGTTTGGACAGATGAGATGAATGTTACATTATGTAAAGAAGTCGATCTTATTAATCCCTTCCAGTACAAGGAACGGACAAAAGAGCGAGGGCAGGCGTGGGATACAATTGCAGACAACTTACAAAAGCTGAAGTACTGTGTCACTAAATGGTCTGTACGAGACAGGTACAAACTGCTTAAAGACCAGGTATTAAAGAAAAATAGAGAAGATGCTAAGGCAAGTGGTATTTCCACAGATGAGGTAAGTAATAAACCTGAACTCACACAAATTATTGAGGAGCTTGTGGAGGTAGAAAAAGAAAGAAGAGAGCAGCAGACGGAAATAAGGGAGAAGGAAGAAAAGAAGGAACAAGATGGGGCAGAAATGCGACGAAGGGCTCTAGAGTCCTTCGCTGAAACAAGCAAAAGGTACTTCACATAAATTACTCCTAGCAGAAATGTACAGTGTAATGTTTTACTGTAAACCGTGCTAGAAAAACTGGTTTTTCGAAAAACCAGATTTAGACGATTTTGCATTGCTTAAAAGTCGAAAAAACGCTAATACTTGTCTTTAAAAATGCCAAATTTTAAGAAAAGTATTGTGATTCTATAGTAGAAATCTTTTATGTTAGTTTATTATCCTAATATTTATTTCATTTTGATGTGTCCGAGTATCCTTACTTTCTAACAGTCAAAGTGAGTGTGAAAAAACGATTTTATGGATAAAACCGGTTTGGATTTCAAAACTTACTGGATTTTAGTAAAGGCAAAACTGAAATAGTACTACATTGTATAGATTTGGATCTTCATAAGTAAAGATACTTTCAAATAAGGAGATGAGATAGATCCATCCTAGCCACTATCTACACGCTTATACAGGTGCCTATTCCTAGTTTCTAAAAAGCAAACAGATGAGAGCCAATGAATTGCCCTGGAAGACGCTGATCTTTGCAGGTTAAGTCCCCTTTTCTGTAATACTCATTTTGACAGATGAGCGAACTGGAACAGTCTGGGATAAATGTCTTGTTCAAGGACACAGTTCATTTCCCCTGGCAGGATTTTAACCAATGTTTCCCCGAGGAAATATTGGGTATGTTAAAGACGAAATCCATCCTGCAATTAAAATGATACGGATACCCCTTACAAACACACACACAAAATAATTTATCCTGTAATTAAAAGAGTACAGAAACTTCTGTTTACTCTTATTAAAATATGTATTCTAATGTGCGCCCTAAATAAACTCATTGGAAACATGTTCTCCCCTAAAAGAAAAACCTGTATGAAGAAAAGGTATTCCTTCATCAACAACAAATTTTCTGTGCAGAGCAACTGTCTTGGAGAAGAGTTGCAAGATACCTCGCTGAGTTGCCAGTTTGACGCTTATTGTTTGCAACTTTCATAATTATATAGGGCCCTTAAGGCAAAATAGAAAATTTTACCTTTCGCGGCGCCTAGCAAATATGAGAAGTCCGCTTTTCTGGGGTTAAGGTTTCACCGTAATAAGCGCCCACCTTAAAGTGCATAACTGAAATCACCGCAATTAGTTAAAATATGTCAGGATGCTGTACACTTCCTCAGGAAATTAGATTTATATGTGGAAATTTGGAATCCCTGGTAAAATAATTTGTAGGCACGCATTTATATTTGCTCCTAAACAGCGGTTTTCTGACCGTATACATATGTTCAAAAAATTCTGATGTGCCAGAAAGTAGGGTGGGAGCTTATTAGAGCATGGGCGCTTGTTAGGAAGAATATAGTGTTTCTTTTTGGAATTTGTTTATACTTTTACAAATCTATTTCTATTATTATTCTTGCTATATTCAAATGAACTTGATTCCTAGGTAGACTTCACCTTTGGTTGACAGAAGTTGACAGAAGAATAGACATTAATGGTAACAATTAAACTAAAGATTCATTTTCACTGAGTATATATGTTACATTTGTAAAAGTTTGTAAATTGTTTCAATTGACTTCTTTTTTTTTACAAACAAATGTGAAAAAGATGGCTCTTGTCAAAAAAGAGAAGTACAGGGAGCGATGCAAATGAGTTTCTTCTGAAGAAGCCAGAAATGGACCGAGAAATGAAAGAACGCGAGTTTCAGCTGAGAAGGGAGGAGGCCGAGAGAAAAAGGCAAGATGATCAGAGAAGATTTGAGAGGGAGGAACGAAAAGAAGAAAGGAGAAGACAAGATGAAGAAAGGAGGAGACAAGATGAAATGGGCATAGGGAGGAGGTTGGATTTATTCCAGCAGCAACTGATGCAACAAAATCAAATGCTGTTGGAACTGCTGAGGAACCAGAGGAAGGAGTGATGTACCACAACCATTGCCTTAATCTATAATGTAAATATGTTTGAACATGTAAATATGTTTGTATTTTGTCACTTTTTTGTTATTTCTTTCAACGTGTATCATTTGTTACATACGCATGTGTATAATTGTTGTTCACATTGACCCCATCGCCTAAAAAGCCAAATGATAGTCTTGCCTACTGTCTAGCATATTGCCAGAGTTTATATGGGTTTTCCTAAGTTTGTATACAGATTATTTTTCCAAAGTGAGACATGGGTTTGTCACATCATTTTTCAGTCTTGAGTCATGAAAAGAGAAAGAGAACAATTGCGCGTTCTGTAGGTTGCCCGTCTTAATGTTCATGTTCAATGGGTACTCATAGTTAATGTATACTCCTATTGATTGCAAGTGTGTTGTCCACAATATTTTTTCAGGCTTCTGAACATAGTTTGTACTTCAAACATTTAAAGGTTCACTGTT
Source organism: Holothuria leucospilota (assembly GCA_029531755.1). Taxonomy (NCBI): domain Eukaryota; kingdom Metazoa; phylum Echinodermata; class Holothuroidea; order Aspidochirotida; family Holothuriidae; genus Holothuria; species Holothuria leucospilota. The sequence continues at coordinate 34,413,545 of CM055969.1, read as the reverse complement.
TTACATTTATAAATGTATTTGATACACATCCCCTTGGTCATGTTCCTGGGATGATCCCTACTGTTTTTTGTTTTGATGCTAACAGAATCAAGAACCCCTGCAGTCCTGTTGTCATGTGGGTGTATGTATGTGTGTGATGCCAGGCTTAAGGGCTCTTCAGGAACTGAACATGGTGCAAATGTCATTTGGGGTATACTGATTGCCCACATGCTCTAAGGTGTTTGTTTGGAATGCCATGGAAAATGAGTGGGCAGAGCTCAGAGTAAAAATCCCAAAGCATGCGTTACATTTATGGTAGTTGTATTTCCTAAGATAAATTTTCTCAAAGTTGGAACATTTGAAATGGATTTGAAATTTCGGTTACCATCATAGTTTTAAAAACTCTTCATCATCTTCATCGTCATCGTCATCGTCATCGTCATCGTCATCGTCATCGTCATCGTCATCGTCATCGTCATCGTCATCGTCATCGTCATCGTCATCATCATCATCATCATCATCATCATCATCATCTAACACATTGCAAAAATATCTCAGCATGGTTGCCTCTCTAGCTTGATTCAAATAAGCCATGACAACATATCAACAAGCTCACAAGGGAATTCCGAAAATTACTTAATGCTGTGAGATTGTGCCGTCATGGAAAGGTACCTGTTGTGTTAAAATGACACAGTGGGCGGGGCTTAATGTGCTTTTGAACAGAAATGTTTGTTAAAGCTCAGAAGCTGACGATGGTGCTAAAGCCATATTGGGGGAGGGGTGTATTATATTTGGCACTTATTTCTTATGTATTTTCATTAGGGTAGGACTTTAACCACAAATCTTAAAGTAAACAGATAAATTATCTTTAGACTTGGCATGATAGTTGCTCATATGATCTATTTGATGTCATATAAACACGTTTGCACTCAAGTGCCGTAGGTGGCGGGTTGGGTGATGTCATATGGAATCTTTTGGCTTCTGCCAAAGGCGTGTTTTTCTGCATTTTGTTATATAATAGAGATCTATGTATACATACATTTCATGGTAGGAACTAGGAAGGAGATGTTTTTCAAGAGCTGAATAAATTTGTTATTATAAATCAAAGAGGATCGTATTTGATTTTTGTAAAACTAAGTCACTTTAATAAATTTATAAATTGTCTCTTGCTGTGAAATCTTAGGTACAGTAACAACAGCAATAAACTGTAGCAGTATCACTGACCATGAAAATACTGTGCTAGGGTTGGTAGTTCAAGTCCAAAGAACCTAGAAGTTAAATTTCCATACTGGCAGATGTGTGCGTTTATCAACAATCCTGAGACCAAGTCCATTTTGCCTCTAGCTGACAGTCCCACTTTCTGATTGTTCTTAAAATCAACAAATTTGAAGTTATTCATAATGTCCCCGAAGAGCCACTCCACTGTCACCCGTACACTGCTCATTGATCGAGTATACGCCACTTGGTCTTCTGTTAGATTGTTATCCTTGAACGGACACTGAAGATAGGCGCGGAGGAGTCACCATATATGCATAAAATGTTGCCTTCGCTGTCATGTGAACAGCGTTGCAGTTGGTTAAGGAGGCCGGATTCTGTGAGCATGTAGCTGCTGTGATGTCTTCCTTCTACCGGACCAAATTAATGAGCAGTCATCCCATTAGCTGCTGTGACGCTCTGGTATTTGTGCGCGTGGATCTTTTGTGGCCATTATAAACCACCCGTTGGTTTCCCCCTGGACTACATATAGCTCTAACTGTTCCGTCCACGATGCCTCAGCAGTTCTGAAGAGCTGCCCTTTCTCCCCCACTGCAGCAGCTAATCTGGTTAGATTGTCTGTAGACAGCCAAGGTTGATCTAACGTGCTTAACAAATGAGCAAAATTGTCACAGACAAAATCGATCATAAATGATCTAACTAGGCATAACTGTAGCACATTCCTGCCAAACATCTTTATTAGACCCCCGTACCTGTAGGGATAGGCAAATCGTGCCAGCAGAACACAAAGGCCCTCTAGGCCAGGCACCCTTGATCCGTTTTTGTAGTAATCATCGAGCTGTGATAGGCTGAAACGTACAAGAAACTAAACACAACGGTTCACTTCGTCTGCTAAATCTTGAAGAGCGGCATAGGAAAATTTACCCATTTCCTTTACATTGTCAGTCGTTCAGTCGCAAACTAGCTTTCGCCTTTTTGGCGCGTTTTGGTCCTTTTCAAAAATAACACATTGTCATTCCGTGTTACATTTTGAACCCGAATGCACCGCCTTGAAGTTGCTCAAATTGATAAAAAAATCAGCAGTAACATATAGCCTCATACTTCTTTTCCGCATTTGCAAATAACATAAGCAGTCCTTTTTCTACCAGGATCTTGGGTATTATCGCTAGACACAGTCGTTTTGAATGATAAAACATTGGCTCTTACTGGGCTGTCGGCAACTTTCTACACATCAAATCATTGTTCCCGATAATCCTTTTTTCAGTTTAGTAGAGTCGTTGACGAAGGTTGGTTAGCACAGAAAGTAGTAGTTATAAGTATTAAACAAAAGAAATGAAGACCCTGAAGTCTTCTGCTCATTATTAAATGATTCTTTTCACTCTTAATCCAATCAAACAGGATTAGAATAAATTACATTTTCCGTTGGATCTCCTGCCAAAGTAACACCTCCCTAGGTATTCCTTACATAGACAGAGCATCACGTGACCAGTAGTTTTGTCACCGTTCGAAAAAAATTAGGCTTAGCAAGATGGCCACTGCACTACTCTCATTTGTGCAATTTGATGATTAATCTACAAAATTTCAGATAACATTAAAGCAAGAGTGGAATGACAATGCCATAATCCTTCTTTCGGTTCGTTGATTCTAACCAAAACGTGCATTTTGTGGAAATTTCCCAAGTTTCTCAAGTAATCTGTTAATACAAAACCACTTGAGCAAGTTCAATCTTTATAGGACGCAGACATATCGGTAAGCATAACGTTTTCGAACGTTGGTGACACCCTACGCATAGGACGTTATTGCAGGGTGTTCTGTCCATATTTTAAGAAGTCCGTGGTGTGAACGCACAAGTACGGCTGTACGGTGTATGTATCACAGGTAATGAGCGAAAACCGATAAGTTCTTGTAATAAAGTTCATGCGTTATGAACATACCTTGTTCCTTCTACCAAATGGACGACTTAGAAATAGGTGAATTCGATCTAGCAAACAAATGATTAATCAACAGAGATAATCTAATTTTAGGTAATCTGGGTTACCAGCCCGTCTAAATGCCGCACTATTATAAGCTTAACGAATCAATTTTGGTATGGTTGGACTCTTACCTACGTACACTAGCTGCATAAGACCTGTAAAAGGACCACCATCTTGTGGCTGAAACTCAAAGAGACCTTCGTCGTTGACAGTTGCGGTCATGGTTTTGTCAAAATAAGCAGCAAATTTGCGAGTTTTCGTTAAACCCAAATCTCCGGGCTCTTGAAGTTCAAAGACAAATGCGTTGTTGGTCACCGAAATCTCTTGTGGTGTCTGTGGAACCCACGGGCATTCGATCTTAAGAGGAAAAGTAAACTTATCAGACATACTGGCAGCCTGAACAAGGTGAATGTTAAATGCTGAAGTGCTGCATTGTAAATGCAATCAACCAACCAGATCCCCTATCTACCGGAACCAACCAATCAGAGATGCAGCATCTGATGGGCACTCAAGTGAAAAACTATAAATAAGCTTGTTTGATTTTCTGTATGTTAGTCCTGAAGAGGTCAAAGCCACTTCTGAAGGAAGCTTGACTAAAGCGCAAGTCATTTGACGGCATACTCGTTGAAACTCTTCTATTATGTTAGTCACGGCAGAATTTGGGCCAATATACGAAGCAATCCCCACAGAGATTTTAGTTAGCCAGGACCACCAAATATCATTACTAGCTTTTTTGCTGTTTGATTACTGGTGGCCGTCACACCCAAAATAGTACCACACTTTTGGTAAGAACGAAAACACCGTGACCCCAAATAAGGTGTCATTCCAAAGCAAGTAACATTTCCGATCTACTGATATGCAAAAATTCTACACTGAAGAAAAATTTTACACCAGCATCTCAAGATAGCTTTTATCCGTTAGTGTGCTTTTGGACATATTTAGCCATGCTTAATTCCATTACACCTGCAAATTGTAAATAGCTAGCATGGAGATATCACGTGTAAACCAGAGAGACCTGGAAATTCCAGAATAGTCGTTGACTTAATTTATAAATCAGTCGAAATAGCAAAATCGTTTCTGAGCTTACGTGGTTTATCAAATTAAGCAGCCAACACCATTTGGAAATTGAGTTAACAAATATACCTCACATGATTCTTCCAACCACCCAACTGGAAATCCAAGATGGCTTCAAAGTAAAAATGACCGTCCTTTTATGCAATTGCGCAGGCGAGCCAAAAGGCACGTGACAAACGCAATCATACTTGTTAATCAATGAGTCCAAAACCGAAATTTTCACCTACCCTCTTAGGCACTTGTACCTTCATAACAACAATTGAGAGCAAAGTACTACCGTACGAGAATGCAGCAGTACAGATGGAGCACCCACCCACGGTTTCAGTCTCGTTGCATATGCAAAAAGGGGAAAACGAGTGGTGACGTGTGATACTTATATTCCAGTTTAATAATTGGTTTTAACAAGCTATAAATTATTATATCTTAATAACTGCACCTTTAGCGTTACTTGGTGGTGATAAAATTTCACTTTTAGGGAAAGATTTTAAATCCCATCGTTGCCATAATGAGGACCCTCACCTGGCGCGATTTTAATTACCCAAAAAAAGATTACGATGTTTATTGCAAACCAGCTAGTTACAAAATTATATTCAATGATACTGTGGCGAGTTTTTCATCTTACTTCTTTTAAGTTTTCACTTAGTGGAATTACAATTTCCCTCTACAGTGTTGTCAAGGCAACGACTTGGAAGCCACGCCAACCACTAATTTAACAACAAAAACCAGATAGTAATAACTGAAGACCCTGGCTAGCAACGCACGCAGGGTATAAAAGCGCATTCTTAGATATCACGTTGGGGTGGTCAGAAGGAAACCTCAGGGGGTATAATTGTTAATTCAATCTCCAAATGATGCTGGCTAGCTTAATTTCATTAAACATAGCAGACAGAAAAAGGATTTGTTGATCTACGCTAATTGGTACAGTAAGTCAACGGAAAGATGAGTTTTGGACAATTCTGACACTTTGGGTCCCCTGACGTTCAAAAGTCATAATCCCAAAACTATAGTTGCTGCCTATATAAAATATGAAGGTGTACTGTATATTATATATGACCAAATTTGAGAAAAAGAAAAACCACAATTGATACAAAATTACACGAAATACTGGAGTAAAGATATTCTGAAACGTAAAATTGTTCCTAGCAGTAGCCAAAATTTTTTTTCTTTTCTGCTTAGGGTTGGCATAAATAATCCATTAAGCTGCTTTCAATGCTCATTATTAGATAGAAAATGTTGCTAGCGTTTGTATGACTCCTAAACTGGGGATATTCGAACTTTCAAAATGAAGATGGCTTCCTATAACTGAAAAGAGAAAACTCTGGGCCATTTTGGACGGCATTTTCGATGTGACGTCCACACGCCCCACTAAATGAACGTAAAGCCAGCAGATATATAGCTAGTGACCTTTGCTAAAAGAACAAAGCAATGGATAAAACTAAAAGCCACTTATTTAACAGTGACTGTAAAAAGGGTCCCTTTCTGGAGGGAGGTGTTATTCATGGGTCGTCACTTCTTTAAAAAAAAACAAAGTACAGTGAGGCATTACTGTATATACATAACATAGAAAAATGTTTAGAATACCTGCACTTTCTATTCGGTCCTAAAATATAACGAGATTTAAGGCCGCAAAAAAAATATTGAAAAGTCAATCACATTTCTAATTTATTTAAAGATCTGCACAAAGCACATCATAACGAAAGGAAAGCATATTCTGCAATCTTTAGGTGTAGGTGGTTACGTAGCAAACCTAAAGAAATATGTTGGTATCTCGTTGGTGCGTCAAGTTACGATGAACTACACAATTAACGTAGTGTCTCCTTGCATTATTCGAGACCTCATAACTTACATACCCCAAAAAAATCCTATTGAATAAACAACTTCTCAAGAGGAACCGAACCATGCCAGCAAACCCAGAAGTTAGCCATATTATGGAAGTACCGAACAGAAACTGCAAGCAAACTTAACATTTAGCTCTTTCATGTTCATGTGAAAATGTTTCTCGACAATTATTTAAAAGATATCATCAATCTTAATATTGTTAATCGGAAACCTTCCTTCTCTTACACCGACAAAGAAGCTGCTTTCTGGTGATATGTTTACCTTCTTTGGTTGCCTCCTCCAATTCCATGGCTCAGTTTCAATTATAAACTGACCATGAACGTTAGCAGCAAAATAGCTGATCTCACTTGACGGAGTCAACGTAAACACAACATTCATTCCGCCATCGATTAGCTCGCAAACTACAGGTGAGCAAGGAGTCCATGCATGGTCTGCAGTCCAATTTGCGGCTGCTACGAATATGTAGTCAATCTGATTAAAAAAGTACAGTGTGAGTTTAATCATTTCTCTAAAATTACGAACATAAACTCTTGCCATTCAGTTACTTCCCTAATCATTATTTTAGGTGGAATATCTTGTATTTAAAGACATTATTTTAGAAATGATAAGCAAGTGTCATCTCATTAACAACAACATGGCATGCTACTTAGAATTCACAAAATGGAAATTGAGATTCACCCCATTACACGTGTTAATAAAATGAGCAATTCGTTTAGGTGAAGAGAACTTTTGACTATTACAATTTTTATATCATTTCTTTATTTCGAACTTGCAGATCGTCTTTTTTATCTTAGCTACTTACCTTTTAAAACTGAATCTTTATCTCTCTCTCTCAGCCACCATTTACAAAATAAAGACGTAATGATAAATAATGAAAAGTAAATCATGGCAATCTGTATAGTTTTTACAAGCCGAAAGTCTTAACTGTGATAAACATTAATGACGTCGTTGTTCTATTACAACTGTTAAAGGGGCTATAACATCACACCAGCATACTTAAAAATATGATGGTATCTCTAAGAACAGTTGGTGACTGCACTTTGAATGGCATTCAATCAAAACGTGGCTTCACTCTGGCTGGTCAATTATGACTTGTGAAGTAAGTTGTGTTCCCAATTTAGTTCACCCACAGTAATGTCTTGATAAGAAATTGAGGAGTTTGAACTTGGTGCAAGCTACTCTTGCTTTGACAGGAAAGTGCATTAGATATGAATATTGTTTTTTTAATGGAGGAAAGGCTAAAAATAAAGATACAAGACAGAATTGTTACTATCTGGGCGAGAATTATTGTCCTTTAAGGGAATGAAAAAAGAAAAAATTTCTTATATTCTATTACTTGCTTCATGCTGTACTTTCTGTTCTGAAATGTCGTTTTTTACAGCCCAACATTTGATTGTCTACATGGGGTACGTCATGTTACCAACCCTTTCGCCAACACTCTGAAAAACGTCGGATTTAGATACAAACAGAATCCGTTCGAATAAGCACTGAACCAAAATCTAGTCAAATGTTTGACTAGATTTGGTTAATTTTGAACAGAAAATGGTTAATTTGCACCAAAACTTGTCACATAGGTTTATTTGATCCTTGGTTAAGTGCCCATTTGATTCGTTTCCGATTCAGTTTGGACCGTACGTTTTCGGAGTGTAATTCCGTTGCAAATACAATTAGCTTTGAAATGATTTCTGTAGAATATGTTTGTCTCATTTAATTGTGTCTCCAAAGTTAATGCTTCTCTTGCTTAAACCGGACATCCATACGCGAAACTAGGAAAGTAGCAATTTTCCATGTATAGGAGACGACTTCGTCAAATCATTCCTTTCATGCAAGGAAACCATGAAATCTGTTCAATTTTTAGTTTATGGTGTAAGAGATGCCAACTCAAATAATGAACAGACGGTATCCGGAATAGTTAAAGACAGTGCAAACCATTAAGTCGCACCGAGTGGGAAACAGATAAGGTTTCGTGTACTCCCAGCGACATGACAGTTGACGGTAACGTTACTTTCTAACAGAATCGAACGAGCTGATTAAAACAATTTACAGCGTTATTTAGTCCTTGCTAAAAAGGGGAAACTTTTCCTCGAAGATTCCTATAGTGGGCCCCATTCATGTAATCGCCGTCCAGGGTATTAAGGAAGCTATCTTTTCCTCTTTGAAGGATTTTGAATAAGTGAAGATCCTTAGATCCGGTTTGATGCAATGTTTTTCAACTATTGAAGTACGATTATTGTCAAGATTATTTATTTCACCTAGTTTGTCCAAGTATCTTCTTCAGGTGACTTTCTACCAGAGCACCCGGTCAAATTAAGAGAAGAAGCTGGTTACTTCCAGAGCCCCTTATTAATCGTAGCAATGGCTGTGCTATGCTTACACCTTTGTTCTCGTCAGTAGTTTGGTCAGTCTTTCAACTTGAGCCAAAGTTTACGCTATCGCATTTGATATTATCATCAACCAAGGATGATTTTAGCAGTTTGGTTCTGTGAATGCTGTAGAGACCATAACCATAAATCGGTGTAATTTATTAACAGTAATTTATTGAAATTTGTGTCTGAAAATGTAAGGCGATTTGCTTTTGAAGTAAAAAAAAAGGTATGCTCAAATATTTACGGTATTTTCTGCATTGTGTATCCCATGAGCAGCGAACCGATCTTTGGAAGATGTATGCTATATAAAAGTGAGATAAAAAATAATGTTTGTCTGTCTGTCTGTCTGTCTGTCTGTCTGTCTGTCTGTCTGTCTGTATGTATGTATGTCTGTCTGTCGGTCTATCAGCTCTACCTTTTTATAGTAACGTAATGACGATGCATTGCGCAATAAACTCGTGTCTCCATTACTTTACGTGATTCTGCTGAATGATACTAACTTCGTCAAGAGATGAGGCTGGGGAACTCAAAGACAAAACCACATCCACCATTGCATCTGCTATATTGTTTCCTATACACTGCGCTGTTGTTATGGTTGATGTACCATAGAACCAAACAGGCATCCTTCCGGAGTATAAGATATGTACGGCGGGTGCAGGAGAGCAGGCTACTACTGCCGGATTGGGATGGTACCAGTAGGTGTAGTCGCTTTGAGGTATGACGAGCATGTTGATGATGTTGATGGCGTAGTACATAGTGTTGCGAGCGTCTGGAATATTCAAAGTAACTGTCATGTGGTCGCTTGACAGAGTACACACGCTAGAATCACACGTGTTCATATATCTTGCAGAATTCCATCTGTAAATAAATTTTGACAGCTTTAATTTTGACTGCAATGGTCAGTGGTGTAGCTAGACATATTATTAGAAAGGGCGAGGTCAAAGCTTTTCGTCATATTGCTATCTTAAAACAGCTATTTGGCTATTATTGCAGCTGTAACAAGAGTGTCAATTTTACTTTCAAAGTGTATTGATAGTTTTGTCTTGAAATGAAAGCGGTAGCTAGAAGGAAGAATGTAAGAAGAGGAATCCGGCATCTCTTTTGAAAACTTTAAAGAAGAAATAAGCCCTAGCAATTTAAAATGGCGCTACATATTTTAATTGTTTAGGGTATTATTAACCTATATTCCTACTTTATACTCAAATATATACTTTCCTAAATCAGTGAAATGTTATTATGGGTAATTCAAACATAGTCATGACTGTGGGCGTCCGTCGAAATAGCACCGGGGCAAATGACGTTCAATAGAGGTTGCATTTTCAAAAGAAGAGGCCGGCGAAGACTTTCACCTTTATCATCAAAGGCGGGAAGCAAGAAGGCGGGTATCAAGGAATCCTCCAGAGAACGAATGAAGTGCCTCTTGAGATGACTCTGGATCATTTTTATAGAGAAATAATGCATCCCCTATGCCTGGTTTGAAAGGCGTATGCAATATTAAAACTGACGATGGTTAAAAAATTATGTGCTGAAGGAAGTACTTCTTAATAAGCGCTATGCATTGGTGGAGTGGGGTTCGAGGCATCGTCTCCAATAACTCCTCGTGGAACACCTTGTAAACAATCAGATGCTCGCAATGAAGGGTGTCAAATTCATTATTTAAATCACTTTGATTCTAAGAGAGTGGATCGCAGAAGAGGTTGCTATTACAACAATAAATCTAAGTTGTCGCACAGAAATTAATAATGAGAGAATTTCACTCAAAAACATATCTCACAGAAATCGGTCGTAATGAAACGCCCACTTATACAGGGTGCGCACCAGAGGCTCCCATTTGTTTTGATTTTTGAGGATTTTCATTGAATAACTATTTGGATTGCACATACGCTAAGGTTTCCGATTTATGTTTCTCTATTGAGTACCACTGTGTGGTTCATGTGGCAAAGAATTTTCCGGTATAGATATTGCATGCTTCAAGGTGGCAATTGTCCCTCTCCTTTCTATAGCCATAACGAAGATTACTTAAGACTAATGGTAATTGCTTTTGCATAGTGAGGAAGAGTTCCGGGACTGAATACAACCCTTTTCGGAAAGACAGGGCCTAAGTAATTTTTAAATGCAAAGAGTTACAATCATCACGCCTCGATGGAAAGAGACCTCTTCCCCTTCTCCAAAGCCCAGGCTCAATTTTGAAGTATGTAAGTGACGATTTCTTTCTTGTGAGTAGAATCAGGAAATCTCCAGCTAACCTCCCTGACAGAGAAAAACATTCACTTAACCTCCTAATCTATACCGTGGCTTCAAATGCTTAAGACATGCAAAGTTTACACGTTACTGTAGGCTGATAAGTGTCGCAATAAATAATATGTCCATAAAATTGCAAATACCGACACACCCATTTATTGAGTTTACAAGTTCCGTACTTGTTCAGTATAACGAGAATACTTGCACAATCGGACTATTCAACAGCTGGCCTTTTTATTTTTCGCAGGGAATAAATGGAAGAATGGGAAGGAAATCTCTTCATGATTATTTTTATAGTCTTCGAAAGATAACATGCAGGTAACGGAACTAGGTGTACACGTCCTCTATGCATGTGTACCAGAGACTCCAGAGTTAGTGATGACAAGTAAAAATACAAAATACATCTTAAAAATAGAATTGTTACTTATTTGGGAGCCTTTGAGGCAGAAAATGAAGCAATAGGAGAAATTGTTCCAGGAATCAATCTTGTAAAACTGTGCTTTTGTACTAATTACCCAGTACTAACTGTTGCAGCCCACTGAACATCGGTGACATGAGGCACTGGTTTGGTTGTATGTACCACCAGAGAAAGTATTCCTGTCCTACTATTGCAGCTAACTTCAACATAAGCAGTACCTTTGTCCGCCTCTGTAGGTTATCAAAGAGATGCAAAACAATCACATTTTACTAATGAATACACAGGATTAAGGCTTGACTGGTAAATTCATAGGCTGTAAATTGACTATTATACTTAGACTGTGCCTATACCTTTATTTATGTATACTGCGTATATGTATACATTTGAGCCCCCTCATCCCGACCGAAAAGATGTTTATACAAATAACAGCCCCCGTGTGCATGAAACCTAAGTTGTTGTAGTAATCACTACTTTAGTTACATGCTCGTGTGCAGTCACCTTCCTCCTGGCATTTCTCTTTGATTTTTCTAAATTTCAGTTCTTTTAGTTTAACGACAACCAGTTAAAATAGGTAGGACAACTAGCCTGATAATGGTTCTTGCGAGTGTCATTTGATTTGTTAGTTGGTCTGGTAGAAGGCTATGTAACTGCATGCGTCTTCCAAATTTTTACGCACCTGCGTTGAATTGGAGCCTACAAAATCAAATACTTTTGATACTTTGCTGAAGGCGAAAGGAATTTATGAAATAACATGGGCTAGATTACGTATGTGGATGTGTACGGATGTGTGTATGTGTGTATGTGTGTAATGCATTGATGTGTGTTTGTCACGCTTAGTTTGTGAACACAATACCTCAAGATGGAAAATACCTCAAGATACCCCTTGAGGTTTCCACACTGTGGCAAAAGTATTCATACAGTTCTCACAGTCTGACAGTAAAGGTTGTGACTGAGCTTCGAATTTTAGTGCAGGTGAGATGAAAAAAATCATTCTAATTTTCATGCATAGAATAATTCCAGTGCAGTGTTTCTAAAACCGCTATGACAAGGTGCATTGAATTTCCTTAATAGCCATTTCACTAGATAAAGTAATGCAATAACATAAATGCAGGTCTAGAGAATTGGTTTATTAGATGTACTTACTCGTTTCTTCTTCTGGGCACTCGAAACTTGCATCGACACCATTTATTGCTATCAAGCAATAAGGCGTGATAATTGGGTTTGCATTTTTGAATATGTGTGTTAGCATTGCAGCACCCCTTACCAACGGAAGCTCTAGACTGCCATTCTCATTATAGTACATAAAAGTGGCATACATGATGTCAAAATCAGTCATTACTGCGTCACTGGAATTCTTAATACCAACACGGACACCCGTCAAACCTGTCGAAAAGACAATTCGCTGATATGATTATTTGATCAAACGTAATTTGACTGAATCATTACATTAGATTTTTTTCAAGCTCCTCCCCTTTGACTGACGTAGGGATAAGTAAAGCTTCCAAAATCCATGATATGAACACATGTATCCATGTCATTGATATGAAGGTCAAGAGTGACGCACGGTTGCATGCTATTTGAGCTACAGTCTCCCTATCAACTGTTTACTCAGACACAACACGAATTCAGGAGTACTCAGTGATTTGCCAGCATAGGATATATGAGACAGTTTTATACTTAAAGTGTACCTGAAATCTCAAATTTGGAAAAATATAATTATGTTAAACAACTTAAAAATGAATCCAAATGGCCTAAATCCCATCTGAACAGGACACTCCTGGGCTGGGAAATAAAATGTTGACTCTTAAGTTTCCTCAATTTAAAATTGTAGATTGGGCAATTATTTTTGATGTCATTCTTGTACTACTCAAGTAACCGCCTTCGGTTTTCTTTTTTTTCGAAAGCCACTGCCCTTTGTGCCAAAATGTGATCACTGACGTACTGGTATAGGGTGACTTGACAATAACAGCCCTCTTTTTGCAAAGTGGTGTACAAGAAAGCAATAATTTTTTCAAGGACAAATAAACAATTTAATTTCAAAAGAAAACAGTAACAGGTAATGTGAGTTATACCAGAAGGACATCACATATTATTAAACAATCGACTATTTCAAATTAAGTGAAAAACTTTTAACACTTCATATCTCGGCAACAGAGTAAGCTTTAAAAGTGGGAGTTAGATGAGTGAGATTCATTTTCCAACCTCTAAAATATGTATTCTGGTAATTTTAGATTTTAGGTACACTTTAATGCATGCAAGTTATCCATTATGCCACCTTCTACAACCCCTTTGTATACGATATTGCATTTCCGTGGCTCTGGTTGGCTAATATTTTGTCATCCGTTATCCTTCCAATAACAGATAGTTAGCTTCTGTAGTATGCAGTAAATGTTGATTTGATGCAACACGCATAAAAACCTAGGAAATATCCACAGTCCATTTTAAAGGAGGTTAAATTTTAGGAGTAATTCTGTTTTACACTTATACCAGCCAGAGCTACGGAAATGCAATATCGTATACAAAGGGGTTGTAGAAGGTGGCATAATGGATAACTTGCATGCATTGAAGTGTACCATTTTAAAGGAGGTTAAATTTTAGGAGTAATTATATTTTACACTTATATCATGAATAAAAATAACCTAACTATGCCAATTTGCGAAGTGAAAGGAGGAAATCACAAAATATGGCTAATGTTTTTATTTGTTTTGTCAACTTTCATTTCAAGAACAGTTGTAACACTGACATTTCCTAAGGGATTTATTTTGGTCGGTAACATTTGTCTGCATGCAAAATATCGATATCACTCATGAAAGTTTTAACTAGGTGAACATAATGAATAGATAATACATGCTTAACAAAAGAAATTCTAGGAGTGTAACACTCTACATAATAACCTTTGCCTAGGGAATGAGTTACATTGAAAACCTTTAAACTTTGAAGAGGTACATGTTGTGGAAGGTTAAAGATATTGAATTATTTCTATCATATTGGGATTTTGTTTTCTACTGCTGAGCACGATCAGTTATTTTGTGTAAGAGTTCATCAAAATTTTAATTATCCTCCTGAAATAGTAGCTAATTGATTTATCGAAAGTTTTCATCTGGTCTAGCCTCACTCACCAGTTTGCACGGTTCAAAAAGATACGGCGAAATCTGCTTTGAGCAACTGCGAGCATTTTGCACTTTGGGAACCTTTAACCTTCCAGAAATTTTGGAATATCAGATTTACTTTTAAAATTCTTTCTCACCCCTCCAGGGTAGAGTTAGATTGTAAAACAGTTGCAGAAAACATTCCTGAAAAAGGCTTTTAGAAGTATTTATAATTGACTAATGGAACTTCAGGAGAATGAGTGTGGAAACGTACACCTGCCATTAAAATTGCGATTTTGTTGTTCACAGAGAAACAGAGAACTTAAAGAATGGCCGTACCAGAAGCCATCACAGACAGATTGGTAGGCTATCGCAAAAAGGTATAACGTGCTTTTCTTTATCATCGCGCCGTTTATCACGCCAGGCACATATTCAATGAGAGGGAAAGTAGCCGCTCACACTTCTGGGAAATTATCACTTTCTTTCGTTTGTGTAGATGAAAACTCTCGGAGCAGTAGAGCCCCCCCCCCGTCCAAGTAATCTTCAGTGTGAAGGATGTTTGCCTTAAATTGTTCATTAATCCTGTTAATAGTTCAGCACCAATCTCGACGTGAAATTGTTCTGCCTCTCCCCTTTTTAGAAACTTTCCGAGGTAACTGACTTAAGTTTTCAACGTTTCGTTGACCTGAGCAGTCATCCCCTCAAGTCAGAAAACGAAATGTGAAAAATGCTCACCAGTGAACGTTGAAAGTGGTGTCCCATCTGGTCCAGAATTGGTCTGCTGCATTCCTGCCCCCACACTTGGAATTTTTTCCCATGGCATGTTAGCTTTTCCGGGAGTCAGTTGGTAGAATTCATCGGTTCGTTTGGGGTCCGTCCATCGATCCAACGTATAAGACTCGTAGATAATCCCACGTTTATCCATAATTGCTTCACATAGAATGTATATCATAATGATGCCTAATTGAATCAATTCACTATTCTTTTATCGAAGGTGAAATTACGGAGTGGAGTGAAAGGGAACAGATTCCAATACGATCAAGGAGTGAAATAAAGCAAAATACAAGTAACGTTATGTTAATGTGAAATAAGCATAAATTAAACCATAGCCTCGCAAAAGTCGTCACTTATGTAATTCTTTAAATGTTACAACCAATTTTATCCTCCATAATTAAATTATTATATAGAGTTAATGCATGAGAGGTATAATAGAAATTCCACAACCCCAGATTCTTTTAGTTATAGGCTATCTATGTCTCCATAGCCAATTAATACAATAGATTGACAAACATAGAATAAAAAACATTTGTCGTCCTTGTCGTGAGATGCCAATATTAACCTTGCTTTAACTTCACTTTTGAAAAAGAAGGTATCAAAATAACTGTCTAATATCTCGAAGTTTATACGAATGAAACGTACCGGTGTAAAAGTTAACCAGTTTTTCAAAACATCTCAAGTGTATGCTAAAAATGCTGAACTGCAAATGCTGAAATATGCATACTTTCACCAAAATACCGTGCTATAGCGTTTTCGTTAGCTTCATCGGTACTGTTGCTTTATCCTTCTGTCAAGGTGACTTGCATCTCACTGTGCAGGTCAATTACAATGTAAAACAAGGCTATTGGTACTTATAGAACATTTATGTCCCTTTAATGAATCCTTCTAACTTCATTATCCAGACATCACTGAAAGTAAAACGATCACTATATAAGCTTTCTTTTGCAAAAGTTACAAGTTACAACTTACCCGAATGGGGGAAAAGGCGAATTGGAGTCGGGTCAATGTTAATTTGATTGCAAGCAAAGTGTCCCGTCGGCAAGGCAGCCTTTTCTCGTAAGTCACCTGTTCTAAGAGGAGGGCTGACGTTATTAAGCTCGCTTGAACTTCCGAAAAGATAAGTGACGTTTTCCGTGGAATATACTAAATCCTGTAGCTGCCGGCATGTTCTCGGTAGACCTCCTACGTCTTGAAACAACAAGAAAAAAGTTAAATTTTAAGCAATGGATGGCGGGGAGAACAGGTGTGAGAATGCAGAAGTGAAACAGGTAAATATGATGTTCAGTTTATCTTTAGAATAGTGTTTGTATTGTTTTCAATGATATCAACAATAGTGACGACAGACTTTTCATAATTATAAGTATTACTGATAATGTAATAATAACAAGTTACATTTAGTCTATTACTATGCGCCTATAATGATCGTGTTTTTCAATAAAGTTTCAGTCTTAAGTTTGCAAACATGCATTACACTTCTTTATTTAATGAGATTTCAATGGTTTGGTTGGATTATCCTTTTCTGCTAGTTTCAAAAATGACGCGTCCTTCTTTTCTTCATTTATAATATGTTTTTTAACACAACATTTATCTTTTTAGTGAGAAATTGAATAGTGAAGGCAAGCTGCAAAAATCAGGACAAGATTCTAAAGGAAATAGTATGGGAAGTGTTAAGCCCCTTAGATCCCAGGAATTGGGTTATGAGATAACTTACATAAAGGAAGGGACACATTTTCCCTTGCTTCATGAGACCTTAAAGTCCCAGTAAGACTTTGTATACGAATTTGGATAAGAGAAATGAGTGGTGCTTAAGGTTACTTAAACCCAAACATAACCAGAGAAATGATTTGTTGGAGAAAAAAGACATTTACGAAAGTGAGAGGTTCTTTTAAACAAATCGTGGTTGTAAATGTAACGGCTGTTTCAATATGCACAAGGTTCATCACGGTGGAAAGTTCTAGATCGTTATGAATATTCATTACTTAGCTGCTTCGAGATCACATTATGTCGACGACTGTGCAGCACGATGCAGCCAACGGCGAATGCTAGGCTACGATGTGTTCGATGCACGAAGAATGTAGCTATAGGGCCGTAACACACAACTGAGCAGTCAACTTGCGCGACATTAACGGCCGTACTGCGGCTGTACATGTTCGTACAACCTGCCAGTATTTTGCCTCGCTGTGCCCACAGGCGTTCGAAACATAACGAACATATACTACACACACTATATACACTATAATAAGACAAGGTAGGCTAAGTCATTTCTCACAATATGTACTGAAAAGAAGTAGGCCCAGTCGCACTTCAATGTCAGTGCTTCCACACTCTAAATTCATTTTTCCTGAAATGGAAAGTAATACATACTCGAACTGATAATCAGACAAGTCAAGTACCTAAGCGATTAACATCTTTATGACCAATCTCTATCAGGAGAATTTTATCATATTTAGGGGAAAGGATCTCCCTGTCGGCAACTGATTGAAGTTGATTTCTAAGAGAGCTCCTGATGTTTATATGGAAGACAGAAAGCACAGAAGTTTTGGAATGAAAGCTTTCCTTAATTTGACGGTCACTGTAAAATTTACAAGAGCAGAAATTTACACTATCACTTAAAATTTATAGAACATAAATTCAAAAGGCGAGCCTCCTATTAGCACTATGTGCATCGGTATTTGAAGTAGCTTCAAGGGTATTAAAAAGTTCATCATTAGTTACCGTAGAGGATCAATTGGTAGAATGAGAGACATAGTAGTAAGAGATGAGGAAAACAAAACAAGTTGTTTTGCAATAGAAAATTAAAGAAGAGAATAGGTAATATACTAATTAAATTACTTAAGGCCCAGTCCCACCATAACGACTTTGGGCACGAATGCCTACGAATAGGGGAGAATGAAAAAGTCGTGAAGTCGTGGTGGTTCGTCATGCACTGACCCTTGGAAGAGTTCCCCACGCAGTGGCGTAGCTACAGGGGGCAGGGGGCAATTGCCCCTTGGCTCTGGAAAATGAAAAATCGGAAATTTAAGATGAAGTATGACTAGTCGCCTCGCCCCGACAGTTTACCTGTTTTATGCTCTCAAGAAGACAATTTCTCTATTTTAAAACCAAAATTTCGGCGCCCTACTCGCGTTTTAGAGTCACTCCAGTTTCTTCATTAGTTTCATTCCATATAGCTAGATAGCACAAGTGTCCACCTTACCAAGTAACATATAGAAAGAGTACACAGTTTACGTAGAGGTAAATTTTATCCCATCTCGCAAAGCCTTTAGCTGCTGTTCTCTTGTGTGTGTGCAATGCGTACGGTCAGTTGGCACGGTGAGCGATTCACGGAGCAAAGTTTGGGTATCATTAGTCCAGGTATGTATGTTATCCCCGATACTGTCTACAGCCCCTACAGTTTTTCTTTTCTTTCTCTTTCTTCTTTATGATT
Organism: Holothuria leucospilota; assembly: GCA_029531755.1. Lineage (NCBI taxonomy): Eukaryota > Metazoa > Echinodermata > Holothuroidea > Aspidochirotida > Holothuriidae > Holothuria > Holothuria leucospilota. The sequence continues at coordinate 34,395,147 of CM055969.1, read as the reverse complement.
ACATAAGGTTTTCGTGTAATCCTACCAAAAATTTTCGCGCGCCTTTCGCACGCTTTGCAATTCACGATTCAGATTCAAAAGAACACTATCAGTGCACTACAACTCGGCTCTTCAAGTATTAAGTGGCATTATTCAAAATATGCCCTGGCGGCTAGGGCACATTTTGCATGCTGTGTTTGGTATGTGTTACTTGTAATCCATATGTTTGTAACCCACACTGCAGAATGCAGAACGTTCTCTAATACAGTAATGCTCACACTTTAAAAAAAATCGGAAAATTTAGGTGCTTCCCCCCCCCCCCCCGTCTGGAAAAAGTCTAGCTACGCTACTGTCCCCACGCATGCCGCATGCATGTTGTCCGCATCGGTACGGGTACCACAAGAATGCAGTGAGACATCAGTAAGAACGCGATACCCTTCCAACAAGAATTAAGAACCCAGTCGCGTAGCCACGTGGCGCCGGGGGCCTGGGCTAGATGTTGGCTGGCCTCCCCCCCCCCAATTTTTGGTGTCCTAATAACATGTGTAAGAACTGAGGACGGCGATCAGTGCCGTGACCCCCCCCCCCATTTTATACCTAGGTCCCCCTAAGATTTTTATCCTAGCTACGCCCCTGTTAAGAACCCGTACAAGGCCACACGTACGCACATACTCACTTACTCGCAGTAAGAACGCCAAATGAATGTCCACGTATCATCACCACCACAAACTACAACAATTGCATCACGATTGCGACACGAACACAGGCGAGTTCCGAAAAATCCCGTACAGACGCTTCCCAAAAGCAGTCGGTTTTCGGTTCGTCCTCGCATGTGATGCATGCGTGTAACTGTCGTGGCGCACGCGTACTGCGGTCGTGGCGAGTTCGTGGTGGATTGTATGGATGCGTAGCGTATTTGTGTCAGATCTTGCTGGGTTATTCCCAGTTGGTGTCACATGCGTACTGTGTTCTTCGTGATTCTTACTGTGTTCTCCATGGTTCGTTATGTGTTCGTACTGGATGCGCAGTAGTTCATAGTATAGCGTTACTACATTTTGCCAGGAGGGTGGGAAAATGATTGAAAGCCATCACCACGAATCGCTACGACAGGGCAAGAATGCAAGTACTTACCAGTACGAACACGGTAAGAATGCAGTACGAACACATTTAATCGTGACTTGACCACGAATGTTTTGAACATTTCAAAACTGCCGTAGCCCTCCTGCGAATAGAAAAGAACTGCCTCGAATCACCAGGACTCCAACAAGAACCCAGTAAGAATAAGGAGGAATGTCCACGATATTTACATTCCGAGCCATTTGCCACCCAAAGTCGTGATAGTGGGACTGATTCTTTAGTAAACCTTTGGTTTGTAGGATGTTGTCAGTTCGCAGCCTCAGGTCATAATGACAAAAAGTTACAGTGGTTGTAAGCCAGCATTCAGTTAAGTCACCTGATGCTTTTCGTAAATTCTGTGTCATTCTTGTTCACAGGAGCTATAATTTTCCCATCGTTTGATCAAGCAGCATACATCATGGGATTGTTCTTAATGGCATTCAAGAGATTTTGGTTGACCTTCTTAAGTTCCTCTTTGATAACAATTTTGGGACCTTTCAACTTCCTCCTATTCTTGATGAATCGACCTCTACCTTTCTAAGGGGAGAATGTCACAATGATGTCCTGTAACATAACACTCTACATCGAGTATAAAGTCAGATTCATTCTAATTTTCCTTAATGGCCCTACCAAACTACGTAATGTCTAAGCCAAAGCCATCTTCCAAGTAATTCGGATTGTACGTAGTAATAAGCTGATGAGAAGCTATCTGAGCTGGTAGGTAGGTTTGCAAATCCAAACAATAGTCACGAATTGCATTTATGATCATTATAAATGTCGTGTTAATTTTTACATTTTAGGACTCGGAGTCCCTGAAAGAGCGGGGTCATAGGTCGTGACCTAGACGTCACTGATCTAAAATCCATTGTCAAATGGCAACACTTCATAGAACTTAGGGGTTTTCTTGCAAATATTATATATCCGCACCCTTGTCTGATACAAAGTCAAAACAATGGAATAAAAAGTATTTATATCATCCATTTTGTTTACATTGTAAAGATAAGGTAATCATGATACCACTCCAGTAGGTTTCAAGTTAACCTTCAGTCTAGCGAACCGGGAGTAGAAATTGTTTGCACGTATCACCAGCGTGACTTGTTTTAACAACCTCTTGATATTTACTTGGACTTTATAACGTTTGGGTCTGGTCTGGTAATCCAGAAGAAGTAGCGTTTACACAACAAAGGACAGTTTTTCAAATCAAATTAGCCTGAAAGCGGAGGAGGTAACATGAAATTGCCAAATCGATTGAAAAGACTGAGGTTAGTGTGTAGGGGATCGACTTCATGCCAAGATGATCCCACAGAACTGACGGTCGTAATCGTTGGCAATGAATTGCGAAAGTCTGGCAACGAATTGGGAGATATGCCCTTCACTGCCACCTTATCTAATGGACTTCTCAAGGCTGACTTGTACTGGGTATATTATGACACAGTGGTTTCCTCAAAAGAACACCTTTGTCAATAATATTATTGAAAAAAAATCAGATTCCGGAAAATTTACACCTTATTTGATCTAAATTTTTTCAATTTCAAGTCCCCAAAACGTTATAAATGATAGAAAAAAGTTAGCAATAAATCACAATAACAACACCTGTTCGACAGCTATTAAACTTACTCCTTGCCGGCAAGAGAGTGGCACCACAGAATCCTGTGGTTGGGAACAACTTGGCAGGCTATATAAAATGGAATATTGAAAAACGATCTGCTTGGTCAATAAAACTCAAGTGAGGGACTAGGTGCAGCTACCTTGTTTATGAGCTCTGCTTTATGACTGCTTACATTTTAGGCTGACGGGTATTTTATTGGTTTGTATGGCTGTGCCTTCTGTGGGATCAACTTCTCATGTTACTGGGGGGGGGGGGGGGCTATATTATTCAAATCATATTAAGAGTTTGGCAGACAACGTTAATAGGTATTAAATATATTCTGCACGTAAGAAGTTCGGTGGACACGGCGGCGTTGTATCGCAAATAGCCCTAAGAACGTTAAAAGTGTACTTATCAAAATAATATTGCTAGATATGAGGAGTAAATTAAACAATCGGGATAATACTATTTTTAGCCAGGCCTCATCTTTTATTGAAATTTACCTCTAAGTACCGTACTCCGTTTAAAATAGCCTATAATTTCACCACGATATGTCAGTCCCGTTTCTTTTTCTTTTTTTTTTTACAAATTTCACAGTTACAAGATATAAGTAACTGGCATCTTCAAGTAAATTCATGACATTCACAATAGCAACAAATAAGGCTGAGGTTTCCCTGCGAGGTGAGTCAAACTATAATTCAGGCGCGGATACAGGGGGCCTGGGAGACCAGCCCCCCCCCCCCCTCGCCACGAAAAAAAAAAACGAAAGGAGAAAAAAGGAAGAAAAGAGGGAAAAAAGAAAAGGAGAAAGAAAAATTAAGAGCAAAACATGAATAAAAGTGTCTAAGAACGTATTCAAAATATATATTTCTGTAGGGGTTGGGTGGAGCTATAGCTGGATAAAGTCTCTTTAGATATCTTTCAAAGTGGTTGGCGACGAAAGGAGAGCTACAATAATCGAAACAGGTGAATAGCTGAGTAATGATCCTTGACTTAAGATCTAAATAAGTAAACATCGTGACATATGCAGTATGGGCCCGGCTAGCTGCAGTGAAATTTAGTAACAATTTTGCGTTAAAGAGTGAAATGTTTGTAATCTAGAGGGATTAAGAGGCAAAGGCATACAGACCTTGCAGAATGAATGCAGAAGACAAGCTGTCAGATGACGTGCTATTGTGCACAGTGGCACCAGCTGTTGCAGGCAAAGTAGCGGCGTGCATGCCCTGTTCGATTTCAAAACTGTCTGAAAAGTTTTAAAGTGAACTTAAAAGGCTTTTAAGCTACAGACAGTGGCGTCGGCACAGTGGGCAATGGGTGACGTGTGTCCCCCTCCCCATCGATTCTTGAAAATTTTTAAAATGGTCCCAAAAGTCGTTTAAGCTACTGATTTCTGTGGAGGGTGTAGGGTGAGATGTATTTTTGATGATTGGTTTATTTGTTCTAACCATTTTCTTTCACAAACTGTTCTCAAACTATCATAAGTTTTGGAAATTCTTGACAAATTCCAAATTTTCGCACGCTCTGCTAGCGTCAAGCCTTGTGTCAGAGTTGTCCTTATTATCAATAGCTTTCGGTAACTACTCGGGAACAAAGGAGAAAAAGTGCTTTTTAAGAATTCTCAGTCAGAAGATTCGTTTCTGAATAGCATACTGTTGGTGGGAAAGTGACAGTGTTCGATGCAGGTTTTGAATGCAGGTTTTGTCATGGACTAATATTTTATTCAAAATTTCGGCGCGCTTCGCGCGCATGCGACAGGGTTACACCCGATTTCATATACCATTGACAAAGCTATGACGCAAGAAATTATTCCAATGCAAACATTTTTGTAAAAAGTACATCTCCTTCTCTGTAGGGCTTTCATCATTATGGGATTTTTGACTAATCTAGTCTAGCACATGATTTGAAAGATTGAAAGTACGGTACGTAATTGCCGTTGCTTACTTTCCAAACATTTTACCGCGACGTTTAATAACGACGAAAATCTTTCTGAAACGAATTTTGCCTGTCCACCATCCCTCTTGCTATACCTAAAAAGAAGGTGATATATCATATCTCCTCCCATATGGATTCCGGGTAGTGAGAATCCCGTTGGTCCCTCTTTTGTATACTGTAACTAATTCAGAGCTCCCGGGAGGTTCTATACTGTTCTCTGTCAACCTTGGATATCCTTTTAAAATGTAAAGGAAATATTTTATTATAGTCCAAGAATGTTTCTGTGGACTCCACGCAGGTATAATTGCGTGTACAATTTTCCCATGGGCGTGGATCTTGGGGAACGCGGGGACGCGCCCCCTCACTTTTTGGAAGGGGGACATCGTCAAAAAGTCCCCCTCACTTTTTCAAAAATGATGGAACAGACTGCAATTATGCTTAGGAAAACGAAATTTTTAGAGGAAAAATAACCTAAAAATCCTACACTTTTGTTGCACCAAATTGCATCTGAGGGCATTCAGTTCTAGAAAAATTTCCCTTAGACCCCTCCCCCATGCCGACGATTACAAAACTTATTGCCTCCCCGTGACGCAAATTCTGGTTACCACCACTGCTTCTTCCACCAGGACGGCGATTCACAAATGTGAAAAAGTCCCCACACACACACACACACACACTTTTGGAGATGGATCCACGCCCATGATTTTTCCTGGGACTTAAGGAGGTTTGAAGACAATATATTAACCGTCTCTTACTCCCCTTTTTCACCCGAACAAAAGTTAGAATTCACTAAATTTTGGACATTTTTTAAACATACAATCACTTTAGAATGACCCAAAGATACCACCATTTTGCATATAGGCCCCCTAAAATTAACAAAAATTTCTCAAAGGGAAGGGTAAACCCCTTCCTGGGATTGCACTCTCATGTACTAACAAGAAAAGGCTCTCCCACTCTTGTATGTAGCGTATACAAAATCCCACTGCCTAAAAGGCACGGTTTAGCAGTTATCTGCGGTTCCCCCAATCACCAACTCCCGCCGGCACCATCGGTCATAGATTTCTGAAGGGTATACCCTTCAGAAATCCATAAAGAAGGTGATATATCATCTCTCCTCCCATATGGATGTCAGGTTGTGAGAGTCCTGTTGGTCCCCCTTTTCAGTGTACAATTAATGCAGAGCTCCCGGGAGGTTCTATACCGAAAATTTTCGGCGCGCTTCGCTCACAATTGTTTACGCTTACGGAGAGAGGTACGTTTTTATTGAATGATAGATTTATTTTTATCACTTTTTACCAAAAATCATTTGAAATCTTTCTCGATTTTTGCAAAGTCTTCTCATATTTCTTAATTTTCGCTTGATCTGCGCACTTTTAGCCTTGAATTGCTCCTTTTACTATCAATAAGGTCCCAAACGTATTCGCATTACTCATCGGTGGGGTTCTACCATAAGCCAATTATTCGTGTGCATAAACGTGATTTCAGAGGAGTCAGCATTGTAAGGATGTAAAGCAACTGATATTCATTTTTTCACGCTCCTCTTCTTATGAGAACTGAAAACTTAGTGTCGAATCCACCTTCTAATTGATATACACACATAAAGGGAATTGACACCGTTAGTCATAGCAATGGTTTGAAATCTAAGTTCAAATTTTCGGTGCGCTTCGCGCGCAATTGTTTCATCTGACGTCCTAACCCGAATACCGTATAACGAAAATCAAACACTCATTATGGCAAAAATCATTTCAAGTTACCTACAAGGGCTCATAATGTTGGCGTGTAACTTTTAAGATAACTTATATCCTCTGCAGGTACATATAGTAACTTATACTGAGCCATACACATCAAATTCCATGCAACATGAAAAGGTATAAAATCTCACTGACATAAGAACTGGAGGTCGATTTCTGTGCTCTTAAAATGCAATATTGCGAGAGCTTCCGGGGGCTTCTCCCTCTGGACCCCCACCGGGGCTCCGCCCCTGGACCCCGCCAGGGGCTCTAATGCAGGCACCTGGACCCCACGCGTAGGAACTCGCGCTTCGCGCTCGTGGTGCACTTTCGGTGCACATGAGATTTTCCATCTTGGGCCCCCCTCAAAATTTATGGATCCGCGTCTGCTATAATTCGTAGTGGTGGATAATATTTCAGGCATGCGCATTTGATGACAGGCTTTCTTTGACCGGTTGGCGTTTCGTAAGCAACGTGTTATGCAACGTGACTTGGCATGATGTGATGTAACACAAAGTCGCTGGCGGAAAGTTTAGATAACCTAAAATTGGAGAAGCATTTACTGCCAAAACATACGTTTTCTCACTTGCGGAAAGCATTACTTCTATACCCTTCAGTGAAATAATAAACAAATGTCTAAAATATAGTCTACTAAAACGTTTGTTGTTTTGTGATGCATAAGTTCTAAAAGTCACCTTCATCGGGAAGCTTCTAGACTGATAAGCTGACTTTTATATTCAAGGGCAATAGCATGTAGCTATAGATAAGGCAATTCGTAACGAATTCAGCCTCCAATGACAAACTTCACGACCTATTCATCCACATACCTGTCCTTATTTAACAAAGACATACATCATTTCAAATACATATTAAGTTTAAGATACAGCGAATTTACAATAAGTGACTGAACTTTCATTGACATAAATCAGGACAAATTTACCTAAAACTTTGATTTCAAATTGTATGGCACTCGGATTGGATAATGCCTTATCACATTAGAAATCGCAGAGCGACGCATCCTAAGATTGGGGTATACTTTCAATTGTAAATGATTCTGTTAAATTACATAATATTAATGATAACACTTTTCTTAAGGAGTTATTATTTTTACAGTAAATCTTTTTACATAAAGTAACATCTCTTACATATCGTTTTTGACAGATTTATTATGAAAATAACTTTACAGAAATCTATTTTAAACCGATGTAACAAAGATACTTTGCTTCCTGTAATTTTTCTTGTGTTTATTTACGTCTCATCATGTTTATCTGCAGTAGAGTGGTTTTTTTTCAAAATTTCAGTTTCTTCTAACTTTGTTTCGTTTTTGTTATTTATATGGGTTAACATGAATCAACCGACATGGTCAGATGTTAGTACTAGTCTACTCGATGTTAGTGCTTATCTACTTATCTAGTTTTTAAAAAGTGTGTAATTTTATAAAGTCTCCGCAGCCGGCACAGAGGGTAGAAAAATGAACAACACTCCCCAAGGAGTTTTTTACTCGATGGGGCTCCGTCCACTGATAGGACACCAAACTTTACCCAGCTATCTTTCCAGTCTTCAGACCTTAACTCCAAGGGGCTATCATGCCCCCCCCCCTTCTTTTCTAGACTCGCTGAAACACAGATATTATAAGCGATTATATAGGCGTAGAAAGCAGAGAATGGGGATGGCTTAAGCCCCCAGTTACAAAATTGGGGCTGGAGTATGCTTCCACCCCCACTTTTCACGAACGAAAATCTCTTACTTTTTCCCTCTGTAAATATGTCAAAAATTGTGATTTGTCGTCATCACTTTTAAATTACGTGCAGCGTAGCATGGAATAGTTCAGTTGTTTTAATATGTGATATCTACGGCACGAGAAGGGGAAGTTATTACGAAAAGCCTAATTATTCCCATTATACACCAACATTTACATACTTAAAAGAATAATGGAAATAATTAGGCTGTTGGTTATTAACTCCCCTCTCTCGTGCCATAGACAACATCAGTTCTGAGATCTTAATAACTAAAACCAGATTTTTTTATTATGACGGAAAACTAACATAATTTTCCAACACGTTGTACGTTTACAGACAATTCTAAGGAATTATAATGTTTGTGGTTTGAAAAACCGATAATTTAGGCTAAGTTAATTCTTTTTAAGATAAAACGTTTAAGTGCTGGTTAAGAGTATTTTTATGCAAAGTTTAACATAATAATAATAATAATAATAATAATAATAATAATAATAATAATAATAATAATAATAATAATAATAATAATAATAATAATAATAATAATAATAATAATAATAATAATAATAATAATAATAATAATAATAATAATAATAATAATAATAATAATAATAATAATAATAATAATAATAATAATAATAATAATAATAATAATAATAATAATAATAATAATAATAATAATAATAATAATAATAATAATAATAATAATAATAATAATAATAATAATAATAATAATAATAATAATAATAATAATAATAATAATAATAATAATAATAATAATAATAATAATAATAATAATAATAATAATAATAATAATAATAATAATAATAATAATAATAATAATAATAATAATAAGCGTAGATACCTACTTAGGGCGACAGTTACATTGACTTGTGTACAAAAATTTGAATTTTTCTAACCCTAACCCTAACCCTACCCCTCACCCTACCCTAACCAAATTTTGTAGAGATACATTCTAGAGGGGGACGAACAATTTAAGCCTATTTCCGACAATAAAATTATTTTTCTATCTAGTACCTGAGAAATAAGGCGACACATAAACTGTCGCCTTAATTCCAAGTGTCGCCTTAATGTTGTTGAATTAGCATGAACTGTCGCCTTAAGGTGGAATCCATGCGGATAATAATAATAATAATAATAATAATAATAATAATAATAATAATAATAATAATAATAATAATAATAATAATAATAATAATAATAATAATAATAATAATAATAATAATAATAATAATAATAATAATAATAATAATAATAATAATAATAATAATAATAATAATAATAATAATAATAATAATAATAATAATAATAATAATAATAATAATAATAATAATAATAATAATAATAATAATAATAATAATAATAATAATAATAATAATAATAATAATAATAATAATAATAATAATAATAATAATAATAATAATAATAATAATATAATAATAATAATAATAATAATAATAATAATAATAATAATAATAATAATAATAATAATAATAATAATAATAATAATAATAATAATAATAATAATAATAATAATAATAATAATAATAATAATAATAATAATAATAATAATAATAATAATAATAATAATAATAATAATAATAATAATAATAATAATAATAATAATAATAATAATAATAATAATAATAATAATAATAATAATAATAATAATAATAATAATTAATTTATTCAAATTGATATATATAACACTGAGGTACACACAATAATTTCATTAGAAAACTGCCCTATGCATAGGACTAAATTTGGTGGGTGTCAGACATACCGGGGGAGAGGACTTGAGTTCACTTTAATAGTTTCTTATCAAAATACATAGATCGAATAACCTTCTTATTATTAAAGAGATTTACCAGTGGCAAAAATCAATGACTTCAAAAAATGCAAAAATTTTTTCTCTTCTAAGAGGTGAAAACCGCATCTCAAGAGCTTGTAGCGATTGAAAGATACTAATTTTCAAAGGAATGCATTCTTTTCTCAAGATAAAGTGCATTATGGAAAATCTGTGATGTCATCGCGGCACATTAATTTGACAAAGCATTGAATTTCTGAAAACAAAGAAATCTGAGGCAATGTTCCCACTTTACATAACATTCTGTGACCTTGATGAGAATTGGAGGTAGTTTTTGACAAATGTAAGTAGTCTTTAATATTAGATATCTCGAGTTAGGAAAAGAGTACTGCTACGGGGTTTAGAGGATATGAACTGATTTTTTTTTCTCTTTCACATGGGATCCTTGGGAAAAGCCACTGGAAAATGCCTTTAACTATAAAACGTTGCGATATATTCCATTCAATTTGATAATAAGTTGATAATTTAATATTATCTTACTAAAAGTAAACGCCCCAGCTATTAAAAAAGTTAAAGTTCTTTATTTACCTGGTCCAGTATTTTGTTTTGGGGACAGCATTTCCATGTATTTTTCTGGCGAATCCTCTGACGTGTCTCTGAAGCCAAAGTAACATATCAATGCAGAGGCAGCCACTACAAGAGCCACTGCAATAGCAACTGCAATTATAATGGAACTATTTTTCGACTTGGACTTAGGATGATATCCGCCATAGTCATCTTCGGACTGGAACTGGTCATTACGTTTTGATTTTTCCTCCATGTTGATATTTTTAAAGACTCCGACCTGAAATAAAAGAGTAGTATATTAGCAATACTGCATCGCTTCATTCGCTCAGATATCAAATGTATGAGCACAGAGAAATGTAGTCTTTAAATCAGTCATGGATACAATAAGATGTAATTGTCGGAAGATTAGGTGACAGAGTTGTCATTATCGTTTGTTTACAAACGAATCATTTGTAAATACATGAGGTCCTTACAAGTACATTGTGAGTCGTGCAATACATGATTACAAAAATCAACACAGAAGAAAGAACAATGTGAACTGTCTCTTAATTTGTTACCCATTTATCTCAATGATGACATATATGTTCCATACAACTGGTTAATTGACAAATAGTTATAACGATCTCGTATGCTGACTGTTTTTATACATGTTACATACAAAAGGATAGGAAGATAAGCAGAAAGCCCAAAGGCTTAGTGATTCCTTGCCAATATGGATTGCTTTGTCACACTGAGGTTTATCCCTCAAGGTTATCCTTCTTGATCGAAACATCATGTTTTACGATATTCTCCCAATTTCACCCCTGCTGACCTAACATGTCCTTTGACCTCCACCAAAACGTGGGGTTCTAGCAAACAAAATGGGTCGTCCGCCTGCTGCGTGTTAGATCCTTCACAGTTACACTCCAGGTTTTCACAGTTTGAACTTTTTTGACCTCAAATGACCTTTACCCATCATAAAACCAAGTGACATATTTAACGCAATAGGGGGTATCTACATGCCAACTATGAGGTCTTCAAGATTACCTTTTATGATCTAATGTCTACGAGGTTTTCATCATACAACCTCTGGAGTGACTCCATATGTTTGACCTCCACCAAATGCAAAAGGGTTCTTGTAATTAATATGTGCTATCAAAATATGAGATACAGGTACCTCAGTCATCAAGGTTCGCGTTGTTTCATCGCCGGTGACATCAGATGACATTTGAGCGCTACCGAAAGCAACGGGGGTATTATTCTTTATATAACGCATCCGCATTCCAAGTATGAAAACATTTTTATTCCTAAATTGAGATATGGTGTTTCAGAGGTTTTCAGTTTTTGACTTTTGGTGACTTCAAATAACCACTGATCTTCACCAAAACAATAGGGATCTTCCTCTAAATATATCAAAAATCCATATCCCAAGTATGTAAGTACAAAAGACAAAAACTGAATAACAAAAATTGAAAAGGTGCTGGCACGGGATTCGACACCGGGAGTTATAATATGGTCACAGCATCCTTCACACAAGTCCATCATTAGGTAATTACAATTGGAATTAATTATGAATATAGGCTGACTTATGCTTGTGCAAAGATATATATTGTTCTCTGTAATTTTATACTCATAATGGCGCAAATATTCAGCCCTCCCTTTTGGTTGGCCACGAAACGACACAAACGACACAAACGACACGTAGGTATGGCCCACTGTCTATTCTCGAGATATCGTTTATACGAGCAGTTTACAAAGTGTACGGAATTTCAGGTCAGGTGATCTCAGATGATCTTTTGTCATATTCAGTAATTCAATTGTTTTAATGGGGGTTAAAAGGTCATTTGAAGTCAAAAAGAGATCTAACTGGGAAACCTGGTATGTAACTGTGAGGGATCTAATACGCAGCAGGTGGACGACCCATGTTGAGTCACCAGAGATCAAATTTTGAAAAGATCGAAAACATTCCTAAGTCTTCAGGCTTTCTGGTTATTCAAAAGGTTACAGCTGAAGAAAAATAGAATTGTTCATCAAAGCATGGTCTCGACTTTTCACTGACAATGTGTTCTATTTTCAAAATCATGGAATTTCTACTTCTATCTGGACAGCTTGTTTTGCGTAACTTCTTGCCAAATCATTGACAACCAGTCAGAAACTATTAATAAGTAGGGCATTTTCTGCTTCTATTCCAAATGAAACCGACAGATAGATTATTGGCAAAAATGGTATTCTCTCGGACACGGACCAACTACTTGTAACACGTGAGACAAGTGGTCCGGGATCACTGGCAAAACTGACATTCTCTCGGGCATTCTCTGCTTCTTTCTCCAAGAAAACAGAAATGTGTCATGAAAATGATGAATAAACAAGGAATGTAGAAATCCATTTAGAGATTAGAACTTGTTTGGTGTAAGTCCATCACTCATTAATCTCTTGTCAGTGTTGCTTTACAGTTGTTTTGATAGATATTTGAGAAAGCCCTTTACATTGAGTTTCTAAAGCTTTGTAAAAGTGTGGTTCCCTGAATTTAGGTACGATGGCCGAGTAGATGAAGGTGGTATAAATCTAAAAATACGGGACTCGTACCCAGGTGGAGTAACAACAAGATAGACATTTTCATCCAAGAGCTATCTACACGGTTTTTCGCATCTGAAATGACCTTCAAAAGATTAAAAAAAAAATAAAAAACTAAGCCTGTTACAAACCATCTTTTCTTGCGATCGTTTGCAATCGATTCGACTTACGAGCGCTTGCGATCTATTGCTCTCATACCTTGTCGCAGCTTGCGACCACTTTAGAAGGTTGCAAGATTTTTAAAGTTGTTTAAACCTTGCTAACATAGCTTGCGAACAACGATCACTTGCAAGCTCTAGCGATTAGTAACAAACATACGCTCTCCCAGTATGCAATCTTCTCGAGGTCGCCGGTGTAAAAGGAAATCATGTCTCCTCTGAAAAATGTGTCCGGCCGGACAATGCTTTCCTTGAAATAATGTCCTGCGGACAATATTTTGGAGGAAACATTGTCCCACCCCCACCAGAACTGTCCGGGGCAGACTGGATTTTACGTCCGCACAGAATCATAACAGTAATTTTTGTCCTAGGGACAAATATTCTTAACTTGCTAAGAATCATCGTCTCCCCAGACCTATTTTCCAGGGCAGACGCTGGAAATGTGGTCCGGTGAGACAAGGACCGACTTTTCAGGGGTCATGTTTTGAGAGCTTCTGGTTCGGTATACAGTGTTTCCATTTTTTCATCCTTTTTTCATGGAATGCAGCTAGACATAGGTTTGGGAGTTATTATTCACCTCATAAATTTTGGAAAACTAAACAAATTTCGTAATAATCTTGTAAAACTCTTGGCAAACGAATGAAAGACGTTTACGTTCACCATGATTCATTTTGCCATTTGTTCATCGCAATGGATTCATGGAATCAAAGACATTGTAGGCCATAGAAGTTTTACACAGCCAGACGTTCATTGCATTAAAATAGTATTTAGGGTCGTGTTGCAAAGTTGTGATGGCAGCATAGACCAAAAGGGCGCTGACCATTAATCGAGATTCCATACAGCATGTAGCATGTAAAACTAGTAGAGGGAGAATGTACCCCCCCCCCCATTTTAGTGTATCACTTATGCCCACTTGTAGTTTTCCTTCGAACAAGAACACGGAAACAGTAAGTAATTTCTACTACGTATATTCTCTAGTAATTTACATGTTATATAGTTGCAGGTAAAATTCAGTGATAAAGAGAGAATTTTACTACAAACAGCACGTAAACAATGGCTACTATTGTCCCAGTGAGTGATACCGAACACCAGATGCGGGCGAAGGTGACACACGATCCTCGGTGTGCTAACGTAACTAACCAGTGTGATTGTTTTGTTATTGAAGATCACTACACCACTGATTACCTGAACTTCATGCATCTGGGTCTTTGGTAAGAATTGTAACTTGTCAGAAAGTATAATGACGTTCGAAAGTGGAAGTACTGTAGACAAGATAGCATTTCCGAAAGAAGACACTTTTTTCCCGCTACACCTGCACTCACACAGAATCGCAAGCGCTTGCAAGCAGTTGGTCGCTTAATGCAGGGGTCGGCAAACTAGGGGTCGCGACCCTTTTGAGGGTCGCGAAAATATTTCGGGGGGTTGCGAAAAGGATTCAGGAGCGAAAAATAATTGTCAAATTTCTCATTAAAAATAAGAAATGGGAGTGATTCTAATCTAAGAACCAGTGATCTGCTTTATTAACACTGCATAACCAAGTAAAATCAGACTCCTTTCACCGACCCGTCAATTTGAGGGTCACCAAGATTCCGGAGTCGAAAATTGGGGCCACCAAGCAAAAAAGTTTGGAGACCCCTGGCTTAATGGAAACCGGCTTAAAGGCTCTAAATTTGAATATAAATGTGGAATTGGAAGCCATCTAACGTAAGGTTGTAATCTATAGGTTTCTTACACGGTCATGTTTACCCAGCGTCCTTAAATAACTGCCAAAGGGCCTAATGTTAAACAGCCATTAAAGGACTAAGCCCCTTTAAACGGCAACAATTGTCGCCTGAGAGAGTAACACTTCTCCCACGAAGTTTTACTCTAGCCCACTGCCATTTTCAAAGACAATGTCCCCACACTACTTTATGTGAGCTGTCTGCAATGTGATGGGTAAAGCTGCTGAAGTCTTAATTGACAATGATTGACCAATGAGAGTGATTCTACTGCTTGAATTTACACTCTAAAAAACCCGTTCTAATTGAACCGAAAACGGATCAAATGGGCACTTAGCTGAAAAAAGATCAAATATTTAACTGGCTTTGGTTCAAAACTAACCATTTTCTGTTCATAATGAACCAAATATAGTCAAATATTTGACCAGATTTCGGTTCAGTGCCATTTGAATGGATTCGTTTCAAATCTGGACCGGACCTTTTTAGAGTGTATGTCAGTCAAAGTGTAGCCAGCAACTTTGTGAACGGGGATCTGTGGATATTCCCAAATAAATTTCGGACGATGCAACAACCTCTTTAAAAGTACTGTATACATACACATTCAAAGCTTATAAAACTACCTACTTCCTTTTAGTCCTCCAATAAGATTACTTGGGTCCATGGGCGTCCGCAGAAAAAAGTCAGGGGGACAAAATTTTTTAGGGGTCCCAACTTTTTTCATGGGAAATATTTTACTCCCAGAAAAGAGTTTAGATGCTACTCCATACAGTGTTGACAAAAGCGCAGCCAGGAATTTTGTCAAGGGGGGGCTAAGCCCATAGACAGACTCTCAGCGCTCCGCGCCACCATGGTTTGGGGCGGAGCGCAAGAAAATTTTGGCCCAAAATGCTTCCCAGATCGTTGGAAATGGCACTTCCAAGGCCTATTTACCACATATAAAAAGGGGAAACATTAGCAATATCGTAAATATAAACTTTAAAAAATACCAAACATATGTTGGGAGGTTCCTGAGTGTTGATGTTTTTATTCGATTCCTGTTTTTAGAGTAGAAAGTCACACTAAGTGAACTGTTAAGAAATGTTGATGTTATATTTTATTGGTTTTTTTCTTTATTTTTTCTTCGTTTTTTCAAGTTTTTTATTTTCCAGGGGACAAATGCCCCCTTGCCCCCCCCCCTTCAGACGCCCATGCTTGGGTCAAATGGTAATTCTATAAAACAATGGGATAATGGGATGCATGTCTAAAGATGGTAAAACGTACTCAAATGGAGGACATTAAATGTTTTTGTTTTTAAATTCAAGGGCTTTATGTCCAGAAACCCTTCACGGAAGATATTTAGATAAATAGATAGTACCATGAAGTTTATATCACCTAAGCTGGACGGTATGATTTTGATATTATACAGGCCAAAGGGAAATCCTAATGGGTCTCTTTGGGAACATTGTCCATTTATCCTTTCATTACGTATGGAATTGAGAAAGGTCCCTGCTCTTTGTCAATAGATATTAACGATCACTGCCTACTCAGGGCTCTTGCATGATATTTCATGACATTAATTAAAGATGTTTTTCTTCTTCTCATCAGCACCAGGATCTTACTGCGTTTTGGGAGAAATGAGTGGAATCAGCGTTCCAAAGAAATGGCAAATATCAAATTTTGATTGCAACACTTTGCTGTCTTACCAATTTTAAATCTTCATCAAGTCTTAATGGCATTGGCATTCAGATTGGTAAGTACATACAACCAATAGCAGTATGTAGTACTGCATAGGGTGTACAGTGTGGTATTCGACCCATGATCGGTATTCGACCATATCTTTGAAAAATATTAATTAAATCTCTGTAACCTCGGAATTTCGAATAAATTGTAACTTTTCCTTAACTAACTAAGCATAACCCCTATCATCCAAAAGCATTTTTTTTCCAAATGTAATGTTAATTAAAGGATTTTTGAGTTTAAAAGATCTTTCCATCTATCTTTTCGTCACGTTTACACTTTTTTAACTTTACTGATAATTCTACATATTTTCTTTGAAATGGGATAAAATTTCAAAAAAATTTAAATTTTCTGTTTTGCTTTGAAAAAACTACCTATGCAGGCACAGGTCTAGTCATCTTTACATTCGTTTGCAGATACGTTGAAGGGCGCCCCCACTACGACATTGTCCGAAAACAGGAACTCAAATACACCAGGTGTCATTATTGTTCGACCGCACGGCATTTACGCCAGCTGGCTTTGTGGTGCAAATTGTTAGTACCTTCCCGCTGAAGAAATATGAAGATAGTGTTGACCAAAGGACAAACTACATCTGGAAAAGTAATTATCGGCTAGTAGAACATTTACTAATCACGCACGCAATGTGTTTTCTATCGTTTTCAAGATTTTTCAATCAGAACATTCTGCAAGGCGTAACATGCCTTGTTCAAAGGTTACATCCATGCCTTGAATCAGTATCAAACTGTAGTTTATCGTGTGACCTTGAACCTTTAAACAGCTGACAGTTGAACATAAAAACGGTGTAATCTATTTCAACACAAAATGCTTGCTTAACCATAATGATAAAAACAGTGGACCAGACGATGAGACCATTATAAAAATGACACTATTTCAGGGTGTGATACTTCACAACACTGAGCTTCACCCATCTTTATTAAGTACAGATGACATATTTATTTTGACAACGGTTGTATTAGTGATTTAAATTATTGTTCTGGATGTGGACGTGAACATGACTAACAATGCGAGAAGATGTTGAATGCTATGCATATACTCATGTACGATGTATTTAATATTAACCACACGGCAAAGTCTACAGAGTTACACATGCATATGCGAGTTTCGATTGCTCTTGCTCGTTGGATTATGACCTAAGTAGTAATAAAGTAAAATTGTTAAGTTAAATTTTATTCTTTAAAAAACTTGTTTGAAGAAATACATTACTGAAACATTTTTAACTTCGGTGCAAAATGACAATAAAAGCAGGAATGTAACTGTACAGTTCGATGCGGTTCACTACATTCAAGCAAAGTTATTCAAAATTACTGCCAGTAACTGTTTATTTTCTTATTGTATATATAGCCACAATGCTGTTGAGGTATGATAGTCCGACTACTTTCGATGCAAAATTCCAAAAGGTGTTTGTTAACTTTTAACAATTTGTGCACTTTAATACGGGTTAATAAGCAACACTTTGGCTAGTTTCATCTGACACATCTGTGTGTTTTTCGGAGCTACTCCTGAATTAAACACCACGACGATATATGACCTCGTAAATTTACTAGCTAATCAAGCTTCACTTTCTCTTCACTTTTTATCTCATTTGCACACAAAGGCTATGAATAAACAAGTATTCAGACTACAGCCCACTTAACACAAAAGATAGCCCACAGTTCAACAAGTTACTTTCGACAGCTTCCTTTGCAATAGCAATAACATCAGTTTGAAGTTGGCCTTACATAAGCTTACATTTCAGTCTCGCAGCAGCTATCGGGCACAGGAGCCTTGTTGAAGATACTGTGCAAAATTCATTGGCACTTTCATTTCTTAGCAATGGTACACACCATGTGGAGGCCAAATAAATAACGTAGCTCAAATATACACCACTATTTTCACTCACAACTTTTTTTCCAGTTTTGAAAAGCAGTTACCATCTGCTATTCATATATCCTTGTTTACAAATTGTAACATTGCAAAAGAATGCTTTACATTTTCACCAATATGAAAACATTCTAGTCAGAAAATTGTTGTTTACGACACATGTACATACGAGTCACTCTTCTTTAACCACACAGTTATTGTACTTTGTTAATTTTTCAAACGATACAGTTATATTTAAGAAGTGACTTTAATGTAAAATTTGATATAAGTCTGAATCATTGTTTGGAACTTGTCAACACAAATCTTGTTATGAAAACAGCGTTAACTACGTACAGAATTTTTAGCACTGTAGACCCATAGCAGCATCAAAAAACAGAGCCGACGTTAGCCTACAGCTGTACTAGTAACGTTTTGGTCAACGTTTTCTTCTTGTATTTCCCACTTTTTCTTTGTGTTTAACTGTGAAGTGGTTAATCTCTTTTGATCACCAATGCTATGTTTGATAAAACACAAAAATTATTTATATTAATTGCTAATAAAATCAGGGAAAACTTCATAGCTGTGTGTTGTTTGTTTTTTTTTTACTTCTGTATATGCTATCAGGATATCAACCATCTTTAATTGCTTATGTAAAAATGTTACATTGACATCTTTAAGTAAAAATTAAGTAACGTTATCATCAAGTGATGATATAGTTAGTCTTAACCAACATCAAGTAATAAGCGTTTTCACTACGGAACCTACTGCAAATTACAAATTTACTTTTTTTTATTTGGAAAAGAATTTCTTAATAAATTGCAATAAACAGTCTCAAATTATCCACAGTTATGCTATCTTTGTTCCTTGCAGTATCCTTAGATTGATTATTATTAATACAAGTACTAAGGCATTTTTTCGATGAAAGAGCAGAATGTGAGAATTATTGTAAGAAACAATGAAAAGGGCCTACGAAGATTTGTGAATAAAAAGTGCCGAAAACTGTAAGCCTTTTCTGTCAGGTAAGTAACGTTATCTGCATAAAATCATGTATCAACGTCATCAGATCCATGCATTGGCTCGTAGCTAGCTGTTTCAGCTCTTTTTGAATTCTCTGGAAAAGTATAGGTATCTAACGAATCTGTAATCTATGAAAGAAAATATTGCATAAAGTTAGTCACATACACAGTTATTCAAAGCCCAAAATGTGGTATGTTACTGTAATTTGTAACAAAATTACTTAATTGTAATAAATCATAGTACTTTAAAAACAAAGGTTGATTTCACCTACAGAGATGTCTCGCATGTGTATGCTTACCTCAAGAATTGATAAACGTAGATGATAAATTGTTGGTCGAAG
Source organism: Holothuria leucospilota (assembly GCA_029531755.1). NCBI lineage: Eukaryota > Metazoa > Echinodermata > Holothuroidea > Aspidochirotida > Holothuriidae > Holothuria > Holothuria leucospilota. The sequence continues at coordinate 34,375,309 of CM055969.1, read as the reverse complement.
GCAAGGATCTTGATTCCAACATTCCAGTAAACGACTATTCCTAACGAAGAACACAAAGTACCAAAATTATCAACGATAACTCTGAAGTGAAACTCAAAAGAATCTAACCATAATATTATTTAAAATATGTTGAAACAGACAGAAAACAAAAAAAACTTGTTTGGAATCAGTTACGCTTACGCTTAGTATGGTAATGAGTGTGTCCTTGAGATAGTAACCAGTAATTTCTATTTCCAGTCTCATACTTAATATTTTTTGTAATTTAGTCTTAGACACATTTTATGCCTCTTTAAGAATAATCCCTATAACCACATGTCTCATTGGACTGTCAAACTTCTAAATCCCTGCTCTTGATTTAGGTTTTTGCATAACAAGGTCTGAATACATTATCCATAGCTACAAAATACTTTTTTTTATTTTTAGTCCAAAGTTTACCTCAGTCGTAGGTGTTTGATTGGCCATTGCTTCTGAAGGTCTGCAATGGTGGCATCACCGTCTATCATTTGATCATCTGGAGCAAATGGCGGGGAGCCTAAAATTCAATCGTTAACCGGAAAGATTACTTTTCAAAACAAGCGTCTTGAAGTTGTTTAATTTGTTTTCTACGTTTTTAGAACATTCAAAATATCTATATCTATAGCAATTGATGTTGTAGAAAAATAAGAATATGATGAATTATTGTTATGTTATGATTGGCAAACATTTCATTACCTGACATTAATTCCCATAATACAACTGCCGTTGACCACAAGTCACTTGCTTTTGTATACTCATTCCTTAGAATAACTTCGGGAGCAAAATGATTACCAGTTCTAGGTGTCTGAACAATAAAAAAATAATTTTATTCTATTAGATGACCTGTCCGAGGTAGTTGTTTAACGAAATAGTTCATTTAGAAATATACGATAAAGTCAGAATGCCACAATGTTTGCTTTCAAATTACCTGTGATTTCATTCGCACCACATTACATGCGTCTTCACACAGACAAAAGTCGTAAAGTTTACAGTTTCCTTGGTTGGTAACTAAAACCTTTTTAGTTGAGAGCCCCGGATGAACAAACTGCACAAAGGGAAGTTGTTTTAAAATGAAGTTTTATGTAGAATTTAAGTTAATGGCGTTTTAACGACCATAATGGCATGCGGATTATGGGAAATATTGTGGTTACTTGACGAACGCGTTAAAAGAACAATGCAGCAAAGAAAACTTAACTGTTGCAAGCACTTCATCGGATTACCACTTATGAAATGCACAATACTGTTTGAGCTGAAAATGGTGTCATCAAAACAAATTTATTATTTCAGGGGAAGCCATGACCTACTTGTAGGGTAACCACTTAACGGTGAGAAACGTTGGATTGCAATGGTGTGGAAAGAACAATGCTACTAGAATAATAAAGTTGTTGATGTAAATAAGTAATAATACATGACAATAAAGCAAGGCGTCAGCAATTCATTACATTATAACAAACCAGATTTATGTGAGACATGCTTATCACCGTAGTGATGTCATTGAAGGATCACAGAGGAATAATGCGTTCTGTGGCTTTACACATTTGGAAGAAAGTCCATTTTTTAGAAAACGTTTATAGTGAAAAGAAATGATCATTTGTCGGAGTGAAATGTACTACCCACGGTAAACCTTAATAAAATTTCATACAGCTATCTGGTATGTTGTTCTAGACTTTCTTGTTACCTATAATATACCTTAAATGATATGATACTTACACCAAAGGAATGCAGAAGTTCCATCCCTTCGAGGATTTCAAGCATGTGGGCAATTACCTCTGAGTCAAACATAGGGATGAAGGTAATATTGGAAGCTCCCATGTTTTGATGTGCATTCAAACGAACAAACAGTGTTTCACAGGTTAGATGTTCATGTATAATATAGAGACATGCTGCCATTTGGAAGAAAAGGCGAAATTTTGTGATTTCATTTCTCACAGGGCTTCGCAAATTTGGTAAATACCACATTTCGATGAAGTCAATAAAGTATTTTGCAACACAGTGATACCTTGACTGTACACATATTATGGTTACAGACAGAAAACGTCAATACCTTTATCAACACCGATCCCTTCAACTTTCACCAAAGTGTTAGTCTTAGGAAGCTCAAGCACTCTCTTAACGAAAACATCCCAGTGAACTTCCTTTTTCCTTAAAACTTCCGCTAGAGTAGAAAAATACAATAATGAGCTCTTAGGCAACTCTTTGGAATTGTTTGTTCGTATATATCGCTAAATTTCTTGATGGGAATACTTTTAACATAAATAGCTGTATGACACCGCCTTTTGCAGATATTGTAAGAATTCAAAAAGTATGTACAATAAAATTTGTTAAACAGATTTTAGGCACAATGTGAGTTAGTAAAGCCTGAATGTGTTTATTTCATCAAGTAGTAAATAACTTTTTACCTGTAACAGTTGACATTACAACGCACTTGCTCGACTCCTTCGGAACATTAACGGTACCCATCCATCGGTTGTAAATTCTTCCCAGTTTCATGTTGTATATCATACACATATCCTTCTCGTAGAACATTTTGCCATGAGGGGTTTTCTTGTGCAAAGTAGAGTAGTAATCTGTCAAAGAGTTGTCATGAGATGAGATATTTCCTTATTTTTATTGTATTTTGCTCTTTGTTTCCTCTTCAAAGGGGTTTTTTCTGGTCCTTTTGAGTATTAAAAGTGCATTATTCATCATACCCATTTCTTAGAGATAGACATTTAATGGTTTTTGTATCACAAACGTAGAATGATAAAATTTATTATGGAAAAGAAAATAAGATAATTAAAAGCATACGGGCCTCTGACATCATGTAGACTTTCGAAAAACCCCGTGTGTTCCTCATAAATCATAAGAATGGTAATAAAGGAATAACCAATTAGGATATGGAGAGGGCATTCGTTCGTTTGGGCTTAAACTTTATATTCTTTCAATTATCTAATTGAAACCTGAACGGGTTTTTTCTCTCTTTTAATTCTAGGCTATCAAAGCATCAGATGAAATTATTTTAATCATTTTCAGTTATTCTTACTATTTTCATCCTCTAGTCCTTCAGAATCGTCTGATTTTTCTTCTTTGCAATATGGGATTTGTGGTAAAGCCAGACTGAAATGAAACCAAGTAGGTAGCATCAGATGATTGCAAGATAATGTTTATTTAAATCAGCCTAAATGTTTATACAGGACGCACATAACTTCATTAATATGAAATCTTGATAATGTCAATCCCCTCAGCAGATAGTTGAAAAGTTCAAAAACTGTTTAAATAAAAATGATGCAATACTTAACAAGAAATTTTCAAAATAAAGTTTAAAACGTAAATGCAAGAAAACCTGGCAATATTTACTTTGGAGGAGCTGGTAATCCTGTAGCATTAGTAGAACCTGAAAGTTAAATGTTAGGAGACCGCATCATGATAATCGAACTTTTATTAGTTTTTTCTGGTTAATTAAATTTTAGTTTTGTTTCTATGCATATGGAACGAATGACATAAAGGTGCAGAATTCTAACAAGACTGAAGTTGGAAAATGACCTTTGGTCCAGATAGGAAAAAATTCAATTAAAACTTGACAAATGTACAAGTATATAAATAGGCCACGGAAAGTTGCTAGCCTTTGTTACTTTCCTTTAAATAAACGAAACCAAAAGACAAATTGCTGATAATGTTGTTATTAGCCCCATTGCTAAAGGTGTGTTCTGTGTTCCATTGTCGTCTCTACACCTTTGTCCATACACATAAATTTAAAACACACAGTTGCTTTCTAATACTTAAAAGTTTGAGACCTCCATTTTTATGTATTTGCATTCTGCATACTTTCTTCTCTACAGTACTGACCAGCTTTAGGTCACTCTGATTTTTTTTTTTTCGAAAACAGGCAAAAACACTATTTGCAAGCATGTTGTTCCACTTAACTTCATTCGAATGTCTACAGTTTCTTGATACGGGCCTCGTGGGTCTTAAACCTAGCTGGGAATAGTCTGGTGGCTTACACCATGAGCATATACTATTTTGGATCCCCTTATCTCACAAAATGTTGTCTTATATTAAACTTTGTATTCAACAGGTGATTTTTCTGCTCGCTTTGCGCGCACGTGTAGCCTTCTTGTGTCATTTTCGGGAAACTTCTTGTTATTCGCGGCATTTTATCCTCTTCGTCAACCACTCAAATATACCTGCTGATGGATTTAAAACTTGTTATTATTGTTGTTATTGACTTCTGAACGTAAACCCAATGCTATTTGCGACTCAGAAAAGGGAAGATCTGTGCTTCTTCTCCTCCGTTAATGAGCACATGTCGACTTAGTTTTCGCAGGGAGTTGACCTCCCTGGTTTTGGTAGTATATTGCCAGCATCGCACAAGCTAAAAGTTTCGCCTTCATTTCCATATGCGTTTACGTATACATATACGTATACGTCTACTTATACATATGCTTAAACGTATATATATATATATATATATATATATATATATATATATATATATATAAGGTCAAAGTACTGCGTAGCACTTATAAAGTAGGTAGGTAAAAATGAAGTAGTAAATAGTGCTAAAAGTTTGTGAAAAATTCCACGACGTTTCGGGTTTAAACCCTTCATCAGGTGGCAAAAATGCAACTGATCGTTGACACGGCCAAACATACAATTTAAAAAATACACAATAAAATTGGGCACGGTAGATCTCGGCTAGGAAAACAGACAGTGTTAAGTGGTTACCACAAGTTAAAAAAATGCAGGAATTGCTGCGTTATAACAGTTCAAGTCTAACGTTCAGACCATGTGGGGACAGGATTCCAAGTTTCATGATTAGGCGGTTTTTGGCAGCTAGGCGGTCATGATCGGAACCTCGACACGAGATGGCCGCCGAAACCATCAAGTCACGGATCGAGCATGTTGACGGGGGATTGAAGAGGGTGGCTACCGGGAACCCTGGGAGGTTCTGTTTGATTGATCTCAGGTGCTCGGTGACTCGGTCAGCAAGACGACGTTTTGTTTCTCCCACGTACAGTATATTACAGCGTTTACATACGAGAACGTAAACAACATTGGCTGAAGTACAGGTAAAATGCTGATGAACGTTAAACCGGTTGTTGTTGGGACCTACAATGGAAAGGTTTTTGTCATAACTGACCACCGGGCAAGTATTGCATCTCCCACGGTTGCAAGGAAAAGTTCCTGGGGTGTCAGGCACTACTGCCTGAGGTTGAGAGGCACGGACCAAGTGCTTAGATATGTTCTTTTCAATTCTGAATGCCGTGATAGGGGGATCAGGGAAATGGTCACGGGTGGATGGGTCATGACGGAGGGTCTCTACATTCCTGTAAATGGCACGTACAATGGGGGTTACAGATGGGTGAAAGGATAGGACCAACGGGATACGTCTGGTGGGTGTATGGTCAGTTTTGGGGGCAAGGGCAGAGGCTCTATCAATTCCTTGTATGCGTTTCAGGGCTCTCTAATGCCCTGAAACGGCATTAAATTGTATGTTTGGCCGTGTCAACGATCAGTTGCATTTTTGCCACCTGATGAAGGGTTTAAACCCGAAACGTCGTGGAATTTTTCACAAACTTTTAGCACTGTTTACTACTTCATTTTTACCTATATATATATATATATATATATGTATAATATTGTATCATATACATGACGCACTTATATGTGCTCCTTTATGTATTTGTCGTTTGAGCCTTCCAACCCACGTGCCCTATGTCCAACACAAATCTGCGCCCTTGTTGACAACTCAGCGCAAACCTTCAAAATACAAATTAAACACTCACATGCGTTTTCTGTAACCTTGCAGGTTGTAATGTGGTTATTTGTTGTAAGATGTGTCATTGGAAAGTCTCTTGAATACGTTAAATCAAGGTTCCTGGAAATGAAAGTAGCGTGTTAATTTTTGTTTTAAAATAGATTTTCTTATGACGAAAAATTTAAGAAATTTCTCGTAAGTTTATTGTCAATTATATATTAACATATAATAAAGTTGAAAACATACGGATGTTGCATATCAATAAGCTTGCATACTCACTCTGCAATGTTTGTAGAAAGATACGCTGTAAAAAATAAACAAAAGGTGAGGTCATCACAAAGCATGTACCTTTGAAGATAATACTTAAATTTCTGTATCACAAGAACGAATTAGTCTGTTGTATAAGATTATTTTATTTTATTTTATTTTATTTTTAAAAGATTGAAATTTATTGTGCAACAACACATGAGCCATTATACTACATCCTTTTATTAATCAGACACTATAATTTATTCATTTGGAGTCAAAAATAATTCATCAAGTTAACATACATTGCAACCTACATCTAGGACCTTTAAACTAGTGCAGTACAAAAGTGACGCTATTTCAAACCAATGATCTACAAACAAACCCTATTGTTCATATTTTGACATAGAACTGATATCAGGATTATGTACCTTTCATCCGTTTGACGCAGATGTATGGCACACAAATCACGCAGAGTAATAGGATCAGGGCAACAGCAGATGCAGAAAGAATCAACCAAAGATAGGAAGATAGGAAGATAGCAATTTTGTCTTCGTTTTTGTCTAAAGGAAAGAAATCATGGCATCGTATTTTAAACAATGGAGTGGTACTGGGTGTCTTCATCTTTATTACGACTAATGACTCAACTAACACATTTTTATAGCCTTCTAGCCAAATAACAACTCCCTGGTTGAACAACCACGAAAACGAGCAAGATAATAGAAAACAGCACAAGTCACAGTAATAACATTTTTACGTCAAAAGAAAAGAAATGAATGGGAAAAACAACAAAAAGTCATAAACACAAAACTAGGAAAATAAAGTATATTGTTGCACCGTGTAACGTTCATCTGAACGATGTGTATGTTGGGACTGGGCGTAGTCGTACTTCATCCCTCATTTTTACCAGTAATCCAGGGAGTTGTTATTTGGGAAGTGGGGGGGGGGGTTGTTCTCCCTGGTTGAAGTGGCTGTTGCACAAAGGATATTTGTGCAGACATAACAGAAAAACAAGTTTTCTTCTCCAGGCAGGTGAGATTTTTTTAAACGGCTGCCCCCCATAACGGGCCACAAGACTTTGCAGGACCACAGGAAATCAATGGGCCATTGCATCCCTATCCTGACTGAGATGGCGCTGTTTGGTTTGGAACCACTTTTCCTAACAATAAACGTACATTCTCTCAGTGTAAACAATTACGTAGTGATAAACGAGACAGACTGACAGAGGAGCACGCAACAAAAGTTCGTATCGTGAAACACAATGGGACATTGCATGGTCCCTTTTTACCGCAATTAAACATGAAGAAGGCAGTTTTGCATTTGTTTCTTTGACCGCGTGAGGTTAAATTGTTCAGTTATTTTGATGATAGATTAGTAGAGAAAAGAAAAGATTGAAAAACACGGGATTTCTAAAAATGAGAGGCACTTATCCGGCGTAGTCTTAGACCAAGGAAAACACGCAATCAGGAAATGGAAGAGAAAACCGGGTTGGCCTTTCAGCACACTGATACTTACCACTCTATTTTACACCAAATTCTGGCACGTACACTTACCGTACGCTTTACTGTAATTCACTTTGGGGGTGGGGGGTGGGGGGAGGGAGAAATGTCTTGTTGTACCTAACTCGTATGCACGAGTCACTAATGAATAAACCATACAGATTTTTTTTCACACAAAAACTGTTTTTGAGAATTCTTACCATAAAAAAGAAATCGGGCACTAACTTCTTCAGTTTTAGAAACTTCTCCGAGTCTACTTATACAGGTTACCGTTTCGTTTTGCTCCTCTGGCTTATACAAGAAATTCGAGATTGTGGAATTTGGGTTTGTATTTCTGTAATATTGAATTGTAGGATCATCAAACGGGATTTCATTCCTGGTCCACGACAAAGATGCTGTCGGTCTGGCCCCTGAAGCGTTGCAAGTTAAGTAATAGGCAGCATCATTGATCGAGAATATTGATCCATTAGAAACAGTTTCGCCATTGACCGTGAGTTGTAACCTTGGTAAAACTGCCAAAAATGTTTAATTGAAAAAGTTTGTTGTGCAATAAGTATGACATTCTCAAAATTTCACAAACATCTATGTAACGCCTTGTTTACTATCGATTTTTTTAAAGGATGTTTCTTTTTTTTTGGTTAACTTTAAGTGCAGATGTATTCATCAAAGCGTTATATTAATTGTCAATCACATTCTTGTAGTTACACGTGGGGGTACATACCGTAAGTAGTGAACGTTGCATGAATTGTCTGAGTGAAGTTTGCCTCCTGCAGGCTTATGAGACAATCAACGTTAACGGATTCTTCAGTCATTGAAAAAGTCAACATTGAGACTGTATTGAAAAAGCTTCCAGTCGACGAAATGATTGAATTCACGGAGGTTATAACTGAACCTTTGGTGGTAATCCAAGTCACATTGCTTTGAGGTCTCGCATTCGAAGCCTCGCAAGTAACGTTAATTTCCTCGTGTAGAGCAACGTACTTTTGAGTTGTCATACGTTTTCCAACATAAAGCAGAGATGTTGTTGGAGTTTCTGTAAGAAACGTTCATAGTTGCTGAACCAGGTTAAAGTGGTAGAAAATTTATGGTAAAATATTTTGTTGAGGTATAAAAGTTATCTTACCGTCGTTCTTAGTGCACATGGGGGGCTAGCTATTATTCCACCAAAGAAGGCAAACGATTGGCTTGTGGGTAAGGGTTATGGATCAGTTTAGCCTTTGCGTAAGCTTAACACTTTTTACGTGAGTGTGTCGTCATAACGATATGTACCTATCATAATTGTCTAAACTAACGACATCTTATTAACGTGTTTTCAGTTAATGTTACCCTTTGGGGAAAACGAGTTTTTGAACTATCAACAATTCAAATACTTCACTGGCTAAGTAGTACCATAAATGATAAACTATACATTCTAATAAATCGCGTCGAACAAGAATTATTCCTTACAACAGTACCATTATAAATAAATCAGACAGTGGCGTAGCTACGGGGGCTTGGGGTATCCACCCCCAAATCGTCGCCCCCAAGCGCCCCCACTGGTGAACTAGCCAAAAGATTTCACTCGACTGGGCCACTAAACTTGATAAAGATAGACTGTGGCTGTGGAAAATCCTCATTCAAATCAGTCCACTGAAATCCATCTGGATAACTCCACTCTGAATAATTTTGAATAAATTCGGATAGATTGTGGCACACTTAATGCGTTTGAGAATAAAATTAAATCAAACTTTACATTTTTTCACCAAAATTGCACGTCACAGTTGCTGTTATCAAGCCTGAAAAGTGCCATTTCCGGCGATCTGGGGCGTATTAAAACCTCAAATTTCCTCGGTACGTTCCGCGCCAACTCGTGGTGGCGCTCCTCTTAGATAGTAAACGGGAGCCCCACAAAAATCTCCAGCCCCCAGCCCCCAAACAAGAAAATTCAAGCTACGCCACTGATATCAGAGCAACCCTAGCTTTTTTAAGAGTACTGAAAAAAAAATCAATTAAAAAAGAGAGCAGTAAAATTATCTTGCCGTTTGGAAAATAAATTATGATAAAGAGTTTGGTATTTCTACACTCTAAAAACCGTCGGTTCAAATTTGAACCGACAGGGGTCGGAGGGGCAACTAACCAAAATCTGTTCAGAAGTTTGACTAGATTTGGTTCAAAGTTAAACTAGCTGGGTTCAATTTTTAACCAAATCTAGTCAAATATTTGAACAGTTTTCGGATAGTTGCCCCTCCGACCCCGGTTCAGATTTGAACCGACCTTTTTTAGAGTGTAGGCTTAAAAATAGCTTCAATGGTGTAGAAAGGGTAACTAGCAAGAAAGATCATACAGAAAACTTTGGATAACAGAAAGAGGAAATGACGACATTGACCTATCTAACTGAAGATAGAAAGCTTCTGTCGTTTCACCAAACTATACTTTAAAAAGGGCTCACCGTATGTAAACACGGTTAAAGTAAGATTATCTTTCAAATTTATCCCTTCCAAGGTACTAAGACAGGTTACTGTTTCGCTTTCATTTTGTGGTCGTAACTGAAAGTTTGAAAATGAGTCGAAGGTCCTATTTTCGGCACGATTAACTTCAAAACTGAAGGATATATTTCCAAAGGGTATTCCATTTATTATCCATGTTAAGTTTGCGGCTGGCTTCCCTCCAATTGCGCTACACGATATGTTGATTTCCTCATTAACGGCAACATAGATCTCATTGGAAACATTCCTTCCGTTAACTTGTAGAAATAATGTCGGAGGTACTGTAAGGAAGATAAAAATTGAGCTTTATTCTGTGAGAAAGTTTTTTCAACATTTAAATGTACGATAATAATAAACACCTTATTTTAATAACAATGATACACAATTTATCCCGTCAATATAAATAATTCCGTGTCGGGTTGTTAGTGAAGATACCTCTCTAAGGCAGGAACACGATATATTCCAGAAGAATACTGACAAATTAAAATATTTTTACATCTTCAATAGATTTCCATCTTACTTTGCCTTCCAATATATGAAATGAAAGTTAGCTAGTCTGGATTATTAAAAGAGAGCTACATTTACAGGGTGCAAATTTTGAATCCCTCTTTTCCGGCATATAAAACACTGGGGTTATCCTACTTTAAGGATTACATTATTTTCCTTCACAAAAATATTTTTTTTTACTACATCCAAGATATATTGACCATTGCAAATATTTTATCTTTATCATATGCCGAAATATACCAGCAATACAGATTGCAATACTCGCATGTAGTAATGATTTTCAAAAGACGTTATACCTGTATAAGAAATATGACTAAAATAAAGTTTGCGGGCTATGTATAACTCGACATAATTGGGATTTAAAATCCTTTGCGATTGTCTTTCATGAGAAAAATTTTGTAGAATAGAAATTCTCAGTGGAAAGTATCATTTAAACAGCTAGAATATGATGAAAGTGGGGAAAATGTGCGAAAATCGAAGATGCGGTATCGTAAACTTAACTGTGTGGTCGAAAAAGGGGCTACTGTGTCGAAAAATGCCTGATGCGGTCGAACACCGTGTAAAGACATGTGTCGTTACAGCTTGGTTACTTTAGATGACCCTAGAGCTGTTTGGATATTACATTGATGTCAGTAATTAGCTAAGGCCTATCACGAAACAGTGTAAATAAAATCTTCTGTATATATCCCCTTTGGTTGCATTTATAAACGAAATAGCTTTGAGTGACCGAAAAACACACAAACTACCCGACTAAAACATTTAACAGTTTTACAACTGCATTTTAAAATGTTGACAATCTTGGAAACATTATACTTGATCATGTTGTTGCTCTTGATGTACACTTGCGGTTCATGGTAACTTAACACTCACTGTTGTACTTTTTCTTTCAATACCTTGACGGTATATTTCTGTTTGATATTGTTATTTAAATAATGCAAAATAGATGGCGCTATTCATGTTTAACATTCACAATTCTTTCAGTGCCAGATGCGAGTTCATCTGACTCTATAGACTATGAATTAAGGGGAAACACTGGCACACTGTATAGCGCTGCTGTGTGTTAAAGCAAAAAGGCCAGGTGATATGTGTGTCTCCATACGTACAATGTACATTCAACCTGGGGAAGTTACATGTCATTTTATCCGTTTTCCAAAATTAGGAGTAAGTTTCATAAAAAAGATAAATTATGGTCCCTTATGTCTTTTCATTTAATACTTTTCATTTTGAAAACTTGTAATTCTTCCACCAATATCTAGGGCGAGAGCAAAGATGTAGTGAATGCATAACGCGCTGTTGCTTTCTGTCCTTATTGACTGCTTAATGAGTACCCGCAGTCCAGATCGCAGGACATCGTTTTTCCTTACTTCTGTCAGTTTCTATGGCCTCCCATTCATATTCATATAGCAAGAGCGCCTTCATTCCCACACCTAGTCAATCTTATACACACTCAGCAGTATTCATTATGACGTAATATGTGTTACACCATCGATTAAATGGTTCCTGAACAACTGCTGGCCCCCACTCTATCGAAAGATCCCCCTGTTCGCTAATGAAACATGTCGCACTGTAATTTGCTCAATAACTCTTATTCCTTGGAAGATTTATTGTACCAACAAGGCGCTCTTTTCTCAAAAAAGTATTTGCTACTTATTTACATAGTCTCAATCAAATTTCCTGATTCTCGTGATTACTAAAACAAGGTTTCGGAAAAATGTCTCTTCCAATGTTTCATGTTTAAACTTTGACGTTTGCTCTGATAGTTTCCGTCTAAATGGAAGAAAGCATGAGTGAGATAAATTAAAGGTCGTAATTGAGAAAACCAAAGTTTCTAGTCTCCGAGTCCGTAGTCGATTTAGTGTTCATTTAAAGCACTAGTGTATAAAATGCCATAGTTACCAATAAATGGAATTTAAAAAAAGCTCCATTACATCAAGTTAATAATCAACAAACTGTTTACGTCATCTGTCCCACGTTGCTGTTCAAGCATTGCGCCATCATAATATACTCTCCGTCGTTTAACCTGCTTCCTTGATATTATAGGCAAATTATGATTTCCTTTATTTTGTTAACTAGAGACCCATAAATGGGCTCAAATGGTTACTTGTAGTCACCAAAATGGAAATACAAGCTGACGACGAACAGTTTCACGCTTGACTGATTTTAAGGAAAAATGAATTTTTGGTCAAAATTGTCTTTTTTCTTGTAAAGGCTATTAAATCTCCCTATAAATCACGAAAATATGTTAGAACAGAAAACAAGGTAAGTCCGTGATCATCTGAGTACATCATAGCATGATAGTAGTAAAGTATTTATTTCTTCTAGTGGGCTCCGTAGCTTGGCTAGCGTCAGGCATGCATGCACGTACAGCTCACAGTACAGTACACACTGGTCCTGAGCATATCATACAAACTAGGTGTGTAATGAATGACTCGGTGAACCCGAAGCAGTTTAAGACAATACACTTTTATGTGTGCACATGTTGAGCGAAGTATCTAGGAATGGTAGTACATTTACAACTGACCCTAAATTTAAAGAAGTGAGCCAATCATCATTCAATTCTTGTGCCAAGCACATGAAATGTCAACCAAGACCCTGTGGCAAAACTGGCTGCTTGGCATAGATCAAAGAATAAAACTAGCTATTGCATGGACGAGGAAGCTACAAAATAATGGGTGCCTGATATGTGATATGACTGGGGGCCAGGATGAAGAGCAGACGAGGGTCAGCATATGGGGTAATGAGTGTCAAGTTCTCTGGACGCACCAAGAGAAAGTATGTGACAGTCCATAGAGAGCCCCTCAACTGTAGAACCCTCTTTACGTCATTCCTTTTTAATGTCGTTTCTCTTTCATTTTCTCCTTCCATTTTAGGTCCAAAAGAGTTGGCAGACTTCTGCAGAGCACTGGAGGCTGGGCTTGGAACTGATAGACAACTCAACTTGGAACTGCCTTACCCCAGCAGGAGAAAGTGCAGTACTGGGACAGGCCAGTGGAAGCCCGAGATTTATTTCTGATGCCTTCGTGCCTGGGTTAGAAGAAGTGGTCTAGGTAAACATAGCAAACTGCCGACTCGTATACCAACAGGTATCACAGCCAAAGGCTTCGTTCACATCAGCTCCCCATTTTGTTTCATACTCTGCAAGAGGAACTGGCAGACCTTTCACAGTTTGCTTTAAAACCTTGATTGTATCTGAACACTGCATAAAAACCCTAGTCGCTGTAACCATGTGTAGCAGCCTTGGTCCTTGCACCTCAGAAATTCTGTATTTCCCTGCTGGGCTGTTTAGGGGCGTTTGTTCACGGAGGCGATACTCAACGGCATGTTGTTTCCCCTGGTGGAGACAAAGAGTGGTTGGTCTGATTCAACTGATGTGTTGACTACTACCCTGCATTTGTCAATCTTTTTTACTTCAAACGATTTAGCGCAGCTGTCTCACATGGCTCCTTTGTGCCGAACGTTCGTGGCCTGTTTGAATTCAGTTTGTGGCAGTTTGTTTACAGGCAGACGATTTTGTCTTAACATTACTTTCTTCCTAGCCATAATCTTACTCCTAAAAATGCAATTTCTTGCCACCAGAACTAAAGAGGGTTCTCTAAAAATATCAAGGTAAGTAAAAACTGCCTTATTGAGTTAAGAAGCCGCACCTGCTTAGTAGAAAAACTGACACGACCAAACCACACCTGTAGGCCCAGGTGCACTTTTGGATTGATAAATATTGCCCACATGCACAAATTCTTAAGAATTTAAGAGAAATCACATGGCATGTTGTTAAATCAGGCAGATGTTCGTAATATTTTAGAGAAAGTGTGAGAATTCAGCTGCTGAATCCAATTTTTTTCGTATCCACAGAGTCGACGGTGGAAGCACGTTCCATAGGGGACAGAACACATAGAGTGAGAGAATGTGGTGCTTCAGCAAGGCACAACAAACTTGACAGAGCTCTCATCTACCGAGATGCTAAGATGACGAGACGATATCTTTGCAGACCGGAAGTGAAGAGTAAGCAACTGGGCAGAGGATTAACCAGTACATTATGTGCATATAAGGCTGGCAAATTTGACGATTTGTCTATATCAGCGGTATATGTGTGCTGTGAGTTACTGTTCAAGAAGATTGTCAAATGAAATGTTGGGTTTAGAATATTTGTTAGAACACTGTAGGTGTTCCTTTTGCAAATTTTTGATGTTGAAACCCAACTCAGCCACTCCCTTAAGGTAGCGGACCACAAATTTAAATGTTTTTACACCAAAAAATATTGACTGACAAATTTAATCCCTTAAAAATTTTTATGGGAGCTTGTTTCTGACTATGTTTCTTATAAAATGTGATCAATTTTTCGTACGGTTTTTAAAGGCAATGAGTTAAAATACAGACTGTGCAAAATTCAAGGCAATTTGTTCAACTTTAGTGCCATTTTTTATTGTATTACTCCTCTCTGTGAAGTGCCGTTAGAGATCAGGGCTGGAAACATGTACCTATTATTCAGACCCTTCGAGCTCAAAATGCCAATGGTCATGGTATAAAAATTTGAAAGTGTCACAAGAGCCCACATTATGAACTTTAACCAGAGGGGTGGCATGTCCAGGTTGAAAACTTCTACAAGGATGTAGGAGGCTGGGAAGTAGTTTGTGAGTCAATGGGAGCAATAATTAGTGGTACGCTACCTTTAGTCCTTTCCTGGTCTCTAGATCTTTTTAGAAGTTTTCAACGGGTAGAAGCTACCCCTCGTATAAAAGCTCACAAGTAGTCTGGTTTGTCTCTTGCAAAATTGGAGAGACGCCCCCTGAAACTGATTTATACCTTACCATACCATAAAATGAGCCTTTGAATACTCCATGTCCGAATGCCAAAAAATCGTATCTAACGGTGTTTGGTTTCTAAATTTTAATAAAGGGGGATCCTAGACCTGTTTTGACCATGTTGAACAATAAATCCTTTGATATTAATTAAATGGTCAGCCTTTTACAACATTTGGTTTTGTTTTCTTCTTTATTTATAGGAAAGCCTAGTAGGAAAGTTCCGGGATTGAATAGTGGTGCCCAGTTTAATATTATAACATACCATGAAAAATAATGTTCTTTATATACTTGTCTTGGTTGCCAATTCTCAGGAATCCTCATCCCATAATGTTTAATTCCAAAAATTTTCCCGGATATCGACCCCTCCTCCTCCCGAACTCCCCGGTTGCTAAGCTTCATCCCTACCAATGTCAACGCTATTATCCGCTGGACCAACTTCAAAACACCTCTGATCAAAACCCTTGGCTCCATCACTGGTACTTTGTTAACAGTAGCTGTTGTCACAACGTTTCTCAATGTGTAGTGAGGGTTTTAAAGTAACTAATTGTGTTCGAACAAAAGTTTTCCTTTCATATTCCTTCATTTTAAACTATGAACTTAAACTTTTTGTAGCTTCTGTATGTTCCTTCAGGTGTTTTGTACTCTTCTTACATGGAAACCATTTGTCTACAAAGGTAAACACTCAAAAGAGTTTCGACTCTATAAAATTGTGGAGGATTACTCCTGGAGGATAGTGTTCATACGGTAGCGTCAGACTATTTTTATAAAGATGTTTAGATGGCTGAGATATACCATTATCGGTGTAGGAACCACGGAGCTATACGCTTCCACGTTCGGAGGTCGATAAGTTGCAAAACAATTCATTATATCTGAAGTTTGTGTATTTATATTTTGAGACAATTGCCGTCTTCTAAACTTACGAGAAAGACAACACGATACAATTTTCAACGCTCTCGGCTTGTATACCACTTTCTTCTATTCTCTAAATCCAAAAGAGTGAAATTAGGGACGGATCTATAATTGAGACTGAATACTCACTCTAAAAGAGTGAGAATGACTTTCTTTTTTGGATTAAAATATTCCAATCCAAATTTAGATTGGTCCCTAATTTCACTCTAAAAGAGTGACTTTTCGCTTTAAAGATTTAACAGAGCAGTTTACCGTATGCTGGGATGGGCATTCCTTTTAGTGACTGTTTCATAATTTTCCTCGCACATATATTAGTGTTCCATACTCAGCCAGAAAAATTACAGATACCTCCTGTGGGCCCTACTTTTTCATTGGGTGTTTCAAATACAGTACGGTAATATTGGTACACTTGCACTTCCAGTGGAAATCCTGAGGTTGCGAAACTTTCTTGGCTGTTCCCGTTCCCAAACTCCCCCTTAGCTACTCAACTGTCCTTACCTTTTTATTCACCGGAAAAATTTAAGCTCACAGTTTTGAAAACTTTTCCTAGCTTACTAAGTGTAACAGTCATTATTGGTTTGCCTTTGCCCCTCAGTTTCCCTACTGTAAAAGCTGACCCGTCCTTTCCAAATGAAACAAGTCACCAAGACGAAATTACCGGAACATTATCAATTGTTTCATATATAATCCATACTTTGATTTACAATGTACATTTCTGTGGAAAAGTATGAAAACACACTTGATTAATCACTACTTTCTATTATTCATATATGTTCATAAGGCATTTTACTAAAATACAGTGAAAATAAGTCAATACCTATCCCTTATCAAGGGACCAACCTTTTGGAAACACTGCGTATTTGTTTGTTGTTTGTTTGTTTGTTTGTTTTTTGTAAAATTAATGAGGCTTTGGCCGCAATGATTCTCAAACTCTTCCTCACTGCCAGGTGTCATATTGCAGACAGTTCATGTGTAACTGACCTCAGATGCAGTTAAGATAAAAAGTTAAACTACTGGAAACGTTCCTCTAAATAACGCAATTTTCATACCCTAAGACATATAAGGGTGACCCAAAAGTCACGGTCTTGATGTGGGAAATGTTTAGTTTGCCAACCTGGACTGACTGTCTTGATGCTTATTTTATGACGAGAGAAGTCTTGTAGAACAAATAGTATAAAGAAGGACAAGCTTAATGAAAGATGAAAAAAAAATTAGAAAGCAGTAACAAAACATCTGTCCACACATATAGTAAGTCAAAAAACTGAAAACCATTTCTAACGACAGTTTTAACCTTTTGCTAATCGTAATACCCTTATACACAAGCAATAGTGTGAACCTCAATGCCTAAGCAAAGATTTTCTTCGTAAATCAACATGGCAGTTACGTGGTTTTATTGAGTCTACAACGACGTCAGATAAGAAATGTACGACCGTTCTGTAGTACGCTTATGACGTAGTACATCGTCTAATAAAACTCTCTGGTCTAACAACGTAATGAATATTGCTTGCTGGGTTTGCTCATCCCGTGCAGTTCACCCCTCTAGCAGCACGGTGCATATAGGCCTATTCGGCAAGGATGTTCCCGTACCCCTGAAAAGAGTCTGCTTACTAACCCTAGGGTATACACGTACTCCGAGATAAACTCCTGTGGTAAGAGAAGACTTAACAAAATGAATATTAAGTCATAATCGTAAACCTCCAGATAAGAATGGGTGGAAAGCACTGACAATGCTGTCACAACTCATATAGACCCTATGCATTGACGTCATGCCGACGTCATGATAGAGGACAAACAATGAAGCTAGCTAGATAAGGTTCATTCCTTTCAAATTGGTACATCTACTGTATGCACGACGTACCGTAGCCCTCGCAGGCGCAAGTAGACCTAGGCATTGTACAAAAACTGTCTGCATTTGTGTTAGACTATATGTTGTAATGCTACGCCCTTACCTAAGGCGATGGTGAACTTGCTGTTCTGTTACTGCATATGCGTACGACCTATGTTGAAAAGACAAACTAGATAACCCTATCGGATAGCGTCATCTCAGTCCAACAATCAATGTTGATCAAAATACACCAAACAACTGCTAATTGACTGCTGTTCATCCGACTATGGTCGTCGATAATTCAATCAATCAATCGTCGTGTTGCTACGATTCCAAGTTTAAAGTCGTTCAAAATACAGCTCCCAAGGTCGTTTCGTTCTCGGTTCTTTTCGGCTACCTTTGCTTTCGATTGGCCATAATTATTGAATGTGACGTTAACTGAAAAATAGCTCTGATGCGGACATCACGCAACTCGAAAGCCATTTGGATTGGTAGTATACGCCTCAGCCGACCAGTTGTGTCTGTTGACAAGCTGAAGTTCACATTCAGATAAGTTGTTGCTTGACCATTCTTATAGACGGATTCCTTTCTCCCTGCAATTATATTGAATCAATCTTTTTAGAAATGTTTATTTAAAGAAGAAGTACATGAACTTATTTTGCCTCTCTTGCACTTCTGCTATTATGGCCATTGCTACGGAGATGGAAGGGGTGCAATTTCTTCAGGTGGCACCAGGCGCATTTCGACCAGAGGTGCGGGAGGGCTAGGTGGCTCACGCCCACCCAAAATGCTTTGTAGCGCTCCCCCCCCCCCAAACAATTGCCCAAAACTACTCTACTGAAGTCATAGTATCTCAAAATAGGACTGGAAAGTGCCATTTCAGGCAATGTAGGAGGTATTTGGCAAAATTTATCATGATACTGTACGTACCAACTAATGGTGACGCTCCGCTTAGATAGTGCCACATATTACACCCCCCCCCCCCCCACGCCGCCGAGAAAAAAAATTGAGTTACATTTAAATATATTAGCAAACTTCAAAATCTCCTCTTAGAGCGGTCCT
Organism: Holothuria leucospilota; assembly: GCA_029531755.1. Taxonomy (NCBI): domain Eukaryota; kingdom Metazoa; phylum Echinodermata; class Holothuroidea; order Aspidochirotida; family Holothuriidae; genus Holothuria; species Holothuria leucospilota. The sequence goes on along the minus strand of CM055969.1, from coordinate 34,356,245 downwards.
CATTTGTTTTTTGAATCCAGCGTTTCTCATTAGGTCTAGACTAGATCTACATAGTCTGTGAGTAAAAAGTATCATTGTGAAGTACCAGTATCTGGAAAATACTGTAATCAAGTCCTCTTACTTAAAAACGCATTTCCAGAACATTTTCTATTATAACGTAGCTTCAATACAGGCGCGGATCCAGACATTTCGAAAAGGAGGGGGGCTGAAAGCCCACTTGAATATTCTCCTAGATTAACATTTTTGCTAATTTTCGCGTATTTGTTATTGTTGATGTGGCGAAAAAGGGGGGCTGAGCCCGGGAAAGCCCCCGCCCCTTGGATCCGCGCCTGCAATACTGCTCTAACAACGTTCAAAAGTTCTAATTTTTTAAACAAATATACCGGTAAGTAATAACATCCGTTTAAAATAAGAAAAATATGCATAATGAATAATGAATGTGAAGATGCTGTCATTACAGGCACTCTTGTTCGCGTCGAATGTGCTGATCATAACTGACAGCGAAAACGAGGGAACACTTCGGCAGAAGAAAAAACTGCACCTTGTTACACACTCGTCCTGCAAGAACATTGGGATGCCCGAGGCTTTTATCTTTTGGCAAATTCACCATTGCCAGAAGGCGTAATGAACAGGCGGACAGTATACACAACTAATGTTATTATGGGAGCTACGCATCTACCAAGTAGCCTAAACATACGAAGCCTCAGTAGCCAGTTTGTAGGTTGCCTAAATTTAGTGTAAAAGATTCCTTCCCATCCCCTACTACTTGTCGCCTCCTTTGCCAGTCCCAGTAATTGCGCGACATCCAAGAAACAGTCCCTTTCAAGTGACCCCACTGAAGCATTTTCCCTCCCCTCATGGCAAAAAATCCTGGCTATGGCACTGTTCATATTTCACAAAGATCCTACATGCATGATAGGCTAATCAACCTTTCCGAGCGGCAACGTTCTTTGCATTTCTTCATGTCTTTTCTTGCGGTATTACCGGTATTTCGGTAGAGTGCGATGTTTACATTTAGATCGTTTATGATATTGCAAAGTGTTCTGCCTCCTTCGCCCCGTAAAGCACTGTTGCTCCATGTGATGTCATGATGTGGCGTTACTTGGGATGAAGCTACCCTCATAACCCAAATTCAACTAATGTACGTCCCAACCAATGTACCTGTATGCGCCATTAAGACACACTCCGATATAACATAACGAGGTTTACGTGCAACGCAGAAATGAACCATAGATAATGCCCTCATTGCACCACTATTCGGTACAATCGGTCTTGGTGCAACCCCCATGGAAAAAATCGTCCCTGGAAAAAATTCGTCCCCTCCTCCGAAGATCAAAAACGACCATTGCCTTGCATTTTAGTACATCTCGCCCCTGAAAAAGTTTTCGTCCCGGGAAGCTATCTCGCCCCTTCACTACCTTATCTGGCTAAAGGCCTGCTCGGTAGTCGGCAAGATTTGATCTCTCACCCCCTACAAGAGGTAGTGTAGTCGTGCCCCTGTCTACAATCTGCCCTAAGTTTACGGTATCAGTTTCGATTATGTGAGAATTCTAGTGCCGATGCACACAATAGTTTTCAGTAGTGGTTGAGAAACTTAAATTTGGAAGGGGTTGAGTGGGAATTCTCTTTCTTGTCAAAATAGCATGGACGTGGATCATGGCGGAAGGGGGACGCGCCCCCTCACTTTTTTAGAAGAGGGACATCTCCAATAGGTCCCCCCTCCCCACTTTTTCAAAATGATGAAAACTAAAGCTGTAATGAATTATAATATAACATAAATTACGAATTGACACTACATTTCAAAAGCTAGATTGCGCCCAAATATGGCACCATTTGCCATAAAGACACCTTCTAATTTCCTTTTTTTCAAAGGAGCTCCCCTTAGACACCTCCTCCAGGACGGCGATTCGCAATTGGTGAAAAGTCCCCCCACCTTTGGAGATGGATCCACGCCACTGCAAAACAGTAGCCTTATTGTACATTCTGTACCTATAACATCCCCATCCGTCTCGCAGTCTTTTTTCTTTTATTGTTTCATTTTTGTAGTACAATAAGTCAATGAACATTTCAGAAATACACAGCTTGTGAGAAATAGATTGTGTTCTCACTAATTTCTATAGTACTTTGCCAAACTACATGACAATGGGAACTCTTTATCAATTTTTCACTTTAAACCTGATCATCCCGAAAATGAGCTTTGACAAATAAAACATCTATCAAACATCTAAAAATACTAACAAAAGAGGACCATTCACAGCTAGGTCAAAAAATCACAGTGGGCATTGTTCCATTTATTATTAAAATCAACTCATATTCATACTGAATTTCGTGAATCCATTTTAGCCTATGACGACGTCGCAATGACTATAACTTTAATTCCAGTCTTCCATGCCATAGGTGTCTCTCTCTAGATGATATAAATGTGGGTACCGTAGGACAAGTGTATTGATTAAATATCTCTCACCCGATGCCGTTTACTAATGTTTGGATGTGTGAAACATTCACCTTTAATCTACCTATAGTCAAGTGTCTCATCATAACGTGCCGTTCAGCTGTACATCTAAATAAAAGTTAATAAATATTCCATACTCTTCATCCCGTTATACCTATACTACGTAGCGTGACAAGCCCAAAACTAGCTCACTTAGGAATTTTATTCCCGATATTTTTCAAGGAAATACACATACCCACCTTCACTTTCTACTTTAGGTGCAGTATCTTAGAAATATGTGCTTTCATGAAAATTATTTCTCCAAGGTCAAACCTAATACGAACACTTCAACCGATAGGTTTCTGTTTAAGCAAGATGTTTGGAATGGGCCCCACAATAACACACCATTGATAAGGCCTACTGCATGTGTCTATCCAATTTTGTGTGATGTGTTTTCATGGGGGTTCTGCTAATGAGTCTGTTTTTATCACAACAAAGATGTACGTAGGACCTGAACTTTTTGACGCAACACAAACCTTTAAGAAAGGAAAATTTGTAAATTTTACACCTAATATCAAATTAAGTTGTCTTTTGCTTGACGTAAACTTCAGCACAACAAAACTGGCAAGGATCTATAGGAGAATAACAAAGTTAGGCCACTTTTTCTCTTCACAAATGGCAACAGACACCACTTTGGTCAAACAGTATAATGAGAACATATCTAACGCAAAATCGTTATAAGCAGCGTTACCTCAAGAAAGTGATCTGATAAAGACAGTAGTTTCAACCAGTTTAAAGGTGATCAGTCGTCTTGAAATATTCTTTGTGACGTCAGCCTTTTCTTCACATGTTTCTGCAGTCGTCACTGTTCAAGGATACACCGTACAAGCATGGTATAGCTAATCGGTAAGCAAGAAGAGACGGCTTGTAGCTGTATACCTACTAGCTATACCGATGTCATCATAGCTACTTGTACGGTGTATCCTTGAACAGTGACGACTGCAGAAACATGTCAAGAAAAGGCTGACGTCACAAAGAATATTTCAAGACGACTGATCACCTTTAAGATACATTTTGAAGACCATCACAGCCTATGATTTATACATAATACAAGCAGTAAAGATTTAAACACAGTAGATACAGTGGTCATAAATGGTCCGGAACATCAGAAAGAGGTCATTTAGGTAGTCTTTAAGTCAAGATGCCATACTTTGAAATTTTGCTGGTCTTGTCAAAAAAAAACTCTAAAAACCTTATTGTAGCTGTTAAGTGCCCGGAGTGCATTTTGAACAATTGTAGAATATATATATCTGATTGCAGAGACTCTTTACATGTTAAAATGAATCTCTTTGCTAAGGTGAAAGCGAGCAGTTTATTAAGGTGTGTCAATTTATAGGAACTGCGTCAAATTATCTGTCATTACAACATACTTACATTTTTACTTGAAAGAGTTGGGTAAATAATAAAAATGCCTTTCTCAAAGTGTGCCTGTTAGCCCTTGATAAAATATGCAAGCAATTGTTCCGAGCATTGTTGTAACACAAAGAACAACGGTTATCCTCAAGCAAATGTTAGCCGAGTTATGATGAACTGGATGCTTGTCTTGCGCTTCAGTAAAAGCTTCATCAATCGCCATGATGTTAAATTCTTTGATTTTCCAGACGAGATGAGGGCTGATGCGTTCTTCAGGAAGCTTCAAATGTGTAAATGAGTGGCATAAAGCAAGACCCGTTCATTTTAAGCAGGTTAAATTAGGGGTATCACGAAGAAACAAACGTCCCCTTTTAATGGAAGTGAATAGTTTTACTAGGTCATAGGTTAAATACCAATATCCAATGGATTTTGCAGGTGTTAGTACAAAGCAAATTGAAGTGTATGTATAAGTAAATACTAAATGTTTGACAAAACGATTACACCGACTTACCTTGTTACCTCCTAATTCACACTTTTATCAATTTACTTGTCTGTATATCTTTGATAATTTAAGAGTCTCAAAATGGGGCGAGACCATTCCCGTCAGTACCATTCAAATCGACACATCAACCTCTGTTTTGACCCGAATATGGCCACCTTGTCATCTCTAAGTTAAGATATTTGTTATCTTAAAATTAACACCTTGATAGAGTTTATCCATCTAGATCTTGTTACCCTAACATCTTAAGCAAACGGAAGACGTCACCGTAGACCTGGATAATGTCTGCTGGTTTCCTTCTAATACAAAAACAAAACCAAGCTTTCTTGAATGGACTAATAAAATCACTGTAGTGATATTATCAACCATATGTTTTCATGATGAATTCCCCCCGCCTCCCCTAAAACGTTCAACTGTCACTGTCCTAGTTTGGCCGATCCGTCGATGTTCAGTTCAGATCAGATGAAGCAGTCAGCTCAAAGACGCAATTGAATTATGCAAATTCTTCCTAAGAAATTCAGTTTAGAGTTCCTTGCATTTGCAACGGTCTGAGGCGATGGGGATGGTGACATAATACACCCCACTTAGACAATGGAATGAACTGTTTGAAAAAAATTAGCATTTTCAATAAGCACGTATATCGGTTAAATAATAAGTTACTATTGATTTGAGATTAATGACTGGGACGGAGGAAAACTTTTACTTTCTTACAACCTTAATAAATACCATATCCTTAATTCACTGCCAGGAATGTCATAACTTGAGTAGGCCTAAGATAATACTTCCAAACCCGAGTAATCATAATACCAAGTTTTGTACATCTTTATGCTCGAAAACATCTCGGAAGCAAAAACTAAACAGTAGCAAACTTTCGTATACTGCCAGTTTCAATTAATTTAGTAATTTAGTCCTATACTTATTAACACAACTTCATCAAACAAGTCAACATTCACTTGTGTCAGTTTCAAAACAGCTCCATGATTGCACGACTACTATACGTCATACACTCACCAAATACAAATGCTGTGATTGTTTACATTTTAAGCACGTTTTATCAGGAACCAGCAACTCGGTTTTCGGACGGAGATAGCGGACGTGGATCATTATCACAATGTAATACACACGGCTGCATGTTTGAACAATTTTGTACAGAGTAACCTCTCAAGGCTCCAAGCTGTTTCACTTGTCTATGACCGGCTACGGTCGTATTAGCTTTCAGCACATTTCGGAGATAATTCGCTATTCTGGATAAGTCAGGCAGTGTGTATGCTGCGTGGATTCAGTACGTGAATGCAGTGATTGACTAACATCTGTTCTCTTGCATGCAAATGAAAATCTGGATGGCAGGATTCTCCTTGGCATACAGAGCCGTAGCCTGTGCTGGGTAAATTCCCAAGGGGGTGGGGGGAGAGTCAATGGCACTATCTAAGTGAAGCCCCCAGTTGAGTATGAAGGATAGCTGACACCCAGGCGAATCCTTCGTCACCCCCGCAAGGAAGTCGCTCTAATATTGGAGGGGTCTAGTTAGTTACTTATAGTTAGATGGAGTTTTACGGCCCAGTTTCCAACCTATTGGTTCAAGTCGAGCCGGCCACGGCCTTTTTTCCAGTTGTGGCTCACTGGTTTGTTTTCCCCACTCCATTGCTTATGCCGAGCATCACACACAATGGCAGTAGGAGGGGTCTAAGCGGAGGGGTGACATTTACGTAAGTCAGCTAAGTTGCAAATGTGCTCATGCCTTGAGAAATTTTTGAACTGAATATATGTTTAGATTCTCATTGTGATTTTTCTTACTTCTTAGCTGGATTAAAGGGAAGTCAGTGGTAGGCTTGTTGTTTTCTAAGGGAGAGGATGACACCCTATGAGAGAGTTTTAGTTGTTTAGATGAAAAGTGGTGATATCTTTGTCAAAGCTTTGAATTGATTTTATGCTTTAATATTTTTAACTAGGCCCATTGAGTGAATTTGTGTTTGGTAGGATGCAAAGAGGTGTTGCCTAAGCTTCCAGCCTGAGAATATTTGCATATGTTTGATGACTGAGATATGTAAAGGTGTTATCTGGAAAGGTAACACTTATAGCTTTGAACTTAGTATATTTTAGAAATTCTTAGTATTCAGTGATTTTTTTCTGTCTTTCTATGCCATGGTTTCAAGGCCACCATTCCTTATCGCTTACACTGTGGGAAATCCCCCGTCCCCACTCATATTGCGGACATAGACATGGGAGCGCAAGTTGATGGGGGGCTGCAACGACTTGCCCGAAAACTATAACCCAACTTTTCCGCCCGCTCCACGCGCGCCCAACATGTCCATGTATGTATCATGTAGGCATGTGTCGGTTTTTATAATACCGCTTGCCAATACATACAATCATTTGCCGTGTTACTCCCCTTTCATATTGATTATAACTTTTTTTGATTTCCCACAAGCTGTATCACATGTGATGATCTGGACAATTTCAACGTCCAGCCTTGAGGAAATTGATGTAATAGAGAAGGGGAAAGAGGTTTTTGGTAGTTTTAACGAGACCAATATTCGCTTATGTGCGGCCAAATACGTGAGGTATTAATACCTCACGTATTTGGCCGCACATAAGCGAATATTCAGTAATATAGAGTGACCACATATTTGGATGTCAAAATATTTGGCCGTTCAATGCGATTTCGAATGCCAAAATATTTGGCTGTAATTAAGAGAATACCGATCGCCAAATATTTGGCCTGGCTTAATATAGGACAGCGTCAACACAAAAATATGGCGTTACAACATATTCGTCCCTACAATTACAATAACCAAGGAAGTTTTTTAACTATTGATTACCTGAAGCTACATCTTTGCATTTTTTTCTCTCAGTAGGTGCCCGAAAAATTCTCAGCATATTGGACGAATTTTCTCAAACATGTTTGGTTGGGGGATGCAGCCCCAGCCCCCCGCCTCCTACGCTTATGATTGAGGGAAATATTACTTTTCAGGCTTTGTAACTTTCATCTAAACATTCTTTATTTTGAGACTTCATGTTTTAAAAATTTAGACTTCAAGGGAAAAGTATAAATTCGTAAAAGTCGTGAAAATTATTCAGTAAAATCACATAGAAGGGAAAACAGAACTAAGTTTGGAGTTACTCTATAAATTCATTAAACTGAGCATTGAACTAAAGGTAATCTGGGCAATTTCATAAAAGCATGCCACAGGCATGCTTTCAAAGAAAGAGAAGGCCTACTGAACAGCTTTAGTCTACAGGCCTCATGTGTGTTCTATACATCGCGTAGCCTAGTTGTAGTTATTAGTACAGCAACATTCGTATCCGGACATGGGCGGATCCTATATTTAAGGAAGATGTTCATTTGTTAAAACTAGTTTACCACATAGCTCATCTACGTCGAGGTTGTATGCGATTTTCCAAGTTCTAAGGGCCTTAAAGTCATAATTGCGACAATAAACTTTTCAGTATTTTCCTACTTTAAATATTTTTCTTTTGCAAGTAAGCCAACTATCATTTAAGGCTTGGAAAAATCTCAAGGGTGGCTGCTCCTGTTGCCCCCAGCAGTTGACACCCGGGAGGATCCTATAACTTGCGGATGCCGCCCTGAAGGTAGTCTAAGGAATGGGGTCACGGTATACCCTCCTGTTTAAAAATGAGGCCTGTGATTGTGACTTACGTAAAATGATGCGAAAGTTAACTTTAGCCTTGAACTGATTTCATATCGAAACTTGCCTTGTATTTAAAAAATGTTCCCTTCTTTTTGGCAAGTGTCTAAGGAAGGCATCTTGAATGCAAAATGCTGTCATATTTCCTCATGGTGTGAACCAATTATATGTAAATTAGAAGTTCTCATTAGTGATGAATGAGATTTTATATGTAAGGTCAAAAAAGATGATGCAAAATATTTTTATCTTTATAAAGTTTGAGAGATTTTCAGATTATATGCTCAGAAATTCCCTTCCTTAGCTAGTGATGTCCAGGTGAATTGTTGCCGTGACACCTATTAAAAGGCCATTGAGGAATGAGTAGATAAAGTATAAGTCACTTCGTAGTATTTCCCCGTTTAACAAATTCAATTACGTCCTAATCATCAGTGGCAGTTCAGTTACGGTATTTAATGCATGCAATAATGCAAGCCACGGTTATTGTTTAAAGGGGCTCATTGCGTTGGTATTGACTACTTTGTGACGAGTTTGAAGAAAATTATTAAATTACAATACTTCTATATTCCGTCGGCCTGATCAGGCATTTATCACTTCCTTTAGTTACAGAAAACGTGAAAACTGTGTAGTTTGATGGGCTTAAGAGCTTGTATTTTGTAATGCCCGTCCAAGCCCTTGGTAAATCATGTCTTTCAATCTGGAAAATACAATACGCATCTACAACTGAAGCCTTGATCACAACAGTTTATTGTAAGAGTAATTGAGAGCCTGTCAATTAAGTTGCTGTAAGCTTCACTCACCGGTTGTATTTGAACAGGGGTTGCTTATGATTACTTAATGGTAAAAAGTGTCTGCAGGGTCACAAATTTGTAATAAATGGTTTTAACCATTAATTACCCTATCATTGTGGTTTTAGTTGTGAGATGTTCAGAATCCCTTACTTCGATCATTTACCTTCAGGATGTGAGTAAAACTATACAGCTGTGACAAAAACCATGAAATTCATGAACCAACTCAATAAGCCCCATTAACAAACAAGAAAATAAACAGGACATGTCGAGTGAGGTCAGAGGTTAGGGATATAGGTTTAATTTCTTGTAATTATGAAAAGGGTGAGTAATGTTTCGTTGTAGGATTACTTTTATTCTTATTCTTATTCTTCTATTAAGGTAATTTTAGCAGAGATAACATTTTTTGTACTCTTTTAATAGAAACAATAAGCATTACCTGCCCTAGAACATAGAGAGTAGGGTGGGGTGGGTCTATCAAGAAAAAGGGGCATAGAAAAACGAAGCTTAGACAGTGCAGAGGAATGTGCACCGTCAGTTACTTAAAATCCCGGAGTGCCCAACCCTATGAAATGCTTAGTTTGGACCTGCCTGCAACGTTCAACTGATACGCCTGCACATGCAATTGCATTTTAAATTTGTGAAATACCTGCGCAAGGAACTACACTACGCGCGTTAAAGTACCGTACATGAAGAAGTCTGAGAGAATAGAACTCAAGAACGCTTGACGTCACCGGAAGCTATTTCGCAAGCACTAAAATAAATCTTGCTGTAGAACGATTCATGATAGATCACGTGTCTCTTTATCAAAATAGCAAACACATTTCTCTACTTAGTTTTATACTGTAATCAGAGGCGACATATTAAGCAGAATTCGAGTAGACTACTCAGAAGAAAGTATTCCACAGACAGACTTTGCCCTCTTTGTAGTAGTAGGTCTATTTATTTCATCAATTACATCAAACACAACTATTAAAACGTTTCTTCTCAATGGGTGACGGTAGACAAGCTAGTCAAGAACAGAATTTGTAATTTAACATTGAAACATTAACTCAGTAACTGATGCATGAATATCCATAAACCAAAATTGTACTTTGACAGTTACAGGTGTTGATTATATGTCACTTCTTGTAACTTTTACAAAGCAAGTTGCTTTGGAAGTTACAATTTATTACTTATTTATAGTACACCAGGATAGTTTTTACAGACATGGTAAATCAATTTTTTATGGAATGAGATATTAAGTACAATTATAGCTTTCATCCAAAGAATGTCAAACACCGGAAGAAAAATTGCCTCGTCTCGTCTCAAAAATAGCCCTATCCTCACATATATAAAGTTAATTATTAAGCTAAAGTACAGATTTGGTAGGTCTATTTTTGGCAGAATTTTGATTTATTTTGCAGTCGTGTTAGCATACATTTAGTGTCCAGACGAGAAATAAAAGCAAATAATTTTACAGCTAAAAAAGGAAGCATACAGCTGAATACAAAATGTGCTGAAACAGCAAAAGAGACAATAAGGACTTAAAATGAAAATTCAGATTTCAGTGTGCCTTGCGTTACACTAACCACGATTGTGTTCAAGTTCATAATCGATTAGTAAAGCACTTTACCACTTCAAAATATATACAAACTCATACACTTCTGCAAGTGTTTCATTTCACCATCAAACATTATCCTGCGTTCCCAATAAGTTTTGTCTCAGCCTCTGGTCCTGCAGAAAAAACATTTAGGTAGATGTATGTTGCCTATCGGACATTTCAAGTGAGTAGCGAGATTAGGAACATCGAGATATTTAGGAATATTTATAGACCCTGCATGCAGTAACGTAGCTAGAGTGACACTTGTTGACAGGCAGTGGTGGTCAACTGAACTGAAAATGATACGGTTTTGTATGATGAATGGATGTGACAAAGTGCATAACCGCCCCGGTGGCACACACACACTATACCTCTGCAAAACCCTGCGTGGAGGACTACATTTGTTCAGGCCCTCTTTAAGGCTCCCCAAACAAATGTGATCTGACTTAACAAGGAGTATGCCGTATAGCCTTGCCACGTAGCCAACGTTTGCCACTCTTCGCATTTGCACTAATCAGAACAGAAACTGGTATATTATAACTTGGTAGAATGTAACTTCTTCAAACAGATGTCTCTCTTAACTATTGAAAGTTAAAAGAGACAATAACCCACATTTCAAAAACATCTGCGAGGCCGTAATAGTCTGCTAAGATGGGTTTTCTTGACAAATTGAATCGATTACTAGGACAAATAAGAGTCACTATTGTCACCACGTTACACCTTTTATGTCTAGTAATCCTGGAAGATGCAGATCAGTAATTTGAAAATGCCTTCGCAACTCACCATATTGTACCTTGAAATCGGCATCACAATTTCAGACTTCCTTTTCTACTGTGAGCTGAGAAGAACATCTTGTATGTTTTTACGCTTTCTGCAAATGAATATCGTACCTTCCATTAGCTACAAAAAATCACAATATTTGCAACAGTATAGTTTTTGTGTTGACGTTGCCCTTGGGAATACACAATACTGTTACCTTATAAATTGATATTAAAAGGAAAAAAGGGATACCAAAGACTGTTCTGTTAACGTACTGTTAAATTATTTTTCTTTATAAATTTTCATTCTGCTTTTATTCAGAGTAGTTTTAGGTAATGATGTCTTGGTTAAGTGTAGTGCTTTAATCCAAGGAGCCTTAAAAATAGAATAAAGCCCTCTGGCAATATCTAAGACAATGCCTTTTCCTTCTGTCTTTCTCTTTTCCCTCTTTACTTGTTTTCTTTTTGGTAACGCCCCTTTCTGTTAGCCTTTCTTCGTCTCTCACATGTAGGAATTAGTAAACTTTCGATGTTATGTGTTATTTTTTGTTTATTATTCTTATTTGTGTAAGGTAACCCGACTTCAAAAAGCTTTGCTTCTGCCGGATCTCTTCCACGTTATTTTTCGAAATTTTTGTGATGTTATATTGTATGTTGCTATCCTTATCGTAGAAATAAAGAACTTCAAACTTCAATTTATTGGCACACGTCGACCGCCCATCATGCACTGTAAGAAATTAAAATTGATTGGATGTATTCTGAGAGACAACTTAAACACAGCCCTTTAAAATTTCCTTTTCTTCGGGGATATGATTCTGATCTTAAGGGGCTGTGAGAGATTTACTAACAGTTTCAGTTATCCTTCGGTTACTAAGGCATTTACTTCACACTAAACCAGATGAAGAATTTTACGCTTTGTCGGTATTTTATTATCTGCTTTCCCCTTTTCCCTACTTTTTCTACTGATAAACCGTCTATACTTAACCTTTCTATCTCTTTTATTTATTTATTTTATATCTCTTGATACTTGATTTACATATGTAATTGCTTACGGCGAAAAGGCTTCTCTCAAACTCGGCAAAAATATGGCATTTCGAAAAGACACCTTTCATTCCGTCCCAACAAATCCTATCTTTAATAATTTTGTACTGGTGAGAGTACAAAATAAAGGGATTCTGAGTGAAGCATTAGTATAGCAACTGTCAACATGTACATAAGTCGTAATCGTCTGGATGGGATTCTTGAAATAGAAGGCGCCATTTCGATGTTACAACTTCAGCAGGAGGTCCTGTCAAAATTAAATCGGAAGGTACCAACTGGTGACGTTGGGTTGTTGATGCCGCTCAAAGAAGCATTTTTTTTAGAATCCCAGTTCCGACAAAACGTCAGAGGAGATGTGTCTATCAGGTAAGAAGAAATAACAATGCATAAGAAAACAGCAAACAAACATAAAAACTCTCACATGAATGCAAATCTATTAACACACAAGAATACCTTAATTGTAATGATGGAAACTTTGTCTCGTCTTTTCAACACAGGAGTCACAGCAGGGATGAGGAATTTGAGAAACTGACGCTGAAAATTTAAGCAGGATTGAAAGAGACTATTCCAGGCGCAGTCGTAATGTAAGACGTAATGTATTTAGTCTTTAGCGCTTGATCTTACAGTTTTCAATTGTGGGGATACATACCTAGAAATGCTCATTCAAAGTCTCCTAGAACTTTAATCTTTATCCTTACGCGAAAACTGCCCCCATTGCAAGAAAGACTTGCGTCTCTAGATATCACCGTATTGTTACTATAGCCCTATATTTAACGGATGACAAATACTAACTTACCAAGAAAACAAGAAAACAAATACTATTCAATTTTTGAAATGTTGATTGTGTAGATAATTTTTAATGGAATGAGTGCAAATCTATAATGTTGCAAAAGAGCCACTGTGACAGCAGGTCAAAATTACAATGTTTTGTTTTCTTTTTGTTTTTGACTTTAAGCTATTGGGGGGGGGGGGTCTGCATGATATTTTTTTAATTAAAAGGGTAATTGAATTTTTTGGAGTGCTTCTTCGTTTGCTACAGTTAAGATCTGTATTTGTAAATCTACAATGATGTTCGTTTCAATGAAAATATTTAAGCGAATGATCCATGGATTCAAATAGAAACTAGTGCCAAGTTTATTATGACTCTGTGACAACATCAAAGACTATACAAATCACCGCCATTTTTGCGAATTGCAGACCTTCTGCAGAGGGAATACATGCTTGTTTAAAGTCGTTTTTCTTGTTTTTGATCCATCGAGGGATTTTGTTTAAAAACCGTCAGTAAGTTTGCCCAGGGAGCTGGAAGACAGCTCCCTGGTTTGCCTAACTGTGGTACACTAGTTCATAATGACTAATACGACACCTGATTACAAGGGGCTATAAAAGAAGCTATATGGCTTATTAATAAATATTGGATAAATATTTAAGTTTTACTTCGTGGTGGTCCATGACATTGCATTTTTTGGTGCGGCTTATGTGTATCCCTTACATTATTTCTCCTTTTTGTAACTACTACATATTTTAACAGATATCACATAAGATATTATACCTCAATCCTATCTACATGACCAATGCTTTTGCATGTTACAAGATCATTGAATGTCTTGGTTTTGCGTGTTCATTGCACCGACTAAAGAATGATCACAATGCGCCTTTCATTTGACCGACTGAAGAAAGCTTTTTGATCTGAAACTGGATCAGATATCTACAACAAAAAGTGTTGTGTGACGGTTAAGAGCAAGCCACACTACAGCGATTTCGGATCGGATTATGGTGCCATTTTTTTAGTTTTAGTTAAAATTTTCTCCATCTCTGGTCCGAAAGAACCAAAATTTTGCCACTCTGTGTGATATATGATTTGCATAACATTTCTATGAAAAAGAAATGTAAACTAATTATTTCGTGACGACAGACAGACGGACAGACAGACGGACAGACAGACAGACAACTTTTGGTTCCCTCCGACCAGAGATGGAGAAAATTCCAAATAAAACTCAAAAAATCGGACCGTAATCCGAACCGAAATCGCTGTAGTGTGACCCGTGCCTTAAATTCATATAAGTTGTCACGTAACGATAAACTGAGTGGAAAGTAACCTGCTGGGATGGGTTATAAAGCAAACAGTTGAAGGCTTTAACTACCGAGATCTGTAAAAAATGTATCCCAAATATATGTAAAATGTCTATTTTCACGTAATTACACATAAGTAAACAATGAATTATTACACTTGCATACGAGTTAAATAACACAGGCCCGTAGCCAGGAATTCTGATATAGGGGGGCACCGACATATCATAGAGGGGCAACGAAGAAGATTATGTTTGTTGTCAGTAGTGCCACCACATGATTACAGTTTGCCGGAACTACAGGGGATTATATCTCAAGCTTACCACACATAGCTTAAAGGTATCGGTTTTACGTGGGCACATATGCGCGCCGAAGCGCGCGAAAATTTCACTCTTCTGATGGAAATCTTTCCCTCCGCTTGCAATACAGAGACGTAGAAATTCTCCACAAGTGAAGGGAACAAGACTATAATCACGATATATCTTCAGCTCAGCAAGCGCAGGTGAAGCCGGTTAAGTACTTTGCGAACGGCGAGGCGGGACCAGGGGCTTGGTGTGATCGAGTATGATTTTGTTAGGACACAGAGGGAAATTCCCCGAACATGTGGCGAATTAACAATACGGGAACCCCAGCACGGAGCTTTGAGCAGGACTTTGAATGACAGTGAGAGCACACCAATGTCTTCACAGTTCACAATTCAGATGGTCATTATAGTATTTCTACTTTAAACGAAATTTTTCATGAAAAAAAAAACAGAAAAGTAAATTTTGGAATAAATTTTTGGTACGAGTAAATTTAGCTTCAAACCTTATAGCCGTCGCGGAGCGAATGTTACCCAAGTTACTAGATTGCTACATGAAAGCCCCTTGATGTCCGGGATCTAACTTTGAGCCTTCACCTAGCTTTGGCTGGAAGAGTTCACTTGAATTTTTGTACTAATAATGTTCATGGGTGATATACTTCGCTTGTGAGAATTGGGCGCGAAGCGCGCCGAAATTTTGCAGGAAAATTATTTACCACGGTAAAACCTGCATACAGACTCAGCAGGGGGTGGTGGAAAGATAACCCCGACGAAAGGACCAAGCTCCCCTAAGAGGTCCAGCAACCCGAAGCCCCGTCAGAAGCAATGGGTCTCAGATTGGATACCGAACGCGAAATTTTGGGTGACCGACAAAAATTTGGGGTTCTGTTTGAAGAAAAATTGAAAATAGTTGGTTCTTATTAAGGGAAGTTAGAAAATTTGGGTTTCTATGGAAGAATCTTCCCCTCTTCGTCCTAGACAGTTCCAATTCTCCCGACTAAGTTACTCCTTCCAAAACTGTGTTGAGCCCCTCCTTGTGCAGGCACAAACCTAGTTTATTGCTTAATTTAAGGGCATATCCTGTTGGGCATACAAGGCATTAATACGTAACCAGATCATTCTCTGCGCATGCTGTGTATTGTGAGCTTCGATGTCAATCAAAGAACATTCCCTATGACCAATTGAGAATTTTGCTTTCTCCCAACCAAAATGTATTTTGAGTGATGAGTGTCTGTCTTTAAGAACAAACCAAGACTCCGGGTGACTGGTCGCGAGGGAATGCCCCCTTCCACCACCCCTGGACATTGAGACAGTTTACGTTTCATACAAAAATGATTATCATGATGTTGAGTCTGAATTAAGAACCTTCCCGATCGTAAGAGAAAGAGGATGGAACTTTTTATGGATTCAATTTTGTCTTTTTCCGGGAATCACACCTCCACGAAAGAACACTAGCCTAATTGTGGAACCTGTACATCTATAAATTAAGCCAACATATCTGAAACGGGTGTTAAAGCTATATGAACTGAAGATGAAAGCGCGCGTAGCGTGCGAGAATTTTTGTAATTTAGAAATGTTACAGAGAACAAAATACGTTCATTATTAAACTCCTTATGGGATCATTGGTTACAAATCGCTTGGTGTCATACCAGGGCCACCGTTTACATGTACTGAAATTTTATTTTCGATCGGGGGCACAGTGGTCCGCACGGGGGGGGGACCTCGTGCCCCGACCTGGCTACGGGCCTGAAATAACACTTTATAAAGTGCATATGATACGTTACGTTCTACCACATGTTAACAGTATCTACATTGTACATAACTATAGCGAAGTGCAGGTAAAACTGTTCCATTAGTAAATTCAAATAAACTCAACTTAGGCTTCTCGTTGACCTTTGTTACCACTAACAATGTACCGTATGATTCTTCCACGAATTTCCGGAGTTTATTTTATCAAGTGAAACTGAAACCATCACGTCAATTCATTGTGACGGTGAAAAGGACTGTTATCATTTGCATTATTGCTTCCATGAAGGTAATTTTTGAGAGTTTAGTTGTGCGAGGCACTGCATTTGAGTGCAAAGTTCGTGAAGAACGTGTAGCTGCTGTGGTAACGACAGCAAATATTAACCAGCATTACAATAAGACTGCCTAGATATAATTACTTCCGTGTCCATCTATTGCCGTTTCTTTGCTGTTATAGTGAGATGCCCCGAACGTTTGGCAGTTATAGTCACACAGCGTAGAAGATATAGGGGTGCGAAAGGGGTTACAACCCTTCTACCACTGGAGTTGAAGCTAGGCCAATTTCTCGGGCAGAAAATTTGGCACTTAATAAGGCAGTGCAAGATTTTTTTCTTCTGAGGCAAAACCTGTCAGTCGTAATGTTGCAGTAAGTTTAAAATACCCATGTTTGATAGAAACTCATCCTTGACCGATAAGTTAACACACAGGGAGTCAGTCTTTTATCAAGAGCCAGACGTGCCTCTTTGAATAACTACAACTTTTCCCACCTCCTGGTGGCGTCGTAAGGTATGGGGGAGGGTGGGATAGGTGCCCCTAAATGTTTACTGTGCCCCCTGTGACCCAATGAGGTCTTGGTTATTTAAAAAATACAGTAATGCACAGCACACCATTCATATATCGATATGAATGTGAGGACCCACTGTCACTTTATCAGTAAGTCATGCGGCTAACATTGCTACAATTGGTGCTGCACGTTTCGCGCTTGTTCTTGCTGAACTATGCAAAGGACTGCCTAAGTATTGGGAGATAAAATCCACGGCTATACTTTTAACATTTATTCCCAACAGCTACGGGTCTTCTGTGGCCGTAGATCCTCCTCCTACAATATAATTCCCACATTGACTATCCTTTAGTCAAATCTTATGTGCGAAAACTGTTAAAAAAATTTCAAAGCGTAGGTTATCCAATAAATATGAGGATGACTCAACAGGTTTACTCTTGCAGGCTAATGTCCGTTTATTTTATTTACCGGTACCTTATAATTTGCAGCACCACGCCAGGGATTATATACAGTGGTGATTCCTCCAATAGGGATATAAACACTTGCACGAAAGTTTCGAGGATAGTTTATACCAGAATTTTCTGCTCGCTTGTGAACCAGGGCTGGTCTCGGGAGGGAGGGGGGTACAAGCCACCTTTCCCATTTACTGCTGAAGAAAATGCAGAAAATGTACTGATTTGTCATATGATTATGAGTTTAGGTCAGCCAAAAACCAGTGAACCGCATTCAAAGAGTTTTCCAAGTTTTGCCTGCTAGCCCCGGATATCCGCACCATATGCTCTAATGTGAAACCATTAAATCATTAATTCGTTAGTGCGATTAAGGCTAACAAAATGGTCAAAGTGTGATTTCTTTTGTGTGTGGATGTGTGTGTGGGTTGGTGGGTGTGTGTGGTGCTCAGTCAGTATCCAATGCCATTTTGAGATAGTTAAGTGCTAATGGTCACAATTTTGTAAATACTTCAGAGCCTCCCATCGGAGCGTTGTCTTTGGACCCCACCAGGGGCCCT
Source organism: Holothuria leucospilota (assembly GCA_029531755.1). Lineage (NCBI taxonomy): Eukaryota > Metazoa > Echinodermata > Holothuroidea > Aspidochirotida > Holothuriidae > Holothuria > Holothuria leucospilota. The sequence goes on along the minus strand of CM055969.1, from coordinate 34,338,185 downwards.
ACCGTTAGCTTTGCGTCACCACGATGCTTCCAGAAACAGTCCTTCATTTTGGTGTGCCCGTTCAAGTGGAACGTCGTGTCTCACTGTCTCCACTTGAAGCCCTTGAAAACATTTGGTTTGCGCACTAATCTTCATTTGTTGAGTTGGACCTATTTCTGTGATATAAATAGTCTAACTTTGTTGTAGACTATGCAGAATGATTTTTTGGTATTGCCGGTATATGATCACTTGATATGCCGAACTTACCTAAGACCTCATGTGCCCTAGGTATCTAAAACTTAATCTTTCGTGAACGAGACAAGTAAATACAGTAGCGCAGAGGCAGGCACACGCATGCAAACACACACACACCGACAATTACATGATATCAGTTTCAATGATTTCACACTCACCCTATTAGGAAAAATGAAATTTCTCCATTTCTGACCAGCACTTCCTTCGTTTTCTGGTCCGGGTTGCGTAAGGCCGAAATACAAAATAGTGCCATATGTTGCACCGATCATGAAGAAGCAAAACAAAACAATATATCGCGGTATGCTGGTTCGCTGCCAAACAACTTTCACTTCCACTTCGTCCTCGTCCTCAGATTCACTGTCATATTGTGAAAGCCTAGCAGACATTTTCAAAACCTACCTTAGCTATATATATATACATGCACGTTTGGTGCACACTCTTCAAAAGGTCTAGTCATTCAGCAGTAGATTCGCCAGCAAACGAGTCGACGCATCTACTTACGGCACACTCGACAGAATTAATCAGTTATCCATTCGACGGCACTGTTTGTTGATTTACAACTGCTGACGGAAAAGGCCTACCCTCATTGAAGTCTGATGTATACAACGAGATGCTAATAATTAACGCTAGACACGACGTCGGAGAGATGTCTCTAAAATTTCACGAGGCCATAGATGAACCTACGAAGAAACATTCGTCTGCGTTGTATTTTAGAGAAAATAATCCTGGAAACGTACCCGCAGTTCTTTCAGCTTCGTCGACACAAATCATACAGAGGTTTAAAGCTTCCGTTATTATTTTTATGTGGCATTTCAAATGAGGGCGCTAATCAAGTAACAAATGGACCGAAGTTTTATAGTGAAACTTCATAGACATTTCGAAAAAGGAAGGGGACTTAAAGCCCCCTTGAATATCCTCCTAGATTAACATTTTGCTAATTTTTGCGTATTTGTTATTGTTAATGTGGCAAAAAAAGTGGGGGCTGGAGCCGGGAAAGCCCCCCCCCCTTGGATCCGCACCTGTAGATTTTACATTTTCTGTATTGTAATAAAATGCTAAATCTAATTCATGTTTAGTTCCGATTAGAAATGAGCTGTATTTTAATTCCATAAGAAAATTTAGCAAATTGTCAAATTAAGCCATTAAATTAGACAAAACGTAAGCCTACTTTATGATCCTTTGTTCAGTCGTAAATGCACTCAGCGAAACTAGAATTTAAAAAGGCTATAGTTGCTAGAATAAATATAAAGTTGACAGCGTGGATTAAGTTGGGGGCATTTGAGAGGAGGGGGAGAGGGTCGGGGATAGATGCCTAGTAAAATTGATTTTCACCGGCCCAAGTAGAGTCTACATTCGTCTCATCTAAAATGACCTTGTAAGTTGGCAAGGCTAAGTCTGAATAAAAATCGAGGTCTGAATAAGAGAGGGTGGGTCAAAACGGACGACTAGAAGACATGGATTTACTGTCTATCCATCAGTTCAGTTTTGAAAATTTTAACCAAAGAAACGGATTAAAGATTCAACTTTGAATTGCAGTGTTGAACTGAGGGTCACAGACGTAAAAGTTCATTATACTTTCTGTGATTGCCTTAAATAGGCCTATGTGATCCTCAGGCTTCGTAGTAAAATTGTTAACCGTGACCTTTATTTCTAATCGAGATCATCAAAAGAACCTAGGAAAGTACTTTTGCCTTAAATTTGCAGAGAAGATGTAAATTATTGCCTGCTAACCACGTGCTAAGTCCGCTTAGTGTTTTGATCATTTTAGTTATCTGAGTCGTGTGGTACTTGTAAAGCGTACCTTTGCTAGATAATCTTTAACATTGCAAAACTCATTACCCAATATAGACCTTATGCATATAACGTCACAAAACAGAAAGTGCACCTCTGGTGGAGGTAAGTGAAATCAGTAGGTCGTGAAGCAGTGTGCTTCATTGTTTACCCTCCAAAATGACTTCGCGTAACGTTAATGCATAAGGCCTATTAAGGCCTTCTTGGAGGTTCTAGATTTTACTCAGTGTACTCACTCCTGTACAGTTTTTACATTAAAAATGTGTACTCTTTATGCAGATTTTTTGGCAGTACGTTACTAGAAGATGACTTTGTTAAAACCATGATATCATGACTTAATGTCTAAATGCTGTCCTCTTTAGCCGAGAAGTGCGCAGTATTATTATCCTCAGGTATGTCTACCACAGAAAATATAATGTAACCCTACTCTAGACTGAGGCACTGAGACAATCTAAAAACCGTATCAATCTTAAGGAACTATAACGAGACAATTCTCAGAGAAATATTTCGACTCTTCCGGTCTCGTCTTGACCCATACAGTGTGGGATAAAGGTAGTGCTGTCAGCTCCCCCTTAACACCTGAAAAACTATCAAAGATGAAGGGCATGACGTGAAACCACTATAAAATTGCTCAAAAATGGTTGTAACTGCGAATGGTTTGAAGGGATAAATTGTTCAGGGATTTTTTTTTTATGACCAACCTGATGGCAGTTGTGACCCTGAACATTTAAGTGTTTTATCAAAAACTGTCTTATGGGGAACGGAAATCCTTCCTCCGGTCCTCCATTCTTCCCGTCGTCTCAACCCTCTCCATAGCGTCAGATACATCTGTGTATTTATTTCAATGTGGTGGGTTTTTGCAATATTTGTGCCAGGCCAGGCCATTTCGTTCGGCTGATACTAGGCATTTTACAGCGGCAAAGGACTGTATGTGAAACAGAAAATGTCAGTCTATGTCCTCCAAACCCTCTACAAATATTCCATCCCTTAAAATCAAGTTTTCTCATTTTAAACTGTTACAAGACGACCCGTCAGGAACACTGGATTGAATCCATCGACGAGCGAGTGGAAAGTTCCAGAGAATTCAACTTCAACGCAGCCTTTCTAGAACTGTCTAGAAGTGAGAACTGTTTACGTTATGTCCCAATTATAGCAGCGACCTGGCAACACTCCTAGCCAGCTGCAACAATTGTTTACAACTACTGTGTGTTCTAGAAGTTTCTATTAAGGAACGTTCTCGTAATTGCTGGACTGTGTACACTAGAAGTTTCTGTTAAATTCTGGAGAGTTCTCGAAGAAAAGCCTAGCATATAAAAGGCAGTTCAACAACTATCACAGGAGAGACATTGAGAGATACCCCAATACTTCATCGAGAGATACCATCGAGTCCAGACGTTACTCTGCTGTCCGTTTATTGACCGAATCATATGAGGCCAGCCACTGACAATTCACACTTGTGACAAATTGCCTTACGCCGTTTCTACGCTGTGTGTTGAGATTGTTATCATCCATCATCGCCTAGCCCTGTCGTTATTCGCTCGTGGAACCAGTTCCTAGCTACAGCACGCTGCAGGTCTACTAGTTTACCATCGTCAACGAGCATGCACTACCAGCCCTTGGACCAGACCAGGCAAATATTAAGTCAAGGATTGTGAGTAAGTCTAATTAATTATTGTAAATTTAAGTAAGATAAGGAGATTGTAAATTATCATTAAGTTGTTGAATTTTTAATCTCGTTCTTCTGTGATCTTTCGCTGTTTATTGGTTTGACTTGCGACCACAAGCCGTAACAGAATTGGTGGCTAACATCCGGGAACGAAAAGTACTAGAAATTCGAGAAATTCTGTTGTAAATCGTAAACAACTTCAAAATGCCATTCAAACTTAGAGTAAATTCGTGGCTAGTCCCTCAGTCGAGGAACTAGATTCATTAAAGAAGTCTGAGATTGTAAAGGTCGCAAAACATTATGGCATTGAATTTCAGCCTTTAATGCGGAAAGACGAGATTAAAGATATGTTCTAGAATATCTTGTGGATGAAGGTGTCCTGCCTAGTACAGTATTGGAAAACAGCTATCACTGTGCCAACTGACAACACACATTTGAATTGAAAAGGCTTGAAATAGAAATGAATAAGGAGATTAGATTAAAAGAAAAGAAATGGAAAGAGAAAGGGAAATAGAGGAAAGAGAAAGGGAAAGAAAGGAAAGAGAAAGGCAAATGCAAAAAGGAAAAAGAGGAAAGAGAAATGCAAAATGCAAAAGGAAAAACGAGGAAAGAGAAATGCAAATGCAAAAGGAAAAAAGAGGAAAGAGAAATGCAAATGCAAATGCAAAGGGAAAAAGAGGCAAGAGAACATGAATTAGGTTGAAGCAACTAGAGTTAGGGGTCATAAAAGCCTCAGACACCTAAAATAGGCTTGGATACTGGGGGATTCGATGTTTCTAAGCACGTAAAATTTGTCCCCAAATTTCAGGAGGATAATGTGGAGAAATTCTTCAACCATTTCGAAAAGCTGGGTGAGCAACTAAAGTGGCCAAGAGATAAATTGGTCCATACTCATCCAGAGTAATTTCACAGGCAAGGCTCAAGAAGTGTATTCCGCTCTGTCAATAGAGGACAGTATGGATTATGATAAGGTTAAAAAGGCCATATTACAAGCCTATGAATTGGTGCCCGAAGCTTATCGCCAAAAATTTAGAAAGTATCGTAAGGGTGCGGATACCACAAACATACGTAGAGTTTGCTTATCAAAAAGAAAGGCATTTCGATAGATGGTGTGCTTCCAAAAAGGTCTCCACATTTGACACGTTAAGGACAACTGATGCTGGTCGAGGAATTCAAACGGTGTGTGAATGAAGGACATTAAGACTCACCCTTGAGGAAAATAAGGCTGACAAGTTGAGTGAAGTTGCAAATTTGGCTGATCAGTATGCACTTACCCATGAATTCAGTAAAAGTGGGTCAGACTCAAAACAAGGGTCAGTTTAGTAGGCCAAATAAGAAATATGGCAATAGTAGTGGCACAACAGGTAAAACAGTGGATCTCAGTCTGGTTCTATCTCTCCAACAAATTCTGGTAAAAAACAACCAGATTCAAGTCGTCAAAAGAACGACCAGGCCAGCTCAAACAAAGCTGCCTTTAAAGATATAACTTGTGGTTTCTGTCACAAAAAGGGCCACACAATGGCAAATTGCTTCACATTGGCAAAATTAAAGGAGACTGAAACAGCTTCTAATGCCTTAGCCAATGTAGAGAACTCTTCTGAGGTAGTCGTGACTTTACGGCCTAATTCTAAACGGACAAAATTAAGGAAGAATACCTTCCATTCGTGTCTGAGGGGTTTATTTCCCTAGATGGGAATTCAGCTCATCCACCCGTCAAAATTAAAATTTTGCGTGATACAGCGCAACTCAGTCGTTGCTTCTTGATGGAGTTTTGCCATTATCGGACTCTACTTCCACAGGGGAAATGTACTAATTCAGGGGGTTGAGTGTGGATTTATTTCGGTCCCTCTCCACAAAATTAATTTGAAGTCAGATTTAGTTTCTGGGTCGGTCATAGTAGGGGTCAGACCTACTCTACCTGTAAAGGGGGTATCTCTGTTGCTAGGCAATGACCTAGCTGGTGGAAAGGTAGTAGCCAATGCAATTTTGACAGATAAACCATGTGATTATAACAACACAGAGCAATTAGAAAAGGAATTTCCAAATTTATTCCCTGCCTGTGCTGTCACTAGAGCTATGTCACAAAAGCTCGCCGTGGATGATAATCTTAAACATCCACCCTCCAAAAGTGAGGGATACAGTTCCCAAAAGTGGAACAAGTAGGGAATCATGTAAGGATGATAATCTTGAACATCCACTCTCTAAAAATGAGGGTATGATTTCTGAAAATAAGGATGATAAACTTAATCATCCACCCTCTAAAATTGAGGAATTAGTTCCTAAAAATGGAACAACACTCCCAAAAGAGGAGTCAGAATCTGGAAAAGATTCCAGTAAAAATATTCATGAAAAGTGAAGATTCCTGGTATGATCTCAGCCAATCTTTTATGACTAATCTTAATGATAGTCAGGATTGTGAGTCTCCTGGCCCCACACATAGTGAGGGGGTTTTGAACAGGAAAAATCAAAAATGTCTGACACACTCCACAGAGACAGTTGTCAGGGCAAACAACAACATGATGAAGAGCTTCAGCCATTAATAGCTGGTGCACTCACTGAGGATGAATCGAAAGACGTCCCCAGGTATGCTTTTATTTTAAGAATAATATTTTGATGGCGTAAATGGCGACCACCTGATGCACCATTAGATGAAGAGTGGAGAATTTACCATCAAATTGTGGTACCTAGGACCTATAGAAAGGGAAAATACTGAGTATTGCTCATGAAATGCCATTTGCAGGGCACCTAGGGAGTCAATAAGACTTACCACAGAATTTCTAATCACTTTTATTGGCCAAAACTTAAGAGTGATGTGGCCAAATTTTGTAAGACCTGTCACTCATGTCAAATGGTTGGGAAGCCCGAATCAGAATATTTCCGGCTGCACCCTTAAAGCCAATTCCTGCTTTTGAAGAGGCCGTTTAGTAGAGTCATCATTGATTGTGTAGGTCCCCTACATAAGAGTAGGGCAGGGCATCAGTATATATTAACCATTATGTGTGCTTCTACAAGGTTTCCAGAGGCAATACCTCTGAGGAATATTAAGGCTCGGACAGTCTTACAAGCTTTACTTAAATTTTTCACATTGTTTGGGTTGCCGAAAGAGATCCAATCAGGATCAAGGGTATAATTTCATGTCAACTGTATTCCAGCAGATGTTGTATGAGTTAGGCATAGACCAAATTAAGTCTTCGGCTTATCATCCGGAAAGCCAAGGGGCTTTAGGAAAGGTTTCACCAAACATTGAAGAATATGTTAAAGACATATTGTCATGATAATGAGAGAGATTGGGATGAAGGCATTCCATTTGTAATGTTTGCTGCCAGGGAATCTATACAAGAGTCACTTGGGTTCAGTCCATTTGAACTTGTCTTTGGACACACAGTTCGTGGACCATTGAAATTGTTAAAGGAGAAGTGGTTATCAGATCCGGGTGAAGACATACATCTGCTTGATTATGTATCCCCGCTTTAAAGATCGTCTTCATGGAGTATGTGAACTTGCTCAGGAAAATCTGAGACACTCTCAGAAGAAAAATGAAAGCGCGGTATGACAAGACCACTGTGAAAAGAGAGTTTAAAAACCTGGTGATAAGGTGCTAGTGTTTTTACCTGTTTCTGGTCCAGCCACTTCAAGCTCGCTTTCAAGGACCTTATGTCATTGAGAGAAAGGTCAGTGACACAGATTACGTCATTTTGACACCTGACAAGCGTAAATCTAAAAGAGTATGTCATATTAATATGATGAAGAGATATTATGAAAGAGAAGATTGTGACATTTCTAAGGATGAAAGTGTACATGATGTAAATAGCAACACTAATGATACAGGTGATCAAGTGTGTATTATCAATGCTGATTATGAACTCAGTAATGATGAGATCAAGGCTAATAATGTTCCTGATATGTGTATTAAGTTACAAAATTCTGATGTGTTGAAAGATCTTGACCAGAAATTAAGTCATCTGGATCACAAAGAAAAGTCAGAAATGAGATCATTAATCTATGAATATGCATGCTTGTTCTCAGATGATCCTACTAGGACAAATTTGATTGAACATGATGTTGATGTGGGAGATGCTACACCAATCAAGCAGCATCCTTACCGAGTTAACCCTCGAAAACGACAACATCTCAGGGATGAGGTTCGGTACATGTTGGACCATGACATTATAGAAAAAAAAAAAACCTAGTAATAGTGAATGGTCTTCCCCTTGTATATTGGTCCCCAAGCCAGACGGTGGGTACAGATTTTGTACTGATTACCGAAAGGTGAATGCAGTCACAAGAACTGATTCCTATCCGATACCCCGTATCGATGATTGCATTGATAGGATTGGGAAAGCTACGTATGTGTCAAAGTTTGACTTACTAAAGGGGTACTGGGAGATACCACTCACTGAGAGGGCTCGGAAAATCTCAGCATTCGTGACGCCAGATGGTTTATTTCAGTATAAGGTTATGCCGTTTGGTATGAAAAATTCACAGATTACCTTTAAACGTTTAGTAAATAACCTTACGTCAGATTTAGAAAATTGTGAAGTATATGTTGATGACCTTATTGTGTACAGCAACTCGTGGGATGAACATGTACAACATGTTAAGGCATTATTTGACAAACTTGCCAAAGCTAATTTGACTGTCAATTTGGTCAAAAGTGAGATTGCTTGTGCCCATGTGGTGTACTTAGGGCATGTGGTTGGTCAGGGTAAAGTTAGACCAATTAAGGCTAAAGTTGAGGGCATTGACAAATTCCCTGCCCCAACTGATAAAAGGCAGCTCATGCGCTTCCTAGGCATGGCTGGTTACTACAGACGTTTTTGTCCGAATTTCTCTGACATTGCTGCACCATTGACAAAATTGTTAAAGAAAAATGAAAAGTTTGATTGGACAGATGATTGCCAAGCAGCATTTGAATTATTGAAAAAGGCACTAATGAGTTCACCAGTGTTGATTGCTCCAGATTTTGAAAAACAATTTAAGTTGGCAGTGGATGCCAGTGACAATGGCATAGGAGCAGTTTTGCTTCAAGCTGATGAGCATGGTGTTGATCACCCTGTTTGTTATTATTCTAAGAAATTTGACAACACCAGAAAAAATTATTCAACAATTGAAAAAGAAACATTAGCTTTGATACTTGGTCTTCAACACTTTGATGTTTATTTGGGAACTACTAGTTTCCCTATCACTGTATACACTGATCATAACCCTTTGACATTTTTATCTAAGATGAAGAATAAGAATCAAAGATTGATGAGGTGGAGTTTATTTTCTGCATCATATAATGTAGATATTAAGCATATTAAGGGGAAAGACAATGTTGTACCAGACTCTTTGTCAAGAATTTGATTTGATGCAGTATGTTGAAAATCTCACTGTAAGTTTTGAAATTTTGTGTTAACTATGGCACAATGTGTATTGATAATGTTACTGTATTCATGTATCATCACCTTGCAAGACAAATTATATGTTATGATTATACCTTCCATTGAATATTGGACTACATAATATACATACTGTAGTTATTACTGTAAAGTTATACATTGTAAATACTGTAACTTAAGTTTTGTCCGAGACGTCCAAAACTTCTTCAAGGGGGGGAGTGTTACAAGACGACCCGTCAGGAACACTGGATTGAATCCATCGACGAGCGAGTGGAAAGTTCCAGAGAATTCAACTTCAACGCAGCCTTTCTAGAACTGTCTAGAAGTGAGAACTGTTTACGTTATGTCCCAATTATAGCAGCGACCTGGCAACACTCCTAGCCAGCTGCAACAATTGTTTACAACTACTGTGTGTTCTAGAAGTTTCTATTAAGGAACGTTCTCGTAATTGCTGGACTGTGTACACTAGAAGTTTCTGTTAAATTCTGGAGAGTTCTCGAAGAAAAGCCTAGCATATAAAAGGCAGTTCAACAACTATCACAGGAGAGACATTGAGAGATACCCCAATACTTCATCGAGAGATACCATCGAGTCCAGACGTTACTCTGCTGTCCGTTTATTGACCGAATCATATGAGGCCAGCCACTGACAATTCACACTTGTGACAAATTGCCTTACGCCGTTTCTACGCTGTGTGTTGAGATTGTTATCATCCATCATCGCCTAGCCCTGTCGTTATTCGCTCGTGGAACCAGTTCCTACGCTACAGCACGCTGCAGGTCTACTACTTTACCATCGTCAACGTGCATGCACTACCAGCCCTTGGACCAGACCAGGCAAATATTAAGTAAAGGATTGTGAGTAAGTCTAATTAATTATTGTAAATTTAAGTAAGATAAGGAGATTGTAAATAATCATTAAGTTGTTGAATTTTAATCTCGTTCTTCTGTGATCTTTCGCTGTTATTGGTTTGACTTGCGACCACAAGCCGTAACAAAACATACTTTTGTGGAGAAATACCTCTATAGTAATCGTTACGATCACAGAATGAAATGAAAAGTGGGCACATTGGGCTATTCAGCACATACCTGAGATACATTTTGCATATTTCTAACAGCGAATGGATCGACCATAATCCTTACGTGATGGCGGGCTCAAGGGTTTGCCATATGTGATTTTTAAAGGGGGACCGACTGCACGGGACCAAAGGCAATCTCAGTCCGACCGAGGTTAGGACTAAAGTCAGAAAATTTGGCATTCCAAATGTCCCAAATTGCAGGAAACCCCGCTCTAAAACACAGCTGACAGAAAGGAGTGTATTAGCATGCATGGTAGGAGAGAATATTCGGCATCCCAGCCATACCAGATTAGAGGAATCTGCGATCTAAGCCACTCGGACGAATTCGTTATTGCACTTCTGCTAGTGACGTTCCTTAAGGTCTACAAGCTGACAAGGCTATCATTCCAATTACCAAGATTGCAGGAACTGGCATTCTAAATTTCTAAAAATACAAATTTGCCACTACAATTGTGCGCCTACCCAAGCTCTGCAGAGTGTGTTCAGAGAAAATTATCTTAGTCCCTTCGTAATAAGATCTCTACTTGTTGCTTCCCCATGAAATTGTTTACTCCGAGGAAGGGTGTGGAATCAGGGCCGTAAAGACACAAGGATATGGGGCAAATTAGACGCCTCTAGAGATCAGGGACAAAAGATTAGGAATTAATTCGCCGAGAAGACTATCATGAACAGAATGTCCGTATGGAAAATACTTTTGGCATCCTAAACACGCCGTAATACATGAAATCGAACTCTCCACCATCTCGACATTTTTCTCCTCAGTTATGCCTTTTTTTCATCCTGTATCGGCTACCTACCTTGACTATAGAGAATGCTAATATCTGCTACTGAAAACCGCACGAAGCGAGAAAAAAAATAATAGTACTGTACTTAAGTCAAGGGCCACATATCGATACTGACATGATGACTTACGGGAGGGTCGAGGAACTTTATTTGTCCGGTGCTGTAGAGAAAAGTTCAGAGTTAACGACAAAATAATGTAACTCGATTGGATAAATCTAAATTTTGGGTGCTTCTTATGTCTCTCCAATCTTCCCTCTCTGTCTCTTCAATATCTCTCTCCACCTCACGCGCGCGCCCCTCTATAATTCTCTCTTCCCCTTTACCTCAAATTCCCTCACTGAATGATTTTCCCCGACTGGCAACGGAGATGGGTTCCGTGTCCCCCACGCCCCCATCAACTTAAACATGCTATTGTCAATAGATAATATTTCAAGCATCTTTCGAAGGCTATATTCAAGAGCTTTGTATGGAACACTATAATCTTTTCAATCAAGAAATATCATTTACCCCTCCCTTTTCCCACTCTAATCCGTCGATTTCATGCCATTTCCAGGCTGTTTCTTAAAGGCATTTCCAGTTGCTTTTCAAAACGGTCTAATGTGAAAGAGACAAAAATTACAGTTTATGCCCTCCAAACCCCGTAGCAATACTCTTTTCCTAACTCAAGACATCTCTTATTAAAGAGTACTTATTTTTGTCAAAAAATACCTCCAGTTCTCACTAAGGTCACAGAATGTTATGTGAAGTGGGCACATTACCTCAGATTCCTTTTGTTTTTCTTTATAATTGAATGTCCTGTTTGTCCTTGAAATTTGATACTGTGGGAATGTTTGAATATGTTTCCATGTAAATTTAGCACAAATCTGCACCATATGTACAGCATAAGAAACACAGTTGCTAAATATTCCCTACATGCGGCGTCAAAGTTATGAAGAAATTCAATTCTATGTCAAATTAATGTGCTGCGATGACATCACAGATTTCCAATAATGCACTTCAACTTGAGAAAAAAATGCATTTCTTTGAAAATTAATATCTTCCAAACGCTACAAGCTATTGAAACGCGGTTTTTACCTCCTAACAGAGAATATTTTTCTGCATTTTTTGAACTCATTGAATTTTGTCTCTGGCAAATTCATTTAAAACTTATGGCTGTCCCTATTAAGTCTTCCAGCAGCATTATAGCATAGGAATTTTGTTTATTTCCTAGCGCTCTGGAAAAGTTCCTCCTTAAGCATCCTACCAAACACCCCATACCACTGCAGAACACATCTACCCGTCTGTCGTTTGCTTAACCTTTACCACTGGTTGGTATATAGTACCTTAAAATTGGATGTGTTATTTATTTTAATTTACCAACATTGTTTTTCTCCTGAATTCTTTCCTTCGAGGGAATAGGCTATTGTGGATACATTTTCATCCTCCCAAAAAAATTGTCTTGTTGCACAAATCATAACGGTTTTTTGAAAGTAATTTACATAAATGAAACTCTCTAGTGTAAGAACATCACTAAAATTTGCATTTGAGCCTCTTCTTCAAACAATTTGTCTGAGGGCAGGGAGTACCCGTCCCTTAGACCGTTCCCCCAGTTGCATTCCCTATTTAATGATCTCAGATACTGTTGCCGTCCTGTGTAAAACTAACACGTCTTTAAAGTGACATACGAAAATCTAACCAACTGACTCAAAATATGAAATAAACCTTCAGATTTAATATTTTACAAGCAGATGGATTTATTTTACACGTCCGTCGCACCATTTAAAATGTCTCCTAAGACTTACATAATGAAATCAATCAAATAAGAACATTATTTTCAGCACTGTCGATGTCAGTGACCACGTGTGCAATACGTAGTTCTCATTCTGGAAAATGGTAAGAGCTGACGAGTTGTCCCTGGTATGACCCGGGAGTTGCATTTGACAAATAGCAATTCCCCCATATGACCACTCTTCGTCAGCTCATACCATTGCATATGTAGCGCGTCCGAAAATACCGTGTCTTAAAGCAAGTACGAAGACAAGTTGTTAAAAACAGGCCCCTTAACTTCCAAAAGAGAGACTTTAGGGTTGTATTGACAATTTGCGTTCACTTTACTTCTCGGCAAATTAACAAGTACATATATTTGCCATGGAGTAAGATACGGACATTTTAGCCACCAAAGGTACATTGCCTATAAGTGCATCTCTACGTATGAGCTGTGATGGTCAGCTTATAGCCTTTTGGTTGACATAACAAAAATACTTGCTACAAATGTTTAAAAATTGGTCTCAGTTGGTCCAACTTCCATCTTCACACGACATTTGTGTGCTGAAATATGAAATATTGCAAGTTATTAACTCAATTTACTACAAATTGTTGTGCAATTGACAATTTCTAATAAGTAGAATAAATTAATTAGCTGTGAATAAGGGTCGAAGTTGGACCGTTGATATACCCCTTCCAAACTCTTTATTATATATTCTTGTATTTTAGACTCTAGGTACATTAAAGTAGCGTTAGAACCTCTGTTAGCCTATGGAGAAAGGCCTTAAAGGCTTAACGTACTTGCAAGGTCATGGAATACGATTACCGTTTCACATGCTACCCATTTGTCCCACAAAGACTACTTGTCTGGTCGACACCAAAAGCTTCAGATGCAGTGATGCTAATGCACACGATTCCATACCTTCATATTACTAAGTGGGCTAGAATATCTGTTACTCTGTGTGTACGGCATTTCCACATTGTCCCTTTACTAAAGGAACCTTCAGTGAGAAAACTTTCCTACAATTTAGTTAATTGTGAATGTACAAATTGCATATGGTAGTTGTTTAACTTCCGGTCGGATGTTGACTTCAGCAGAAGAAATAACACTTAAAGAATTACGAGAATCATGAAGAGGTAGTTTCTTCAACGTTAACAAATTCTATGCTTTTAGGTACAAGAGTAAAATAAATTTCCTCCCGGGATGAGGTAAGTTCAGTGCCGGCAGAACCTGATCGAAGAATGAGCCATTCTGATGAAATAAAGCCGTCAGCTCTTTGATTGCCAGGAACGATACGTTCGATGATTGGGAGATGGAGATTTGACACTAGGGTGATTCCCTCATTCCCCCCCCCCCTTTCTCGTTACCCCCGCTCATTGTAGAATTGTCAGTTGAAAACACTGTGATGATAGGGTCATTATATTCCTAAGCAATACTTTATACCCAACTGTATTTCTTATTTTACCTTCTTAATGCCTCCTCCCCCCCCCCCTCCCCCCCAAAAAAACACTGAAAAAAATCGATTAGGCCTATTGTCACTGCGTGGTTCGTACAAAAACCAAGAATTATTTCAAAACTAGTTAAAATTTTAATCTCAAACAGTGGCTAACCCTGCATTACCACACATAAATACTACAAATAATCCAAACCCAAGGAAGTCTCATAAACAGTTACTTACTGTTATGATCATTCACGGTTACGTCACTGGTTGGCACTGGTTAGTTTAGAGTATGCGCAGAACAGATGCGTGTATGTTAGGTTTTGCGCTTGGAAACGAAGAACATAGACAAATAAGAATTTACTTTTCATTGTGACGACAGAGTAGGTGAGCCTTATCAAATCTTTTTACCAACCAGCTATGACGTCATGTCTTTGTTAACATTAATGAGTCTACATGGCGTGATACATTGCAAGACATTAAAAACCAAACATTTGTTTGAATGTTCTTTTTCTATTCATATATGTTTTCAACTGTTTTTTATGACTTTTACTATATCTACTTGGAGAGTAGGTAGCTTAGATCGTTCAAAGAGTGTTTAAAGAAAAATTCCAATCCATGGTTTCCCCCTTTGTGTACCACATTTCATGTAAATGAAGCATCAAACTTGTAACAAATATTTCTTTAATCGCTACTGCATTAAGCTGCGTTTTTACGGATTGCAAGATAGTTATCTACCAAGATGAACACTTCGGTAAAAGACCAATGAGTTTCCCAAAACGATGGTATTGGGGTCGTTTCTACTTATGTTGATACATTGAACAAAGACCATGGAAATGGATAAAGTGATTCTTAAAAAATCCTTTTCTAAACATTCGATCACATTCAAATTATAAGTCAATTGAGACAGTTCTAATGCCAATGCACATACACCGAATAAGTATCAACTTTCTTCAAAATAAAGGTTAGAAGTGACTTGCATATAATAAGCCTATCAATTAAAGGTATTTACATTTACAGTTTGGATTTGTTGTTCATAACGAAGACAGCATTTCACCTTTTTAAATAACTTTATTGCCATAGACTGAAAGCACCCCATAAGCATTATTCGACTGTGTGACCATTGAAGTAATCACTTGGTACCCTGTAAAATTTTCAACCATCACACCGTTTAAATATTTTTTTTTACATAATGTGTAAAAGAACAGTCTAGCAACACCCCTGAGACTCACGCCTGAAGACCCTGTATCTAGAATACGTCTGTGGCATGAATAAATTTCAAGCATGCTATTAAATTTCATGAAAACCTGAACGTAATCAGTAGTCTACAATTTTCAAAATGAGTTAAATTTTCTGTCTTAAAAAGTCGTCTTCCAATTAATGAACATCATGTTAATGTTTCTCCATTCGTCACCAGCATTTTTGATACTCAGTGATGTGTCCATTTGCCAGTCATCAGGTCCCCGTAGATAGCACCATAGTCTCGTCCGTTTTACTTCCGTCATTTAGGAAGCCACATCACTTTGTTCATCTGCAAAAACAAATAAAGAACAAGAAAATGAAGAAATGATGTACGACAAGTAACTCATACGAAAGACTCATTCGCATAGCACATTGCTTGCATAATTCAAAGATCTTTATGTGAACACAGGGCGACTCCAATGTCCACACTGGCGATAGTAGATCATGAGCAGAGAAAATGTTAATGGTAGCAAGAAGGTGTTCAACAGTGAGTAAATGAAGGTTTGAGGATCAAATTGTCCGACAATCAGAGAAACGCACGCCGCAGTGAGGTTCCTTGAATCAAGGAGTTGTTATCCGAATAACAACTCCCTGCTTGAATGAACATAGACTCACATCACTTACGTCACGTTCCTAGTGGCAAAGCAAAAGGACCCACGTTGTAAAAATAAGCGTGGTTCACTATCCCAACGGAAGTTTCAGAAAGATTAGGAAAACGTTAGCACATAACTGAGAAAAGAGCAAGAAATAGAAGAGAAAAGTGGCCGGGACATTCACGACAACGAAGAATGATAAACAGTTGTGTGATGGAGTAATTTCATCGGAACAGCATAACTACGTAAAACCCCAGGAAGCAAAATATTGCAGGAGGAACTAAAATATAATTTAGTTATACTGTTCTTATATTTTAAAGTTAGTAGCAATGGTCAATGCATGAAAAAGAACGTCGGAGAACTTGAAAGGTACTTGAAGGGAGGATGCAGTCACTCCAAATTGAATAAATAATATATACACTGGTATTGTAATTCATCCAATGAATCGTTTTTGGTATATGACAAAAATTCTACAACTGAATTGTCAAATTCATGCAAGTTTAGCCAATGATTTAAAATAAATTTGCAGCGATTATATTTTCCTTCCAGAGATATCTCACGTAGCATTTTAATTCTTTTCAGTTTTATTTATTAATTATTTTTACGGCTCCGTGCTCAAAGTTCACCCCAAAGGTTGCAATTATTGAATCTTTTTGTACTGATTGGGTAAAGTCTAACTTGGGTTTTCAAGTAAGGAAGCCTAAGCTGTGTAAACAAAAAAAAAAACGTACTGAAGCTCATGTAAGATTGGTAAGTGTAAACTTTGACATAGTACCCTGCATCCTAACAGTAAACAATACAAATCAAATAATGTTAGTACAGATTCTGCTTTATCAGGACGGTTGGTTGGATCACTTAATCAGTTTGTAAACAATCGATTGTGTGGAGCAAGAATGCTAAACCTTGTCCTACTGCCTTTTCCTCATCATAATTAACTTCTTACTGTGAATCACACTGATTAACTTCCACCAATTAGAGGTTTCCAGTCTTTGAGATTAGCCAATCAGGTCCCACAAAAAGCCGCATTATACTGTTATAGCATTGTGACAAACTGCCAGGCTTTAAATGCTTATGTCTGTGTTATGTAAGGAGAAAGAATATGATAAAACGTGCTAGAATGATATTGCTATCTTCAAATTGACCTTGTCCTCTTAGTCACAACACTGTGAAGGTAACATTACAAACGGTTGTAAATGTACGTCAATTTGAAATACTTGTAAGGTAGGATTAGTAAACTGCTAGCACTGTGCCATGTCACGGGATGAATCTAAGACACACCCTATTGCTTCTTTAAATCAATGTGTCGTATTCATAATCGTATCAGATATTTGAGGCCCAAAGCCTTTTTTGCTCGGGGAAAACCTGAACTGCGTCCTTTCTTGGGCGAAAATGGCCACAGCCCAACTCCAGGGGCTTGTGCCCCCTCTCCCATGGCTTCTACACTTTGGGGTTGTACTACTAATTGATATGGAATGTTCCAAGGTTGATAGTGATTAGATGCTACGTCATTATGAATTCTTGAAGTATTTTTTGGAGTAACTATATAGTTCCCTACTTGTATATTTCACCATTTTCTTTTTAGAAATTGTAGACACCAGATCGGTCCCGGATTTCAATAACATGGCTATACCATAGCCAGACAGCAGTTGATCTGAAAGACATCTTCTCCGTGCATTCTACTAGATTTGAGTTAGGAGTGATCTGACACACATCAAATACCATGATACGACTAACCGTGCGAAGTTCTCTTAGAGTGTTGAAGTAAAATAACTCAATCGTCCTTATTTTGTACAGGTATACAAAAGGAAGGTCACTAACTTAAAGTGCTTATTAAACTGACCATTTCAATATTCCATACGAAACAGGAGTTAGGCAAATATTTCAAGATTTGAGAGCACTTCTTCACCAACATAATTCAAGACAAAAATCGCAAAATGTTTATGTCTTTAGTTTCGGGTATGGGTACCGTACATTATCAATGTCGAATGTCGGGACATGCCGGTAGCTAATCTTTTCCGGTAAAAAAAACTGTGCACCTTGTATAGTTTTCCTAATACCCCCCTCCCCCGTAAAAGAATACGTTAAACCATCCATGCACTCTCAATATATTTGAATCAGGGGGCCCTGCCCGGAATCCGGATAATTTATATGATCAGACTGAGATAAAACGATGCAATTCTGATAAATTTAAATCCAAGTCCAATCAAATAACTTATCAGATTTCAGGCCGGTGCTCCTCAGAAATGGACTGGTTTCAATTATCATAAGAACCTTTTACGAATAGGCTACAACTTGCATGCGAGAAGTTGGCACATGCACCCAATTAACTCGAGTATCAGAATTTATTTGTTGATATTCAGCCCGGGATTTGCCACAAGATTCAACCAATCAATACTTTACATATTACATGGCTATTAAATAAAGTAATTGCAACCATTCACAGATTTGTCAGTCTAGAAAATACGTGTGGCGTTAAATTCTACAATATACTATTCCCTTACCAGCTATGCTATACGTATGAAACCAACATTTACCTTTTCAGTTCACGGTGTTACGGCTTACACAATAGCAATGGTTGTGGCACAGCTATTATTAATCAGTAATTAGTAATCTTTTCAGCAAATTAAACAAATAATATGTAGGACTTTGTTCAATAAAGATAATAGATATTCTTAGGCACCGCAAATTAAACAGGTCTACTAAACAGAGGCGGACTTTGGACAACTCCAAATACAGGTATGTTTGCATCTAGCCGTACTTCCAACCTCCGTGGTTACAATTGTAGTATTTTTTATGTGCAGATTACCGGTTTAACGCTGTTTCCAGTTTCCTCCTTCCCACTTGATAACCACAAACATTCGAACTTTGAAGAAACGACCGATCCAAAAGCAATAATATCTGCAGCATGACTGTGATATAGAGCATTAACTCATATGTCCCTTAATGCACTTGATATGAAATGGCAAAATGTAAAATAGTCAAGCAGCTGTTACTTATAGTTCGTTAAGCATTGAAAACAATTCTTTAAAGGGAAAATGTAGTCCAATTTGAAGTAGTGTACCCAGGTATCCTATTGCATGGATGGCTCGTTTTGATGATCACGTGACATTTTTTATTACTAAATTGTTAAATTCATGCAGAATAACTCTTTCTTTACATTAAATACTAAATGTTTATGTTTGAAAACATTAAAAGTACTTGAAAGGAAATAAAAGGAGATTTGAAAGATTCACTCACCTGGTGTATCAAAATCAATATCAGACGAATGAGTGTTTCATGTAAAGGAATGAGCGCTTCTAGTTTAGTTTACAAGTCATAATACAAAGCGCTAATTCCGTCGAAACAGTATGTGTTTTGCGTCCAATGAGGTGATTTAGATATTGCTAAATTTTGATTACACATTACGAATTTGGTTCATGAGAATGCAATGAATTTATTGCGTTAGCAAGATTTTGTCTTATTCAACACTTTTTTTTTTCTTTTTGGAAAACTAAAAGTACATTCTTTTGTTGGTTTGTTTGTTTTACCTGATGTTTGTATTTGTAGACCTGTAAGAAGCGACCTCGTTGAACATGACAGCATCCATACATGTTATAATTAAATATCTTGAAGGAACTGAGTGAATAGTCACACCAACTTTATATTTTGTTTTTTTTTTATAAAGAGCCATCCGAGAGTTAAGATGGCACTGGGGCAAAACTATACTAATTTAATCGGGATGACTGCATTTCCCTTCAAGAGTATGGTTTTTTTTAAGGTTTAATCAGGTTACTACATAATTGTTCATTTTGTTTAGTGATGTGTCATACACATTGGATCAAGACTTGTTTAAGTATAAACTTCTGAGTACCAGTGCAATGCTCCGAGTACGAGTACGAGTACGAGTATGAGAACAATATCCGGAGTACGAGTACAAAATTTTCAAATTTCGGAGCACGATTACAACTTGAGTATAAGGGCAGAGTACGAGTACAAGGCTCAAAGTATGGTTACAAGTACTATATCCCGAGTACAAGTATACGAGTACCCATATTCCAAATTTTCGAAGCACGATTGCGACTAGAGTGCAAAGCTATGGTTCGAGTATGACTGCAGAAAGTATACTCTAGTATAAGTGCGTACTTGAGTACCACAAATCTGACTGGAACTCAGTCCTGCTACTTTTTATGACAGCTTAAATCCTTGTCAGATATACTGCAAGTTTCCTGTGTACAATTTAAGCACGTCTAGGCAAATTTGCCGAGCCCACGTCAACTTCATAACCAAATTAAGGAAAGCAGTACATTTTTGTCATCACGAGCGTTTATTTTGTAAATAACACTGCTCAGGTATTGTTAAAACAGTTGCTTTTTCGTCGTGACTTTATGAGTTCGTTTAGTTATGAAACTGTTTACCTTGTTACAAATGTGATACTGTAATAGTTGAATAACTTATGCAAGGTTTGATGAAAAATTTCTTCTCATTCCGCATTCACATAAAAGTAGTGAGGGTCATTACTTCCGTGTTGGCTTAAACAAGAAGGGGTGGCCTTTCCTTAATTTGATGGAACATTACTGGCTACGTGACGCACTAGTAGATGAACAACCAGGTTTAAACCAGGAACTTGGTATTAGCAGCCTACTGTTTTCTTAAAGAAAAACTTACCCGTTAAAGTTCGTAAAATGGGGAGACCCCTTGTTACGCCGAAACCAAAGATCACGGCAATTGTTCCTGCCAGCAAAATAACACACATGAAGACAATGATTCTCATTCCTACGTTCGGGCTGTTTGTTCTCTTCATGCCCACCGTCTGCCCGTGGTTTCCTTCTTCAGTACCAGGCATGTTTAGTCAAACCAAAGTAGAGAAATGTGGATTTACTAAGAAGAGAATGACTGTGACGCCTTTACTAAAATCTTCTACAGTAATTTCTGTTTCACTCAGGGAGGTTTTGCTTTCAGGCACTGGCTTTAAATGGATGTCTTCTTGGCGTTAAAGTATATTTACAGATCATGTGGTTCACTGACCATCGCAAAAGATGAGGGCGCGATTCTACTTAGAGTCTACTTAAGTGAATTTGTAGACACCAAATTGAACGGATGAGATCTTTTGTGGTCCAGGAGTGTTGATCTATCAATCAGCTATAGCGCAAGTAAACCCAGAGGGAATGAATACACCCATCCCATGTTTTGACGAACGGGTGGCCTTCACAAATGACTCCCCGGGTTTTAAAACTTATGACAAAATTATGCTCGTAATTACTCATGTTAGTAGGCAATGGATAACTTTCCCAATGTGAAGGAAGAAATTTATTCCTTTAATTGCTTTGCAAGATCATAGTTCTGGTCGGCTCGAGTGAAATTATTGACTTAGAGTCCCCTGTAACCTTTAACAGATTCATCCTCCCTCTATCAGAAGCTTTTCTCACCGGGACAAATAGCCAATGACGATTTTGAACTAGAAAGCCGGTTCAAACTACCTTACTGAAAAGGTCAAAGGGAAATGAAAGAGAAAAGGGAAAAGAAGAGGCAAGTTAACAGGGACAGATCCAGGATTTTATAAATAGACCCTTTTCCAAATAGCAACTGCAAAGGATTGTTTTGGTACACGTTATTTTTGGCCACAGTAAAATGCCATTGACAAGAACGACGCACACCAAAAGTCTGCCCCACAATCCTTTGTAATCGCTATTTGGAAAAGGGTCAATGGAAGGGAGGTGGGCTAACTCCGTGAGGGCAAAATTCGAACCTTTGAGAATCAAATGTATGAAGCCTCTGGCGGTGGGGGAGGGGGTGGGTCAGGAAAAGCTTGAAAATAGACACTGCTATAGGGTTCCAGGCCCCTAGCAATCATGCAAGATAAATGCCCAATCAAACATCATTTTTGTTCATCACCGACCGGTGTTACGAAGGGCGACCACTGCAAACTCGGAATAGGATTACCAATCAGTATAGACTTATGATCAGATCCTGTCAGCGTGGCCAAGGCAGGGGGGCTGTGATTTGATTGCAATCAAACACCGTTGTTAGCTGCCTTTTCCTGACATGTAAAAATCAAGATAAATACATATCACTGGTGCTATACAACGGTGACCAGGCTAATTTCGGAATAGGACTACCAGCAGGATTATAATGGTGAATCGAGATCGTTATAGACACAGGGTCTGGACAAGTTTGTGAAACCGAACACTGTTAAATGCGATTTCCTGACTTCTGAGAATCGATATCAGTAAGTATGAGTGACTATACAAAAATCAATTCGTATGAGTACCATTATTATGCAATGTGACCAGTGCTGCAATTAGGGTTACCAAGTAAGCGTATCAGGCAAAAATTGCCGAGAAAGGTGGTGAGGAACCCCCCCCCCCCAAAAAAAAAAATTGTCATTAAGCATTGTCAAGCTTGATTATCTGCAACATCAGCTATTCCTGTTACTTAGCAGGGAAAACTGGGTGAGCAAGGACAGGGACAGGTTGTAACACTACCTTTACGGTCATCATGATGGATCAGAAGCGAATGGGTGTAATTTATATAAACCTATTTTGACCCTGGTAACTAAATTATGGCCAAACATTTTCCCACTATCTAGAGCATATATGCATAACCATAGCTAAGCATTCTATGTAAATAAGATGTATTTCAGGCCCATTTCACTAGTGGAACTTAAGTCTGATTTTGTGAAGAGAATATTAGGTGAAATGTTTTACATGTATTGGGACTTCAAAATGAGGTATCTCATTACTTTGCTTTAACCATATTCGTTGTTGTCTCTGAGAAATTAAAGGCTTTACATCTTGTCCCATGCCCTGTATACGATCTGCCCCTATATTGGGAATGATTACAAAACTCGCACTTACAAATTTGTTCCATGTGTTATTCTGTGATCTTTTGACATGCAGTCGTAATAGAACCAATCATCGTTAAAGTAAACATCATTGTTTAGTTAAGTATGGATCTCGAAAAAAATAATCCACAAATAAATTCTACAAAGGGTGTCAACATGCTCCGGTCTCCTTTACGTATACAAGGAAACATTGTGCATTATGATGCATAGTAATCACCTGGCAATATCGAAACAAGCCAGTTACCAATACCAATTCACATACATCAAGGGCTGTATACGAGTCCATCTAACTCGGTTCCGAGTCAGTTCCGAGTCCAGTATCCCCGGCTACATTTCGGGCCAATGAATCCCGTTTCCTGCCATTTGACAATGTGTAGCATATCGTACAAATAGTGTTTATGCCATTTTTTAGGTGTAGTTTATGTGTAGTTAGGTGTAGTTAAATAAAACGGTCATTTAAGCAGTCAAATTCATAGCCTGGTCCGGACTCCGTAGGGAGCTGTTCTTACACCCCCCTGGTCTGGCCCACCCAGTAATTAAGTTGAGTGTTACCATACATGTAGCAGAACCGTATACCGATAACAATGAAGCCTTAAGTAACCTTTACGTAACTTTCATTTTGTGGACTCGACGGAAATCGCATAAGAGTCCGTTCATAAACAGCCCATTTGGATCCAATTCCGATTAGGGTTTCCATTTTGGACCAATTCTTAGTCTTGTTCCAGTCGGAACTGAGTCAGAGTCCGAACTCGAGCATTTCAAATCTGTGTGGTACCTTTTTGAAATGGGCAACACAAGGAGTCTAGGCTTCCCTCAGGAAGATTTTGAAATTAAGCAATGCTAGATGCGCTTTCCTGTAATCTGACAATTACAATAAGTATACATAAACACTGTAGTGCAGATTTGGGATCGTCTCAAAAAAAAAAAAAAAACAAAAACAAAGCGGTAAAGAAGGGGGTGGGGGCTGGAGCGGGATGCCCCGTACGGATCTGCGCCTGATTAAAGAAATGGATAACCCTTGCATTTTCAACATGATACTAGAATTCAAATTAGGAGGTTGATCCGTTGATCAAACACAATTGAAAGGGTTCTAGCCATGCCTTTGTTATGAGAGGTTATTCAGTGGTGAAATTTTACCAATAACATCTGAGTCTCACTCAATACAACAACAAAACCCTTTAACTTTATTCACCTCAAGATAGCTGCACAGGAAGTTCAATGATAGTGGTCAACTAGGGATGGCTAAAAGTTGGTATTCATTTCTAGCGTCATGAATGACGTAAAAATATTTAAAGTGTCTTTACGATCGAAATTTTGTGCTTCAAACGAAAATGGAATGAAAGAAATACTACTTGAAATCCTGCTGGATAAAGTTTTGTCACTTCTAAAGAGAAATAACATATTGGCTAATTTATAGTTGCGGTTGGGCAAATAAGCGTCTAATTATACAAGGTCAGTGACCTGGTTTAATTGTTTGGACTGAAATGATCCATCTCATTCAACAGGCCCTACATGGACAACATGAATTGATTATATCAAATATTTGATGTAAAAAGCAAGGATCCTGCGGTCACAGTGTGTTTACTTTTACATGTTCGTGAATCTATGAAGCTTTAATTCTTACTTTTACCCACAGAAAGCATCCACCGGTGGAAGGAGGGCACATCGAGTACAAGTTAAAAGGAAAGGTCGGGTCCAGGGGCGGGATTTGGTCTGAACGTGTGGGGGAAAACCTGGGCCGAATACCAAATGGTGCCGAAGGCGAGTTGGGGCGCGAAGCGCTCAATTGAAGGCGTGAGGTCCACGGGTCTGCCATGGGGCCTGGTGGGGTCCAGGGGCAACGCCCCCACATGCCCTGAGAGTAAAGCATTTGGTTATCTTTAAAGTCATCCGATGTGACTTAACAGATAAGAAGAATTACATTTTGACCATTTTGATAATAGCCTCTGACAGAATAGCAGGTCACTTTTGTGATGAAGGGGTTTGGCATGTGGGTGGTTACTATGATGATAGGAATGCTTTTACGAACTATGGAACACTCAAAAAGTTCTACAGGAAGTAATCAAGAAGCAAAATTTAAAACGTGTGTGCGCGAAGCGCGCCGAAAAAATACATGTTATTGTGGTCTATTATTATTATTTATTGTTTGAATGCCAGTTATCGTACATGGAAGACTTTCCTACTTTCCCCCAGCAAACTGTTCTTTCTTTTATGTTTCATTTTGTCGATAGTCCTGGACAAGGTACCCCTCAAGTTTTTACTTACTGTGAAAAATTGGACAGTTTCGAAAATACAGATTAAAGCATAACTTTGTAAGGACGATGAAGGGTTATGGCGTGTTATACTTTCAAAAATAAATGAAATGTTGTAATGACTACTTCTTACAGAAACATGGCGGCCATGGGCGTCCGCAGTAAAAATGCCTGGGCAACAAGTTTTATTGGAGGCTCCATCTTCGTAAGGTGTAACCGGCGAAGCTTTTAACTACGAATGCGGAAGGCGCGAGACCAGAGGGGACGGAGGGCTCTCCCCCGAGTTTTTGTTTTCTTAAATTTGATGGCTTTGCGGCCATTCTGGACGATTTCTAGAGAAACTCCCCCATCCCAAAGTATAATTTGAAATGCGAATGAAATAGTTTTCTTATCGTGGTCGCAAATTTCATGTACTAACCGTCGGTCAAGTTTATAGTGATGGTTGTAGTTGGTGGGAGAGTAAACAGCAGGAGTTGCAAAGTTTTAAAATAGTAATTTTCTCAAACACTGATCCTACAGGAAGAAATAAAGAGACAATTCCATAAAAGTTTACTACGGAAAGCAGCACTAATTAGACACTTACTTCTTTTGAGCTCAGACGAAGCAAACCGAAACATTTATTGAGAATCGCGATTCCATATATACAAGGGTAGATTACTTAACCGTGAGGATGCAAGGATTATGCATGGTGCGTGTAATGACGTACATTTAGTGCTCTGAGCGATCCTTATTTCAGAGCTTCACGTCAGGAAAGTGTAGTAGGGAGCTAGCACCCACATGCTTTGGAAGAAATTTTAAATAAGGTACCTTACAAAGATTTCAATAATATTAGCCCCTTGCCTTGACACCTTTGAGCTCCGTCACCGTATTAGTTAGCATTCAGTAGGGGTGGGCGAGCAGCACTGACGCCAAAGATTAAATTTGTAGCGTTGTTTTAATATTTCCTTCATTTTACATTGCGCAATTTACCATAATATTGAAAAATTTCCTCCTAATTTCTATAGTCTCTCTTCCTTCCGCCCATTTTTAAAATTTTCATTATTTGTTAAGGTCTGGAGCAAAGAGGGGGAAATTGTCCCCTTTCCCCCGTAATCCCCCCTATGGTCCGGTCAATCTACTGAGCTGAAAATATTTTTAAGGGGGGAGATAGTGGGAAGCGGGAGTAGGAGCGCTAGCCAATTAACATTAACCGCCAGCAACCTCCGGGATTTCTCATTCTATTATTCCGTGGTGGCATTGTCCCTGAATTCCACCGGGAACTCTGCGGACGTCTCCTGGACCACATGTTCTTCGGAACCGCTAGGCGCTTTCTCACCGCATTCTTCCCCCTTGATTCATATTATCTTGAACTTCCCCATAACAACGTTTACATACTATGGGTGAGGACCATGGGAAAGAAGGGCCTACCCCAAACTCCTTAGGAATGAGCGACAGATTTTGCACTTTTAAAAATGTAAAAAACAGAAAGTGACATATTAAAGAGTAAATGAATAATACCAAACAAGCTTCAAAAGAGGCTTTAGGAACGTGATTCGAGAACATTTGCCTGAAATCGTGATTAATCTGAATAAAGAGGAACGCTTCTTAAGGCCCTTAAGGCCTTCAAAATATGCAATGCAACAAGGAGCCGCTTACTATGCGAAGTGTTGAGACACGTTAGTCCTTTTCGGAGACGGATACACACCCAGGCTGGCCAAGTGCGGTATATCAGCAGGTGTTTAACATGATATTAGCAGGGGATAAAAGACACATTGGGCTCGCTTCGACAAGTAACCCTACACACGGCACTGTTTTCCCATATCCTGGATTATAAATGTCATTTTTCCTTCACAATATGATTAATTATGTAAAGACAAGACAGGAGCGATTAGTCAAGGGAAAAATCGTTTGTCTCCCCTTTTTTGCATCTGCGTTTGAGCAGACAAATTTAAGCAAATTTACTAAAGTACCTGCTTATTCACAGAAACATGCTCTTACTGCTGTCCTTTTTGGTAGACATTTTTTAAGATACAAAACAATTTTCTAAGAATATTAGGAGTCTAATAATATCTCTGTATTGTGCATATAGCACGTTTAGCGCGCAATCTTGAAATCTAGTTTTCCAAACAGCTTGTATTTCTTCTTCCCGGTCTTCCAACTCCATCTCATTTATACCACCATCCCCGTGTTCCTTGTCATTCAATGGGTAGTTGTTTCTTCATGTAGTGTTTACAATTTTCGCATTATTGTGGGTCATTTTGAAGACATCGGATTTGTTCTAGCGTCTGTAATTATGAATATTCTAGTAAAAACCAGCAAAATCCAGTAAAAATATATACAACGCCGACTTTTGATATAACTCTATTTCCTATATAGCTTAAGGACATGTGACGTAGTGAGATTGTTTCAAAAATTGCGAATGAAGCTATTCAATAGCAGCGAACCATTTCGCTGACTCATCTACAAATTAACAAAATTGTGTGATTTTTATGCCAACGGAAGGGATGACGTGCGCATCATAAAAGGATTCTAGAAACGTACTTCTAGTGTCTCCAATTTTTCTAAAACCGCAATCTTTCTGGACCTCATCAGGAGCCCTTGATTGACGTAGAAATCTTCCACCGAAATGCAAAATGCGTTTCAGAGCTGCTTTTATTTAAATTGCCAAGGAATTAAGCGACGAATTGGTTACATAACATACCCCGCTTAGACGATAGAATGGTAGGGTCTCAAAAGCAGTCTTTACAGCGCATTCAATGAACCGTTTACAATTTTATTTACATTGACCTTTGCCTTTGAGAAGAAATATTTGAAAGAAAATCTAAAAACTAAATGTTCACGAAAGCAATTTTCTTCCTGCTGAAATAGTGGCTTGACTAGTTACGCCGTTGTTGAGAAAGATGCAGTTTTACAGAGGCTATAAGTTCCCGAATGCAAGCATTCCATGGTTGTAATCAAACAAGAATTCGTAGATCTGCAATCCAGGTGCTAGGTGGCTGCAGTCCTACAGAGGTGGGACAAAACCAATTTCTCAACCCCCCTACAATTTTCTTACAGCCTCAATCTCGTCACATGGCCGCCAACCCCGACATAAACTTCAAACGCATTTTGCGCTTCTTAACATGTAGCAACCATCGGGATAGGAATGAAACTTGTTGTTATGGCGACAACAAACCTTACCATTGTCAGGGGATACATAAACCTTTGGGGTCAAAATTCAACTTACCCATTGGAAATTTTCTCAGCATAGGCATGTGGTGTGCTATTCCATACCCTAAAATCACACCATAAACACCTAATATGACAAAGACGCACAGCCAGAACACAATTCTCACTCCTACATTTGGAGTATTTGGTCTCTTCATTCCCTGCATTTCCTCGTAACTTTCTTCATTCACTTCGGCCATTTTTAGTCAGGTCAGACAGATATCCGGTAGGATATACTCAACACCACAAAAACTAAGAGCAGCAGATTACGATCACTTTGAGAAAAAATCAGTGCGTTTCTCTATTTTGGCAATGAAAAGGATCGCAGCAACCCACATTAAGTGGCCTATAAGGACAAACCACTATCACTCCAAAGCGACTTGCGTCCTTTAGTCACACAACATCAACATTTAACGAGTAAAGTTAAGCTTAACTCGTGGAATTTATTTCACAAAATTATCGACATTTGTAAATGTTTCTAGTTGATCAATAGCTATGTGCTATGAGCCCTATTTTCATAGTCAACAGAACGTGGACCAAATGAGATAAGCGAAGTGAAAGACTGAATCAAGTTGTCATATCAATGCTTATTCCATACGATTTGGATAAGAGTTTCTGACTTTAATGAATGTAAACTTAAAACCACGAGTGATCAATCTTTGTTTCTTCGTAACCATGGGAGTAGATCCCGGGGAGGATAGGGGTATATCCCCCAACATTTGACCGGGGGGATGGCCCATGTAATCATCCCCCCAATGTTAAAGTCTACAGATACGTGTATGCTGGAAAGTACATTTTATTCTTCATTTTCGTAAGAAATTCTTCAGTCTCTGCTTCATTTTCTATCACAAATGTTTCCCAGACTATCAGAATTTTAGCAAATCCTTCGCAAAATATCAAAATTTTCGCGCGCTCCGCGCGTTTCAAACCTTGAGTCAGTGTTATTCTTATTATCAATATCATCCGACAGCAAGTTTCGGAGAAGCACAGCAGCAAAAAGTTGAAAGTTTACGAGTTAACTGGTAAAAGACTGGCTTATGGCAGTAGCCTGTAGGTTTGTTGGACAATTGAAAATGTCTCGATGCAGAACCTGAATGCAGGTTTTGTCATGGAAATCTTATTTAATGAAAAATTTCGGCGCGTTTCTCGCGCATTTGTCACGGTTTGCACTCCATGTCATGATGCATTATTAAGGTAATAATGCATGAAACTATTGTGATCACAACACTTCCGGAAGAACAGATCGAGATACATCTCCAAATATCTGTGGGGACCTCGCATGAATATGGGATCTTTCAATCTAATATGTAGCATGATGTGGAAGGTTGAAAGTATGTATCGGCCGTAATACATTTTTAAAATATTTTGAGCGCTTAGCACGCAGTCATTATCGGTATACATGGTGATTGTTAATACACTTACGACGAAAACTGCATTCTGAAACGCGCTTATTAGTCCTTTACCCCTTTTGCTACACCGATCAGGGAGGTCTAATATCACCTCCCTGCACCTATACTCTCCCCCCCCCCTCTCTCTCTCATTCCCCATTGCTGGAAGCTGTTCGTCTGGATTTTCGTTCAAATCAGTAGAAATACGATAGTTGTAACGTGTTTGGCATCATACTTTACATTATCATTTGAATATCAGGTAGAACGCATTATGTCTTTGCCCCCATTTAATACGATTAATGCACTCCAGGAGGTCCTATACAGGTATCTTCAAGCCTTAGATGGCCTTTCATAATACACAATGAAGGAAAGAAAATATTTCGTAATAGTCCAAGAATGTTTCTGTGAACTCCACGCACGTATTTTTGTGTAAAATCTTTCCCTAAATAGAAAGCAGTAAAATAGACAAAAGGGAGGAGGCTTCAGGAGGTTCGTTGACAACGTATCTTTGTAGACAACATAAGATAGCACCATTTTGCGTCTAAAAGACCTGAAATTAACAAACATTTCTTGAAGGGGAGGGGGTCCCCTTCCCCAGGACGGCACCGTTATGTAGTGACAAATGAAAGATCAAAATTGCTGTATACAAATGCCAGGCCGCATCAAAACCAAAGGTGCAATTAAAGCAGACTTGGGAAAACTGAGGTATTATTACGCCATCATCTACGGCAGCGGTCGGCAAACTGGGGGTCGCGACCCTTTTGAGGGTCGCAAAAATATTTCAGAGGGTCGCAAAAACATTCAAGAGAGAAAAAAATATTGCCAGATTTCTCATTAAAAAAAGCAATGGGAATGATTCTAATCTAAGAGCCGAATAACCGGTTAGTTGTTCCGTTCCCCAGCAACCGCGTGTGCCATCACAGTAGACTTAATTTGAGGCGTTCCTTGAAAACAATATTTATATTTTGTGAGCACACTTTGCCAGAATTCTAGTCGGCTATCAAGAGCGAATATTCATTTGTTGCATTTTTGTAGCCGTTTTGAACTACCTGGATGTGTGAGAGCGGTTTCGGCGTTGTAGCAAAAACCACCGTACGCTTTTAACTAACGGAGAATCTTGAGTCTATTCTGAGAGTCGCAATTTCTCCACTCCAACCAAGAATCGAGAACAGTGTAAGAGAAAAGCAAGCTCACATAGGCAGTGTAAGAGAAAAGCGAGCTCACACAGGCGGCAGAAGGGGGACGGGGGGACATCTCCCCGATAAATTTTTCGGTGGGGGGATATCCTCAATAAGAAAATAGTCCTCCGTAGCAATCAAATATTGCCCGTTGACGAATGGACTGCAACATTTTACCTTTTCGGCCTTCCTCATACACCTTAACGTCAGCAGAATCTGAACAGCGAGACTTTTACCGGCGAAATTTGTGTACATTTTTGTTACAACAAATCGCATTTGATGGGATTCAGTTATGAAAAAAATTTCCAAAGGGGAGGGGATGGCCCCCTCCCCATATCACTGTGAAACCAGTTTAGCCAATCTCAAACAAAGACCCTGCATCCACCGGTGCACTTAATATGCCACTCCCTTACACCCCCAAGGATGGCGACCATAATTTCCACAAGTATTTAACCAAATTTTGGCCCGCTCGTCCCCCTAAATATTATTGCTTCCGCCGCCGCTGTAAGCTCGTTCATCCCACTGAAAAATATGTTATTAGTGTGGAAGCATGGACATTCATTTATTCTCACTGACTCCAGAATGTTTTTTGGGGGATGGCCATTGTTATATCTGAAAGATATGTAAGGGAAGGTACAGGGAATATTTCCAAAAGATGATGAAGAGTGTGCAGTATATTGCGTTTCCCATTTGTTGACGTCATGTCTTCAAGTATTTAACTTTTGTGAATAGTCACACTTGTGTGAAAAACTAAGAGAGTTTAATGTTTCTAAAAGAAGTGGATTAAAAATGAAATGAAAAAAATTCAGTGAAAACAGTATTTGTTTCATTTAAACGAAAATAATCTTACATTTGAATAGTTCCGCACTTTGAGTTGATCCTTCTTTCACAATTTATCCTTTTTCATATAGCTTTAGTTGCAGTGCTTCAATATGAAGGGCGTAAGTCGAAATGAAAGGTGTTGCTGTATTAATTTTACGGATTCATAACGGTCAAATCAAACTGCTCTTCAGGCGCGTAGCCGCGGGGGGGGGGGGCAGCCGCCCTTGCTTGAACATATTTTTGGGTATTTTTTTACTTTTTTTTCTTTTTTACGATATTGTTAGTATTTCCCCTATTTATATGCAGTGAATAGGCCCGGTGAGTACGATCTGGAAGGCATTTTCCACCAAAATTTTCTGTACGCTTCGCGCTAATATGGTGGCCACGCTACGCTTAGTCTATTCACAGGTTTCGCTCCCTCTTTGACAAATTTCTGGCTACTCGCCAACTGCTCTCACCGACCCATCAAGGGGGGCCACCAAGATTCCGGAGTAGAAAATTGGGACCACCAAGCCAAGAAGTTTGCCGACCACTGATCTACGGTTCCCCCAATCACAAAAAATCTGGCGGCGCCACTTATCTTAAGCCAACTTGCAAGTCTTGTAATGATCTCCTAATTCAAAATCCAGTTGTCTGGGATGACTTTATAAGTTGATCCCCGCCTATTTAAAGGCAATAGGCAGTCGCCCCTAAATTTGCTTTGAAAAATCAGCATATTTTTGCAAATCTCTTATTACATTACAAGCACCTCTGAAGAAATTTTGAACATAACTATTACAAACAATAGGTAAAGCAAGGAGAAATTCTCCTTGAATTTCACAATTCACTAACAAAAACATTGTCACATGATCAAAATAGGCCATTCATGATCTAGAGTGACGGGGCACACTAACTCTGATTGAGGTGACTGCCTATTGCCTTCAACAAGACGTTGTTGTTTCTTGTACAATTTCAATCCAGTGCATCTTATCAATGAGTTTTGTGCTCAAAATAGCATTTCCTAAATGTATAAATATACCAATACCCAAGAACATTACCTCTGAAATTTACCTCTTAAACCAGTCTACCATGGCATTTCTGAGACATTAAAACCCAGAAGCTTCCGGGGGCTTCGCCCCTGGACCTCACCCGTCATTGGGCTTCGCACTTCGCGATAGCCATGCACGCTTCGCGTGCACATTTTTTTTTAGATTTTCGATAATTCACCCCATCCTCCCCAAAGTTGAAAGAAATCTACGCCCATGTGTGCTCGGGAGGCAAGGTCTCGGACTCGGATTCGGTCTTGTATAGTCTTGACTCGTGACTCGGCTCTAAATTTTCCGAGACCGGGTTCGGGACCCCGGATGAACAATGAACACAAGAAAATTTTGAAAGTGTGCAACAATTTTAATACAAAGTATTAAAAGATCGAGCGTTTAAAAATGACAACCACCCTCAGGCCAGCCACAGCTTTCCCGCCTACATCGATTTTCCCAACATACCTATTTGTCAATTCCTGCCTGGCCGCCAATACGAAGTAAGGAAGGAAACAAAAGCAGTACCATGTCGGCGTACATAAAGTAACACCATATGACCAATAAAAGAAGAACAATAGCGCACTGCCATTCAGACCCAGGACCTTATATCATAATACACAACAACATTGTAAAAGAGGCAGTGTAAAACTTGATCATTTGTAGATTAATGTTCATAGTGTACACTATTCCATAGGGGGACTCGGGCTCGGAACTTGTGACTCGGACTCGTTATTGGACTTAAATGCCAGAGACTGGGTCTCGGACTCGGACTCGGACTCGGCAGGTGAGGACGCGGACTCGGAAGGTGGGGACTCGGCTACAGCAATGTCAATAAGGCAAAGGAAGCCCGGTCTTTCTGGCATTGTAAGAGAGAATTCTCTTTTCTTTTAAAGACTCTACGCTTTATGGATCCATGGTGAACTGAAAAGTTTATAACGCGGATCCTACTCCTATGCATACGGAAACGTTTCCAGGAAAGAAGACTCTTAGAATGGCCTAAAGTGGGCCTAGTTACGTAATGAGGGAAAAGAATTGACATTTTTGCCTCAACATGTGGTGGACGTCAAGTTGTGATATTGTGTGTTTTATGTTGGTTACTTTTCTTCAAGTTAACAATGCCTGGGTAAAGGTCATTTTGCGTCCGGACACCAAAATGCTTTTTCGCCATTGGCACGTCCGTGACCAGACAAGGTATTAAAGAGGGTGAGATAGCTTCCAGGTGGTGAAATATTTTTAAAGGGCGGGATGTTTTGGACATACTGAGGCAATGAAAATTTAAAGTTTCTTGGTGCGAAAAAAAAATTTCCTCGGGGGCTCCGAATCCTCACCCCAACCTTGCATTGACTGCAAGAATGACCAATAAGTGGATTTAATGGTTCTTTGCTTGGAGTAGAAGAAAAGCTATCCTAACGGAAACCTAACCTTTTTTCTTTTAGATACCTTTCAAGATTAATAAAGCATAACCCAGTAGCAACAGTGTTATTGATTTGCAACTTTTTTTAATGGACTAACATAACTTCAAAAAACTTACTACTTTGGCAAATTGTGTAGTGAGTTTCAGTTATGGTTCTTCATAAAGTTCACTTAATGTGTTTTCCTTGTTTGTTATAAAAACTATCATATGATGAAGATGGCTATTTTTGTCAAAACTTTATAGGAACTGCCGAAAATGAAAACGACAAAATACAAACACACACTTACCACTCAATATTTCCGAAATATGGGAAGCTCCTTATCCTTAGCGAACCCAAAGTATAATATGACTCCATAAATACCTGCGATAGCCAAAAAGCAAAGCCAGACTACTACTCTAGTCCCAACATTGACATGGTTTTCAATCTTCATTCCTCCTTGTTCCTCAACTTCGCCCCCAAATTCTGACATTTTCAAATTCAGCAACCACTTTTATAAAGCAAGAAATTCACTGTCTTGTAGAAATGGTTAAATTACCGAACTTCCTGCGTATATAATATTGTTGTGTTAATGTTTATATGACAAGCATGTTTTTGCCACGACGTCGTTATCAGGTTTGACCAAATCATCACTGTTCCAAAGATATTATTCTGTATTCACTTACTGACGTGTCACTGAGGGGTAATGACAGGACATAGTTCAGGCGTTGGCTTATCATATAATGTAAACGTTGTTGATTCATGTTTTTATCAGTAAACAATTATTACTGTGTATCGACTACTGATGTGGACTTGTGGGATATTGACAGTGCATAGTTCAGACTACCAAGTAAAGTGATCAAACTTCTAGGTATTCCCAAAGTGCTCTTCCGTTCGTTCTAGATGCAAAACCAAAGTCACAGAAGGGGCTTCAATGTGGAATGCCACCGTTACTTCGTCATCGGGTTCGCGCTACCTGGGAGCTGAAGGGAGCTATGGTCCTAACACCGATCAATTCCCCGGAAGTTTACCCTGTTTTGAGCTTAAAGAGTTGAATGTTTTATCGCGAGCTCCAAATTTCCCACACGCTTGACAAGACATAGAATTTCTTTTTTTGACTTTCATTATTTTTCCTACAATAAAAGTTAGTTTTACAAACCAGCCTTAAGGCCATTTTGAGAATGACTCACACTCCTTTAAAAGCTTGCAGTTTTTAAGCTTTTGCTTGTTTCATGTCAAAATATGTTTGGGTATTTTTCCTCCTAAAATACAACAGCTTAACTGCTTGATAGGGTCAGGTAGTTAATCGTCTCCACCTTCCGCCCCTACTTTACTCACTTTTATAATTCCGTGTCATAAAGCAAAAGATCCTATTTAAAACCACCCATAGCCACGTAACTTATAAGAAACCTAAGCAGTTTTATTTTAAGTTCGGAATCCATCATTTATTTCACAAGCCTATAGCCTTGTCT
Source organism: Holothuria leucospilota (assembly GCA_029531755.1). Taxonomy (NCBI): domain Eukaryota; kingdom Metazoa; phylum Echinodermata; class Holothuroidea; order Aspidochirotida; family Holothuriidae; genus Holothuria; species Holothuria leucospilota. The sequence continues at coordinate 34,302,710 of CM055969.1, read as the reverse complement.
TTTGTTTGCCTTGCGGTAACAGTATCGGCCCGGTAGTTTGTAAGAAAGAAACGTTCCAGGGTCAGTCATTGTCACAGCATGTTGATTCAATATAGCAGGGCCGTTGAATGCCGCCCTGACTGGGGCGTAGTTGCACCTCTGATGACCTCACATGACCTTCGACCTCCAACAAACTCATAGGGTTCCCTCTCTCTTAAAGTAACACATGCATCTATATACCAAGTATGCAAAAGGATTCAGCATCCCTTTCTTGAAATATCGTATTTTTTGAGGTTTCGGTTTTTGACCTCTGATGGCCTCAAATGACCTCTGACCTCAACTGAAACAAAGAGTTCTTTCTTTTAATATGATAAAGTTATATACCAAGTATGAAGATTGTCCATCGCTATCTTGAGATATGGTGTTTATAAGCAGTTTTTAAGAATTTCGTATTTTTACCTCCGGTGACCTCAGCTAACCTTTGACCTTAACCAAAATCAAAAGGATTCATTATTTTTGTATAGCATATCCGCATGCCAAGTATGAAAAGCATCCATGCTTTCTACCTAGAGATATCGTGTTTACAGGGTTTCGGTTTCTGACCTCTGGTGACCTCAAATGATCTTTGACCACACCAGACACAATAGGGATCTTCCTCTTAATATAATAATTCTATATCCCAACTTCCCAAGTATGAAAAATATTATTGTTATCTTGAGATATCGTGTTTACAAGCCAAGCGTCACAAACACATACACACACACATACACACACAATCGCCCGCGTGATTGCATAGATTCTCTTTGCCTTCGGCAAGGAATAAAAAAGAGGGACTGAGCAAATAAATTCCTCTGTGCGGGTAAGTGTTTAGGAGCCAGTGAGCCACAACTGGAAAAAGGCCGTGGCTGGCCCGACTTAAACCAGTTGGTTAGAAACTGAGACGTAAAACCTCATCTAACTCTAACTCTAGTATAAAAAGAAGCAAAATATAGCACATTTTGCATCTAAGCCCCGGCAAGAAAAATCAAAACGGGGAGGGGGCACCTCTCTCCTTAAACCTCTCCCTATGACGGCAGTCAAGAATGGGGACGATGAGTCGACTTTGCCTTTCAACAGCACAAAAAGGCAATGCTCCTGAACTTACAGAAACTTTTAATTTAACAGTGTAGCGACGTAACACAGGGGGAAGGGACCAAGTCGAGCGAAAACAAAAATGAAATGTTTCCTTACATAAGTTACATGCATTAGAGGTATGAGTAAAGTAATTCCAGGATAGGTGATGGTTTTACACTAGCGGGGAAAGCTGTGTTTTGACTCAAAACTAAACTACAATGTCTCCACACTTTCTTGATCAAGTGAAACAAAACTTCTAGATAAATTAAAAACAAGTAGCAAAACAACTAAGATTGAAATTTGTTTATTTTTCCGTATGTTAACAGCTGCAATTCCTTTCATCCGGTATGGTCAGTTTAATAATCAAAATTGCCCCCTGAAAACATCATTTTTGGGGGTTTCCAAAACACCTTTTGTGCATTAAAAAGCTATGTATGAATGTGCAAAGTTTCGAGCACAAATACCCAAAACTCTAGGTAGAGAATGCGCCGTTAGCCGAAATTTGGAAATGAGCTCCTGTGGCCCAAACCCTTGGGAGGATGGGAGAGGAGGGCAAGGGGCAGTTACCCCAGAGATTGGCCTACTTGAAGAAAATACTGCAAATTCTGTATATAAACTTCATTGTCTTGATTGCACTTATAAGACCCTCAGAACTTGGAAGATTGCATTTCAAGGTTCCTTTTCCAAAATTTTCCCAAGAAGTTCCCCAGATCCCGACGCAGATCCCTATTAGAGTAATTCAAAATGACGAATAAACCTCCATCCTTATGCATGATGCGCAAAACACAGCTGAACAATATACACATTAAAATTGAAGTATTTTTAAATATTGTTTCTCACCGGTGCCACAGGTTGCTAACAGTGCTGTAGTCGGGACCGGAGGGTCCGAGACCGAGACCGGCCTCTCAAAGGGCTTTACACGCTGTTTGCATAGGGACTCGAGACCGGTCTCGGAGACGAGACTGACAATTTCTGGTCTCGAGACCGGTCTCGCTACAGCACTGCTTGCTAATATAAAAAGGTCTATGATTACCTTTTAATTACATAGTAAAATCAATGAGCTTGTAATGTACCTTTTTGTCCTGTTTTTAAAGTCATTTTACTGAATAAATTTTTCAACTTTTTTCCTTTTTTAAGTCTTTAATAGTTTCTAAAGCATAAGTCTCAAAAATGTTTAGATGCAACTTTGGAGGTATAGAGAGTGCATTTTTTTTTTTTTTTTTTGCTAATATGGGGGAATTTTCATACAAGAAATAGACATACACTACACACCAACCGATTGTGACCCTAGCGCAATAAGAGAGACAAGTTCTACACCGGGCACCAGTCTTGTGACATGCTACAACCGTAAACAAAAAATAACGTAAACTTTTAGAACACAGATTCAGTTCGATCTTTTCCAAAGATATCACTATTTTGCAACTTAATAGCCTTATTACTTCCACAAGTATTCTCAAAGAGCAGGTGTCACCTCGGCCCTGAGGACCCCCCCCCCCCCCACTAGCAAAAATGACACTAAATAATGACAATTTCTATACATATAATCAGTTCAAAGCTTTGTCAAAGACAACAACAATTTGCACTTGAGCGACCTAACATAACTGTAACATCTTCCCCTTACACTCTCCCTCAGGGAGGCAAAGGGTGACAAAGAAAGTATCCGAGTTGGTGTTTCCTACCCTAGATACGCCATTTGACGCTGAAATGGGCTGCCCCTAAAGATTTTTCCCAGGCTACGGCCCTATCTTGCAAAAACAAAGAATCAATCAGCACAAGATTTAAAAGGGTTATTTATTCGTTTATTTATTTATTTGTTACAGGTAAAAGGTGTGTCACACGTTCCATAATCTCGTTACATTAATGAACCTTATCTGCTAAGACAGCCAAGGAAACTCAACCGAAGGCAATTATTATCGAAATGCTTTAAATTGCTCTACCAGCTGTTACAATCGCATTACTTTGACTTGTCGATTCAGTGGAAGAAACAACTGTTTGTTTGCACTCGTTAGTGTAGGGAGGAGGCAGGGATGTCAAATCCCGGTTCGGGTTCATAGCAAAAGTATGTTATGCATATGATCACTAGGTTTCCTAGCTTCGTCAAAATATGAACTCTAATTTAAGAAGAAAAGCATGCAAATACATCCCTGATCACCCAAGATCGATTTGATAGCCCTGATTTTTCCTAAACAATTGCCTTATCCGGAGACAAATTTGTAATTAAACGAAGAAAGGAGGACGATAAAAATTCGGGCAACTTGGTCCAAAATTCTAAATTCGGGCAAAAACTATCCGTGTCCCCGGAAATATTGCCCCCCGTACGCCTATGATCAAAAGGCCATTTACAAATTGGTCTCTAAAATACTAACATAGCAAATGTGAAACGGAAAAGTCTGCTATGAGACTTAACGTGACACAAGGGTGGCGCCCCCCCCCCTGTCGGGGAAGGCTGGTCCACCCTTCGGGGAAATTTTCCAGTTTCGTCGGGGAGATTTGTCATTACAGTAAAATATGTAATCCCAATGATCTTCAGTCGAAAAGACGATCTGCCTGATTTTGCTCATAGGAAGGACATATTTTTCGATAAACACCCCAAATTTTCCAATTTTCCTTTCAAAAACACCCAAATTTTTCAAATTTTCTTCCATAAAAATCCAAATGTTTCAAAATTTCTTCAAGAAAACTCCCAAATTTTCAATTTTTTCGTAAAAAAAGGCCAGATGTTTTTCGGCGCGCGAAGGGCTCCGAAAACTTTCTAATCCTCATCCTTTTGTCAAATGATCGCATTTTGTCGGGGCTTTGAGTTGCTGCCCCCCCCCCACCCCTCGGCGGGAAGCTTGGCCCTCCTGTCTGGAAAATCCTGACGCCACCCCTGACGTGACAGTATATGATCGTTGTGAGATTTATAGTGTTTAGAGGCAGACATTGTGTTGTGAAAAATTCCTTACATGCTAGTACTGATGGCTTTGGGTAGCATCTATGACTAGGAATGTAACGTCTGTCAAAGTTTGTAGAAGACCCGCACGAAAAAGAACTTATCAAATATTACAGCACTTGTTGATTTTTAGATTCTCCAAATTACTTACCATTCAAAACTCCGAAATATGGGAAGCTCCTTTGCGAACCCAAAATATAATATGACTCCAAAAGTACCAATGATCATGAGAGCGCAAATCGAGCAGATGATTCTTACTCCAACATTGACACTGTTTTGTACCTTCATTCCTTCTTGCTCCTGAATTTCGTCTTCAAATTCTGACATCTTGAAAGTCAGAAACAACTAATATCAATCAAGAAATTTAGAATCCCAAACGAATGATTGACTTGTCAAAACGTTTTTCTTAGTGATTAGAGTAGCCCTGTAGGTCTGAATCTTTTATGTTCCTGATGGAAAAAGATGTTTTTGCCAAGACGGTTCTGAAAGGTTTGTACCGTATAACAACTGTCTCAAAGTTTTTATTCTGTAGGCGCTAAAGTTAAGAGTGGATGACCAATGGAAGGCTTTAGTCCGTGTTTGTAGTTTATAAACTAATATTAAGATTGACGGTGAGTGGTCTAGAGTATTTGTCTTTATCAGTGAACCAACCACTGATAGGAGCTGGGTTAATAAAGGACATAGTCCACTTATTGCTATAAAAATCTAAACAATTCGACTATAGTCAGTCTCTCCAGAACCCAATACAAAAGTAGTTTGCATATGTTTAATCCATAGCTTATAGCTGAGCCAATGAAATCAAAACCGAAACTAGTAAAAAAGAGCATCTTAGGGGAATAAAATCGTGAAAGATGCCTCAAATTACACAAAAGATCATCTGATATCCAAATTATGCCAGGAACCCAAGCAGGCCTTGTATTCCTCGCTGCAGGGGGTTCTTGATTCGGGCTTGGATTAGGTCTGTTCACAGGCGCGGATCCAGGGGGGCCTGGGGGGCCCGCCCCCCCCCCCTCGCCACGACAAAAAAAAACGAAAGGAGAAAAAAAGAAGAAAAAGAAAAAAAAGAAAAGGAGAAAGAAAAATTAAGAGCAAAAAATGAATAAAAGTGTCTAAGAACGTATTCAAAGTATATATTTCTGTAGGGGTTGGGTGAAGCTATCGCTGGATTATCTCTTTATATATCTTTCAAAGTGGTTGGCGATGAAAGGAGCGCTACAATGTTCGAAAACAGGCGAATAGCTGAGTAATGATCCTTGACTTAAGATCTAAATAAGTAAACATCGTGACATATGTAGTATGGGCTCGGCTAGCTGCACTGAAATTTAGTAACAATTTTGTGTTAACTGGTTAAAGAGTGAAAATTTTTGTAATCTAGGGGGATTGAGAGGCAGAGTTTTCGCAATACAGACCTTGCAGAATGAATACAGAAGACAAGCTGTCAGGTGACCTACTATTGTGCACAGTGGCACCAGCTGTTGCAAGCAAAGTAGCGGCGTGCATGATACCCTATTCGATTTACAAACTGTCTGAAAAGTTTTAAAATGAATTAAAAAGGCTTTTAAGCTACAGACAGTGGCGTCGGCACAGTCAGACAGTGGGCAATGGGTGACGTGTGTCCCCCTCCCCCATCGATTCTTGAAAATTTTTAAAATGGTCCCAAAAGTCGTTTAAGCTACAGATTTCTGTAGAGGGTGTAGGGTGAGATGTATTTTTGATGACTGGTTTATTTGTTCTAACCATTTCCTTTTACAAACTGTTCTCAAACTATCATAAGTTTTGGAAATTCTTGACAAATTCCAAATTTTCGCACACTCCGCTAGCGTCAAGCCTTGTGTCAGAGTTGTCCTTATATCAATAGCTTTCGGTAACTACTCACGGGGGAACAAAGGAGCAAAAGTGTTTTTTAAGAATTCTCAGTCAGAAGATTCGTTTTTGAATAGCATAGGTTGGTGAGAAAGTGACAGTGTCCGATGCAGGTTCTGAAATGCAGGTTTTGTCATGGACTAATATTTTATTCAAAATTTCGGCGCGCTTCGCGCGCATACGACAGGGTTTACACCCGATTTTATATACCATTGACAAAGCTTTGACGCAAGAAATTATTCCAATGCAACATTTTTCTAAAAAGTACATCTCCTTCTCTGTAGGGCTCTCATCATTATGGGATCTTTGACTAATCTAGTCTAGCACATGATTTGAAAGATTGAATGTACGTAATTGCCGTTGCTTATTTTCCGGCCAAACATCTTACCGCGACGTTCAATAATGACGAAAATCTTTTCTGAAACGAATTTTGCCTGTCCACCATCCCTCTTGCTATTCCTAAAAAGAAGGTGATATATCATATCTCCTCCCATATGGATTTCGGGTAGTGAGAATCCCGTTGGTCCCTCTTTTGTATACTGTAACTAATTTAGAGCTCCCCGGGAGGCTCTATACTGTTCTCTGTCAACCTTGGATATCCTTTTAAAATGTAAAGGAAAAATTTTATTATAGTCCAAGAATGTTTCTGTGGACTCCACGCAAGTATAATTGCGTGTACAATTTTCCCATGGGCGTGGATCGTGGGGGACGGGGGACGCGTCCCCCTCACTTTTTTAGAAGGGGGGACATCGTCAAAAAGTCCCCCTCACTTTTTCAAAAATGATGGAACAGACTGCAATTATGCCTAGGAAAACGAAATTTTTAGAAGAAAAATAACCTAAAAATCGTACACTTTTGTTGCACCAAATCGCATCTGAGGGCATTCAGTTCTAGAAAAATTTCCCTTAGACCCCTCCCCCTGCCGAAGATCACAAAACTTATTGCCTACCCGTGACGCAAATTCTGGCTACCACCAACTGCTTCTTCCACGCCACAGGACGGCGATTCACAAATGTGAAAAAGGTCCCCCCGCACACACTTTTGGAGATTTATCCACGCCCATGATTTTTCCTGGGACTTAAGGAGGTTTGAAGACAATATTTTAACCGTCTCTTACTCCCCTTTTTACCCGAACAAAAGTTAGAATTCACTAAATTGTGGACATTTTCTAAACATACAATCACTTTAGAATGACCCAAAGATACCACCATTTTGCATATAGGCCCCCTAAAATTAACAAAAATTTCTCAAAGGGGAGGGTAAACCCCTTCCTGGGATTGCACCCTCATGTACTAATAAGAAAAGGCTCTCCCGCTCTTGTATATAGCGTATACAAAATCCCACTGCCTAAAAAGGCACGGTTTAGCAGTTATCTGCGGTTTCCCCAATCACAAACTCCAGCCGGCACCATCGGTCATAGATTTCTGAAGGATATACCCTTCAGAAGTCCATAAAGAAGGTGATATATCATCTCTCCTCCCATATGGATGTAAGGTTGTGAGAGTCCTGTTGGTCCTCCTTTTCAGTGTACAATTAATGCAGAGCTCCCGGGACAAACTATACCGAAAATTTTCGGCGCGCTTCGCGCGCAATTGTTTAAGATCACGGAGAGAGGTACGTTTTTATTGAGTGATGGATTTATTTTTATCCCTTTTTACCAAAAATCATTTGAAATCTTTCACGATTTTTGCAAAGTCTTCTCAATATTTCTTGATTTTTGATTGATCTGCGCACTGTTAGCCTTGAATTGCTCCTTTTACTATCAATAAGGTCCCAAACGTATTCGCATTACTCATCGGTGGGGTTCTACTATAAGCCAATTATTCGTGTGCATAAACGTGATTTCAGAGTCAGCATTGTAAGGATGTAAAACAACTGATATTCATTTTTTCACCCTCCTCTTCTTATGAGAACTGAAAATTTAGTATCGAACCCACCTTCTAATTGATAAAAACACATAAAGGGAATTGACACCGTTAGTCATAGCAATGGTGTTAAATGTAAAGTTCAAATTTTCGGCGCGCTTCGCGCGCAATTGTTTCATCTGACGTCCTATACCCGAATACCGTAGAACGAAAATAAAACACTCATTATGGCAAAAATCATTTCAAGTTACCTACACCGGGCTCATAATGTTGGCGTGTAAGTTTTAAGATACCTTAGATTCTCCGTAACTTCTGCAGGTACATATAGTAACTTAAAATGAGCCATACACATCAAATTCCATGCAACATGAAAAGGTATAAAATCTCACTGACATAAGAACTGGAGCCGATTTCTGTGCTCTTAAAATGCAATATTGCGAGAGCTTCCGGGGGCTTCGCCCCCTGGACCCCAACCGGGGCTCCGCCCCTGGACCCCGCCAGGGGCCCTAACGCGGGCCCCTGGACCCCACGCGTAGGTACTCGCGCTTCGCGCTCGTGGTGCACCTTCGGTGCACATGAGGTTTTCCATCTTGGGCCCCCCCTCAAAATTTCTGGATCCGCGCCTGTCTGCTCATGCCCCCCGCCTTCCACTTTTGAGAAATGGTTGTCGCTCTTGTCCTTAATAATCCCTTTCAACCGAGCATCAGAAAAATACTTCAATATTAACAACTAACGATGTGATAATAACTGTTTACTTGCCAATAAGTTCGCAAAATCGGTAGTTTCTTTGCCTGCAGTCCAAAGTATTCCAGTCCAAAGTATAGAATAAACGCCATGACTTATGCTATAACAAGAAGACATCCACCGACAAATAGACCTTATGCATATGATCTCACAGAGGAGAAAATGCTCCCTCGTTTGGAGGAAAATGGAGGAAAAGCGCGTATCATTGCAAGTTTCACCAATAAATGCAGACAGCTGATTCGTCAACCAATCGTATACGCGCGTAAGTCTACTACACGTGCGGCGAAATCCACGCCATTCGTGCACGTGTGCTTCATTGTTTTCACCCAAAATGACGTCAATGTGATGTCAATCATAAGGTCTATAGAAGCGTAGGAAAAATGAGGGCCTACGAAAATACTTTTAGATAGGCCCCCGAGAAATTTTGTCAGCAGACCTTTTCAGGTGAATTGTCTTGGGCATACAGTGCAAGAGGTTACAGCCTTAGGTTCTAACTATAGGAGAACAAGGGATCTTTTCATGCATGGAATATGACAAAGATCCTTGTCGAATATATATCCCTTTGTTGGAAAAGGGACTAAAATGTATGCGATCAAAGCATCAGCTTCTCAAAAGTGGGGGACATGATCTTGATTAGAACTACTTCAAGCGCAAATAGACCTGATGCACTGGCATCACACTGACGTCATTTTGGGTAAAACAATGGAGCACACGTGCACGAACGGCGTGGATTTCGCCACACGGGTAGTAGACTTGCGCGCGTATACGATTGGTTGACAAATCAGCTGTCTGCTTTTATTGGTGCAACTTGCAATGATACGTGCTTTTCCTCCATTTTACTCAAATGAGGGAGCACTTTCTCCTTTGTGACATCATATGCATAAGGTCTATTGCAAAGTCCTAGCAGCTTGAGATCCGGGGCCCCTGAAAGTTTGGATTCTACTAGACGATCTGTGATGTACTCTGGGGCATTTTTCCTCAAATTATATCAGTTCAATGGCTGGTTTTACCATTTTCGAGTTACGACTTTATTAAATAAATTGTTATAAGCAATGGAATCAAACACGCGCCTACTATTTTTGCTAGGATTCTGAAAAGGGGTGCGGGGACAAACGATAAGATAACCACCTCTACATTCAGAAGCCAGAGACAATTCCCCACCCCGACCCCACCTTTTAACGACCATGGATCTGAGAACCTATAGCAAGTGACATTCGTTTAACTGTTAGAAGATGCAACCAGTCCTACTTACACGACGTTACAGTCTCATTCCTAATTCCTAGGTACTCCGGGGTGGGCCGCGATGTGCATTTTAAATGGCCAGCTGAAGATTTGAGCAGACAAAAATTTGAATACAAAAAAAAAAAAAAAAACCCGATTGGGCTTTGGCTGTTACGATCTGAGACTTTTCGTCTGATTCTTTCGAAATAAAAATGCAGTCCTCATCTGACAAAGTTTAATGGATTCTTACAATTGAATTCTAGCAATGCTATGCTATACGTCTTAAAGAGGAGAATGTTTTTTGCTACATAGGGGTACTCATCATGCACCTTGTACACTCCAGGGGTAGGCCAATGAAAAACGTTGAAAAACCCTGCCCTAGGTTAACGAACCACTCACACTATGTCTGACCATCATGTTCACCTTAACGCTGTGGTGTTTCACCCATATATGTATATACATCTGTGAGATATATGACCACTATTTTGCAAAATTATGAGTGCTAGGACAACGTTAATGATACCGACACTGGTTCTGCAATAAATCTACAATAAGGACTAACGTTATGAAAAGGACGAAGGCCTATACCATTTCCAATAAACTGAAATAACAAAGGCAATGGTAGTCTCTATAAAATAGCTGACTCTCAACATTGTGGTTGTTGTTTTCATCGAAGCACGGTATATTTGCTGGTAAATAAATACCGTACGAAGTCACGCTGTTTTCTTGCAAATGATCGCCAGTTTTATATGTTTGTACATAACTAAATGTACTGGTAGTACAAGCTGCAACTAGCTGATTTGTTAAAGCAGTCATTCATTCATTTGTCTGACCTATGCTCATTAGTTTATCCATTGATTGGCCTGAAATTTATTTGATCATTTGTTCGTTCGTGTGTCCCTTCATTTACTTCATTTACTATAGCAATCTAGGGATAATAGTTGCTTAAAAGGAAAGACTTTTGATGGTAAAATTTTCCCAGATATACAGTCTAATGACACAGAATAATAGGGAATATAATAACAGGTGTTTTAACAACTTTTTTCCAAAAATAGGTTTTCTTGAAAAAAATTTTCAAGTTTTCCGTCCATGAATAATTCGTACGGTCAAATTTTCAAATAATGCATAAAATTTCCAGTACATTACATTTTTGGAAAGAAAGGTTATTGCCAGAGTTAACTTATGTGGCTGAATAGTTTAACAACATGATAAAGCTATTTCCTGTCTGTCCTATGCGAGGTGATGTACTATGTCAACAATAGTTCCCTTTAAGTTTTTCTTTCTTTCTTTCTTTCTTTCTTTCTTTCTTTCTTTCTTTCTTTCTTTCTTTCTTTCTTTCTTTCTTTCTTTCTTTCTTTCTTTCTTTCTTTCTTTCCTTCTTTCTTTCCTTCTTTCTTAATCTTTCTCTCTTAATCTTTCTTTCTTTCTTTCTTTCATTCTTTCTTTCTTAATCTTTTTTTCTTTCTTTCATTCTTTCTTTCTTTCTTTCTTTCTTTCTTTCTTTCTTTCTTTCTTTCTTTCTTTCTTTCTTCTTCCTTATATTTTTTGTTGTCCTATAATTTCTGACAAGTATATAAATTTCATATTCAGTTCTGATAGTCTCAGGAGGACAAAAAGAAATCAATTGAACTTGAACTTAAACTTTAACTCTATGGAAAAAGTTGCAATAGAACATCACCCTTACTTAAGTAACTTTACTTTATATTTAGAAAACGAATTAAGGAAACTCCCGATTTTCCATACATTATAAAAGTGAAGGCTTACTTTGCCATCCCATGTTTCACAGGGCACTGTGCTTCAGAGTCAATTGTCAATATGTTTAGTGTCATCAAGCACCACAAATATTGCCAACATGTCTTTTATCTCCATTGTTTGTTTTGTTGTTGAACTTTCAAAGCTACTTGATACAAAGTACTTCCACGGCTGAACTTACCTGCTTACCTCAGGTCAGGTTATTCTACTTGATGAATGTGGATAACGATTGATAGGTTGATATAGAGCACCAGTGATGTGAAAAAAGTCTTTGCGAAATGACTTTGGTAAATTAAAGTGGTAGGTAAAATGTTTTATTCTAACGTCCTTGGCAGGGATGCACAACTCTCTTTCAAAAATGCCGACTGCATGGTCAAGTGGTTATGGCATCCAACTTGCAGCCGGAAGGTCTGGGGTTCGATTCCTAGCCGGGTCATACCAAAGACTTTGAAAATGGAACCTACTGTCATTGTGCTTGGTGCTCAGCATAAGCAATGGAGTAGGGAAAACAAGCCAGTTAGCCACAACTGAAAAAAGGCCCTGGCCGGCCCGACTTAAAGCAATTGGTTAGAAACTGAGCCGTAAAGCCTCATCTAACTGTAACTCCAACTCTTACAAACCTAAAGCCATGCAGCCTCACCTTGAGGCTGTTAACGACTGGCCACACTTTGTACAAAGAAGTCCTTTAAAATTAAACATATTAACCATCTCTTTTATTTAGTTAAGGAGATGGTTGGATTGAAGACAGAAATTCTGCGATATAAAAAACACAGAGTAAACTAAAACAAAAACATTAATAAATAAAAAACCGAATGTAACTGTACGCTGTGCATTTTCTGCAGTTAGTGATCGAATGATAAGTGCCATCGAATGATTCGCGGACTGCATTCAATTATTTCCTGGGGCCATCTATGTTCCCTGTATCTGGTGAAGGGGAAGATTGGTAGTGCAAGCCCGTAGTAAATTGGAATCATTCCAAAGTTCCAATAATATCTAAGTTGCATAATCATGGATTCGTCCTAGTTGCACAAAATTACCCAACCCCTCTCCGCTTCCTATGAAATTTTCCTTAATTATAAGCCAAGGTCAACGCCATTCATAGGCGTTTTCCGTAATGGGAGGACTTCTTGAAAAGGTATGCCATAAAATCTTAACAAAGCATACAACATAAAGGTTTGTACCAGGATTTATACCTAAAGTGTTCTGCTTTACACAACAATCCAGAATTTTTGTGTAAGGTTTGTCATTGGATGAGACTGCGTAGCTGGTCCATTGAAAGGAGGTTCCAGTTATGTTTTCATTATAAGCGATAAGTAAATATTTGGTGGGCGGAAATTTTTTTCTTAACATAGAATCATATTGCCTGGCTGTACCTTACGGCGAATGCGTTGCCATTGTTATTCCACGGCATCTTCATACATCAACTGCTATTCTTGTTGAACTATTCTTAAATCAGTGAAACAGACAGACAAAAAGCAAATGAGATGAAGGTTTACAAACTTTTATTTTATTTTACTAAAATAAGAAATAGCGAGTAGACCAAACCTCGTCAGCATGGACATTGGCAATTAATTGTTGCTGGAATCCTAATGAATATTTACACAATTTGCTTTTACAATTTAAAGCAAATCAATCATTTTCCCGAGGTTTCCTGTTTTGGAGAATTATTTTGAACACTTCTCTTGAATATAATGTTATTGGACGATATTCCAAGATAGGGCTCATCTTACGATTGGTTAATTAAAGCATACGAAATGAAATATGGATACAACAAAGGATTACAAAAATTCATGGTTTCTCTTTTTGGTATATTGGTATAAAAGTTGTTTAAATTTATAAATCGTTCTTCTGAAGGTCTGCTTATGGTAATATTTAAATGATCAAACCATGGTTACAACGTGTGTGGGATCACCTGACAGACTGACATTTTGCTTCATTAGAAATGTCCTAAGCATAAACGAAGGATATCTCTGTGATCTGATAACTGCCTTTATTTGTTTGTAGTTGAGAAAACAATGAAGATTATGGTTAATAACCATTAATCCCTATTTAGTTTTAGTGTCACACCCACTTGTATTTTAAATGGTAAAATCTACCTGCCTTATCGCCGTTAGTTGTGAAATGGTAAATACAGAAATTTTACATTTAGCGAAGAATCCTTACACAAAACCGTGCATACACATTGCTACTCACGACAACATTATTTTACACACGTGCTACCCTCTTTTATGTTTTTAATGTTTATTTAGTACTCCATGAAAGGTCATTCCAACGTACAAACCTTTCAATTTGTTTTCATTCAAATTTTAATTTCTCGATTTAGAATTTTTCGTTTAGGTTTTACTTTGACACTGAAGAAGAAATTTAAACATCACGTTTCTACCCGTAAAATACTAGTCCGTTTTCTTTTTACCTTTTTCTTTTCACGTAGGACTTAAAGGAACTTAGGTCTTAATATAAAACGTTTTTACACATAGTGGCAAACTAAAGCAAGAGTATGCCTTCGCAGTTAAGACACTTTTGTTATGTGAGTACTGCACACCGACTAATGCTAGGAATTTTCATAATAATCGTAGATACAAGACTAGGCAGCGATTAATCCATTACAACATCAGAGCGAATGGTTAACTCTTCCACAGGATGTCACTATGACTGAAATGATTTCTTCATTTTCAAGAAATCCCATTTTTTTTTTTCAAATTGCATGAGATGTTCGTCATGATACTGTACATCCTGCGTACATTGAAAAATGTGTGAAAATTAGAAGAAAAGATATCTGCTGCATCTCAGTTTGGGGAAATGTTTCTACTTGTCGTATAAACACTGTAGCAGTAGTGAACCAACCTCGGTAATCGCGATTAAATGGTCACGATTTATTGACTTCACGTTTTTGGTTGCCATTCCTAGCACTATCACTGACAGGTCGCGTCCTGATGGAGACTGTTTAATCGCGATTGTCGCGCAGATTTAAGCACACGTTCATTTTCATATATTGGGTCATGATGATCCACATAGTTGTTAACATCTGCATCTTCATCTTCAGAATGGATTAACATATCTCTGTCTTTATATGGAACAGAACCTGGGACAGATAGCCCCTTCTTCAAAAGGGCAGCTCTTAAAAGTCGAATTCTTTTATTTCTTGTCCTTTCACTTTGAGACACTTCACTAGGATCATCTTCTTCATATTCTTGTGTTGAGTTTAAATCGGCAAGGGATATCGAATCATCTTGATGAGGTGGAGCGCTATCGCAACTTTTTACTGCTCTGGTACGAGTTAATCCTCGTTTTCGTTTTTCAATATCCATCATCATTTTAAGTTTGATAAATTCCGGTTTAGGTTTCACGGCGGGCTTTCGCTGAACAGAGTCAATTGCCAAGTGCTTATTTGATGAAGCCATAGATGAGACATCTGAGCAAGAGGACGACAAAGGTGCTACTACGTTCCTCGTCTTAGCCAAACTACGGTTTTGTCTAGACAGAAATGCCCTCTTCGTCGCGAATCGTCTTTTCCATTTTAAGACCGATTCGTTAACGTATGAATTTTCGCTACAACGCATACCCTCGGTTTCAGTCCACGTCCGAATAATCAAGGAAGAATCTAGACATTCTTCTCGATTCACGGCGTAGTGGCTGTGGACGGATCCTTGTCTCGACAGATGGTCAAGATGTTCATAGGGCTGTGAGTATTCCTCCCCTTCAGAATCAGGATCAGTCTTCATTTTAGTGACATTTAAGTAATCATGTAGGTCGTCGTCTTCATCTTCATCTTCGCTGCTGTGAGAGGTTGATCTTGGGAGAGAATCCCTCGAGATGCGTGTGACGTAGGAGGAAAGATCAACGAGGTTTGGGACAGCCAGAGGAGTCAAAAGTGGGTATTCCCCTGAGTTTCTTTGACTGATGGGAGGAGGAAAATCACACCAAGGAATCAAAGCTGGAGTCTGTTCAACATCAGTATTGAAACCTGAGAAGAAGGTAGTAGTAAATGAATTAGTCTTGTCTAAATTTGGGTGGCCCGATGTGCAAATTTTTTCACACCATTGGGCAAAGTTCAGTCTGATTCCAATGTTTTGCACTTTCAATGTTTGTCAATTTTAATATTGTTCCATAGTACATTAGCTGATGTACTTTCTCGTTGCTAAGATTTAGGGGCGTACAGTTGCAGCAGAAATAGAGATTTAGTAAATCGGTCTGTTAAAGGTTTAACTTGTATCTTGTTAGCCATTAGCTTTTCTATGGTTAACATGTACAATACTGAGTGTAAACATAGCGAAGTTGAACGAATCGTTCTGGTGCAAAATGAGTCCATTTTACTGTCTGTTAATGGCTTCCGTTTGGTAAATAAATGTTTTGCTGATGTGTAAACTATCGGCCGATCACTATACCCCACTCCTAAGATCTATTACGCCCCAATTATCTCTTTGAGTTACGTGAAACAATGCTGATTAATTTGAATGACGAGAGCACATCCACCCCTGTGTACCATATGCTTTGTCCCAAAGTATTAAGATAACTTTGTATGTCTTTCTTACAAAGGCCAATTTTCGTCAATATGAGTAGGTTGGTGGCTCGTAGTTTCAACTGATAGCTATGTTCAAAGTCAGAACAATTACGTTGCTTGTAAGAAAATTATAGGACGAAAGTACCAAGCTATTTAGGATTACAATGCTGTCACACAACGTTATCAGGTATGGCAAATAGTTCATTAGTGAGTAACCTGTAGGCTAATATATCATATCTGATCATTTTAAATATTGATTTGAGGTTACTACAAAGAACAGAGGAGGTTAGATCCCACTCCGACAGCAGAGATAGAGACATAAGATTCAAGTAATATTGTCCTTTTTGATATAAAAACGTCTGTTTGTGACTTTGCGCAAATTAAGACAACGGCTAATTTTTTTCACTCGTTGGCTGACCAACACGAAAAAATAACAACAACTTTGATGAAATGTATTTAGCTTTCCTTCTTCTGACGGAATGCTCACCATAATATGAACATCAACTATGTCATTTCATTTAATAAATACTTCAAAATTAGCGACGTCTACAATTTTACAAACATGTAAAATTTTCCCCTTGTTAGTAGAAACTTCAGGAAAACGATACTTGATAATGTAAGAGAAATTTTTTACCGATGAATTACCACCTTTCATTATTATAAATGAGTACTGTAAGGCTCATAAATCAAAAGAAAACGTACTTGTAAGTCCCAAAGTTTTGATTTAAAATCCTTACAATATCTTAACCTTCATAATCGTACGTAGGAGTACCTTGACATTCAATCTTGTAAAAATGTTGATGGCCAAACTTTTTTGGGAAAGATATTAAATGGTCACTACATTCAGTTATGGTGTTGCAAGTAATATTCGTATCTACTGCAAACAAGATTGCGCGACTAAGGTAATTTCGATGAATGAGACAGCACATTTAAATCCTTGTAGCTGTGTGATTAGAAGCCGATAAGGGTAGTGTCACATCGTGTTATAACAGTCTATTTCAAATAATAAGCGTATGGGGTTTTGTCTGGTAATATGCAACCGTCTAATTCCAGGCGTCGTACTTTTTTGTTATTAATATTCATATAGGCTACCTCCACCCTAAACAAGCAAAGTTCTAACCACTCACCATAAGAAGAATTCGTTTGTGTAATAATTAATTACGGAATATTTACTTTGTTATCGTTGGCTTGTTGGTTTTTCTTTATCACACAGAACCTCGACCTCTTCTAATAACCTTTGTATGTATCGGCAAACATTAGTCTGCTTTATAATCAGTTATCCAATCGTCCCGTATAGTCATTTAAATTTTGAATCCAAGAATTGTGCAAAGTTCGTATCTTATAATTTGAGAGTATCTATGTAGAGCTTTATTGCTCTTTGATTTCAAGGGAACGTTCAAATGATATAGAACTACATAATCAGATGTATATGATATTTTGAAGTGTGAGAATTTATACCCGCTCAACAGCTTGTCGTAAACAATCAAGATATGAAGAAATTGCTTTCTTACGAGACTGCCATACCATATGCCTACTACAGACTGTGTTTTCGCTACCTTTCAGATCAACGCCACCAATTTGAGTGTGTGGCAAGTTTATGATGTCACCGCTGTCTTCTTTAAGTAAAGTTGATATATATATATATATATATATATATATATATATATATATATATATATATATATATATATATATATATATATATATATATATAGGTGGTAATTCATCGGTAAAAAAATCTCTTAGATTATCAAGTAAACAAAAGTATGCACAGAAAGAAACGATGACCCCTCTTCCAGTGAAAATGAAAAAAAAGTGCCGCAAGGCAAACATTTTAAATATGGCAGCTCCCCGGTAAATGATTAGAAAGGCGATACTTCCACAATCACACAAACCAGGAGTTGTTAGGAAAGAGACCCAACACTCTAAGACACTCTGAAGCAATGTTTGTTTCCGATGGTAATCTTGCTTTTCTCTTCAAAATGTCTATTACGATGACCGAGATCAACTTCCATTTAGTGACCTATTGTTAGAATGACAATGAATAGGTCTACTCTTTGTATACATTGAACAGTTAGCTTTTCGTTGCCAGTCGTCACACAAACATGTGAAATTTTACACTTTTGTATTTCATTTCTGTTCTTTCTGTTAACTTCATCGAAGACTTTTCACACAACTTACATGTCGATTATGTTTCAAAGTGATGAGAAAATTTGCCAAAATTGGGAAAAATGATGTAGGCTTGAACAATGCTTAATGCAGACGACGAATCAAATTTGTAGGGACACAAAGGAAGTACAGATTTTGCTTTCATTGACAGTCGTTTCGCGAAAAATCTGGATTGAAGCTTGATCCCCTTCGGTAACAAACATCAAATCAAAGTATGTTTTACTAGAGGCAATTGTTACAGGTTTGAAATTGGCAGATCATCATGAAGAAGGAAGGAATCAACAGGGTTAAACAATAAGAACAAAGAGACCTGCCAATCAAAGTTTGATACCTGAATGGGATTAAATCATTTTCAAATACTTATTGTCTGACAGTTTTGGTTGTTGTGTCTCCTTCCTAACACCTCCCTGCTTGTATTATGCACACTGGAAGCCAGTAAAAGTCATAGACCGGGCTCATAGTAGTAATAAAGTGCTCAGCCCATTTTTTAGCAAACGTATAATATCACTGCAATAACTAAATACCGGTAATCCTTTAACATTTGTACATTCTTTTCAATTGATTTTTTTCTTACCAGAGTCGTCTCCTTCTTTGTTATAGTTTGATTTTCTGTTGTGAAAGAGAAGAAAGAGTTATTTTGTGTGTAAAATTTTGAATTGTAATTTTCATTGGCAATCAGTCTGCATTTATCTATGGTTAACTAATTAGGTATACTAATTATAATATCACTTACATTGCATATCAACATGCACTGTACCATTCACAAAGTGTTCTCACTTTCCTGGTAAGTTATCCACTGTAGTTCTGAAAAAGGCAATTTTCTTGTTTTTGTTTTTTTACTTTATTCCTTACCTTCGATACCGTTCCAAAAGAGGCTCAAAGTAACCGTTCCTTTTTATGTAGTAACCTGCAAAGACGCCACCAACTGTTACCCAAGTCATCACAGACACAACGACAAGGGCGATCGCGTAACCTATGGACAAAATATTTTGTAATTTAGATATCGCAGACGCAAGGGTTGGTTTTACGCTACATTTCTACTATTTAGTTCTCAGTAACAGAAGGCACAGGACAGTGCAAATGGCTAGCGTTACGGCCAGACGCCCGTTGCCTGAGGGGCATGTGTTGTCCATACTAGCCAAAAGCCTGATATAGTTCTCAATATCTTCAATATAAGTTTTGGTATCTTACCTGGGCATTCGCACTGATTAGAGTCTCCGTTACAGACGCAGCCGATGGCACCTCTGAGACCACACCCACTACCACAGATACCCGCAGTCTTGTTACTTGCTTGATTTATCGTTGTTGTTGATGCAACATCATGGTCATTCTCTCTCTGAAAAATTGAAACAGAAACGTTTATGAGTTCTGCATTTTTCGTTACAAAAAAACATGCACGTCAATACAATCAAGACTCACGCCAATGATTTCAACGCAAAATGTCTCTCAAACGCTCACGATGCATTTACTTTCACGCTCCCTCAAGATATCGCTCAAAGGAGCGTTCACACCAAAATCGAAATCTGCTGCGTTTTGCGGCGCGGGAGCCGCAAAACAAACCACTTTGTATGTATTTCTATGGACCCGTTCACACCAAAATCGCGTTTCGAAAAGCGTTTTGCGGGAAACGCGGCGGGTCCCGCATCGATCGATCTCAGACTGATTCAAAGCGGGAATCGTGCGATTTTTGTTCGGAGAACAATGGTAACTCGCCATACAATGGGGTTCTTGGCACACAGGTGTTTGGATTTTTCATTGTGCTGTGCAGACTACATAGCATGATGCCTGAGAAGGATGTTGGAGAGTTAAATGTTTGGGAGTCGAAGTTGAAAGAAAATTCCGAATATTTTTGTTACAAAATTAGTTCTAATAAGGAACGCAATGGTTTTTAGGCATTACATATAAAGTAAAATAGCCAAACAAATCTTCAATTGTTAGGTAAGGCTAGTGCAAAGTAATATCTCTATTCCTACACTGTATGATTTGTTGTATGTTTTTCTCGGGTAGCTTTTTTTTGGAGGGAATATCAAATAATTTTCATTTATGCAGGACGGAATGAGTCGCACCCTAAAGTTGCGACCCAAAGGCTGTAATTCAGTGACATTGATCGGTACGGATCTAGAGGCAAATACAGGGGCTAAGGGTAAAAGCTTGAAGAAACTATGGGGTATTCACAAAATTGCGAGCATTAGGATGAAGTATTTCAGTATCTTAAAATGGCTTTGAATATTTAAATAGGCCTATGCAACAAACAACCCCCACCACCACCGTTTCCCCCTCTTTTTTCTTTTTTACAAATGCCAACTTTCAGTGGATTGTTGATGATGTTGGATCGAGCTTCTTGAACGTATAAAATTGGGGTTATTTCATTAACCTTTGACATTAATATTTTACTTAAGTTGTCCAAAGAGAAGAAAGACGTATACAGTAACAATTATCTTAGTACTGTCGAAGATTGTGTCAGGCTGAAGCGCGACGAAAAAGAATTACACTAAAAAATGCTTAAGGTGTTATCTCATTTTTCATTACAAACAGTATCCATTTCGTCTCCTTCCCTTCCCATGTCACTAAACAGTTGCTGATTTGTGAATTTTGTTTACCAAAACATAGTTTTTTATTCCCCTTTTTAATTATTGATATATTTTTGGCCCGTGCGTGTACAAAAAGAGCCATCAAATGTCCCACATCATCTTCGGCGTAGCCTATTTTACAGGTGACTATCAAAAACCCGCTGCGGGAACCGTCGCGTTTCCCGCTGCAGTGTGAACCCCTTGTTTTGGGGGAAACGCCGCGTTTCCCGCGGCGGGAATCGCGCGTTTTTGGTGTGAACGCATCTTAAGGATATCTTCCATTGGAAGCATACACCTAAAACTTCTCCCAAAGGGGGTCGATAGTGAAAGGACAAAAGATTTAACGAGAAGCCCTCAGATAGAGCTGTGGCAACGAAAACAGAAAGTGCCTTGTTTTTCCCAATAAGTGGTCGAACCCTCCCCCCAAAAAACAGCCCCAAAGGAGTAACGTTTCCCGAAGTAGCACGTTCCCCAAAGGGATACCACGTGACCACTCTTAACTTTCAGACCTTTGCCTGGGTATTTCATGCTTGCCCCGCCCTTAGTTGGTCAGCATTCTTGAGAAGTATGTGTCCTAAAATGCAAAATATCCTCAAGTGTTACAGCCAGGGGGTTTTAAAAATGTTCACTCTGGCTCATCAGATTAGCTTTGCGTTTTTCAAGATACAGCCCTAGGTACCAGCCCATTAGTCCTGGTGCCCATTAAAGATGGGTGTTGTTATGTTTTTGAAGTTCAGAGATCAGAGTTCAGACCACGTAGTGTTGATCTAGACTAGACACAACCGAGTTCCCCCTAGGCCAACTAAGCTTCGTACTCAAGACGGTCAGACCATCGGAAACAAAACCGATTTCAGTTTGGGGGTAACTCAAACCACCATAACTTACGAATCTGATATGATGTTCCGCATAATATGCAACTAAGAAGGGCAAAAAAACAGAAAAATAACTGAGAGACTCGTGTGCACCTCTCACAAAGTTATCTGTACATAGAGGCCAGAACATACGGTTTTTGTACGGTGGGTTATAATTTGTGTGTTGTGGTTTTTCTGGGTTTGTGTCTTAAAGACGAGAACCAAGGGACACCATAATGACGTCGGTGTCAAACAGGTGGGACCACCCGACGGTCCGTTCAAGATCACTGTACGTGACCGCACGAAACAAGGCTTCGGATGGCTTCGCTTTGATCTCGTATTTGGGTGTAGGCCTACATGGACACCTGTATTGCCCACTGGTAATCAAATTATATAGTCTTACAGCCCCCCGGTCCGACAATGAGTTGGATTTTGTTTTTAAATATGAAATGTAGAACTAATGGACCGCAGTACCAGTGGGCTGCAGGACTAAAGGCAGTGCCCCAAGTACCACAACCATATTACGAGACGATCCTCCATTGCTTAACACAATAGAGGGAGCTAGTGACATATGTCTCTAATAAATACTCTAAGATATATCTAAAATGCCTAATATTATTCATTGATTTGACGTATACAATGTGTATATCACAAATTGAATATTGCATATTCTACAAAAGCAATGGTCTTTCACATTTAAACTTTTGATTTAAATAAGAAAGTGAGAGTGTGGTGACACTCATAAAATCCATGTGATGCTATAGCATATTAGAATTCGGATAGTAGAGCTTTTAGTAGTCAACTTTGAATAGACCAACATGATATTATCGACTTGTCCCTGGATCGTCTACAAACTCACCGAGTCTGGTGTTACAGTTAACGGTTTAATGTAAAATATATTGTACTTTAAAATACATTACAAACTCACATCGCTGTCGTTTTCACAAGCACCCGTGATTTTGTCACACGAATCCCCTTCAGGGCAATTGCACCTCTGTCGACAACCCCAACCATAATATCCAGATTCGCAATCGTCCTCACAGGAAAGCCCAGTCCGTCCCCTAGGGCAGACACATCGGTTGTTAATATAAGGGCTACAGACCGTACCCTCTGGACATGTGACCTTTTGGCATCGCTGTATGATAGGTTGGTTTTCTGTGATAAAAAGCAACCAAACATAGAGGATGACGGTGTCGGTACAACTCCTGGTATGGTAATATTGGGTCGGTCCTTCAGACAGGTCTTTCCGTCAGTAGCGTTTTTAAAGGGATGGGCGGGGGCACCCCCACCTACATCCTTGACCAGTTGTGGAAAAATCAGTCCGTCGGGGATTTAAGGTAAGAGAGAAGGGGCATTGAAGAGGAGGAGAGGGATTGAAAAGACATAAGACTTATAGAAGTACCCATCCGAGTCCAATGGTATTGTGGTTAATTCTAAACTTTTCTGTACAGCACTGAATAACTACAGTTCCTCGTGCCTGACCGGAAATCATCCTACCCATGACCTAAGTACTATGAAAAATTTTCGAGATTCCCGCCGGTGATAGTAGTCTATATAGTCAGTGTGGGTATCCGATACAGGAAGAAACAAAGCACAACCGGTGAAAAATTTGTCAAGATGGTAGATCGGGAATGCGATTTATAGTATTATGGCGTTTTTAGGTGTCAAATATCTTCCATACAGGCTTCTGTGCATGAAAGTCTTCTTGAAGAGTATGTATATTCCTCTTTTTGTCTCTGGCTCTGTCTCTTGCTGGCGACCTCTAATTTGCTCTAAACCTTGATTCTGCAACACCCTGATTCTACGTCCACCTATCAAGTGGACAACATTTCATGGAACAGCAGAAGTAGACATCTTGTTACAGAGGGAGTAAAATAAACTTCTCTGAACAAACTTCGCAAAGTCTAGCAGTCTGGGAGATTCCCCCTTCTGGCAGAACCTAGTTTTCCCTCGGTCGGGAGAATAATTGGTCATGGACACCGCCATATTGCATATTTTACCCATATATCTAAGCGTTCTTTGTGTACATTGTCATTGGCGAATGGGCAAAGGCGCCCTCTCGAAAATCTGTCTGTCTAATGTAATGGAATTTAGTGTATATTAGGTAGGTTCGTAAAGCCACGTCTTGATCGGTCGTTCGCCACGTCGTTTTTTTGAGAAAAACGTAAGTTCTGAAGTGGACTTCGTTCTTGTTTAATCTTTGTCTTTGTTAAGCTATTAAGCCTATACAATGTGTTGCAGAAGTTTACCCCATTAGGGAGAATTTTAGTTCTCCATCAAATGGGATAATCTCTCGGACTGTCTAGGTAGACACACAATGGTAAAACAATTTAGAATGCGATTTCCTGCAATCTTGGGATTTGAGGATCCCATATATTCTCCCGGTAGTTGGTAATGACAGCCTTGTATTCTACACAGGTTAAAAATGTCACTAGCAGAACGCTTGTTTTAAATTCGTCTTAGTGACTTAGAATGCAGTTTCCTACCACCTGGGGCGTTTGAAATGACGGATATTCTCTCATACTGGCACATGGTACTAGACATATTCCAATCAGGTTTGCTGTAGAGTAGCGTTTCCTGCAATCTAGGGCATTTGGAATGCCTAATTTTCTGACCTCATTCCTATCGTCTATCCAGCTGAGGTCGGCTTTGGTCCCGTACTTTAGGAATCACCCTTATGGCAAATTCCGAACCCGCCACCACATAAATATTATGGTCGGTTCATTAGCTGTTATGAATACATGCAAAATGTTCTCAGTTGTGTACAGAATGACCTGGGCGATAAGGTGTAACGAGATTAATTTGTAAAGAACCAAGTCTTCTTCATTTGCGGAAATAATTCACTGCGCCTGCGTCAATGCCCCCTGCAGACTTTCAACCCTTATGCCGCCTGAACCCTGGGTTTTACGGGTGCAATTAATTAGATTTATTAGCCCGAAGTACCCCTTCGTTAAGGTGTATAGCGCACAGAAGGAATAACGTATAAACTTACCTATCCGTAATATTCACCTATGACAAGAAAACAAGCCTTTTAATGGGTCAAAATCAACTATATATATACATACATATATATATATATATATATATATATATATATAGAATTTCACAAAATCTGAAACTAAATAAAACTTGATAAATACAGCCTCTGGAACCAATTTATCTTACATTGCAGGAGCTCCTGGGGGCCCCACCCGATGGTTCCCTACAGTAACTCTGCCCCTAGACCCTACCCTAATGGATCCTCTGAACTCCACGCGTACAAACTGGCCCTTTGCACTCGTGGTGCACTTTCGGTGCAGTTGTGACACCTCCCGTTATACCACTACTCCTACAGCCAAAAACTGAGTGTAGGGTCATAAGGAGTCGTTTGGGTTGTGTTTTTTGTACCAACTGTGAAAAATCTTAATTGCATAAAGTTATACAAACTTTTGGAAGGCTGGCCCACTCTTATTTCTCCATTACGGAATGCCGAAACCTTGTGAGACTAAGGTACCCTTACAGATGATTTGAAAGGTGAGTTTTTGTAACAAAAACAGATCAATATGAAGCCAATGCAACCAAGAGGTAAGAATGATGTATTGAGAATTTCAAAGTTGCATCCTTCATTTTCCACTTTTTCTTCTTTGGAAAGGAAATATTTTTTCATGAAGGCTATTATATCAACAGCTGATGTAACTGAGAAAACAGACTTAAGAAGAACACTACCACCATAGTAATGAAGGATTCAGAAGTAAAATTGATTTTTCTACCTTCTCCTTCCAAGCACCACTCCCCCCCCCCCCCCCGTTCTCAGCTCAATAATACATTAAAAACGGTGCTGTAATACATACGGACAGTTTTCTGGAGCAAAGAAAGACAGAAAGGACATTTATTTATCATAGTGCAGTCTGTGATAAATGCATAAAGCCATAAAATCAACAGCTCCACCTTTTCGTAACAGTCAGTTATTATTTGAGTGATTAGTTGGGAACGTTCTCCCCACTTATTTTTCCGTGTGACATGTAACATTCTCTGTGCGCATTTGATAGAAGTCTGGTTTAAGATATCTTAGAAGATTTCACCTCACAAACTTTAAAACCCAGTAGTGAGGGCTTGTTCAAAAATGATGACAGGTATGTTTAAAAGTAGTCAAATAGGCCAAAGTCATTTCTTACAGCAAAGCATCCATGAAACTTAAAAAGTATGGTTTTATCAGGGAGCTCTCACAACTCCCTGGTTTTATAAAGTGATATTATAACGAGTGAAAAAGAGCATTTACTTGCCATTGCTAGAGATCCTAGAGATCAGTTAACGCTAGATTTTGCATTGGTTACATGAACGGTTACTCTCCTTCAAAATAATTTTCTTCAGATTGTTATTACCGTTGAAATCTAAAGCTAATGTTACTTTAATTCAAGCCTCAAAGGCAGGGTCACGGCGTCAAGATTTTCCTGACGGGGGAGGGGGAAGCTCCCTCGAGGCCCGACAAAGTTGATGAGTTTCCTAAAGATGGAGAACCTATAATCGGGAAATTTGGGAGTTTGCGAAGAATTTTCCACTTTGAGAGCAATTATAAGTAAGAAATTGGGACGATTGGTCGCCGTCGAGAATTGCTTACTTGTCGTACCCATTTGGGTTCTCCGACGAAGCTAGGAAACTTCTCTAACGTGGGGGCTTTGCCTTCCCCTTCCCCGCCTAACGTCACCGCTGATTAAAGGGCAATTATTTTGCGACACTCGACTAATACAACGTGAGAAAAAGCCGCAATGTGGAACATTTAAATTACACGATCACTTCGGGTATCCTCAGTTCAACTATAGATCAGAATTTTTTGCCTCGGACAAGCCATTTTAAAAGAGAAAAGGGTAGATTACTCCCCGTGGATGAAAACCCCTTCTGTTGAGCCGGCTTGAAACGAAACTTGAACCTTAGTTTCAATGTGCTTCCGTGTAATTACCCTTAGCTAGGTTATCGCAATGCTTCTTTCATTTTCAATTAGATATCGAGGAACTGCCATACTTCTCCACTATAATAATTTCAAATTAGTCAATGGGGCTGTCATTTGGCGAACACCTATTAATTTGTTATCATCGTGCATTGCGTAGGCTACTAACGCATTTCGAACAACGTCGATATAACCGAGATTACCAGGAAATGCGGCTTTTCCGACAGGTGACTAAACTTAGACACACGTGGATTATGTAAAAAATAGCATGGGGTATATTAAATGATTCATTCATCCCGCTTGTAAACTAGCTACCTCAACATAACTTCAATTGATCTATTTAAGGACTGGGATTCAGAGTAAAACGAAGAGGGAAAGGAATCGATTGCTGCTCACTTGAAAGGTATAACCTAGATAACGTGTACACATACCTACTTTGATACCAAATGCATGCAGCCAGTGGGTAACATCTAGGGGTGTCATACATTGTAGTCTCACTTCTATTCCCTTTCCCTTCCCCCCAGGATTACTGATTTGAAAAGATTTCGCGGGTAAGTTTATTTTCTGGGCTACGCTCCATCACCTTCTTCCTAGTGTGTTTAGGATAGTCCATATGTAGTGGGAGAGCATTAATACGTTCGCATGCGGGTGTGTTCAGGATTTCCAATTTATTTTCTTTCGCTTGGACATAAGTGTAAGGGACCACTTTCAATTGTAGAGCTGGGCGCTCTTGCCTAAAATTTAAGCAAGTTTACGAGATAAAAACATATATTTGGCCTAAAAATAACAACAAATTTTCTGCCCGAATGGAACCAGCACCCATATCTCGTACACCAATTAGTATGGGTTCCATCACCTCTGGTAAAGATAATTAAAATTAAAATCCATTGTCACGAAGGTACTCTTACTCGCGCAACTGCTATCCTACGCTGACCATAAATGTTACCAATTTAAACAACAGTGACAGATACAATCATTTTGCATCGATAAATGATATTAATAAAAGAAGATGTAAATTCAGCATGACATTGTATTTGGGCATGATAAATACCATGCCGGTGGGGTTCTATGAGGAAGGAAACAGTCGTCCTTAGCAGGCAAAGTGGCTTAAATTTGAATGATCTACATTCATTCAAGATAAAACGTTTTATGAAAGGAACATAACTCGAATTGAGGGACCAAGATGAGTCATTCAACAACAAAACAGATTAACCTCCTCACAGAGAATTATTTTTGCAGGTTGTCAAAAGACGGTTGAAGACCTGTATATGTCAGGCGCAATTAAACCAAGAATTTAGTTTATTACACAGTTAAAACCAGAGTTTTCAGAAACAAGCACATGAGCTGACAAGTTGCGATGCCACTAAGACGTTACTGCCTTGGCAATATTTGTTAGGTGTATTTGGGGTTTTGGCATGCAGGCCGGCTCATTTCACACTCACTCAACCGGAAAATGATTATATTAATTTTATGTGGTACCAAACTAAGCAGAATTTTGTGTAGAATATATCCAAAAACTGCGAAAAATTTCTTTGAGAAATGGTTAGTCATCTCAATATTTTTAATAGTTTGTGAATTGGACAGTAAATGATCCCCAATTTTCAAATGCACTTTGACATTCGTGGTCTCAAAAGTTGACTTATCTACATGAAATAAGTAAATGTACGAAATATTTGGACATTTGACCTCTTAAGACCACTGATGACCTCAAAAGGATCTCTAAAATTTTTAGCACTTAACTACAACTACATGTTAACTACAACTGCCAAGATTCCTAAAAATCCATTAGTATTTAGGACCTTAAATGACTGCAGATGACATCCAAACGACCTTCACATTTCTCGGCACAGAACAGTGCACTGAAAAAACTGAGGTGCTAAAAAAGGCAACTAACGGGTGCTGATGTTGAATCAGCACCTGAAGTGCTGTTTTTAGCACTTGGATGGTGCTAATGCACAGCACTCTATGGGTGCTGATAGCTTTTTGGAAATAATGGATATTATGGTTTGGTGGGCGGGGCTAATTTATCTAGATAATTTTCTCTTCAACGATTCCAACTTCGAAAACAAATGTATATATTTGCGTCTTACATTTTGTTAGGAATTAATTAACTGTTAAGTTCCCCTGCTTTGAAATTTTAAGGCCGGATAAATGGAATAGTTTACAGCATTTATTTTGTAAACAATTATTAAGTATATATATAAGAATTGTAAACATGACTTTAAATAGATTCTAAAAACCTTAGTATTATAAGTGTAAATGTAATGCGTCAGTTTGGAAATTTTTCTCTTAAAATCATTTACAAAATGATCATGGCGTCACTCCATGGTATGAACTATGCACGTTATGCATCAACGTAACAAACATAAACAATGTTTTTAAACCAAATTTATCAAAATATGATCAAGTGCCAACAAATTAGCACTTCAAGTGCTGCTATTAGCACTTGATTTTTTGAGTGTGATTGTATGCACCAAGTCTGGATAGAATCCTTAATTCTTAGAGGCACAATGCTGTCCAAAATCAACAATTTTGACCTCAAATGACCCCTGATGACCTCCAAATCACCCTCATTGTTACGATACTTGATGGTGATTCATGATTTAACTTGCATGATTAGCGGTGTTAAGTTAGAACTAAGTTGTTTTTCATTCATAGTTCTTAACTTAGTATTCGGGTATTGTTCACCTTAGATAAAAACATTCATTCGAGTTGATAATGTTTTCAAGACCTCCCTGACCTAGCAAATTTCGGGCACGCGAAACGTTTCTTTTTCCTTATATAGAAAACCCACATCGTTGCTAATTATCCATAGGGTGCATGACCTTTCCACAAAAGCAGCAAAAGATTCGTCACTCCAGATCCCTAATAAATGCAACAAAACGTCATTTCTTTTTGTTCCGAAGTACTGCATTCAATCGACAGCATGAACGTATTGCTTTATGTTTTTATTGTGGTCGACACAATTACTTATCCTGACGCCAAAATCAAAAGGCTCCATCTCTTCAAAATTCCAAACAACCTTAACTAAATTTCACTGTGCCATCACATTACCCTTCCGACTACGAGACAAAAGCGTTACAAGAAAGATATCCACGTTTTTATTTACGAGTAAAGTAACAACAATAGTTGCAAATTCCCGCCACGATGGCAAGCATCGCAACTTAAAAAGTATCTCCATCCTCTTCAGCGTTTTAAATAGGTTGCACTTGTATTTCATAGTCAATTACAACTCCCTGATCAAACAATGCATTATGACAACATCTTATAGGTTACCTCAATGTTTCCTTATTTAAAGGATCCTCCTGTGTGTTTATGGCGCAGTATGGGACACGTATTACTTCCCCCTTTCTTTCCAGAAGGGACACAGACAGAAGATGAATGCCGTCCCTTATAATTTAAATGTTGCAGTATTCTGCTAATAAGAAATCTTTGGACAATAGGAAGCTTTCAGTCAAGACTCTTTTTTCTGTCCTACAGTAGACTCGACATGGACCTTTATTTTAGTCTGTTATTAGAAATCGTGTATTCTAAGCAGCCTTGACGGCTACTCCTTTCCAACACACACGTGCGTTGGTCTCATCTTGTTGTATGTCATGACAATTGTTAGGCCTATGTTCCGGCCGTCATTCTATTGTTACTTCATTCGGATTACAAGAGCAGGACTTCTTCATATACTCTGGACTGGTGGCTTTGGCTCCTTATCCTCTAGACGGCCTATTCACTCAGCCAATTCGGCCCCCGTTAGTCCCCTTTAGCATACAAATGAAAATTGCAGCACACACAAATCGTCAGTTGCAACAATTTATAATTCCCATTAGAGTTTTACTCAGCATACATGCTAAGCTAAAAGAGCCTGGGACTTTTTTCCTCTTCCCGCACAAATCGTGATCTAAAAGTCCTTTTTAAGAAATAGCCCCAGGTCGTAGACTTGTGCGGGTCATAGAGTCAAAGCAACAAATTATAACGAACGAATTCTCAATATTTGTACCAGAATAGGCAGTCTAGAGTTATATCGACTAGTGCTTTTATGTAGTTATGGGCAAGTGTTTCATGGTAGCCTTAATGGAAATAACCATGACTTATATGCAAATTGCAAATCGCGAAATGGAAAGTCATACATTATACCTTGCTGGTATCTTTGTCAATTGTTTCCTTACGAGAAGTTTTCTACCTCCCCAAAAGCCGAAAGGTTGCCATCACATATCATATTATGCGTCTCACCCATTTTCTCTGATGCGGCCCAACCACGCTATCTCTTTCTTCAATGAATGACAAAACTTTCAGGCTTACAACAGAAGTTTGATTACTAAGGTACTGTACATACTAAAAAAGTAGTTTAAATTTACTATACCCAAGTTTTGCTATGAAATTATCACATATGTTATTTCTTCACACATTACACAAAGGGGATCTCACGAAGTGTTGTGACATTGTGGCGGAAAAAAAACTTAGTAGTACCACCTCAAGGTAAATCCCGTGTTCTTCAATCAGGGGGTTTGCAAATCCTTGTTACAATCCTGCTTAAGAGTTGGGCTGATGACTTTGCACTTGGTAGATACCCTGAAAGTAAAAAGGTGTCCGAAGCTAGACGTTGTGTAAATGCCATACTGGAAGACTTCCAGTGTCATGTCATGAGTTGAATCAGGTCAACATACACCGACAAGTTGTTGTTCTTCTCAGCACTGCGTATGCTTTACATATACCCATCCACTCACTCAACGGTTGCATCTCGCCTCAACATGTCATGTACACAGGATGTGAACCGACTGTGTCGCTGACTAATTCAAGCTAATTTAATCCAGGGAGTAGCTTCTTCTTTTTAACAGGTATGTATCATAGTTTTATTAGGACAAGTGATTCATGCAAATTTAATGTAATACCTTAGTCACTACTTGACAAGTCACTCAGCAGTAATGTGGTTTTTGTAAGTAGGTGATCTTCTTGACCTAGGCTTATACCCTACCACTAGATCATCCTGTTGAATGAACTATAGGATAACAGTCACGATCATAGCAACATTTTTAATCTAGATGATCTACAGAATTTCCCCTGCCCTAAGCTGTTTCGTTGATAAAATCGAGGATTTTTCTGATGATCATTAGGGAGGATACGGCTTATGCCCTCTCCCAAGTTTTGGAGGTTGATTTTTACATGGAGAAGTGCAAACTTTAAGTCCGATGAAGTTCAAACTTGGTAGGTAGGCACCAAAACCATAAAAACTCGTGCATGCATACTTGTTGACGTCATAGGACATAGGTCAGAGGTCAAATCTGCTAAAAATTGTTTTTTGCCATCATTTGCCTATCAGTAATAGAAAAAGTGATACACCACATAATATGCCAAAACTAATAAGACCATTTTTAAAATAGTACTTTTTGGTTGCTAAGGTTGGGGTTAAAGGTCAAACTGTGAGTCAAAGTTCACATTTGCCTAAAATTTGTGAAAAAGTGTGTAAGCGAACTCCTCCCAAACTGTTGTCCAATGAAGTTCAAACTTGGTGAGAAGGTACCTGACCATAAAAACCCATGCATGCGTAATTGATTACATCATAGGTCAAAAGTCAATTTGCTAAACATTGGTGTTTAGCCATTATTTGCCTACCAGCATCTTAGGAAGAGTAATAAAACCACATGATATGCTAGAACTGATTAGATAATCTTTTAAATAATGCTTTTTGTTTGCCAAGGGTGAGAAAAAGGGTCAAAATGTAGGTCAAAGGTCGCATTTGCCTAAATGTTTCCAGGCATAATCGTTGACGTCATATGTCGAAGATCAAGAGGTCAAAGTTCAAATGCGCTAAAATTGCTTTTACCCATTATTTGCCTAGCAGTATGTTACAGTATAAAACAGTATGACTACTACAAAACAGTATGGATTTTTAACCCAAAGAGGATTTTTGGGGGGATGAAATTTGCAACACCATGGATTGCCCTCTTATTCATAATGTAAAGAATAGAAAATGTAGGAAAAAGTATGCTTTCACTCGTACTTTTAAAAAGGGCAAAAGGCTAGGTGATTTAGGGAGAACACTTTTGGTAATCGGAATAAACTTGAAAACAGAAAACATGAAAGTTTTTTGACAAAATTGAATATGAGCACTCCCCAAGTCCATAAGTAGACTATATTAATTAAGACTCTTACCTCTCACACATTTCCCATTTAGAACAACCCATCCTTCGCAGCACTTGAGATGTTCTTCATCTCTAGAGAGGAAGAAAAGAATAAGAAGGTTGAATTTAAATGCACAACTTCTGAATTATTGTTAGAGACTTGGAGACTTACAGAATATGACTCCGGTTTTAGTAGATGATTCCAGTGTCCAGCATCGCCATCTCTGCATTCAGCGGTCTCGATCGTCTGCTTGTGAAAGATCAAACGGGGGAACATCAGTCTGTTTATTTCAAGTATGAGTTTTGATAATCTCGTTTCGTCATTATTTAGCCCGTCTGTCCGGGGAGTGGGCCCGAGTGGGGTGATAAAGGTTCATTGTGGGTAGTACATAACCTACTACTTTGTCAAGCCATTTCCCTTCACTGACACACCCATTAAGTGTAACACTTTTATTTTTACTACCGGCTCCTCACTTTATGACCAACTTTGGGACTGAGTATCACGACAAGCTTTTTAAGCACCAAAGTACTCTGTTAAGCTTTATGCTACTACAACAAGACAGCGATCCGTAAAAGGAACTTTTTTGGTTATCTCAATGTTCCAAAGATTAAATGTCGATGCAATAAATAACAGGATTAAGACCATGTATAGCAATTAGCCAGAGTTTGTCATTCTACGTTTTTCCTCTCTCGATTCCATTCTTTCACCAATTAACGTGCAGCATTTTAGCACTTTTAGTCCTCAAGATACCGGCTGTGACGTCCAATTGGATTATAGACCAACATTCCCGCATATCATCCAATTACACTGGCAAAACATTGCCATTTTACCCTCTTGTTCTCATTTGCCTAACGCCACAGCTTTATCATGTTCTTTCCCTTAGATACCTGTTCGAGCAAGTCATGGTTCTGTAAATTACTGTTCCTAATAGCAGTGGCAGGAGGACAACTTTCGCTTACTCAGCTAATAGCCACCTCCATAAAAAATGACAAGTTAAATATAATTGTCATGTAGTATCCGTAAAATCTGTTATATTTGCAAAAATATTTCGTTAGTCGAAATGAATTGAGACAAATAATGCAGCTCATCCTCCCAGTCCTAAATATATCAATAGGATATCGTCCGTTTCAGTTATTAATCCCTATTCTTAAGCTACACGAGCGTGTTTTATAACACTTTTTCATGTTCAAAAAATTCTTTAAAGTATTAAATCCTTTGAAGTGTTCAGTTCAGTGGCGTACCCAGGGCTGCAACGTCTCTGGCATAATTGTTTGTGCATAGTTATTTCTGGGTTGAGGCCTGGAGGGATTACTCCGAAGGCTGTTATAGAGCCTTGGGCACAAGCATGAAAGGGGTGTAAGTGACGCATGCACAGAAACATTACGAGTTGTAGGTACGAAGCGAATTGTAAGTTACTAATTCGAATGGCTTTAGCTGCTCTGCGGATGTTTTACAAATCTTGACATCAGTGGGTCTCATTACTAAGGAAAAGTTGATCAATAGTCAACTGTTGTCAAGTTAGGTTTTTCTCAAATGCGCAAGCTCATTGGTCCCGTGGGTAGGAAACTGCAAATTAGAAGTAGAACTGTATGGGGTTGTCAACCAAGAGATCGTTGACAGTCTAGGTAGTAAATATTACAGTCAATAGGGTTATTCATTGTTACAATTAGCTAATGCAATGTCATCTTTGACTATTGTTGACACAGATCCTGCCCTGTGGGGTACAACGGAACTTGACTGTCTTGAAAGTGTGACTTGCATGTATACATCATATCTGTTACCTATCTAGTAAATGAACTAGGAGATATTTAATTAAGGCAAGATTATATTCCAGTTTAATCACTTACAGTTTGGCAATTCACAATGAATCACCCGCTGATATCGATGATTTACACTGACGTCACTGCGTTTCGCGTCACTGTTTGTCGCACAGTTTGACCGTCAGCTAGGCTGCTGTGTGCGCCAACCGTTGAACACCCTTTGTCCATGGACATTGGTATTAATTAATTATACAGGATACTATAGTCTATGTGAATGATCCTAGTAACGCGCTACCAGTCACTTCATTGGCATAAGCTGTAACAATATCATGGCAATCAAAAGAGCGCAGACGTAACGCGAACAAGAGCAATCGATGTTTCTGGAGCGCAGATTTCCTTACATAGGTTTTTGTCAGGGCTGTAGTCAAGTCCACCAAGCTCGAGTCCACGTCCGAGTCCAAGTCCGTAAGTTCAAGTTTGAGTCCAAGTCCGAGGGGTCCGAGTCCAGGTCCAAGTCCGAGTCCAATGTTCTAGAGTCCAAGTCCGAGTCCAAGTCCAAGATTATAAAACAAGTTAAGTAACAGTAGCGAAGCGTCCATACAGTCATCGGGCCCGCCCCTGACTGACTCAAATTACCTGTCGGCGCCCTTTTTAGTTTTTTTTTACCGTATTGAGACACGGGGTATCTACCTACCACAAAGCACCCCTACAGGCCATTCTCGCCCCCACTGACCGAATTTCCTTGCTCTGCCACAACATGTTAAGTACAGGAGTTAATAGGGTAGCCTGTAGGTAAAGGGTAAAGTAGGCTAGATGAAAATTCAGTATAACTATAAAGGTAGGCGTACACTGTTATGCAGCATAAGCATGCACAATAAAGACCCCTGCAATATAGTTATATAATGTGACATAACTTCTGTGGCCACTTAGCCCATGCATCCCTCCCATATGAATCTAAGTGGACAATTGGGTACAGCAGCCAAAATACAAACTATATGAGAGTGGAAAATTCACTTCTGGTTTGGATTTCCATTTCCAGTTTGGCCAGGAGTAAATATATAGCCTACTCCACAGTGCTAGTGATAAATGGGATTGAATTATACATGTACACCCAAGTACCATAAACACCGAAGCTTATGATACTCTTTACAGGTCTAACCCAGGCAACACAATGTAAACTGTAGCCTGTTCAAGAGGAGCTTACTGTAGTAGGCCCTGCTATTGGATTCAACCATGTATTTGCCAGTCTATCTTATCTAACGTGTTGTCCCCCCCCCCCAAAATCACGAAAAATGTCAATCGTTACCAGCAACCTCACCCCTCCCACCTCACTTCCACACACAGACACACATACACATAAAAGAGTCAGCATTAATCCCTTTTGTTGAGCCTACCAAAGCATTATCACAGTGGTGTATGCACATGCGTGCAATTGCTTCCTAATGAGCTTTCCTACTGTATCACAGACCAAATTAAATTGGCTGTGAAGATGATGATAAGGAACTGAGGAAACTTCCTAAAAGTAAGATCTTTTCATGGTACAGGTATCAGGTTCCTCTTACTCTCATACCTACAGTACAGTAGACCTATATACTGCAGGCTACATCAAAGAAAATTAGTACATGATGCGTGCTGTTGCTTTTGGGAGAATTATAAAGTAAAAAATAATACGATGGAAAAAAAGGCTGGACTTGAAGGACTCGACTTCGAGTCCAAGCCAAAGTCCGAGTCCAGACAGCCCCAGTTCAATTCAAAGTCCAAGTCTAGACAGCTCGAGTCCAAGTCTAAGTCCGAGTCCCAAAAAACGGACTTAAGTCCGTACTCGACCTCGAGTCCGGACTCGAGTCCTCCAGCCCTGGTTTTTGTGGATAAAGGTTTCACTCTAACGTTTTTTTTTTGACGAACTGGACAATTTTGCCACAAGTTTAGCCACCTTGAATTATTTTCAGTAGTACTCTTAAAGAAGGGTGAGAAGTTTAGGACACAGACTGGATTACTTGGCAGTTACATTAATCCCTACCCCTTCCTTCCCACTCACTAAGGCTTCCCCGGTACGGTAGTTTAAGATTTCTACTTCTTTACTCCATACAGTTTCAAGTTTTGCTGCATTCCTTGGTTTCTACATTTTTAATAAATATCGGAAAATGTCTTTAAAATCTCTGAAAGACGCTACATGCATAGCGAAACTTAAATCTTTTGAAGTGATATCGTTCTACCTAACATTTTCACCTAAAACGGTAAGAGACTCATGGAAGGGTGTAGATCGTGTTAAGCTTTGTTTTCTAATTCATATTGTAGTATGTTAAACTTTCAGATATCAAAGAAAGTTCAAAATAAGTTCTGTGAAAAGAACAAATTTGCCACTAGTAAAAGCTTGTGATGGCAAAAAGGTATGAAGAACGACTCGAACCAAGGTTACAAGAATGTCAGTCGGACAGTTTGACCAGTAAAGTATTAGGGAACTCATGAAACTTTCGTTCAGTCTGTTGTTGATTCAAGAAGCCATTTTGTTTCCACTAGCATCCAGTCAATCAACATCTACTAAACTTGAATTTACGCCCTCCTCGAATAGCAACTGCCTGGCTGCCCGGGTTAAATGTAGACACTCACTTAAGTGAGCAGTTCATGGTATTAATCTTCAAACGCAACCAAGTAGTTGCTTGGTGTCACTGCGGTAATATGCCCTATGTGTGATGGCGCAATTTAACCAGTTATCGGTCCTCACAATACAACGATACTTTCCCCACGCACAACGTTGTTTCACCTCTCGTTACACAACAAATTTACAAGCGGCCAATTGAAACCGAAAGAGTTTTTTAACTCTTCTCGATTTCGAAAATGGACCTCTCCCGACTTTAAATACCTATAAATTTACGAAGTAAGGATGCACTATTAAGTCTGTTCTTTAACATCAAAGTAACCAAATGTCATCGGTTAAGAGTTGACAAAATGCCAGCCGTGGTGCTAAAAAAGTGACAGACATATTTCATCCTTGCACAATAGCAAAGGCTCATTTCAGTACCTGAGCTTAAAAAGTTGTAGTCCTTTAAGAGGGCGACTGTAATGTGCAAATCCACAAAACTTATTTTAACACTGTCATTATAGGTAAAACCGGTATCGCTAATTCTTCATGATCTTAATTCTGTTGCAGTCAGAACAGCAATATGGTCACTACTTTTTCTACATGTGTAAATAGAACAACAACTTGTCATTGATCTCCTGAAGACAATCAAAGAAGCATTCACAGTCTAAATATTGCGTTCCTCTTGTCTGTACGCTTTCTCCAACAAATACTTGTACTTAAACAATTGCATCACAATTCTTAAATAGGATCGAGATCTTCGACAGTTTGGTCAACATTCTGAGGCGTTTTCTCACAATAAAAAGGTACGTAACATCATGTGACAGGCTGTGCATTATTCCCTATTTGCACGTGCTCAGCGGTTGACCTATTTAGCTCACTACAGATAATGAGAATTCCACCAAAACATTTTATGGAATCGAAGTGGATGAATTAAAGAATTTCTGCAGTTCAGGAACTTTCATTTTATTTTCTTTTATTTTTATAAATTACATACACAATACATTTGACAAGGTAGCTAGAGACATTGGCATCCAGCTCATTGGCCTTAGTATGGATAGGAAGAGATATTTTGAAAGAGATTCTAATTAAAGTGGTCAGGGAAACATTGGTTATCTCTGGGTTTGGTAAGAAATAACCATTTTGTATCATGCATATACTCTATTAGCGGAATTATCCTAAGATGTAGGCTACATGCAGCTTTTAGCATAGGCTATCTAGCAAAGACGTTTCTACATGGGAATCGTTTCTTGTATCTATAAAATATAGTAAAATTATATGTGAGCTGACCATCAAGTGATTTCTACTAGACAAACACTGCTGAACTTGAACTCAAAGAGACAGAGACAGAGATGAAATTCGTAAAAATTGGTACAGAAAAAATACTTGAAAAAACGCTCCTTATTTCAAAGACAATGTAATAATTCTTTAGAAAACTGCCGAACAATGACTTCGCCAATCGTCTCATTGACCTGTCATAGAATGCAAGTGTACATAATATGATATGGTGTGTATAAGGTTAAAATCTAACATATGATAATCCCAATTTGCATGTCAGATGTCAAATTTCAACACAAATCAGTTTTGTACATAGTACCTTTGCAGTAATTATTCTTATAAACACTTCCCTTAACAATGAATTTGCATTGAATGGAGACAGTAGCGTTTAGAGAAGCATGGTTTATGGAGCCAAGTTAGCGACAAATGCAAATTCTAAACGGATATTACAATTTCCGATTAAAACTTATCAACCGCATGACTTACATCGTGTACTTTAAGCATGTGTAAAGGCAGACTGCTTTACTTCCATGGGATGCAGTGTTTAATCTGCATTTGCGATTTGCATTATTCAAGTGTGAAAGATACTATCAATGGCCATATATATGGATGCATAAACCAGTAACATAAGCTTGTGAAAATGCGTAGTCTGAAGTCAGAAATCAGAAATCAAATCATAAGGAAGCACATGTATTTCGTCTTATTATTAACTTAATTTAAGAAAACATTTACACTGTAAAAAAATGATTAACACTTTTTGGTAACAGATAATAGACGCGTCTTGGCGTTTATGTAACCGAAAAAAACAATAAAAAACATAAGCAAATTAAATGTCTAAAACGCCAACTTTAACACATTGACGCCACTTTAACGCCATCTTGTAAACACGTTTATGCGTTTATTTTATGATTACTGTAAACATCAAGTTGTTTTTATTAAAGAAAAATTAACACACACACACATATATATATATATATATATATAAATCATGTAAACGTGTTTGCGGAATGCACTTTAATTGACGTCATTATCTTTATCATGTGTTTATATTCGTTCAGTCATTTACTGCGCTTATCCATTTTGTTGTTCGTTTTCTAATTCTTAAACTCCATAATGTGTTAAAAAATTAAGACGTCTCTTTTTACAGTGTAGTAGAATGAAAAAAATGACTTCGTTTTGCCTTTCAAGTAACTGGATTATATTACATGAGTTATTTAGACACTGAAGAATGTTAAAGGTATGTGTAGATGTGACCAAAACATTTTTGCCATGCAAAGGTAATAAAACAAACTGCCTTGATGAAAAATCTGTTAGAAAAATTTTTTAACACGTAAACTTATGGTGTGGATTGTTGCAAATTGTCTGTATTTCATTTCTTAATCCTTGATTATCATTAAATACCTGTTAATTACTTACCACCTACTCTCTAGTTTGCTGTTTAATGTGGACATTTTCAATTGAATAGCTACTTCCAATATAAACCACCCAGAGCATAGCCTACCAACTTTCAACTGTTCTTGGAATAAAGGTTAAACAAGGGTTAACATAACATAAACCTCACGATTACCCCTTTCTATGACACAAATTTTCACATATGAAGCTCATGTTTATTCATAACGTAGGTGCAAAAACAGTATAATTGTCTCGTAAAATGGTCAATATTTGATGAATTTTGATGAAAATAATGGTTGTTTTTAACGTTGTTAATACTTTTTACATCAAACAGACAGATACGACATTTTAACCAAAGGTAGGCTTTCTGTAAAGAAAGGAAAAGCTAAGACTTTCGACCTTCCACTTGCGAACAAAAATATATGTTTACCTGGTACAAATTCGTAAATGTACGAACAAAGGCTACTGTTGTGTAAGCCAGTCGATTGCTTATATCCCTCTCCATGAGCGGCGATCACGGAGGGGGGACAGGCGGGACATGTCCCCCTCAATAATTTTAGTGGGGGACAACGTATCAAATGTCTCCCCAATATGTAGAGGTATGCAGAAAAAATAAATGTTGTTACACACATTTCCGATTTGAATAATTGTGATATTAGCCTGTTAATGGCAGCTGGGGAGAGCTTTTGATCAGAAATATGTGATCTGTGCCCTCTAGAATGAACCAAATCGCTTTGCTTCCAGGGGCCCTGCCCCTGGACCCCAACAGAGAACCTGTGGTGGTCCCCTGTAGTACCCTGGCTGGAGGCGCCAAGTGTTCAACCAAGCAGATGCCCCCCAATAATTTTAACAGATCGCCGCCCCTGTCCCTCCCGATCCTCTTCCTTGTCTATTTTTGATACTGGACAACCTATGTGCGAGCTTGTATTGTCCACGTCTCGGTTGCCATATTACTCTTAAGACACCCTATGCGCTGCGGTGCATTGGCGCTTTATGAAAATATTACATGTTCCCCAGTAAAATATGCAGATACATACATCAGCTTGCCCTTTCACAGGACGTATATAATACCTAGCATGTTTCATCATCTAGTCCTGTGGGATGTGAGAAATCAATTAAGCCTGCTTGTCTACTCTGATAAGTTCATCCCTTAATCGATTCAGTGCTCGGGTGAGAAATGATTTCAGTGAAAATTGTATTCTTTACCTTGCAATAGAATTGTAAGTGCTTAAGTCACAATTTTGACCTGATTTTTTAAGTAGTGTAACCTTTAATCTCTTTTATCTCCGTCCTTTGACATAAGGTCTTGTCAAATTTAACCAAATCTGATCTGCCCGGGCACCCACCCGGAATCTGATCACTTATTTGACTAAATTTGATTCAGATATGATCAGAATTCGTTTATTTTTGAAGCTAGATGTAGTCAAATGTTTGACCAGATTCCTGTTCGGTACCCGTCTGATCAGATTTTTTAGAGTGTGGTCAAGATGTATTGACCGCGTTGATAAGCTGTTTATTAAACCCCAATATTCCACCTCCTAAAATTGGGGTATATTATTTTACCAACCCCATAGCCGCTGCAAATGCGT
Organism: Holothuria leucospilota; assembly: GCA_029531755.1. NCBI lineage: Eukaryota > Metazoa > Echinodermata > Holothuroidea > Aspidochirotida > Holothuriidae > Holothuria > Holothuria leucospilota. Next base: position 34,261,512 of record CM055969.1, on the reverse strand, counting down.
TAACTCTGAACTGCATTGCTGTGGAAGATGTGTGTGTCGATCAATGTGTCTTCGAGCTAATTGCTTAACCTGAACTGTTCACATGAGGGCAAAACTAGGACAGTAACAGCTGGCCATTTTTACGAAGACCAAATCGTCATGTCCTTTTATGTGCTCGTGCACAACATTATTGATATAAGCCTCAACGAATCAGAAATATTAAAGAGTTCAATATCAGAATAAATCAGAATGAAATATACTTATATCAATTTTTTCAAGTCGGAAGTGCAATTAATCTGTCACTTAAGTTAAACTGCACACTTTTAAAACATTTTCTTAAAGGTTCCTTTGCTGCTATCATTGGATATACATGATTCACAGCATAATTGATTGTGACTTGTGTGATCGCATAACTTCAAAACAGTAAAATTAAAGACAAGCATACTTGTTGCTAATATTTCCCGTCAAAGGGGGTATCATAACACAATAAACTTTCCAGAAGAAATTGAAATTTTAATGTAATCATTAACAAAATGTGTAACACCTTATATAGGCTACGCCTACTTCTGCAAGACAAAGAAATCCATAAAAAAATCCATGACTTACCCCAATAAATTTGGTGTAACCTGTGGGTATTCACACCCTCTCTCCCTTTGAGGGAGAGAAGCTGCATCGGAGTTAGGAACACTTTCTCCTGGAATACACATTGACAAATAAAGAATTATAGAGATTGAATTCCCTACCACTCGGTTCAGCAACAAAGCAGACATATCAGCTTTCGTTAAATATTTTGGACAAGAGGCAAAGGGTTACTTTACACATGGCGGTAATAATGTCGAACCATCACACTGAATAACAGATAAATGAATGTTCATATTTCGACGAGTAACCTTCTTAATCTCCGATAGCATTCGTGTCTTCGATGTTATTCCAATTTCGATGAATACTTTTTATTCAATGCATATTCTGGCTTTTAAGTGACCTTCTTCCTCTCGGACTGTGCTTATTCCGTTCAATTCATGCTCTCTAACTCGTTTGAACAGCGTCTCTCCCACAACAACAACCACCGAGGAACTCAGGTTGGAGAATCAGATCGACCACATGTAGGCTACTGCTAGAGAGAATAAACTCAGGCTGACAGGAAAACGTCGATATACGACGGCAAGCCGTCACCATGCAAGCCGAAAGGCAAGAATGTTTTTTAGTAATTGCACAGCAACTAGGTTACTGTCAGCACTGTGCCTGAGGGTTTCCCACATTTGCCCTCCGTCACCTTTTTTGCTATATTGTCTGCTATTTGGCTAGGATGTCTCTTTCAGCAAGGGGCTACCTTGCGCGGCAACCGGTGGGAATATGCCGTACCTTGTCTAAGCTCCATTACAAGACATCCATGACATATATCCAAAATGTCCGGCAGAGTTGTTACCTCGTAATTACAAATTTCCGATCTTGCCAAACGTTAAGTTCAACACTAAATGAAATTAGACAGGCTCGCAGGGGGACGGTTAATTGAAAACATTTGGAGTGATCAATGCTTGTTAATTTAAATGAAAATCTTTCTTTTATTCATTGTAGCCTACATGATGTAGAGCGTAGAAAAAGTGGTACATGACAAATATTTCTATAGTGTGCTTCCAAACATAGGCCGTGTCGTTCAAACTTGAGCAGCCGCCGAGGGTCCCGCTGTAAGTTTGTTCTTCAGGGAGAAGCTTCTCGATGTCTTTGCTAAGGTCATGGGGGTTAGCTACTTTAAAGTTACGAATAAAGACAAATTGACAGACTACGAATGATTAGGTCCGTAACCAAGGGGTTTGAGGGGGGCAACTTCCCTCCGATATTTTCAGTCACAATGTTTTATTACAAAAACAGAACCAAATGAAATACAACTCTAAGAAGAAAGATAGACAACACTGCACCATTTGGCACCTCCAACCCTAAAATTAAAAAAGCAAATGTTCTTAAAGGGAAGGGGGTACCCCTAGGAAAGTGATCCTCCTGCATTGATGTGCCCCACCCCCAAGGGCGGCGATTTGTTCTCAATATTGGAGGACATGAACCCATTTTCAAATAATTTACTGTATGAAAAATCAAAGTCAATGGGCGATTTCTCAAATATTGGGGGGACATGGGTCCCTTTCCCCCGGGATCGCCGCCCATGCCCACCCGTCCTCACTGGTAACTCTTCATATGGGCCTACATGTGTTCGTTTGAGGATCAACACGAGTGAATCAGTTAAACATAGGCCTATATGTGCTCGCATAACTCTATACGAGATCATTACTTCAACGACTAAGTATTAATTACTTCGCTCTAGTGGGAAAGTCCCCACAGGATGTTCCTCGAAAACGTAGAGGATTTGGCTTTACACTTGATTCTTTGCCACATAGATGCCATCTATCTGTAATAATACTCATTCACAGAGTAAGTCTACACTGGGTATAGGCGTACCAGGGCCGTAGGTCCCTATGGGCAGTTCATGAAAGCTTCTAGTGCCGTACCTAGGATAGTTGGCAGCCAAGTGTATCCTTTCTTCGTTGCCCACTGCCGTCCTGAGGGAGGGGTCTAAGGAGAGGGGTCAAGCGGAGGACATGATATTTGTGTAAGGTCGCTTAGGTGCAGATTGGTACTGTCTAAGGCAAAGCATCGAACTGATCATATTTAGTGTCTTTTCCAATTTGGGGGGAGGGGGGTATTTGGAAAGTGTCTAAGGTGACGGTGGCACATCTAGTCTTTGAGAATTTTTTATGTACATAAAATGGCTAAGGTGCAAAATGGTGTTAGCATATCTTTGGAAAAGCTTTGAACTGGTTACATGTAAGAAATTTACATTTTTGTGCCTTTTACTTTTTCCCTTTTTGACTGGGTGTAAGGGATAGGGTGCTGTAAAAGATCTTTCATTTTTGAGAATTTTTGGCTTGGTTAGGATGCTTACATTGGCAAAGCTTTGAATTGATTATTCATTTAAGAATTTCCCATTATTTATTGTTTTTTTGGCCGTGGTATGGCACAGTTCCATGCTACAGCTAGTCAGTGACGACCTTTCCTCTCTGAGTGCGCTACTTGGAAGGCCACGATCGATTGGTGCGTTAGGTAGCCTGTCGAATTCTTGAAACGGCACTTTTAGACATCTAAAGCAGCATCATAACATTTTTTGTATACTTCATGCTTTAGAAACAAAGACTTCAAGAAGAAAAGTTAAACTCGAAAAGCTTTTTCAGTAAGTCTCACTTTGTAGGAGAAAAAAGGACTAAACGGTGCTTTACATGTGCATTGATGGTAGAATGTAAGTTAAAATAGTTATAGGCGATTAATAAGCATGCTTTGACAACGGGTTAAAAACATTCATAAAGATCTGTAACGTGTAGGCTTCAATTGTGTTCTGTGCATCATGAATGAGAAAGGAGGTTCGTTCGTCAGTGTGCCCGTTACTCGCCTGAGAACCCGTCTGGGGCGGGGGTCTGAGACTTCCCAGGGAAAAATTTGGAAAAAATGCACCTTTGTACAATCATGCGATTTTCCAGGTCCTGAAGGCCTTACAGACATAATCAGTATAATGGAGTTTTCAGCAGTTCGGTATTCTTTTTCAAGTAGGCCGTCTTTCATTTAGGATTTAGAAATCCCAGGGGGGCAGTTTCCCCCTGCCCCCCGCAGGCTACAGCCCTACGTACGAGCCGCGGGCGGCCCCGGAATACGGGCAGAACCTTTTCCTCCGGCAGATTTTTGGAAAAATCTGACAATTTTCCCGACCCCCCCCCCCCGGTAAAAAAGTTGCCCATACACCTATGATGCAAAAGAGATGGAAAGTTAGGGCCATGAACCTGTTTCCATTGTTTATGATCAACGTAATTGCACTGTAAAGAGGAACTAGCCAAATCAATGGTGATAAGTCGTATGAGACATCTCACCTTTTATTATTTTAGGCAAAGTTATCGTTTACTATTATATTTTAACCTTGGGTTCACTACACTGACTTTTTCCTCAAATGCAATATGGCGTTAGTCGGACACTCCTTAAGTTTTATCATTTCAAGGATCAGGAAGCCAAATGGCTCATCGAGGACCCTATGCCAGTTTGATCGTGAATGAAAATCGGCGAGATTCGCCATCTCTTTTCGACTAGTGCTCAGAGGGTAAAGAGGCAGGGGTGTACTAGTCGCTCCCACTGGTACTCCCGGAACCTTCATTTAAGGTCCCCATCCGACGGATGAGTGTATCCCCAGTCTTTAGCCACTTTCTCCAAAGCCTGTGAGGGTTGGAGGATCCTTGTTCTGCACCACTGTTCGAACAGCTGAACTGAGCAAAGCGGACAACTTCCTAAAACGGAGAATTACCTGAGACGAACAACACGATATCCAATTTTAGTTCACCAACCTAAACCCCTTCAGCATCACTGCAAACAGCTTTGCCGAAAAAGCAAAATTTAGTCCCCAGAAAATTTCCAAGTGGACCAATCCGGGATTTGATCCGGGGACCTCTAGAACACTCAAACCAACAAGCCAAGTCCATCTATATTTGTTTAGTTATTACAGTTAATTTGTGACCGGTTGCCCATAGCCGCACTTTACAAATGTCCCGTCAGTGACATATAGGTGCCAAAGCAGGCTCAAGGTGCACGTTCAATGATGTATGAGGCTGCCCAATGGAGTCAAGGTCAAGGTGACTCGAAGTAATTTGTGTGAGTGCAAATTCCTATACGGGAGTTTCATTTAAAATCCGTGACCAGCTTTACTGTTATTCTTTAATTTAAAACACTCATGTTTTATTTAGGTCTACTTTTTCAACTTGAGAAAGCTGTACTTATGTAATACATGGCTGAGAATCTGCTGTGCTTGGATTGTATTTTTGCAAAGCTCATATGTGTGTTCTGCCTTCCGAAAACAGCACAGCGGAAAAGGGTACAATTTTACATGTCGTGTGCACGCTGGAGCGTACATACAACCTTTTTCAAGGGATGTGTTGTTTTAAGACCTGCTAACTTATATAGACCGACTACAACTTAGTGAGAAGTACAAACGTGGATGTGAGCCCGTAGCCAAGGGGGTAGGGGACTAACTCTCTAGAAACATTTTCGCTCCGAGAATATAAAAAATAACTATTGCCCTAATGTATTTTAGTATATCACGCCCCCTAAAATAGATTTCGCCCGCCCCATCTCGTCCCTTCAGTATCTCATCTGGCTACGGGCCTGCATCTGCACTGTGTTCAAGTACCAAGGGTGAACTCTGAGGGGTAAAAAATTTCTGAACAATTTCCAGACCAGGGGCTCTCCTGAGGGCAAGGGTGGGATCCATGGACAACTCCCCCGTGAAGGGCCAGGACCAAAGCTTCCGCAAGCTCTGGGATATTACCTATATTGTGGACATGAGAGCATGTAATTATTTTCAAGTGGCATTTAATCCCACTAAACAGAAAAGAGTAATGAAACTATTTATGGCCTACATAGTCATTTCTAGAATCCCTTAATTGATTCCTTGCCAAAAGTAAGGGAGATCTATGCAATCATGGGGGAGTGGGTATGTTTGCGCGTATGTTTGCGCGTGTGTATGGGTGGGTGCGTGTGTGCATGTGTTTGTGATGCTTTTTCTTGTAAACACGACATCTCAAGATAGCAATGATGGGTACTTTTTCATACTTAGTATACAGATTTGTCATATTAAGAGAGAGAGGTTGCTATTGCTCATGGTGAAGGCCAAGGTTCATTTGAGGTCACAAGATGTCAAAAAATGGAAGCCTTGTAAACCAGATATTTCGAGACAGGAGAGATGGATACTTTTAATACTTAGTGTGTAACATTTAATAAGAAAAAGAATAAAGACCAGTAATGTTTTTGATGGAGGTCAAAGTTCGTCTGGGGTCACCAGAGGTGGCACTACTAAAGCTTCTTGCACTGTCTGTAAACACGATAGTTCAAAAAGAATAACATTGAGGGATTTCATCCTTATCATGTGGATACCATATATTGAGTACAAGAACCCTATTGTTTTTGTGATATCCAGAGGCAATATAAGGTCACCAGAGGTCTAACAGTGAAAATCTCGTAAAATAGGTATCTAATGAGCTTTAATCCTCACAATAAGCATTTGGATCTTCCATATTAAGCTCAAGAAGTCTCTTGTGTTCGGAGTTCAATAGTCATTTGAGGTCACCGGTAATGAAATTATGAAAAACTCATAAACACGATATTTCAAGAAAAGTAACTTTCAGGAATTTAATACTTAGCAAACAGATGCATGACAATGTATTAAAGATCCTTATCCTTTTTGTTCATAGGGGTGAAAGTTCAGTTGATTCAGAAGTCAATTTGTAAAAAAAAAAAGCTCTAGCATGATATTTCGAGATGTGAAACTTTGAAAGATCTCTCACTTAGTATGTAGGCTCTCCACATTCTGTTCCAGGGAGTAGTTATGTTAGTAGGCCAAAGGTCTTGAGATGTCACCAGAGGTTAAGATGCAAAAAAGTGCATGTAGATGCTTCACATTAAAGGAAAGAATATTTAGTAACGTGATCAAAAAACATCCGACATCTTGATATCTTAATGTAATCGGGTTAAAAATTTGACATCTAGTTTAATAAGCACAATATGTTTTCATCTTGGCAGTGAGATATTGAGATAATGTCATCCTAATCTTTGTTACCTCAGTATTTTATCTTAAAATATTTAAATATCATGACAGTAAGATATTAGGATATTGAGATCCTGTTATTTAGTATTTCAATATTTTACGCTATAATATTGACTGAGATAAGACGATTACGGATGTCAATATTTCAGCATCTTTCAGAGAGAATATTAAGATATTGAGATCCTGAAATATAATATCTAAATGTTTACGCTAACATTTTGAGATAACAAGATCTCGATCGGATGTCAATATCTCAATAGTTTACTGAAAAAAGTCCAGGTAGTCGCATACTATCTCAACATCTTCATGACACCTTCAAAGCTTCTTACGTCTTGCAGATAGTTGTCGGATTATTTCTGAAACCCACGCCAAGACAAAATTCTAAAACATGACATCTCACACTATTGATAATATTAAGGAGCAATTTACAAGGTTCTGGTTCTGGTTGGATACTACAAGCAGTTCTCCGCAGACGGGATATACGGTTGTAGGTGTGTGACGGCTAGCGGACTAGCAAATTAGATTGGATTAATAGATTCAGATCTCCTCAAGGATGTCAAGTTCAGTTTGCGTAATTGATTTCTAAAAGTTTCAATAGATGGGGAATTCCTTACGGCTGAGGGCAAGCAATTCCACTCTGCCACTGTCCTAGGAATAAAAGAGAACCTGTAACAATCCTTTTTTACAGCGGGATGATGAAAGGAGATCGATGAAGACTTGCGAGTAGAAATTCCATTATTGTCGGGCTTAAGAATATAATCGTTTAGATCAATGGCAACTAAGTGATGGAGAGATTTGTACAGTAAACTCAACCTAGCACTGATCCTGCGTTCCTCCAAAGTAGGCCAGTTTAAGTTAGCAAGCATTGATGAAACACTACTTTTACGTCTTTGGTCTTTACAGACGAATCTGGCAGCTCTGCGTTGCACTGCTTCAAGCTTGTTAATATGCTCCTGATGGTAAGGATCCCAAATACTTGAGCAGTATTCCAACCTTGGTCTAACAAGGGATTTATATGCAGCTTCCTTAACTTTAGGGGAACAGCTGTACAAGTTACGACGTAACAAGCCAAGGACTCTGTTTGCTTTGGAAGATATTCCGTTAATGTGATCGGCCCAGCTTAATTTACTGTTAATATCCACTCCAAGATAAGTATGGTTGGGAACTGTCTGTAGGACACTATCGTTCATTTTGTACGAAGTTAATAGAGGTTTCTTCTTATGAGTAACACGCATAGCAAAGCACTTAGAGACATTAAATTTCATTTGCCATTTAGATTCCCATTGACATAGACTATTAATATCGTTTTGAAGCGAGATACTATCTTCCATTGAAGTAATTTCGCGATACAGGATACAATCGTCAGCTAAAAGACGAACTTGGGATGATAATCCATCAGGTAGGTCATTGAGGTATAAAATGAAAAGTAATGGGCCCAGCACTGTGCCCTGAGGGACTCCAGAGGTAACAGCTATAGATGAAGATGTAGCACCGTCAAGAACTACTTGTTGCGTCCTTTGAGTGAGAAAGTTCTTGATCCAAGTGTGAAGAGTGCCCGAAATACCAAAATGCCTTAATTTTAACAACAGTCTTTGGTGGGGTACTAGGTCAAAAGCTTTGCTGAAGTCCATAATTATAACGTCAGCCTGACCTTGTTTATCTAAAATTTTGGCAAGGTCATTTATAGTTAGGGCAAGTTGGGTTTCACAGGAGCGGCCCTTGCGGAAGCCGTGCTGCTCATCGTTAAGGATGTTATGCTTTTCCAGATGAGCCATAATACTAGTGAAGATAATATGTTCCAGAAGTTTGCACGGTATCGATGTTAACGAAACAGGTCTGTAATTCGCTGGGTCGGAGCGGTTACCCTTTTTAAAAATTGGAGAAACATTGGCCTGCTTCCAATCTTCCGGTAAGTCTCCTGTGTCGACGGACTTTTGAAAAATTTGTTGTAACAGTGGGGCAACATTCTTAGCACACTCTTTTAAAACCTTTGGGGTTAATCCATCCGGTCCTGGTGCTTTCTGAGGGTTTAAATCCTCCAGGAGCTTTAGGACACCTTGGGTAGAAACTTCAATTCTTGGTATGGTTTGAGTACAAGGACTGGCTATCTCAGGCATCCTGTCACAGTTTTCCACGGAAAATACTGACTGGAACTGGTTATTCAGGGTGTTAGCTTTATCAATGGCCGAGATAGCAATATTGTGTTCACAATTTAACGAGGAAACCCTATCAGCGCTCTGTCTCAAACTTTTGATGTATCTCCAAAAGGGTCTTGGGTTACTTGTTGCTAGATTCTCGCCAACATTATGCAGATAGGTGCTACGAGATTTCCTCAAAGAGCGGTCCAAGAGACGCCAAATGTTCTTATAGACCTCCCAGTCACTCAGGTATAGGAAGTTCCAATTTCGGCGAGCTAGGAGGCACTTTTGGTAAAAAAAAACCAATGCTGATCTCACCCTAAATAGTGTGAACATTAGTTCAAGCCTACATCCCCACCCCACCCATATGATGATTTTCCCCACAATTGCGCGGGATTTTTACCTATCGATTTTACAAGTTAGAAAAGTCCACTTTCCAAAATATTGAAGCCACACATTAGAGAACCTGCATACGGGCCTGGCTGGGGAGGTAAAAAAGTGAACACCTTGTAAATCTGACATATTAACATAGGAACCAAGGATACTTTTTATAAATGGCATGTGGTTGCGTTACATTCCGTAGATGAACTCAGTTGTTTTGGTACAGGTCAAACGTTCTCTGAGATCACTGGAAGTGAAGTGGTGAAAATCTTGCAAACTGCTTACAAACATGATATTTTAGAGGGGAGACATCAATGGCGCTCATACTTGGTATATGGATGCCCAGATATTCAGTATAAAACCCGTATGGGTTTTTTTTTTTTTTTTTTTTTTAAAGGTCATTTCGGGTAATCAGACATCAAATGGTGAAATCCTTGTAAATACGATACTCATGAAGGGTAGCCTTGATGGATCTTACAGTTTGCTTTCCTCCCACCTGTCCGGGTTTTCAACAGTGTTGTAGTCGAGGCGGTAGCCGGGGCCGAGGCCGCAGCCTCGAGGCCGAGGTTAGCCTACTGTTTATTCGGCCTATAATGCAAACACTATACGGCATAACCTTGTCAGTTTGTGTTTAGAAAAGTCCACTTTCCAAAATATTGAAGCCACACATTAGAGAACCTGCAAACGGGCCTGGCTGGCCTGTATGGTCAAAGGAATATGGTGACAGGATTTGCTCTGCGGGTGACGAAGTGGTTCTTAAAGAGGAGCGCCAAAGTGTTACGGGACTAAAACCGCCTGCCGGGCCACCCTTAACTGGGACTGTGGTAAGGAAATTTGGCTTTGCATACACTCGACATACCGACAGAGCAGGACATTGAGCCTAAAGTACAATTTGTCATTATAGATCCTCACCTACGATGTCTCAGGTAGCCGATATCAGAAAATATTGACATTTTCAAGCACTAGAATGCGGGAACTAGCATTATAGCACATCAATATTTACCTACGTCTTATATGAGTCACTGGTTTTGCCTATAACCTATGGGGGAAAATTGGGTCTTTTAAACAGGAGCGCAAATCTCTAAGGAGGGTTTTCGACGGAAAAGTTGAAACTGCGTGATGAACTTCGAAGGTGCATGGGGGCGCTAAGTGCTCTCCTTGAGGTGTTGGATCTAGGGGCCAGTGCAAGGCCCTAATGGGGTTCTCGGTGGCAACCCTGAAAGCCCTGGCATATTGACAAAGTTTTGCGCAGTTAGAAAAAAAAAACATAGTCTATGTTTAACATTTGAGACGGAATCAGGAAGCCTGGACAACTTCCTGAAACGGAAAACTTCGATCCGGGGACCCCTAGTATGCAAAGCAGTACCCTCAAACTACCAAGGCCAACTCCACCCACATGTCACTTTTTGCAATGTCACTTTTTTTACAAATGGCATTGGATCTGCACTGAACCAACCACAAAAATAGCAATTTGACCATTTTAGTTTATAATAACTTAACTCGGACAAAAGAGTGGCGAGATGAATGGTGGTATGGGTTTTGCAATACTTTCTTTCAACTTGTCACATGTGAAACTGCAGAAAGAAATAATGTGAGTAGCGTCCTCAAACATTAAACAAAAACATGTCAATGAATTTATTATAGTTTTACTCCATCTTACAATTATTATAAACATCCCGTGATTTCATTTCTCTTATTATGGTAATGAACTTGAGGTGAACATGATGGGTTCTTCCCTATATTTTGGTTTTAAAAGCACAGCCCTTGGCCCATCGGATTTGCGCCCATGATTTCAACTTCTTGTATAGTACGGGAAATCGCAAAACCTAAGACAATGAGATAGCCATCACGGTCATGCGTCTAATTGCCTTGGTAGCCAGTACACTCTAAAAACGTGTTTAGGAATTAAACACAATTTTTGCCCCACTTTGGAAACACGTTTAATTCCTAAACACACATGTTTAATTCCTAAACATTATGTGTTTAATTCCTAAACATTATGTGTTTAATACCTCAGCATTATGTGTTTAATTCCTAAACGTGTTTAGAGTGTAAACGTGTTTCCAAAGTGGGGCAAAAAAGTGTTTAGAAAAGTGTTTAATTCCTAAACACTGTTTTTACAGTGTATGGGAGGAATTTTTAGGGACAGAACCGGGAACTGCCAGAAAAAGCCAAGGTACGTGCCAAGATAATTCCACAGAACTGACGGTAGTCAGAGTTGGCAATGAATTGGGAAAGTCTGGCAATAAATTGGGAGATTTGTCCTTCACTGCTTCTTTATTTTATTGACTTCTCAAGGTTGACTGGCACTGGGTGCATTATGACAGAAATTTCTTCAAAACAATGCATTTGGCGATACGTTTATTGAAAATATCAGATTCTAAGGAAAATTTAAACCTTTCTTGATATAAATTTTGTCAAGTTCAAGCCACCAGAACGTTATAATTGAAAGATAAAAACAAGTGATCACGTGATCTATACAATAACTTGACACTTATTGGGCAGCCACTGAACTTACTGCCCGAGTCGGCATACGTGTCACCGTGTTTTGCAGACCGAATATTTGCAACACGATCCGGTAGGTCAATAAAACGCAAGTGAGGGAGTGGGTGCAGCTAGGGAACAGCTCGTTTATGAGCTTTGATTTATGACTAGATAGATTTTGGGGTGACGGTTGTTTTATTGCTCTGTGTCTTCTGTAAGTTCAACTTCTCATGATCCTGAAACAGCGTCGGAGGGACGGGGTTACAAAAAACCACTTTCATACAATACTGTGCACTGTATGTCATCAACCTACAATTTTGATTTAGACATACTTGCTGCTCGGATATTAGTGCTAACTTTTCCTGGCTTCAGGGAGTTGTAAAGAGCTTGGGGCCTACCGACTTCTTTAAAGACCCATAGAAGAATCTACTTTAACAGTTTAATTAATTTCAGTTCAAAAAGGGTCTATTTTGGGCAGTTGGGCGGTTAACCTCTGTCTTGCCCTCTATTTCCACTCGTTAGCTAGCTAAATGTGACCAAACTATGAAAGCTTAAGAAACTTTACGTACACCGCACAAAGCGGATCGAAAATTTCGGGATAATGTTGAACAACAGCTTTCATTGTAAACAAAACAGGTGAATCGTAGGGACAACTGGTCGATGTTGGGGATTCCAAATGGCGCCCAGAGAAATATGGCCAAGTACTAGACGGGTACGAGAGTTCCTCGAAGGGGTAATGGTCCTCTACCCCTCCTCCAGAGGGGACCAGTAAATTTTGACATCCTTAACAACCTAGGTTGCAGTAAGTCCCACTCTAAAGCAAACAAATTTCACTTCATTTCACATGTAACATCATTGGGTCCCCAGTATGAGATAATTCGACACCAAAAATATCACACAATGCAGCCTGCAGGTAGCCGGACTCAAAAACACAATTCTTTACTTTAATTAACAACTAATAACGATTTTAGGTTCCCAATAAATTTCAATTTTCCCAACGGTTTACTAGACCTCCTCGACGGGAGTAGGCGGTAACCGCCCTTTCCTCTTCCTAAGCAGTGGCGTAGCTAGAAATTATTTGTGGGGGGTCAAAAGCAAAAAAATTCCCACAGATTATTATCTTGATCTTGAAAGTTGTACGATTCGACATTCTGGGGACCTTTTTTTTATTTTTTTTTTATTTTTTTTTTTATTTTTTTTTTATTTTTTTTTATTTATTTTATTTATTTATTTATTTATTTATTTATTTTTTTGCTTTCCGGGCAATTTTGAGTTTTCAGGCCGACTTCTGATTTTCACGTTGACACATCGATGTGTAATTCTGCTTAAAAACATAAGAAGTGTTGTAAGTGTTTCAAATGAAGTGTTTTTATTTATTTCCGACAGACTAGAAATTTCCGACAGAGGCCTTCGGAGGCTTTGTGGGGGGGGCGACCGCCCCCTGCCCCCCTCTAGCTACGCCACTGTTCCTATGCATCCTGTCCGCCTCTGGTGCAACCCCGGCTGTGTATCAATTCAATATCATGGCAAACTTGGTCGGAAACAAACCTATCAACACATACCACGGGAAAATTATTCTTTGGGCAATTATTACCCATCATTTAACAGTTGGCTTTGATGAGGCCTCGGCTACATAATCCAATTCCAGAAGTAAGAGACCGAGGTCGAAGCCGAGACATCACGTCACGAGGCGGAGACCAAGGTCTCGAGGCGAGGCCTGGCATCGAGACGTCCAACACTTGTAGTATCTCATCAAAATCAGTTGCACATGATGATGAAGTTGGTTGCACTCTTGCTCTGAAGCCCCCTTGTACAGCAGCGACGTAGCCAGGAATTTGCAAGGGGAGAGCACATTTGTGACTGATATGGGGGAGGGGCTCCCCTTTGAGAAATTTTTGAACAATTGAAGGTCCTTAGATGCAATCTGGTGCAATGTCTTGCCAGTTTCATCGTTATCATATACCATATTATCAGCAGATTTTTTTCCTGTTTGAATTAAAGGTCAGAAGCAGTCGCCCCAAACTTATTTTGAAGCAACAGCTAAATGTCACAAATTTCTTCTTATTTCGCTTCCAAGTATCTCTCATGATATTTTATAACATAAATACTGCATATTCAAGGTAAATCAAGCAGTTGCTCCTTATAAATTTTTCAATTCAGTGAGAAAAATACTGTCACATGATTCTCAAGAGCCATTCAGGAAATAGGATAGTCTACTATACAATTCTTTTTTGGGGTGACTGCATTCTCCCTTTAAGAACATGTCAAAAAAATTCAAACAGGAAAAAAATCTGCTTGGTAGTATGATACCACATGATAATGATGAAACTGGCAAAACATTGCACCTTTTACATGTTCTTTTGTCTTTGAATTCCCTGACTAAGGAGGGGTAATGTTACCATCTGGACAAGCTGAGGCAACCCATGTTTACAAAGTACTTTTAGTACCAACCACAATAGAGTAGGTTTGGGAAGTCGATAACTTGATTCGAGAATACACTTGCCGAGCTCCTTCAAAGTGGGATGGAGTTGGACCTGATCGTTACTGATTCGAATTGTCAGATATCTGGCCTAAAAAATACTGTTATCGCAGTGTGATAGTAGTATAATAATTATTCAGAGGAAGCGCGTATCACGTATGACTGCTATACGCGCGCTAGCTTAGCTTCATAAACAACGAATTATACGAACATGTGTGTTGTAATCCTTTCTAGTTAGGGTGACGCATTATGTAAGTAGCTCAGTCAGGAGGCCAGGAGGCCTGAATGTTACTACGATTATGATGGAGTGAACAGAGCTGACGAGAATTTAAGATCAAAAGAGCACTGACAAAATACCCTGCAAAAACATCACAGTTTTTAACATTTTTTTCGACACTGTTGTGCAGGCCATGTAAACAGCTGACTTTGCTTACTTTTATTGTATTTGCTTAAGACAAGCCTTAATAAAATTTTGTTGAAACCATCCAAGGCAGTTCTTCCTTCACCAAGGAGCACACCCTTGCTCTCACTTATTGGAAGGTTCTCTGGTGGCTGTTTGTTAAATCTTTTGTATAGTCAAGTCAGGGTTGTAACTCATTTGCGAGTAGTTTCGGGGCTTTTGCCTTCCGTGGCACAGTCTGTTCTTTCAGTCAGTGGAGAATGGAACCACGCATGACAGACCTTTTATGTGGAGGTCTGAGGGTCGAGAGGTTGATTAGTTAAGTTTGTTGTCCTTTCGGGGACGTAGCTCCCTTGGGGAGCAGAACTCCTTCGGTAGTAACGTTTCGTTTCGTTTCGCCGTTTGGCTCTTCGCCAGAGGGTCAAGGGGACTTTAGAAAAAGGTCATGTCCATGATGTATAGAGGTCTGAGGGTCGAGAGGTTGGTCAGTTAGGTTTGTTGTCCTTCAGGGACATAGCTCCTTTGGGGGAGCAGAACCCTTCGGGAGTAACATTTGGTTTCGCCCCTTGGCTCTTCGCCAGCGAGTCGAGGGGACTTTGGAAAAAGTGGGTCATACCCATGGTTTGAAGATTTTACTGAATGGGGCGGTTACAACGCCAGGTAAGTAATAATTTAACAAAACACGATACAAAATACGTACTTCATTGACACCTACGGCAATATCATCACACCTGTGCTAGGAAATTGGTGTAGCACTTTTCAAAGTGATGGAGAAACCTGCACCCATGCAAGTGTTATTAAATTTGCAATCATTATACGAAAAAGTATTTCATTAGAATCTCTAATTACATCAGGGGAAAGCATGATTTTCTCTATAAATGGTCCAGAATAGCCGCAAAAGCCATCAAATTTAAGAAAACTTCTCGGGGAGAACCCTCGGTACCTAGTCTCCGGCTTCGCGCCTTCTCTCTAAATGTAAAAGAGTGAAAGTCCAGCAGAAAGATTGACTACAGGGACCACTCCCTGTTTCGAGTGGAATTCCCCTCTCCTCGGAGTGGAATTTTCACTCATGTAGAGTTAATTATCACTCCGAGCAGAGTGGAATTGCAGTCTATTTCCACTCGAGATATGTAAAAAAAATTAGAAACATGTGTTATTAAAAGAATTAAATGGCAGTACGTTTAACCAGTGTTGGGTACAGGAATTCACTTAAACCATTTCACCAATAGTTGGCAAATATGTTTTTCGGTTCTTTTGCCCAACATTGTGAAAAATTTAACCAACTCTACATTGCCCAGAAAATTTTTCCCAACTTTTTAAGAGTGTGAGCATCACTTTTCCTGATTTCTATGAAAATTTTGGTTAATCGCCCCTATTTGTCCTGGGAAAATAATTTCGGGCATTCGCGCGTCCTGGGAGAACAATTCCGCGG
Source organism: Holothuria leucospilota (assembly GCA_029531755.1). Classification (NCBI taxonomy): domain Eukaryota; kingdom Metazoa; phylum Echinodermata; class Holothuroidea; order Aspidochirotida; family Holothuriidae; genus Holothuria; species Holothuria leucospilota. Next base: position 34,245,597 of record CM055969.1, on the reverse strand, counting down.
CTGATCTCATGGTACCAGTCTTTGAGGGGTGCCATGCCACAGCCAAAATATCGCTAAATAATAAGAACTTCTAAGCATTTTATCAGTTTAAAATTTTTTCTACAGATAGCACCATATTACATCTAAGCCACTTTACATAAACAAAACATTCTCAAGAGGACACTAATTTGTCAACGCCTCCACATACCCTTTCCTTTCGTCCTACCTAAAATAAGAACTTTTCACTCACTTATAATAATTTTCAAAATATGATCAGTTCGAAACTTTGTCAAAGATAGCACATTTTGCAACCAAACCACCTCAAAATGAACAAAAATTTCTCAAGAGGTGTGGCTCCCCTTTAGGCCCCTCCCCCAGGAAACCATCTTCGCACGAAGTGACAAAGGAGCTGAGGATCCGAGCCGGATTCAACTTATCGTAGGTATTAAGTTCCGCATGTATATGCATACTTTACAGGCGTCTGGAGTTATCTGGGGTGAGATCACGTTTTCTGTGCGGTTCCCCTATCAACAACACTCCTGGCCTCGACAGCGCATCTGATCGTGCAGACTCATACACGGAGCGATCCATCCGTATTAACGCTCCGTGAGCAGAAACGTTTTCCACTCCGTGCACACAATGCCGCCGTTGAGAAGGAATCTAAAGAGAGGGCACAGGCTGAAATCCCTTGGGTATATATCCATAGGCGTAGGAGGCGGGGTGGCTGCAGTCCTCCCCCCCCCCCCCAACCAATTTTTTGGTGAAAATTTGGGCAATATGCTGAGAATTTTTCGGGCACCTACTGAAAGAAAAATAATGTAATGATGTAGCTAGAGGTACTCAATAGTTTAAAAAAAGCTTCCTTGGCAATTAAAATAAAGGTCTGATTTGAATTGCACTAGCACCTGTATATTCGGTATTAGGCCTAATTTACCAGTGTGTTTTTAATGGTTCGATATTATGATTAGTAGATTTGAGGGACCACTGGACCATGCCCCACCCTCACTGATGCCGATTTTTTATCTAAATTACGTAAATTTTTAACAACAAATTTTATTTCAAAGGTAGCATATGTGGCACCAGATTGCATGTAAGGGCACCTAATTTTTCCCCTTAAACCCCTCCCCCAGGCTGGCTATCACACAACATAATGCCTGCCCCTCACCCCCATGAGAGGAATCCTGGCTACACCACTGATTATTATCATTATTATTGTAACTTAACGACCCGCAAAAATTAAAACCAATATGGAAGGTAGTAACACAGCAAATTAGTGCATGTAATTGGAATGTCGTGTGATAATCGATGCATGTCTACATGATATGTAGGTCTACATTAACATGTCGAAAGCGCGTGGAAATTTTTGGTTATATTTTTCGGGCAAGTCGTTACAGCCCTCCCACCCCCAATTAACTTGGGCTCCTACACCTATGTATTATATCCCCAATACTTAAGGGCTCAGCTGACTGAGGTGATCACATTGCTTTCCTTTCCCATGATGGTAGGCCTAAATTATGCTTCCAACGTCCTTTATCCCTTACCCACTTCACACTTTCATTTGCCGGAGGGAGAGTAAAACCTTGTAAAAGGCTACTTGATGGTTAGAAAACTTCGAGATTTTGGCGGGGTTATTTTTGGAAGGGATGCTTTCCCTTTTGAAAAACCTAATGTAAAATGTATTAGAAGCATAATCTTTGGCAAAGCTATGATGTGACGACACGTTTAGAATAGTGGCGGGTTCAAGCAAAAGGGTCCAGTCAGCAGCTTGAGGCAGGAACCCTAAACACCTGTAGGCTGTATAGTGACTCGACACAAAAAGGGGCCCAATTTTCCAAAATTTTGGGGGCCCTGTCAGCAGCTGCTGACAGTGCTGACTGTTAAATCCGTCGGTCGCTGGTTTAGAAATACTCTTCAGTGAAACACATGAAGTTTTCAACTTAAGGGGCGACGCGACCCCCGTGGCTGGTATCCTGGCCGAACCGTGAGGTTCCTCAAAGCCCCCACCCCTCACTCTGCTAGTACGCCACTCGGTGACACCGCTTTCAGTTTCCATGACCATGTAAGCACAACCACGTATCATATGTGACAAGACTGTTACCGACTTCGTTTACCTGTTGTAGCAATTTTCCGTTTTGTGAAAATGCATGTTACAACGGAGACAAATAAGATTTGACTTCCAAGTGAGATTATGGTGACTATCCATATCCGTCTAGAGTGACCGACGCAGTGGCGGTACCAAGGGGGGGGGCATGGGGAGCATATTTCCCCCAGTCAGAAGCTCTGCCCCCGGATGCCCCCGGATGCCCCCGGATTCCCCCTCCCCCACTCAGCTCCTGAAATAAAGTGGCCTGACGGGAGGAATAGCCTTATACATTGAAATTATTTGGAATCTTTGCATGGATGATGTATTACAAACCAAAATATATATCCTGATGCTTAATTTTTTACCAAGAGATATGCTAAATCCTCAGAGCTTCCGGGGGCTTCGCCCTCTGGACCCCAATCAGGGGCTCTTAGGTGGATCCCTGGACCCCAACCCCTTAAAGGTATAGTGGTCTGGCGGGAGGAATAGCCTAAAGCCCCGTGTACACTATCAATATTTCGGGACACATGTTGCCGACACACCTGGACACAGGAATTTTGACCTTGTATACACTAGACACATGTCGTGGACACATGTTGTGACACAATTGAGCAACATGTTGTCAAAAAGAGAGGGAAAGCAGGATTTTTGAAGGAAGATGGAGGATTCAGAAAGAAAATTAAAGATGTGTTTTGGGAGCTGAAATAATATTTGGCAATTGTCAGCGGGGTCCACGTTCCCCGAGGGGGTCCAGCAGTTTCACGCCCCGACGTAGGCCTCACCTACCCCCTACACCAACCAGGTTGGGCACCAGGATTTGCTCGTCAGGGGGGGCAAAGCTCCCCGACGGGGGCAGCAACCCGGGGAAGCCTCGACGAGGGCGATAGAGTGCCGAAGCGATGTTTGAAGCGAAATTTTGGCGCGCGAAGTTTCGGGCTCCGAATGGAGAAAATTTGAAGAAAGCTGAGTTTTTATCATAGGAAGTTTGAAAATATTTGGGTTTTCAACCAAGAAAATCGGAAACATTTGGGCTTGTATTGAAGAATTTGCCCTAATTTGGACCGAAATTAAGTCAATCGTCGGGAGACTGGCCGATTTCGGGGACTACATATGTTATCGTATTCATAACAGATTCTCGACGAAACCGGAAAATTTTCCCGACGGGCAGCCTTCCCTGACGGGGGCATTCCCCCCACCCCCCACCGTTGGCGCCACCACTTACATCACCACATACATTTTTTACGTTTTCGTTTTTTCCCTATCTCCCTTTTTCCTTATTTTTTTCTCTTTGAATCTTTCCGTCACGAAATGAGGGGGCTATATAGCCACCTGGGTCCGCAACATAAGGAGGGGAAGGGTTATGTCAGGCGGTTCGGAGGGGAGGGGGAATTTCAATGGATTTGATATTGAGAGGGCATGGTGGGGGAGGAGGAGGGGTAGTCGATATGGGAGCCACGAGGTGAAAGTTAACACTGGGGAAAATTCCATACATCTCGCCGGGCCCTCCTCAATTTGTTTTTATATTTTTTACTTATTTTTTTTTTTTGGTTCGCGGGCCTTCTCGACGAGATCGACACTTCACCGACGAGGGGGGGGGGGCTTCTCCGACTGAGCATGGCCCCCAGGAATCTCTGGCACCACCCCTGACTTTTAGATGGCTGGTCGTATAGAAAAACCATTATTTAAATATTAAAGGAGATTTTAGTTGGGTGGTAGGCCTACTTTTCATAGCAGGGGTAAAAAAGACTAATTTTGCAATTACCTGGGGCCCGACAGGCTATTACACCAACTGGAGAACACTGATACATACTCTTGCCCAAAGTGGAATATTTCCAATCCAGTATCAGGATCCCCTGGGCAATTGCCCACCTCCCTCGTCAGTTCCCTCTAGGCCAATTACCCCCGGTTAAATTCCCCCCTCCCTTAAAGGTCAAGAGCAGTCGCCCCAAACTTATTTTGAAGCAACAGCTAAATCTCACAATTTTCTTCTTATTTCTCTTCAAAGTATCTTTCATAATATTTTAGGACTTCAGTATTTCATATTCAAGGTAAACCAATTAGTTACTTCTAGTAAATTTCACATTTGAGGAGAAAAAATATTCACATGACTCTAAAGAGCCAATCATGAAACAGGACAGTCTACTACACTACTTCAAGTAGGGGTGACTGCATTTCACCTTTAAAATAGCCCCCGTGACAATCACCCACTTGAGTTACCTCCCCGGGGCTAATTTCATAGGCCTACGAGAAAGCTCACGAGAGTGCCTGAAATGTCTTCAGTTTTTTCTATTTTTGCAGGATGAGTACTTCAATTCCTTTCCTACCGGAAACACATCACAAATGGAACACCATCTTTTCATCGGCATGTTCTAAACTGTCCCATCAAATTTTTTTCTAGGGTGTTACATTCGTAGGGAGCATCCTCCGCGGATATTCCCCTTGAATTAGTGGTGTGCTACCTACAGGTAGCTCAGCTGCTGATTCAAATACCATTTTTGATTGGTCAGAGCTTGGACACATGTTGCAGGAAAATTGATTTTGAATTATTGGGCATGTGTCGATACATGTTGGGACACATGTTGCCATTTTTTTTTTAATTTTTGCTCTGTACACTTTCAACATTTACGGCAACCAGTTGTAGCAACTTGTGCCCACACGTGTCCTGAGGCTGAAATGTTGAAAGTGTACACAGGCCTTACCTACATTAAAAATATTTGGAATCTTTAGATTTGATGATGCATTATGAACCAAAATATATCCATCCTGAGACTTTATTTTTCACCCACAGTTATGCTAAAACCTCAGAGCTTACGGCCGGCTTCGCCCCCCCCCCCCGGACTCCACCCGCTTATATGTACAGTATCCTGACAGGAAGAATAGCCTAATACATTAAATTATTTGGAATCTGCATTTGATGATGCATTACGAACCAAAAATATCCTTCCTGAGACATCATAATTTTTCACCCAGTGATATGCTAAAACCGGCCGCTCCAATGGACCATTCCGGGGCTTTACCCTAGGTCGGGCCCCTGGACCCCACCCGCTAATGCTCGCGCTCCATTTCGCGCTACGTGCGAAATTTTTTGCCCCCCAACATTTTCTTTTGCCCTCCATTTGCCCACCACCCCACCCCCCCCCCCCACTTTTAAAATCCTGGTGCCGCCACTAGACCGACGCACACTTTACAGGCGTTTGGGGTTATCTGGGGTGAGATTACGTTTTCTGTGTGGTTCCCTTATCATCAACTCCTGCCGCCGTGACAGCACGTCTGATCATGCAGACTATTGTGCCCATTACCCGGAGCGATCCATCCGTTACCTCTCCATGCGCAGAAACGTTTTCCACTCCGTGCACAGAATGCCGCCGTGGAAAAGGTATCTAAAGAGGGGGCACAGGCAGAAATCCCCTGGGGATGTATCCCCAACACTTCAGGGCTCAGCTGTGGTGAGCACATTGCCTTCCTTTTCCATAGTAAATTATGCTTCCAACGTCCTTTATCCCCTACTCATTTCACAAAAAAATTTCCCTGCCTGCATGGTCTTGGAAATTGAAAGCGGTGTCACCGAGTGGCGTAGTAGCCTAGAGTGAGGAGTGGGAGATGTGAGGAACCTCACGGTTCGGCCCGGATACCAGCCGAGGAGGTCGCGTCGCGTGAAGTTAAAAACTTCACGAATATTGTTCTAATACGCTTTACAATAGCAAAGGTTTGTCAAAAGGGGAAGCACCCTTCCAAAAATAACCCCGGCCCGCCAAACTCGCGAAGTTTTCGAACCATCAAGTAGTTTTACAAGGATGCCCTCTGCCTCCGGCAAGCGCGATTAAAAAATGAAGCACGCAGGCACAATTCCGTATCACGTGACAAGACTGTTACCGACTTCCTTTACCTGTTGTACGTTATTTTCCGTTTTGTGAAAATGCACGTTACTACGGAGACAAATAATATTTGACGTTCCAAGTGAGGTTATGGCGACCAAGCGCGTAGCCAGAAATTTGCCAAGGAAGGGGGGAGCCTGTAGGCAAACTATCTAAACGAAGCGCCACCATAGGTTGGCGCGAAGCGCACAATAAATTTGGCCGAAAATACCTCCCAGATCGCTGGAAATGGCACTTCCCAGGCCTTGTAAGTTGCGTCTAATCATTTGTTTCGATTTACTAGCAATATCATAAAAATCATTAAAAACTACCAAAAATATGCTCGGGGGCAGGCTGCTCCCTTGGCTACGCGTCTAATGGTGACTGTCCATATCCGTCAAGAGTGACCGACGCAGATACCTAACAATCGCTAAGTGAACTTAACGACAACACGCTTTTATTTAAGAGTGCCTTAAATGCTTTGCTAGCATTTCATTTTGTGTCCTAGTTATCGCAAGTATTTGTTTTTCGTACCTTAGTATTTGGCAAAGATTTCTGAACGAAATAATGACAAGGAAAGGTCTCAAAAGTTTCTGAAGTAGCTGCATCTTATTGAACAAGAATAAACATTAAAAGAAACAGACAATTTTATTGGCACTGAGATATACAGAGGGCGGATCTGTATGAAGATATCAGTTCCAAGACATTTTCGTTCTTCACTGAACAATTGCAGTATCCCATTTCATGAATAAATAAACAATACAATTCACGAAAAGTTAAAATGAGCATGATCAAACAAAGATTTAGCAATTACGCGTTACACACATCATAAACAAAATATACAATTCTCGATAATGACAGCATTAGGCCTATTTTGTTCACATAAGATAATCCAACACTTGTATTTTACTTATTGCAGAGTTCTAGTATTCGCTAAATATTTTCAGGAACTTTCTCCGAGAAAAGAGCAAGTGCACATTGATAATAACAACTAAATGCAAACTCTGAATCAGTGAATAGCTTGTCCACTCCAGTTCATACTCAAAACGGTCATAAAAAGACATTGAATAAGTGTGATGCATTCGATTTGACTTTACGGGTTATTGCGGCATCCATGCCGTCGTATGGTCTGATCATTTAGACACTGTGACAAAGGGAGTAGGTAGGAGTGGGATATTGAAGTATCGTCAAAAACTACACGAATATATATATTGCAGACATCGAACAATGAATCTCGCTGGTCCCATTCCAATCTTCATACCTTGTTCATTTGCTGTGACAAACTGTTGAGGTGTACATTCACTAAATTTAAAATGGTCGATTGGACAATAGTTTATGTCCTTGCTGTACAACTCACATCAACTGCTGCTTTCTTTTGAAATCAAAATATCTGATATTCCCTTAAAATATTCTTTACTTGCAAAATATGTTGTGGGAACATGGCTTGTATAGTCAAGCCACTACATAGCAATGAAAAGTGACCACATTTTGATTCAAGGCATAGTGGTTTAAGGAAAAAGACAAAGAAAAAAAAGATATAATTTCATTAGAACATGAGTGACATCACAAAGTTATTGTACTATGCATCATTTTCAGTTTAACGAATAAATTTCAACATTTTACATGTCAATAGTCAGCACTGGTCCGTGTTAAGATGGAAGGGACTCCAAAGGGATTAAATTTTCACTCTTTACACATACACTTTTTTCAGAAACACTTCAGTTGCAGGTTTTCCTCATCTTCTTTGTAACACTTTCCTTCCCCCCCCGGTGTAAAAAATGAGAACTCCTCTGCAAGGAGGCCGAATTAACATGAAGATAGCTATAATATGCCTCACCATTACTCTGTAGTCATTTTGTGAACTTCCTAAAGTAACAACTAAAAATCTGATGTCAACTTATTTTGTCATGCCAGAATGTTGCATTTTAACATTTAAGTCTCTCAAGCATGACTTATCCAACACAGCTTTTGTTGTTATCATTAAGTTCAATGTCCATACCTAAATAGTTTACCTGTAGCATGTAGGTGCTGCATTAAGACAAAACTGACAGTACAGCTTCTTTTCAGGTGTACAAAAAGAAAGAGAAGGAAGGAAATGATGACACTGTTATACAGAAACTGTAAATACTGTTAGTTTTTTGGAAATAACAAAGCTCCACCTCTCTGTATTATGTTAACTAAGTTATTCACTAAATATGGGAAACATGTAAGTAGTGATGGAATGAGACCATATTTAACTGCAAAATGGCAGATGTAACAATAACTTAAACCTGTGAAATAGCCAGTTTTAAAAACTGCATAACATCACCTTAGTCCTTGTTGTTGAACACCTTCCAACCACTTCCCACAAGTTTAAGATTCCAAGACAGACCATACTCACATTTCGCATGAAGCACAACACACTGAATATAACTGGTGGAGGAAAATTGGAAAGGAATCATAAAAAATTCTGACTGTCAAAATTTCAGGCAATTAAAATTTGGGTAATGACCAATGTTTCGAGAACCACTAAATAATTTCAATTCAAATGACAAATGATACTTCCATTTATACAAAGCACACAGAAATGTTTACCATGGTGGGATATTTTTCTGCAAATCCAAACTTGTAACTTCCTCAAAATAATGTGCTATTTTATACATAACAAAATTTTGATAATAATGTTATTGATTCATATGGACCCTGTGTAAGTCATCTCCACATGGCAAGTATCACCTTTACATGCTACTGTGCTCTACAGGGATTTTTGCAAAGTTTTCATGAATGACTATTTATGTATGAAACAAGGTTCCATGCATGGTTCTTGAATTTGTCAGATATGCTTTTCTACAAACCTAGTATGAGATGATTCATACAGTTCAAGTTGCAAGAAGCTATGCATAATGCATAGGTAGCAGGAAATCATCCTTGTTGACAGCATTGACAATGGTGTTTGCACCGGGTCCAAAATTCGAAACCAGATACCCGAAGTCAATGGTCGGTTGGGTACCCAGGTACCCGAAAATATAACTTCTGTTAGGCTACAAGCTTGTTGTAAAGTCATAATAAGAAATTTTGCTTTGCATGTTGATATAATACAACACCAACGTATCTTATGTATGGGCATGACAAGTGTTCTTAGGCGTGTGCATGGTAAATTTTGCCAGGAAAAAGTAACGTTAGGTGTTCTGTCACACGTGCAATATATGTTAGTGAAACTCTGGATCCGGGTAGCAACTTCAGAACCAGGTCCTGACATCGTCGGTCGGGTACCTGGGTACTCGGTGCAAACACTAGTTAACAAATTGTCACACCAAGAGGTCATAAATGTCACTTTTAGTTAATGCACATCTAGGGAAAAAATTACATAGTAACGAATTCCCAAGTCTCATGCAAATTTCATATCAAATGAGAGCCACTTTGACAGATATGATTCATACTTATTTTAAGTCCCAAATTGCAATCACTTTCCCACTGTCTGAGATGCCTATGACCTAACATACAAAGTTTGAACTGCGAAAAGACTTGAAGCAGGGTATATTGCCGGTGGCATGACGACCTATTTTATTCAACCCCTACGTATCTGAACTCATGACCACTGACCACTGTAATAAACTTCTACTGAGTATCAGCATCTTTTTGTTATCTTAGCAAGTGAACATTCATAGTATGCCACTCATGAAGTCATCTGTGCAACATAAGTTTTTTTTACCCATCTTTTATGACAGGGAATTTAAACTGTCCTACTGTGCTGGAGAACTCCTACCCTTTGACTCAGCTGATTTAATCAATGGTTTACCCAGAAGGGCTGCCACTCCTGGCATTTGCATCTGCTGTCGAATCATCATCTGCTGAGCACCAAGAAGTGGCAGACCAGGTCTGACACCCATTGCCATTGCCTGGGGTAACATTCTAGGCATTAGTTGAGGGTTAACAAATCTCACTCCGGGCAAAGCTGACATCCCAGGGAGCGTAGACATTCCTGGAACTGAGGATACACCTGGCACAGCTGCAATACCCTGAACAGATGTCATTCCTGGAATGGTAGACAAGCCGGATACACCAGGCATCCCTGGAAGTACTGTCATCCCTGGCATACCAGCCGCCCCTGGAAATGCCGATGTGCCAGGTAAACTTCCAGCTGGCACTGCTTGCCTTATGAGGGGTAAACCTGGAGTAGCAACTGGCATTCTTGTACCACCTGGCACCAAAGCAAAACCACCTGGTACCCTTACCAGCTTTGGTGAAGCTGTTACACCAGTTGGGGATGCAAAGGTTGCTGAAGCCTGAGCAGGATTCACTGCAGGTCTGGGTGCAGCCTGAACCAACATCCCATTTGGAAGGCGGAAGATGGGACTGTTTGATGCAGCTTGCTGAGTTAGAGCCACTGAAGTCGCCAAAGGAGATCTTGATATAAGCTGCTGAGTTCCAGGCAGAGCAAACAAACCTGAAGTGCTGTCAACAGGTGATGCTAATCTCAACAACTGATTTGTACTCGGGGATAATGTTGGGCCAGGAGAAGGGGATGGAGCACCAGACGTCTTTATCTCTAACCCTTGTGGCACCTGGAGGAGTCCAAGTTGTGGATGGGCTAATTGGCCAATTTGGCCTGGTAATGGAAGACGGACTACTTGTGTGGCTGGACTACCAGCACGTAGTTCGGAAGGCACTTGAAGCAGGGTATGACTAGGCACCATCCCCTGGACACGGACACCAAGCTGTTCCGCAGAAAGTGACATCTGAGGGCTAACAACTACCTGAGATTGTTCAGACAGCTGACTGGCCATACCTGGATGGATTGGCCCTATGAAACCAGTTGGTCGTGCACTGTCTTGCTGCTCTTGCTCTGCCTGTGCCTCTGCAGAAGACATGTATTGAACCATTTGGATGGAATCTTGGTTTAAGCTTTGATCTTGGCTGTACTGAGATGCCTCTAGTTCAGTGCTCTCTGTCACTGTGCCTGGAACGATACCTTGGGCTTGCATCATTTGTTGCTGCACATGTCGTCGCGCACTTTCTTGTAGATCCCGATACTTCTCAAGCTCAGCAGGGTCCATTGTCATCATTCCATCACTGCCTTCCTCTTTTCCATTTTCTTCCTGATTAGAAACATTTCCCTTGGACTTATCACTGTTCTCAGCTGCGGTTTCTGTTGCATTCTTTTTAGTGCCACTATTCACCTTGGGTTTGTCGAGCTCAACAACTGTCTTTCCAGTGATGTGTGTCTTACCAGTATTACTCTGAGTTAGGACAACACCCTTTCCTTCCCCAAGTGACTCCTGTGTAGCATCTTTACGATTCTGCAGTGTCTCAATAAGATCTGAGATTTTTTCCTTTGGCTTTGGTAAAACAGGGACAGTTGTTTTGTTTGTTTTTAAACTTGGATCTGTTGCCTTTGACTCTTTAAGAGCTTTTCTTACCCACTCCTTCATTCTATTACCAGGCCCTGTTGTACTGGATTTTGCAGCCCCAGCTGCTTTACTCACATTAGGTTTAGTTGGCTTTGGCTTTGTAGACCTGAGAAAGGATCGTGAACTTGAAGGAGATCTACTTCTGCTTCTGCTTCTGGACCTATATCTGTCCCTTGACCAGGACCTACTTCGACTCCTAGAGTAGCTCCTTGAGTAAGTTCTACTTCTACTTCTTGTGTAGCTCCTACTTCGTGACCTTGAATATCTTGGTGACCTTGAGTAACTCCTGCTTTGGTGGGAGCTCCTGTGTCTATAGTGATCTGACCAGCTACGGCTTCGTCTTCTCTTGCTATACCTGGACCTACTACCCCTATCTGAAGAACGACTGTTGGACCTGCTGTGCCCACTTCTGTGCCTACTGCGACCCCTTTCATAGTCTGAATAATCTGAATTGTCCTTATACTTCCTACTGGAGCTGTGCCTTTCATCATCTGAGCTGTCTCCCCTTCGACTACTTGAACGTTTCCTTTTCTTAGGGGATGCTTCTTTTTTATCTTCTGATGCTTCCCCTTCCTTCTTATCAGACTTTTCAGTCTTACTGCTAGCTGAAATATCCTTTGAATCTTTGTCATGTTCTTTCTCACGATCTTTCTTCTTTCTTTTCCTACTCTTTTTCTTTTTCTTTTTCTTAGAGCGTTTCTTCTTATGTTTTTTCTCTGAAGTGGTTTTGGCTTCACCCTCCTTCTGACTCTTCTTGCTTTTGAATTCAAATTTTAAGGGATTAACACTAAATGATATTTCTGGCTGTGTAGTGGTTTTTTGAATCATGAATTCTGGCCAGGACAAAGTGGTCTTCAAGTCTTGCTTAAGCACTGCTTGGAAACCTTCTTCAACAGCAGTTAACTCTGAAGGCTCACCAAGGTTCTGTTCCTGGCAATTCTGTTCAAGTAAGTCAGCATAGAACTTCTCTAACTCAGCCTTGTATTCAGCCTCATCCTGAATACATTCTTCCTCCTCCTCTTCGATGCCAACTTCACCTTTCCCATCTCCAATATCTGCACCCTCTGTTTCACCTGCTTCACTCTTATCTGATTTTTCCTGAGTACAAGGTTCATGGGGTAAGGAATTAGGATAACTTATTTTCAACAAATCATCATTTAACTTAGCAGGATGGAATAGTTCAGATTTTAAAAAATTAATTTTAGGGACCCTTTCTCTGATCTCACTCAACTTTTCAGCAAAAGTGAGAACTGGGTCTACCTTTGGCTTTTTATCAACTTCTTCACTTACTTCAATGTCCTTTACAGGTTCTTTGTTATTGACATCATCTACACTATCACTTTTATAAGGAGTCCCCTCCTTCTTATCACTTTTATCAGTTTTATCTTTTGAGGGAAAGTTCCTCTTTAATAGAATACGCTTCCTAGATTTTTCAGATATATTAACAGGCAATGTTTGCTGTTTAGCATTCTGGACATCTTCTCTATCTGGTGTCACTATGGGTGACCTCTGTCCCTGAGCAAATGCGAGTAACCTTTTCCTAGCCAGCCGAGTTTTCTCTCTTTCCTTCTTCTCTGCTGGAGTCTCATCAGGATCAAACTTTTCTCCACTAATAAGCTGCTTGGCTAAGATTTCCTCTGCTGATGGGTGCGGGGTATAATCATCTGGAGGTGGTACGCACTTCCACAAGGGTTTCATCAACTTTTTCTTAACTGTCTTCTTGGCTGACTGCTTGCCTTTGGTAGTGGCAGCATTCTTCTTCACACTACAAGACAAAAAAACAGAAATAAACTTTAACAAACACCAATTTTAGCACAAGATTCTGATTTCAAAAGACATAAACAGAAAAAGGAAACAAAAATATGTCTGATAGATCTTGCAGAATCATAAAATACAAAGATGCCACCAAAGAAAACTTTTGCTTCTTAATTACTAATCTGACTGAGACTATATAATTACAACTTCTTGGGCAACTGTGTGACTTGAAGAGTGTAATATAGACCATTCAAAGTTGTCACACTTGTAACTCCTCCCTGTTAAACAATTTGACCAACATCCAAACCATTTCTCCAGGATTCTGTTCCTAATTTCCTTTCACCATGGAAGCAACAAGTCCCTGACTTCTCAAGAGCCCAACTCAAACAAGGCAGCTATTAAGTGATAACCTATTACAAGTTGGCACTACCCTTTTGCTACAGGAACCTACAATGCTACCTTCACAGCAGGAGTCAAATATGTCCCTTATTTTAATGGACATATGCTAGATTTTCAAAAAATGAAAAAAATCATCCAATTTCACTATACTGTGGAGCCTAAAATTTGGAAAAATCTCTTGACAGTGGAATGGTTTTGATATGTAACTATTCTGAGTAAACTGTAACAATCTACAACCACACTTTTACACACTGCAGTATGTCAATGTGACTTCTTCTTTTGGTGCGTTGTAAGCAAGAAAAACCACTCACTGACACCCCATTACCCTGTTGTGTGACATGTATGGCAGTTGATTTTTGTTAAGTGTATTTATGATCTGTGGTTTGATGTGAACGTATATGTAAATTTTAATAGGTTACAATCTGTACGCAACTTGGTGAAGAATTCTTGCCAAAGTTCAAAAACGTCCATATTACTGTACGAGTGCTGACAATATACTGAACAGTAGGTGTGAAAGCAAAGCCTTATCCATGATTCAGATACCAGGAGTCTCACTCATGAATGAAATGCCTTGTCACACAGGTACTGCAGATGGGATCCAGATGTTCTGAAAGAGTTGTCAGTGTGGTTCTCCAATGTAAAATATTTAAATTATGTCTGCTTTAGCAGGATACATTTGGGCTTGTAATTTCAGTGAGTTTGAAGTCATGCCAAAGCTGAATGTCAGATTTCAGCATACTCAATTTGTCCCTGATTAAATGGGAGTAACCTTTTCCTAGCCAGCCAAAGTTTCTCTCTTTCCTTCTTCTCTGCTGGAGTCTCATGGGAACAAACTTTTCTCCACTAATAAGCTGCTTGGCTAAGATTTCCTCTGCTGATGGGTGTGGGGTATAATCATCTGGAGGTGGTACACACTTCCACAAGGGTTTCTTCAACTTTTTCTTAACTGTCTTCTTGCCTGACTGCTTGCCTTTGCTACCCTTTTGCTGCAGGAACCTACAATGTTACCTTCATAGCAGGAGTCAAATATTTTCATGGACATATACTAAACTTTCAAACAATGAAACCAATCATCCAATTTCACGATACTCTGGAGCCTACAATTTAGAGAAATTTCTTGACAGTGGAATGGTTTGATATGTAACTATTCTGAGTTTAAACTGTAACAATCTACAACCACACTTTTACACACTGCAGTATGTCAATGTGACTTCTTCTTTTGGTGAGTTGCAAAGCGAGAAAAACCACTCACTGATACCCCATTACCTTGTTGTGCGACATGTATACATGTATGGCAGTTCATTTTTGTTAAGTATTTATGATCTGTGGTTTGATGTGAACACATGTAAATTTTAATAGGTTACAATCTGTACGCAACTTGGTGAAGAATTCTTGCCAAAGTTCGCAAACGTCCATATTATGAACACTGAAAATATACTGAACAGAAGGTGTGAGAGCAAAGCCTTATCCATGATTCAGATACCAGGAGTCTCACTCATGAATGAAATGCCTTGTCACACAGGTACTGTAGATGGGATCAAGATGTTTTGAAAGAGTTGTCAGTGTGATTCCTCCAATGCAAAATATTTAAGTCTGCTTTATCAGGATAACTTTGGGTTTGTAATCTCAGTGAGTTTGAAGTCATGTCAAAGCTGAATGTCAGATTTACAGCATAATCAATTTGGAAAGGTATGAATGCCAATCATTTGGCATGTCAAAGGCCGTCCTGCACTAATTTGGCAGCCAGTGTTCCAAGGACAATGAGACACACCACTAACTAATACCTTGTGCGTGAGTAATACACCTCTGCCCAATAAGCTGCTGTGGTGGTTTAAATTAGTCTAAGAAAAATATTCAAAATTTCATTTTTCACAGGCACAATATACATGGAAGAGAGATACACAATATACATGGTAACACAGTGCATAAAAAAGCACCTGGCAAACGACCACTGTCATTCTGCTTGGATTGAAACTGCAAGTACTTTGTTGAATATACATACTGCTACCTCAAAGTCTCCACAACGATAATGCCATGCCTAACAGAACTATGCACACCAAATGCAGTGACCTACATGTAGCTACAGAATGACTCACCTTGTTCCCATAATTTATAATTTCACAATGTTCCAGTAATTGCAAGTTTTTGCATTTAACTGCAGAGTACAGGAAATCATGCTATGCAAGGCTAAAAAAGACCAACCATAAGGCTACATGCAGTCACTGCCTGGAAGAATTGAAATTACAGTATGCTAGCAGTGCAGGCTTCAATCAATAGGAACCCAACATTTTGCATAAGCACATGATTAAATGCAGTGTTTACTTGCTTTTCACTCTCCTCCTTTTTCAACCAAGTGAGGCCCTGCTATGCACTTAATTCTCCCACCAGCTATAACATAACAATTGAGATCAAAGCTCATGAAAACCAAGTTGCACAGAAGCTTAATGTCCACCAAGCTAAAGGTATAGGCCTTTTGGTGGGTAGTATCAGACATATGTATCTCTATATTTTGCTACCGATCATCAGCATACCACCCACTGTTGTTCTCTATTTCATACTACCTGAACAAACACTGTTGCTCCCTTTACATAGCAAAACATCATCAGAGAAGATACTGGCAATTACTGCAGACAAGGGGAAATGACCTGACTAGCATAATGCAGTTCACATGCCAATAATGTTACTATATGCACAACATGAGACAGCGTTCAGGCTGATTCTTGCAGGAACACCACACCTTTTTCACAACAAAGGATGAACAACCCTTAATATAAGTCAAATGCAATTACAATTTATCCTTATCAACAGCCACTTCAACACTGCACACCTGCCATTTTTGATTCCCAACATTCCAGGGGTCTAGTTAACTCAAGGATTGAGATTTAATTCACCTGTTTCCTCTGAAACATACTTGAGGCTTCTCATTAACACTTCACTGCAATGACATTACCCTCAAAGTACAGTTCAACTCATGATGGGGTACTTCTATGAAATTCAAACATAGCAAACATCAATGAGGACAAAAACCACTTGAATTAGAAACATATCCCCCATAAAAGGTAACAACCTATGGTATGAAAATACTAGAGCAGTGATCACATCAGGGTACAGAGTTGCAAAGTTCTTGCAACTGCTTGAATCTCAAGAAGAAACTCAGCTTAAATTTAGCTCGTCTGAATCATTTCACGTTTTGTAAGAAAAAGTAAATTATACTCAAAGAATCATAGAAGGGTGAGAGGGGAGTTGGGATTCCATCTTCTACTGTGAACACTGCCCTCAACAACAACAGATCCAGAAAATCTGGCAAGTTGGGGAGCAATTCTTGGGATCAACAGAGAGGAAAGGGGACAGGTGGAAGTCACACCAGAATGCGAGGCATTCACACTCTCGCGAATCTAAAACTGAAGGGAAAAAAGTATTCAACAGATTTACGCAGCAATGGGGAGCGAACCGTGTACCGTTAGCGTGTGAGTCTTATGCCCTATCCAATGTGCCAACAGGAGCAACTGAAATGGAAGATATTTAAATAATGTATAAACTCTTCAGAGCACCTTGTGAGAATAAATGCTAACAAATGTGATGGAGTTATGCATCTAGTGGAGGGTTGTCTTTTATGTTATTGTCTTTAACGATGGGAAGTGCTCACTCGAAGGTAGTATGTTTAACTGGGGATCGTTCAACAATTCAGCAATCACCCTTTGCTGGCGATGAACGACACAGAAGGCTTAAGTACTGTGGATAAATTGAAGTTTATAAAAATGACAATATTGTACAAGAAGTGCAGGACATAACAAGACAAGAGAAATGTCACCATATTGGACCTAACGACTGTTGCAAGTCCAAAACACGACACATATACTTCACTATTCACTCGCAATAATAGACTATCATTACTCCAAGTCCACAACTGTATCAAATGTCGGGTCACGTGGGTACCGGCAAAGCAAGCACCTATTTGCAAGGGAAATTCAAGTTTCAGAAGAAACTCCTGGGCCAGAAGGTAACTACGCAGTTACAGGTAGTATTGGTAGTATTGCGCAATTTTTTCATCCGGGAGACTTCGTTATCTTATCCGTTCACTGTGTCTAAGTAACCTACTGGAAGTCTTCAGTTCCAAAGAAAATAAAACGAAACTCTGTAGTTTGTCGTTCTTTTTCCAAGTATGTTTGATCTATTGTAAGGAGAGTTCACTCGTACAATTTGCTGCCCACAATAACACATAAACTTTTACTTCAACAGATCGCTCAAACGTTTCAAAATATGAGCAGATAAGGGTGTGCGTCCATTCCTAAAATAACAGCTGTTGACAAAAACCATAGAAAAGGCCGTTTACGAATGTGATACAATCGTTCCAGGAACCGTACAATTAAAATATCTGTCACGGAAAATGCCTCAAAGTGTAGTAAAGCTAGAGACACCCTAAATAAATTTACTCTATTTTTTACTAACATCTATTAATCTACAAACACTTATAGATTAACAAAACCAACAAGACACAGAATGAAAACACTGTGAAAAGTCTATAAAGCGACTGCTATGCTTCGCATTCGCTCGTAAAAACTTCCAGTGTTCTGCCCTACATTTTTTACTTACCTGAGCAGTGCCCAAGAAACTATTCTCTAGCCAGAAATTCCTCAAAGAGCCCCAAGTGTTAGTCATCATAAATGTCAACAACTTACCCTATTCATGAGATATGAATATGGACCCACATTAACTACATGACTTAGAGACTTTTATAGCACCCAGAATCCTAAAATACTAAGTCTTATCTAACTATCAATAAGGCTCAACTGCACTTTGTAAACCCCTGACCTTAAAGACAGATTTGCATTACCCGAAGTATGACTTTTACATAGGAGTAAGCAAAAGTCTCAGCTGGTGACTACTGTTTGATTGACATCAGAGTTATGAAATTCAAAAGATGCTGAGCAGCTCATATTACACAGCATGCACTCAGAGAATGTTTTGATTACACATGGGGTCTTTTATGTTCACCAGGATGTGGCCTTGAGCAGTGAACTATGTTTGTGTCAGCACAAGGAGAAGCAGTAAAGACAATTATGGGCGGAGCTTACCACCAAGTAAAAGTCATACTTGGGGTGATGCAAATCCCTCTTTAAGTTGTCAATGATGAATATCAAATCCTGCCACAGATTCACACTGTTTCCTTAGTCTATCCAAAAACCCCTCTTAAGAACCTGGACTTAGTTTAACCCACTGAAAAATTTTGAGTATCACTCAGCTGGTGATAAGGCTGTGGCATTTCAAGCAATAATGCTTAGCAATCCAGAGCTACTGGGATTGATCCCCAGCTGAGTAAAAGTAAGAAAGGCTATTCAGCCAACAACAATTTATAGTTTTCCAACCTGAGATAACTTTCTAAATTAAAAAGATTCCAAAATTTTCCAAATTTGAGTTAAAATGTTAAATTCTAAATTGGAAACTTCCTGATATGAGGTTGTTACCATTAAGCCACCAAGATTACCAGTATCTCCCAGGTTCATAGTCCCTTGCTGTCATAAATGAATGCCTCAAAACTTGGTTATGGAGGAACTTATGTGCACCAAAAATATAAGATGAAGTAATGTAATATAAATCACAACATGGTTGGAAAGGCAAACAGCAAGCTCAGTTCATGTAATGAACTTTTTATAGTTTGCCATAAAGTGAAACTGTCATTGTAAGCTTCTATCTGAAAGGATTTTATGATCACTTTACTGTTATTTGGCTTCTTCTACACACACACTGCAACTTGAAAACAAGACCCAATGTGAAGTTCTGCTAGACTTCATTTTGGTGCTAAGTTTTTAAGTTTTCTCCTGATTGCCACAATTTGTTTAAAGGAAAATATTGTGTTTAGAATGCAACAACATGTTAGGACCAAAATATAATTGTAACCGTAATAAAACCCATCAGTCTCACAACCAATTCAGACAATGGCTTTTCTTCCCCAAATTATAATGCTTAAGAAGAGTTGATATTGCATCATTTGAAATATTGAAAGTGTGGGTGATTCCTTAGTGTGAAAACCTTATTTCTTGCAGAGATGTAAGCAAAGTAGAGGTCTACAGTATTTCATGAAACTGTGTTGTCCAGGATTGTTGGTCTAGGGGAGGGGTCTAAGGGGAGGGCTCCCCTTTGAGAAAACTCTTCACATTAGGAAGAGGCAGAGGTGCAAAATGGTGCTATCTTATTCTTTTTTTCAAATATGCTCATGCAGTAGAAATTTACACTTTTTTGTAAAGAGATTTCACAAAAACCCCAAAACTTTACCCACCCTTGGCCATTGTGACCACTGCAGAACTTTTTGGCTAGTAAAATGGGATTCCTGAGAATTTTGCTCAAGACTTCCAATTTCTTGAAATAAGGAAATTTCCTGAACTCTTACATCTTTGTTCTTGAAAAAACTTTCCCAGCTACCTTATTCTGAATTAGCTATCATTCTGTATCTATACATACCTGTAATGGTGTTGAAGTTATTAAACTTTTGAAACCAAGTGCAGTACAGTATACAAAGCAATGAGTTGCAATAGACAGATGTGAAATCAAAAGAGAAACAAACTCTAAAAGGTTCTAAGCAGGAGCCTATGAAGTTTCAAGGACCTTGTGCACATCTCTAAAAGCCACAGTATAGACCCACTTCACATAACACAATGTGCAGCCATGATGGATGCACATATGCAAGACTTGTATGTTTTGAACACTACACCTATGGATGTGTAAATACCTCCCTACAGTACTATCTCATAGTACAGTCGTTGACAATCCATCAAGTTGAACTCACTGAAACTCATCGAAAGTCATCAAAACTCATCCCACTTATCAAGCAAATTGAGCATTGGGAATGACGTGAAACAATCGAAAAGCTGGTTGATCATCTCATCGATGCCACTGAAGGGGTGGGGCTGTTCTGATGTCTCACAGTGAACAATACAATAAACTTCCCCATTGCCTTAATGTGTTTTTTTCTCCTTTGCATGCATTTGCCATCATATATGTATTGCATGCAGCAAAATTGGAAACACAAGCTGAACCAACCCAACAATATCTGATTCAATTGGCACCACCACTCAGACTAAAATTACCTCTGCAACAAAACATCTGTCCCCTATTCATGATAAAAGAACATGAAAAAAAGAAGAAACCAACAGAATTTTTTAACCTACTTTCCTCCCAATATTTCCTGCCTTTTTCTGCTTCATTTGTTCTATTAACCACTCCATATAATTTGAGATGTCATGTGCAGTGTGCTCATAAAATCAAAGAATCCATAGGTATTAACAATAATAACGCAGTACCAGCGACAACATTTGCAACCTGACGGCCCTATCCCCGGCCTTGACTTTTTGATTTATCCATTCCCACATATAGTTGAAACCTTGGCATCCTAACCCTGTTATGGTAGGCCGACATTTTCAACCCAGGTTCCAGTGCAATCCCTTTGGTACATACACATGCATGTACAGTTCCCACATAGCCTAGCATTAATGGCCTATCCTTTTGCATATATGTCTGCAAATTCCCCAAAACTTACCCATGGTTTGGGAATCTATAAACCCTACGTAACTCATCTATTTTACGCGTGAATAATCCCAACTACCTCGGAACTAGACTCGGTAAAATTAATTGGAACAGAGGTGGAGCTATCCTCACTTCAGGGTCGTGACCGATGAGCTCGCAAACGTTTGGTGAGGAAACTATGGAGTAAACCCCTGTTGAGTGTAGAGCTAGGAAGCCTAGCAATGCTCACGGGCTACGAAAATGCATGGAAGCAAACAAACAGGAAAACAACCAAAACATAACAAAAATGATACTCATTCGGATTCTTGGAGTAGTTCGCTGATCTTACAATCAGTGCAGTCCAAAAAACAGGTCAAAAAGGACAATAAAAACCCGTGAAAAAAGTCAAAGAAAATAGAGCATCTAGAAGAGCCTGATAGTCAAAATTCTGTGGTAAAAGAAATGAGGGTGAACTCATATGTCATGACCATGGAGTAAGGATAGCGCCACCTCTGTGCCATTTAATTTTACCAAGTCTAATTCCACGATAGATGGGATTGTTCACACATAGAATAGATGAGGTAAGTAGGAGTGAAATAGAGTCCAACAGCTTGATGACCCAGCTCAGTTAACATAAAATTGAGCACTAAAATTCCCAGTAAAATTCTTCAACACATAAGAAATTAACCCAATGCCATGTGAAAAATAATAGTGGAGGTATCCGTACTGATAATAGCTTGTATACACATAGAAGCATGTGATATTCCTTCATTTGTGGTCCTAAATATGGTGCTTCATGTCAGTGAACACTTGCACATAAAATTTTCATCAACAGTAATGATTGTAAACAAACTTCTGCTGTATGGAAGTAGGCGGAGCAATTTTGGAGAATCCGCCAGCCTGGGCGAGGGGTCTTAGGGGTGGGGGTGTCCCCCTCCCCTTTGGAAATTTTTTGAAGCTTGAATACTCTTAAATGCAAAATGGTAGCACATTTAAAGACTTTTCATCAAATTTTCAAATGGGAAAAATTACAAATTTTGTAGGTTGTATTTTTAAAAAATAGGAAAATTGGTAGGCCTAGTCCTACGTCTGCAAGAATTGTAAACAAAAAATACATCCCTTTTTATTTGCACTATGAGTGCACAAAATGAACGTTCAGTTCATGTAACATGTTGCTGTTAGGCTGGGTAGGCTAGGCTGCTTGGTAATGTTTAGGCTAGGCTAAGTTAGTGGCAATTGTTAGCCTACACACTTCATTTAGGTCTAGGCTAAATGAAAGGATCTTGGCAGGGTCTGTGCAATGTATTCAAAGAAACTTCATGTCACAAATTCTGACCTATTTTATGATCTCTGTGACTTTCATAGTTTCAAAGTTGAGGCGCCAAAGCAAGGCTGCACACACCATGTGCTATTTGGCTAGGCCACACTTTCTTAACGTTACCGTTAGGATACGGCATACGCTGCAGTAACACAATGACAAAAGTGCTTGTAGGCTCGCAGCTTACAGTCCAAAGTTTCATACTCGAAACGTAGCTGGTCTTTCATTCAGAATTGAACACTGCCACAAGTACTTTGTTCAATCTTCAGTTTCAAAATATTCTTTTCAATGCTTCTGTATCTCAAACAACGTCAACAGCATTGCAATCAGTCCACTGGTTATCAAACAAACATGTAGTATGTATATGTATTGCTTATCGCAGGTGCCAGTATAGTATTGGTAGTACAGTACACACGGACGTCACAGTCGGTCCGTAGGCATACAAAACGTACTGTCAATGCATGCATCCTGAGAAATTTTGACACGCCCACCAGATGTCGCATGTAGGCTATACAGTACTGAAGTCCTGGTCATAGTGTTTAAATATATGTACACGTAAAGTCCATACAAATTGGTTCCACGAATTATTATGAGGTGCGAGATCCATAAAGTTATGCGTTTTACATAATCACGTTGCAAGGAAATTTTTGTACTATTTGGGGTGGGTGCTAGAAATCGGAATGTTCCAATTTTTTACTATGTACTTACTCAAAAGTTGGAACGGTTGGCAGGTCTGATACAAGTGTATCAAACCATGCAGAGTACGTATCAGAGAGCTTCCATGTGGCAGCTCCCTGTATATTTTACAGTATTTTGGGGGAGTTACTGTAAAAGAATTATAGCACACAGCCACATGGACATTCTGCTGGCTTTGCGAAGCTGCCACAAGAGGAATGGCAGTGTATTGTGCTCAGAATTTTTTTTTCTTTTTTTTTTTTTTACAGACTATTGCTATGCCCAAAAGAATACAGTTGCTCCTTAGCGGTATGGTCAAAATTACATTTCTGTAATACCCCTTACACCGGGTGTTCTTTGAGGTTAGTGTTTTGAGGTTGCCAAAATGTTGTCAATTTCTATTTTAGAATGTGGATGCGATTTTAGAATCTTATGGGATAGTACATGCTATTTGGCTTCATAAATTGATAAATGCCAATGGCTCTAAGAAAGAACATAAATCTTGAGGTTCATAAAATTATTGCGATAGGCCTAATAAAATTTTGAACTTTGCAAAAAATTTGCTATCATGTACGCATTCGTGTGTTCAAGACTGCTTGTTATTGCACTTGATACTTGACCGCTGTACAGTACTACATGAACCAGGGTGTGCTAAAATTAATTTGCCTTGTAGATGCAATACAATATGCAGCCAGTAAGTTTTATAAAAAGATCTTCAGTGTAAGATGTAAAGCTCATTTTATTCCCAATCACTCTAAACTCAGCCATGCCTCCCATATCAACAACAAAACAAAACACAAGAGATCATTTCCATTGTTTACAGCAGACCGTGTGTTCACGCATGAGCACTAGTCAATCACATTAATCTCATCAAGAAACTCATCGAGGTCAGCTTGTGCATTGCTGAAGGATATTTAAACTCATAGCATTTTATTGAAACTCATCGAATTCCATTGCGAATGAGTCACACTGTAAACTGTGACAGGGTAGTAGTGTAAATCATACCCCTGTACGGTGGACACACCCATAGCACCACTGCCTGGCTTCCATTGATTGGTACACCTGTATATCTGGGCCTTACTTACTCCCCCAAGCTGTGGCTCTTTTGTGTTCCCATTACAAATGAGACATGTGAAATGGATCCATTAGTTCTGTGGTTTGTTTGTCCTTTACACCCACCTGGCATTGGTGCCACTTTTTGCTTTTGTCTTCTCTGGCTGATCAGCTGCTTCACTTTCATCTGTTGGTAATGCTGGCTCTTGAAGCCATGATTCCTGCAACTGTAGAAAACAAGAGAATTTCAATAATGCCTTGAACCAAACAACCATCACACACCTCTCATCTGCAGCAAAAAGTAAAATAATACAAAATTCAAATCTGTTGCATTTGCGAAAGGCCTTTTGTAAGTAAAATTAGATGGGTGCTTCACAATGTTCACAGAACTTAATTTTTTGGCAACCTGATTTTGGAATGCCTTGTGAAATAAATTTGCGGAAGGTCCTCCGTCAGCTTAATCATTTGCAATGTTTGAGCAATTCCTGCAGCGTACAGTACTGGAGCAAAATCACTCAGTCCATACATCTTACACGGATACAGTCTTTGGTTTCAACCCATGCACCTCCAGCTCTAAGATGCACAAATTTGATCTACATTCTACAGGGAGAATACAAATCAAAATTCTTTCACACGTCTCTGTTTACTAATCACACACAGAGTTCAAGGTTTGCCCCTAATGTTGACTGTCCTTGGCCAATTACACCGGCACTTGAGCTACCGTAGCTGACCAGCAACTTAATGCCATTAATATTCTAGCAACCTGCACTGAATAGACTGATATGATGGAAGTGTGAAACATACACGTTCACACTTATGTCTGAATCTTCACTATAAAACATTTTCTAACTTACAGTAAGTCACTTACAAATTAGCACTCCTTCAACAATAATTTGTTATTATGGTTTTGGAGACCTGTTAGGACATCATTGGAACACTTAACTTCTGTATCTTTATCAGATCCCAAAACAGTACAATGCAGCATCTCAAGCAGCAAGCCAATGAAGTACACATTAGGTAGGTATTTCTATCCCATTTTCTTTGTCTTTTTTTCTTACACTGACAACCAACTTTTCACTGAAAGGTTTTCAGGTGTATAGTGACAATGAATTAAAATACTGTCCTAATGCCCCAAAGGGATATATGCAGGATATGTACAATGGGTAGAAAAAGTTGGGAAGCTGGGGCTTCTTCCCAGGAAATTTTGGCATTTAATGGGAAATTTTGGCATTTTGAAGGAAATTTTGGCCCTTGGAAGGAAATTTCATTTTTTTTTGTACATGAAAATGCAACACAATTGTGGAAGACTTTACTCCCTTCCTGGGAAATAAATATTTTTTCCAGCCCTGATATGTACCATCAGTAATGTTCTGGTTTCTGAATGTGTGATAACCATTTAATATTAACAAAAACAGGAGCATGTAAAGACATGCATTTCCAAAAAGAACTACTCAACTCTAGTTTCACTTACAGCAAACCTGCAGCATACAAATACGGAACTACTAAAAGCAAAAGCAAAGACAATGCTCTTGTCATGGTTAAATATCAAATTTCTAATGTCCTAAACTGACCTATTGGCCTTTCATGAACACGAACGGAAAGTATCAAGTAGGTTATAAATACAAAAAATTGTGTGTTACAGCCAATCATAACAAGGCACAGTAAGTATAATCAATGCTTATTGCTGCTCAATGAACATTACCATATTGATGAGGTTTCAACTTTTCCGTCATACTGAACTGGAGAGCATCTACAGATCTTTAAATGAAACATAGTACTGCAGAGCAGCGAAGTCAAAAGATGATAGGTGTTGCACAATGGATCAAACTAAACATTATAAGTACATAGTGCTTGTCAATGACTTACAGTACTGATAAAACTTGGCATTATTTAATCAACTTCCACTTTGTAAAAGCAACTAGTTTTCATTTTTTATTATCTTTTTTTCACTCAAGGAGTGAGGCAGTATTTCAGGAATGGATGAAAGTTTTGATCACAATGTTGGCCTGTTTACAATACTGACAAAGTTACTTTCTTGTATACTACTGAATTTATCTTGAACTAGATTCCACCAAGTCTTCAAATACCATGAAGGATAGTCCTGACAATTTTGTCAACTTTTTGCATACTTGTAAACATACAATACTAATTATAGATTGCATGCTGCAACATTTTCCAACAACTTACAGTACTTCTGGCTGGTGACTGTACTGTAAAAAAAACTTACTATAAACCTGGCCATCTATTACACACATAAGCAATCCCATCTACAGCCAATCCAAAAAAAAAAGAAAAAACAGATCCAGAACGAAGGTACAACAGTTATTCTACTGCAATGAAAATGAGGGAGATTATTTATTGTACAACACCAAAGTAAGGATAGCAACAACAGCATAGGATCCAAAAACACCACTGGGACTAATTCCACGGTAAATGGGACTCTCCGTGTGGAAATGATGAGGCATCTTAGGAGTAAAACAGAATGTGTAATGTTTGAGAGCCAAGCACCTGACATATCCATCTTCATGAGCTGTGGAACTGCTTTTTCTTATATTAAATGTTGATAGCACTCAGCCTGTTAGTCCACAGATAAACAAATTAACAAATCCAATTACACCAAGTTCCCATTTTTAAAATAAGATTCCTAATACTTTTCAGGACAGAAATTCTTCACACTCTTACCTTGTACCCTAGGAAATCCAAACTTTCTCCTCCATCTCGGTCATCAAGAGAGAACGTCAGAGGTTGAACGGAACCTACAAAAGGGTGGGATGAAAGCAAGAGTTATATGAAAAGTGGGAATTTAATTTAGTCCAAGCATTCATGCATACAGTGTGCAAGGCTGCAAGTAACTGGACTATGGATCAGCTAATGCCATCACCAAAATACTTTACTGTATATACACAATACTTACCACACGAGCAAAGGTATGAAACTTGCAACCCATAAATAAGAAACCACAAGGAGTAAATCTACTCTTCCAACGTAAAAGGAACATAAAAATGGAAACACAAACACACAACACAAAAGTGAAACAGTGAAATTGCACACTTCATCTTTCAGGATTTTGCATCGGAATTCTGTTTTTCTTATACATATAAACGTTCCTTCATCAGAGTTCAACACTTGTGAGTAAGATGCTCACGCACACTTAAACAAAATTCCCACTCGGACAACTTTGGGCGAGCAATTTGCCATTTCCTCATGGAAATTGCACTACAGTGTACATGTAGTTTGGTGTATTGCTTGCAACTTCAAAAAAATATATTGAAACCAAAACTCTTACTCCTTTTTTGTTTTGAGGGTTAGTGTCATCAGCATTACCATGCAAGGTTGAGCAGAAGTGTTGGGAGTGTATAAATAAAACAACCACACTTAAGTTGCAAAGAAGTTTATGGAAACATACAGTACACAAAAAGGTCAAGATCTACATGGATTTCCACACATCTCACTATGTGGAGTTTTATGGGACGCATTCAGTGTTAATTCAGTATTATATACTTGCTTGAAATATGATGAAATGTTAATCAGTGGGCAAACTTTGTGTTTATAAAAAAAAAAAATCAAATCAAAATGAAAGGAAACTACTGAACTATAGCAGAAGCAAACAGTGCTAACTGAATAATAGCATCATACAGTATTAAGATTCAAACAGGTAAAAACCATGTACAGTAAGATGCTGTCAGTACGGCTCAATGACATTTGCTAAAAGATCGATTCTACAAATGTTGGGATGATATAGGTAATGTACATTTGCAAATGGAGGATATGAGATCAGTACCTACAACACAGTAGAAAGAAAGAGTGCATATCCATGTTGGTTACATAAATTTACAGTAGACAAATACAGAAATTCCTAAGACCTGGAACATTTCATCCTCTCTTTAAACCATGCTTAGGTAAAAACCATATTATGGCTGGCAACTGCAGTGCAAGTTTCATACAGCACATTCAATTTGAAGCTTGTGTTCCCACAAATTAATAACCAAATTATTGTACGACACCTATACTTCCTCCAACATAAGACTAATGATGTCCAGACATAAAGGAAAATAAACGATCTCAGGGTAGTTTAACAGTAATTGTTAAAGGACATTCCTGCAAACTATCAAAAAAGCACATGTGCCCTTTTCACAAATATATTGTATTCTACTCATGCCACCCAAGCATCCCAGCACACTATACAATATAAAATGAAAAAGCTAGCCCACAACAATGTTCCTAAAGGTACTAAGATTTCATCATGTTGTAAATCTTAATCTGATGCAGTGATGCTGAACCAGAAGTTGTAATTTAACATACTGAATGGTGGGTACATTTCCTCCAAACCTCTAAGAAACAGAATGCACTATAGCTGTGCTTTTAAAGCAAGAATAGTGTTAAGATACAACGAGCTGTTGTGTACAATTGTTCAAATGCAGTAAATTTAGTTCATGTGCGTAGGCTAGCTACAGTATGAGAATCATTGTGTTAGACATTAGTTCAAAAATGTTACCAAAAGTCCAAAAGCTATATTAGAAAAAACAGAATACAATCCTACAATTACATGATACAGTATAATTATGTATGTTCAAAACTATGGGGAGATATTTCTTTCATCATTTCAATTTTACGATCTTTTTGTGCCACTTTATTTTCTTCCTTTATCGTTGCATGTTTTTGGAGTGAACATTGTGTGAGTGCAAGGAAGGCAACAGGGAAAGAACATAATTTAGGAATGACATAAAATCATGAAAAATGGCTCAATAATGAGAGTCCATCATGTTTCTTCTACCTTTATACCTATCAACTAATGTATAGTATGATGGCTACCCACTTCATGAATGTGTTTGTTCCCATGCAGTTAAGTTGCAGTACAGTGATGTGTTGTACTGTACATGTATAGTATACATGCAATACCAAGAAGGTGACCATGAAAGCCAGTTGGACATGAACATACTGCAACTGAACTGGTCAGTGGAGTACTACAGTACACAACAGTTGGAGTAGATGTATGCATTTGTGCAGTTTCGTATGTCATATCTACAGCATGCACCATATCCTTCTTCCATAATCCCTAGCCACAAGACCCTAGCTGTCCCAAAAGGATGTACAGTACTGTAGCCAGGTTCTCTAGTAATTTGCTGTCCACAACATGTATTTGATTTTTTAAAAATTTGAAGAGTCCAAAATTTCCTGTAGTACAGTAATTACTACACAGATATGAGTTCTGGCTACAGCAATTTTGTACTTGTGTAAATTCAAGTAGAAGTCACCCTGGTCCCAAACACTTAAGAACCGCTGCTGTAGTGGTACTAATAGTGTGCATGTATACCTTCATACTATTAAATAGCAACAATTACCTGTTACAAACCCATATATTAACCTTATACCACAATAACTGAAAGCTTGAGCTCTCAATAAAATGCTAAAAAGAACAGCCTGTACAGACACAGTACTTTTAAAATCCACTGTGAGCATTTTCATAATTTATACATGAAAAGGGCAAACTGTTCACCACCAGTTGGTAAAAATGAAATACACCATATTGAAAATGTTTGGTGGTTAACCCATAACGGAAGACTAATTTATGTATGTTTAGAATACTTTTACTGAATAGATTACAGTCTTGTGTGCATGCATGGGACAGAATGCGTGAAGAGAAGCCACAGTGTATAGCACTTGGACAGCAGACTGAACGATACTTGGAAGGTTTACACAAGCAAAATGGAAAATAAACAGAAAGTTTTAGAAAAATTATGGGAACCTCCTCGCACATTTTCGCAGAGGAAAATCACACATTGAAACTTTATAAAAGCCCCAAATCAACTAGTTTGGTGCCATGTTTTTGTATAAAGAAGTTAAGAACAAAGGTGACCACCCTTCTTCCACTTTTCCAAAGTTGACTGGTTAGTTTAACTATTCACCTGCGATAGAAAGTGGAAGCACAAAGAAGTGTGGGAGAAAGAGAAAGGTGAATAACGTACAGTACAAAATGAGAGAATTTTGAACGAGTGACAAACAAAGAGGATATTATGTTTTATTGATAACAGACATACACAAGGTTGGAAGCACTTTGAGAAATAGATGCAAAAAGCAGTACTGCATGTATGCATTCTGTATTAGGACACAAAATGAAAAGATAAAAACTACAGATGTGACGTATCAACCACAGTACTTCTACTTTTTCCTTCCGTAATAACCATCGAAAAAATATGTTAGCAAAAGCCATGTCATGCACTTCATTTGGGAATTGTACACATGAATATAACACAAATGAAAGTAAGGTACAGTACCTACGGCTGCTGTTTATTTTTGGAACTCTGAAAGATCACAAAATTCATACAAATTTAGAATCAATTCTATTGAAAGAACAACAAAACTTATACCATCACTCAGGAGGTGTATTAGAACAGCTAGTGCAAGAGTGTTAATACTACATACAGGTACATACAGTATCATCTGTGACACACAAGATGCAATTGCATGCACTGACAGTTGACATAAAGGAAGTTCCTTACAGAAAAAGTTCTGCAATTACCCTTCATTTCAGACATGTACAGTATCAGTACACAAATGACTATCTGTCTTAATTCTTGATTTTTTTTTTTTTTCAGTTTGTCTCATTTCTGCTGGTACTGCTTTAAACTTTACCATTTGGAAACATGTGCCTGTATAGACAAAACACAGTACATCAAAATCAGTAAAAAATGATCAGGGTTACAGAGCTACGCTAGCAGTGCTGGGCAGAGCACAGTGCCATCCCTTTGTCCCTCATGTCCATGAAGCATGGAACCACTCAATTTCAAACTTCACAAGTAAATGTAGTACGAACAGTTCAACTATTTTAACTAGGGTTGAAGGAACATGGAAGTAAAACTGGGTGGTATTTTCCAAGCTTTATTCATATTATACAATAATACACTATGGGGCCAATAAATTAATGTGTACAGTATATACCTACCCTTTCAACTGACAGATGAGCCATGCTAAATCATGATTTTTAACCCTTTTCTGAGACCACACCACTAAATCTTGCCTAGCTATAACCCTGATAGTAATGAAATTCACGGTTTTGAAAAAGAGCGGTGAAAGGGCAATGAACTCCTACAGATAAAAGGCTAGTCCATACTCCAGCATAAAGACTGTAGTACTAAAAAGCTGCATCAAGTTACAGTAGCTGGGTCAAAGGTCATGCAGTGCAAATTTAAAATTAAAACAATCCTTTAACTGTTAATAGTTATTCTTGCTGAATAACAGCTTCCACAGCAATGTAGTGCAATTCACACAATAACGCAGTGTATCAGTAGAAAGCTACACGCAAAGAACATTGGCAGTGTTGGGCACTTGTTGGGCTTTAAAACAAAGCTAAAGAAGTACACAAATAACAAGTAATTTAGCAAACATATGGAAATCCTACAGTACATTCCTAACCTGCATTCCCTACTTGGTGAAAAGCAACAAAGTATTCTACTACAGTATTCTTACATGTGGGTAAGGTTCTTGTCCTAAACACAGTGAAATCTTGTAATTTTTCCAGGATATTTCCTGGAAAGTGTCGACAGCATTTCATGACTTTCTAAAATACTGTAGGACACAGAGCTACTGTAGCAACCTTGCAGTTACCTTTGACTGCCTCAGTCATATCTCTTCTAGTCAACTGGGACCCACACAATTGTGAACACCATTCCCTGAACAGGTCTGCCAGTTTTTCCCTTGCAATCCTCCACTGACTTCTGAAAGTTGATGTTGTTTATACCTCACCAAGCAGCCACACAAAATGCTGTTTTACTACGTAGCTGTAAGTTTCAAAAGCTGAATGTGATCAGTCATAGGTTTGTGAATGCAAGGTACACCAACATATTTTGACCAAAGTTTGTCGATGATTTTATAGCACATACAATGGGGAGTATGAACCACCCTATGAACTATAAAACATCCCATCAAACCGAGGGCAAGCAGCAATGAAAAATGATATCTACAAATGCCCCCTGCAGTTTTTCAGTCAAGCAAAGGAATATCACTACAGCATACAGGCATGTGCTGATGTTGAATTGTTTTCCTTAATGTAAGGAAGAAGTAACCAGAATACAAAAATGCATTGTGGTTTCGATGAATATAGCACTTAATGTGTAATCCCAAATAATTCCAAGATGTCCTGTTTCTGTCAGTCATTGGTTCAATGTGATGTTCCAGTGCTGGAAAATTACAGTTTCATGTTCATATTTGACCTTGGGAATTCTTGGGAATTTTTTGCTTTTTTGCTTTTTTGCCTCTGGTGATTTCAGCTGGCCTCTGATTTCTGACAAAACTTGTAGGGGTTTTCTGATGGATTAAATGCAACACCATGTGAAGTATCCAAGCTTCCTAACTTGAGCTATCTTGTAAACAAGGATTTCAGGGTTTAACCCCAGATGACCTTTGACCTCCACCATAAATAATAGGGTACTTCTTCTCACCATAAGTCATCCACATACTGCGTATGAAATCTATCCAAACTTCCTACCTCAAGATGTCGTGTTTAATGAGGTTTTCAGACTATGACGCCTGGTGACCCCAGATGACCTTTGACCTCCACCAAAAATAATACCATTCTTTCTCCTACCATAATGCATATACATACCAAATATGAAATCTATCCAAGCTTCCTAACTTGAGGTATCGTTTAAATTAAGTTTTCAGAGTTTGGCCACTGGTGACCTTAAATGACCTTTGACCTCCACCAAAAGCAATTGGGTTCTTTCTCACACCATAATGCATCTGCACACCAAGTATGAAATCTACCCAAGCTTCCTACCTTGAGATATCGTGTAAACAAGGTTTTCAGTGTTTGACCACTGGTGACCCCAAATGACCTTTGACCTCCACCAAAAACGATAGGGTTTTTTCTCTTACCATACTGCATCCACACACCAAGTATGAAATCTATCCAAGCTTCCTACCTTGAGATAATGTGTAAACAAGGTTTTCAGTGTTTGACCCCTGGTGACCCCAAATGACCTTTGACCTCCACCAAAAACAATAAGGTTCTTCCTCTTTCCATAATGCATCCACACACCAAGTATGAAATCTATCCAAGCTTCCTAACTTGAGATATCGTGTAAACAAGGTTTTCAGTGTTTGACCCCTGGTGACCCCAAATGACCTTTGACCTCTACTAAAAACAATAAGGTTCTTCCTCTCACCATAATGCATCCACATACCACGTATGAAATCTATCTAAGCTACCTACCTTGAGATATCGTGTAAACAAGGTTTTTCAGTGTTTGACCCCTGGTGACCCCAAATGACCTTTGATCTCCATCAAAAACAATAGGGTACTTCCTCTTACCATAATGCATCCACACACCAAGTATGAAATCTATCCAAGCTTCCTACCTTGAGATATCGTGTAAACAAGGTTTTCAGTGTTTGACCCCTGGTGACCCCAAATGACCTTTGACCTCCACCAAAAAGAATAAGGTTCTTCCTCTTTCCATAATGCATCCACACACCAAGTATGAAATCTATCCAAGCTTCCTACCTTGAGATATCGTGTAAACAAGGTTTTCAGTTTTTGACCCCTGGTGACCCCAAATGACCTTTGACCTCTACTAAAAACAATAAGGTTCTTCCTCTCACCATAATGCATCCACATACCACGTATGAAATCTATCCAAGCTACCTACCTTGAGATATCGTGTAAACAAGGTTTCAGTTTTTGACCCCTGGTGACCCCAAATGACCTTTGACCTCTACTAAAAACAATAAGGTTCTTCCTCTCACCATAATGCATCCACATACCACGTATGAAATCTATCCAAGCTTCCTACCTTGAGATATCGTGTAAACAAGGTTTTCAGTTTTTGACCCCTGGTGACCCCAAATGACCTTTGACCTCCATCAAAAACAATACGGTTCTTCCTCTTACCATAATGCATCCACACACTAAGTATGAAATCTATCCAAGCTTCCTACCTTGAGATATCGTGTAAACAAGGTTTTCAGGGTTTGACCTCTGGAGACCCCAAATGACCTTTGACCTCCACCAAAAACAATAGGGTTCTTTCTCTTACCATAATGCATCCACACACCAAGTATGAAATCTATCCAAGCTTCCTAACTTGAGATATCGTGTAAACAAGGTTTTCAGATTTTGACCCCTGGTGACCCCAAATGACCTTTGACCTCCACCAAAAACGATAGGGTTCTTCCTCTCAATATGGGGTATCTACCTATCAACTTTGAGAACTGTCAGAGTTTCCCTTCTTGAGATATCGTGTAAACAAGAAAAGTGTCACAAACACACACACACACACATACCTGTTTACGGCGCCGATCGGGGACATACACAAATAATGTGCAAAGTGGGGACATCCTCTTCCTCCTAGTGAATCGGGGACAATTACAGGTTTACACACCAGGAAACTGGGGATACCGAAAAAACTACACACACATTTACACATGAATGAAGACTTAAAACATGCAATTGGGGTACTACCTCAGATCAATCTGTAAAGTTGCAGGCACATATGTGACACCCCACTTTGCATTATTTTAGGCATTCTAGAAACGGGGATATCCCCATTTCGCGGCGTATCCCCATTTCACTAGTATTTTTTCCTGTGTGTATCCCCGATTCACGCCCTAAACAGACCCACACATACACACGCACATACACACACACACGCACACACACACATACATACACACACACGCCATCATGACTGCATAGGTTTCTCTTATCATCGAAACCAAAAAATGTACAGTGGTAGCAGTTAATTTAGCAGATAATTTAGCAGATATACTGTAATTTCCAAGCTTGAATGGCCCCATGAGGTCAGGTGATTGCAAAATTTTGCCTTCAGTGCATTCCTTCCACCTTACTGGTGGGTGTATTCATGCGTGACTATACTTACCCCTTTCTACATCTTATTTGCATAAATCTCACGCACTGAAGTAGTTTTGACAGCGAGCCTCCAATGTCCGCCATTTCGGCTAGCAACTTGTTCTCATTCTCCTTCCACTGCAAAGCTGTTGCCTTGGAGGTTTCTGGGTCTCAAAGTCATTGACTCCATAGTAACAAGGCAGTATATTAGGCTTGAAGAAGCACACTAAGATGCAGTAAGGGGTAAGTGCAGTGTGTGCCTGCGATGTGAATCCACAGAACACTACAGTGGTAGCACTTTCCCCACACAGATATTGAACAGTAATTTCCTTCCCACTGGGGTTGGCTTTGAGGTGTGCCTTCTATACAAATTTATGCAATAAAATGGTTTGTCATGAATATGCAAATTTTAACAACGTCACTTTCATGAAAGCAGTACATGAATGTGACATATCAAAAGAAAATTTTGAACTGCAATAAATTAAAACCAGGGACTTTGGTTACCCACTGATCTCAAAAAAGACTTCAGTTCACTTCATAGCAAACAGACTGTCAACAAATTACCTGCACCAGCTGTTTCCAATCATAAGCTTTGGAAGAAGGTGGGGGGTTAGTGGGGATTCTATCATTCCATGAAGGCAGTACCCCCATTGCTAGAACTAATTAGAGTGATACTTTGTTGTTGTGTCTAATAACAAAATGCAAAATGTTTTGTTCACAGGTTTTGGCTGAATTTCTCTAAAAATTTTGTAAATGACTATATGTAGACCATAGAAACACAGATCTGTGATTGGAAAGATTTTATTGTGCAGCTAAACACGATGTGAAACTGTACCATTTTCAAAAAGAACTTTAAATAAACCTTTTTGTTTTTCTTTCTTTCTTTTCTTAATCTTTGCAGCTAAGTTGGAAATGAGGAGAACAAATATTTTTTATCTTCAGTTAAATTCAAAAACATCTGGCTACGTCAACACTGTTCAACACAAGATGTCAGGTGAGCAAATAATGACATTCCCAGCCTGTGGATTCTATCAAGCTAACAACATTCATAGTGAGTGAATCCCTCAGTTGCAATGTTCAGTAAGTCTGCAACACCACATGAACATTCATATAAACATGTACAGTACTATACATGAATACCATACAGTACAGTATGTCTCCATGGGATGACAACATGTAAACTAGGACAAGGTTCACAATGAAGAGAAAAAGATTGCCAAATGATAAATCAGAAGTGACAGCTGCAGCTTTCAAGACAAACTTTCAATATTACTTGTAGTGCACCATTTTCAAGCAAGGTCCTTCAAGTCAAAGAACAGCCTTCATACATGACTAAAGGGCAAGCCAGTACTTTGAAGCCACTGAAATCTCCATATCCTTCTCAAAAGTTTCACATTTACGATTGAAAGATGTATTAAGTACTAGCTATTTCAAGATATTAAGTACTAGCTATTTCAAGACAGGCAACTACAAGACATGTAATACTAACTCCCACAATGGAATGCTTGTTCCTGATAACTCAACATCAAAACTACTGTACATCACTCAAGGGCAGTACTAACAAACAGCATCTTATTCTCACACACATGTACAGTATATATGACTGCAAAAAAACTGGAAGAGCATGCAGTTGCAAACATGAGCAAACATCAAACAAAGACACCATGCATGTACAGTACATGCACGATAAATTTGACAACAATGGTTCAATACACTACAATATTTCTTTCCGTTTTTATTAAGTTCCACTGTGTGTCCTACATGTACTGCAATTTACTTCAGTAGGAGGGGAAACTTTAATACTACTGTAAAGGCACAGTACAGTATATTCTAAACTTAAAGCAAAGTGAAAGCAATTTACTAGGAGGGGAAACTGAGGAAACTTACTTGTACTAATCGCACAGTATACTGTATTCTGACGTGACCCCACACAACTGTGCCCAAACAGCTGCACAGGATCTTACCACCTCCCTGGACCAAATTCCTTCACAGTTTCTTGTCATACTCATACCAGGGAGCTGCCACTCTAACAATGGCAGCTCCCTGCTCATTACCACCATAAAATCTGCTTCAATACTGAAATTAAATTTTTGACAAACCTCCAACCTGTTAACTTTTATAAAGGGCTTTCAAGTCTGATCAAAACTCATAAAAGCCTTTTACAGCACTCACTGTATGGAAGATTAGGGTCCTACACACAAAAACAAGTATATACAGTATACAGTATCAACTACAAATTGAAAAACTGAAGGTAGAGAAGCTACTGTAAGCCTGCTATTTCAACAAACAAGAGCATCAATGATGCTGTAGCTCAACTACAATTTCTCTCACACAGTTAATGTTATATAGTTTCACTAGGGATCCAAATCAAGGAGTCGTAGACTGTCATGATCTAGGAACTTCAGTGCTATAGATGTAAATGGTCACAGCAGTGGTATATCTGCTAGAGTTGTCCGGCTTGCGACTTTTTGTTAAGTGTTTGTGGGCACAGTGCTGTAGGTAATTCTGCTGACAAAAATTAGGCTACTTATACCCCAATTTGTCAGGTCTGTCAAAAAATGATTCCTATAGTATACATCATACAAAACATAAACCCTTATGGAGAAGCACTAGCATGCATTTCACCATATGATGTTTTGTGACCCCAAATGGCAATTAACATTAGTGTTTGCACCGGGTCCAAAATTCGGAACCAGGTACCCGAACTCGATGGTGGGTCGGGTACCCGAAAATATAACTTATGTTAGGCTACAAGTTTTTTCTAAAGTCATTAAAGTCATAATGAGGAATTTTGCTTTGCAAGTTGATATAATATAACACCAACGTATCTTACGTATGGGCATGACAAGTGTTCTTAGGTGTGTCCGTGATAAATTTTGCCAGGAAAAAGTAACATGTTAGGTGTTCTGTCACACATGCAATCTATGTTAGTGAAACTTTGGATCCAGGTAGCAATTTGAGAACAGGGTCCTGACATCATCGGTCGGGTACCCGGGTACCCAGTGCAAACACTAATTAACATCAACACAAAGCACACCTATGCATCATCCACTGAACACTATGGCCAACTTTGATAAGATTCTGACACAACCATGAGTATTTCAAGGCTTTTGCTTGATTCTACTGTTTGCCCTAGCTCTTTGACCCCAAACAACTTTAAACTTCTTCAAAAGTAAAACTCTGATGACCCATCAATTCATCTACTGCATACTCTTGTCAACTTTGATAAAAGTCAGACACAACCCCTAGGAGCTGAAAGCATTTGCACAATTCCAGTGTTTGACCTCTCCTTGACCCCAAATGACCTTTGACCTACTTCAAAAGTACAACTTTGAAGACCTGTCATCTACTGTACACTCTGGCCAACTTTGATAAGGTTTGGATATAACCCCTAGTGGTTGAAGGATTTTGAGTGATTTCACGGTTTGACCTCCCTGACCCCAGATGACCTTTGACCTACTTCATAAGTACAACTCTGATGACCTATCATCAATTGAACCCTCTGGCTAACATTGATAAGATTTGGATATAACCCTTAAGAATTGAAGACATTTACAACATTTCACTTTTTGACCTTTCTTTGACCCCAAATGACCTTTGACCTACTTTAAAAGTACAACTTTGACAGTTTGTCATCTACTGAACACTCTGGCTAACTTTGATAAGATTTAGATATAACCCTTAGGAGTTGAAGGCTTTTGATTGATCTCACTGTTTGACCCCTGCTTGACCCCAGATGACCTTTGACCAACTTTAAAAGTAGAACTTTGATGACCTGTTATCTACTAAACACCCTGACCAATTATGATAACATATGGATATAACCCCTAGGAGTTGAAGGCTTTTGAGTGGTTTCACTGTTTGACCCCTGCATGACCCCAAATGACCTTTGACCTACTTCAAAAGTACAACATTGATGACCCATTATCTTCTTAACACTCTTGACAAATTTGATAAAATTCAGACATAACCCATTGGAGTTGAAGGCTTTTGCGTGATTACACTGTTTGACCTCCTTTTGCTTGACCTCTCTTTGACCCCAAATGACCTTTGATCTACTTCAAAAGAACAACTTTGATGACCAATCATTTACTTAATATTCCTGTCAAATTTGAAAAGATTCCAACAAAACCACAAGGAGTTGAAGGCTTTTGCGTGATTTCACTCTTTGACCTCTCACGACCCCCAATGACCTTTGACCTACTTCCTGTTACCATAATTACCAAGCCGTTGATATGTGTTATACCCACACCAACTTTGAGAAGGAACGGTCAAAGTACCTGCACACAGCAGCCTTTTTTCCAATGTTGACGGACAGACAGACGGACAGACAGACAGACAGATGCATTGCCATGACAATAGCTCAACTTGTTGAGCTAATAAGCACTTAAGAATTTGCAGTGCACTTTAATGGGAAAGCTACCATCCAACTATACACCAGTGAGAACCATGCTTTCTTGTTTTTCACTTAATGTAAGTTGCAAAACCATCTTGTTGTAATAAAATCACAACACAAGTTTTCATTCATACTTTGAACAGTATACTTTCTACACTGTAAAAAGAAGAAACTAGCAATTACAGTACAGTACCATACATGTAAGACAGAACTTGTTGAAGGAAGTGCCTTTTGCAGTCAACTTCACCGAACTATCCCCCTTCTTTTTATGTACTGATTTATATACTTTTTTTTTTTCTTGTTCCATTCTGTCACATATTGTTTTCACTATGCTCCAGTAATAATTAGGTAATAATATCTCTGCAATTACAACTTTAGCAGCTACTTGCCACCATCACCAATCTATATCCTGCTGGTTACTTTGCTTAAGCTAAAATGTTCAATTAGCCTTTGAAATACAATGAGCTGTTATCTAGAGGAAGGGACTGAAAGAAACCAGTTGTACATACCACCAATGATTAGCCAAAGCTACAGTATGAAGGGACTGAGAGCTTGTTACAGTACCTCTTTTTTGCTATTGTGGATGCCAGCTGCTCTAAGGGGGGTGTATACAGTAAGCACAGCTTAAACAGTAAAGTACAGTAGCTAACCAAGACTAAAAGCTGGAATTTTGACCCAAATATTGCACTGAGTCATCCATGGATGGATACTGCAAAAAGGAAAGGGCAGTACAGTAAAACCCCATGCATCCTAACACATCCAAACAGAAGGTACACTCAGATAGTGGCAAATTCAGATAAACAGGGTTACAAGTTTTGGCTTTAATTTTAAGTATGGTACACTGGGTCCCTAATAAAGTGCCAAAAACATTTCCCAAATAGTTTCAAAACGGGTTGCAAAATTACAGAGAAAATGCCCAAATATATTTTACTTGTGACCGTTATGATTAACACTTGTAGACTTAAAACCCAGGAATTTTATGCTCCAAATGTGAGCCTACAGTCTGCCGATTTACCAGTGCTCTGTACAGACTACAGTATTTATAAAATGTGGGCATGTGCTGAAGAGAAGCACTAACAATCGAGAGGTATCCAGAGTACAGATTCGGCATAAACTTCCAAATATATTGGAGACAAACCTACAGAAGACTATCAAATAGCCATTGGCAATGTTTTCGTAAGAACTACTGTCATTATCTTTAGGTACCAAGCTCACTGATATTTACTTTTCAAATTTAGTGAAACTAGGTCTTACACAATCCTACGATATATTCTATGTAATGCACTGAAAACATGGTGAATGCTACCTTAACTGTCCTACCGTATATTATATGTAATGCACTGAAAACATGGTGAATGCTACCTTAACTGTGCTGAATGAAATCATTAGGCCATTTCAGATAAATGAGGGAATTTTGGGTGAACAGGGTTTAACTATACTATATACTCACTACATACATAGTGTGGTTGCTGATGAGAGTGCTACCCTACTATAGGTAATCTAATACCAACAGAAGTATCAAATTCATAAATTTATGGTGAATCATGTTAGCTGACCATTTCCAATCCACTTAGTAAAGCTACCATCAAAAGTATTGTCCTTACAGAAAACAAAAACTTTGCTTTTCTTTTTTAAAAATGTAAGAGGGCATTTATACAGTAGGAATGTTTAGTCTCACTGTATCCAGTACTTCTCTGAAATATTGGAGCAGAAGCAGAAGCTAAGCAATGCATAAATATTAAAGCAAGCTGGTTGTGTGGATGTTTTGCACCAGAACTGCACAAAGCAAGGATAACTACTGTACATCATAGTCTCACTCATGCAGTGTACATAAGTTACCAATAAATTTGAAATATTACAACATGTCTCAATAATAGAATCAATGTGGTGTCTCTTTAAATACCATTTATGTATACTTTCTAATGATTCAAAATTAAAAACAAACTTGTGCTGTAACAATGTATGTGACACCATATGACCATGCATGAGCAGTTTTTCTTTAATACTTGTACCATTACTGTATGTAAATTGTCTTTTTCATCACAAATTGTGAACAAACACACTGTATGCTTCCCACATACACCATACATGATACCATGGATAATTTAAAGAATGAAACACTTAGTCTGCCATAAGTGGTACTATAACCAGATGGAAGAAATTAACACTGAACTGCTGTAACCTTCTAGTGCAGAAAAATCGAAAGCAAAAATGAAAATGGTCTCTATCTATTGAACATTTCGTAACTACTGTACAGTATGCTGTCAGTGTCTAGTACTGTACTGAATATGTACAGTATGTGTAAACTGAAGTGTTGATGGATGTTGAACTCAACAACTTATAATAAAGAAGACAAAACTCGCAGAGTGCATACTGCAAACCGGAAAGACAATGATATGTATACTGCAGTCCAACTATTGCTGGGCCCAGCCATTTTGTAGTTTACTGCACTGCACTAAAAAAATTGATCCATCTTAACTGAACACAAAATGCCAACTTAAACATATTACTTCCAAGGTACTGTACCTTTTACATCTCTCTAGAATGGACATATGTCTGCAATGTGAAGTACATTAAGTCATAAACTCCTACTCTGTTGAAATAAAAGTTGCTTATAAGGCCAATATGTATGGAAATGTCAATACTGAATCCAGGTTGCAAAATGTAAGAGGCTATGCACAGTGCAAAGGTACAGCGGTTGTGCTGTAACAGGCACAGAATTCTAATCAGTTATGGCAGCATTTAAAAATATTTGGTTCAACTTATCACACTGGATAAGTGGATATACTGTATACCTCTTGTATATAAATTCAAAAGGAAATAGTCCAGCTACCTGTATGATACCTTTGAGAAAGGATACAATCCAGTACCAAGCACATATTATGGTGGGTGCTCACTTGAGGTTAAATTTTATGGATGTTGCTTTATAAATATGTCACTGTATACCCTACTAACATATGAAATTCAGTATTCCTCTAACACATGGGCCATCCAGGAATAAATGAAGGCACATAATCACCATGGGCTTCCAGCCAGCAGGACCCAATCTACAGTAGGCAAATTTATCAAGTACAGATAAAACACTAATTTCTTTCGTAAGATCCTTTTGAGTCAAAAAGCTTTGAAAATGCTTTAACTATCAGAAATATATTTTGATGACTGGAAAGTGAACCAATTCCAGCAATCTCAGGTACAGGGGTACTGTAAATTTCTGACAAACATTAAGTCTCAGTATACTACATGTATGTGCCAATGGTGGGTCTCTGCCTATGTTGTCACATATTAGCCCTCTCCCTTCCCCCAAATGTCCTTATCTAACCCCACCTGATGAGGGGCCTACTAAACCTTATAAAGTGCCCAGGGCTCTCTCAAACATATGTCTAATATACAGTACAGTATGGCCCTTCCTACATACAGCTTTCACCATTTACAGAATTTGAAGAATGACTGCAGTTCCTAACAAC
This sequence comes from Holothuria leucospilota, assembly GCA_029531755.1. Classification (NCBI taxonomy): domain Eukaryota; kingdom Metazoa; phylum Echinodermata; class Holothuroidea; order Aspidochirotida; family Holothuriidae; genus Holothuria; species Holothuria leucospilota. The sequence goes on along the minus strand of CM055969.1, from coordinate 34,202,885 downwards.
ACCCCCTATGTGATCTTCACCTTAGAATATGGCACTGGTGCAACACATTTTTCAAACAGAACAGTTTACTGGATAACAAGTTTCATACCAACTTTCTTCCTTGAACACTTAAACTGATGGTATCTAGGGACTATGGAAAATGTGTCTTACAAGTGCATCCTTCCAATACTGAACTTCACAATTTCAAATCAGGAGCTCTAGCTTTCTCAAGTTCTTAATAGCCTGCTTCCTGGCAATTACAGTACTGTACTGTACCTCCCACTTCAACCGCAAGTTCTTGCCTAAAAAAATTCCAAATTACATAAATTAAAAAGTTATATATCTTCCAACAGAACAAACTTGGGACAAGCAGATGACTTCAACAAGGTTTCACATTTACAGAGATAACTGCAGTGTGTTATTATCAGATTGAGATGGAGCTCAAACAAGCTTGGGAGTTGAAACAAAGGCATGTGCACACCTTTAATAAGCACGTAATTGTACAAAGCATCCTACAATAACACCTATTAGCTGATAAGAATGATCAAATGAATGCCAGGAATGGAATGCAGGTCACATGGGACAACTACATTCAAAAATATTAATTGATAACAAACAGCCTTATCACATTCTGTACCACACTCCAGGGCAGCTGTTAATAGTACAGTGCCCTACATATATCTCTGGTCAATAACAAACGGGTTAAATATTTTACACAGCAAAGTGTGGTATGAACTAGTACTTTCATTGTTTATTAGCACGTCACTGGCTTAACATGGCACTATGTACGTTTATCAGGCACTTTAATGTCAAATATTCCGAGTATCACAATTACGTATACTGTATTGTCCTGCTTTGTTGTGCCTCTATACCATCTGCGCATAAGCTGTGGCTAGCAGTATGGCATTTGGACATATGTTGACATCAAAATCATAAGCATACTGTATGTATGGGACCATTTGGACGGTTGGGGGGGGGGGGGCTGGCAATTTTTCTGCTGGAATCTCTCAGCCTTTTAGTAAAATTCTGCTTTAATGTTTACAGATTCTGCCCAAATCTGGGGGTTTTCCAAAAATGTGGGGGCACACTGCCCCCTTCCCCCTGCCTCATAGGACTTCAATATAGTATCCATCACATGAAACATTCCATGCATTAGTAATTTACATGTATGGTGTGCTTTTGAGTGTGAGCAAAGAGAGTACAGTGCACAATGTCTAAACAGCCCACAACCCAACATGCATAATGCATCTAGGCTATCAAAGGTACAAAAGATGAAAACAGAAAAATTTTGCAATTGCTTTGAAAGAACAGAATCAAATATCAAATCCATACCAACCTATACCCACATGGTACAGTACAAAAACTACATCTGAACTACTGTATTTTAGCTTCCTGTGAAGTGCAGAGCATACAAATACTGAATACTGCCTACTCAGCAAATTTTGCCTTGACAGTTTAATTGTTAAAACATACACATGATTTACTGTGAACAAGCCTTCTCTCTATCAAAAAGTCGTACAACCACAACTAATGACATGATTCCCATCCAAAATATCTACCCATAAAAGGTTTCAAAAACAAACCTCTCTCTTGAAAATGATTGAATTCTGCCTACATTTCCTTTCAAGATTACAAACTTCCTGCTCATAGGAAGGTGAAAAAGCAATTAGAAGACAGTATATAGGGCAGTTTGTGGCTGACTTCATTTGGATACAAAAACCGAGGTTACAATGTGTGGCTTTTGAATAATTCTTTGCCAAGCCCCATATTATGCATACAATGTAATCAATATATGGCTACTAGCTTCAATATTCCAAATCCCATTAACAAAAAGGCACAACTTTTGATCAAGCCTTTAATAATGAAAGGGGAATTTGTCTAATATCTTCACAATAGAATTCTAAAGAATGATGGAAATAGTTGGCATATCTTCATGTAAGTGTTTAATGTATTTATACACTGAAATCTATAATCTATAACAGGGCTCGAAATAACGGGGGCCCGTGGGCCCGATGCTCCTAGAAAATCGCTCGGGCCCGTAACTTCTAGAGGGAAAGGGGCCCGGTTGGCTCCTAAATATTTCAAGTCTAATTGTACAGTCTGCACGTGAACCTCTCCATCCACAACTCAACGATCGTATACCTCGCGAAGCCTGTGTATTCCTATGCTAACAGTCACTAAAAACCTGCGAAATACACATTATTTCTGAAATTAGTTCATGTTGCTCATAAAGGGTCTGCCTTGTCACAACACGGAAGATCACTCACGCAGACATACACCGATGTCACTGAAAAAGCCCGAAAGTTGCTGCAGTATTTCAGTGCAGCATTCACACCATCCTACCATGCTTTACCTATACATAAACAGACAGTGTAGGCGCGCACACCTGTTTGTTTTGAGTGTTTCATATAACAATACATAATTCATGCACGCACCATATATCCATACGTAAATATTTGTTTGAGTCATACTGCGCCCCGCGGTCGGCTTGCTGCGTACAAATCAATGGATGGGACGAGTCTATTGTAAACTTTCGTTCATTGGGGTAATGTTCTAGACATCGTTTTTGTTAAATCAAAAAAGTAAAAGGCACACGTACGTGTATTTCACACAAACTAACATGCATGATAAACATAAAAGTACCTATCGTAAACTATTGCAAAGGACGATGAAACAACTGGTAATTTAGCGGTACAAGCAGCTTTCGAAAAATGTTATTTTCCATACCATGCCCAATGTTGTTGCGATGTATGTCAACTTTTGTACAGAGCAGGTGCGTAGCCTAATGTGTTACTGTTTGCATGTAATAACGGACCTATTTAACTCGACTTTTGCCTTGCAATGCGTGTCACTTGAACTTCTGCATTTGTACAGTGCGTGGACATGGCCTAATATTGTGTGCATCGGTGTTTGCGTAAATTTCGGCCTGATATCAAACGTATGGCCCTGTATCAAACTTACGATCATTGACTGCGAATTTAAATGCTTCGCTCCGTTCATTGGCAAATTTGGGTGAATTAAAAAGAAAACACTGACATGATCGCTAGATTTTTACGTACAGATTTTAAAAGCTTGCGCATATATACTGGGAATATCATAAGTGAATGATCAACGAGGCCATTAATGCATTACACTGTTGGTTCAGAATAAAGATACCGTTTAAACGATAAACGAACTTTTATTCCGACCGTTTAAACGTAGGAGATTAAACGGAATTGACAGCCCTAGATGTCAGTCACGAGTAATGTAGGGGGAGCCTCACAAGATCAACTGACGAAGATGGTCAGCGGGAACTGACGGTGCCCTTCATTTTACCGGGTAATAACTTCCGGAGTTACGAGAACATTATGAAAATGTATACTACCCAACATGCAACATGGTCTAAGAGGGTGTGGACACAGTGGTTTCAGGCTAGTTTCAGCCTCAGCTTGCCATAATATTATACCCATACTACATGTTTTCAAGCACGTAAAAAGCACCCGTACATTGTATCAGTCCTTTTTTATTTGTAAGTTTCGGGCCCCTTGATTTCCCATTTGGCCCCTAGATTCCATGGTCTAGGGGCCCGGCAGGCCCCCAAAGGTTGAAGGCTTATTTCGACCCCTGTATAATACAACCAGTTACATATTGTGAAAGTACTGGTCAATTCATTTTATTTACTATTGTACAGTACATGTACAGTCACATGAGAAGTTTACTGGACACACAGAAGAAAACAAATGCTTCCTTTCTGTCTAATCAGATTAACACCAGAAACTAATTATAATATCTATCTACTATGCATTGCTTGAAGGTTTATGTACTCAGTATGCAACATTTGACCAACATTCCTACTGTGAACGACGAACCTACTGCCTTTGTGCCTGGTGCTCAGCATAAGTAATGGAGTAGGGAAAACAAGCCAGTGAGCCACAACTGGAAAAAAGGCCGTGGTCATCTGGACTTCAACCAATTGGTTGGAAACTGGGATGTTAAACCTCATCTAACTAACTAACTCGACCAACATTCCTTTGTGACATCCGATATGTAACAAGCAATACCCCTAACTTAATCTTTTCAAGTTGATCATACAGCAGAAAATGCACCTACTTGCCAGTGCCCCTAAAGTCTCCAAAAACTCCAAATGACTGTTCGCTGTGTTTTCAATTAATTTGTTTCAAAAGTTTCCCTAACACACTCACTTTAAGAACAGGTACTCTCTATTAAAAAAACAAACCCTACAATGATAATAAGGAAACAAAAGGTGAGGATATGCCAAAATATTCTAACATCTTGTAACACATTACTAAATTTAAATTGAATGCAACAGAAAGAAAAGAGCAACAAGAAAGAAATAGCAATCTCTCTACAATGAAGTTGTAGATATATCCTACAATAAAAATCACTTCGGCCAACTTCCTTGTACAATGTTCGTGTAGAAGGGAAGAAATTTTGATTGGTTTTGCTGGCTTTGTTATATGTACCGTAGTTTACAAGTATGGATGTTACCTGATTTCTGTTTAAGTGAAATTACAAAAGTTAGGACAATGGACTCAATAACTGAGATCACGAAGTATCAGGCAGGGGGCAACTTCTTATTATCTCTGAACCCCAGGCATATTGAGCAAATATATAGTCTAGGGGCAACCTTGTACTGTAGGCCTATATTTTTCTGCCCCTCTACAAAGATCGAGCCACCTTGTGATCATGAGTCTGAAGCAGTGTGTCCCTTTAAGAGTAAGAAGACACTTTGCTTTCATCTATGCACTTGAGTTTTCTTTCAATTTCACTTGAAGATGCATTACTTGAGGCTTTTAGCTACCTAACCAGGATAATCATTCCACCCATCAGACTATTCACCATCCCTAGAGCACTATCCATTAACTCTATCTGTATTACTATCAGATAAAGTTTAAGTTGAATTAGTTAATCTACTGTAACAAGATTCCATTAAAGTGAAAAGGCATACAGCCTTCTGATTTATTATATTTCCCATATTAATGGAAGTCATGAAAAGCTGGTTTGCAATTCTGCATCGTGAAGTTCTACAGCAAAGGCTAACAGTAACATGCTTTCAACTTGTTTCTATATTTTAATGCCAAAAATGTCTCATCAACCTACAGTACAACAGTACATTATTTGTACCACCATGGAATTGCCACTGGTGTAAATAACACTATAATTTATGATCTTTTTACATAATTAAATGGCATGTCTACTAATCATTTTACAATGTCAAGAACCTTTCAGAATTCTCACAAAAAACAGCTCAACATTTCCTCATCAAGTTCAACTTTCTGCTTTTTTAATTCAAGACAAATGTGTGAAGCTAGCCACATACAACACAGCCTTGTGTGGCCCAACTCAACTGTTGTGACCTACTGTAGTTTCCTACAATTGGCGCAACTATCATTCACCTGATTGACAAATGCACGCTTCACCACGGGCAAGCCCTGTTCTGACAAGGTTGCATTATTACATAGTGCTTGACACTTCTCTTTTGGCTTCCTGCACAATCGCTGGTACAGTATTACACTATATACAGTACATGACTGGTCAAATTGCTTCACCCTTACTGTACCACTGTCACAGACCCCAGTTGGTGAAAACAAACACTGGTTATTCCCAAAAGAAGCTGATGGGACTTACAGTAATCTGCTCTTAAAATTGCCTGTTGCAGTTGTGGACATACCCACACTACACAACTTTTGACAAGGAGATGTTTGAATCAATTTGCCTCAAGCAAAGTCATGCATTGTGTGGCTAGCTTACACGAAATATTCCGTCTCCCCAATTTGAATTAGTGTACTAATTCAGGATCCTATCGATCATGTGACAATATTTTTCTTACTAACTTGTTAATTCATGCAGAATAACTCCTTGGTTTACCTTCAATACAAGTTTTTATACAGAAACATAAGGATACTTGTGAGCGAAATACAGTAGGAGATTTATAAGATCAAGCAGACTTTTGAAAATACTGTAAAATTTAAAACAGTACCAATTTGTACAGTAATCCCAAGTGACCAATATGCTCATACCACAATTCACAACACACACTTCTGTGCCAACTGCCAATGGTACTTAATTTACTCTGTATACGATACCAAACATGAAGCTGTTTTAATCTACTTCCTGGCTAAAGCGAATAAACTTGGGATAGAGAGAAAAACAAAATGGTAATTAGTTCTTCCCACCCAAGACTTCAATTTCTCAACTATATCAGATGCAAGTTCTCACTTGGGAAATACAGAGTGGGAAATGTAATAACTACTAAGTGTGGCTCCACAATGCCATAAATGCCAAGTGCCATACGTAGATTGTGCCCAGTTTTAATTTCTGGAGCTGATAGTCTTCATTGCCTTTCATGAGACGCTTCTCTTGCAAGCCTCAATTATTAACCAAGCAGTTGAAGTCATCAATAATTCAAAAGGTTAGAAGGTACAAATACATGTATCATCCAGATATGGTATTGTTTACCTATTGTATGTGCACAATATGGCAGACAAGTGACATGGGGATTTTCAACCTTTTTTTTCTTTCTTGCCTTTTGCTTTTGCTATAAAGGCATACTGCATATTTGATACAAACTGAGGCAACAGAAAGCTATCAATTCTACAGTTTACACTGTCAATTACTAAGGAGATAGAAGCAATATTTTGATGATGTGTTGGAAACTATATTTGCCAAGAAAAACTCCTTTTCCTACTACTTTTCATAAACTATGAAAACTTCATGTTCATTACGGAACAAAACATGAAAGAGTACAAAAAAGAGACAAAAACAAGAGCTGTCAATTACAGTAAAACCCTGATGCAAACACACTGGGACCAAAGGCACAGTAGTTCAGATAAAAGAATATTCGAATAAACTGGGTTTCAAGTTTTAACCCAAATACCATGGTTGTACCCCCCCCCCCCCCCGTGTCCTACATTTTTAACACATAAAAATACCATGGTAGTACCCCCTGTGTCCTACATTTTTTACACATAAAAGTACCATGGTCGTACCCCCTGTGTCCTACATTTTTAACACATAAAACTACCATGGTAGTACCCCCTGTGTCCTACATTTTTAACACATAAAAATACCATGGTAGTACAGACCCTCATTTTAATTTTCCAGAATGAGAGGACACCTTAGAGTTACTTGGGACTAATATACTGAATGATTTCAACTCTGCTACTTCATAGGGCTGCTATAAAAGAAGAGTAAAAGCACTCTGTGGTAATGTATGATAGGATTTTTGCTGTTAGTTTGAAAAAAAGTTTGTAAAAGATGTTTCATACTTTACATAGTTCTCTGGAAAGATTTTGGCAAAGCAGTTTAGAAGGTAAGGAGAAGATGGATGAAGAAAATATACTCAATAATACACAAGATCAAACATCAATGTAGCTACATACTGTACAGTATGATGAGGCCAAACACCACCATTAGAGATACATGAATGGGTATGGTGCTGGTACTGTATGTGAGCACTGCAACTATAGACCCTCTTGGGACAAGCATTCCTTTTTCCCCTCCTCATAACAAAAATCTCCCTCCCCTCCTCTGGAAATGTTATTTACCTAACTACTGTAGAGTATGTAACAGTTGTGCAAGTTGAGTGGATCCCCAACTTTCCACGTGAAAGGGATTAAGGTTGTTTCATAACACTGTAGGCAGGTATGTAACTAGCAAAATGTGAGTGCCCGGTAATTGTCTGATCTGGGTAAAGCACCTCACCCCACCCCATAGCATCTACCCCATTTTTCAGCCATTAATTTTTCCTTTTTCCCTCATTTTACTTTAGGGAGTAAATTTAGGGCTAGTTTTAGGTCTCGGTAGGCAGATTTGTGGTGGACGGGGGGACATGTGTTTGCCTGGAGTGCCGGGCGGGAATATCGAGTGCTGGGTGTCACCGCCAAGCGCCGCCCACCGAAGCTACATCCCTGACTGTAGGTACATTATATTACTAGTCAGTGAGCATGAAGCATGAATAAAGAACTCACACTATTGTACAAGAGTTGTTAAATGCATGCATTGGTAGTATTTTAACTAAAATCATAATGAACAGTATATGCCAAACTTATCAAATTTGTTTATTTGCAGACACTACGTATCAATCATCTCAAGTGTATTTAACTTTTACGTGAGTTTGATAATACAGGTTTTTGATAATATACTGTACATGTTAAAACCTGTACAAAAGCATTCTGCTTCTTTTTAAAGGTTTCACTCTCCGACAGACACCCGTATTGGGCAATAAAGTTGTGCGTTGCTGTCTGCAAGACACTTAATGAATAAATACAGCACTGAACAAAGGCTAGGTAAAATAAGAAAATCTGACTGTTCTATTAGCTAATAAACAAGCTCTACTAATGTAGTGAACATTTATTGGTAAAATGGCATTCACTATGCATGTGAGTACAAAGCAAAGTGTCATATTCTTCTAAGTTCTATAATCTTTTCTCTCCTACATCATTGTAGTTCCCTTGTTTTAGTGTGAGATTTTTTATACAATTTATACATTTTAATGGCCAGGTCACACAAAGATAGCTGAGTGTATTCAAGGCCAGTTCTCCCCCTTGATCCATGGGTACAGGTGGCATAGTTGACTTTGACACATGAAATGTAACAACACAGCATTGATCATCTTAATTTTCCCTGCACCATGTGAATGACATAATTATTAACAAGGGTACTTTGTCAGAAGTGTACAGCATACCATAAAATGCAAGCAGTAAAAATAAAAAATTATGGTACAGTTGCATAATAACTTTCACAGAAGTACATTCAAACCTTGAAATGTTGTAAAATAAAATAGTTGATGGAATGCATATTTATATGTTAGATTATTAATGGGGGCACATTATACCGTACCTCATAAATATGGCTTCCCAAACTGTAAAAGCTGAAGAGTGAAAGTAAATTACACTTGTCATTTTTTTTCTACAGTAACATAAAAAAGAAGAAAAAAAACCTGACACAAAAATACAGTTTACCACTAATCTGCATCCAAGCAATTTTTGAGTATAAGGTTGGCAAACCAAATGCTGTGTGATAGCAGTGAGTTCATGAGAGGGGTTAGTACAAAATCAAATACCTCAAAGCCACAGCTCGACAAAATGTGTAATGGACATATACAATACATTTGCAAGATATAGACAGGTGCATGGTTTATGACTGAAATGTTATAAAGTTGTCTCTGTTATTTACTCATTCATCAATAAGGGGATAAATGAAACCTACCAACCAACCCCCAAATATTCCTGTCTAAGAGAGGTCTCTTGATCAATATACCATAAGGAGGTTTGAGATTTATCAACAATCTCAATGAGATGATTTCTGGGAAGCACACTATCTTAGATACCGAAACCTGTAAACTTGTTCTTGAATTTCCACAAGCACAGAGCTCACAATAATCACTTCCTACGACAAATTTTACAATATTTTGTATCAATGCATTCCCAACTTATCCAAGTCCACAGGGTGCTGAAGAGATTAATTCTTTATTGAAGATGCTCCTTTCACGAATTGAAACCCTGTCAGCCTTTCTAACTAAGCATAATATCTCACCAAACTTTGGTTTTCAAACCGCAAAAGAAAATCAAATGCATTCATAGGCTAGAAAATGATCTCCATGCCCAAGCAGAACATCCTTTATCTCTGCATGAATCAGTTTGCTACATAAATAGCAAACCATACACTGATACAGTAAGTACCAGCATGCTTGTTTATGTGAAGACAACATTTACCGATGGCTGAAATTGTTCAGAACCATTGCATGAGTACTGTATGATCTCACAGTTCAGAACCCTGTTCCCTTTAACAAAATCCTTCAACCTAAAACTGTATACTTATATAGTACCTTTAGTAGGAAGTGCATTACAGTATGTTACATTTTTATGGATATGAAAACCCAGACTCTGATCACAGAAATGAAAGATGATCATGTCTCAGTTATAAAATGCCGAGCCATGGCTGAGTGCTATGTACATTTGGCAAGCATGAACACACAATACCACAACTCACAGTCATTTGGGGCCATCATCATTTCAGACTCAAAATACAGTTAAAAACCAGTCACAGTTCTACTGTCGTGATGATGAAGACAATGGACAGAAACATGGGAATATACCAAGAAGCTATGTCTTAGTAATACATGCATTAAGGTGTTAAACTTGGGTTAGAAGTTCCTTCACAACTCGCTCAAAAAACCACTAATAAATTGCATTCCAAAATTCAAAAGGTGCGAAAAAGTGTGCAAAATTATTGTCTACGTCAAGGCAAACACTTCAAGGTTTCAGGAGCTTGTAGCGATGAAAAAAAAGAAAGAAAAAAAAGACAGTTTAAATATCCTCATAGCTTTTTTTTAATACATCAGCCTGTTATGCCCCAATACTTTGGTAGTAAACTAATAATTAAGCCTTAATGCCAGCTGGTACTGTAAGAAAAATGTGTGGTCTATAACCTCCATTTTGGCAATGTTTATGAATACAGTAATCAGTGACTGGGACACCATCGTTCCGTGTAAATAATATCAATCCAGTGAGAACAGTGCACTCAGCTGCAACTCTTTAAGGTACCCCTGATTTGCATGCGGTTTAGTTGATTGATTGCACAGCTGGATTAAAGCACACTCCACTTCAACTGAAAATGATATACTGTATGGTGACAATAAAACCATAATAGAATTTGTGATACACTGGGCTGACATTAACCAGTTTGAAGAGAGGACTGGTTTTTCTGTGAGAGGGAAAATCAAAAAAGCATCCTTTTAAAATTCCACTTCTGAAATGATAATGAGGCAATCCATCATATTTCATACAGTACTTGAAGCGCATTTTGGCTTTGCATATACGTGTATGCAGCTGTCTCTATTATAGTTAGTGCTGGGTCAAGGATCTACCATTCCTCCAATATAAAGGCCCAACAAGCCTACAAGAACCTGAGGATACCCTTTGATTCAAGCTGCATGCAGTGATTTGCAGTATTAATTGGAACAGTCCCACACAAAGCTGCATAGAAATACTGTAAAACTGATCACTTTGTAATATATTGCAGGCCTTCATATTCGAAAATCTAACGCGAGTACATAACACATTAACAGCTCTCCTAAGAGCTGCCATGGCGCGCTGTTTCCTAAATTTTTACTGATGTTACATGCAACAGAAAGCTTGTCAGGCTCTTGTAGAAAAACTTTTTTGACGATCAAGGTGAATAGTAAATGACTCCCCTCAAATTCATTTTAAGCAAGTTTAGGCACTGCCGAGCTATAGCTGAAATGGAAGTAATAACCCTGCCAGATTTTATGTGGTCACATTAATCTGGGACTGAAGCCAAGCTCACCACATCCACAACCACAATCTGTTGGAATGCTCCTACACCACTTTTAACGATGGAAGGTCTCACAGGTTGATGAAGACACTAGATTTGGATGAATATTTTCTTACAGACTGTTTGATAAATTTATATCTAACCACATGCTGGTATTAAAAAATTATCATAGAGTGTAGGGTAGCTGAGTTTCTTCTAAGAAATTTTCCTGAGTAAACATGCCTGGTACAACTGAATATTTGACTCAAGTAAAAGCAGTCTACATGTATGTAGCACACATACTGTAGGCAAAATGTTGCAGGAAACCCTTACAGCCAGGTCTCCACATTTTTCTTTTCTAGTGCATACAAGGTGTATTTGGCAATGTCCGAGTCAAAACTCTGAACTGTTTTCACCCGAAAGTTTGTTTATCTTTTGTAATTCACATTTGATCAACTTCATTTGCAAATGAAACCCACTTTTGTTTTCTCTAGACAACAGTCTCTCCTGCAATAAGCAACCGAATAAAAATTATTTCATAGCAGCTTCAATAGTAATATCAGTGAAACAATGATGCCTACTGTACAATCTTCTTTTTATCCAGTCTATAAAGGAGGTGACCTCATGACCCAGCACTACGTGATATATTAAAATGGTTATCAAGAAGCCCACAATACATTAACAGCAAGAGACATAGGTGGTGGTAGAGAAGACGTGAATGCAATTAAAGAACTGAAAAATAAGGTTAAAACATCAGAAAAAGACCAGAAAAGGGGAAAGGAGAGTAACTGATGTTCACAAGAGATGATGTATTGACAAGAACACACTCTTGAAGGCAATTTTTAAAGAGCTCCAACTACATAATGATTTCTTTGCCATTTCCCCCCACGTTTCAAATAAAATAAATTTTTGTTCCAAATACAAATGGAAACATAATGCAACAGCAAAAGACCATTTACAACAGTCATGACAATTTGGCATGTGAATATAGAGAAACATGTACATTACTGTCTTCAGCTCAGAGGTACATCACAGTGTAAAAACAGTGCATGCTCATTTGCGACATAGTTCACACTTCATGCTGCAAATGTTATACCACACACACTATTGACCTATCTCAAAATATGGCTCTCACAACAACAGTTCACTTTTATAAAAAAAAAAAAATACTTATTGTCTCCACAGGAGCAAATTTTGGCAAAGCTGCAAAGGATCTTGACAAAACTGTTCTTTTAGTAACAAAAAGCTCATAGCAAAATTGAAAAGGTTAAGTAAGTCATTGAAAAAGAGTCTATAAATGTTTAAGTACATGTAACTCTACCATTTCTACAAAATAAAAATAAAATTTTGTATTCCAACAGCAAATTAAGTACCATAATATGGTCAGTCTACATATGATATGTGTTATGTGAAAGATTGTGAAATGCGACTACTTTGCAGTTAATTTTTTCCTTTTTTTTTTTTTTTTTGGTTCGTGGTGGTCATTATTGATTTTGTTTCCAACCTCACTCTCCACATGCTCTTGATAATTAAAACTTGGAGGAGGAAATCTGCGACCAACAGAAGATTACAAAGATGGGATATTGTGAAGGGTCCTGCTACATATTGCCAATAATGAACATAACAGGTCCCTGTAACATGCAATTTTAGTTAAACAGCCAAATGCAAGAATAAATGCACAGGGTAAAGGATGAAACAGAGTGAACATTAATGGAAAGGATTTTTTTTTTCATTTTTCTGATTGTTGAAAAGATTGAAAACTTCCACAAAACACAAGGTGGAAACACTGATTACTAAATGGTAGATAGCAAATGGGAAGAAAAAGCATGAGGAAACACTCAAGAAGGAGTGGAGGAAAATACAGCCTACTGATAAAATGCAAAAAATTAACAAAAAAGGAAGCAGTGGCAAAGAAATGGGGAATAAGCACAGTGTGTGTGCATGGAAGTCAACCTTATTGAGTGCCGTGGAGGCACAAGGAAAGAATCCATAGCTGTAAACAAAAAAGGCAAAAGAATGGAGAGAGGATACTTGACGGAACCGATGATACCAAAGGAACAAAAACGTTAAAAAAAAAAATCAACGATCATCACAACCTCTGCATCTGCGATTTGTTTGGGCAATGTCTGGACAAACACAAGATGTTTTATATTTAACCCCTACTAGTACCACACAATCACGATCACTCCGTGCCACAAAACTGTGAGCCGTCATTTAGAATATGTAACACAGCAAATGCACAATCCTACCACAGACATGGTAAGAGATTGTTTTTAACTTTGTTCAGAAACACATTTGGATGTGATGATAAATCTTCCGTTCTACATGAAATGTCATGAAAATCTTCAGTTAACAAATTAACTGCACGACTGTCTTGAACTCCAGGCTTTCAAACAATTTGGTTCATTTTATGGGAAACACACAAACTTACAAGTGCATATGTGCTGTATTGCAAATTCTAGGGTGACAGCTCTCCACCATAAAGAAGAATTTTTAGTTTTGTTGAACTTTTCAGCTAACACTGTCATCCTGTGAAGTGAGGATCTATTGTGTGCATAGAATGCTCAATTTTCCACTCATGCAAATTTCACTGAATGTTGAACATCTTTTTTGTTCAAATTTAAGCTGCAAACACACACTCTCAATCAGAAAAAAAATTTTGTTTACAAAACGAAGTGACATGACCATTAAATTTCAATATGTATAAACATGGGCTGAAAAATGCATACACTTACAGTAGAATGTTTAATATTGTAAGTATGAAAGCTACATATGATTTTCTGTACCCTCTCCCCCCTGCCCCCCAAGGACTTCTAAAATTTCTTCCCAATACCAACCTACAGTAATTCCCTATAACTTGTAAAAACTAAATTGCAAATATCAATTGAAGCCTAAATCTGTTCTGAAATATAAAAAATATTATACTTTCGTATATAAAACTGGTCATAAATTTGTCCACTTAGCAAAAATATGTAGCCTGGCTGCAATTTTATTTTTTTTTTAAATTAAGTTCTTCATTACTCTAGCTACTGTAGGAATACTTCCTGAAGAAATTGCACAATACAGTAAGTCTTTGTTTTCCTATCAGTAAAGACAATAAATATGACAAGTGACATATATTGTAACAATAATACAATACATGGTACATACTGTACCCAAAAAACTGTGAAAACTATCAGACACCATTAATGAACCCTTTTAAACCCATTTTCCATGTACATGCCAGACATGAAGTACCAAAGTATGTTTTAGAAGGGGTTTTCATACATGGTGAAGCAGATGCAAGGAATGCTGGATTTATGTATCGTTGTATACTGTTCTAGTATGATTTTGTACATGGTAAAGAATGACACTACTTGTGCACCAGTGGTTCTCTATTTATTTCCAATGCAAATTTCATCAATCACATTTTGAATGATTTCTTACGACTTGATTCCATAACTGCTTAAAATTTTGACATGTATGACTTTTTTAGTTTCCTGATCAGGTACAAATTCCTCTTTGCCTAAATATCATTTGAAATTCATGAAACTGATGGAGAGATGAATTAAATTTCTCAGTTTTTGAAAAATGGTTATTATTTACAAGTGTGAATCAATTAAGCTTAAGGTGTAGAAAGCATGAAGCTGAACCTTACACAGTTGTACTCAGCAGCAGCTTTTTGTTTAAATATTCATGAAGAGAATCCACTTCAGCATGCTGTTCTTAATTGGGAAAATCAAATACACAGCTTCCACCCTATTTCTTAACTTTCACATTTTGAAAAAAGAAGGAAAAAGAAAAGCAAGAGGGGCTAGATTTTTAAGATTGCAAACAGATATATATTCATTGTGAGGATGGCATCTGTTGAAACCCACATAGTGATGTATAATGCAGGACTACCTGACTGTTTATATACCAGTCCCTTCCCTTTTCTGCCCCTGCAACAAAGAAAATGCTTTTCTGAATGTGTTACCACAGAGAAAGTTGGAGCAGCACACTGCTTCCTTCACTATCATAAGCAAGAGACATCACATGAATTTGGGTACTTTATGAGACTTTTGACTCAATTTGTTTTACCCTTTCCTAATGTCAACAACACTGGTCACAATTTTCAAGACTTTATTTTCAAGGGACAGAAGATACTGTACCCTACTCAATCAAAAGGACTGTGCAATTCAGTACACTGTAGAAGCAATAAAATTTCCTTAAGTTTGTACAAGAGCAAAGAGTTTAATCATTGAAGATATTATTGCTTCATTCTCAGATTTGGGCACTGAATGATATAATCTGTCTGAAACCCATAAAAAAACCACCACACCACTGTGCAACTATCATCACTAAAATCATGAAAACAGGGAATAGGTTGCCATACTTACCCAAAAACTCACAACTGTGGTTAATTACCAACCAAAACAACCAAAATTAATCAAATTTTGGGTACTCACCTCAACCATCACCATAAACATCTAGAGTACCAACAAGGATATTAGGGTTTAAGTGTGTAAAACTCATTCCAGTGATACAAAGCAGTATAAAATCCAACAACACTTTGCTACATGATCAATGACTACCTTTTAAAGGACATTTTTTTTTCTTTTGGTCAAGAGTGCTACAATGCAGTTTATGTTACTTCAGTCTTCTTCTCTGTAAACCCACACACAATATTTTTGTAATTTTGTTTGAACGATTTGGATACTGGCATCAGTTTCATCTTCAGTTGGATTCATAAAGTGCTTTTTTTTTCCTAGCAGTCATTAATCAAGCTTTCCAACTGCCATTAACAGAATGTCGTTTTTTTCAAATGATTTATCTCTAATGTTGGTTAACTGGATATTTTATGTTAACATACCATACACAATTGAGTCACATCTAAATTTACGGTTCACAGGACTGTACAGCACGTATTTCCTTGAATTTTCTGTCCTTATCAAACATGAACATACGGTAATGTTTTTCCTCTCTGTATTGTTTCCCATTGCACTATCATATCCTTTCCTTTAATAACCATGCCATATAATGCTTCTTGAAATCTGATCTGGATTAAAGCTTCCCTCCTTCGGCCACTGAATGGGCTTTAATTGAATATTGTTTGCTTTTAAAGAACATTTCAGTTTCTTCTGATGGTAGGGTTATACCTGTTTTGTGGCTTAAGAATTTACCATAGATGAAAAATGAGGTCCATAATTTTCTGAACTCCACATAGCTATTCTTAAGTGCAGAGTGGTGGATATCAACACTGTTGCCAGCATCAAATTACACATTGCAAATACAATGTACAGAGTGCTGTAAGAGGCCTGAAGCGTTTACACTGTATATGATTGATCTTTGCTATAAATGCAAAACACAGTCCATATTCTCTTGGAAGGTAATTTTTTTAATTTAGCAATGCTTGCAAGTTAATTGCAATTTTGAAAGGATCCAGTCTGTAGATTTGTTTGAAGGCCTACCGTACATGTGAAGTTCAGTCTTTACCATGGCAGTAGGCAATGTCGTAGTGCAATTTACTAATGGCATGACATTGTAGCATTATTTTGGAATTGCACCGAAGAATCACAACTTTGAGTAAGTAACAGTGTATTGGAATTTTTACTCTAAAATTTTTTGAACTTACAGTAATTTCCTACCTAAGAAAACAATTAATTTCTTTAGAATGTGATTTTAGAATTGAGCTAACCACAGGTTTTTATCAAAGAGCATTAGACATAAAAATAAATTTGAAGCGGTAGGGATAAATTATAACATTTCTCGTCAAGCATATGCCATGCACAATTCAGTAGCATGTGACTGAAGGACTGCTTGCCAAACCAAAATTTAATGGCATGTCATTCTCTTCTCATATGCCTAAATTTCTTGATCCCTTATCTTGACTGTTCACTTAACATCTGATAAAGCAATTTTTTTTAAACCAAATAGTCAATTTTTTTTTTTTTTTTTTTTTTTTTTGAAATCAAAGTCTTTAATTTTTTTTCTAAATCAAACAGTCATTCTTCCAATACATAGAAACATGATACAGTAGGATCTTTAATAGTTTGTTCAATAATTGTTATGTGCTAAAATGAATTAACTTTGCAGAAATGGCATTTTAGTATTGGTGAAACTTAAAGTATATCAAGTATTGACTGAAAATTGCACGAAACATTCCAAAACAGATCAAAATTTAGCCTTTCATGTATTTGCTTTATCCTTCAACAAACACATCTTCAGAAATTTTCTCTGTCAAAGTTGAGTTCTAATATTCCCAGCTTGGTGATGAGGCTGCCATGTACTGAAAAGTTGCCATCTTCAATCCTACTTTCTCGTTGACTACAGTCTTATTCAAGAATGAACACTTGGTGATATTGTTAGTGGTAATTCAACTTACCATTCAATTTCTTGCCAATGCCCTTCCCCTTGATCCAACCATGCTTTGCCAGTAAGACCTCGCCGTACCTCTCCTGCTTAAAATGAAAGACAAAACGAACAAGCACATTTTACATGCAGGTCTAAAACCAACTGTGAATTTCAAAATGACTAAGTACATGAAGCCACTATCTACTGTCACATGTTGCAAAAAATTTTGTACTTAGATACTAAAAGTTGTAGGCAGGACTAACTTTACCAAGAATTTAAGTCTTTGAAGCAGTTATAACCTCAAAAAACCGTGATATAACAATATTTCAATGTTTACTAAGGAAAATCACTTTCACAGGGGTACAAAATGTACACTAGGGGAAGGGTCAAAGAACTTTGTATGCTTTTACGTGAAAGCTCATTCAAGGGTGAGTGGTTCCAAAGTAAGAGGCCTCTCTGTACTCTTGTGAAAAATATGGACTACTGTACCCTCTGCCTATTGATTTTTCTCACATTTTCTAAATCCTTCTCTTTATACTTTGCTGTTAAGGCTGGGGAAAGAGAAAAGTCATGCAAATGAAACTATTGAAAATTACTGTAACTGCAAGTTGGTTTAAGCACAATATGAATAACTGCTTTCATGGATTACAATAAAGGTAGCAGGCAGTTTGTACTGGTTTACTCATCTACAGTAGAACTTTGAAAATTACCACTTCACAGCATGTGATTTCTACAGTATAGGCTGTGCAAATTAAATCACCTCAAAGGGTCTGTATGAGAAAACAAAATGCTAAAAACTATAATCTGCAAAATGTTTTTACATCTTTCATCTTCATCTGACTAAGTACTTGTGAGACAACTGTGAGTGGTTGTGTCATTTTGGTTATAACGAAACTGAAGTATTAAAAAAATTGCATTCCTATTAAGATACAGAAAGCTGCACAGTATAACTGAAATCTGCTTCACATGATGACAGTAAAGAACGTCTCATTTTTTTTTTCAAATTTATGCAAAAGATTGCATAAAATTTTGTTTATACCTTGGGTTTGGATGAGCTGACATCAGACACATTGGCCTCTGATGCTTTCCCCTCAGCAGTCATCTTCACCAAACAAGAGAGTCCAGACTGCTGCTCAGTTCAGATTAGAAAAGTTGGTGGGGCTGGAAGTGCTGAATACTGTATTACATAAAGATGCTTGTAGAATTACTGTACACCAACGCAAATGAAATCATCAAGACACCAGGTGCAACTGTTGTAGTAAGGAGATCACCGATGTTGTCCCATAAACCATCAGCAACCAGAACAGAGAAACTGGATTGGACGACTTTCACGATGGACAAAATGGGGTATTAACCACCATGTGGTAACGAAAGAGCTGAGGACAAATGTGAATGCTTTCTGTTATACTGTAATCTTGTCTCTCTTATCACTAGTACACCGTACAGTACTCACAACTGTCTGTCAGTGTGAAGATGAAGATACACAGGACATCACATAAACAGATTACAGAAAATACAAGTTTGGATTACACAAAAAGAGAAACTGATCCATTCTACAGTATACAACAATGCAAATTGCCCATCACAAGCATCCAATCAAATTGAATTCCACTACTGTACATACTTGTGACTCTTTATGCTATTCTTACAAAAATGTGACATTCAAAATGCTGACACCCAGAGTTGACAAGGTGAGAAAGGAAACCACTTGAATGTCTGACATGTACAAGTTTATGATAAAATAAATGTCAAAAAAAATATGTTAAAATATTGTATGATGTTTGCAAAGATGAAACTGTTCTTGTTGGTTTCCTGAATGGGGAAACTACTGAATTACTGTTGTTGACCTTGCAGAACACTTACATTTTCTAGTTTTCCATTTTACACAATTACCAAAACCCAACTTCACTAACCTGTTCAGGAAACATTCAGTAATAGCTTTGAAGAAGCAATTGCACTGATGAACTAGTACCCAGTAATTCATGTAACCACGTGACCTGGTACAATTTACTTACATCATGAGTATGTAACAAACTACCTACCTGTAGCTGTACTGTAAGTTGATCCTACCACGGTCCAAACGAGCACGCGTGTGGTTTTACAATACTGAAGCTAGAGATCTGTCCTGAATGGTTCTACGGTTTTACGGCTCAGTTTCTAACCAATTGAGTTGTAAGTCGGGCCAGCCACGGCCTTTTTTCCAGTTGTGGCTCACTGGTTTGTTTTCCCTACTCCATTGCTTAATATGCTGACCACCCAGCACAATGGCAGTAGGTTCCATTTTTAGTTTTTGGTAAGACCCGGCCAGGAGTCGAACGCAGACCTTCTGGCTGTAAGTCTGATGCTCTAACCACTTGACCATGCAATCTGTCAAAATTCCCCAGAAGCATACAGTGGCTACCAAAGCAATTTCCTGCTGCACACAACTACCAAACGAGTTTTTCTCAATCCACATCCCCACCCCCTGAAGTTTTTGCCTTCTCAGTAAAAAGTGGCTACAGTTTATAGTTTCTCTTTCAGGAAATGAAAAGAGAAATTGAAATATACATTTCTGTAATAGCCAGTAGTTACATATGTGTATACTGTTGATCTACAGGATCTCTGGCACTTTCTACCTCATCACATATGTTCATGAAAAAAAACTCAAGTGTGTCCATTCAAGACTGAACTGCAGTTGAAACTGATACAGTTGTACATACAATATTGAAGTAACTGTACATTACTGCATGCACTGTACTGAACATTTCTCAGTGCAACCAATTTAACATTTCCTGTTTCACATGTACAGTATACACTATACCAACAAAACACCAGGTACCACAATGACAGAAAACTTCAATCACATGTGCTGCTATTAAACAAACATTGTCTAATCCTGAATGGTTGATAATGGACTGCACAGTGCAGCAGCACAGAAATGTAGAAATTACAGTACCTGTTCGTTGTGTGAGAGACTTGGGCTACGATTATGGTCTGAACTGAGAAACTGAATCAATTTGTAAAGCCCTATTGTGTAGTAATAAGCAGATGTGGGCTACTGCTACAAACGGGATAACAACAGCACTTCACTTTGTTTAGGGGAATTAGTAGGCCTACTGTGAATCTTGAGAATCACAGATTATATGCTATGAATGAATAGTCACCAACTTACGGCAGCTTATTTTCAAAGTTTTATCTGGTCGTAAAATTGGCAAATAAATATTGTTTCAATGAAGAGATACTGTATCAAAGCAAAACACTTGGAGAGAAAATGAAGAAAAATCAAGGCTGCTATCTAATGGATATGGTATTTACATTTCCGTAATATTTCATTCAATTGTAGCATTTTTAAAAAATATTTTTGCGGTACCGTTGGGTAAGGTTCTCGGTGATACTTAAGTACTGTACCTTATGATTGGTGGTACCGTACGGTATCGGTACCGGTACACAACGGTACTTACAAAAAATAACAGTATACCGTGAAACTTTAATGGGTAACCACCAGGGTTTGCATTTTACGCCGAAACGGGCAGTTTTTACGCTGACAGAAATTTTACTTATGACCAAAACTACAATTCAATATACAATAATATACAATAAATATAAATTTTGATTTGCCCATCTTTATGACAGAAAATTCGACTCACTAAACAATCACCTGCTGAAAATTCTGAGTTTCTTAAAACCAAATAATTAACAAAAAGAACACCTCCAAAATAATGGTCTATCCCAATTAGTGTTTGCACGGGTACAAAAACCTGGAACCTGGTACCCGAAATTAGAGTGACTTAAAATAGCAGCTAATTTTGATAGGCACAGATTTTCATAACAAATGCCTGAAATGCACCCCTGTAATCGAAGAGGTAGCAACCATTTAAGGGAGACTAAAACTGTCACAACAAAATTGTGCCGTTTCTTTTCAAATTAAAAATTAACAATACAAGAAACCATATAAAAAATAACCAATTAAGAAGAATGAGTACTTCACAACGTCCCATAAGTTTCTCGGATTGTATTTTGAGACATTTTCTGACGCTGATAGCAAGCTAAACTCGAAGCTGTTTAGGCATGTAAGACACAAAAATTTTAACCAATCAGAGGCCTCGACGCAGCCAGGTTATTCTCTTTCACGTCAGTATATCTTGTAAACAAATGACGTAGCCTAATTATGTAAACAAACGATGTTCGTGAGTGCTCATGTGCCACATGTTGTGGAACTATCACTGACAGGCTTTGAACATTCTACCGGTGCTTGCATTGCATGTGTTAACAGTGAGAATGTGGCATGCGCACCCATATTTATGTACGGTATACGTAGCTAGCTAGAAGATAACTGACATCCGGGCGCCCTTCAATCTATCAGAAACTTGCTTCCCGTGAGCGCCATTTTGGTGCCCACTAAATGTAATAGCATGGTTTGGTCCGCAACTTTTCATGGATATTTACAGTGTCAATAGTCTTATCTTAGTTCTTCACACATGGTGAAGGGTTGATTTGGATTTAGTGGCACTTTTAACCGTAAATAGAGATATGTTTTATTCTTTTTGGTATACTCGAGGTATTAATGAAGTGCGAGGTATAGCCTAGGCCTACTTTAGGCTTTTGTGACTCTTGTTAGACTGTCAACCTTTTTTGAACAAAGTAGCCCTATCTATATCTCGAGGTAACTGTAATTACTGTGACACACTCGCAAGGACGGGAGAGGATATAAGATTAATTTGAGAAGATATTTTCGGGGATGGGTGGGGGTGAGGCTTAATGAAAAATTCTGACTTTTAAACAAAAGTTTTGAACGCTAAATTAACTGATTCAAAATTTCAGGAAGTGCTACTCCGATTTTTGTATCACACATGAAGGTCGACTCTAGGGCTGTGCATTTCTGGTGAATTCACTATCCTTTAAACCGTTTTTATTAACCGAACGGTTAACGGTTAACCGAAAATAAAAACAAGTCAAGGAATATAAACAAAATAAACATTTCGGAAGAGCGCCATCACTTTAAAGACCAAAGTTTCAACACTTAAAATGGCGTCGATAGTGATGATCGTCGAAGTAGAGTGCAAGTTAAAACGTTTGCATTATTTGCGATGTTTTGGCAAGCAGTCCGTACACAAGGGCGAATCACGCATTTATTCAAACTTTTCACAAACATGAATACTTTTTGTTATGCCACTGATTACCATTTTCAAGATTTTTGTGGTCTAACATAGCACCGTAAGATGAGAAGCCTATGGATATCACTGGCATTATCCCCGTTCAAGACACACTTCCCTGGCTTACAGCGATACAGTATCACACATGTCTAGAGCAGTGTCGAGTACAAACGTACCACATAGCAAGGCTTAAGCCAGAGAGCAGTCCAGGAGTCATTTGGACTCCCAAAATTGTGGAATGCCCCATATGTACAGTACAGCCGGGAATAAACCAGAAAAACGCATCGATTTTCAACGTGTAACTAGTTTTCAAACTAGTTTCTAGGCATTTGCAAACTAGTTTCTTCCTTTGTAAAAATCGTCTGAAAGTTGTTGAAAGGTTTCTTTTGAAGTTCACCCATTGTCCGTCAAACGAGTAGTTCTTTTCTTCCGTTACAATGGCAACAATGCACAGGAAGTTGTGAATGGAGGAGTTGATCGACGATCGATATTAGTCTATGCAAGTTGGCCAAGTCTTACAGTGGTGGGCTGGTTAATGATCACGAGCATGGGCCGCTTGTACTGAGTAATTGAAAATATGCGGGTACCGAGAAAGCGTACTGTAAACGTTTCAAAAACGAAAAGTGTGAACAAAATAATTTGTAAATTAGCGTCAAAAATCAATCGGTCCGACATAAATTTGCAAAACTGGTGGTCAAAAATTCAAGGCCTTGAAATGTAACGTTACAGTCACCTTAAGAATGGAAAATACATTGGTAACATGTAACAGGTATAATTATCACCACGGTGATCGGTGGGCAAACGTACAGTACCATCGGCGACGGCTGGAGATAACAAAAAAACTGTGCGGATGGAATTCATTTTTGTGATTGTGTTAATCCCCTTGTAATGTTGTAGTCGAAACATGATACAATATTTTTCCTATAACCAAAATGCTATGATTATACAAGACTTCATATTATCAAAAAGAAATTAACAAATAAATTGTACTGTAGACAGCAAGATTTTTATGAGAAATTTGAATAAGTATTTTGCAGAATATTTCGCAAACATACGTTCACGATTTTTTTTAAAATGTACGCCATATTATTTGGCTATATTATTTTACTGAGTTGCTTCGTGACTAAAATGTGAAACAGGAAATTCAGTTATCAAAAAGAATGTTTTCTTTCCATTTTTTTATAAGGCCATTGCGATTTTGGTATCTACTGGAAGTTAAATAGGCTACTCACACATCGAGCCGCGCAACAGTCTCATTTCTACACCGCCCACGGCTGCGTGACAAGGCGGTACACTTTACGGCTTGCGTAAACATGGGGGATGGGTGTATAACATCACTAAAAATTTACAGTAAAAATATGCCTACTGTATACTGTACCACAAACTCGAAACTGAGCTAACTAGTTTCGGCACCCTTTCGGAAGACATCGTAAAAAAAAAAAAAAAAAGAAACTTATGTCTGTGTGTCCTTTTTTAGGGTTAATTAAAGAAGGCAAAGGCGAAGTAAATTAAGATATAAGCATTGACAATTAATTTAAGAAAGTCATGTAATGGAAAGCGGAGTCACTATATGCTGTACCCCTGCAGTTTACCGTACATGTCGGTTAGAAGGCCGGAAAATGCTCATTTTGCTACCGTACCCTTTTTAAAGATCCTTTAAGGACACACTGAAATTTTAATAAGAAGAGTGTGAAATATGCTCGAACTTTCCAAATGTGAATTAGGCCTAGATGACAATCATCAACAAAGGCAGGCATGCACATTTTTTTGGGGGGGGGGCCAAACCCCTTCTGCTTGAAAAAAAGTCTAAATTACCTAATGTATGACCCGAATTTTCTACAAATCCTCCCAAGAAATAGGCTTGGTCTCTCCGGTTGGAAGGGGGCTGGATTCCCCACCCCACCCATTCTCAGCAGTCATATATGTTTTCTTGTTGGCGGAGGCCTGATTGATACAGTTGCACTCAAAATTTGCGATCCTGTGTTTGCAGAGATTCTCTTACCTTGGAAAGCATGAAAGGTAATCTGTCGTCCCGATCCGCCATTCTTTGAATATATATATATATATCCTTTTATTTCCTAGTTTGTGAAATGAGCGGCGCCTTTGTCTGTGTATTAATTCATCGTCGCTGCATATGCCCTACAAAAAGGCCAGATGCCGCTGTCGTTTTAACAGCCATGGATGGGTGTGTCCATACCCTTCCGCTCAAAGAACCGCGAATTACGGTACACAATTTACAGCGGCAATACGATGCCGAATGGCCCTTAGACAATCAGTAGGCCTGCATAAATGAAACTATAACCCACTGCATTGTCTCATTTTTCAGCCATCATTGTACTGCCTAACATCTTATAGCCCCAGACAGCACACATTATTCGCCTCACACAGCACACATTACTCGCTTACAGTTTCTGGCTAGCTCTTTGCTACATACAAAATGTATACTGTGGCAACACGTACCTTCGACTCAAGAATTTCCCAGGCACCTGCAATGGTCCCAACTTATTTGCATGCAACGTTCTGTACATTGTGAGCATTGCATATTTTCACGACACATAATCGGTACTTAACCAGTTAAAAACACCTTTACTTGTGACGTCATTGGACTTCCCCCTTTTTTTGCAGACTTACGCGTGCAAAATTTCCATTGGCTGCTGCCAATCCCCGTGAGGGTCTACCGTTAACGACGAACTATTACGTCCCGCCCCTACTACTCGAACTAGGCTACACCCACCTTCAAGCACGGTCCGACTTAGTCTGTCAATGCACGATCGTACTATCGATTCCGCGTGTAGGCTGATATAGTGAGATAGTAACCTAACGAAGTAAGTTTCATATCCTGGGTAACGTGCCACTCTACGTGCGATACGAACTAGCTGCCATGGGCGAAAATTTTGTATGAAGATTATCAGCAAAATCAACCATTGCGAGCTAAATTTTGTGCCGTATCTTATTCATGAGTGTTGATTAAGTCTACTTTTGAGAAAAGTATTCGGTAAGAGTTTGGTAACGGACGAAATATCGCTTATCTGTAAAAACCAACATGGCGCTGGCTGTCAAAGATTGAAAAAAAATCGAGGCGATGTGTGTGACGTCACGTAAACGTACAAGGACTAAATAGGCATACAACTTCCAAAAAAGGTTACGCAAAAATGGGCGCTGGCCATTTACAATGAATGAGTATTAAACCCATAGCTGCGATTGGTTAGTTTCACGTATAGAAACTGCATTTCCCAGGCATTTGCAGTGGCCCTAATAATAATACAGTAGCATGCGATTGCAACATCTGGTATGTGCACATAAACGTAGTACAATACTCGGCCCATGTATGAAAATGAACGGTATTTTGGGCTGCAAGCTACGGCGTACAGTATATAGCTTGTGACAGTACTAAGCGATAATGCAGATACGGTTTCCCAGGGGCCGTGTTAAAATTCGGATCATGTTAGCACATCACGCCGTGGGTGAATTTAAGGGACATCCCGGCAAAGGCAGGGTAGGGGAATATATACTGCATTGCATTCCGCTGTAGGGCCCTGAGTCGGAGATTCAGGAGCCAAGTCTCGAAAACTGATTGCCGAAAGTGCCATCTTCATTCTCTCTCTCCCTAAATGGACTATAATTGGATTAATATTTTTCCTAAGGACTCGGGCTTCAAAGGTTTTGTAAAGTAGGTAAGATTCAAAATTTAAGCATTTTGCATCGTAGAGGGTAGGGACTAGAGGGAGGTTTGTTAGAATTAAAGTAAGTCCATTGTGGTTCCAAAGGCCACGGGTGGCATGGGGTTAAAATGGGATCCAAATCCATCGCAACATCAGTGTGAAATGAAAATGCGGCGAGGCCTTTGTATTGTACTGGAACATGAGGGTGCCGAAACTAAGATGTGATACCATTGCAATGGCATTCCCTCTGACTAATTTTTTGGTAAATACCAGAATGGTTGAATTTCATGGACCTAAACAGTTTTAACATCTAGTCCGCGGAATATGAGGTTCCATGCAAAGTCAAGACTGTTGAACCATGCATAACATGAGGGGCATAAAATTTTCTCCTAATACCCGGTGTACTTGTTTCAAGTTTCATCTGGGGGCAGAAATATATTTGGTGAGGCATTGCCCTGAATGTCCCACACCCCCCCGTGGCTACGGGCCCGTTCAGCAGAAAGAAAGCGCGATCGAAAGATAAGCTGTTTTAAGCAATTCATACTTCACTTGACATATTTTCAAAAAATAAGGTAATAGGCCTTTATGCAAAACATCAAACGGAAACGTACGATTTCTTGCTCCAACAAAATTTACCAGTAATTAACGGCGAACTTAAACTTCATTACGAATCGTTTTTTATGTCCATCGCTGATAAATCAGTATCGTGCCCATATCCCTTGACAAGCTTTCTCCGTGATTGTGCATGTCATATTAGTTCTTTGTGCATCGAAATAGGAATAACGGAATTTTTACTTCAAATTGTTTACCCGTTTACGCTGCACGTGTTATTTCCGTTAACTGTGTGATAAAGATATATACATTCATTAAGAACTACACATATTCGAGTAAGTAGCAAATTGAACGTGAATAAACTAACAACCTGAAACATTAGCCGGTCCCCGGTAGGCTTTTATCACTTTGGTCTTCAGATCGATATTCTAAGCATGAAGTTGAACTTCACTTAATTCCATTGTCGTATTCAAAATTAGTCTTTTGTATTCCAATTTACTGGACTGACAGAGTTCCTGGTCTTGCTGAGTTTTCAAAACCCGCAACTATGCTGCTAGGCCTACCATTTCTCAGTGTTTGGATTCGGCAGGATATAATGTAAGAAGCTACGGGGATACACACTTGGAATTTCGGAACAAGGGGCTACGATGATACGTACAATCAAACTATCCTTTCAGAAGGCTACGAGGATACACACTGGAAATCTCCGTTAAAAATAATATATAAAAAGCCAGTAAGAGTTTACGAGGATAAATATCCTTTTAAAAGGCTACGAGGATACGCAGTCGGAATCTCGGGATATAATTTTCACGGGCTACGAGGTTACATGTTTAACACATTTGCCGTTCACAATACAGTACTCCTAGTTCAGTGTATGCCACTCTTGTGAACTTCAGACTATTGATTGCCAACAAGTGTCGCCAAACAAAAGAAGGGATTACGGAAACTCTGAAAGGGGAATGACTGACTTGACAATGAGTAAACTAGTTGAAAACGTTGACAACAATAGGCAACATTGACTGACTTGTTGCCATGGTTCTTTTCAAAATTGACAAAGAATAAGACGTAGTAAACTAGTTTGGCTGTCTAAGAGGATTAAACGCACAGTAAGACGATGTTTCATAAATTTCTGTTCATTCCCGGCTATACTGTATAATACATTTTAATACACAAACTTCACTAGAATTTACTGTTTGGACTCCCTGATCTCACCATGCTGGCTAAAGCCCTGCCACATAGTGTACTATAGTGTGCAGAGTGACCTTGCTGCAATTCATACGCAATATATGTGCGTCTGCTAAGAATTCCAGCACCGTTATGTCGTAATGGCAGGCCTGAGGATTTCAGATTTCATGGTAACCATTTTTTAGGTTACGTGGTTTTTGATCCACGTAACCTAACGTAACCCATTTTGTTGAGTCTCAAAAAACCCATTTTTGCGTATTCCCAATATAAAGAAAACACGACTCTGTGACAGTTTACCACACTGAGTTTTGTGTAGTATGTGGGTGTATGAGCGATCACTTGCACTGTCAATGCCACAGTGCACAACATGTGTTCAACTTATACAAAAAACAATATTTCAAAATGACATGATGCTGTAAATGTGTGTGCTGACGCCATATCGTGAGGTAACAGCATATGGTTTGGAGTACAGTAAAACCCCATTTATCCGAACACATCGGGACCGAATGTATTTCGGATATCGGTAAAATTCGGATGTACAGGGTTTCAACTTTTTGCCTCAAGTACGGTACACAGGGTCCATAAGAAAGAGTGTAAACACATTCCCCAAATAACTCCGAAAAGGCTGGCCAAATTGCAGACAAAATCCCCCAAAATGTTTGGTTACTATTTTTTGTGACCGATCATATGACAAATAAATTTTTAGACTTCTAAAACACCTGGATTTTATTCCCAAAATTCGAGCCTACACCCTTCTGAATGACCAATGCTTTGTACACACTAAACGAGTGTATGTGCTGAAGAGAAGCTATAACGATCTGGAGAGGTATCTAGCGTATAAATTCGGCATAAATTTCCAAAAGTATTAGAGACACATGTGTAGGAGACTCCCAAACAGAAATTCGAAATGTTTTTGTAAGGTCTGCTCTCGTAATTTTTAGGGATGAAGCTCACTACGAAACTAACTTTTCAGATTTAGTGAAACTAGGACTTACGCTAGCCTAACGTATTTTAGTATAAGGAGAAATTGAGCCTATACCGACTCATGGATCCTAGCAAGAATTTAAAAACAAATACGTACGATTTTTCTTCCAAATTTGACAAAGAGATAACAAATTGTTTTCCATGCCTACATGTTGGCTATTTTAGCCCTCCTGACATCTTGCCGTGACTTTTAAAGTCCCGAGGAAATAAGTGCATTTCTGCAGAAATTTACGTTGAATTTTGACTTGTACAGTAAAGCCCTGAAAACTTGGTGGATTCTACCGTAATTGTGATGAATATTATTCTTGTTAAATCTGATAGCTAGTTCCAAAAAATGGGTCTTTAATGTACACGTAGAATCATAGTAAATTACTGTTGATGGACATGTTGATACCTCATTTATTTTATGATCGAATTGAGTATAGATAAAACCAATATCAGTCTGAAACATCCATTTTATCATCTCCAGTTAGCTGCATAAGCAAGAAGTTTCCTTGACATCGTCATTGCAGAAACGTTACAAAGAAATCTTAATCTTCTCGCACTCAATGAGTCCCCACTGACATACTGTGTGTTAAATGTGGCATAAGTTTTGAACCAACTTTCATGATTATCGGGCTATGTGCGAAGTCAATGCAATGGGCCGTAATCACAGCTTGTGCAGTGTATCCGCATTGTGTACAACCGGGAATCATGGCTGGACAGGTCGTCACCGTAGTGCGTGATACCAGTCAGCTAATGTGGACTCGGCAATTGTAATTTGCGATAGCACGTGATGCAAGGTGCGAGCTTCATGCGATCTATTTTATGGTTTGTGATATGAGGCAAGAGCAATGTGAGAAAAGTGTCGCAATTGGTAGTCTGTATTTTATCAGATAATATTTCCTAATCAAATTTAAAATGCCTCTTAATGAATGTTCAAATTTTGGGTCACAGAAGAGTTGAATTTGAGTGTCAAATGGGACATCGTAACCGATTTTTCGGTTACGTGGTTTGGCGGTCACGTAACCAACACGCGACCGCGAACCATCATTCGCGTGAAATCCGCAGGCCTGTAATGGTGTGAAAACTTTTACCTATATGTATTACTGCATGCTCCGTAAAAAAGTGTAACGTTGAGTTTTACAGTAACTTGTCTTTCATCACATGGCTTTTTACCTAATAACTACTGAAAATACCAGTTTCTTCAAAATTATGAATGGCGAATTTTTTCGATAACGGCAGCTACCCTCATATGTATGTTATAATGGGACTCGTGCATAGTAGTCTCGTACACAATACTGTACTGTACAACTTGCGTACGGTATGTCATGAACGATTGTTCGTGCAACGTGCGAAGCACATGACCAGCCGGCCTAGCTGGTTCGCAAAGGCAGCACAAAAATGTGAATTTCGAAGTTGCCAGAAATGCAATTTAACAACTGACAACTGCAACCGCGCAAACTTGTTGGCAGCAACTAAGCAAGTTGCCTGGGAAAGGCAATTTCATGCAATCTAGGAGGTAGTTCTGGCTGAAATTTTCTTGGTATGTTCCGTGCCAACTGATGGTGGTGCTCCGCTTAGATAGTATCAGCTGTGCAATTTTCTTGGCCATTATTAATATCCCCCGCGCACCACTGCAGGCTTTCCAATCTGGAGTGTGACCATAAAAATATTAAAATCTTTTAATCTTTTATAAAAATCAATAAAACTGTACTGTTGGCTATAATGGGCATACCATGAGTCGATCGCTTAAAGGTCAAATGCAGTTGCCCCTTTCTTATTTTGAAACAATAACTAAATGTCACAAATTTCTTCTTATTTCTCTTCCAAGTATCTTTCATGATATTTAAAGACATAAATATTGCATATTCAAGGTAAACCAAGCAGTTGTTCCTTGTAAATTTTACAATTGAGTGAGAAAAATACTGTCACATGATTCTCAAGATCCATTCAGGAAATAGGATAGTCTACTATACAATTCTTTATTGGGGTGACTGCATTCTCCCTTTAAGGAACAGTGTGACCATAAAAATATTAAAAAACTTTTACAAAAATCAATAAAACTTTAGGGGGCCTACTGTAACATTCTGTTAAATATGTCTTCCTCATTGTGCTATATTTTGGTGTTGTTCGGATTGCGTATTCCGTAGAAAATGAATTTTGAAATGTAGGTGGCAGTACATGCAACAATGCTTATAAGGAACCTTGAGTGCTACAAAAAAAAAAAACAAGCAAATAAAATGCTAGGGCCTATAGGCCTAGGCCTAAATTACCACAATTAGGAACAGTTACACAAATAATCCAGTCTGCATTCCATGCACTACAACATGAAGATCTTCGGCGTGAGCACCGACTCCTCGGCGTAGCGGCGGGCAAACGGTACTCCTGGCGTACCGGCGGGCCGAATCGGTCAACTCCCGCCGTATGATCACGTACAGCACTGTGCTATATACCTGTACTTAATATTGCCGATGCATTACGTACATGTATACATACGTACGTACAATCGCTTAAGGATTGCTACTGACTAGTTCTAACGTGTGTGTACTATATACCTGTACGTGCATTGCCAATGTATGGTGACAGTGTATGCATCACCTACATGTATACTCTACGTACGTACACACGCCTACGGATTGCTATGTACATGTATTGTATATGCAAAGTACAGGAAATCCCGGCGTATATCAGCCCGGCGTACATAGGCCCGGCGTACGATCACAAAAACCTCGGCGTACCTCCGGCGTAGGCCTTACATGGAATGCACCCTGGCAAATAATCATAGAGAATAATGTCTTTTCTATCAATTGTTTTAACCAGAGCTTTATCAAAGACATTTTCGTCACCATTTTTTGTAATTTTTGCAAATTTCTAGTTCATACATAGGCCTACGCCTAGGCCTATGCCGAAACTTGAAAATTTGGCCATGAGTAACATCTTTGCTTTGGACATCAAAAATAGCAAGACAAATAGCCTAGGCTAGGCTTGTTTTTGATGTTGTTTGAAGAACAGAGAAAATGCAATGCAGGTCATGCTTACATTGCAGTCACCATCGCGCCTTCACGCTGTACTATGTTTAGAATGCAATGATGGACTCATGATTGATACTGATCCACTCATGATTAAATAGGCCTAGGGCTAGGCCTAAGCCAATACTAGTCTAGCCTATAACTTATAAGGGATAGCCTAGGCCTAGCCTTGATAGAAGCATTTACAGTACAGAAGCCAAAAGAAGAAGTCACTAGGCTAAAGATTAAAGGATTTGATTTCTGATGGTGGGATTACGTATGCGCTGGGAAATCGGATTTTTCAGATAAATCGAGAAAGTGCAAGAAGTTTTGAATGTGTACATGTCTGTAAACGGTGTCTAGACTAGCCCTATCTGTTTGCATGTTAGGCAACAAATAATGCGTACGGCATAGCCTAGCCTATGCCTGATCTGCAGTTGTAGGCTGCTCACAGTCACACACTGCCGACACAGTCACAGTAATGTGGGTGTCATGTAGACCCTAGATACCCAGTACAAAACACGTTTTTCATTGAACTCTGCGCAAAAAATTGCCCCTTAGTTTACAGGCAAGGTTTTACTACTTACCAGGTATCATTTTGAAAACTGCTTTCATTCAACGGCACCCAGTCTGAGATTCGGTTGTTTGGTTGCAATAGCGCTATATGTACGTACGTAGGTACCTGTACGTATATTCCGATCCGTATGTTTCTGATCTAGCTATCGTATGCATCGAATGGTTGCTTACGTACGTATGAACAGTAAAATAGTATACGGTGCTGCGCTGGTGATTAAGCCAGACGAGCTGGCTAGCTAGCTCGCCATTGCATGTTATACCGCGCATGTGCATGCACGATGTACGTCAAACGAGCTCGTCGGGTAAAAGACTGTACCTTCCGCTGACTGACCTACAGTTGATCAGGGCGTCAGACTGGAGTGCCGATGTCAGAGGGAAAGGGGAAACCACTTCGCCATGAATACGACGCATGTAAAAGAGCGGAAGAGATGGAAGAGAAGTTAAAAGGACTGAAGGAAGAGAAAACAGAGAAGGGGGAAAAAACTAGACTGAGGGAGAAAGGTGGGAGCCTGCGGTAAAGGCGCCCATATACAAGACCGCATAGGCGTAGGCGGAACTATACTTCCGCCTCTCTCAATCCAAGAACGAAAACTCCTTATTTGTTTCCTCTGTAAGATATGTCAAAAATTTGCAGTAATTTACCTTAGGATTTGTTGCACCAAATTGCATCTTAGGACCCCCAAATACTCAAAAATTTTCCAAAAGGGAGAGACCCCCCTCCCCCCCCCCGTTCACCCCAGCAGGTTTCGGATCCAACGCTGTTGTGGCCATTTGCCCTTAGATTAAATCTGTTCCTTTTCATGTCCCTAACCCCTTCGCCTACTCCCTTTTCAAGAAGATGAAATGACGCCAGGCAGGCTCTTGCATAAGCTTAGGAAGCTGTTCCCGAGACGTTGTATGAAATAAAGTAGATAACCTACCTCCCTTCGTTTAGTACGGAAAACGACTTATAGGCCTAGCATAAATGAATGCACGCCTTTTGGATCAATCAGTTTTTACTTTATATCGGAAACCTTTTGTGCCATGCCTGTGCCAATGCTTTGCAACCCTTCACATGTTTTCTGTTATAATAAGTATAAACTGTGACAAAGCTTATCTCATCATAGAATTTTTGCAACTGCAAACCGGTGTGATTCCTGAACTTGCATAGCCTATAATGCTTCATATACTTCTTACATATCACTATCAAAATGCAAAGCCTACATTTGATATATTTTACTAGCATCAGCTCATCAGTCACATACAGGCCATGTAGATCATTTGCGGTGAGACAATCAAACATTATTTGGTTACTATAGACTTTGCCCAGTCGTTACTAGGCTATTGCATAAAGCTTTTTAACTATAGGTAATCACTCTTTAAGTGTTTCTTCATAGTACACAAAGTTTCCATAGGTTAAGATATAATCTACACCACTAACAACCTAAGTAACACTGGCATATAGAGGCAGTCCAGTTGTCCGTCAGTCAATTCACTTGACTGATACTAATGTAAGATGATGCCCAAAAGAGTCTCTCAGTGCCTTATTTGTCTGGTTTCCTGTATCTTAGTGGTCTACTCTCAGCCTTCAGTTACCGTGAAGCAAGGTGCTCTCTTCGGAGAGACTGTTGATTTCGTTGACAATGAAGTAACCAAGATACAAACTCAAGTAGACGTATTTAAGGTAGGTTATTTGCTTTCGTGTTTGCAGGGATGGCAAAAACGGGGGAAAGGGACATGTGCCCATGTCCGAGAAAGCTGCCAGAGCCGTTCGGAAAATTTTCCAGTTTCGTCGGGGAGCCTTAATCAGTTAATGTATACGATAAAATAGATATTAGGTAGCCCCGAAGACAGTCTGTCGCTCCGACGAGCCTGTTTGATTTCATTCTTAAAAAGAGCAGATTCTTCGATAAAACCTAAACTTTTCAATCTTTTTCAATGAAAACCCCAAATTTCAAAATTTTGTTATTGAAACAATCTTTTCGTTCGACATCCTTTCGGCAACCTGTCGCATTTGCCGGAACTTCGGGTTACTGTACCCATGCACCCATCCCCTTTGGGGAACTTGCCTCCATCCCCCTCCCCCCCCCCCCCCGTGTCGGGCAAATTCTGGAGCCAACTTGAAACCTGCTTTTAAGTCGTATTCCGCATTAATTTTCCATCGTTTACAGCTGCTTACACAAAAGGTCAATTATAAACACAAATGGCCCCAGTTATAATTACAGTTTATGCATTTATTTAAGGTCTGCGCCTAACCAAAACACCTGTTTTACTCAAAAGGTTCCGATAGATTAGCACCCCCTATTGAAAAACAAATCAGTAATATTATGTGAATACCTTTTACTGTTCTCAAATACACCTCTTCAAAGTTTTACCATTTCTGAGATTTCCCATTTAGTGTGCAGAAATTGTGATGTGGAGTCACTGTGTTGCAGTTCTTTGTTAATCCTTTTTAATTACTTACCTGCTAGTTTCTAGTTTGGTGTTTAATGAGGACATGTTTTCAAAGTAGCCAAAAGTTACTTCTTCCCAAATAACCTCTAAGGGCGCGCATGCCAACATTAGAACTGTCCTTGGGATGAAGGTAAAACAAACAAAGATCAACTTAAGAAATATCTCATAAGTCTTTATTTCTATGTCACAAAATTGAATACGTAGATGATATTTATTAATGATGTAGGTGCAAAAGTTGTCTTTTAATATGGTTAATATTTGATGGATTTTGATGAAAATTGACGTTATATATTTTGGCGTTTCATGTCTTTCACATCAAATGAGCAGGTACGACATTTTCGGGTACAAGGGCGTTTGAATATATGTGCAGAAGTTTCAGACGGTCAATCACCTATCATCTTTTTCCGTCTTAGGGAATTCCTTTTGCTGAACCACCAATTAGATTTACTCCTCCAGTTACCAAGCAAAGTTGGGAAGGAGAATGGAACGCGACGTTCTTTAGACCTGCCTGTGTCCAACCTGGTGATTTCTACAAATTTTGGTTTAAACCGGAGATGAGCGAGGACTGTCTCTATCTGAACGTATATGCTCCACATCCTAAGGTAAGAAACAACGACTGTAGGTCTCAAGAATGCCGGTTGGGATTGTCTAGTATTTGTTTTGAAATGGTCACCCTTATAGAAATATTTTCACTTCCCCCAAATACACGCATATTTATGTCCTTTAAAGGAGCTCTTGAATCACCCCATACACATTTTGTAATAACCAGGTAATTGGAATCATTATTGGTGATCACAATCTGATTGGATCAGTGAAATGTAAGAAATTCAGTATAGTGTGGCCTTCATCACACATATTAGTGTATTCAGCAGAAAAATGGCCCAGGGCAATTAACTACTACATGTGGGCCTAGGCTGTTGAGTGGGAGGTGATGTCAAAGACCTATTTTTTATTTGTGGGTCACAGGTAGACATAAACGTGGTCGGGAAAGGTTTAACTGTCTGAAAAGAGTACATCGTGCCTTTAAATTTGGGATAGTCTACCCTACTTTGAGGACATAGAGATAACACCCCCAAATATAAGTTTAATGTGCAGATTCACAAGATATAGATATCCTTTGCACAGCAGAGCGGTCACACTGAAAGGCAGATAGAGGGCCCGTTAAGATGTTCAAATTATGAGAGTTGATTGTGTCGAAATGGCTGGTGAGCGGGCCTGTCATTGGCCCCCATAAAAAGGGTTGCCCATTTGTCCACTTTATAGCGGACGGTGACAGAACGACTGTTGAACTGGAGGAGGGGGTAAAAGTAAGCACTACATGGGGAAAATTTGTGCCATTTTAGATCAATAAGTAATTGACCCGTTAAGTACAATAATTCAAAATCATGGATGGTCAAACAGCAGACCATTGAAACTCATGCCATGGAATGTAAGTAGCGGACAGGTTTAACTTTTGGGAATGGGGGAAGGGAACACGCTGATGGCTGGCATATTTCATAACAAAGTACAATCCATTTCTTTTAACAGGCTACAAACATGGGCGTCAGTAGAAAAAATTCAGGGGGGGACAAAAATTTTTAGGGAGGCCCAACGTTTTTCATGGGAAATATTTTACTCCCAGAAAAGAGTTTAGATGCTACTTTTTTTACACAGTGTTGACAAAGATGTAGCCAGAAATTTGTCAAGGGGGGGGGGGCATAGACAGACTCTCAGCGCTCCGCGCTACCATGAGTTGGCGCGGAGCGCAAGAAAATTTTGGTCCAAAATGCTTCCCAGATCGCTGAAAATGGCACTTCCAAGGCCTTTTTACCGTATATAAAAAGGGAAACACTAGCAATATCCTAAATATAAACTTTAAAAAATACCAAAATATGCTCGGGGGTGGGGGCTTTGGCCTGAGTGTTCATATTTTTTATTCAATTCCTGTTTTGAGAGTAGAAATTCACACTGAGTGAACTGTTAAAAAAGTTTATGTTATATTTTCTTCATTTTTTTCTTTATTTTTTCTTCGTTTTTTCAAGTTTTTGATTTTCCGGGGGGGGGGCAAGTCCCCCCTTTCCACCCTCCGGACGCCCATGGCTACAAATTATGTGAAAGTGTAGAGTCTAGTATAAGTGATATCAACTGATCAACCGTAGTGAACCCACTGTGCGAGCTTAAGCACAGGCCGCTGTATAGCAAAACTGACAAAAATTTCAATATTTTTATTTATGATATATTTATATTTATGATGATTAATTAACTACCCCATGAAGCTGGTTAGGTAACGGTTAGCCCTCGGTCTACAAGCATTAATGTATACGAATTAATTACGCTCTGTGTATTGGCAACTGTTTGCAAACTGACCACAAGCCTTAGGACTGTATGTGATGGTTAGACCTATACTGTGCACTTTAGTTATTGCAAGACTCTGGGTTTCATCTGTTTCCTACCCTGCCCCGAAACACAAGGTACCCATGCACATTGAATACAGTTCTGTAACCAGGTGCGTAGCCACCGGTGGATCAGGGGTTCAATCCCAGCCCCATGACTAAAGATCAAAAAACGTACTAACGCCCATAATCACCTGTTTGATTAGAAAAATATTCTGATATGATTCCCTTTCAATATTTTAGTAATTTCTGAATAGTAAATAAGTAACATATTAGCAGAATCATGGGCCTGGATCATGGGGGGACGGGGACGCGTCCCCCTCGCTTTTTTGGAAGGGGGACATCTCCAAAAATTCCCCACTTTTTCAATAATGTAACACAGATTACGAATTGGCAATACATTTTAAAAGCTAAAGTTGCGCCAAAATATGACACCATTTGCCATATAGGCACCTTCCAATTTCATTTTTTTCAAAGGGGTGTCCCTCCCCTTAGACCCTTTCCCAAGACGGCGATTCGAAATGGTGAAAAGCCCCCCCCCCCCAACCAACCACCTTTGGAGATGGATCAACGCTCTTGAGCAGAATGTGTTTAAAGAAGTCATTATTACCATACGCTTCAGGCTCACCATGATAAACTATTTATTCCGTTATTCTCGAAACTCACGTCCCCCACCCACCCCCTTGGCCTTTACAACTGACAAAATGCTGCTCACGCGGTTATTGGTAACCGTTTTGGATGGGGATCATTAATACGATTATCTGACAGTGTGAAGAAAGTTGCCGAGAGATAACATACATGCATAACGGCCATAATGGAAACCTCTCCTATGCATACTTTGTTAATATTGTTTTAATAAAATTAAATCAGTTTTAAGATTTTTGTCATCCCAGAATAGTACTTAAATATTTAATTTATGTTTTGTTTACGTCTTGAGAAATTCTTTTAGTTTTACTTCTGGCCTCAACATTATTCGCCCCTCACCAGCTGAGTAGTCCCTCGCAGACACCTGGAAGACACAGCTACCCCTTCCCCTTTTCAAACCTTTAACACGCACCATCGATAGGCCACTTAAGTGAGACAGTAATGCAGTGCATTTAATCTTCGGATATAGGCATAGACCGAAATATTTGTCAAGTGATGACGGAACGCAGGATCACTTTAATAGCACTTAGTTCTGGCTGTAGGGGCTCACTTCGACAAGGACCATGCCGGCTTCAAGCATTTTCTGTCAAATACATTGCAGTATGCCTATCGTTGCATACAAGCATGGGCGTAAATCCCGAGGAGATGGGGGGATATATCCCCCCACATTTGACTAGGGGGGATGGCCTATGTAATCATCCCCCCAATGTTTCGGTCTACAGATACGTGTATGATGGAAAGTACAGTTTATTCTTCATTTTCGTAAGAAATTTTTTCAATCTCTCTTCACTTTCTATCACAAATGTTTCTCAAACTATCAGAATTTTAGGAAATCGTTGGCAATCTATCAAAATTTTCTCGCGCTCCGCGCGCTTCCTACCTTACGTCAGTGTCACTCATGTTATCAATATCTTCCGTTAGTAACTTTAGGAGAAGCACAGCAGCAAAAAGTTGAAAGTTTACGAATTAATAGGTAAAAGACTGGCTTATTGCAGTAGCATGTAGGTTTGTTGGGCAATTTAGAGTGTCTCGATGTAGAGTCTGAATGCAGGTTTTGCCGGTAATGGAAATATTATTCGTCACTGTTTACACTCCATGTCATGACCATTGTTAAGGTAATAACACACGAAACTGTTCTCATCACAACACTTTCCGAAGAACAGAGATGCATCTCCAAACATATGTGAGGACCTCGCATCAATATGGGATCTTTCAATCTAATATGTAGCATGATGCTGAAGGTTGCAAGTACGTATCTGCCGTTACACATTTTTCAAAAATTTTTACCAGAGCTTCGCCAGTTCGCGCTAAGCCATTATCGGTATAGATGGTGATTGTTAATTTAATACACTTATGACGAAAACAGCACTCTGTAACGCTCTTATTAGTCCTTCACCCCTTTTGCTACACCTATCAGGGAGGTCTAACATCACCTCCCTGCACCTATACTCTCCCTCTCTCTCATTTTCCATTGCTGGCGGCTGTTCGTCCGGATTTTAGTTCAAAAGTAGTAAAAATACGATAGTTGTAAAATGTTCGTCGCCGTAGTCTACACTATATTATCATTTGGATTTCAGGTAGTATACGCATTATGTCATTGCCCCCACACCCGCCCCAATTAATTTGATTAATGCAGAGCTTCCAGGAGGTCCTATTCAGGTATCTGCTAGCCTTAGATGCCCTTCCATAATGCACAATGAAGGAAAGGACATATTTCGTCATAACTCAAGAATGTTTCTGTGAACTCCACGCACATATTTTTGTGTAAAAACTTTCCCGACATAGAAGGCAGTAAAATAGACAGAAGGGAGGGGGCTTCAGGAGATTTGTTGACATCGTATCTGTCTCTTAATAGACAATATATTCTCCTCTTTTACATTACCAAAAATAGCATTCACTAAATTATGGACATTTTCCTGCTATATATGATCAGTTCCAAAAACATCCCAAAGATAGCAACATTTTGCATCTAAAAGACCTTAAATTAATAAAAAATTCTTAAAGGGGAGGGGGAACCCCTTCCCCAGCACGATACCTTTATGTAGTGACAAACGAAAGATCAAAACTCTGCATGCAAACGCAGGAACGCATGAAAAATAAAGGTGTAATTTACGCAGACTTGGGGGAACCGAGGTATTAGGCTATTACATCATCTATGGTGCCCCCAATCACAAAAAAAAACCTGGCGACGCCACTGATCTAAAGCCAACTGCAGGTCTTGTAATGATCTCAGAATTCAAAATCCAGTTGTCTGAGATGACCTTATATGTTGATCCCTGCCTTTTTAAGCTTATCAGGACATTGTTGCTCTTGTACAATTTCAATCCAGTGCAGCTTCTCAACGAGTTTTGTTCTCAAAATAGTATTTCCTAAATGTATGAATATACATATAGCCTACCAAAGAACATTACCACTGAATCTAACCCCTTAAAACAGTCTTCCTGGAACTTCTGAGACATTAAAACCCAGGAGCTTCCGGGGGCTTCGCCCCCTGGACCCCAACAGGGGTCCTAAGGCGGGCCCCTGGACCCCACCCGTCATGGGCTCGAGCTTCGCGTGCACATTTTCCACATTTGCGATAGTTCACCCCCATCCCCCCCAAAGCTGAAAAGCCTACGCCCCTGCATACAAGATTTAGCGTTTCCAGTTTTCAGTAAATTAGCAGGGCACCAAGTACGAAGGAGGCACTAAACATGAGGAAAGAAACTTATTTTTAACGCTACCCTCCGTGCAAGAGTCGGACGCAGCGGTGTCCTAAACTTGATATGCATTGCAGTAGCGCAGGGAGAAGGCATAACATCTAGTACAAAAGCTTCAGACCTGAAAGGTGCAAATACTGTCGCAGTCCCGAAGAAATGTCTTTTCAGGACAGTGAATTGGTGTTTTAACAAACTAAACAATGCAACAGAACACAAAAGGTATTAAGTACAGTCAAAGAAGCACTGAAGTGGATCTACCTGCTACGGTATACATGTTCGATAAGCTTTCATCACCAATTGGGCCCAATATTACGGTCGGTGGCAACTTATTGGAGGTAAGAAGAAATCTCCCGCCCCAAAATTACACATTATGTCCAAGGGCGTAGGAAGCGGGGGGTTAGGGAGGGGGCTTATCCCCCAGTCAAAAATGTGGGGGCTGAAGTATGCTTCCGCCCAAGATCCAAGGGCAAAAACCCCTTATTTGTCTCTTCTGTAAGAAATGTCAAAAATTTGCAGTAATTTTCCTTGAAGTTTGTCCAAAATGTTGCACCAAATTGCATCTGAGGACCCTCAAATACCCAAAAATTTTCCAAAGGGAAGGGGACACACCGCCCCTTAGACCCCTCCCCCAGTACGGCGATCCGAAACAAGGTTCAGCCCTGCCCCAACCCCCGTCTCAAAAAGCTTCCTACGCCTATGATTATGCCCTACACTTATAAACATCAAAGCAAATATTACAACGGTTGAACGACTACTGGGGGGAAAAACCAAAGTTATATCGTCCCCAACAGGCCCGTGGCCAAGGGGGCAGGGGACGTGTCCCCTAAAACATGAAAATTACTATGGTCTTAATGTATAGGCTATTAGTTTATCTCACCCCATATAATTTTACCCCCCCCCCCATCTATCTTGCTCCCTAAGTTCAGTGCCTTGTCTGGCTACGGGCCTGGTTCCCGACTAAATTATTGGGGACCCCCCCCCTCGTGGTAGCCGCCCTTGGGTATTGAATTTGTGTGTAAACGAATGTCTTGGTAATCGTCAAACATGTATGAGAGATTTTCGCCGGGAACACCGCTTTCCATTGCCGCTGAGCAGTGGAACACAATCAAAACCAAACATTTGTTCAACTGCACCCAGTCTGAGATCGAATTGTGTAGATGCAATTGCGTTTTGCGCTATTATTCCGTATCTCTAGCTCTGCTGTATGCATCGAATGTGTACGTACGTATGCACAGCAACAAAACTTTCAACAAACTTTACAAATTTTGACAAATTATTAAAAGTCAACTTAAGATCGAGTCACAAGTCAAGTCGAGTTATTAGCAGTTCAAGCCGAGCCGATTCAAGTCGAGTCAGCACCTGCGATCAAGTCGAGTCGAGTTGAGTCAGAGCAGCCCGTCCAGTCAAGTCAAAAATGTTAGCAAGTCATCAGCAAGTTATTTGATAAAATCAGTTTCAAGTCAACATTATAGTGATAATCATTTTCCATGCGAAAGCGAAGTAAACTATTCTTAGCTCGGGGAGGGGCTTGACATTTCAGACTACCGTCCCGGAGGAGGGGTCTCAGAGGAGGAAGTGTCGCCCTTCCTTTGGAAAGGTTTTGAATATTCGGACGTCCTTAAATGTCGTTTGTTGGTAAATTTTGTGTACTTTTTCAAGTGTGTTTATTGAAAAAGTTTGATACGATTTTGATAAAAGTTTGATATGTTTCGACCTTTTAAAAATGGGGGCAGAAGCATATTTTAGCCCTTAAGTAGCCTAACCTCTTCTGCTTTCTGAATTTGAAATCGTATTTGAACTTTACCTTTTTATCTAGCTGACACTATATAACACATTCGTGTTGGTGTGTCGTTAAATCCCATAACTAACTCCACTTCCTACGCCGATGTTAACAGAAACCTTACCGCTGTGTCTCATTTCAACCATAAGTGTCATGTATGTATTGTATCCACATACACATTGTTATTTGGTTCTTCGAATAATCCGTAATAGGACTTCAAGTTCCAATAGTTTACTCTGCAAAGACATTCAACAGCATTTTGTAGTACCGTTAATAAAGGAACTTAAAGGAAGGGTTTAAGCAAAAAAAACTTAATTTTCATATGTGAAAGAGGAACTAATCTCAGCAATCTGGTGAAATTTTCATTCAGTTCGGACATGTAGTTCTCAAGATAAAATTAAATGAAGTTACTACATTTGTACCCACATCGAGCTTGAGGCAAACAGGGGTTGTATCACCTCCTCACATTGATCAGGGAGTGCCCTGACAACTCCCTGCATTGATGAACACTGCTTATTTGTTTCCTTTGTTTTTTCAGTCTGCTGTGTTAACCTTGAAGTTAAAAGGGACAGAAACTCCCCATGGGAAATTTGAAGGTTACAAAGTTCCCATGCCTCTCACGCATTCACATTCTGATAACATGATATTATGGAGGAGAAGCTTGGTTGTAAAGTTAAAAGAGA
This sequence comes from Holothuria leucospilota, assembly GCA_029531755.1. Lineage (NCBI taxonomy): Eukaryota > Metazoa > Echinodermata > Holothuroidea > Aspidochirotida > Holothuriidae > Holothuria > Holothuria leucospilota. Next base: position 34,159,624 of record CM055969.1, on the reverse strand, counting down.
AACAAAGTGTTCAATAATGTGAGGCTTTGATGTCATATGATTGTACTTGCTTCAGGTTCACATTGGGTTAAAAATGTGACAACTTAAAGGCAATAGGCAGTCGCCCCAAAATTTTCTTTGAAAAATCAGCAAACTCTTGCAAATCTCCTCTTATTGCATTAAAAGCACTTTTGAAGACGTTTTGAACATAACTATTACCAAAAATAGGTAAAGCAAGGCAAGACTTTCCTTGAATTCCACAATTCACTAACAAAAATATTGTCACATGATCAAAATAGGCCAATCATGAACTAGAGTGACAGGATACACTCATTCTGTTTGGGGTGACTGCCTACTGCCTTTAAAGACAGACAGTCATCACCCCAAAGTATATTTTTAGTGTGGGGGTATCAAAATTCGCAGTTGGTGACTGCTCTTTGATTGACATCAAAGTTTGAAAGTTTGAAAGATGCAGAGTAGCTCACATTCCACACAAGGCAGAGAGAGTGTTTTTATTACATTTTATAGCCTTGTATGCTCACCAGGACATGGCCTAAAGCAATGAAACAGGTTTATTCCTGCACAAGGAATAGCTTCATAAAGTTATGGGAGGAGCTAGAAGTTGTATAGTTGGGAGAATTGGAACTGTCTGGGATGATGAAAATTCCCCTTTAAACGTACTGCTAATATCTTGAGAATCATACATCGGATTTCAATGCAAATTTCACCAGAATGCTTAGAATAAGTACCCCTCTAACATATCAAATCTTAATTCGAGCCTAGACCCTCCTTTGAAATGTGCGGCTCACATAACCGGTGAGTCATAAATTAAGTATGAAACACGGTAAGTGAGCTGGATAATGTAAACACATTGTGGAGCGAGGGTTTTGTTTTTCCTCGTTGACTTTGTAATATGTAACGGCAAACTGAGATGACGCAGGGAAAGCTAGTCAAAACTCAATCAAATATAATTTTGTTTGAGTACTGTTTAATGTGTATTGCATGTAGTGAATGCATATGTCGGATCAGGGAGTTGCTATGTCAAATAGCAACTCCCTGGTCGGATGAAAATGAATAGCTTGGCCACAGATTCCATACTATTTTAATTACCACAGACTTAATGTACTTTTCGGTGCGTCAGTTATGACTCAATCAGAATCAGATGACACTGTGTTCGTATTTTGAAAAACATGTTACAACAAAGACAAGCACGTCTGATCACAACATTTATACTATTACGAAAATATCCAAGTATCTATCTAAAGCTGCAGTCGTTAAGCTGATCCATGGATTGGGTTTCTTAATGTATAGATTTTTGGAACAGCGTTTTGTAGGTTCAACCAAAAAGACAAAGACTTCACAAAGGTGATAAGTAATGTCGATCATACCCAACACATTAACCGTATATAAAAAGTTTGCACTGGCTACCTGCTGCATTAAGGGTTAATTTAAACATTGTCCTCCTTGTATACACATCATGCGGACAAGCTCCTTCTTATCTTCATGATATGTGTATTATTAAAGGTTTAACCGTTTTCATATTACCGTTCAGGAGGCCCACTCTCGGGACAATTGTCCCGAGACTAGTATTTTGGCTGATCTGCTGGGAAGCATAACAATTTGGGGATGAATGCATTTTCTTTTAATGAGCTCGTGTTAAAGAATTCCCTCCTTCCAAAATCAGAGTTTGATTTTCTCCCGCTTTTTAAGGTAATATGAAAACCCTTTTTTCATTTGGCTTTTCCTTTGGGGGGGGGGGGGTAAACTAATTGGATGATGATGACGATGAAGACAATGAAGACGAGGATGAGGGCCACTTTTCCCGATCTACACTATATGTATATCAAGATGGCTTTCAATAGTATCCCTTTCAGTTCTAATATAGGGCACGATATCTTTATTAGCCTCTCTATAGATTAATGATCATAAACTAATCAACACCTAAATGATGTAAGGCAGATAATACTCTAGGTTGGTATTTATTTTTACCAGGCATGCGCATTTTAACAATAACCCGCAGTACAGGAAGTAAGAATTTCGGGCATTTTAACCCATATTCACCTAAGGCCTCTTGTCCCAATGAAAACCTTTTTTTTAGACCTTGCCAAGCGTTTTTGAAAGTAATACACAAAAACCCACTACAACGCTCAGTAATGTCTAACTACCTGCAATTCATGTTGAATACTTTGTATGTGAATACCTAAGTATCTGGTTTGGTATATATGATTCATAATTTTACACTTTACATAAAATGGGAAATAATGGCCCAAAATTCAGCTTCACAGGTTCAATTGCCTCCATAAATGTGTAGGCAATAGACCATTCTCCAAATAGCAGTTCAAAGGATTATAATGGGATAGAGTTTTGGGCACGCGTCGTTTTTGGCCACAGTAAAATGCCGTTGACGAAAACGAAATGTCGTTGACACAAAAATATGTCACATAATACTTTATAATTGCTATTATTTTAGAAAAGAGTCTATGAGAAGGGCATGCATGTGTGTCACCGGTGGTAGTCATAGGCGTGTGGGTAGACTGACACTTGTAAGGGGGTGGGAGGTATTTGCCCTTAAACTTTTCCTAGTTAACAAACAATAATGGCATGGGATTTGCCCTGAAAAATTACATCGTTCTGCCTTGAAATTGACAATTAATTAATTGCTCAGGTGTCCACAGACCCTGTCTCATACGATCATAGGGTAGCACTATCATACTATTTCTAAGTCTCCCCATAGCTAATTGTCAGTAGACCTTTCTCACACATAGGTTCTTTTCAGTTACCTGATAGCCTTAAAAGAAGGGCCTAAGCTGAAATCAAGCTTTGATATGTTAGAGGGGTACTTATTCTAAGCATTCTGGTGAAATTTGCACTGAAATCCGATGTGTAGTTCTCAAAATATCGGCAGTTAAAGTTGTCACATTTTCAACGTAAAATGAACTTGTAGCAAGCACATATGACGTCATAGCCTCACATTAATTAGCAGTCTTTTGTTTTTCTTTAAACTTTACAATCCATTTTCTCCTCCAAATCCCATGTTATCGAAATATGATTCTATGAGAGGCATGGGAATTTTAGAAACTTCACATTCCCATGAGGAAGTCCTTTCCCTATTAACTTCAAGGTCAACACAACAGATTGAAAAAAAAAACAAAGGAAACAAAGCATTTCTCATCATTGTGAAGAAGTGATATAGCCCCTGTTTGCCTCGAGCTCATTTTGGGTCACAAACAGACAACTGTAGTAACTTCATTTGCTGATATCACACTTCTATCATATCATATTACATTTCCGATTTGAATGAAAGTTTCACCAGATTGCATAGATTTAGTTCCTCTTTCACATATGAAAGTTAAACTTTTTGCTTAAACCAGGGGTGTGCAACCTTTTCGAACACCGGGCCAAATCATGTTGCTGTGACCATCTGAGGGCCGCAGTGGAACAGAGATGTGTATACGAGGGTGGCGTCTCACCCTCACCCCTTCCACCACCCCATTCCCCACCCCATCCCCCACTCCTTCCCCACCCCTCCCCGTTAGTTACCAATGTGCCCATCTAGGCAGACCGAAATGCACTCGAATATTGTAGTATGGGCCTACTAATTGTTGCATGGCGAAACTTGTCCCGTGTATTGCATCTCTGTTTTGTCGACAAATATGTTAATTCAGATTTAGAATGTGTTTTACAAGTGAATTGTCTAGTTTATCAAATAATGAAATGGTCGAGAATATACACCTTACATCAAAAGGAAGTGATGGTTTCTTTGTTTTCATGATATCCTGTACTTAAGTTTAAGTTGTGGTCAAATAACAGGACTTACAAGGGCCAAAAATTAGGCAAATCGAAATTGGTTCGCGGGCCGCACAGGAGGAAGCCGCGGGCCGCAGGTTGCACACCCCTGGCTTAAACCCTTCCTTTAACTGTCAAGCAGAAAATTTGCTGGAACAGCAGTAATCGGATTGTGACTTCACCGAGGATTTCTGGGCTCTTCATTTTTTTATTTAGTTTAGACATGTCAAAAGCACACATGGTGTCTCTTTCATTCATTGGGTTGCCAACTTAGCTGTTAGAAGCTTAGTTTGAGCTGCCTCGCGCAGCGGACCTCGTTTACTCAACCATCTGAGGTTAGGGATATGGCTGAAAAGAAATGTGATATAGGCCTACAGCCTGCAACAGTAGGCAGTTGAGCCCCAAACTATGGGAATGTAGACTCTCGTTGAGAGTTCAGTTGTATATATGGCGAATCATGTTCTCAGTCTACTGATTGCAAAGTTCGTTCAAATTATACACTTCTATCACTGCACGTATTTTTTTATTTACCAATGTACATTGTCAATTTATCACTGCCAAACTGTATTCAGTGCGCACTAACATCAGGCCTGCTACTAACTTAGGCACGGTCCGATCAGGGAGCTGCCTCTAGTGGCAGCTCCCTGGTCCGATCATGCCCCTCGTCAGCTTCAGTCTTCTGGGAGAAAGGTTAAGCAGCATTGCCAACCAGAGGACAGAGCGCTCCCCACCCTATCACATGCCCATCAGAAAAATAGAGAAATGAGAGCCAAAACTTTATGTCATGAACTTTTTCGAACTTGCAATAAAAATGCCTATTGCAGGGTCCGAGTCCGAGTCCCCGAGTCCCTGTGTAAATTGAACTTATTTTGTTTTGAGTGCAAGAGGACGAGAACTACAATGAAAAAGTCTCATTCTAACCTTTATTTCTTCCCTTTACATTAAAGTTGGCGGCCATATAGATCCAATTAACAAGTAAACGTAACAAAACAAAGACCACTGAATTTCCTCTTATGAACATAGACGGATAAGACACGGATCTACAATTTCCACAAAGGGGGCCGACCAAATACAAGAAGAGCAAAGCAATGCTTCACCGCAAGCGCAGTGCAAAAAGAGAAAAATCAGCTTTTCTAGCTTTCCAGAGGTCTATGTTACTGTGAAATGTATATGAAATTGAATTATTTACTACTGATAGTTCCAACACCAAGAATTGACTGCTATAAGATTAATAGCTATGAAGAGAAGGGGCCAAATTCCCCTGAGCTCCTCCTAGATCTGTGTCTGGTACATAAAAGATGGCCGGCCCACCCCATCCCCCGACCAGGACAGGATTTAAGCATGGGCCATCGTGGCACGTGCCCAGGGGCCCCACAAAATTACATTATTGTAGGCTATTTTTGGGTTAGTTTGTGAAGATCATCTGTTCTAATTTACGTTTTGTAGGCTTACATGTACGTAAGAAAGAAATCTATGGAATTTATTTCGAGTGGGGGCAGGTGAAAGTGACCGCAACCTTTGCCCTCCGTTCGTGACTTGCGCAACTGTAGTCTTGAGGAGAATTAAGGTTAGAGGGCCGGGGCCGCCATGTTAGTTTGAGCCCAGGAAAGTTCACAAAATTTATTTTTTTGCTGCTATTTCCCCCACAGAAATCCCAATATAAAGTACGGTACTAATAATTAAGAATAGGGGTGAAAAGGGTTGTTCGATCCAACTCCCCCACCCCGCCGTCCATTAGGCACGTCTTCTTGTATGTCATACAGCTTCATACGAGAGTAACTATTGATTATTAAAGCTTCTACGTCCATTATTGTCGATGGTCAGACGGTGAAGCGCTAGACAACGACTACTACGTTGGTGGGTTCGAGTCCTTTTTTCGTCGCTTTTGCGGTTTCAAAGTTGTGGAATGGTCTAGTTTTGCAGTATTTCTCTTTCATATCTTCCTTGTTGTAGCTTTTGTCGACTTCTCTGAGTTTCCACTTTTCTTTTCATTTAATAAGGCTTCGTTTTGTTAATCATATCTTACTGTATATTTCCGAATCAGATCACAACACACTGTTGCACGAATCCTATATTATCAAGTCGTGTAGCTCCCCCCACCCCCCCCCCTTAAACAAAGATTTTTTTCGGTTGCAGTTGTTTACAGTTTTATGAATATTTTCCCATTATGAGATAAAACCGATTCCATATTTCATGTAAGTAGGATTTGATACGAAAGGTATCAATAATGACAGAGCTCTCGGCGACGAATGTCGCCGAGAGCTCTGTCATTATTGATACCAAATTTACCTACCTTCCCAAAGGAACTCTTGTTTTTTCGGAAAAAGCCACTTTGGGGATGAATATTCATAAATTATCGACTTCAAAATACTTTTTGCTATTGCAAGTATCGAATAATCCTCTTAGGGGGTAGGTGTAAGCTTCTGCTAACAATAGGTGACCATTGTCCTTGTTTGATGGTGTGTTGATTTGTCAAAGAAAGCCAACAGTTTCTTTAAACTTGACCAAGTCTCCCTCCGCGTCCTACCGTCTCGATTACACCACTGATTCGAGGGGGAATCCCCGCGGAGGATATTTCCCTACGAATTTAACACTCTTCAAAACATTTTTGGGGGACATGTGTAGACCATTATTCTGAAATGATGCGTTCAATTTGTGATGTGTATACGGTAGGAAAGGAGTTGAAGTACTCATCGGACAAAAATCAAGAAAACTGAAGGTGCTTCAGAGACACCTTTTTGCAATATATCCTTCGTCGATGCAAAATGACATTTTGGAGTGGAAGTATAAAAGCAGGACACACGCTCTCGGCGCTCAAAATCTCAACTTTCATGGTACACAAATTTGAAATCATTGTGAAAGGCCTATGCGTGCGCTATCATATGAGTTGTAGCTTAATTGTGCCCGTTGAAAACTTTTACAAATGTCCAGAGACCACGAAACGGACCAAAATTAGTTTGAAAGTCAATGCATCAATTGAAGAAATTTCCTCCGCGCCAAACTATTGACTGACAAATTTATTCCCTAACATTTTTGTAGGGTGCAGTGTATACCATTTTGTTGAAGGAATCAGATCAACCTGTGATGTGAATGTTGTAGCAAATGAATTCAAGTACTCTTGCACAAAAATAGTGGAAACACAAGGTATTTTAGACAACGAAATTTTGCCTTATATCCTTTTGCTATGGAAAAATGCATTTCATCAGTAAAGTGTCAAACGGTAACATACTATCCTTTTTATCGACGTCTCGATGCTCCAAATTCCAACGGTCATGATGTTACTCACATTTGAAAACACTATGGACAACCGACTCGGAAGCTTTGGTATGACGGCAGGGAAGCTTATGCCCCTTGAAAACTTCTACAAAGATCCAGAGGCCACGAAACGTATTAAATTTTATGTGTTCAAAAGAAAGGAATTGTTTCGGGTTCGTTAAATACAGACTTGTTCATCCGCGTATGCAGCACATTTTACTTGAGGGGGAGCAGGTGACTGCAGGTGTGACAAAAGGCGAGTATAGCGGCCAGTGGGAGAGTGATGTAAAGAATATTCAACTGGGGCGCCCCCAACTCCGCACCCTCCCATCCACCTCTTTCTCTTGATTTGCGCTAACTTTCGTCTGGTGAAAGTTACCAACCAGAGAACAACCAAGCTAGCCGTCAGTAAATATTTAATTCACCATATCATGACGGTGAAGATTTTGGAAAGAAGTCTTAGACTTTATTTAAACATCAGAAAGCGCGTGTACACTGTTAAAAATATAAATTGTAAAATGTAAATTTACAGAAAATGAAAAAATAAATACAAAAGGAATACAGAAATGTTCTGCCAATTAAATGCCAGAAAACTTCTGTATTTCTTTTAATTTCTTTGTTTTATTTTCTGTAAATTAACAGACATTTTTACAGTGTACCAGCAACCATTCTTCCATTGATTTGCTCTCTTGATTTTGGTCCATTTCAAGGCCTTTGCAAAGTCGTAGCATGTTAAAGTCACAAGAAAGTAAACTGTTTGAGGATTTGTGCTCTTGAGACCAAGGAAAGTCAGGAAGGCTGATCGTCGTCTGGAAATTGGTATGTGACACCAGATGGGGTAGGGGACCATGTCCCTCGTCGAGGAAGGACCCCCCATGGTCGGGTAAATTTTCCAATGTACTCACGAGAAAGGAGAACGCAACAGTCATTCGCCTCTGTGATTTGATGTTTTGATTCAAATCAGAGTCTTGTAATAAATCCCCCAAAGTTTCCAATTTGACGAATAAAATCCCCCAAAGCAGGCCGAAAAATTTGAATTTTCTAACCTTTCGGCAACACCGTCGCCCTTGTCGCGGCTTCAGGCTGCAGTCCCACAAAGGGAAGCTTGTACCCCTGTTAAAAAAACTCTGGCGCTACGTACCCCACCGTCGGAATCCTGAGAAAGCCACGACTTCCTGCGCGTCCGCTTTTAATGCCCCCTCCCCAACCCCTCCCTGCCCAGCACCCGTCATTTATAGACCAAACTACCAAACATTTACAGACCATGATATAAACATTAAAAGGAAAATGTATGACATTCAAGGATATTGAAGCAACATCATTTGGGGTGTTTCAGGCAATATAAAGTACGGTACTAATAATTAAGAATAAGGGTGAAAAGGGTTAGAAATTCTTATGAATTAGTGATCTTGTGTCCGTGGCATATGGCACCCGTTTTGCAAAAATGTATAACGACAAATACATGCTTCTAATCTTTCACACCACGCTACAAATGTTACTGAATAGGCTACTCGTGATGTAAGATTGCTTTAGGATCCTCCATTCATGCGTTTTCCGTACTGTTAAAAGGTTTGAAATGAAGGCCTAAGCCTACCTCTGTTTTTCAGAAGAGGGTATTGGTCCGAATGTTATAACCATGTGGTCTTAAGATGTGGAACGCACACCGTGACGAATGCGCACAAAGCGAGCCGAAATTTTGCATTAGAAATCTTTTTCATGGTAAAATTCCCGTGCAGTCTATGCACTCACTGAGAAACTTCCAATTCCCTAATAAAATTTATCTGCCAATAAAAACTTTCATTTTTCATGAAATATGTTTTATCTTGAATTCCCATCGTTCGCATTCTTGCATTGCAAGGCTCTATAATCATTCCTACGGACACGAACAATCGGCCTAAAGGCCTTCACAAATGAATAGTGGGAGTACGTCTGAGGCGGTATTGATATTAAGCACAGCCATGAGGCGTTCCTGCGAAGGCATGAAGCGCTCAAAAATTGCTAGGGTTTAAGGAAGAGTTATGAAAACTTCGAAAAGTTTCAGAACGACTTGTGGTAGAAATTGTTAAAAAAAAATCCATCACTCAGTCGAAAAATACACACCTCACCCCCAACAGAAATTGAAACTGGTTAGAAACCGAGCCGTAAAACCTCATCTAACTCTAACCCAACAGAAATATATAGCTTAAAGGCGGATAGGGCTCATTTGAGAAAAATGTTGGGAAATTTTCATAAACCGATGGGGGACGTGACCCCCATGCCCCCCGAGCCGGGGCTACTGAAATAGTATACATATTGACTACCTAGTCACGAAAGAAGAAGTCGTCTCAGCTCACTTGTCTTCTTCCCTGTTTGGTCCATGATCACTGTAATACCGACGTTAGGAACATTCTAACGTCTTTTCAGTGTTCCGCAGGGGTCCTTCCTTGGGAAAATTGTGAAAATTTTGATTGCCTGGGATTTTTTAGAAATATTAAAATATGTCATGACCCCACACTAGGAAGGTGTAGGGGGAGGCACGATGTGTAAGTTACTAATCATTTATTTGTCCCTAAGCCGTCTCAATGAGAAGGGGTCAATGAGAATAAAGCAGTGTCCCTTTGAGATGTAGAACCTGATAGGGAACCTGTAGATTCCCAAAGCAGCTAGTGATGAGGTTATCCACCATTTCTAATTCCAGCCATGACTCTCAAACCGGAACATTGTTTAGTTTTAACCTCGTGGTTCTATGATCATTTCCGATCATTGGCCCAAACGTCTAACGAGGACCACCGATGAGGCAGGGGAATATTATAGGGAGCTATGGGCTCTCACAAACAGTTCCTGCGCACACTGTATTACGATAGTGTGTTCCACGCTCTTTCCATCTCTCTATCTTTTCACGTCCCTTCCTTATTTTTTCTCTTTCTTTCTCTCCCTCCTCCCTTCTCTCGTTTTTCTCTCTTTCTATTTTCTCAGCATCCGGCCCAAGGCAGCCATGAAACCAGCGGCCCATGCGGCGATCGCCTCATCTCCACAACGGCCAGTTCGCCTATGCGCTCGAAAAAGAATAGTTTCTACGTAATTACACAGTGCATGTTTCAAAGAGGGACGTAGATATCGTGTAGAGTTGTACAGGAACTGCAAAGAACAAGGTAAATGTTGTGTGACGACGGATTAAAAGTGTAAAAAATTCAGTGCCGGTCTCGAGCCTTGTCTCGGGAATTTTATAGCTGAGACACGAGTCTGGACTGTACGAGACCGAGTCCGAGTCCTTCCTTTCCGAGTCCGAGTCACCAGTTCGAGTCCTAAAAATCGTGACTCGAGACCACACTTATTGCACACTTAGTTAGTAAACAATCTCACATGTGTGACTTAATGGGAGATACACATCCAATGTTTCCGTTTGTTCAGAGGGAATCGAGCTATATGCATTACCATACCAACAATTTGGGTTACAATATCCCGTTAGCTTACATATTCTTTTTATATTGTGTGATTACAGCCCACTAAAGCACCGGTCATGGTTTTACTACATGGTGGCGGGTACGTATTAGGATCTGCTATCGAGGATGGTTACTCGGGAGTTCCGCTTGCTGCCATTGGGGACGTGATTATAGTTACAACGAATTATCGACTTGGTGTCTTCGGATTTCTGTCAACAGGTATTTGAATGTTACATGATTATCAATAACATTTGCAAAGAATATAAGCACAGGACACCAGTCCTTAAGTCATGTTAAGACAATGTGGCATTTACTATAGTAGGCCCCTATGATAAGATTATATTTAAGAAGAGAACATTCAGAGAGGAAAAGAAAGAGACATTGAAAGTGTAGCAACCTGCTATGATTTTGCTGACAGGAGGCCTACTGTTAATTAGTTTGCACTGCAATTAACTAATTGAATCACAGATTAAAGGGAGAGCCTGCTCTAAATTGTGAAACTCGACATATGGCCCATCAACATATAAGGATTACCTTTGAAAAGTATTTACCTGTTTACTGGTGTGCGATGTTAACTGGTGAACACCACGCACAACTTTCGTTTATATGTTATGTATAATTTTATGCGAACCCTTCAATGTACTAGATATATACCGTAATATGAGCTAAAAACGCAGACCGAAACTACGAAAGATGTACACTCTTTTCCTTATATGTAGCGCTGGCTAGAAAGATTGAAGATTTCTTTGAGTATGTTAATTTATAAAGTGCACCTATACCAGTATGCAACGGTTACGCAGGGAAAGGACTGACGGGAAGGTGTTATTTCTACTTCTATAAACGGGGATATCAGTTGATTTACATAATTACACCATGCAGCAACGAGTATAGTCTTCACAGTCTGTCCCATATAGATTTGCCCTGAATCATCTCGGATGTTTACTCCTCACGGGGCTCCCTTATATACATTTTGGGGGTGCGGTACGTTGTCCTTCGCGGACACAAGCTCCATGAAAAGTGGCAAACAACTCACTCAGACAGAACCCCGCGTACCCCAGACTTTCGCATAACATAGGTATAGCCTAGCTACCCCTTGGCCAATACGACTTCTCATTACGATAGAAAAAACACCCTACATCAATAAGCAGGTGACTTTACAGATTAATTTAACTAGTGACCTTGACTTTCACTCGTCATTTCTTATCAGCCTACACTTCCTCTAACTTATTCACTAGGTGACAGCGCTTCACCTGGCAACTATGGACTCCTAGATCAAACAGAGGCTCTCAGATGGGTCCAGGAAAACATAGAAGGTATGCTTCAAACATTGTATATCTTGGCAGGTATATGACTCAAATTTTCTCTCTTCTATTGAACAATTGATGAACCCTGAAGGGAGATTTTTGTATCCTGTGAAGTACGTCTTTATATGCATACCTGACAATTGTATTTACCGGTACTGTTTTGTAGGTCACTAGAGATGTGCATAACTTACAATTAAGAGGACAGTTAATTGGAGTACTATAGTTTAACTACTGGGTACTTCTGTTTAACCATGGAGCTACTACATAGTACAGTAGCTCCGTTAGCTCCGTGGTTTAACACACATGAGTGTTCATCAAAACTTCTTTTAACATGGCTCATCGTGTAGGCTATATCTGGGAATGTGGCTGACATGCAGGCCCGCAGCCAAGGTCAAGGCCAAGGTGAGGGGGCCCATCCATCTAACATTTTTACTCAGCAGAAAGTTTGATAACACTCAATTACTTTTGCCCAAATATCACCCCGAAAATGTCTTGACCCGTAGCTGAAGATTATTCCCTGCCCTACAAAAGTTTGTCTGGCTATGGGCATACCGAGATGATCATAACCGTTGCGTTCGTTCATTACTAACGTGAATTTCCTTGATTACATATTCCAGCGTTTGGTGGGGATAAAGACAGAGTGACAATATTCGGAGAGAGTGCAGGTGCAAGAGCGGCTCACATTCATTTGTTCTCAAAGTTGAGTGCACCCTACTTTCATCAAGCCATCATGCAGGTAATAACAGGGTAGTCCCTCTTTTCAATGCTTCTCGATTTTCACATCACAAAGCCGTGAGCAAATATGAACTGAAGAGGCACAGGAACCAAGAACTTTTCTCAATCTTAAAACTTTTACAAAAATGAAGTGATATACGTGACGTTAAAATCCATTCATTCTTTGAAAATGAATTTACCCTTTGCGTTTTAAAAAGAATGCCTTCATCATCAGAATTCAAAACTTAAACATTAGATAGAGTGGCTGTATTAACTCGATAATCTGATTATTGAGCCCACGGGTGTGGCAGGGGGCATGTACTCCCACTTTGAAAGTAGAGGGGATTGTCCCACACACACTTTCTCCAGAACCCTAACGAAAATAATATGCACATATTTGATTCCATAAATTGCAATGAAGCTAATTCAATAAAATGAATTTCGAAAACGGTGGAAACAGCCATTTAATGGATTTAAATCGTGGGGAATGTCTCAGACTACAACATAGATTATCTGGCCTCCAAATTTTAAAGGGCCCAGAGCCCCTCACTTATAGGGTTTCACAATTAGCGCTTGAAGTAGTTCTGGTCAACGTCAACCCCCCCCCCCCCCCCCACACACACACACACGCACACACACACTACTAAAACCTGGTGACGCTCTTGATTGAGTCCCACCTGTCAAATTGCACTTACGTAACTAAAAATGCGAAACCAACACAGAAGTATTATATTGAAGCCGAACGGTCACCGTGTGCTCATTGTGACATCATCTTCAAGGAAACGTTGATTGAATTTTCATACTAGGGTATTCTAAATCACGTGTGGTCCTTTTGAAAGATGTTACTACATATTTTAGTGAATCATTGGTAAATTTATGCAGTAAAACTTTCCCTGCTATGATACGCTATTTTGTATTGTGAAGCATCATAAAAGATAGCCTCTACTCGTGAAAGAAATTAGAGAAGTTTTGAAAGAGTACATTAAGACTGGGTGCATGGGTGTGTGGGACTTCATTTTTTAATTGGGGTGGTTAGGCACTTTAACCAGAAATTTTATTGCACAAATGCCACGAGTTTGCGCGTAAAATAGTGTATACATCGGAGAAAGCTCTAAGCATGCTGCCGTAATGGGAGGCTGCACCCTAGACCCGAGGGACAACTTATGAAATGCCACAAAAATGTCGAAAAAGAGATACTTGGGGTCAAGGAGGTGGAATATGGAAAAAGCTCCTAGTTAATTTTATCTATTTTGTGTTTCTTATCATTCAAAATTTGGTTAATTGTTCCGATCGAAGTCGGTAAAATGGTTTAAATATGACAATAGTCTATCCACATTTATGCAAATAGACCATTGCAAAAAAAAAAAAAACTTGAACAAAGATGCAATACCCCTACACGCATGAACGTATACCACTTCACAATTTCAGTATGGCATGCATAGGCCTATTGTGATTTGGTTGCATATATTGTACTTACAAACACAATTATCATACTAAGCATATCTTGATGAATTGTACAATCATGAAAACTCAGTTTAATATCACTCGCTATTTGCAATTTATCTTTGATGTAAACTTAGACTCAGTTGACTCATAGAAATATCCAGAAACATCATTTCTTACAGTGCACGAACTTAGTCTAAGTTTCTCAATAAATAAAAATAAAAAAAAAAAAAAAAAAAAAAAAAAAACTTAGTCTCAGTTCTTTTGGCGTCTCAAGTGAGCGGTGAGTTATATATATATATATATATATATATATATATATATATATATATATATGTATATATGTATATATGTATATATGTATATATATATATATATATGTATATATATATATATGTATATATATATATATATATGTATATATATATATATATATATATATATATATATATATATATATATATATATATATATATATATATATATATATATATATATATATGGTGTCCCAAAAATGTATACAGTTTGGAGTTCAAAATGTATGGTCATAGAATAAATTTCCTGAAACAAAATTGGTATCATTCTGAAGCAGAAGGATGGAAATTTTTTCGGCATTGTAATTTTCTGGTTGCACGGCACAGTCTGTCATGAATTAACCCTTCTCGATCAAACCACATGCTGGATACAACTCCCACGAAGTCAAATAACTGATTGCATAAGAACTGCCATGTTTCGCATTATTGCATTAAATGTTTCTTGGGGGATGTTGTTAATCTCTTTCCTGATATTATCCCTGAGCTGATCTAGTGTCCGTGGCTTTGGATTGCAATAGATCATGTCCTTTAGGTAACCCCACAAGAAGAAATCTGGAGGAGTGAGGTCTGGGGAGGTGCCAAACTCAGTAACTTTCATACGCTGGTGAATCGCCAGCCTTGGCATTCTGATAAGTCATTACTGGCTGTCAAACTTCCGTACCCTGGTAAATCTTCAGCCTTGGCATTTTCATAAGTCATTAATGGCTGTTAAATAAAACTTCCATGTCCCTAGAACAACAAAACAAGCATTAGATACAAATATAAAAGGTATAAAGTACCATGAAAAAGTAATGAAATTGTCTACATTTTTCGGGGACACCCTATAGTAAAACGTGCCTAACTAGGTTACGTTGGACGGATGATAAAGGTCTTAAATTAATCAGACCAGAGAGGTGCGTCTCCCTGATCAGACAAGTCAGTCTCCGACGTTTCAGTGGACTTCATTGTTCTCCCACTCAGATGATCGGTTACAACTGGGGTGTGAATACGATAAAACAACGCATGCTGAACCAGTATATAGCGGAAATTTAAGTGAAAAAGTAGGGTGGGGGTGCTCTTGAGACAAAAGTTACTTTGTGATAAAGTGAAAGTCAGTGGAAGCATTTCCAAAAGTGGGATGATATATTCCCAATTACCACCAATGGGATTTCCACCAATGTGCTAAACGGATAGTTTTTCATTAGGACCAATACTTGCTATTTCTGACCCCATAAATCTGTCCAAAGGGGCATTCTCTTCCCCGTCTTGCCTTAAAGGAGTGATATATTCGTAAAGGATTCAGGCTCCAATATCAAGTGAAGGGAATGTAGCTGATCAAACTCACCCACATTCTCAGTGGCTATAGAGCCGGGGTGAGATGGAAGGAGGCCTGCGAGTTCGGTGTACCCCTTAGGAAAAAATTGAAGGGCTAAAGATATTTCTACCACCGAACAATATTTGCTATGTAACATAAAAACTGATGTTCATTTGCCGTATCTATTTTTGTATGCAATTTTTCAGTTATATAGGATGTGTCATTTTCGACTATCTAGGAGGCACTTTAAGCACATTTTTGATACGCTATACCCCCCACCAACCAAAGGTGAAGCTCTTGTTAATTTTCCTTTAAGAAGAACACCACTTCAGCCTCTCCTTCGATACTTTTGATCGTTCCGTCTCGCCTGTGCATCCTGGCTAACTTGAAAAGGACTTATTATGGATTCCATACCCTTCTATTTAAGCACAGTTCAAGGATTATTTCACTAGCATCGCCAACGCTTCTATGAACCATGCGCGTAGCCGATGGGCTGGGCTTTTGGGGTTTACCCCCCCCCCTCATGGCCCAAGGGGAAAAATAATGAACCCAAATCACCTGGTTCTTGGAAAAAAATATTTGATTCCACTCCCTCCCCCTTCCCGCCTTACAATCCACCTTACGAAGAAACGTCCTGAGGGGGGCCACTGGGGCCATTGTCCAAAGTGCCATTGGGTTTATGTGATCTGACTAAATGCCTGCTCCCGACAGTAGAGTCCATAAATCGAATTAGCTTATTTTGGTCAGAACGTGCTTCCTAAATCTGTACAGTAATTGTGAATAAGAAAGCTTTTGAGCGCACGCTGTGATTTAAATATTTAAAGCACTTTCCCTGTGTGTAAATTAAAGACCTCGTTTTTTTTTTCCTTTTTTTTCTTGGTTTAATCTACATAACTGTTAAAGATTAACATACCAAGTGTCTGAAAAGTATCTGGAACTTTCCTGCTGCCTTAAATTCCCATCTACGTAAATATCATCATAATTCCTAGGTTAGTAAGTCTATATTTCGGAAACACAAGGGAATGATCCCCTCCTTGATTCACATTTCTTTTCTCTTTTTGCCGGTGGCTGGGCAAGTTTGTAATGGAGTTAAGAAAATTATTGTGAGGAAAATGTAAAAAAGTTAGGGATCTGAGTATTTGTCATTCATTTCCTGTTACAAGTTCAATTTATGATGTAACCCAATGCAATTAAATGAACTCAGTTTGCTTATCTCTCAAACTTATACCATGCATGGCTTATATCATATTTATCGAAAAGTTGACCTTCCTGAAGGAGACGTGTATTAAGGCAGACTAGCAATCTTGTTTTTTCCAAAAGTCGACTGTTCTAGTGTTGGTGTCGCAACTTTTGCCGTTTATCTTTAAGTAAAATTTTTATCTTTTTTACCACTTTGATCTTTTTGCAAATTCATCATAAGCACAGAGCGGAACTGCTCGTGTGCGGTCGGACCCTGAAGGTGAAAGAAATGACGCCCTGTACCTTGGAAGCCAGTTTAATTGCGACACGACAAATACCCAGGCGTTGGTAGAGTGTCTGCGGGCTGTGGATGCAATGGAACTAATGTCTCGAGTACGTAACTACCTTCGAGGATTTATTCAAATGCTGTCTGATAAAAACGTCCATATTTTATTTGTTTTTCTTATGATGAACTTGTAATTTGAGTCAGGATTCAAAAGGCCCCATCCAGAACGGGTACGGCTTTGAAGTTCAAGGTTTTGGCGATAAATAAAGGGCCTCAGCCCTAGATTGTTCATATGCCAAATACGTTACTAGATATGTGTGAAGTCTTCGTGCAATCTATTGCGAAGCACGGAGAAGTGCAAAAAAGTAAACATCTTCCGGCCAGCAGAGAGGCCACCAGAATTTCAAAAATGGGTAAGGGCGGCAATGAAAATATTGAGAGGAAAAAAGTTGTGTTTTATGAAAACGATGACCTCCAGAATGCTACGTGGTATTGAAGTTTTAATGACTTCATAACTAGGGACATAGGACGCACCACGTCAGAGAAATACAAAATATATGGTGTACTGGAGTCTGACCCTGAAGAAAACTGAGGGGGTTGCAAATTTATGAACGTTCATCTCACTGCCGGTGCTGATTCAAGGGGTCTTCCTGGCCCAGTCCCTCATTTTTTGACGTGCAGTTCGTTCCTCTCTGAGACGACCCTCAGTGCAAATTTGTGCGCATATCTACATCACAAGATGTTTGGAATGCCCACCTAATAGTGTTTATCAACTTTTCTTGAGCTATTGAGCCTGTTGAATAAATTCATCGAATTGTAGGCCCATTCCAGGCAGTGAAAATTCAGTTTACAAATTATTCCGGCTAGAATATCCTAGCACAAAACTGTTAAATTTTCGTTTCTCCTCCCGAGAAAAATGTGATGACAGAGCCTCTTTGATGTTTATATTCATAGAATACATATCCCACAATCCCCAATGTGGATGGACATTTTCTGCAGGATACACCGGAAAGTTTTCTTCTGAGAGGTGACTTTAAGCAGTGCCCTATAATCATCGGCTTTAATCATGATGAGGGCACTCTTAACACAGCAGGATATTTTGAGGGATCTAACGTAGCCAAAGATCCACCGTATGCTAACAAGGATAAGTTCGATGAGGTAGGTCATTTTTTGAATCTTGAAATCGGTCTGTTTTGTCCGTAATAAAATGGTTACGGTGAACAAATCTTTACACCATTCGCTATTGATGCAGAGAGATTTATCACATTGCATACTGTGGGATGGTTGTGTTAGCCTGTTTGTATATCAAGCACTGCGAAGGCTACAACAGAATTTCTTTTTCCTGTATTTTTTTTGGGGGGGGGGGGGGGTCGATATTCTTTACAGAACGCTATAACCTTACTAAAACTTTGCCTAGAGTTGGGTATTTATTTAAAAACTTACTCTCTAAATGTAAAAGAGTGAATTTCACTCTTTGACGATTGCCTACAGTGACCACTCTTTCTTCGAGTGAAAACTTCACTCTGCTGGGAGTGGTAATTCACGTCTTCCAGCTCCCTGTTCACTCTAAATGAGTGAACTACCACTCCGGGCGGAGTGGAATTCCACTCGAAACAGAGAGTGGTCACTGTAGGCAATCGTCGAAAAGTGAAATTCACTCTTTTACAATTAGAGAGTAGGGGGAACAGATGAGACTTCCCCTTCTTCCTAGCCTTATGGCAAGAAAGAAATGGAAGACGTGCCACCGGCGCACGTCCGTATTAAGGCTAGTCCTAATTGATTCTCAGTATACAGTCATAAACAGCTCTCCACAGGGGAATCCCCCTTCCACCAAACTTTGAAAATTATGGACTCCATTCATCACAAAAAACATGAAGATTTTTATGATACTTATGGACAACAAAATTTCTTCCATTTTACAAATGTCATATATTTGTTATTGGGCCAATGGAACACTGGTCATATGGATTAATATTGTGCATGGGGTCGCGACTTTTGATATTTGCACCCAAATAAAATTTCTTACAACTTCTTTTGCTCTTTTAAACCCGCGAAGGCCTGGGAATAAAAACATAATTCCTCAACACCATCAAACGTGGCTTCCGTAAAACCTGTTACCTAGTGGGTAACACGTTCCCTACACTGAAGCAGTGGCTCGTGCATTTTAATCCTCAGTTCGGATCGGTCATGCCTACTACCTCCTCGCTCATATTCCTCTTATAACTAACTGTTCGTAACTCCATTTGGGATTAGTTTCAGGCTTCCGCCTTGAAGTGTCCGGGAGATGACCTTCCTCTTCACTAGATTACGTTATGTATATTAACAGAATTATGATAGCTTTCAACAGATATTTACAATTGGCCCTCTAACACTGCGATATCTCGAAATACACAAGGGGTTACTTTTCCAAAATCTTCGCAAATACTGTCACTCCATTACTTCTAATCCAACTGGGGTATGCCTCTTTTTCTCATGTAACAATATTTCAGTTACTGAAATGTTAAATTCTTGGAAAATGATTTCTTGGTTTACCTTTGAATATGACATAGGCTTACGTTTATGGCATAGATACAGAAACAGTGAAAACTACTCGTATATACGTGAAAAGTGGGGCTCGAGATTTCAACGATATAGGAAGAGGAATTATGTTTTTGTTTTCTTTTTATTTTACCCTTTTTCTTTTCTTTTTTTGCGTGTGTATTTCTTGTAGATGGTTTCTGGCACCGTACAATGGTCAGGTGAATTTTTTAACGAACTGATGGAGAATGCTATCAAGCAGGAGTATGTGGACTGGTCACAAGCTGAAAATGTCAGTGCAGATTACTTAGACACATTTGTTGAACTACGCACCGACCAAACATACAGCTGTGACGCGATAGAAACAGCTAAGAAACATGCTATGATGGAGTTACCAGTCTATGTGTACTTTCTCACTCAAATCCCATTCAAGTGAGTAAATTAGGGGACTTCAATTTTGTCCATCGTTTCCACTAGTGTAGAAAAACCACTCTTTCTTGCATTAGCTCTCCCTCCTCTCCCTCCCCGAGCATACTTTCGAAATTGATGATTTGGGGCAAAAAGTCCTTTTTCTTTTGAGGAGATTGAAGATTCAGATGGCAGAGGAGAAATGTATCAGTAACCTTTAGAAACCTTTCAGATTTGAGTAGGTCTAGCGAGGACTATATTACAAATGATAAGGGCGGAAGGAGTAAAAGCGAGAAATAGACAATTCTAACACGAAATATGATCATTCAGCTTACAATTTGCATTAAAGTTCTATGTTAAAGTGATTATCTTTACTGATTTACTATGACAATGGTAAGCACGTTACTGTTCCCTTTCTAGCAGTTGCTTTAGCTTTGTGGAAGAAACATCATGTTTTATACGGAAGTCATGAAAATAGGGTGTTTAATTAAAGCCGTGCATACCTCAGGAAATTAGGAGATAATTGCATGAAAAACTAAAGAAACGAGAGAATAATATGTACATCATAGACACAGTTTCAGTAATAGCTTTTACGAAGTTGCCGTTTACATCATGTAACAAATTGGTTATTCTTTGGGAGTAAACAGGTTAATCAGTATACAGTTCCCAATAGCATTCACCTACGTACTTCCAGTTGTAAACTTTGGATTGCCTTTTGTATTTAAGGGCGCTACCACCTAATTTTGTCCTTTGGGGCGGAACTCACTGGCGGAGGCCGTTCTATTCAGCCATTCTAGAAAGAGACTTCGCACGTCAGGTTGTTCGGTAGTTCTTGTTAAGTAAATTGTCCCTTGGGGACGTATAGCTCCTTAAGGGAGCAGAACTCCTTCGAGAGTATTGTTTGGTTTTCGCCCGTGGCTCTTCGCCAAAGAGTTGAGGGAACTTTTGAAAAAAAAAGCCTTTGGGGGCAAATCAAGGTTAAACCTGATTTTTCACCAAGAAGTTTCGGTGGCAATGAGTTTTGTGAACAAAAACGGCGGTCCCCTGGTCATACGGCTACATTATGTGATGAAGCCGAAAACGCCAGATTTTCAGTATGGAGATAAACACATGCCTCAGTTGTGTTTTCAGCTACTTCAGACTACTGTAATGAAATGTATCACAGTCTCATGATCAAAAATGATAGTAAAATGTTTCTGCCTTTTTCTTAATTTTTTCTCGTCTCTTTCTGCATCTCGTAAGGCTCTATACCAATCCTGTACAGGGATTGCATTCATTAAATAGTTTTGATTATTTAATTCATATTTGCCTTTACATCACAGTTCTGTGTTTGAGTACTACGGACGAGGACCTGGTTGGTTTAAAGCGGGACATGTCGAGGATATCCAATACGTCTTTGGAACAGGATTTATCACTGAGTTATTAGAAGCCCAACCTGCCTCGCTTGAAGATAAAGAATTGTCTGTTGATGTTATAACATTTTGGACAAATTTTGCCAGTAGTGGGTGAGCTAAATTATTTCACAAGCAAAATGACTTTAATGTGAAAGAAAGGCAAACAATGAGCTTAAATGAACTTCAGTAAATGATTTACAATTTTATACAGATGCGTTCACGAAGGGTATGTGGGTGGTGGACGGGGACTTGAGCTGAGGAATGAACAATATTTTATGATCATACAAAGGGTTTTTTCGGCTTCCGCATGTTCCTCTATTAGGCTTATGACTGATGGCAAGTATCCAAATAAAGACAAGTTTGTTCATATCCTTGAACGTATGGTTATGTGTAATCAAAGTTTAAGTATACTTAATTGTGAGACCTCCCCTCCTCCCCTTTGATTGATGAACCCAATCGGTGAACGTCATCAAGTACCAAGTACTCTACTTTCAATAGACCCTTTTCCAAATAGGAATTACAAAGGATTGTGGGATATAGTTTTGGTGTGTGTTGTTTTTGTTCACAGTAAAATGCCTTTGACATAAACGACCAATACCAAAACTCTGTCCCATAATCCTTTGTAATTGCTAATTGGAAAAGGGTCTATGGAGAAGGCTGAGGGCTGAGCATGTTTGTCCTGAATTTTAATGCAAAAGGCCACAATTTAACACACATGTAGCTCACATTTTGCCCGATTGGGATTGGGGATAATGATCCCCGGTGTCCACCTGCACGCCTATACTCTGAAGTTAACAGGAAGATACATGGCAAGGCATTTTAAATGCTGACAGAAAGGACTTTTAAGCAATCGAATGGGATATGTACAATTTTACACTGTGTAAAGCAGAGGTATCTACCCTTTTTGAACCAGATCTACATAAACAGCTATCAGTTTGCCGAAGCCTAAAAGCGAAACGCCAGGATATGTTGGCGTGCAGCTTGCCGAGCCGACACTGTTTGCTCTGCCACTTTTTAAAGACTTCTCAACCAAATAAAGGATATGGCGGATCAAATAATATGCACACAGCCAGCTACAAAGGCAAATTGGAGAGTGTAGGCAATAGTGTGCCAAGAAAATCGTTGCCAACAATGCTCCCAAGTTGCTGGAATGTCACCTTCCAGGTTTTGAGATCTTATTTAGAAATTAAACGATTCCAAAAGAAAGTGAAATAGATTTTTCGATATCAGCTGATGTTTTTATCAGACTTTAACCTACAGTATCCAGGTTGGGAATCAGTCCCAATTGGGATCTACTCAGGCATCCTTGGCATAGGACCTTTGAAATGTTTGAATGCAATTGAGTTGGCACTCAGGGGCGGATCTAGGGGGGCCGACCCGGCCACGCCCCCCCCCCCTCTTTCGAAAATGCAAAAAAAAAAATGAAAGGAAAAAAGAGAGAAAAAACGGAAAGGAGAAGAGATAGAGAGAAGGACAGAGAGTGGAGTGATAGAGAATGAAGCTGCAATTAGCAACCTCGAAGCAGTGGGAGTCATAGCGCACAGCAGACCAGTTTGAACGTCGATTGGGACGTTCAGACGCATGCTGTCTTACTACACATGATTGGATACAATCAATACGATACAATACCGATACAATACCATCAGCCAATCGAAAAATACCTTACGAGACAGTGCCCATCCGTTGGGATGGGCTACTACCAAGCCTGGCAAGTGCCATTTCCGGCCATCTAGGAAGTATTTAAACCTCAAATTTTTTTTTGGAAAGCTCCGCGCCAACCTATGGTGGCGCTCCGCGTAGATAGTAAACGCAGTGGCGTTCACGGGGTGAGGCCACTGGGCCATGCCCCCCTCACTGATGCCGATTTTTTTTTAGTTCCTAAAAATACGTAAATTTTTAACACAAATTTTACTTCAAAAGGTAGCATATGTGGCACCAGATTGCATGTAAGGACACCTAATTTTTCAAAAATTTTCAAAGGGTAGGGGAACACCCCCTCCCCTTAAACCCCTCCCCGGGCCGGCGATCACACAACATACTGCATGCTCCCCCCGTGCGAGAAATCCTTGGTACGCCACTGAGTAAAATGGGATTCAAACTTGCAACCCTTGGACCAAAAAGTCCCACCAGCTGAGCTAATCCGTCCTCACAGAAATATGTAATATGTAATTTTGTTCACAAAAATTGCACTTCTTGATGGCTGCTATCAAGCCCGGCAAGTGCCATTTCCGGCGATCTGGGATGTATTAAAGTCTCAAATTTTCTTGGTACGCTCCAGGCCAACTCATGGTGGCGCTCCGCTTAGATAGTAAACGGGAGCCCCCCACAAAAATCTCCAGCCCCCCCCCCCGAGCCCCCAAACAAAAAATCCTAGCTACGCCACTGCAAAAGAGAATTAAAATGGAAAATCATGCGAATTACAAGGCCTTAGAAGTGTCTTTTCCGGCTATCTGGGATCTGTTTTACCCAAATTTTCTGGTATGCTACGCATAGGTGGCGGCAGCGGGGAAACGGGGGAGGACACGTCCCTCCCTAAAATTTTTAGTGAGGGGGACGTCCCTCCATAAATAAATTCCAAAGGAGAAAAATGAGGAATTATAGATTAAGTAAAAATCAGCAATCAACAAGTATAACCATAATCAATGGCAAACTAAATTGCCAAATGCTGTTCTGTCAGTTAATTAATCCCTCGATTTTTCTCTGAAAGACGTTAAGATTGGCCTACAGTGCACGTCACCAACAAAATTTTATTTAGAAATATAGTGGTCGGAATCATTACAATTCGGTCATTCAGTTTTGATACTATGTAAGGCCTACAATAATACCATGATTACACTGCCTGGACGTACCCCAAGACAGTGACAGGGCTTCCAAGTCTCGTGCATTTTGAGTCATTTTCACTTTCTCACTGAGTCCACGCAAAACAAGAAATTAGGCAGAGGGGAACATGCACGTGATAAAACGTACATTTACGCCCACATGTCAGTGCAAGGTACCTGGGCCCTGGTATCAAGTTGAACTAAGATATGGATCACAAATTTCTCATGGAAGTCCCTCAAATATTCATCAAGTTAGAACATGACTACTAAAGATCTGATTAGACACCTTGAACAGGATGCATTGTAGTAAGGCACTGTACCTATGATAACTGTCTTCTGTTAATAACTTGTGGAAAAATTAATGTGTTGAGAGTTGAGACATGAAATTATATGAAGCAGAAAAAAACAAGACATGGGAAGTGCTATTTCCGGCGATCTGGGAGGTCTATTTCGTCAAAAATTTTCTTGTACGCTCCTCGCCAACCGATGTTGGCGCTCCGCTTAGATGGTATAGGTCGAACAACTTCGCCCCCCCCCCCCCTTTCACAAATCCTGGATCCGCCCCTGGCACTGATTATTCTTCTGATCGTACAAAAGACATGCAAACATTGTCCACCTAGTTTTGAAAACGAAAGGCAGTTCGTCCCAACCAAATGATTTTTTTTTTTCATTTTTATTGGAGGGGGAGCCCCCCTCGTATTTCGTCCCATGATCGTCGCCTTTCCTGGAACTACACTTTCATGGACATGGACAATATACGGCCTAATGAAAGGTTTAGGCAAAAGCAGCATCACTAGTACTTCAGCTTTTACCAGCGATTTGGGTGTAGTGCTTCAGGACTATTTCGCTGAAATAAAGAACCATATTTTGATATTGAACCCAACATTTTGCTGTTTCGTAACACGAGTCACAGATAAATGTAATATGCACCCTTTATTTCCTTCTGCATAGAAGTTATATAAAGAGATATCTTTCAAGTCTTCTGAAGTTTCACCCAAACCCCTGATGAGGGAAATTCCTTTGCTGTGGAGATAACTTGAAATAGTGAAACAGCACTGAAAATCGGCTTAAAGTTAGCTGTATTTGTAGAGATGTAATCTCTTAGTTCGGGAGAGCTAGGACTTCTTAATGCAGGGAGGTGGCCAATACCACCTCCCTGCTTAATGTAACAAATTCGATGGCGACATTTACCTGTGAATTCAGAAATGTTCACGTATAAGTGAACGGTTAGCAGTGATGTCAGGGTGAGGCGATCTTACAAAATTGATGTAACAAGATGCTTTGAATGTATCACAGAAGAAAACAAAATAGGAACCCAATTGTCCAAAAGTTACAATTAACATATTTTCAGTCGTTTGCTTTGTTTTATGCCAGGGATCCTAGCCGTAGGAATACTTCCGATCCACTTGGAAATGGTAAGTGGGCGTGGCCGAAATTCGAAATGTCCGGTCAGGAATATAAAGAAATAGCTACAGGTTTGCCCCTTGGTCGAACTCTTAGAGCAGATGAATGCAATTTGTGGAGCAACCTTTTGGAGGAACTTCGCATTTACATGGGTAATATTTTCATACTTTTCCAAAATTGAAACTTACCAGTAACCAAAAAGGAACGACCCTATAACGTTCAATTGATCCAACTACTCCAACTACTCCATCATTTCAGTGCTTCTTTTGGCTGATAATGAGAGTAATCGTAGCTCTTGAAACGTCCCATGATGACAGCAAGACCGTTACAATTGTGAGAAAAAAATGTGGACCCTTTTACTACTATTTTTCGCCTACTCCGAAGATACGCTGCACATTTGCCAATTTGGTACTTTTCGGCTGTCTACAATATACGTAGATGTACTTGCTTCCAGCCATAGTGAAGACTATTTAAATTTAAACTGCCTCTATATGATACATATTTTTCACCCTCTCTTTTGCTACTGCCGTACCAAGCCAAGTTGCATATATCTCTACCCAAAGCTACTACCATACCATGGTCGAAGTTTCAGTTATTCGCAGGGATCATTAAAATAGGGAAACGTACCCTGCTCGGAACGATGGTCGGGATTTTGTTGTATTGCCTTTTTTCTTTTGTGGTTAGATATTTTCTCGAGTGTGCTTGCACTTTATCCTTAGAGAGAAGATAACCAGAAAGTCCAAAGGTTTAGCAATTCCTTGCCGAAAGGGGGTGCTTTGTTGCACTGAGGTTCATCCCTCAACTTTATACTTCTTGACTATATTACGATGTTTTCCCAATTTGACCATTGCTGACCTCATATGAACTTTGAACTCCACCAAAAATTGAAAAACAAAAAATGAAAAAAAAAAAGAGAACGAGTCTAAAAGGGATTCTAACCCGGGCCATCTGCGTGAGAAACAGAGCACTAATCCACTACGCCATCAAGAACTCGTCAAGCAAAAAGCATTTCGTGACCGTTGTAGGCTGTTCTTAGGGTATTGTTCATCGACCGCAGTAGCTGGTGAGGTGGAATGTTGTGAGGTTGAATCCGGGCACTGATTCTAAATTAGAGCCGTTGTTCTTTAAACGTTTATCTTTGCTATGGTAGAAAAATTCAGCCCTAACTTTTCGTTGGTCACGAAACGCCGGGCACAATTTAGAGGCCTACCCACTGCCCATTTAGGTTACGAGGTTTTTTAGTTTTACCTCTGATGACCTCATATGACCGTCGACCTCCAACAAATCCATAGGGTTCACTTTCCCTTAAAGTGACACATCTATATACCAAGTATGAAAAGGATCATCCCTGTCTTGAAATATAGTGTTTTTTCAAGTTTTTCGATTTTTGACCTCTCATAATCTCAAATGACCTATGGCCTCCACTGAAACAACAATAAGGTTCTTCCTTTTAATATGATAAAATTCTATACCAAGTATGAAGAATGTCCATCATTGCTATCTTGAGATATCGTGTTTACAAGCAGTTTTTAAGAATTTCGTATTTTCACCTCTGGTGACCTCAGATAACCTTTGACCTCTACCAGAACCAATAGGGTTCATTTTCTGGCTATAACGTATCAACATGCCAAGTATGAAAAGCACCCATGTGTCCTACCTAGGGATATCGTGTTTACTAGGTTTTCGGTAGTTTTGACCCTCTGGTGACCTCACATGACTTTGACCCCACCAAAAACAATAGTGATCTTTCTCCTAATATAATAATTCTACACCCGAAGTATGAAAATTATCTATCTCTGCTATCTTGAGATATCGTGTTTACAAGCCAAACATCACAAACATACATCCCACACATACACACACACTCGCCCGTGTGATTGCATAGATTCCTTTTGCCTTCGGCAAGGAATCAAATGATTCTGACAGCAGGATATGAAGTCCATACAATATGTCATGAATGTGCAGCCTTCTAGTATTAAAGGGGCTATAGCAACCCCCAAATATATCTAGGAATAGTCATATAGTTCTTAATACAGTTGGTAACTGCACTTTGATTGACATTCATTCAAACAATTGCTTCACTCTGGTTTGTACAGGTAGTTGTGTTCCCAATTTAGCTCACACACAGTTGTGTGTGCATATGACCTTGAACAATTTAAAGTCAGTGCAGGCTACTGTGGTTCTGTCTTGGAGGTGTACCCAGACAGGTGTTTTTGTTTAAATTGGAGGAGGGGCTAGAAGCAAACATAGCACGGAGAATTTTTACTGTCTGTGATGAGATTATAGAACCTTTAAAGATTTTGCAGCATTTTCATTGAATTTCTGCCACCAAACTGACATGTGCAAACTTATTTTCCTTGTCTTTTCCAAGTGTCCATGGATGACGCCGAACGTGAATGGAGGGAGCACTTCGAATATTGGCAGCAGGATCTAGAGGAATGGAGACTGGTTTTTCAAACTTACAAGGACGATGATACTTGCCAGACTTAACTTAGTCAATAAAGATATCGAAATTAACTGACAGTTTGCAGGGAAGATCATTCTCCTTGTTCTCCTTACACCTAGGAAAACGAATGCATAGAAAATGAAGCCTGTTTAGCGGGCTTTGAAGAGTAATGGAACCTAACAATCGAAATTATAAAACACTCGCCCATTCCTTAGACTTACTTTAAGACATTCGTTTCTGTTGAATTTTTCACAAACTTTCATTTGCATGTTCAAGTTACTGTCATGGACATGGCAGTTAGTGCGGGCAAGTAGCATAATTCATTGTCAACAATATTTCAGTTGTATACATATAGATTTCAATAACCTCTGTACACTTTTTAACATGCCAGTCAATCCTTTTACTCCTCTCGTTACATCAAATGATTACAAAATACACCTGTCCTACTACTTGCAGGGCGTCGTGCAAAAATAAAGTTTGTGGGCCCGTGAGGAGTGGTGACTGGGTAGAGGTGCAAGAGGCGTTGCGCAAAAAAAGTGTTTTTGGAGGGGGAAGGTGAAAAGTAGCGTAACCTAAGGCAAAGAGCTATATTTTTCGAAAACAGTTAACTTCTCATATTAACTTGGCATGTATGTGAAGGGTTTTTGAACGCATTTTCAGACAAAATCATGTGGCACCCTTGATAAGATGTGGGGGCCTAGCCCCCCAGACCTCAATGGGTACGACGCCTCTGCCAACTTGGGATTAGGCTTGTGTTACATACTTTTTATCTTTTACTTGTGCCCAAAATCTAGCCTTTGAGCATTCTATGCAACGCCATTCTCTAATTGCGAAAAACAAAGTTACAAAGGCCACCTACATTTTGCAATAAATTTGAAACAATTTACAAATTAAAATATGTAACAAAAGTAGGCCCTAAATCATAGCTTAAGTAAAACAGTATAATGATAAATATAAGACATTGTGTCAGTTTCTCCAACCTCCATCGCAGTATCGCAAATTTTTTATGATTTAGTACTAGTAGCTATAGTAAAGTTCCTGGCAAATGGTCAGTATTTGGTTGATTTTTATAGTACTTGGGCATTTTTCCAGTTAGAATGTCTCTTGCATTAATTACCGTTTACCGTACCTTACATGTCCATCTAACTGTAAGATGACTGTTCGCATCCTTAGGCTGAATAAACCGTCATTCATAGGTTGCCCGCATGTGAAAAAAAACAGGTTTGAAAGAATGCCGTTATATATATATATATATATATATATATATATATATATATATATATATATATATATATATATATTATATATATATATATATATATATATATATATATATATATATATATATATATATAAGTTAAATTTTATCTCATAATATGCATCTTTCTAAACGATCGAACTGTGTAAACTTTGTTAAAACCTTGATATTGGCTATTCTCATTTAATGTCTATTAACTCTTTGAAGATATGATCGAACAGAAACCAGAAAAAATTACTCCTCGTTCAGACTTTTAACATTCTTTTTCGTATTTGCATTGCATGCTATCCACTCATTTTATTCTCTCTTTCAAAGCAAGTATGGACCTTAAGTATAGGGGGGCTTGCACGAAAGGTCAAAAGGTCAATTTCAGGGAAAGCGCTGGTTGTTCTGGAGTACAATGCGCCAGCACCACATTGCTTTAGTAATGACCTAGCGTTCGCATGTGCTGCCTGTCCTCCAGAACGAGATTGCGTTTGTTGATTTTTGCAAGCGTGAAACCGCCAGTATAGACCTTATGCATTGACCTCACGCGACCTCATTTTGGAGGCAAGAACAGAAGAATAGACCTTATGCATTGACATCACACTGACGTCATTTTGGGTGAAAACAATGAAGCACATGTGCACGAACAGCGTGGATTCAGAGAAATCCTAAGCTTTAGCTAAAGCTTAGGATTTCTCTGCATGGATTTCGCCGCACGTGTAGTAGACTTACGCGCGTATACGATTGGTTGACAAATCAGCTGTCTGCATTTGTTGGTGTAACTTGCAATGATACGCGCTTTTCCGCCATTTTCCTCCAAAAGAGGGAGCACTTTCTCCATTGTGACATTATATGCATAAGGTCTATACTGCACAAACAACGAAAACTTCCTACACGCGCGTAATAGACTTACGAGGGTATCCCAACGGTACACAAATCAGCTGTCTGCATTTTTTGGTGTAGGTGGCAATGATGCGCACTTGTCTCCGCTGGAAGGCGCACTTTCTGTTCTATGACGTCATATGCATAAGGTCTATTGACGTCAAGAGAGCGTAAACCAGAGAAATCCTAAGCTTTAGCTGTAAGGCACGTCCCACAGTAACAAAATGCAGCGCGCTGAAGGGTCACGTGCCGCGGGAATGTAATAGACGAGTTGGGAAATGTTTCCACGCAATGCAATATGGGAATGGGTCAAAGGTGAAGTGTACCACGCTTACAGTTTCCCAGCGCGGGTGTTGAATGCTGAGCACACAGAGCCAACACGTTGCCCGTTGTCATGGTACACTTGACCTTGTGACCCGACCGGAAGTACCGAATTTCCCAACCCGTCTATTGTATGGTTCAAGTATTAGCCTCATACACCCACAGAGCTGCTTGCGTAACCGACTGTCTATTCTCCTGAATGAGTAACGCGTAGTTTTCAAGTGAGTCTTTCAAGGACAATTGCCCACGCTCAGCAGTCTAGACCGCGTAGGCTACTACCAGACAGCAACCACCACTTACAACTGAGCGGCGAATTGTCTCGCAACGCCTGTATGATAGTATTTCGAGAGTTGTTTCGTAGCCATTTCAAACCATAATGCAATATTTAGGAGTCAGTAAATATCTTCCACTATAAAATTGGTGATCTGGAACAACAACTTTGTTTTTCCAACACTTATGTCCGAATGTTTACCAGAAATGGATTGGCTTTAACAGACCTGTTAGATACAGTTCTCCAGATCCAGATTAAAGCCATATTCAAATTGTCATATTTAGTCTTGAGCCCTAAAAATGGGGTTTAAAGTTTAGGTTTCACCTTTAAAATATTCTGTTATGATGACCCAGAAATCAGCATCATAACGAGCCACTCTAGTACAAAATAAGAACAGAAATCAGTATAGAAAGCTACAATCTTGGACAAAACTGTTGGAACACCTCCAACCGTTGTACCGTGTACAATATGATGTCGTGCACGATTTACGAAACCCTTGTCCCCCAGTACAATGTTGCGCACGATTAACGAAAACCCCGCCCCCAGTACAATGTTGTGTCCAAACGAAAGCGGTGCATCTCCAATTGACATTATCACCTCCAACATTGTACAGGGGAGCTGGGATGCAGGGGTGTTCCAACGAGTTTTATCCAAGATTGTAGTCCCTACAATGAGTGTGTGTGAGGAACTGTTTAGACAACATGGATAGTTTTTAACCCTAGAGATACTGTACTTATCACTTCTCCTTTTAGTGGATCGGCCCCACCCTTTACCTTTGCACAGCCAGGGCCTATCAATCAGTTACCATCACCGTGGATATTAAATATCCATCCTGAGCCACTACAGTGGAAAGCCAAACCAGTGGCGTAGCCAGCTTTCCCGGTCGAGGGGGGAGAAGGCAAGGACAATTTTCTTCCTGATTTTGACATTTCGTCCTGGACTTCGAGGAGCCCCAGTTTCGGTATGGCAGCGTGTTGGTGTATCCGGGAGAGCAGTGGCGTCGCCAGGATTTGGTGATTCGGGCTGGGGCACAACAGATGGTGTAATGCCACTTCAGTTAATCCCCCAGATCTGCGTAACTTGCAGCTTTTTTTCATGTGCCCCTGAGTTCGTATACACAGTGGGGATTCTTCCTTTATCACGTGTCACTACATCGGTGCCGTCCTGGGGAAGGGTCTAAGGGGAGGGCCCGTATCCCCTCTGTAGAAATTTTTGTTAATTTAAGGTTGCTCAGGTACACAATGGTGCTATCTTTGGAGCGGATGACCTACCATAATTTAGTGTATTCTAATTTCTCCGACTGGCAGGATGTCTTTTTCCAACTGACTAGTGACACTTAATTTGCACCTTTTTTTATGCGCCCTGCGTTTGTATACAGCAATGGGGATCCTTTGTTTTTCACTACGTAAAAGTGCCGTTCAAGGGAAGGGGCCAAAGAGGGAGGGGACCCCCTTAAGGTCCCATTTAAGGTATCTAGTAGGACCTAGTGATTGATAAACAACCCTGGCCTATCATCCCCCACCTTTTCATGCACAGTAACAAACACAAATATGTTTGTATCGTCACTACAGTTTTGTGTGCAAACTGTTTGGGCTGCAACCTTCTTCATATGGTTCGGGTACGTAATGTTTGCACTTAGCAAAGAGAACACGTTTGTAAAATCATAAACTACGTGACTGTAGGCACATTGCCTTTGTCATTTAGTTCTGCCGTCAGGCTTGGCCAGCGTTCATTTGCAGCAGTGTGACACAATGTTCCATACGCTAAAGAAAAACAATGCTCCGTACCCCCTCACTAACTTTGGTTTTCTCCACTCCACATTACCGGTGGATAATGGTAAGAAGAAATCGTATCTTGATTTCTTCTTCCCATATATACCGAAGAAAGGGGTGGGAAGACTGGCATGTCAGATTTTACACCGCCGCAATGTTCTCGGCTTCCGTACAAATCAGCTGCCTTGTAAGTTGCAATGATATGCGCTTGCCTCAGGAGCGCACTTTCTGTTCTGTGACGCAGATGCATAAAGTCTATTAACGTCTATCGACTGAGCTGTCATGACCATAGGTCTGAAGGATGTTGTTAATTAGTTTTCCTAACAATTGGTTGAGATTGAAAGAGCTAAAACTTGAAGAAAAGGGCGTTTTCACATTTATTGATTACCCTCAAGAGATAAAAAGTTACACTATACAAAAAAATTGACTCTTACTTTTAAACACCTACTTATATCCGTGTCATTCTTTGTATGGATGCTGTGTAAATTTTGGACTGGGATGGGCAAGGGCAACATGCTCCTGACTCCGCGTAGCTACGTCGATGGATGTGGCCATTGCGCATGTGCATCGTTCATGATAACATAGGTTAGCGTTGGCACTACTTATTGCAATACAGACTGTTTACCGAAGTTTAAGTTTCAAAAGTTCGAAACCGGCATTAACTTTATCTGATCTTGATGGTTCTCCACTAGTCATTAACATCATTCTTCTTGACAATATCTCTATCAAGATTTAAAGTCCATGTTCATATTTTCACTTGCATATAGCCCGTCCATTACAAGGATTGACAACAAAACGTTTCGATGGTGACTATATAGACTTTGCCCAGTTGTCAAAATTATGTAAAGTCATCCTCTTAAAGTCATCTTACCCTTGTTCGTTTGCGTCTTTATGAAAACACTGTGTACATAAGTTCATGTATGGATTAAGCTGGTAATTGGAAGCAGTCAAATTATTTCCGGTTTCATTTGAATGCTGATAACGATGATGTCTAGGAGGGCCACACAGGGCCTCATTTGGCTGGTTTTGTGTACCTGAGTGGTCTATTCTCAGCCTATGGTGACCGTACAGCAAGGTGTACTCTTCGGGAAGACATTTGATTTTGTTGACAATGAAATAACCACCATAACAACCGAAGCTGACGTATTTAAGGTGGGTTATTCTAATTATTACTTGTAAGGTATCTCGTCCCTTCAACACTTTCCTGGCTACGTGCCTACTTCAGCTGGTGATAAGAGTTATCGCGAATTGAGAAAAAGATTAGAACGCAGATGTGTTAAATGTCGCTTGCGACTGTCATTGTTCGAAGCTACATTTCCTTTGTCCAGTGCTACACCAGCGCTCTCAGTTTTCTGTTTTATTTCCGAAAACATTTGCTTTTCTTGCATTACAGCGTAAAAGGATATGCCCTGGGTTAGGCTGTATTGATCTCGTCATAAAAGCTGTCTTTCAAACCCCACTATTCTATTGTCTGAGTGGGGTATACCATGTCACCAAACCCATTGTCCACGGACTATGCAGATGCAAGGAGCACTGAAATGCATTTCCGTGGAAGATATTGGTGTCAATCAATTATGTCTTTGAGGTCATAACTTCTCCTGAACCGTACATCCATAGGTAAAATGGGACAGTAACAGCTGACCATTTTTAGAGAAGCCAGTAAGGGAGTTGGGAACTTCGATACACAATGCATGCTGGGAAGGAAAATGAACCATAACAGAGACTGCATGTACAAGACAGATATTTTGTATAATTATGAACACTTTTCGAGTTTAAAACTATGGTTCTCTTGACGTCAATCACTGGCCAAAGATGATTTTCTCTAGGGAAAGTTCTTTTCGAAGTTAATCTCCTTAATTAACCTGGGCCGAAAAGGTTGAACAGTATACAGTAAATTGTGGAAGACAAAAAATAAAATAAAAAGCAATCTCCCGAATCCTTCGTATCTGTGCGAAAATGTCCATGGACTTGATCTGTGGTACCACATGGTATACAACAAAGTCTAATTTCTCAACTCCTGTGTTCATTATGTAATACCTTGAGGGAAAGCTTGTGAATCTTGATCTCATGCACTGCCTGCATTTGATGCCAACAAAGCCTGAATACGGCACTTAACAACCATAGCAATGTGACGATTATCGATTATGTACACTAGACTTCATAGCCTACCCCTGCTCTTCAGTAGATTTCGATCCATTATTATGCTAAAGTTTAGACTTTCCAATTGTTACTGGAGAAATAAGTGGTTTAATACTGTAAGTAGCAATGGTGGTTAATTAAAAAATAAAAAGCATTCGGCTGTTTCCTCAGTACCTTACAGACGAACTATTAAGGACTGACTGGAAGGGCGATCAGTGCTGCAAAGTATGTGGTAAGATAATGACAAGCACGGCTTCATACTAAATAAATGCAATATTTCCTGGGTTTTATTTTTGAAATGTGCATTAACGAAAATTTGGCACCTTGAAATAGTCTCAGTATCTCCAATGTTTAAAATACAGTTTCGCCCTCCCTTCATTAGCAGGCCTCAATAATTAAAACAAACGAATGCAAATTACAGTCACTGCTGGAAAAAATAGTTACACCTCCGAGTTCCTCCATCTCTTTGAAACATTTAACACACGGTCCTGATCCCAGTATCTTACTTTCCTTTGCAATTTGTTATATTTCCGCAGCCAAAAAAGCACCGGTGATGTTTTAATACATGGTGGTGGGTATGCCGTAGGAACGGCCATTGAGTATTATGGTTACTCAGGGGTCCCGCTTTCTGCAATTGGGGACGTGATTATAGTGACTGTAAATTATCGACTCGGGGTCTTCGTATTTCTGTCTACAGGTATTTGAATGTTTCAAATTGGCAGTATCACTTGGAATGAATGCAAGCACTGAACATCATTTCCTCAAGTTCTGTAAAGGTAACGATGCGTACTAAATTCCTGTCTTCTATAGCTCAAATTTCAACTTGTCACTCTCCTTCATAAAAGTGACACTATTCGGAGAGAGTACAAGCCTCGAGAATTACTCACCTTCATATATTCTCAAAGTTGAAGGCGCCTTACTTTAGTCAAGTCATTATACAGGTACACTCTAAAAACAGTTGGCTAAACTTTTACCCAAGGTTGGGTCCGCATACCAACTCCTAAAATGATGGGTAAAAAACTGCCCAAAGTTGGTCAAAAGGAGTCCGATGGTGGGTGAATTTTCCGCAAGTAAAGGGTAATTTTAACCAACTTGGGTAGTTCCTTACCCAACAGTTTAGGAGGTGGTATACGGAACCAACCTTGGGTAAAAAATTACCCAAATGTTTTAGAGTGTAATTCTGGGTAAGGAGAATTTTCTTATTTAAATAATTTTGCTTTATTTTTCGATCATTAACTGTTCTCACAAGTTTTGAGGGAAAACTCAATATATATTAGCCATAGGAACAGGTAAAAGTCCCCATGTAATCCAAGTACACATGACTTCTCAGATGACAAGGCAAGATATTTTTGGTTCGTCTTATATATGGTCATAGATCTATGGACATAAGATACAGTGTATAGATCCAAGTTAACAACAGAGGTCTCTATTCCCCCTCCAGTGATTGGGGCACCATATTTATTGTTACATAAGTTAATGTTGCACTTTGAATGTTAGTATTTCAAGCGGGGAGATGTTACTCAAATGCTACCCTATATTTCCTTGTAACTGACACGGCGAATAAGTATGGAACTAAAAATTTTTCTCAAAGCCTTCTTCATTTTGCAGAAAAATAATTGTGGCACTCTTCCCTTGTTCACACACATCTTTTAAGGATTAGGTTATCTGTGCAGAAAATTTTACTCCAAGTATCTCCCTGATCTTTAGGCCTTTCCCGCCACAAGACGCCGTTAACAGTCCGGGAGATTCTCCCTTTCGGGAGAAATACAAAATTCTCCCGAAAGACAAAATTCTCCCCAATATGGGAACACTTATGCATTTGGGGTGCAATGCAGTATAAAGGTTTACTAGCCTAACATAGTCAAGGATTATCAACAACGAAGACCATTTACTTGCGTTTTTATCACGAAAACGTCGTAGTGAGCCACCAATGAGGACGTAGCTTTCGGTAGCTATAACAATACACATATCGAATATGCGTTTCATTCCATTATGACCGATAAAATTTGCAATTGGGTTCCAAAACTATTCGCAACTGAAAATGCACATATAGAACGCATGGGATTGTGGGTAACATAAGCAAAATGGCGGCGCCCATGATCAATTTTTCTCCTGAATGGGAAAAACTAGATTCTCCAAAAAGGAGGGATCTCCCGAACGGTTTAACTCTGGAAAATTAACGGATGAGGATTTTAATAATTATAAATCTTGGAATTGAAAGACGCACTATGAGCCTTCCTTTCCCCCAGAGTCTACCGTTTTATTGATTTCTGCTTGGTGTCGTCGATTTTTACTAGTTTATATCCATAATTTATGGTTAATACAACTTTGGCCTGTCATTGAATCCACCTTAAATATAAGGGCAGAACCGCGAAGGTGTGATCGGACCCTGAAGGAGAAAAGAATGACGCCATATACTTGGGACGCAAATTTAACTGCGACACCACATATAAGCAGGTGATGGCAGAGTGTCTCCGAGCTGTGGATGCAATTGAACTTATGTCCGGAGTAAGTTGCCTAGCAACGTGCAAAGATTTACTCTAATGCTGTTAGATACAGAGGCCCATTTTTTACTTATTTTTCATATGATATACAAGGAAATAATGCCAGGGATTGAAATAATTCATCCAGGCAAGGTAGGGAGTTGACGTAGGTGCATGGGATTTTTACATGGGAGAACGCAGGGGATCGACCGTTTTATTGGAGGGCGGCTGTGGCAAATCTGTAACCAGGAAGGAGGATAGGCCTGTGGGAGAATAATTCCATTCCGACTTTTATTTAGGAAGTAGTTGTAATGATACAACTATGGTTGCTTAGCAGGAAGTGCGACAAAAAATACAAGGCAGTTCTTAAAACATGTATGCTTTGCAAAATGCTTTACTTTGTTTTACATTGCAAAGGCTATCCATTGTGAAAGACTTAATTTAAACGAAGAATGGGTGTACTTTTTCACTTTGCAATTTCCCAGTGGGGCTCATAGGCGAACTGGCCGTTGTGGCGATGAGGCGATCGCCGCATGGGTCGCTCGTTTCATGGCTGTCTTGGGCCGGATGGTTAGAAAACAGAAAGAGAGAAAAGCGAGAGAAGGGAGGAGGGAGAGAAAGAAAGAGAAAAAATTAAGGGAAGGACGTGAAAAGAGAGAGATTATAAAGGATGGAAAGAGCGTGGAACACATTATCGTAATGTGCGCAGGAACTGTTTGTGCTCTGAGGGCCGAGAGCTCCCTATAATATTTCCCTGCCTCATCGGTGGTCCCTGTAAGATGTTTGGCCCAATGATCGGAAATGATCATAGAACCACGAGATTAAAACTAACAACGTTCCGAGTTGAGAGTAATGGCTGGGGTTAGAAATGGTGGACAATCTCAACACTAGCTGCTTTGCGAATGTACAGGATCCCCATCAGGCTCTACATCTCAAAGGATCACTGCTTTATTCTCATTGACTCCTGCTCATTGAAAAGGCAGCTTAGGGACGAATAAGTGATTAGTAACTTAAACAGATCGTGCCTCCTCCTACACCTTCCAAGTGTGGGGTCATCACATATTTTAATATTTCTAAAAAATTCCAGGCAATCAAAATTGTAAGAATTTTCCAAGAGAGGACCAAATTCTAGCTTAATAACCACTGCATGACCTTTCCATCAAATTGCTGAACACAAGCGTCCCTTCGTGGGACTGCGGCCTGAAGGAGTGACAAGGACGACGGGGTTGCCGAAAGGTTAGCAAATTCAAAATTTTTGGCCTGCTTTTGGGGGGTTTTATTCATCAAATTGGAAAATTTGGTGGATTTATTACAGAACTCTGTTTCGAATCAAAACATCAAGTAAATCACAGAGGCGAATGGCTGTTGGGCTCTACTTCATATTTTATCGTTTCCCCTTGAGTACATTGGAAAATTTTCAGGACCGTGGGGTCCTTCTTCGACGAGGAACATGGCTCCCTTCCATCATCTGGTGTCACGTACCAATTTCCTTCTTGACTTTCTCTGGTCTCAAGAGCACAATCCTCAAACTGTTTACTTTCTTGTGACTTCAACATACTACGACTTTTTAAAGGCCTTGAAATGGACCAAAATCAAGAGAGCAAATCAATGGAAGAATGGTTGCTGGTACACTGTAAAAAATGTCTGTTAATTTACAGAAAATAAAACAAAGAAATCAAAAAGAAATAGAGAAATTTTCTGGCAATTAATTGGCAGAACATTTTTGTATTCCGTTTGTATTTTTTTTTTCATTTTCTGTAAATTTACATTTTACAATTTATATTTTTAACAGTGTACATGCGCTTTCTGATGTTTAAATAAATTCTAAGACTTCTTTCCAAAGGCTTCTCCGTCATGATATAGTGAATTAAATATTTACTGACGGCCATCTTGGTTGTTCTGTGGTTAGTAGCTTTCACCAGACGAAAGCTTTTGCATTCCAGCGCGAACGAAGAGAAAGAGGTGGTCCGGGAAGAGTGGTGGTGTTGGGGGCGCCCCGGTTGAATATTCTTCACATCACTCTTCCATAGGTCGCTATACTCGGCATTTGTCAAACCTGAAGTTAACTGCTCCCCTTCAACCTGTTCAATTAAAAAGTGCTGCATACGCGGATGAACAAGTCTGTATTTAACGAACCCGAAACAATTCCTTTCTTAATAACTGTAACACATAAAATTTAATCCGTTTCGTGGCCCCTGGATCCTTGAAGAAGTTTTCAATGGGCACTAACTTCCCTGCCGTCAAACCAAAGCTTTCGAGTCGCTTGTCCATAGTGTTTTCAAATATGTGTTACATCATGACAATTGGAATTTGGAGCATCGAGAGCGTCGATAAAAAGGATAGTGTCTTACCGTTTGCCGCATCACTGATCAAATGCAATTTCCATAGCGAAAGGATTTAAGGCAAAACGTCGTTGCCTAAAATACCTTGAGTTTCCACTGTTTTTGCGCAATGAGTGCTTGAATTCATTTGATACAACATCTACATTAGGTTGATCTGATCCCTTCAACAAAATGGTATACACTTCACCCTACAAAAATGTTAGGGGCTAAATATGTCAGTTAATATTTTGGCGCGGAGGAAATTTCTTCAATTAGTGCATTGACTTACAAACTAATTTTGGTCCGTTTCGTGGTCTCTGGACCTTTGTAGAAGTTTTCAACGACCACAATTAAGCCACAACTCATATGAAAGCTCACGGGTAGGCCTTTTGCAATGATTTCAAACTTTTGTATAATGACGGTTGAGATTTTGAGTGCCGAGAACGTGTGTCCTACTTTTATACTTCACTCAAAATGCCATTTTGCATCGCCGAAGGATATATTGCAAGAAGGTGTCTGAAATACCTTCAGTTTTCTTCAGTTTTGTCTGATAGGTACTTCAACTTCTTTCCTACCTCATTCACATCACAAATTGAACACATCATTTCAGAATAATGATCTACACTGTCCCCAAAAAATATTTTGCAAAGTGTTAAATTCGTAGGGTAATATCCTCAGCGAGGATTTCCCTTCGAATCAGTGGTGTGATCGACTATAGGTAGAAACAACGCGGAGAGAGACTTGGTCAAGTTTAAGGGAACCGTTGGCTTTCTTTGACAAATCAGCGCACCATCAAACAAGGACAATGGTCACCTATTGTTAGCAGAAGCTTACACCTACCCCTTAAGAGGATTAATCGATACTTGCAACAGAAAAAAGTATTTTGAAGTCGATAATTTATGAATATTCATCCCAAAAGTGGCTTTTTTCTAAAAACAAGAGTTCCTTTGGGAAGGTAGGCAAATTCGGTATCAATAATGTCATTATTGATACCTTTCGTATCAAATGCTACTTACATGAAATATGGAATCGGTTTTATCTCATAATGGGAAAATATTCATAAAACTGTTACAAATTGCACTGGAAAAAAATCTTTCTTTAAGAGGGGGGGGGGGGGCTACACGACTTGATAATATAGGCTAAGTGCAACAGCGTGTAGTGACCTGATTCGGAAGTATACAGTAAGATATGATTGACAAAACGAAGCCTTATTAAACAAAAAGAAAAAGTGGGAACTCAGAGTAGTCGACTAAAGCTAGAACAAGGAAGATATGAAAGAGAAAGAACCTGCAAAACTAGACCATTCCACAACTTTGAAACAGAAAAACGAAAAAGGACTCGAACCCAAGAACTTAGTAGTCGGATTCGAGCGCTTTACCGTCTGACCATCGACAATAGCGGCATTATAACTAATAGCTATACTCTCGTGTGAAGTTGTGAGACATACAAGAAGATGTGCCTTGTGGAGGGCGGGGTTGGGGGCTGGATCGAATAACCCTTTCACCCATATTCATAATTATTAGTACCTTACTTTATACTGCCTGAAACACCCCAAATGATGTTGCTTCAATATCCTTGAATGTCATACATTTTCCTTTTAATGTTTATAGCATGGTCTGTAAATGTTTCTTGGTCTGGTCTATAATGATGGGTGCGGGGAGGGGAGGGGTTTGGGGAGGGGGGAGTAAGAGCGAACGCGCAGGAAGTCGTGGTCTTCCCGGGATCCCGATGCTGGGGTCTTAGCGCTAGAATTTGTTCAACAGGGGTCCAAGCTTCCCTTCGTGGGACTGCGGCCTGAAGCCGTGACAAGGGCGACAAGGTTGCCGAAAGGTTAGCAAATTCAAAATTTTCGGCCTGCTTTTGGGGGGTTTTATTCGTCAAATTGGAAAATTTGGGGGATTTCTTTAAGAACTCTGATTTGGATCAGAACATCAAATAAATCACATTGGAGCATTTCTGTTGGGTTCTACTACATATTTTATCGTTTCGCGTGACTACATTGGAAAATTTACCCGACCGTAGGGGTCCTTCCTTAACAAGGGACATGGCCCCCTTCCCCCCATCTGGTGTCGCATGCCGATTTCCAGACGACGAACAGCCTTCCTGACTTTCCTTGGTCTCAAGAGCACAAATCCTCAAACAGTTTACTTTCTTGTGACTTTAACATGCTACGACTTTTCAAAGACCTTGAAACGGACCAAAATCAAGAGTTTAAATCAATGGAATAATGACTGCTGGTGCATGCGCTTTCTGATGTTTAAATAAATTCTAAGACTTCTTTCCAAAAGTTTCACCGCCATGATATGGTGAATTAAATATTTACTGACGGCCAGCTTGGTTGTTCACTCCATATGTTCCATTGTTTCATGATGACATTGACCACATTTGATGGCCATCAATTTGTATTTGAAGATTCATTTTGCCTGCTTGATCCCAAATTACCCTTTTGTGCCAAAATAACAAGTTGTCCTTTCATTTCAATACCTAAGTTAGTAACTTTGCTCCCTGTAAAATTCTCTTAAATGAAATGTGGCATGTTATAAATGGGCTTGGGGAGTGCCAAATATGGCAAATATGGGGATATGGCAAATATTTTTCTACAAAATTTCCTGATACTACGCGCCGACAAATGGTGGCGCTTCGCTTAGATAGTGTCAAAGGGTAGCTCACTGCAATTTGCCGTGGCCGCGAAAAACTCCGTCTGCCCCTGGTAAGAGGAAAGCCTTTTAAGGGGATTGCGTCCCCATTCACTTTGGGTACGTCCATTCTTGCCCTTTAACGTGTATCGCCATTAAAACAAATTTGTTAAAATTTCGTGGTAATGTCATGTATGCCTTTAAAACACGAAGACAA
The DNA here is from genome assembly GCA_029531755.1 of Holothuria leucospilota. Lineage (NCBI taxonomy): Eukaryota > Metazoa > Echinodermata > Holothuroidea > Aspidochirotida > Holothuriidae > Holothuria > Holothuria leucospilota. Next base: position 34,117,375 of record CM055969.1, on the reverse strand, counting down.
GCAGGGCTGCAAGACGTGACATCATAAACTACCCACGTATTCAATCTCTCTACAAATTTATAAAGAGTGAGAGCGTGATATATGCTGAATAAAGAAACCGGAAATGATCTTCCAGACAATTTTACCAGGAATGCTGGGCTGGGGGTGGAGTATATTTGAATTTCGACAGTAATGAATAGTTAGAAACATAGGGGCATGAGAGTAAAGGGCATGGGCCAGAAATATTCGGGTAAAATGATTCAAAAAGGCCCAGAGATTCGGACAAACAAAGTTGTGCCCCTCTCCTTACATCAATAAGGTCTCGTAAAAAGGTCTTGTACGCCCATGTTGCTCTACAAGGACTAGATATTCCCTAACCTGTAGGGATATCCTACGGTAGGAATCTCAATTCCCACCTCGACAACAAGCGGCTTAGCTTGTCCTTTCAGCCCATGTAAACTTGTATCTGTTAAAAGCGTCATTCGTTTGCTTTGAAAGTGTGATGGATATTACATATTGTATTCGTAGAATACGTACCCCGCCAGTTGCAACGTAGATGATTATTTCTTAGAGGGTACACCGGAAAAGCTTCTACTGAAAAAAGACTTCAAACAATGTCCTATTGTTATCGGTTTTAATAATGATGAGGGCACCCTCTTTGCAGCCGATTACTTTTGAGGGATCCAGATTTGCAAAAGATCCACCATTTCCCAACAAGGAAAAGTTTGAAGAGGTATGTCATTTTAACTTCGAATAAATATTTTCGCTATGTCCTTAGTTAAAGAAGATTGACGTAGTAATCATTCTGGAGGTCACATGAAATGGCGCAGTGCGCAAATAGCCAGAAATTCTGACATGATGGGCATCAGCACTGCAAATGTGGGAGCATGGACAAGGATTATTCATTGTAGCGAGTAACATCGTTTAAGCTTCCAATTTACCAAACATAGAGGTCACGGTTGGGAGGAGGGGAGTGGATAATGCCGACAATTAATGAGAGGAATCTCAAAGTGAGAAAAAGCTTCAAGAACATCAGGCGTGGGTGGAGATGAGTGTCAACGAAATGACACGGCAGTCCCTAGTGTTAGAATTATGAAAGCATTCGATTGCTTTTAGTGGTGACATAAATGTAGAGACATCGGGTTTTTACTCAATTAGTCAACATGAGTACTGATTTGAGGGTGTTTATTTCCTTTTAGGGGTAAATGCGATCACCGATATTCGACTCAAACCTCCCACCAGTAGTCTCGTATGCCTTTTAAATCAATCATGTGACAAACTACTTTTTCCTGAATTCTTTCAAACATGCAAGATAACTTCTTGATTTACTTGTTTACAAAACTCAAGTCCAGAAACAAAAAAGAGTTTTAAGTAAAGAGGCAGGCAAATTTAAAAAGAAATTATCTGATGGTTTTAATGACAGAAAATGAAGATGTTTTCTTTTTTCAATGCTTGTAGATAGTTACGTCTGGGCCAGGTGATTTTTTTTAACGAGGTGATGGAGAATGCTGTTAAACAGGAGTATGTGGACTCTTCACAAGCAGACACCTACAATGAACTATGCGGTGACCGATCGTTTAGTTGTGACTCTATAGAAATCGTTAAGAAACATGCGACGGAAGTTCTACCAGTCTACATGTATTTTCTCATTCAAATCCCATTAAAGTGAGTAACCAAATTGGTCAAGTTTGCGAATTACAAGGGTGGGTGTTATCCAGAAAGAGTTATACAAGGAATTTGTCGGGAGGGAGTAGCTTCCCGGGAAGCCTCCATTATGTTAGAGCATCCTGTTTCAAAACTGAACATGTGTTTCAGAATCAGGACCAGGATTGAGGAATAATTAACGGTTACGTAGCCGAAAGGAGAATCAAGAATGTTCCTTCAATTAGCTGTCAAAACTAGAGAAAATGATTCAAAACATAGCTTTTCGGGAAGTGCGTCACATGACTGATATATAAGAACTTTCTTTGTCATAATAAGCTACCTTCCTTGCAAACTAAAATAATAAAATACAAAAAACGGTTCTAAGAAGTCCTTTATACAGAACTTTACAACGGAGGGCGCTAGCTCTTAATTCTATTCTCCCGATCACCTTGCATTAATGAAAGAACTGTTTTATCCTTCAAGCGGTTTTGATGGCTGGTGGCCCAGGTTTGTGCAAAGGCAGATGGGGGCCTCTGTGGCCACAAGACGTGTAATTCTGAGGACACATTCTGACCCTCTAAACATAGGATTTATTCCGCCAACTTTAGCAGGTTGCTGCTGGTCCCTAAAAAAATGCTGAATATGACTGTTTCATGATCAAAGAAATTCTTGGTGTTTTACCTTTCTTGTTTATCCTCGTACCTCTTGCAGCACTTCAATACCTCTGAACTTAAATTAACATGAGTAACAGATTTTGTACTTATCCTCTAGCTACTTATTCTTGAAAAAGGTTTCATTAAGCAATCTGATTATTTTTCTCATATTTCTTTTCTTTCTTTCTTTCTTTCTTTCTTTTTTTTTTTTTTTGCATTTACAGCTCTGTGTTTGAATACAGCGGCACAGGGCCTTGTTGGTTTAAATCTGGACAACGTCATGTTGACTGAGGACTTCGGGACATGATTTATTCCTGAGTTATTAGATACTCAACCCGCGACCCTTGAGGATAATCAACTGTTTGTAGATGTAATGAAATTTTGGACCAACATCGCGAGTAGTGGTGGGTGAGCTGAAACTATTTCCAAACAGCTGATACTTTATCTTAAAGCAACAACAAACTTACGAAATAGAGAACACGACCTCCTAACTAATGGCAATCAGAGGGGCGGGAGCATGGCTCCCGAAAGTTGTAGGAAGGGGGCTACCTTGTGACCCAAAATCTAGACAACGAACGCAAGGGTCCTAATATCTATGAATAAGAGACCATTTTGTCGTGCATCATGCCATACTTACTGAAGTGGTTTTTTTTTTTCTTTGCTTTATTTATTATAATTATTCTTGGGGATGGCATAGCAACCATAGAATAAAGACAAATGTTTTCATAGGCCGTGAACTTACATCTACGTAGTTTCCTGTTGTCTATGGACAGCCTGACTAGGGGACTGGGGAGGGTATGCCCCCCATATTACACAAGATATTTTCTGTCATTTATTAAATACAACGCAAATGTATGAAAGTAAACCAGTATTACCTTCAAAGGTGATCCACCTTAACACAATGATGGAGAAAGATGTCACTGTGCCTTGTGATATTTATATTTTCAACACTTTCAGTTGTAGGCTATACCTTTTAATTGTTTTAGACTCTTCGGAACAGGATACAGTCGTTGGAGAAATGCACTGAATATTGATATTAAAAGGCTCAGCGGAATCGGAATGTTTTTATGAGTCGTGCACTTTGTGGTAAAGTACCAAGCACGGTAGAAATGCACAATGATGTTACACACTCAATATCAAAACCAATGTCACGCTAGATTTTGTTCGTGGCAGCCATCTTCACACTACACATGGAAAAGCACTTGATCTCAGCAACTAAGGGCTTCATGGCCACCCATATCTCTCAATGATAAGGAATTTGTGAGCTCACTTACCTGGCAGATTATGGAACAGGAAACCCTGAGCTACAAATGAAAAGAACAAAGTACCACCAACGTCCCGATCTTTGATTTATCCGAAGGAGAAGAGAGCGAGCAAATTCAAAGTCAATAGAGGCCCCTTCCTTTGCGCTTTTGATGTTTGTTTATTACTTTTTCGTATGAATTCGGATACAAATGAAAACCTTAAACTACAAGGCAGCGTAATGTCTCGACCCTTAGCAGCGGCATCTTCGGGTTCTATAATAGAGGGCAGCAAATCATTAAATTTACTAACAAAGAACAACAAATAATGGTTATCATAATTTACAGAGACATTTACGCACAAAATTGATTCATGACCAGGGGATAAGGGAAGGTAGGGGAAATTTCCCTCTGATTTGCTCCTCCCCAGTCCCCCTGCCACTGTCTCTGTGAATATATTGCAGAGGACAAGGGCAGAGGAAGATATTTCAAAGAGAGGAGGAAGGTGTTTGCCCTGAAATTTCCCAAATGGCACAGAATAACTATAGACATGAATATTTCCCTGAAAAATCTGACAGTTTTTGCTGGAAGACTATAGCCTCCCAGACTTGACGTCTACCCCATACGCCTATGAGAAGACGTTAGAGCACGGTAACCATGGGTTATTGTCCATTGTTTGAAATTTAAGAAACTAACACACCTTTTTCCCCTGATGACAGAGATCCGAGTCGTAACTGAGTACTTCTGAATCATCAGGAAGTGGAAAAGTGGGAGTGGCCGAAATTCGAAATGATAGAACAGCAATATAAAGAACTAGCAACGAGTCTCCCTATCAGATGAGCTCTTCGAGCCTATTGTTACAACTTGTGGACAAACATTTTGGAGAAACTTTGCACTTATATAGGTTAGATTGTTACGGGTATTGGTACCTTGTATCCAAGTTTTCATTCCCTATAAATCTTCCGTATGGAGCAATCGAGTTCCAGTGATCGCAATAAACCCCACCGGGCCCACCATAAGTTCAGTGGCGGATTTAGACGGGGGCGCACCCGGCGCCCCCCCCCCCTAAAATTTTCCAAGGTTTGTTTTTTTACCTTCGTCGAACGGATCATTTCGCCTGCTTGATTCTTCATCATGTTGTATTTGTCTTATAATTGCTACAAAATAATAGCAGTTTAAAAGTATACAGTTTCAAGTTTTCCGATGGAATGGCAACAGGGTGACATCGAAGATCTCGACCGTATCTCGCAACTTATAGGGCATGGGAAGGGCCATTTCCTGCAATCTGGGAGGCTCATTTTGCAAAATTTCACTCTTAAGCTACGCGAGAAACCAATGATCGCTTACGGCTTACAGATACTGGGAAACTCGAACTCCAAACTGGTCATTTGTCAAAAAGGCGTACAAGGCAGGGGCAGAGGGCAGACTGTCCCCAAATTTCCACAAGATCTTAATTTCTGGCATGGGTTTGCACAGCCATTTGAGTCTTAAAAAATCTCGCATGTTTTAATTCCACTCAAAATTCCTATCGTCCCCGAATTCTTCCAAAGATTTGCCAGAAAAATTAAAAAGCGTCAAAAAAACTTTTATTCCTCAGCCTCTTTTTATAGTCTTGCGCAACACTTTGCCCGAAAAATCCGAATCTCCCAATTCTTTGAAACATTTGCCCGAAACATAAAAAGCATCATAGTCAAAGTAAAAATTTCATGACGAAACGAAAAGAACACAAAAATTCGCGACACATCCGGGTCGCTTATGGAAAAACAATTTTCCTCAGTCTCACTTCATAGTCCCGTGCAAACCAAACTTTGCCCCAAATGGTAGAATATTCCCGCGAAAGTTGTAAAAAAGTTCTGGGATGTTTTCAATTGCTAGATTACACTGACAGACGGGAGGGTGTATAGGTGTATACAAAGCCCAAAATTTTGCCCAAAGAAATTAATCAAAGACCATTTTTGACGTGTCATATTTCTTTATGACAATACTACCAGTAGTCATCATAAGGCGAAGATTCGGTTTAGTCGGGACATATTCGGGCAGCTATGTGTGGTCACGATTTTGCATTTTTCAATGTGAGCCACCGTCAATTGTGCAAAACTTGCTACTTATAGGCTGCAGTGCTTTTAACCCCAAATCGGGCAACGGTAAAAGTATCTTTTTCTTCAATTTCACATATGAATTTAGTGTGAGAAAATCTTCCCATAAGTCCGCCTGAAAATTCTTCAAAGCCATCTTGGAACGTGACATACCGGTGTTTCTCCGAAGGTGTTAGTAGTAAACTCAGTAGCGTGCGCGTTGGGGGGGGGGGACGGGTGGGCCATGGGCCCCACCTCTATAAGTTGTCGGAGGAAAATCAACTGGTCGGGGGAAATCGGGAGCAGTCTGACCTACTCTGGCGGAGCAACAGGCGCGCTCTCCCATGTGTGTTTTAATATGCTTCAAAATGTTTCAAATATAGCACCATTTTGCATCTCAGCTCTCTTTCTTAGGCAAAAGTTTCTAGACCCCTCCCCAGGACAGCAAAGAATCAAACCTTGCGCACCTCTGTTAAAACTTGTTTTACCTTCCAAAGGTTTACCACTAAATAAATAGCAGTTCTGAAAAAAAAACGGTAAATCATCTATTAATCTATAATTTGACGAGTATGATTTTTTTTTAATTAATCATCTAATTAATCATCTAATTAATCATCTATTATAAGCCAAGGAGGAGGGGCGAAGGGGACAGTCCCACCTTATTTCTAGTATTCTATGTTTATTTTATACAATATTGCTAGTGTTTTCCCAAATTTATATGCGGTAAATAGGCCTGGGAAGTGCCATTTCCAGCTATCTGGGAGGCATTTTGAGCCAAAATTTCCTTGCGCTCCGCGCCAAACGAAGGTGGCGCTGAGCGCTGAGAGTCTGTCTATGGGCTACGTCTCCCCCTCTCCTCAAATTCCTGCGCACGCCACTGAGTAAACTCATCTATAGTCGGGAGTTCGGGCAGCAATATAGACAGTGGCATAAATTCAGTGGACCTTCAGTTCGGACAAGTGTCGTAAAAGATACGCAGTCATAAGCATGTTTTCAATCCCGTTGTATGGTTTTTTGTCCCGGAAAGGTACAAGACCATTTCATCCAATGGTAGTGGTACATGTTTTCACTGACCTAGCCAGCAGGGAGCAGAATGCCCGCACAGAAATTTTAGGGGCGGGGTCGACGATGTTGAAAAAATGAAGGGGATCAAAAATAAAACGGCGAGAGGAGGGACGGATGGGATGTTGTTCGGGTGGAAGGGTGAGGGTTAGAGGCCTAGAGCTAGAGGGAGGGTAATTGGGAAACATTTCCTTCACAACTGTGATCTTTTTATGATATTGAAAACTATGACGAAACAGATTAACAGAACAATGTAGGCGTCCACATCGTATTTCGTTTTTCGTAAAAATTATGAATAATATTATTCATTGATAGAATGAAAATCAAGACATTTTCAGCACATGGATCTAGTGTGAAAAGAAGCAAAATATAGCACGATTTTTTAAGCCCTTCGGGACAGCAAAAAAATTTCAAAAGGAAAGGGGACACTCCATGACGGCGGTCAAGAACGGGAACTATGAATAGACTTTGCCCCTGCATTTTGTTTGGTAATTTTCTAATCATTTTGCAATTTTCTCATTTTTAATTGAAGGGAAAATTTTTGGCAAACGAAAGCTCAAAATATCGACTGCTTAGACTCTACTTACAAGCCTGGGAAATGCCATTTCCTGCTATCTGAGGGGTCGCGATTTTTCAAAGTTTTCTGTACGCTCTGCGCCAACTGATGGTGGCGCTCCGCTTAGATAGTCGTTCGGGCGGATGTTTGGCCGTCAGCGCGCCCCCCCCCCCTAACGAAAAATCCTAGATCCGCCCCTGTAAGTCTGCCATTCTATAGCCCCTATCGGCTACGTCACACAGCTAATCAAAAACAGCCGCTTCTTTCTTTGTTGAGACAGTAGCGGGTACAATGGGGCCAGCAGCCTCCTTCCACAGCCTCTAAAATCAATAAAAAAGACAAAATAAAGTAACCACAAAATAAATTCCTAACAATGTGTTTTTCCGAGGGCTTATCTCTCCTTCTTTATAAAGCGGTCTCTAACGTTCAGTCTGACGGTCGATGGGGCCACTGAACAAGGAATTGTTTTTCCAGGCCCTATTTTGCAAATGACTGATCCCTTTTCGGCTTTCATTCTTCCTATACATTATCTCCGAATCACACTGGATAGTCCTGTTTATGTATCCCAAGGTGACTCGCATGTAATGCACTTGTAAAATTTTCTTCAATGCCCTTCGCTCTCATTCACATTCAATTTAGTGAGGGATTGATAATTATGGAGATATTTTTGACGTAGGGATATGCTAGCTACTGCCGTTTAGAACACTTCACCCACTTCAGGCATTCGGAACTCCACTCCCTCCTATATATGTTGACTCTCAATCTCAGCCTGAGAGTGATTTTGAGTTTCAAAAATTGCTATTTTAGTGGCTTACTTGGTCACATTCAACACTTGTTTTAGCATCATTCCAATATTTATTATTTTCAAAATTCTTACAGCTTCCGGGACTTTTTTCCTTTAAACCCCGGATGAGGCACCTCCAATGAGCCACTGATCAGGCATCCCCAATAATACTACTTCGCAAACTTTCATATATTATGACAAAATCTTGGCTGTACGTGACTACTTGAAAATGTAGAAGCTGACTTTTTGTTACATCGGATAAAAATCCCCTCTGTTTTCTCAAACATGTCAGTCGCGATTAATTGAAAGAATATCAGGTTTCGAAGACACCCATCATAATTTAGCCAGTGAATTTCCCTTATGAGTATTTTAGCCAAGCCTAATAATAAAAATAAATTATGTTTTCGTTATTTGAAAATATGTTTGTTTCACTAAATATGTCAGTTTCCTGAATTCTTTATAACCACAAAACCGGTAACTTCTAGTGTATACTTGAGATAGCACGTATTTGCATTCATAAGCTCCCTTCTGAGCGCAATATTTTCTCAGGTGGGAACCCCTCCAGAGGGCCATTCAGATGAGGCCCCTTCCACTTCATTCTAAGGTACTGCAAAACCACGTAGTAAGTTTGCAAATTATTTTAGAGAACAGGAAGCTGGCTAAAAATTCTGTGTGCAACAATGACTACGAAGTTCTCGCTTACTTGTAATATGCATGACGATTTCTTTATAGTTTTTCTCTTAATTTACAGGCCCTGTCTCATCTTCACTGAAATTTTTCTGTACTAAAATTGTTTTGTCCCTTCCTCTTAAAGTGTACATGGATGACGCCGAGCTTGAGTGGAAGGCGCAATCTGAGTATTGGCAACAAGATCTGACAGAATGGAGACTGGATTTCCATACAAGGACGATGTTCCGTGCCAGACTTATGAGTCAAGCAAAGCGCGAAATAAGGGACAGATTTCAGAGACTTGTGCTACGGAAGCTCACCACAGCCAACCAACGGACTATTTGTATTTTTTTTATTCCATTTTTGCAAAGTTCTACGTTTCTACGATTTTCCTCGTTTTCGTCCATCTCTTCCTTCGTTTCTGCAACTTATTCTCTGTTCGTTTCTGCTACCTTTTTCTTTTCTACGACGTTTTTGTCCCTGCCATTGTTGGGCCTAATGGGCTGCCATACATTCCCGTTGTACTAAGACAAAACAAACTCATTTAAATGTTACATGTGTTGGAAGAGTTAAATAATCTCCTTAAAGTCTTGTAACACACCCATATTGAATATTATCATCATGGCGCTTTCTGTATGTTACCGATTGTTTTCATTAGTTTGAATGCCACTTTAAGGTACTTGGAAAATATTCTAGACAGTAAGAACCAAATACTAACCGACAAAAGGTAGCAACAGATCACTACACGTACATTTTCCAAAGTACCTCGATTTTCTGAAGAAGATCCTAAGGGTGAAAACCAAACGTTACTCCCGAATGAGTTCTACTTCCCCAAAGGAGCCACGTCCGCAAGGAACACTAAGACTTAGCATGACCAACCTCTTGACCTTCAGACCTCTACATCATGGGTCTGTCATGCGTGGCCCTATTCTAGATTTGCTGAAAAAGAACAGATACTACACGTGATCTTCAATTAGCCAAAAGGCCTAGAAACAGGTTGTCCAAAACGGGCAATTCTGTTCACATTTGGGATGGCAATTAGTTCTTTAATTATAATTGTGACTTCTCAGTATACACACGCCTATGTTATCATATCGCCCAAAGTTTTGACGTGTAACATTACGTTTGTTAATTAGATCAAGGAGCTGTCATTGTTTACAGCGGAGATCCGATTGAGCAGTAGACCATCCATTTAATGTAATGTTATATATGGTTTTAATTTGTTTCACACTTAATGCTAATGAGGCTTTTCAAACATTTAAAGTATGAATGCAAACTAGTGCTGACGAATGCATATTGTTTATTTGGAGCTTTAGGGACTCAAGTCACACATTTTTCGAATGGTGTCCTCTTGCGGTATGCGAGTGATTGTTTTCAGAGAACATAAATTCACCTAAGAGGTAGTCTGCAATCATGTGATGTGATTTAGATATTAGCTCCTATTTATATCGCAGGTACGTGCCAGATGGGCTTTACGAAATTGTAGACTGCCAATAGAAATTTGTGATGACGGAAGCAAGCTGTTTATTGTATGAGGGATCCATGAAAAACTCTTCCACTTGAATGTTGTTGAATTGTACCTTAAATAAATCAAGCACTTAATACTTATCAGAATCAAATGTAATTTTTTTTAAAGTCGCAATGAACATGTAGCTCGGTTATCTTTTCTTCACATCTTATCGTGTCAATTATAACTGCTTGAAAGGATTTCTTAAACTTAATGATTGCTAAATAATATGGGCTAAAATACTTATTTTGATTACAATCGAAGTTCTTAGCCAAGGTTTAGGAAATGGGGTTCGAAAATGTGTTTTGTCGTTGTATCAATTTTTGTCAAAATACACTTGATTTGAATGCACTTTTAAAACGGACATTTATCGTCTCCTTATATGGAGAACTGAATCTTGAAAATACAAGTGCGCTAAGTAGATTGCATTTGCCAGTACAAACTGGGTAGTTCCTAAAAAAAAGTTTATCCACTAATTTCGTACAACTTACACGAGCCAAAGGCGAATTGGTGCCATTCTCTCAAAATAAATAAGCCCTGCAAAGAATGTTTATTTCGTCATAAGAGAAAACGTATTGGGTCATAATGATGGTTTTTATGTCTACTAATAAACGTTGTCTTGACATTAACATGTTAAGAATGATACTCTCTTAAATATCAATAGACATGGAAAACAAGAAGTGAAATGATTAACATATCTTAAGCATTGCTTAAATATTACACTCGATTGTCTTTTCTCTTTCAATCAGGTCTGGTCCGTACCACGATACCTGGAAATGGCGTCTGGTCGTGAGCCCAGAGTCAACCAGTTACGTACTAAGGGAGGCTGAGGAGTGGTCGTCCAGGGTAACGGGTCTTGGGGTGTCATGCTTTAACCAGAAAATACTTTACAATGAGAATTTATAAAAAAAAATCATTAATTCAAAGCTTTATCAAAGACAGCACCATTTTATCTTTAATCCACCTCACATAAGTACCTCCTTTCCTAAGACCCCTGTAACAGGACTACACCTCACTGAACTGGGTGACAAAGGAAGGATCCGACCAGGGTGCCGACTATCCTAGAAACTTAACTTAAATCTATGGGGTCGAAGGGAAGTAACAAATCCCCTGAAGCTGGAATGTTTTATTAATTTTCAGAGTTGAATAGAGCACAAATTAAAAACGAATGCGATATTTTGAAAGGGAGAAAATTAAAAAAAAATAGTAATGTTTTAAAAGTCATTGTAAATTGATGTTAAACAAGAAATACGAACTTCTTGCGCAGTCAAGGGTCGGTTTCCTAATACCTCAAGGAGGCGTGCACAACAAGAGTTACCAATGGGTAGCCTGGATTAGGAAACTGAGAGACGAATTTCGTTTTAAAGTTAATCTATAATGGCAAAGAAACTAAGAAGGAGGAAAGAGCTAAGGAGCTAAGATCAAAAGTTTTGGATGTGTGTTGAGAGATATGTTCTCTTTGAGAATGAGACTTCATTCAGGCAAACCTTTGGTGTAACTGGCCACCGTCTGGATTCACACACTTTCTCTAATCCACTTCATGTTAGACAAAACTGGAAATATATCCTGACGGGAGGCCAACGCTTGATATCGGCGCATATGGCCCCTAGCCCCTAACCCCCGGCAATCGTCACCCATGGTGGAACTTTGGAATAATTTATTTTAAATTAGAAGTAAACTTGGCTAAAATTATCGACGATGCGTGCGTGACCGGAGCAAGAGAAAATGAAAGCTTTATTACAATTTGAATGTTTTACTTTGTTTGAAAATGCACTGATTATTCTCTTCCTTGTAATCTTCTCCTGCCCTTTACTCCGTGTTTCTCTCTAGACGGGACGCTGGAGCTGTCCTTCCCTTCCACAGCCATTCCATGGTTGGGAACGCTTTTCTTTGCCTCCCTCCGTAGATGTACTACCGCCATCACGTTCATTCCACAGACATCGTGTAGAATACTTAACAGGGTTGCAGAATGCAGGAATGAACAATAAATATACCTACCAAATTTGATGTAAAATTTACTTTATCACAAAATGTAAACTCAGACTAAATTTTTGTTGCTGTAATTTTCAACTTCTTCCGTATTTTCTACTACACAGAATGAATATTTTCATGTGAACTCATTTTTAGGACCCCAGATTACCACGTGCCTTGGGAATTTGCACCGGGCCCCTTCTCCACTGTCTGAATATAGAAACCGTACTATTCAGTAGATGAGCATGCAAGCATTACAACTGTAAAAGAAGAGAACGGTGCCAAAAACGTGGGATTATACTGGAATTTTGACTTCCTAAAGAGCAAACGCAGGTGAACTATCAAGGTATCGAGGAGGCTGTGGGGAGGAAGTGGCCCCGATTGGGATGCTATGTCCTGGCCCCCTTCATAGGCCCCTAAAGGATCTTTCCATTTAGAAATTTATAAGGAAGTGGAAAATTTACATCACGTTGTCTTTTGGTGCTAAAAGAGGTACTTTTCGGAGCAAATCTTGGAAGGTTCTTTGTTACTTACTACGCGCAAATGTCCTAGGAGAAGACCCTTGTCTTCCTTTCGGCAATGATAGTCTATCTATATCCAGAAAAGTAAAGTATGGCGGATAGGCAGGGGGTGTCACTCCAGTGACAAGGGGTTTGCTGGAAAAGCGTATTTCACAGAACCTTGAACATTTTTAAGAACTGGAAGAGGTTCGGTCTTGATGAAGTTTTGGGTTACACTGGTACATGGCAGGGGCGTAGATCGGGTTTGGGGAGTGGGGGACAAAAAAATTCCGACAACCCTAATTTCAATAGAAAATGTATAAATAGTTATCTGAAGTGTTGAAAAAATAGCATATGGAATATGGGGATATGCATTATTTTGAAAGGGTTAGATGGGAGATTCACATTAATAGTTTAATAGGCTCAAATTGGCGTCTTAAAGTCCTAAAGTCATCTGTACACCATAATATTATATATATTTTTCTTTACTCTGCCTGTTTCTTTTTACTCTGCCTGAATTATTCGGGGGACAAAACGATATGTTTGCCTCCCTATTAATTTCTTTTTAGGGGCAAATGCCCACCCTGCCCCGGGATCGACGCCCCTGATACATGGGTAAGGACCTGTATTTTGGTGCAGGTTCATTTTACCGTTGAGAAAGTTTATTGCTCATTTCAACAGCAGGTCTGTTTAAAAAATTGTTTAGCTCGTTCATTCTTCTAACTCGAGAACAGTTCATGTAAACGTTTCTTCGGGTGAAAAGACCCATAGACTTTCCTGTGAGGCTTGCTTTTAGATCTATAACACATAGGCGTAGAAAGCGGGGGAGGGAGGGGGAGGGGCCCCGAGCGACTAAAGCACCCCAGTCAAAAATGTGGTGGTGTGAAAGTATGCTCTCCATCAGTTCAAGCATGAAAACCCCTTATGTGTTCCCTCTAAAAAATATGTCAAAATTATGCAGTAATTTTCCTTAAACTTCGCCCAATATATTGCACCATATTGCATCTAAGGACCCTAATATATTCAAAAATTTTCCAACTGGGATGGGAACACCCCTTACCCTCCCCTTTGACCACACCACCAGGACGGCGGTCAGACATAACGTTCAACCCCCCCCCCCCAAGTTGATAACAGCCTCCTACTTCTATGCTATAACTACGGAAGCCGAGAACATCGCGGTGGTGTGAAATCTGACATGCCAGTTTTCCCACCCCTTTCTTCGGTAAATATGGGAAGGAGAAATCAAGATACGATTTCTCCTTACCATTATCCACCGATAATGTGGAGTGGAGAAAACCAAAGTTAGTGACGGCGTACTTCAAGAAAGAACCATTACACAGTGTCTATTTTCGAACACCCTGTCTATAAATGGACACTATGTCCATCGATCCTTTTTTCAATTTAAGTAACATAGTTAGCTCCTCGTCGCTCGTCGACGATTCTGCGGACCACGGTGGGATCATTCCACGTTGGTAGTAATATAATTATAACCAAAGTTATATAGCCCCAATCCGTGTCATATGCGGGAGCGTCCATTTGGACAGGGTGTTCGAAAATAGACACTGCGTAATGGTCCCTTCTTGAAGTACCCCCTCACTACTTTAGTTTTCTCCACTCCACATTATTGGGAGATAATGGTTAGGAGAAATCGTATCTTGATTTCTCCTTCCCATGTTTACCGAAGTATATAACAGCTTGTTGCGAAGACGGATGTGGGGGCGTTGTTCAACGAAAGAAAAAAAAACAAAAAAAAAAACACCAAGAGGTGTTCAGTACAAACAAAATTGCTTGCTTGCAAGCAATTTCGTTTGTACTGAACACCGCAAGTCCGCCGAACTTAATTGGATTTTGAAACTAAATTCACACATCACGGGGCTAAACAAAGACCTCGGTGTTTTGAATAAGTACACTTTCCATCAGGTAAAGTAATTGTTTATTCCACTTATTTACACCTTTTCATCACCTATCATCTTGTGCTTTTAAGCTGTATCTCCGCTGATGGCTAAGTTAACTATTGTACTCACTTCGCCGTCTGATCTCGCTGACGAAGGTTTTAGGGGAAACGAAAATTTCGAATTAAATCTTGGATTATTTTGTACTCTTTGAGTCAAATAGTGATGCATTTATTTGTTTCCTGTTTTACGATTTCAATATTGTCTCGGAGTACACGTGGAACTCTCCTCTTTATATATATATATATATATATATATATATATATATATATATATATATATATATATATATATATATATATATATATATATATATATATATATATATATATATATATATATATATATATATATATAGGTCGAAAGGTACTAAATAGTAGTACATTCGATCTTGGATTTTTATACCAATCCTAGATAGAGCATAGCCCTTATCAAAGCAGGAAAGGTTCAGAGAAAATACCAGAGAGAAAAATTGAGCCGTACCGACACCAGTTCGGCTTGTGATTCACAGTGACAAACAGGCTACAAATACCTCGTGTGATTCAATTTTCTCTCCTGGTTACCATGGTAGTCCCAAGCGGGATGAATAATCAGTAGGTCGAGGTTGGTAGATCGAAGTTAGAATGTGTAGGTCGAAAGGTAAATAGCAATACATTCGATCTTGAATTTTTATACCAATCCTAGATAGAGCGTAGCCCTTATCAAAGCAGGAAAGGTTCAGAGAAAATACCAGAGAGAAAAATTGAGCCGTACCGAGGGTTTGAACCCGCCATCCTCCGCTTTATATATATATATATATATATATATATATATATGTATATATATATATATATATATATATATATATATATATATATATATATATATATATATATGTATAGGCCTAGGCTGTAGTTCTTTGAAAGAGAGGTTCCGTGATTAGACCATGCTGCTTAAAGCACGTGCTTCATTCGTGATGAAAACGTAGTACCATTAGAATCAACGGAACATATTTCAGGGTTGTCTGTTTTATTTATTTTCTTTTACATTTTTTATTTTTATCTGTTTTATCAGTCTGCTGTGTAAAATTGCGTCCTGAGTGAAGCATCAGAGAGTCAACGTACCACCACCATATTGTAGCTGCTGTTTAGGCTCAATATTTTATTTGTCATGTTATGCTATTTGAAAACAGGCTCAGTAAAGGGCCTGAAAAGGCCTCTCAAACGCATGAAAATGGCCCGAAAATCCAGACACCAAATACTGATATACAGAACATGTGAGGGATCAATTTTACCTGCTTCAGCTTAGGTTTCAAAGCCCTTCTTTAAACGGACCACAATTAAGTAAGTGAGTCAATGGAGGAATAGTTGTTGGTAAATGCGCTACCTAGAGCTTAAAAAATGTTTAGAGTTCTTGTCAAAATGCTTACTGCCATGATATGGTAAATTCAGTGGCGTAGCTAGGGGGGTCGCCCCCCCCCCCCCACAAAGCCTCCGAAGGCCTCTGTCGGAAATTTCTAGTCTCTGTCGGTCTGTCGGAAATAAATAAAAACTAAATAAAAACAATTCATTTGAAATACTTACAACACTTCTTATGTTTTTAAGCAGAATTACACATCGACATGTCAACGTGAAAATCAAAAGTCGGCCTCAAAATTGCCCGGAAATCAAAAAAAAAAAGGTCCCCAGAATTTCGACTACAACTATCAAGATAATAATCTGTCGGAATTTTTTGCTTTTGCCCCCCCCCCCCTCCCCCACAAAAAAAATATCTAGCTACGCCACTGGGTAAATTAAAATATCATGACAGCCAGTTTGTCGGTTGTTCTATGATTTGTAACAATAAAAAGGCGAAACCTTCAGCATTCAGAGAGCAAGCTCCTCGGGTTGATAAAACTTTGCTCAAGGCGGATCTTGCACAGGTGGCTAAACTCGGTGTTTGTCAAAACTGAAGTCACGCCAGGGTAAAAAAACAAAATCCTACATATGTGGATGATTACGCCCCGGCTTTCTTGGACGCAGAGACTGTGTAGTTTATCCCATTCAAACACACCACTACAACTGTGAAATAAAGCATATATTGCACCATATGGCATCTAGATATGTTATAAAATCCTAACATTTTACAACACATTTACTATATGACAAGTAAGACTTTAATTTGCTTATGCAGACTTAGTATGATGCAATTTGACACAATGCACGTACTTACAATTGTATTACTATGGAAGTACGAGGTAATACTTCCAAGATATTATAACATCTATGAAATGAACTATTTTATCATTCACAAAGGTTTGCCGTTTTCCAATCAATCTCAAAGTATCCAATTAAAATTCATGAAATTATTTCTTTCTCAATATCACAATGATAATTTATCGATGGGTAAATTAGGACAAAAGCAGATTTTAAAGGTTTGAAAATGTACTACTACTTGTTTAAATTCATTTTCAATGTGATGGGTCTGTTTCGTGTATATGCTAGAGTTGTTACTTTACAACAATCGTTGTAACAAGAATTACACCGTTTGTCTTCTCTTGGGAATTTTGGGGTCCATTAATCTTTTGCTGGCAGAGCATAAATGAAGAAATTTAATCTGGGCCGGCGGAAGACGTTTGCCCTAAATTCTTTTTGTCGTTCGATGACCATCATTAGAGGAATTGTTTCCCCGAAAATAAAGGGAAATGAGTGCCTAGGACAAAGGGGTAGGAAGCTTTTCGAGACTGGGAGCTGAACCTTGTTTCGGATCGCCGTCCTGGGGGAGGTTGGAAAACTTTTGGGTATTTGAGGGTCCTCAGATTCATGGATATCAGAGAGATATGTGGTCCACTCATATATTCGTACCGCGTTCACATATCTTCCTCATGGAATATATACATACTAGAACCTGAAGACGGCAGTTTTATACTCGGCAGTCCCAGCTTTATGAAACTCATTTCATATCAAAACAGAGGTAGTGAAATGTCAAACCTTTGAACGCAAACCAAAATCCTATAATTTTGAAAGAAATGACGTATGCTCTGTAACACATATTGCCACCGAATGTTGGTCTTGCTTTGTAAGTTAGTCTTATCCAGATACTTGTAAACATTCACAACCAAAATGATATGTACAGCATAAAAAAAAAAACAAAATAGGTATGCAACAAAGTAAAGGTAACGTGCACGCTGTGGGTGCCAAAAATTATAGATATTCAGTAAATCTCGAAATAGTCATGACAACTTCACAATCAAATCCATTTTTGTGATCCCTGCTGTGGGAATACTCCATTCAGTTTACACAACTGTATTGTATCATTTCTATCAATCCGTAAAACTCACACTGTTAAACTCACACTGTTAGACATGTTATATTTACAGGGCCTTCCTTTTCTCATGTCGTCTTTCCTAGTGAAATAAAACAAAAACGTCGAAGGACCATGAGGTGTTCAATAATTAGATTTATCCTTGCTTACTCCAATAATGCAGCTACTCATCAAATTCACGACTCAAAATTAGAGCAACACGAGGAAGTACTTTCAACCTCTTTTTTTTCAACAGAATCATATATGGGTTCTAACAAACTATATTTACATTAGGCAAAACATAGTAACACTTCTTTTAGTAAGATTCACGGAAATGCCATGGGCTAAATAGGCTAAGTCACCCGTGCCTTCGTCATGTTCGTAATGTTTCTCTCCTAATTGACTTTGTTAATTTTTTTGAAAAGGGGGCACTCAAAACTTAGCTATTTATAGGTTGTGACAATCAAGAATGTAATTCTTCCGAGAAATAGAGGGATTGCTGCTTCTGATTATGATTAAATGAGAATAGATACTTGAAACTGAGAAATGCGAAAAAAGGATAAGTTTATTCCGTTTTAACTTAAGAAACAGCCACTTGTTTGCAATGATGAAGTTAAGTTATATTCAGAGTTTGTTTTGAATAATATTTGTATAGTGTACCTTTAGTTTCACCCACAATTTCATTTCACGTTTTTCATATCTAACGAGTGCCCTCTATTTTCTTTTTTCGTCAATATGTATGCTCTTAGTGGGTCACTTGAAGTAAACGTAAGAGATGGAACTTCCACAATGTTCTGCAATATTAAGTAACACTTAAAACTCTTGAAGTGTTTATAACAGAACGATACATACCGCCGCACCTGTTGGCAAGTTGATCGCAGTTCACTCGCTACGTGATTGCCAGTGGATATCAACCCTCTCTAGATTGGTCGCAACGAATCTCAGTCACTGCCAATGGCACGCTTGGCCTGTCCGCTGGTAAGGAAATGCGATTGCAACAACCACCACTCAACGCTGCGATCGACGTATTTCACAAAATCGATCATCTGCGAAATTAAAGGGTTTAAATTAGAACATGATCAAAACTTCACCAGCGCAGATGAACACGCCTTGCCAGCATGCTCAGTGAATGAGAGCAACTGAGGACGTGGACACACCGGTTGCATTTAGACAGCCTACAGTTTTGCGCTACGGATAATTATCTGACATCGCTTCTACAAGCAAATAAATCCCAACTTCCTTGAAAAATATTTGATGGAAGATGATTAGCGGTAGCAAACACTCTCAGCAGTGATGCGCGCCAGGGTCGCCGACAGCCGATCCGGGCCCAGGTACAAAATTTCAACGCGGGCCCCCTCTCACCAAAGTAAGTGTGGTCGTTCACCTGAATAACCGTTGACACTAGAGCGCTACCACGAGTTGGACCTTTTCATACAAGATTTTTTTCTAAAATACCTGCCAGGGAGTAGCCTATTTACACTGTCCATGCCCCCCCCCCCCCCCGCCACCGTGACTACTATACCAACCCAAACCGTGTGGCGTAGAGGTGGAATACCCTTACTATATATTCAATTTAAAATTGATGATCATTATACATCATACACATAGGATAGTCACTGTAAGTCGCTTCCACATTGAATCCATAGTTCCTGTTCGAAATAGGCTAGGGGTGTGGAGGCGTAATCGGTACACATCAGGCGAATACCTACAGTTAGATGTGGTTGTTTTGAAAACTCACGGACATCCAACGTATTGACAAGCGAGACTTCGTGATCAGTGACCCAACTTACCCCTGTTCGTTGGCATTACCGAATATCAGCCGTGTGTTGTTCCGTCCGATCCTTCATAGACAGCGTCGTGAATGGTGACAACAGTTTATGAATGTGCGATGACGTTATCAGTTGTGTGAACGAGTATCTGCCAAATTTTTCGTAAAATCGGCCAAGTTTGGCCTAATAGTAAGTTTTCCCGTAGTCCTGTGATTTTCAGATTCCCAAAATTCCTCCGTATTTCCCTGTAGCTAGGCGTGAAGATCGAGGAAATAACTCGATATGATATAATATATTTTATGACCAATTTTTCCGGGCCCCCCAAATTGCCCCGGGCCCCGGGGCATTTGTCCCCTTCCCCCCCCCCGTCGGCGGCCCTGATGCGCCCAATTGCCACTACCTCCATTAATTCCTGGGGATTATCCACATACAATGTGACATACTATGAAGTGTCACTGATCGACATCCTATTCAAGCAAGCTGCGGTTGACTTCAGTGTGAGTTCTGACCAACAGAAACCGTTTGTAACCATCTCGCCCAAGAGGTTCAAATTGGTTTCAAACTGGACTATGGTACACGACTTCGTTGTGAGTAGCAACCAGCATTAAGAGCTCCGAAGAGAGCAAGCACGCTCCCAAACAGCGACACCTAACCTCGAAATCTCAACAAAATCAAGTTGGTCTCAAGTAGGGGTTATCGCAAACGATCGCCGACACTTACGACAAAAGGCCTTTTGTCCTCTCATGGAGTTGTTATTGTGGCACCTCCTGGATCACTATGCGACCATTGGATTAACGGTGCGCTCGAGCGCTTGAGAGTATCTTAAATGTCGGGAAGGGGAGGGGAGACGGGGAGGGGAGGGGAGACGACACATTTCGTTGCCCTTTACATTTAACGCCGTTGGTTGCAAATAAATTGCAAGCTGCTCACAAATTAGGATGTGAATATACAACTCATCATTTCCATAAAGGGATAAGATCATCTGCACTAAACGTTTTACGTTGAAACACGTTTTGTCGGTTCCGTATGTTCATTCGGACTGGTGCTTTTAAGGTATGGCATAGATGCCCTCCTAAGTTATGGAGTTTGTGAAGTGCATTAATTTCTCTTACTTCGAGAAAGGTATATCTCACCATCTTGCAGACACTCCCAAATGTCAGGGGGTGCTACGGGAGCTTTATCCCCCGCACTTCTGCCGTGTACATTAATTCGATGCGTAAAAAACAGGCCGCGACGCTATTCTCACAAGTTGTTCCGTGCGTTTGTTGCATTTTTATACATTTTACCCTGGCTGACCATTCAGTTGCGCCCCTCTCCCATCGAAAAATCCTGGATGTGCCACCGAGCAAGATGGGCAGGAAAATACAGTTTGTGAGGTCTGGAGAATATAGGAGGCATTTCGAGAAAACAAAAAAAAAAAAACAAACAAAAAAAAAAAATCACAGAATATTGTAAAGTGCCAAGCCTGGCTTAATTCGGAAAAACACTATAATTTTGCTTTATGACGCCAGAGGGATATATATTTCTTCACTTGTGATCATTTCTGAAGTTGTAGTTACAGTTTAATCAAAATGGTAAGTCAGCAAGTAAAATTACTTATGGCAGTGGCAAAACACCGTTTCCCCGGGTTAACAAACATAAAGAAACCTTACCTTCAAGCAGAGTGCCCCCTGTGGGCTGGGGGTTGTAGAATATGCCCACGGTATTTCCCGCCTGTCGTAAGAGGCGACTAAAGGGAAGGACTTGAACTGTATTTAAACTTTGCTTGCCACAATATAACACATTTGTGTTGGTGTGTCTTTAAATTTCATCTAGCTAACTAACTAAATTCAAGCAGAGTACGTGTAAGATTTGTGGACAATTTCTTTCACAATGTCCTTTTCCTTACACACGCGTTATCTACGTAAACTCGTAGCTTATTGCACTCTTTTGTAACGGTGCGGTAAAGGCATACAGTTAAACAATGCAATACTGGCACCGTTTCTGAAGTAAGAAATATTTGATGTACTCAGGGATATTGATACTTTCGTGAACAATAGTTAAGTGTACTCAGGAAGATTGTTGATCTGACCGTCCCTAATACTGGTTCAATATTCGGAGTAACCCTTTGTCGCTGCTAGTTGAATAATTATACTTCAGGCTACTTAGTGCTATTCAGCAATTGGGACGTAGGAAGTTCACACCACTGCCGGGTCAACAGGAGAATCAGTTTTCGGAATTTTCATCTGACCTGCCCATTGAAAAAGAGGACAATAATAAGCCACGTTGTTAATTTACTAATGCACTGGACGTGAAGCCTTAAACTGAGAGCTAAAATCGTTGATACTCGTTTCCTTTCTGCTGGGGTTTCCGAAAAGAGACAGTTCCGGAGTCACTTTCAATGACTTTTGAGTTCAGAAGGGTAGTTTTGTGACTGAAAGTGTCGCCAGATACTCTGGTTAGCACCGTCATTGTGCAATAACATTAGTACACAATGCGCATGTATTCTCTATAAACAGTGTAGTCAATGGGGAGCAAGAACCCTAATCTGCCAAATGTTTGGCTAGATTTGGTTTTAATTTGGCTAGACTGTTAAAAAAATTCAACAGTTTGGTTCATATTTTGCCAAATTTAGTCAAGTATTTGATAAGATTTAAGTTCGTGTCTCTACTGAGAATAATCTGTTTCAGATTTAAATATGACATTTAAAAACAGACAGTCATCACCCCAAAGTATATTTTTAGTGTAGGGGTATGAAAATTCTCAGTTGGTGAGTGCTCTTTGATTGACATCAAAGTTTGAAAATTTGAAAGATGCACAGTAGCTCACATTCCACACAAGTCAGAGAAAGTGCTTTTATTACATTTTGTAGCCTTGTATGCTCACCAGGACATGGCCTTAAGCAATAAAACAGGTTTATTCCTGCACAAGGAGTAGCTTCATGCAGTTATGGGAGGAGCTAGAAGTTGCATAGTTGGGAGAATTGGAACTGTCTGGGATGATGAAAATTCCCCTTTAAGATTTAAATGTGATATTTTAAGAGTGGTGAACTTTGGTCATCAGTGGACATAGAAAATACATTCGTAAAGATTATATCTCTTCATCAAAGAGTAACAATAGCAATAGCCATCGATTGAAATGCCAGGCAGATAACCCATGGTATATTCCACTGATAACAACCTAAGCGGCGGGCGGAGTACATACTGGAGTGAAGTAACAGATCTGTGCTTCACTCTTTTCTTCTTGACTTCACAAAGGATTTCACTATTTGGCAGACCAAGCGTCCATTTGAGTTATGCAGGCTGGTGGCACCTTACAATACTTACTTAAATATAACTGTATACGAAACCTCTTCAACGGCATCTTCCACTTTATTCGTAAGTTTCGGTATAGACATTTTCCCGTAAGCTTTGCACACACAGAAGTATAAAACATGGTTACATGTTTCTTCGGGTTTTGACTGCTCTTAAATGAGGCATTTAGCAAAGTTACACTTATCTAGAATATCTCCTCTATAGGCCGAAACTTTTCCAAAAGATTCTTCAATATTTGAACGGTCGAATGCCTCTTGCAAATACCTCCCACGCCGTCGGTTGAACTTTGACACCTTTTCCTATGAGTGTCCACCCTTGCGTGAATAATCGGGAGTACTACTGTTTTCAATGGCAACACGTCTCACACCCACGTTATACTATATATCTATATACCTCTACTCCACAGTAAAATACCCACACGTGGTCTTCCTTTCAAAGTCAACATGTTGGTTAAAAGGTAGATCAATTCATAGTTATTATAGCCCATATCTCAAGAGGATTTGGACAAGAGTTTTAAAGAGCCTTGAAAATTGTTTCGAGAAAGCAGACGGGTCCTTGTCGGTTGTACAAAAATAGTGGGCGCCATAGGCGGTGAAATAAAGAGAACAGCGACCTTTCATTTAAATGACTAAGAGCGCCATTTATGTTTCTTTAGTACTCTAATGTTCTCTCGATCAAAGTTTGAGACAATAAAACCTAGACGAACATGCCTCGCAAAACGAAGTTCCATCAGCAAGTTGAGGGTGTGCCGATTTGCACCAGTAATCATGTGGCAGACACAGGTTTGTCCATGTCGTCAGATCCTGCAGGATTGATTCGAGTTAGTACTTCATTGATTGATCATATTTTCACTTCACATTGCATATGAAAGTGAGACATCTGATCGGTCAAATGTCTCTGTGAGGGAAAGGTGACGAAATCACTTAACGGAGAAAGGTACAATAAAACTGCATCAACTACAGTGAGATATGCAGATATGATTATGTGGGCCCACTGATTTAATCAGACAGTAAATCAATGATGTAACACCGAAATTTTGTTGCAGTATAGTCTGTTAAGGGGCCGAAAAAGTTCTTATGAAGAAGGGGCCGAGAAAAATGAAATTTCACCGTAAATTTCCAACTGCGCATGCGACAATTTGAACTTCTTCTTCTTCTTCTTTCGGATCACGGTGACACATCCAGAGGACATTACTACACCGCGCATGCATCAGGTGGTGCCCTAAGCCCCAATAAAATTAGTTAAGTAATGAACGGGGTCTAAGTGACCGTCTAAACCATCAATCAAATGAGCAGGGAGATTATTCCAATCCTTCAAAGTCTTGGGAAAGAAACTAAATTTATAACAGTTAGATCTAGAATAGAGTTGGCAAAAGTGGAGGTTGTGCATCCTATGAGTAGTCCGGGTAGGGTGTCTAAGTCTGTCCATGGGAATATTAGCCTTACCGAAAAAACCTTTCGAGAAGAGAATAAGTCTATTTTGCTTGCGACGCTCAGCAAGCGTGGGGAGATCAAGGTCCTTCAAAATGACAGTCATTGACCCTGGCTCACGAGAAAATTCTGAACTAATAAAACGAGCCGATCTCCTCTGAATGCTCTCTAGCTTATCTTGTAAATAGGACTGATGTGGATCCCATACGCAACAAGCATACTCCAAGACAAGCCGGAGGAGACCCTTGTAGGTAGCTAACTTCACGTCGCGAGAGCAAAAAGATAGGTTTCTATAAAGTACTCCCAAAATCTTATTACCCTTGTTGCAGATAGACTGAATGTGCTTATCCCAGTTTAGGTCATTAGAAATCGTGACCCCTAGGTACTTTATCGAGTCCACCTTAACTAACTTTACATCGTTCAGGACATAATCGAATTTGACCGGGTTTTTTTTTTCCTGGCGAACGTAATGATGTTACACTTAGAGGGCTGGAATCTCATGCCCCAAGTCTTGGCCCAAAGACCTAGATTGTGGATGTCATTCTGGAGCATACAACAATCATTAACATTCTCTATGACCCGATAACATACACAGTCATCAGCAAAAAGTCTAATATTAGAGGAAACGGCATTAACAATGTCATTAATATGAACAAGGAAAAGAATGGGTCCTAGGACAGACCCCTGGGGGACACCAGGAACAACATCGTCAAAAGGGGACCGGGTACCATTAACTACAACAGCTTGCTTACGATCTGAAAGGAAGTCGTCAACCCACCGAAGAACCTGTTTGGAAACACCAAGGCTAAACAGTTTGGTTTTTAGAAGCTCGTGAGGCTGGGTGTCAAAGGCCTTTTCAAAATCCAAGATAAAGACATCGACCTGCTTTTGTGAATCCAAAGATGAAGCCCAGTCTTCGACGACAGATACTAGTTGGGTGTCACAGCTGTGTGACTTTCTAAAAGCATGTTGCTTTGTTGATAGGGTATTATTCGACTCCTAAAGTGGCCTAAAATTTCCTAAATCCACACCTGCCAGCCTACCACTGAACTGACTTCCTAGAGGTCTAGTGGTCTTCTGTGGAAAATATTAAAGTTAAAGCGGGCCATTTTGCGCTTGAACTGAACACATGGCTATTATATATGCTCGGGCGAGGGTCCAGAGGAGGGGAGGGTCTCGACGCCAACCCATCGACGGTTTCATGTTTCTGAAAGGGCCCAAGAAACAAATAAGACCACACATGGAAACATTGATATATATTATTACATTGTTAACCCGGGTCTGTTTTGTAAAAGTAAAATTTAAAAAGTCCTAAAGGGGCCTAAAATTTCCTAAATCCACACCTGCTAGCCTACCACTCAATCCTTTTGGCCGATATTTAATCTTTTAATGCATATTAGCGGCTAGAAGGAAGTTTGTTTTTTTTGGGGGGGGGGAGGGGGGAAGTCAAGTCAAGGGGCTTCGCTCAGTGTTAACCGGCCCAGTAGAAAATACATTGTAAGATGAAAGGAATGCTGCCCTGTGTATACCATAATAATCTCCGTCTTTTTCAATATGTTATTTTTTTTAGGAATGGAGACCATGCTTTGGAAAATATTTTGGGAGGGGATCCCCGGTGCCCTTATGGCAAACCACTTGTGTTTTGAGGATATCATTCAACTGCACTATACTAATTGCCAGATGCCCAGGCACAGCATCTAAAGCAGGGTTTAATTTCATAATTTCCTGGGAAAGCCTGCAAGGCACCCCTATATCCCTTCGTATCAAGGGTTAGCTGACCATCGGAGCTCGTACGTTCGGGTTTCTGCTTTACAAAGTGAGTGAGAAACCCGTTATTAGTATAAAATTTTGACTCCACTTGAGCACTTAATCGTATCAGAAGCTGATAAGTATATTTTACCATGGAGCTACCATGTTTTTGAACCTACCCATACCTTTTTGAAACCAACAAATAGTGTCACTGTCCTTTGAATCTGAGGGCATGAGAACATACGGTAGTCAACGACCACCATAGGAGGCACAAAGCTGGCGATACGACAATTGGCTTTGTGACGTTAAGTTCAGATTTTATATTTGTTTTCAGTTCAAGTTCAGGCTCGACCGGGAAAACTCAATTGCAACAGTACCAGTCACTTTCGTCGATGCACTAAGCTCTTGTGTTGCATTGTATATCCCCTATATCCAGCTGAGTCCTGATCAATTAAGCACGGATTAAACATCACCCGTTGGAACAAGTGTTCCGTTGATACCACCCGCCATTTTGGAAATGAAAGTGAAACCAATTATATGCACAACTGCAGAAGGAATTTGAGTAAAATGAAGTCATAATAATAAAAGTGGAAATCTCTTGATATCACAGTCACGAGAGGCACACCTTTTTCTTAGAGAGAGAAAAGAAATTGCAGTTTATCAGGGTTTATTGAAATTGGAAGAGAAAATATTGACTGGCTCTTCAAGTTTCATGGATTGATATCATTGCAAAAGAAGCTATGAGTCTTTATAAATTCTTCGTGAAGTGGTATGTGAAAGCAATGAATACACACAACGCTGATTCAGTGAAAAATGATGGTTGACTTCATACATTGTGGACACGAACGACACATTGCTTTCCGGACCCAGTAGGTAATGATTTTTCTTTTCATCTGACGAGTCAAAAGATACAACAAGAACCATGAATGTCTGGATCCAGTGCCCAGATTAAACCAAACTGTAAAATGGGGCCGAGGTAATAGATGACAAAACAGTTCATTCTTTGCAATTGCATGTGCTGTCATGTAATGAACGGGCAAAGCAAATTTCGAGAGATGAAACTGATCAGACAGTAAAAATTCAAGTTCAACTGGTTAAATAGTCAGAGTAGACCTGACGGAAGTGTTATTTCTTCACTCGAGGTCGAGGGGCAAGTCGAGGGATATATGACAGACGCAAATAACTTGCTGTCTGTCACTACTGGCAAACCTTTGATTACCTTACAGAATCACCTTGGAACGAGCGTGAAACAAACGGCTTCATTCTTTCCATATGTTTCCACGCCCTTACACCTAAACAGGTTACACACACACAGACATATAAATATATATATATATATATATATATATATAGTTACAGTTGAAGTTATAGTTACTAGTTGTAGTTAAAGTTATAGTTAAAGTTATATGAGAATTCAACCAAGTTAGCCATTTTTACTCAAGAGTTACCTACAACAATGCCCCCTCATTAAATATGCGTTCGACTTATTGTAACTTCTTTCATCGTTCTCAAGATACGTCTTTTTGGCTGGATGCCGAAGGGCGAATACCAAACGTTACCGGGAGGGTCGAGATTCGGCTTCACGAAACTCTAAAGTCCCTCGATGGCGCACCTTAACATGACCAATCTCTCGACCTTCGGACCTATACAACGTTGTTCTGTCATGAGTGGCACGATTCTAAAGTGGCTGAAAAGAACAGGTGCAAAACATGATCAAGCAGTCTTGTACAGTGCAGGCAAGACCTCTCTTAAGGCCGGTTTAAACTTCCAAATTTTCACGCTCTATAAAACCATATGTGTCCAACTCAACCAACTACCCCCTGCCCATCTTAACCAAGTCCCCAACATTTTCCATGCTGTTTAATTTGCAACTTGTCTTGTACAGATGTCCAATAGGATCGTATCTGGATGTTCATTACCATCATCGAGTAAGCATTGGCGTAGGACATCTTGTCATATTGTGATTAGCGTATGAATTTTAGTGGATTCCTAAAGTGGCAACATATGGTACCAAACTTTCAAAGCTATCCTAAGCTGCGAGGGACTTATTTTTGCTGCTGTATAGGCCTACCACCTTCACCACGAACCAGAATTTTACCTAAAACGCCTGTTCGAAACGTTCGGATCCGAAGTTTTCGTCAAGGTACAACATATGTTCCCGATGATTCTATGTAAAATGATGAGGAGTTTACCTATGAATCATTTAAACGCATTGCGAACAGCAGGGCTGGATCCAAAGGCGAGACGTAAGGGGACATACGCCCCTGTTTGCGGCAAAGCAATGGTTTTTGTAACAGAAATTTATATCTCTAAGCCCATCTGATTGCAACATGCACTTTCTGCAGACGGTTACGCCCCACCTTCTCATATCCTGGATCCGGCCCTGGCTGTGTTGGACCATCAAGAGATAACACAGAGACTCTGCGTGTTTTCGTTTTTTCCTGATGGTTCCTGATTTGTTTTTCCAGTTTCTGGGGTGGATCCGAGAGTTTACATAGGAGTGATTCTATGGGGATAGCCTAAAGTTTGAAGCTACCAGCGTCATATGTACGAAGCCTAGATGTGGATGGGGAGTGGGTTGTGGGGCAATTAAATAGGACACTGTGATTGTTTAAGGCCATACTCTGCAGTGTTAAAGTTTGACGAATCATCGGTTCGGAACATCCTACTAGTACATTTAAGATGCATAATTTGAATTTTCCCCTTCTTAGTCAGATGCAGCCATAAAGTGTGAATTTTATAGTTTTCAAAGCCTTCTGTAATTGAATAGTTTTCAAAGCCTCTGTAATTGAATTGATAGAAAATCACTGCATCATGATAATTTGTTGAGGCAGTTTTTCATATTTTCAAATGATGCATCACCCATAACGTTTGACGTTGTTACGTCAGTTTCACGTAACCAGTTGGCAGCATAATACATGGGAAGAATTGTTTACATGTACTTTTCACATGCAAGTATGATTTGACTGAGGGTGTTCAGAAGGTAATATAACATAACAAAGAGATACGTATCAAAAGGTCAATTCTGGCCCCGATTTTAGCCATTTGCATTTTAGCTTCTTGCGTTCTATTAAAGTGCTCCGAACAGTTATCAACTGGCACTAACCTCATTTGGAATCAGCACCAAAACCTTGACTTGAAACAGTTAAAAAATATTACATATGTACAACACAGGGCTATGTGGCTTGTAGCCTGGACTGATCTTCTAATTATTATAAAAGACATCTAAGTGCATAGCCTATGCGTTTGCCAGTTACGTAAGAGTACGGTCTCTAGGTGTTAACAAGTGGGCCATTCAGGCTCATTTAAAGTAGCTATATTAGTGTAGAGATAAAGAGTTGTACTTAAAGGCATTACTGACGGTTTAACTGACCATTTCGTGTGTGAAATTAAACCCCTAGGGCACATTTTCTCAGAAACGAAAAGTGGATATTGAGGCATCGATGGTAAGGCGATGTACACCCTACAATGTCACATATATTGAACCAGACCACTGAATAATTTGTGGGAAATATACTTTTCACACACTCTGCACTTCCAAGTATGATTTGGCTGAATATTTTCAGAATTTGCTTACACCTGGAGAGGAAATACCCATCAAACAGTACATTTTGGCCGCCATTTTGAATTTTTGCATTTCAGCATAAATGCTCAACAGTTATGAAGTGGCACCCACAGGGTTTGGAATCAGCACCTAAAATTGACCAGAATCCGTATCAAAATGCAAGGCTGAGGTAGATTTATATGGAGCGTATCCTGGACTAATAGAGGCCTACGTAAAAATAAAGATTTTGAGTGTTGCACAGTTTCATAGATTACATTATTTGTTGACCCTGAAAATGGCATCTCAGTTAATTTCATAACATTTTTCAGGCAGAAACTGTAGCTTTCAAAGTATTACATTCCCACTGCCCTTGAAATACCTAAGGATTGAACAATGGATAACCAAAGAAATATCTTGTTTATCCCTCCTTTTACGTCACAAATTTGGGTTATGTTTATTTATATGGCGTGTGTAGTCAGGTCGTGTAAGATAAGAATTGTCTAGGAAAATTGTCCACGAAAATTTGCCACGAAAATTATCGGATTTTGATGGGAATTGTGATTTTTAGTTTCCCAACATTTCAATACCTTTCAGATCACACGAGAGGTGTGGCTTGTTTACGTCCACATAGGCCTAGCTAGTTTGAATTGAACTGTGAGTCCACAGGATGTGCACAAATATAAACAACATCGCAATACCGATGTAAGTAGTAAGTACACTCTTAAAATGTTGGGTAAAATTTGTTGGACAATGTAGAGGTTGGTTAAAGTTTCCAAATGTTGGGCAAAAGAACCAAGAAACTTATTGACCAACAGTTGGTAAAATGATTTATGTGAATTCCTTTACTCAACGTTGGTTAAACGTACCGCCAACTAATTCTTTTATTAACAGCTATTTCTAAATTTATACATTCACAGTAATTTTTTTGCAAAACGTTCACTTATACTGTGGGAATTTTTTGCTAGGACAATTTGAGAAAAGTATCGGTTAATATGCTGTGAAATTCTATTGGAACACCGGGTAAGGTTTACATACCTTTCATAAGAATGGAGCATTCCAAATTTTTCAAAGAAGATTTGTGATTTTCAAAAAATACAGGTCTATTTGAAAGAAATTGAAGCTAGCAATGGTGAATTCTTGCAGCAAATCATGTTTATCAGTTGTACAATACAACATAAAGAAGGAAAAATTGAAATATCATGAAGAAAATTGCAATATTAATTGTTAATAATGACAAACAAATGTCACTGGATATATATAATAGCCAAACCAAACTAATCAACTATAAATGGACTCCCATTAAAATCCTACTACCTTTGAGAGTGGCCAGCATTAGCAATGCCGGTAGCTTTCAAAACTTGTAGAAGGTAACTTCTCTGAAATATTCTGGTGTGGATTCTTAAAATGAGAAGTGAATTATTCATCAATAGGTAAATTATTGAAGAAATTACCAACTTTTAGGGATAATTTAACCAATAAATGGTAAAATTTTGCACAACTAGCCAGTTGGGTAATTTTCAGATTACTACATATTGGGTAAAATAAATGCCCAACAGTTGGTAAAGCATTTACCCAACCGAAGTTGGTCAATATTTGACCAACAGTTGGTTGGACACATAACTGCCCAGTGTTGGTCAAAAGTTGGTCCAAAAATTTACCCAACTTTTTTAGAGTGTAGTAAGTAAATCCTTAGTTTAAAAATACCTTACCCACAAGAGAGGAAACCCTTTCCATGAAGCCCCGATTTCACCCGCTTACTGGAAATGTTACGATGTTTTGTCTTTTCTCTAGCTTTTATAATTAAAAGCTACTCTTGGGAGGTAGATGGCAATAATTACTGAACCTATGGCCGAAACAGGGTCCCTGCCAGATCGAAAATGCCGGCCTCCCCATAGAGGGGGCTCAAACAACCGCAGTCATAGCAAACTTGGAATTCTTTCCGGCGACTACAAAATGGAGTTTCTGACAGTTTAGTCGAAAGGCTGGAATTACTTTTATCATATTTGCGACTAAGTTTTCTGAACTTATAACAGAAAAGTTACGATTATTACACCGACAGTCGGAATAACAATCAGAACGGTTGTAGAGTAGCGACCAAAATTTTTAAAAGGCAATTGTGGCGATAAAATATTCCGAGGTTGCTTCACTATGGTAGTCACCAAAAGTGCATCGTAAATAGTAGCTAGTAGTGACCAATCTAAATTGTCCAAGACGGAAGTTAAGACGGCAGTTTGTGTCACTGAGAGACCTGATGTGACTGCAGATACCCCAGTTATTCCCTTCGTAGAAATCCCTTGCGTCGAATCTTCTCATAACGTATAGTGTATAATGTTGGGTGCCCTTAACCTCGTGTTACCTGATTCGCAATAGCAATATTATCTAAAGTAATTTAATAATGATCATGTTTCCGGGGTGGATCCCTTTCTTCCATAAATCATGTATTGTTGCGGGTAGCCTATTTGTGGGACTCCCCTGTTTGCAATGAAAGAGGCACAACATAAATATCGTCTAACACGAGGAGCGAGGGATTGGACCTGTGACCGAAGATTATTTCTTGCCATTTAAAATAGTGTAAACTTCGTTAATTTCGTCGAACCTTAAAAAATGTTCCTTTTTCAAGGTCCTTATTTTGGTTTAAGCAGATTAGATGACCAAAAACTTGAGAAAAATTGGGTAATAATGAGGTTCCTTTTCAAGAAAGGCAGGAAAGACCTAACCAATAATTCCGCCAAAGTACGTTCCGAATATAAACAGGGGTTTGCATCATATTAATTTTGTTTTATTTATTTCTCTTTTCTACAAAACTTCCCTTTCCTTTTTTTTTAAAAAAAAATGGACAATCAGGTTCAGCTGGAAACATTATATGTATGCAGTATAGTGACTTAGGAAGTCAGGAGTGCATACGATTGGGCCATAGATAAGCTTGGTGCTTCTATTTTCCCAAACTAAACTATATTCCCGTCTCGAATGAATACATTAAACGAGTGACCATACACTTGTCAGTCAGGCAACTCACTTAAGTCTACATTAGTTTAATGTGTAAATGTGCCCATTCACCTAACAGTAAGTGTTTGAAATGAAGCATAGTTTTAATGCAAGTCGTGAAAACACTGAATCGTGGTTTGCAGTTCAATTTGTACTTGTTACGTTCTTCCACAAGGCCGTCTGCTATAAGTGCATTGGTACCAGGGCATTGGCCTACGAGGAGTGGAAAGGGGTGTGGGACATTATCGTGCGAGGAGTGGTCAGGGGTGGGACGCAGTCCCATCATTAGAGCAGAATACAAGCTAGTTTCAGGCAAAATGTATGCAATTTTGTCGGGAAGTCTTGTCACGCTTTTACATTAAAATTTCGGGCAAAATTTTTCAGCCCCCAATTGAAAGTAGTTCCGACCGTAAGACTTGTGATTGAAATTGCACTCCAGTTGAACTAAGACCACGGATGAGTAGAAGGTAACTGACCAACCACCTCGGAATTCAAGGTCTGAATTTTGTGATTCTGCTCTGGAATACCTGAAAAGAACAGATACTACAAATTATCTTAGCCAAAAGTCGATGGTTCTTTCTGCGATTGGAAAGATCGAGTCGGTAAAAGCTCTAATTTGTACGTGTTTGACAGTAACGTGTGCACTGTGGTTTCAACAGGGAGCTGTATAACTTGGTTTAAACATTTACACCACTTGATCTTTGTCTGGGTTAAAATTTATACCGTCATCTATCGATACTGTTTGTTGACTTAAGAATGGGTGAGGTATGTTTATTCATACACTAAAACCAACTCACCCTCCTCCGCATTCTTTATAAATTTGCGGCTTTAAGTGGTAATGAATTCATATTTCACCTTTAATGTGACTGCCGTGCTGAACTTTGAATAGGTAGTTCAAGAGCTTACCGTTTGTTGCTAAGTCAATACTGAAAAATATGCCCCCTTTGTGTATGTCCATAATGCATTGCGTAAAATTCAACTGCGGTTGCCTCTGATATTAAAACGTCCTGTTTAACAGGAATGTATACGTAGGATGATACGCTAGCCAGTGCGCTTCTTTATTTTTCTCTGAAATGCATTTCCTTAAACCACCCAAACGACATCCCGCATAAATACATCACGTGCAAGACTTGACACTATTACCAGAACCATCTGCAATGACTGGTTTCTTTACGGCGAATGGGACTAGTACTTTTTGTGACCTTGTGACGTTGACGAGTTTACAAGTGGAATCTATAACCAGAAAGTTACAACTCCTTGCCTTTATTATAGACGGGTGTGTACTTGCAGGCAAGTACAGATCAAAGCTCCTGAAAATGGTATGAAATGAAACTGCACAGCTTAGATAGTGGTGCCATCTTATGTCTTGATCCAGTGACGTAGTCAGAATTTCTTTGTTAGGGGCAAGGCTTTTCTCAAGGGGGGGGGGGGGGGGTAACCAAATTAAGCTCTTTTGCACTTACAGGACTGAGGCCTTATGCAGCGTGCAGCAGCATGTACAATGTACATGACTATGGTACGGTATATGTTGATAATAGATGCATGCGGTTAAATGCTTTGACAAATTAGACCAGGGCGCCATCATTCCTTATAAATGTTTTCAGTTAAAGGCAATGGGCAGTCGCCCAAAAATTTTCTTTGAAACATCAGCAAACTCTTGCAAATCTCCTCTTATTGCATTACAAGCACCTCTGAAGATGTTTTGAACATAACTATTACAAACAATAGGTAAAGCAAGGCGAAATTCTCCTTGAATTCCACAATTCACTGACAAATATATTGTCACATGATCAAAATAGGCCATTCATGAACTAGAGTGACAGGATACACTCACTCTGTTTGGGGTGACTGCCTACTGCCTTTAAGGTCGTACCTGCCAACTGGCTCAATTGATCAATTGCCAAGCTGGTCATATTTATCAAAGTTTGTATATAATGTAAATGTCTTATTTTCGCGTCTGTCGAAGAAAACTCTTCCCGTTTTTTCTTTTAAACACAACGCTTGAAATTATTTGGGGTGGGAGTGGGGCAAGAATGGACGTGTTACAAAGTAATGTGCTGCCCCCCATGGTTACGCCACTGTCTTGATCAAATATTGTGTGAGGTACAAGAACGTTATAGTGGGTGTATCCAAGACCAGCGCCTGCTAACTGGGACGGCACGGCGTTCTGTTAAAATTATTGGGAATACCTGCTTGAGTGAGCATATTGCGCCTCTGGCCAGGGGTACAGGGAACACCTCTATAGGTCCTCTGTTGGGGTCCAAGGGCGAAGCCCCAGGAAGCCAAGGGATTTATTGCATTCTAGAGGACACAGATCACATACTTCTGATCTAAAGTTCTCCCCATCTGCCATTAATAGGCTAATATCACAATTATTTGTGTCAAAAATGTGTGTAACATTTAGTTTTTCTGCATACCAGTAAACATTGGGGGGGGGGGGAGGGGAACATCTCTCCATGTTCCCCGTGATCGCGTGATGGCCACCCATGCCTGCTAAGGTATAATACCAGACGTGACTTTGCTACTTCCTCTCTACCTTTCTCAGGAATGGCTCGCCATGCTAACTTCTGGGGGCAAAAATGTTCTGCTGCCAAACCAACTCTACACTCTTTGCAAGGGCAATCTTCCAAGCAGGCAACATGATGTTTCTACCCTAGTTTCGGGCCTTTGCGCTGGTGCAGCCGTTCGAACGAACTGGTTGAAGAAATCCGCGTGTTACACATGAGGAGATTTTTAAATATTTGGTCACCTGTCGAATGACATGGCTATAGCCATTCAACTCAGTTCAATTCTGGAACTATTTTAACCGGATCATGCTTGTATCTGGACGCAGCAAAAAGAGAGTTAACAATGCTGCCTAACGGGTCATGATCCTTCGTGGTAAAGACTGTTTCCTTGCTCTCGCCAAATGGGTTATTTATTCATATTAAAACACCGTTAAGTTTGTGAAATCGGGGAAATGGTAAAAAATTCCACTTCATGAAATAGTCAAAGAACTGCGTGGCAGATGGAAGTGTGCTAGTATGTTCAGAGTAATTGTGTTCAGATCCTTACGTATCACATTGAAAAAATCATATTTTGCCACAAAAGAAGGCACAAATTCAAGTGACAAAATGTGCAGTTCCAACAATCAAAGTCTTGTAGAGCTTCCGTTAACCAGGGGGATGTCGTTAGACAACGCAATACCTTGGTATAGGTTCTTCCTTTTCCAAAATGCATTGGGTGCTGATTTCTGTTGTTTTGTTTCACTCTTCATAATTTCTTAAAGTATAAATGAATCCCATTATATGTTCTCTTCGAATGATAAAGAGTCTAAGGATAAATACGATACTCAAAAAAAAAAAAAAATAACGTTCTTTCGTTATTGCTAGACTGGTATTGAAAAATTGCCAATATAAATGTTACCAGTTTGAAATAAGAAGTAACCATCAAACAGTATTGATTTCAGGGCAGATCAAATCTCATTTACAGGGCAACAATTATGTCATAATTGCTTGCAACTTAGGGAAAATCTCCAGGCATCCCCCCCCCCCATTTTGGCACGTCTTCTGATATGCTTACCTATAAATAGGCTATTTGCTGCAAAAAACGTCGTATTCGCTGATGATAGTTAAACTTTTCTGGAATAGACAAAGGAATTTGTATTATTGTGTATCGGTAGACATGTAGCGGACAAAGTTTTGGAAGTTACAAATTCTTGTCTTTATGTCTTCATATTTTGACCGCGATTCCCCCTCCCCTTCAAAGAAGGTGACGCCAGTATAGAAGGAATTTGAGACAAGCTATTTCCATCTCCAAATTAACAAAAAAAGTCACTCTCGTCGATGACTATTATCGACTATGTTTACTTCTCTTTAAAGATGCGATGGATTGGTTACACGCACTGAATTAGTTAAGCTATCCATCAAAGCTGACCTTATAAACAGAGGTAAGCCACAAAGTTAACAACAGAATAAGAAATGCACGGACACAGTTGACCATTACTATGCAAGTATCACTCAACTTCATTGGCAATACCCGACAAACGGTGTTTTGTCTTGCATATCACATAAACAAAGATTATTAGGTCGATTATGTCAACAGGAAAAACATAGCGGAAAGTGGAGGGTCTCGCACTAAGTTCCTTTTCATGATTTTTTTCTGTTTCCTTTGGAAAAGGGTGGCAACCTCACAGTGCATTTCATAAAGTGACCCTTCCAAAGGCAAACTAAGTCATACAGCCCAAACGTTTTGACTAAGACTAAATGTGGTAGGCAAAGTCTGAGGTATATCAGAGAATATGGAGCAGACCAAATCGGAGTGAAACTACCGATGATAGGACAGAAATTATATGGGACTGGAGTGAAGTCCTGCTCTACCCATGGCCCTATTTCCCCACTGTCCATAAATAGCTGTCAGTCAGTTTGAATTCAGCCAATGTTCATTTAGTTTGAATTTTGATGCGCGTAGTTCCCAATATTATCATTGATCCGCAAGTCGTTCTCTCACTTTTTGTTTGTCCCTTCAAGAAGTAAACGTGCTGGCGACCGTGTTGTAGAAAGGTAGGAGATAGATAAGTAATACTTGATGCAACATACGAAACTTAGGAAGTGTTTTTACCAGCAAATTTGACAATAGGCTGCACTTGTTGATTAATTTAACCTTTACCCAACTTAACAAATCGCCTGATCTGTGCCACCCACGTGGGGTTTGGCTTCGCTTTCAGTAACCTACAAAATTCCGTCTGTAGTATAGCCTATAGGTTATACACTACACATAGCCCACTACATTTTTAAGAGAAGATATGTGTGTGTGTATATATATATATATATATATATATATATATATATATATATATATATATATATATATATATATATCAAGTTGAAGAGCAACGTACAGCAACAAATAAAACTGTGGAGAAAACATTGCAGTAATGGTGCTGATTATATTCAACAAGGCACTATGTTTCATGGAAGATCGTCTGTAACGTCCTGAGCAGCAGCATCATTATAGAAGTCTATCCATATTTGATGGGTGTAGAGGCCGGGCTGACGGGAATTTTTAGAGATGTCTTGTTTTCTACCAGCCCTTATCAGTTCTCCGTCCAGCAAGATTCAAATTCGATAGCTGGGAGGAGAAGTGACAAGGAGTCATAGAAAGCACACGGATGATTTTCAAACATGCTTGTTTTTCTCACTGGGTCTGTCTCGGCAGCGTCACGACAGTTTTTAATTTTCCGTGGATGAAGGGACGGCTTTTGAGCGATGAACGACGATTTTGAGACGCTCGCTTCTATTTCCATGGTACCGGCACACTCGATCATGATCTGAACACGGATTTGGTGAGGTTTATGGGCTCTCCTGATCTAAGCAACATCGCTGCTAGATCGGACGATGAAATATATATGCCCACACAGAATGACGGTACGACAAACGTTTGGACAGCTGTCGTTCTAGCTATGTTAATCTTGTACTATGACACAGCGATAACGTCTTCCTTAATTTATAGGCCTATCTACATTCACATCTCTTCTCAATGGGATATGAAGTTCGGAGATTGTAACAAAGGATTTATGAAAAAGCTCAGATACCACAATCACCAAATCATTTGATTCTTTTCTGCAAAAACGTCGGCCCTTTCTAAACGTGCTAATTTTCTCTCCAACCGCCTTTTGACAGCTTGCATCAGTCCGGTGTTAATTTGGGTTCAGAAGTTGGTTGGTCTATTTACAACTCTCGATACGAACTTTTATTTCATAAAAATGAATGTTGCAGCGGCGTCGCATCACGTCATTTTTCCGCCACTAGCTCAGACGATGACATACAGTGATTTATCCTTTTCGGGGTCTCTGTGAAATAAGGAAAAAGAAAGAAATAGACTAAGTCGTTATTACCCTGCTATCTTTAATTGGTCACGCCATTGGAGGTGTGATAACAGCGTCATTTGATTTCGAGTCTTTTAATTCTTATTAACGACCAGCACCGACCAATGTTCCGTGACAGTCACCGCCTTAAAAATGTAAAACGGAGTATATATCTCATTTAACAAATTGCAATTTCAAGTTATGAAACTTTCACATCCCAAATGATTAATGATACGGCAAACAGGAATCATCTGCTACCAACTGAAAATAAAAAGCACGAATGAGAATATTTAAAATTGGGTGAGATCTGTTACTAAGACAACGTGAATTCGTTTAATTGAGTCGTCAAGCCGACGTGTTAAGACATTTCATTTATGCACCAAGACTTCTTTTAGGGTTCTCTGTTAAGTACGTTTCATATTGCTCCAGTTTCAGATCTGTAAACACGGAACAAAAATTGAGTCACACAGCACACTTTTCTTCTGAAGTGCGGAAATTTGCCCATAAGAACCCTTTCGTATTAAATTGCGCTTCCTTAATAGAAACATCATAATGGTTATGAATGGAGTGCTCTTTTCAAAGAGGAAACGTTTGACTTTGAGTCTGAGGTTAGCAATGAATATATTATTCTTCCAGATATTATATAGACCCGCCTCCTTTGGGTTAAATTTGACAAGCGAATAGTAGGAAAGCTGACGACAGTACGTTTTGAAAGGCCGATTTCACGGTCTTACATAACAACTGTGACTTCATAGTTATGCACTCATTAGGGAAAATGATGTGAAACCAAGTGACTGGGTTTTGATTTCTCAAGCATGGGTTGAGAAATGGTTCACTTTTACATAAGACAGGTTTTATTATAAATAAAATGTAATTTGATCCCGTTATCCCTTTGACAATTTCTACATTTCTGCTTTCTCCCTACGACTTCGAAAATAAGAAAATCGTTGTTTCTACACACCGGCTTAATAACATAACTAATAATGATTTATGCATGTCTTTCTTTAATCAAATAACAAGGAGGTATGAGAAAAATAGGGATCACCAGCTAGTAAAGCGAAGCGACGATGCTTACTGGGGGCGCTATTACAGAAAGAAATATGAACAAAAATTACCTACAAAAACCATTGTTAACTTTGACAGGCGGGGAATACCTTCAGCACAGACGGACGAGGAGGATGCACCCCAAAGCTGAGAGCTAATTTGCAATTTTCAGGCAAAAGTGTTCCTTTATGACATACTTGTGACATAATTCCGTGGCAAAATTGTTAAGCCTCCTCCCCCCCCCCCACCCCCTGTTGAAAGTGTAGTTTCACCTTCAGTTGCGGGAAGATTTGAAAAAATAATGTTCCAAGAGAGAACTTGTACATTGTACACGCGTAGAAGTATTAGGAACGAATTTCATTACTTAATTGGGTTTAACGCGCATTTACAACTGTAGGAACTTTACACATAAGCTTTATTTTAAATGAATTCCACATTCTTGAATAAAAAAGCTACTTGTTCAAGTTAACAGTAAGACAAAAAAAGGTCAGTTCATTTTGCGAAAACTGAAAAATCACATTTGAATAAATGTAAGGTTGGCGTCGAAAGCAGTCTGCAGTTTTTTATCCCCCCCCCCTCTCTCTCTCTCTCTTTGAAGTTATTTGTGTTACGAAACGAAGGTTGGTAATGGTATATCACCTCTCACACATACTCGGAGGATGAAAAGCGAGATACACAGAGCTGAAAAGAAACTGGTATCCAAGTAAGGAAATAGGTTACGTACAGTTGACCACGTTAAAGCAAGTATTAAGACATTTCTCTCTGTTGAAAATAAACCTATTGTGGGTTAAAGCAGGGAGCTGTTACGGACAGCTCCCTGGTTAAAGGTAACTGAACCTTAATCCCAATCCTTCAAGATTTTCTAGAAGGAAAAGCCTCGACATCAACCGCAAATATCATTTGCAAAGCAATGGCGGCTTCATGGGTGAGCGTGTCGTTGAGGACTCTGGTTAATACACTCTTTATTACCAAATAACGTAGCGTAATGTACTGTAGAATACGATACTTGAAGTGGGAGGCACTTTCCCAACACTGCATCTCATCTGCAGTACAGGTGATATGTGCAGGTGAGTAGGCAGCCTACAGCTATAACAACTGTATCATTTCCATGTTTTCATGGGAGCAAACTTTATCCGCGGTATTGTAATATAAGGCAGATATCATCTGCATTCCACTGATAACACCCTGTAAGACAGAGCAAAAGCCAATCGTTCAGCCAGGAGGTTCATGGTTCCATTTGCTCGGTCATTTTCCAACCCCACAAAGGATCTCAATGATTAAGAGACGGATCAGACGTCTAACAATGTACACGAGCTAGTAGCACCTTGCAGAACGGTACTTCGGCTTATGCTGGGAAACCTTCCACCCCACAGTATTGATTTAAAAGTTTGTTAAAGATATGATCGATGGAATTAGACTTTCTATCACTTGTGTTATTAATACGAAATGCTCGACAAAGATAAGAGACCGAAGTACCGAATGGGCTTATCATGAGCAGCAACACCTTGCCGCTTTACCAAAGCGAGAAAATTGAAGGAAAACTTTGCTCTCTCTCTGGAACTCTTCGACACTCGATCGTAATTAATTATCCATTTCCTCTGCTATCAAAATGAAAAGCAAGGGTCATATGCACACAATAGATCCAGCTTCTGATGATTAGTAGAGGATATTTGTAAGCAATTAAGCACAAATTATTTACTTGACTAAGTACAGTATCTTACCGCCACAGCTCACACTGACCTCCACACAAAGCGAGTATGGGAGTCCTAACCGCACGAGTTAGTAGGCTCTACTTCCATTATAACATACATACGTGGTATCACAACAGTTTTCAGTGGCCACTAACCTCTCTTTGTACAGGAGCGGTGTTTTTACATAACATAAATGAATATCCATTCAAACTGACCTCAGCAATGATCTTCCCAACTATAGTGTGTCAGCAACCTCGAACACATTTCGCCTCTTGACGGCCTATGCTACTTCCGTCAAGCAGAAGGAAACGGAGCAAAAAAGCGAGCTTAATAGCCTACTCCTACTGTTACTGCCTTCAATTGACAACAGGCAAAGGTGCCAAAGTGTTAAACCACTTACCGAAAAAATGAAACTAGTCCCCCTTTTTTCTTCTAAAAATATCAATCAGGCTTCGTCCAACGTTAATAAGGGTATTACTTGACCTCATCGTGCTTATGCATGCGGCATCGACGCATCACCATGCTTTGCTTGGGCTGAATTGTATGGAAAGAAAACAAGAGGCGTCGACGCTGCAGGTTAGATCTCATCCGTCTCAATGCAATCTACTGTAATATCGAGCAAGCCGAAATGAGGGTATTATTCTACTAGAAAATTGCATTATACAGGGGCCTCCTCGATGAGACTAGAAACCTCCACGTTGTTGTAATTGTAAGCAGGTAAGTGTTATTTCACCTAAAAGTATACCTGGCTGTCTGACAGTCTGAGTTACACACACCGATTGAAGCTGTGCGTGCTGCATATGAAATTTCAGACAAGATTCTCCCGTTCTGGGTGTACAGCTACAGTAAAGATTACACACATCCATTAATAAACGCAAGATGATATGCATAACTAAAAGTGAAATGTAAAACTCCACAGACAACACAGCAGATATGCTACATATAAACAGCTCCATTATCACAATATCATCGTAAAGACCTTTAAAACATTTTCATAACCTATAAATTAACATGAACAGAATTAAATTTGTCGAACTTGCTGGTAATTACTAATTACCTATTTACCGGGCATCAAAAAACGTGTCATATTAATAATATAGCCTAACGAACACATCTCCATGAAGCTCTCCTGATACGCGTTTATATGTGGTAAATCCTTCTATCACATCAACATGCTATATTAAACTGTGCGGAAGCGAACTAAACTCGGGATGAAGCGAACATCTTGAAATGTCATCAGTAAGTCCATTTGCCCTTTACGTAGAACGCACCGGAATAACCTATACGCTTGACCATTACACCTCATCAATCTTAGGCCATCCGAGACAGAACTATGGATGGATACGTTTCTTGTCCAATCGAACGTGAGTGGTCTTGCGTATTAGATAAACGCGTCTTTTTACCTCTCTTGTTTTAGTCGACACGGTCGTTTCAGTTTGTTTATATATTTTGTGCGCTGCAATTAAACTTTGGATGTATTTTCAGACAAACTGAGAACACTTGTAAAATCTCATTGACACATTCATTACGCCGCTGTTGTTCCCTGGTGTGTTGTTTTTCCACATAATTACACCATGTTGCTGAATATTCGAATTTAGAACACCCTCATCCTGCAAGAAGTTTAATTCCCTGATGATTTTCATAGGTTTCCTAATAATTTCGTGTAAGTAGAAAGAATTTTGATTTGACGACAGAAGGATGCTGATTGTAAAAATTACTAATCAAGTTCACGAGATTTACACAGTAACTTGAGTCTACAGCTCACAATAAATTATCGACCACCTTTCACAATTAGACGCATGTCGCTGATATTTTATGTTGCGGTAATCCTATGTTATGGTATAATATTGTATGTAGTTACGTGCACACAGTATAGGCCTATATATAGATATATGCTAACCTACATACAAATAATACTCTACATGCTTAAGACACATTTAAATTGAAAGGGCGTAGCCAGTAGCCATAACAATTATGCCTCCATACGGATATCAATTTACTCAAATGGAGGACGAAGACGAACAGTTTAAGAATCGATTTCTCATCCCCTTACCGTAAATCATCTTCTCCTGAAAGTACACCACTCCATTCTCACCATGCGAGGTGATTTGACCACATGACTCTAGGCTTGTGACATTTGCGGAGCTCTTGAATCCAAAGAATAGCGTGATTACATGACAGTGGCTTACTACACAGCGGTTGTGAGTGTGAGTGTATTTTCGCGGTCTATCCACCGAGACTACCGTCTATATTATGAGTCATATACAGTCTTTCTGTAAGGGTGTTCACACAGAAGTCTCTTCGCTTGACTGAGCGACGATAAAACATGGCCCTACCCTCACAGAAAATTAAACCAGTTGGTGGCGAGTTTGTCACTTATGA
Source organism: Holothuria leucospilota (assembly GCA_029531755.1). Taxonomy (NCBI): domain Eukaryota; kingdom Metazoa; phylum Echinodermata; class Holothuroidea; order Aspidochirotida; family Holothuriidae; genus Holothuria; species Holothuria leucospilota. The sequence continues at coordinate 34,073,789 of CM055969.1, read as the reverse complement.
TAAAATAGCCGATATTTCTATCTGCAACACTGGAGAAAATCATAGGCCTTTCAGCTGATGAACACATACACTAAGAAGCAATACATCACACAGTTATGAACTGACAATGTGTTTTCATACTCGTGCAAACATAATACAGTATCGCACAATAGTGAACCGCTCAGGAACGCTGTACACTGAAATTCATCCCACGTTATTAAAACTGAAGTCTCTACCATTGAAGTTAAACCTAAGCGAGACTCTTTTCAAGCAAATATGCGACCATGAAAAAGATTCTTTATGCGTGAATAAAGAGATTTAACACCTTACTGCTTATGGCACTTGGGGTCACGGCTATCCAAACATTCACCATTGTGCCGTTTTGAAAGAATTCTTTTCTACACACTGCGGTGTATTCTGCAAACGACTATAGACCAACCGAATTATTTTTACCACCTTCCCAGTATTTGCTAAGTCATTCTATACACCTAGGTATGCGGGTATATTGTCACGTGACCAATCATGACGGTTTGAACATTGTCCATAATTTGTATTTCAAAAATTCTGAACCTTCAAGCAGGGAGTTGTTATTCGGAAGGAGGTTTAACGGAAAGTTTAATTTATGCTAATACGCTACGATCCACTAAATACCGAGGAGATTATTAATGATAAGCTACTTATTCCATTGATGGGGAATTCTTTCTTTTATTCGTTCGCTTCAATGTGATATCGATATATTAGCAACACCATTCAGGTCTAGTAATCCTATCACAATTGGCTTACTCTGGACAATGCTTTGATGAGTAGGTTTACGCCGCCACCAATTTAGGGGCAGGTGCTACAAAACTCGAAACGACTGTTTCATTAAAATAAACCAATGAGGTCTGCCCCTTTCTAAAGAAAGAACGTCATGCAAATGAGCTGCAGCGGCAGAAGTCTAAATTTTGTCGCAACAATTTGGAAAGTTTCCGGAAGCTTCCTGAAACAACCGGGTATACAATCAGATTCAGATTTTTACATAAACCATTACTGGTATACTCTGATCCGCGTCCTCGAGCGTCCAAAGATGCAATAATTTTTAATTTTCCAGCGACTGGCAATGCTATGGCAGTAGCGACAAACCCCCAGTTTTACTGTTGATGTAGCAGACGACAAATCCCCTTTGTTTGAATTACGTAATCCAGTGTAAGTCTTATAGAAATGCCAAGAAAGATACAAGAGACAGCTTACTGTGTGACCTTGGCGGTGTAAACCTCACTTCTAAGCGATGTATCTCCTTCCAAATAACAACTCCCTGCTTCAAGGCTGGACTTGCAAGATAATAATCCTCAGCACAGTCAGTAAAACGGTTGAGGCAAACCAAAGAAGAGGTCGGAAAATAGTTTGTGCTTACTTGTCCATCGTTGTAAGACTCATGATAGAAATTTTAAGTTATATATATTATAATAGGCTATTTAATTTATAGTTCTAATGAAAAGGTTTGCACCCCTTGAGCGTGAGCTGTTCCCCATTGCCGAATAGTTTGAACTTTGAAAAGTAATTCGTGCTCGAGATTAAAACTTATTTAACCATTTCATTAAAGTGTGCTTTATTAACTCGATGCACATTACCAATGATACGTATGAAAAAAACCGAAATCTGTCAAGCTCAAAGAACCATTGGCAATTAGGTCCAAAGTATGCCAAAAACGGTGTTTCTGTACAATAAACTATAGGATATGTGTTATATATTTTAAAATGATAATGAAGGAACTGATATTCATACCGCCCTCCCACTGCTTCTAGCTGTGAAGCCAAGCTGTTGTTCTATCACGGAATAAGATTGCACTCTGAAGTCAGACAGTGAATAATAGTTTGAATGTAAGGGGAAAAGCAAACTTTCTAAACTGGTTAAAAAATTAGTCTTCATAGAAATTCACTACCGTAGTTAATAAAATCTCACATCAAGTTTACCTCTGAAATTCACTAGTTAACAAAGTCAAACCAGAGCCATTTCTACCTAATTCTGAGGTGTTGTAGGTTCATAATCATGGGCATGTAGTTAATGATCCAGCTCCACAGGCAATCGAGCCAAAGGCGAGATTTTTGGGGGAAAATTGGGTACTTTCCTCGAGCAGCCTGGCTTTTTTCAAGGGGGTAAATACGGCTCAGACCCAGGAAAAAACATCCCGCACTGTACGCCTAAGGCCATACACTATATGTCCTACGTTCAAGAGAGTACCTGTAATGGAGCAAATTGGTCTTCATGATGGAAATATTCGTTATCAGTCGATAAGTCTACATAATTAATTTTCTATCGTAGATGCAATTTGTTTGCCAATACCTGTTCCGGTCACTGTGGCAACACGTGTAAATTAAGTAGCTACGTTTACTTCTAACTTCATCAGTAAATTCAAACAATCCCTTCTTACCTTTCTTGTCAACGATTCTCATTGATTAATTCTCATGAACACGCCCAGCTTGTCTTGCCAAGCAGGAATTGACTCTCGTGAGTAATCGAGTTTAAAAGAACACAGACCAATGTCAACTGTTAATTGGTTTGAAGTTGCCAAGACTAAGTAGGGACAAAACGACAAGTTGGCACTCAAGTTCTTTTAACGAAAGGTTTCCCCGATGTCAAATCATGCATTACTACTAAAACTATAATCAAGACTTTCATATAGGTAATATAATCAGGGCCTACTAATGCACTAGAGCCGACGATTTATCCTACTCGCGATCACTCTGAAGAAAATGGCTCACCCGCTAAGAGTTAGCTCTAATTTACATCGATGGATTCGAGTGTGCTCAAGGCGCCCAGCGCATGTTTGCGTTACAGAAAGCGGATTACACACGGTCGCTCTCAGGAAAAAAGGCAAACATACACTTCTTCGTATTTGCTATTTGTGACACGGCATTGAGATAATGCTTTTTCTATCAGGAGGCATTTCAAGAAGTTGTTTGCGGATTGTATTTATCAATAAAGAAAACGAAGATGCAACTAATAAAAGCTTGTTTGAGCAATGACGACCGTTCGAATCTTTGATGAAGCGATAACGCATGATTAGTTTGCAACACGCGAAAATACAGCTACCTTCCCAAACCTTTCTCAAAAAAGGAAAACATGCAAAATTGCTTGCCAATTGACTTATCCATCCAATAATTCATCGCTTTTTTCAATTTGTCACGGTGACAGAATCTTCTCAAAGGCTAAAATAGTCAAGTTTAACTTTGTCAATTACCCAAAATTGACTATGGACAAAATGTTGTTTACTTGAAAAATGCAATTTAAATACGAAGACTGTAAAAAGACCATTCCTCGTATAACTCAACATGTGTTAACAACCTTGAATTAAAATTGGTAGAGAGAACTGATATATGTTTACCGTAGCAATAGTCACAATTTGATGTCTATTGCAGTCGTTGAAACGAGCTTGCCTCATGATAGCGCACAATTATGTACTGTACAGATACATAAATTAGGTCTCCTGCAGGAAGATGCGGTACACCCTAAAAAAAACCTTGGTTAAATTAAACTAGAATTGTGGCCACTAATGATCCAAATACTCTGGTTTGGTTAAAGGTATTAATGAAATCCTCGGCAAAATAAACAACTTTCTCTCTTAAGTTGACCCCTGGGGAAAAATTCTTGTCGGATATGAACCAGTCAACATTTTATTGGTTAAATTAAACCAGGATTTCTTGGTTAGTTTACCCAGAATATGGTAAGATGGTCAGTGAGCAATATTCAAGTTAAATTTTTAAAAGCGTGTTTTTAGAGTGTAGGTTGTGTAGACTTGATAAATGAAATACCTGAACCGGTATTTACAAAAACAGCTCGCGATATTCCCCCTTTTAAGATAAAAATTCTAAATTCCCCCATCGCCGGGAGAAAAATGGTCATAGGCGCCGCCATTTTGCATATTTTACCCACATCCTGGCGTTCTGTGTTCGTTTTCAGTGTAAAATGGTGTAGGTAACCCCTTGCAAAGTTTACTGATCTAATGTAATGGGATTAGATGCATACGTTATTCGATAGGCGTTTTGTCATAGACAGCAAAAAGCGACTAAGTAATCGGTGGTTCACTACGCAGTCTTTGAGAAAAATGCAAGTTCTTGAATGGTATTTGTTCTTGCTAAACTTTGTCTGTGTTAGGCAAGCAAGCCTATATATGATGTTGAATAAGCTTTCCCCCCATTCGGGAGAAGTTTGGTTTTTTTCCCAAACGGGAAAATCTCCAGGACTGACAGACCTAGACCAGTATAAACACATGACAAACAAGCACCTCTCTCACACTAATATTAGGGGGTTATCATTGTCAATGACAACTCCCTGCACGTTTAAGAATGGATATATTTTACACAAGACTACTTGTCAAGATTACAAGGCTAGTTCCATCACCTCCTCATTCCATTCAGTCCACAAGTGACTGTTCAAAATGATCACAGCTGTCGGTTTCTTACTTTGATAATGTTTATTAAAAATTTGTCTGCTAATCTTGTCGACAGTGCCCACTGATTTAAAGGCTGTATATTCGACAATCCATTGGCTTTGATTTTCATGAGAAGGATTAGACGCTGACTTCATCATTGCATGGATGACTCCCATAAATCGCACTGTAACTACATGGCACGCTTAAGTGTACGCGGATAGAGCAAGTACAGTAATGGACTCCACTCTGGATATTTGGCGACAGTTTTTAATATTCTTGTCATGGAATCAAGGTGTAATTATCAACCGAATCTAAATAACTGTTAAGGGACGAGAAGATATGAAGTTCGGGTCGTGTCGATGGCGTTAGTTGTCTCATATATCTTCATGATGCAATTTTATTTCCATCTGCTTTTCAGTGCTGATTGCACAAACATATGTCAACTGAGCCAGTCAAAAGAGAACGATGGGAAGCAAGGAAAAGACGTGAGGAATGATCTGATGGTTGCAAAATTATTTCGGGTAACTGAGAAGATTGGATGTTGCATGCATCCTTATTATGAACCATTACAAAAACATAGTCTTCATATACACGGATTGAGAATGGATTAAGCTATTCAAATTACACTATGAAACTTTGCACAACATTCAAATTAACAGCAACGTAAGGGAGATCATTTGAATTGGCAGCTCCGCCAAGCATGCATAAATATCAGGTAAATGTAACGTTTACTGAAGGAACTCTTGTGGATTATTCGTGCAATAATTCTAAGGTAACGCAAGGTTAAACTTCTATGAGTCAAGAACAACTGTAGGCTCACTGACCTAAGCTTTTGGGTCACGTCTTAGGAAGACACCCGTCGAAAATATTACTCATGTATTATTCATTTTACATCAATCATAACAAGCCAGGCATGCCCGAGCAATGATGTCGTCACAAATATAGCTTCGAAGTCAGGATGGAAAAGATGAGTCTTATAAGGTAATAAAAAATAACATTCATCCACGCCTGACATCCTCAAGGAGTAAAAATGAGGCGGACATTTGTAAGCAGAACTCTTAGGGAAATACCATGAATGGTTCTTCGCCACACCTACAATTACAAAACATCCCCAATATAAATAAATACACACACACACATATATATATATGCAAATACGTTTGTTCCGCCTCATTGCAGGGTGAAAAAGGGACTCGAATGTTTGGGAGGTGCATTGGGTCCCTAAATTTCGTACGTCCCATGTTTTCGTACAGTACCTGCACATATAGCCTATAGTTAAGCCTACATCTTTTTAAGGCTCGCCTTACTATACGAAAAAATGATCTATATCCTACTTGTAAGTGTTACCAAAACTTTTGATGAACGATAAACATCACTTTTGCTGATATGACCAGCATCCACAGCAATACGAATTTGTTCTTCATTCGTATTATTCAACATTTAGTTAAAAGTTAACTAGGTGAAATAACCACCACAGCCTCATGACCCTCCCCCAATAGGATTATAATGTGGAGTTAATACATATGTACTTTACATCCCCGAAGGTGTAATCCGCACTCACAACTGTAAAGTAATTTACATTAACTCCTCTTGACATTATATATACATTATATGGAATCGTGTAGTACTTGATGTGTCTGAACTTGTGCATTATGGTCATACAGTCAATATATCACGCAGAATTTTCCTGCAGAATTAGAATGACACTAACTATACACTTGCTATAAGCTAATCTTGAAAAAAAAAACGATTTCACTACATGATAAAAGAAATTTGATGAATGGTTTTGATTAGCTTCCACAGTCAGCAGAAGCTAAAGATAACTGCCATATCCATAAAAATACTTATAGCGAACGATGTCAGAAAAAAGATATTCCTTCCTGCAAGCTCCCTTCGATAATTTGAATTATAGAATGCTAGGCTGGTTAAGTGGCTGCGCATTAGCAATTAAAGCTTCCATTCGTTTAGGATCACGTTTCTTTTTAAAATTTCACTAAAGTAGCTTTCGCCGCTTAAAGGGTAGTCGCGTGTTAAACTGTAACATAGAGATATATCTATAAACAAAGTTCGATCTCAGCCCACGCTCGCGATGATTGCACGTGTTAGTCTTTCACTATCGACGTATAAGTGATCTCATGTGTTGATGCTACGATGATTATCACTTACCCTTTCGTTTTTCATTCGTACTGAATGCAAGAAGGCTACAAAGTCCGTGGCTTAATGTAAGGGCGTGTTCAACCATTTCGTTTATATTAGTATACAGTAAAACCCAATGCAATTGAACAGTTCTACTCGTTGTTCCAATCTAAATAAGAAAAACTTTCGATGAGTTACAAAATTCAGTGGAACATCTTATGCATACAAAACGGACCCGTTTCTAACACTTAGTCTATGCAATTTATTATACTTACTAAGTGTGTGTGTTCATCAACTGCACTGAAATGAAATTCATAAGACAACAACTAACGTTACATACTAGAATTTACTTCGCTGACGGCACTCTAAATCATTCAACTATAACCTGTACAAAATGAGTCTTAGTGAAATGTTCGAGGGTAATACTATCGTGAAACCATGTTGCACCTGTTAAGCGAAATCATTTCCAGGACCCATTTCCTCCTAGACGAATTAGTCAAAATACAACTTACCCTATCAGGTATATTCTGGACAGCTAACCGACTAAAGGAGCTCCATCAAGTTTACACAAAAACTTCCAGACCTACCTGATATAAAGAACATCGCAAATGCGTTACATTCATTGAACCTGTATTTAACATGGAGTGATAATACCTTTAAATACAAAGACTTGCAGATATCCACAAAATCGACTTTCAACTCTGTCTCGTTCTTTCCTCGTCGAACATACTGTAACTTGCTTTAAGTTCATGATTATGCACAACACGTGATAAAATCCTTAAGACAAATGTTTGCCCTTTGATTAAAGTCCAATAGACGAGTGACCGAAGTTGTTTTATTAACTCGATAGGAACTCTCTCAATAAAAGGGGATTGGGACGGCGTGGATTTGAGATTGGATTTGTTAAACTTAAATACTGTGCTGTTTCCAGCCCCCATGTTCTTCTTTTGGCAGCTCGTATCGACCAAAGTTCAAGTTTTATCGAAACGACTATGTTTGGAATTTGAGATGAGAAAGAGAGCAAACAAGAGTGCAAGGTAATGAACAAGTTTGTATTACATTAGAACTTATACGCTGTGAGGAACCGTAACGAAATCAATTGAAGACTTTGTTACAAAGCACAAACTTAACTGCAACAAAAAGTAACATCCTACTCACTCTTTGATTTACAAAATGCAAGGCCATCATTTATAAAGGAAGTGAATGGATGAAAAAGATGCATATCATCATTTTACTTATGAAAAGCCTTGAAAATCTTGCATCCTTTGTATAGGAATATTGGCACAGCTTCGTCAAACAGAGGAGAGTTAACACAGACTGTGCGTTAAAATTGAAATCTGGACTACTCCTGAAATTTTTTTATGTATTAAGACAATAATGAAACACACTAAAGGGAAGCAAGTCTATCAATTGTGTACGGCTTGCAAATGTATGGCTTTCGTTTTTCTTAACGAAAGAGTGTTCGTTCTGTGCACACATTGTACCAGGCACTGGTTGCCTGTGATATCAGCACACATATCTCTGCCTCTTTTCCTCCAATAAAATAGTAAACACAGTCATATGACAGAAACTATGGTATCCTCAAGAGACATCACACACTTTCCAGATTACCTTGAATTTTGTGATGACGAGGCATTATCGCAACTTCTGTTTTCCAGATGTTGTGTTTCCATTACCTTTTAGATAAAGGCAAAATCCTTGCTTTCTTTGTTTCTAATCAAGTGTAAAGTGATACAAATCGGTTGTGGTTCACTTGTACTACATTTTTGAATCCTTTAATCAAATGAACCGGTTTTTGTTAAACTAAAATGGAAAAGTCAGTCTCCAGCCAAATAAACTGGTGATTTATGAGAAGAAAATGAAGTCTTGTGTGTATTCTCTTTATGGGGATTTCAACTGCTTGCTCCAGGCACTCCTTTATCAAAATTCATGGGGAGATAAAATATGAATGGAAAGAGATTGCTACGGTAATTGCATTTCTGATGCAAACGGCTCAATAAGTAAACCTAAAACTCCCTCTTACTTTTTGGATCTTACTATTTTGTTATATTGGGCATCATTACGGAAATGACAAAAACGTTTTAGCCCGGCAAACTTCAGGAAGTATTAGAAAAAACGTTGCCAGTCTATAAGGGACATATGTAGGGAGGGAGTTAAACATTTACTTCAGGCATAAACTGCATTTTGTGAAAAATATGCGAGTTTCAAGTACATAAAAAGAATTGCATAGTGCATTCCTAAGCTAAGATGGCGTTTATTGCAAACACCACTGATACGGGAATTCATATTTATGCATGCCCCAACATACAGTGCGAGGGTATAATCCTGCTTACTTAGATAAAGTCAGTACAACAGTAAGTGAAAATGTAGTTTTACATTGTAACTACCTAATAATTCTATGCCAGCCAATGGCGGATAACTTTTAACAAAAAAAAAATGTAGGCCCTTAAGAACCCTTTCAGATTGCGGGGTATATTGGTTTTGCTTCACTCCAATGCTTCTACTCCACTTTACAATGGACCTACAGAAAAAGCGAACTGGAGTTGACATAAATTATCACATGGTTATAGATTCTTAACCTTTAAGTTCTGAACTGATTTTCTTTGAGTTCATTGCCAGGCTGCTATTCAGTATTCATTTGGCGATTATTTGGCGCCTTATGACAGCACGTGACATCAGAGGGCGCTGTGTGAGTTTGGCTTATCCTAATACTGTCCTCACGCAATGGTATTTGACAAAAGAGCCACACGTAGTTACGTATTTGAGAAAAATGACTTCACGATAAAGTAAATTGACAAATGATAAAACGAAACGAACACCCATAACGTTTTGCCTGTTTATCGGACATTTCAAAAGTCGTAACAACGTTTTCATAGATACCAATCGGTGTTAAAATAATTTAAATAATGAGTGGGCAACTTAGGACAGAATGGAGCATATGTCAAGTAAAGATATAGACTACAGTTAGTTTCTATGGTAACGAATATGATAACTATACCGCACCTATTAATATTTTTGTTCGTTTACCTTATTCCTTTATTTATTAGTTATTAAGTAGAAGATGTAATCACTGCAATTCGAATAACACTAAATCGTTTTACCGTATCAATGTAGAATAGCTGCCTAATTTACCTAGAATATTCAACATTCATGTTTAAAAATATGAAAGATACATGTAAGAGAAAGAGGAAAAGACTTGTAAGTTATAGCTAATGTTATTAAAAAGGTTTGAGGGACTAGTGATTTCCTTCATATATACCATTTTGTTGTGAAAGGGATGGGGTTTATTTTCTACCAATTATAAAGTTCTGGATTGCCAACTGGTTTTTAATCATCACATGTGAGGTCACTCATGACCACAAATAGTATCATTCTATTACTCAGCAAAAACCAGATATATGAAGATCACGAGATTCGATCATTTAAATATTTCGAGGTTAGGTTTAAGACTTTATGGAACTTAAAATGGGAGCTGTCTTTTGGAGAACAAGCAGTTCTGTTCAACGTTTATTCGGTTTTAAATTTTATGAAGTGAACGTATTAAAGACAAACCAATGACTTTGTCGTGTGACCTTAACCTTAGGCCTTAAGGGTTGGGCTACCATTTGATCAATTCAGTTGAAGTTTGCAGTAAGCACATAAGGTCAGGAGAACAAAAAGTTATAAAGTAATTCTTAATCAACCTTAATCGCACTCTGAAAAATCGGAATACATAATGCGAATTTTTTAGACTGTATGACAGGCAGGTAAAATTTCAGCCTTTTCTTATGCATTGTGGTAAAGAAAAAGGCTTCAAATATGCGTAATTCGTATTACGTTTGACGATTTTCAACGCTAGAATGCACCGTCTAAGCAACAGAAAAACGTTCTGTAGGTTACATTCGTATTACAACAACAACGACAAAAGCAGAATAAAGTCTGAGTTGAGGTCAAAGAATTGGTTAAAACACTGAATGACGACTGAATTATTGCCTGCGGTTACACACAAAAGAAGGAAGTGTACAGTATCTTACAAGGTTATCTTTCCCCCTGGGGTATGTTTCACAGACATAAACTTCGTGTACTTTGCAAATAGTACAAAAATGTCACCATGGTAATTAAAATCTTGCTTTGGGTTCCAGAGGGGTCTCAGTAAAAAGACAATTACTCACTGGGGTGTACGTAATGATGTAAATGCGTTTCTGAAAATGAGTTTTTTACGAGTTATTAACAATCAAAATTTGAAAATAGATGAACTGTTCAAAACTGAGAAGGTAAAACTATTTCATGAACTATTTTTCCTACAGTATTATTTCTCTTCTTGCATATGTTACTTCAATTGGACGATTTCACAGAGATTCTGTTATAAGTTGTCACAATAATTTTGTAGTGATTTTTTTTTCTTTTGCTAAAATAGCATACATTTGCATTTCATTAAAGATTTAAAGTATATTTTTGTAACGGAATTTATTACAATTATTGGAAAATTTTATGTATAGGTGGTAATATTTTAATGTAGCCTTTTATTTAGTTCACTTTTTGCACAACTGCTTGAGAAAAGGATGCTCATTTTCCAGAACGTGTGAAACACAGTATACGGGTGGGGGGGGGGGGGAGAGAAGTAAGTAACAGCCCGTTAAAATGCATTTGGTTGTGGAAGATGCATAAAAATAACTTTGGAGATAGTCACTTCAAAGAAGACGTTTATTACTTGACTATATTCGAGTGCTTTGAAGTAGTCTACAACGAATGAACAAACACCCTTGACAGGTGTTTTAAAGGAGAGCACTCGGGCAAAGTCCACTCCTTGATATAATTCAGCATCTTTAAACCAATATTCGCAAACGATTAACACAGTCGCCGAATTCAAGTGTTTACTTGTAGTCATAGCTGCTTTTCTATTCGATGTTTTAATTGATTATATTTTAAGCTTGACTATCAAGCTGTAATTACAGTTAAGGCAAATCTTGCAAGAACTGACTTAAATCTGCACTAAACCAAAAGAAATATAATTTTTGTGAGCTATACCCCATATGTTTATCATCGGTCAAAGCAATGTGATTAATGGAACTAACAAATGAAGCGGTCGCGGTGTTAACAATGTAGTCACACTTGCTGATGAATGTGCAAGGCAGTACCATTGTGGAGACTGAAAAACAGTACTCTACGTCTGAAGGTAGAGTACTTAGCTGATATACGTAAAATGCAAGGTACAGCTTTTGCTTTTACAATCTGTCACGTGACGGCTTGAAAGCGAGACGAAACACATGAGAAAATAATTGTCAATTTTACTCATATCATCGTAAAAATCGACCGCAAATGTTTGAATTTTTTGCAGTGTACTCCAACTATTCTAGTTGCCAAAACAAAATTTTGACATTGAAATTTGTTGCATTTACTGGTTCCAAGAATAATTTACAGAATTGAATTTCCTACAGCCGTAGCCATTTTACGTGCATTTAAATATGTTTGTATGGGTCGTTTGTTATCTTTAAGTACCGTACATAATGTTTTAAGTGGAGCTTGATGTCAAAAGTCTCATCGTATAGCTTAAGCATCGTTTCTTTTTTTCTTTGCAATGTTAAATTACCTACGACGCTGTATGCCTAGAACAGCATATTCTAACTTTCGAAAGCAAGAATGTAATCGCAAAGTTTTTGTATTTAACAGCTGAAAGCCTATGATACTTTATACTTGCAGTTACATAATATTTCCTACATACACAGCTATTTGCATACTCTGTGAATAATGAACCAGTGAACCTACTTGCAGTAACCTTCCACCAATATAACCTTAACGTTAACACAAAGCATCGTGACTGTTTTCCCGCGAAAACGAGAAAGCGGGAAATAGCATACAAAGAGAAGAGCGAATGTTAATAAGATATCATGGTAACAGTTGTTTCGGCTGAACGAGAAATATCTACAAAACTATTATCGATTGTCTAAATTTGTCGACATACCTGTGTATTTTTGTCTGCACATACATGCAGTGACACAGATATATACCTACCATATGGAGGTTTATGAATTGCAACGTGGCTTTGAGTTACTCTGCCCAATAGATTCTCACGTGTAATTTGTCCATAAAATGTTGGTCAGTTTTAGTCAACATTTAAAATTTTATTAAATTAATGGCATACTTACCACAGCTTACGAAGGATATCTAGCACCGAGGTAGTACACGCAGTATAGTACTTGCCTTATAGCTTTGAATGCCAGCCCAGGTAGATAAACTGTTTAACAGCACTCCCCACGACGGTAGATATAAACTAGTCAAAAGTACAGTCGATACGACAGGTTTAGCTTCAGTATACACTGAACAATACTTTGTATTGCATGGCGGATATTGCTTAACCATTGATATCGAGTTCTCAACACTAGGCCTATCACTTTGAGGCCACTCAAAAGAAAAAAGTGTGCCACATAGATCACAGCTAGCTGGTTTGCCTTCTTTGTATGTAGATGTATATAATTTATGTATACATATATACATGTCGATTTAGCCTACACACTGACGCCACTGAAAGATAACGCAACTACACATGTCAATTCACACAAGCTAATGTAACTAAAAGAGACAGAAAGACACTAGCTCAGCAGCGACAATGTACAACGAGGAAGCAGGAAAATTAATATATATGACTCATATACACGAAGGCAGTACTGCAACGCTCTTGACAACGTACTGATAATACCCGCATGTCCAATAGTAATGCATAGCTAATGAGGGTTTGAAGGCCTTTGCCAATTCACACGGAGGGGAGTGCTTAGCTATAGTCACGAATAGTTTATTAGTTAGATATCAAAGGGCATTTTCATAAGACTTACATTCAAGGGGCGATGGTAAGCGTCATTGCATTTGCGCCCGATCAAACGAGCAATGCGTGAATGACTGATAGCCTGGCGAGTTAATGAATGAATTCAAGAAAGGGGATCCAAACTTTAATGAATTTTCAGGCCGGTGAAATATAAATGGATTCCCTGGCTGGTTTATATATATTGAAACAACGTCAAGTAGCGAGGACCTGCTTGGAGTAAGCTGGACTAGAAACAAAAGTTAAGAGATGTACTTTGCGTCAGTGTTACGAGAATAGTGCAAACACCTTTGTGGTAGCATTGAATTCCACAGACTCAGTTGAACAATTCGAGGCACATGGCTACTGATACAAAGTGGTTTACGTATGCTCTCTTAGTGTCGATGATCCAAACATATGGAAAGATTGATGTTTGGCATGTGTTGCTTCTTTTTCATGAGGCGACATCTGCCTCATCAGTGAAGAGCTGTTTTGTTTCAAACCATGAAAGAAAGAAAGGGTGTAACATTGAATTTACAATCACGGTTTCTACAGGGAAGTCAAAGTTTCATAACGATTTTGCGGTAATGAAAAACGCATGTTAAAGAAAGAGAATTGCATGGTTATTAGTATCTTTGGTGTCATTCAACTTCGAACATGAAACATGGGCACAGAGAGTCAATGGACCTTTTGGCTAGTACGTAAATTTGAAATGTAACTAAGGGAGAAACACGTCTATTTTACTTCAAGTTAATTAAATTTTCTACTCTTTGTTCACTATTATTTTGCTATCAGTTATCTTTTCCTTGTTTTTTCTTCTTTTTATAGAATTAGAGAAATGTAATCCGGTGGTCTTGTAATTTAACAATTTAGCTCAAAAGGATTGTAGTCCTTACTGTTAGTAATTGGTTTATTTTTACATTTTTTGAGGGAAATGGGAGGAGAATGTGATTTGTTATTTGTCCGTGATCCCCGAATACGAGGTTATTTAGTTCCAGCCCCAGGTGTTAAAACGTTTTAAATCTAACCATTATTCCGACTTGGTCTTTATACAATTGACAAGTTAAGATTGGGGTTTGAGTTCAAGTATTCATTCAAAAGAGAAATAAGGTCACTGCTAAGGTTAACTGCCTCACACTGACAAGTTACTCCTTCTAATACTTTAAGTAAACCACCTCCAAACTTAAAAAGAAAATGATTGAACAAGTGGAAAGTAACGATTATCAGAACGGTAAGAAAATAAAACAGTGACATGTCGCACAATCATGCGACAAGACAGGTCACTGAATCATACCTTTCTTGTTCAGAAATGAGATAATAATCCCATCAAAAGTGTATACCTGAACGGGCGTACCTGAAATGGATGCCTGAACGGAATATCAGAGTCAAATCTAAGATTACATACGCCATATAATGACGTAATAGAATTTCATTGTTTCACTCATTTAATGTGCTTTGTACATGTCATTCTCATGAAAGGGGGTTTAGTGATCACGATTCTCTTTCTGACGTCACTACCAGTTATCTTAATGCATTGAAACAATCAAATTTTTCCTGTCTTTTTTTTTGTTTTTTTGTTTTGTTTTCTCTTTCGTAGGTCCGATAATTAATCGAATAGCGCTTGTTTTTCGAAATTCTAAATTAACAATAAAAGACTTCAGCAAAGGTGACCATAATATATACCTTCCTTACTCCTTTGGTTAAATCAATAAATCAAAAGGTGATCAAATATAACAGGTTTATTAAACAAAACGGATGATTCATGTGATGACTTTACGAAGATTAATATTTGCAAAGCTAATCTTCTAAACATAAAAAACAAGCAACGTATATAAAGGTTGACATGTTGTCACAACAAACAGAACGGACACGTACTTAACACGTGTATCGACCAGTAACAAGGTCTGAAATGTAGAAATATAATCGTAACAGAACGTAATATACATGAACTATACTTGTACTGATACTCTATTTATGACTGTGAAAATACATAGCCCGAGGGGTAAACAGTCTGTTCCATACACTGTTAATACTATAACATATGCAATTGCGTTGATGCGGATAGCATGTAATGTTCTATAAGCAAATGAAATTATACCGTCATAGCAGGTCATGCGCTTGTTGTGAATACAACATGAATATGTTTATTAAGCAGACATGTGAGTTACGGTATATTTTAGACCAAGTAGAAGGTATTGGGTTCAAGTGCCAAAACTAAGAACAAAAGAATTATCTATACTAACAGACTTTTTCAATCAGAACAAGGGAATACACCCTTAAATTTTTAACTGTGCGAGTACATATCAATTTGTTTTAACATGTATAACCACCTGCGGTGAGTAAAAACTTGTCAAAGGGCCGTCTGTTTATCTTCTTGTCAAAACGACCGTACTTTTTTTTTTTATAAAGGCTTTGCTCGAAAGTCAAGGTACAATTTGGTTATTAACGTGCACTTTGGAAGTCCTCCTGTTCATAGAAATAAGCTAACGATTCATTTCCGATTCTTGTTGTAACTGTTGGTAAGAGGGTCACAAATCGCTGGGGGAGGAAGCGGCCATTTTGTTACATCCGGGTTTCATGCTGATCTGACTGCATTCATCTTGAAATCACATGTTGAGAAGAGAATCAGTCTCACATAAAGTTGTAGTGTAATCTTTGTTGAAATAAATCGTTCTCAGTCTGTAGAAGGAGTGACGTCAAAGTGAAAAACAGCAATTTTGGTCATTGAAAAACATTGAACATGATTTGAACATTTACAAACACACTCCGTTCCTATATCGGTTGGAACAAGCACCGATAACGCTTTGGAGATATTTATGGACAAGTGAAAGAAATTATTGTAGCACATAAATGGCTTAGTAAAGTTGCAGCGACAAGAATATTAATTTTAAGGCTAATTCTCGCGTGCCGGACAGTTATAAATCTCCCAAATACGTATAATTACCTGGATCCTTCTCAAGGAAAAAACATCTGTCCTGTGCAACACCCATACAAAGTTACAGAGGTGTGTACTGAGTATAAAGATGCTATAGGCCATATTCTGCTGAGCAAATACCTGTGTGTGATTGTTATGCCACTAATCTAATCTGTCTACAAAATTCCCACACAAACGCTTACATCACATTTGAATGATCTGCATAAGCCTCCAAAACCAATCAGAAGACTTAAATATTTGTAGGCTATTGTTAAAATTCACTACAAATAACAGAGTTGTCAACCTTCGTTAATATAGATACAAGGGTGATGCAACGCTCACTTTCAAATGTACCGAAATCAGTCAGTATGTACAGTAATCGTTGGTTTCATGGAAATATTGTTTCAATAGGTTTTGATCTTGTTTCAAGTTTTTATATCTCCTTGTCAGTTTTTGTCAGAAAACGTCCTAACAGAAGATAAATGTTACAAAAAAGATTTTCTTGCCTTGTCTTTTTCTTCTTTCTGGAGGTTTTACATTTAACTGTTGCATTGAAAAATATCTAAAAATTGCGCCAAATCCTTTCTTTAAATTGTCAGAAAGTTGTACCAGTATGCACAAACGGCAGAAAGAATAGACCACGGCCGATTCTTACAACACGAGAAAACAGTAGCTTGCACGTGAAAATTATTTTCATAACGAAGCTCCAACTGCTTTAGACGATTTTTTGCAAGAGAAGACATTTATAAATAATTTGGGAAAAAAGGCAGAAACGGCTATAAAACCAAGTTTTGAAGACTACAAAGCTACACCTTTATTCAGCCTGGTGTCTTACCAAAACAAATTACACATACAGCACTAGGAAATTTTAAAGAGAATGCGTTCTGATGAGTCAAATAGGGTTTAATAATGCACAATATGTGGTCGCACTGTAAACACAAATTAGTCAAACATTGTCTGATACGCCTAACCCATTTTAGTCACTCATTTTGACCAATTTCTAATGATTTTTGACTAATTGCACAATGATGGATCAACAATTATTGGTAAAAAAATGGTCAAAGAGGTTGAAAATTGGTCAGAAATCTAGTCAGTTGGTACAAAATTAGTCAAACGCCTTTGACTAACTTGGGTTAGGCGTATCAGACAATGATTGACTAATTTGTGATAACAGTGCGGGACTTCATCTCAATATGTTATATATATATATATATATATATATATATATATACTATATATATAGTAAGTGTATGTATGTATGTATGTATGTATGTATGTATGTATGTATGTATGTATGTATGTATGTATGTATGTATGTATGTATGTATGTATGTATGTATGTATGTATGTATGTATGTATGTATGTATGTATGTATGTATGTATGTATGTATGTATGTATGTATGTATGTATGTATGTATGTATGTATGTATGTATGTATGTATGTATGTATGTATGTATGTATGTATACACATCTATATAAGACCTTAGGGAGACAATATTCTTTGTTATTTTAGAGGGGATACCATTATATATATATATATATATATAGGTCGAAATATGGTAGATCGAACCCTGCTTGGGGTGTTACCATGGTTACAGGAGAGGAAATTGAGATGGTTTGGTATTTGTACCTACCTTTCCACGCTCGACACTAGGAAGCCGTGATAGCTTGCTTAGTATTTAGAGCAGTCGTCTTGTGAACGACAGGCGCTGGGTTCAAGTCCCGCTCATGGCTTAATTTTCTCTCTGATTTATGTTTTCTGTTCTTTACCTGTTCATAAAGGCTGCGCCAGTACTTGGGAAGTTTACACAACTTTCGACCTATATATATATATATATAATATATATATATATATATATATATATATATATATATATATATATATATATATATATATATATATATATATAATGTATATAATGTTATATATATATATGTATATATATATATATATATATATTTTGCTAATTTGTCATTAAGGGGAAATATTGTATGAAAAAACCCGCCTATAAGGGGAAATCGTCTATAAGGGGAAAAAATCAGGTCGACTTAACGAAACTACACGCTTTTTCTATAGGAATACGTAAACGGATGGTAATGGCCTTTTCACTACATAATATATATGCCATTACTTCAATGTTGACCAAATTACGTACACGTATCTGTTAACACGTACAATTGGTGGGCCATTGAAATAACGTTGATGTATATCTGTTTTTCAAATTCAACCAAATGGCGAAATATAATCTTATGTATTTTATTGTTTTTTTTTCGCCTTTTCGAAAGGTCGTCTAGCGCCCTCTAAATTTTTTCCCCCAACCGTGGGTTTTAGCGTTATATATATATATTATATATATATATATATATATATATATATATAATATATATATATATATAATATATATATATATATATTGAAAGGTTGTAACTGGGTTACTACAAGACAGCTTTACAGAACTGTTTCGTAAGGGCCAATTTGAACAGGTCCTCACTCTTCAGAAGTCAACACCTAGTTAACACCTTTTACGATTATATATAAATATATATAAATATATATATATATATATATATATATATATATATATGTTATTTCTTTTAAAAGCTTGTATGTTTGTCTTCTAAATGTGAGCCTAGCAATATTAAAGTTTATTTTTAATGCAGTTGAGAAGGACTTGCATAGCTAAAGTTAAAAATGATCATGTAAGCCTTCCCCAATTTCTGCACCCAGTGTGTTTTTAAATGTACTGTTTTTTTAATGTTTCATCCTCTTTGTCAATCTAGCGATGTTTAGACTTAATTTACAGGTAGATAAAAGATACAGCATTTATAGTGCATGAGTGATCATGAGAAGATGTCCTTTCCTCGATAGATTCACTGTTCTGCAAATTTCCCGTTCTTTTGGTATAAAATTGTGATATTTTACTCTATTATCTTAGGCAGGTAAACTTAAAGGTCTTGTCACTCTTCACTGCTTTCCAAGGTATGCCTCTCAAGTAGACGTTCTAAGGAATTATTTTTATATATTTAAAGGATTGACGTCATCCATGACCCTATTTCTCTATACTCATGAAGTAAAAATTTACAATTTCTTTTGTCAGTGAGGCAAAAGAAATTTCACTATCCTGTTCCTTAACTATATAGTATAGGGTATACTTTTTCAAAAGTACCCTCGACTCTCTGGCGAAGAGCCAAGGGCGAAACCAAACGTTACTCCCCAAAGGAGCTATGTCCCCAAGGGACAACAAACATAACTGACCAACCTCTCGACCCTCAGATCTCTACATCATAGGCCTGTCATGCGTGGTCCCGTTCTTGACTGGCTGAAAAGAACAGATACTACACATGATCTTAGTCAAAAGGCCCTCAGATCCTGTACAACGAGCTAAACAGTAAATAGATCCTAAAGTATAAAGTATGGTAGGTAAGGAACTTCGGCTAGTGTTTTGCTGAATTCGGAAAGAAAATTGACTGCCTTAACGTCTTATATTTCATGATTTATCCTCGTATCGAGTAAAGGTAGAAAACTGAAATACAATGTCTGAATCGATTGTAAGTATTTCACGGCAATTTCTTCCGGCACAACACTGCTAAATAACTTAAACATGTTTTACAGAGTGATCCAGATAATGCTTGCAGCTTAATCTTGTAACATCTCATGAGTTTTAATAATGTTCATATTCATTACGTGATCACTTAACCAGTTCGCCTTGAGCATGCGCACCTGAAATTGGCTCTGTCTTTCATAATTGCCAAAGATGTCTGTCGCTGTAAAAATGATAGGACATCTTCTTTTACACACAGCAGGGCCCCATGCCAACATCTGGAAGCAACACTCTTCGTAGGATACCTTTAACAGCTTAACATTTATTTAATTTGTCGTTTGCCAGGAGTAAAGTTACGAAAGCAACTGCACTGTAATGACATAAAATATAGAGACGTGATTGTTCATTTCCTGGACATGCTTTATCGATTATCGATCAAACATTTTGCATTATGAGACGGCATCCTTGAATGGTGTTTCTTTGGAATATTATTATGTAATACAAACTATATGTGGCCTTCTAACGAAATAAACCAGTCGTATATTCATACACCTTGGTCACCGACTTGAGATATTAGTGATGAAACAGCATAATAAAACCTTTAACAGGAACTATATTTTCTTCTCTCTAACCAAAAATAAACCAAATTCAAGAAAATACATGTGCTGAAAAAAGGTTCCTGGAGAACTCTCAATTTTGGCAGGCTCCCAGTAGACCATGTTTAGGTGGGGGTGTGCATAAGTTGTTACATCTACAGTAGATGTGAGTTTGAATACACAAAAGTTCTCGTCCATAGTCGAATTGATGAGATTGGTTCGATTAATCTTTGGCATTTTGCTGAATGGCCCTTTCTTACCCGCTTATTAAGTACGGCAGTTAATTTCGTGAAATTCAACATGACCATTATATGTATTCTTGTACTGACGTCATCGGTAGATGGTATTTTAAAATATGTGTATATGTAAACGTATATGTATATGCATATGCATATATATACGTAGGCTTTACGTATATATATATATATATATATAGATATATATATATATATATATATATATACGTATATGTCAATGTGCCTTTTTATGTTAACATGTATATGTATATGTATATGTTAAGTGTATGTGTATGTATACGTAATTTGTTTATGTGTATGTATATGTACATACTGTATCAATGACGTTCATTCTCGAGCTCGTGTACGCTTAGTTTTTGCCGCCCTACTAGCAGCGATGGAACGATGGAAGACCTCTGTATGCTTCTGTGTAATTCGCGGAAGTGATTTATTGAAACGTCCAGTAAAGAAGCAAAAGCGTATTTATTTTTAAATGTCTAAGCATAGTTTCAAAATAAGCCTTGAGGGAATACATCCTTTATGCCCTTTGAACTGCAGACAAGATTTTATAAGTTGTGTACAATGAAGTATTAGAAGTTACGTTTCCTTTAAGCCTATATATGCATTGCATCGAGTTGTGTAGTCAATGCGGTTGGCCAGCATTTGGCTTCGGGGAAAGAACCTAGATGAATCTTTAATTTTGCTGGTGGCTTTGCGTGCGAATGATGCTAGTATCCAAGAAACGATATTTATCGAACCGTGAACCTGACTAAAGAGAGACGAAACAATTTTTTTCGAATATATCTGACACAAAACTGGCTCCATCCCGCGTCTTTGTAGATTAGCGGGAAACACTCTCGCGGCCTCTAGCCCCTTGAACAAATGACGTACTTTTATCAAACTGTATTCAATTATATACCAGTAGACAGCTAGAGATTGAATAGGTCAAGGAGACCGTTTATTTTCGGGGCCATATTTCTTTCTTTCTATTGTCGTTACAACTAGTAGTTGAAGTCAGCTATGCAAGAAATGAATGGAAGGATTACCTATGTACCTCGGGCAAACTAGGACCACGATACATACATTTTCACACAAAGAATTTTCTTGTATTAACGTTGCCTTGATTTTGTTGTTCATTTCATTTGGAAAGAAAAGTCTACGATTTTACTAACCGCAGAACCTTACAAAGCTCTGTGATGGCCACCATAAGAAAACAACATTTCACCCGTAATGCGATGATAGGTATTTGTGTACAAATGGATCAAATGTTAGAATCCGTTAGGATATCTTACCTACCGTATCTATCTCTTGCAATATTGCTCGAAATTGGTTGTTCACCACCAGGGAATAGATTGGTGAAATAACGTGAATAATTAATGAATGGACGCTTGCAGGTTTGGATGAATCATTTAATACGGCAAAAGTAGCCTCAAACTTTTTTTCTATGAACAGAAAGGAGAACACGATGGAAGCTTCTCTAATTCTATTTCGGGAAATTAGTATGTCTTCGCCATTTACATGAATGGGGTTCAGTTTTCCTCGTGATGACGTCAATAAAATTTTGTTCCCTGGGAAAGTCTTAAAGCAAAGCACACAGCTAAAATTGAATAACGTAGTAACAAGTTATGTTAAATTAGTAACATTGAAACTTTTCTAGATACGAGATCTTTGTATCAAAACAATGCAAACTAACAACCGGAGGGTGTTTTGGGGGGATATTAATTTATGAATGACATTATTTAGAGCAGCGCTTCTCAACCGGTGGGCCGCGAAGCTCTCCCAGGTGGGCCGCGAGATCCGCCATAAAAAATAAAAAAAATAAAGACAAAAGAATAAACTTTTTGTTAGGTGGGCCTCAGAAAAATTCTGAGAGTCAAAGTGGTCCTCGAGTTAAAAAAGGTTGAGAAGCGCTGATTAAGAGTATCACATGGACAATAGGACCGTTATTCGTTTATAGGAATGGCATTACGGATACGTTGGTCTAGATGTTGGACGACAACGAATAAAAGTTTCGTACAGAAAATGTATACTGTTTAGTGTTGGCATGCGCAAGTTCATTTCACTGTTGTACGTATGTACGTGAGCACGCACTGCTATGTATTTATTACGAACTGGGGACGCAACTTTCAGTATAGGGATGCCGTCCAACGTGCTTATGTAAGCAAAACAGTTGTCATAACTGCACGTCCTCTATACATTAAACTAAAGGCCAAAAGCAGCCATCCCTAATTAGTCACGTATACTCTGGTTTCCTAATTCATGAATGGTTCATTTTAATCACGTGACAATATTTTGTTACTGAATTGTTCAATTCATACAAAATAACTTCTTGATTTACCTTTGATTCTGTATTTGTGTTCTGAAACATAATGGACGATGCGTTCTTGTATGGAGCATGATGGGGATTTGTAAAATTTAGCCGACGTTTTAAGGTAACTTTCGTGTTGAGGTCTTGTTCCCTTTAACATATACATGTATTTGGGCATCCATTGAATGGGGTCTATATGAGATACCCTTGAGGACTAGTCATGCCGTTGATTGGTTGAAGAGTTAAGTTTCGTCCCTCAACCCTGACATAGCTTACATCATGGAAACACATGATGGAAAGTACACGTGGTGCTAGTTTCATCCCTTGAAAGGAAAGTATTACAAGAGTGGTAGAGAAACATTACCGTATATCATTGAAACCATAATTTATAGAGTGCTAGTGCTAGTGCTAGAGTGCTAGTTTATTGATAAAAGAAAGCTGGGTGACTTCATTTTTTGAGAAATGATGTTCTCACTGAAAGAAATGTACTGCTTTGTACCTTATGTAAAATGTTCACCCAAACTTTCAAAATTTCAAATGATGAAACATCTATTACTCTTGTTATGCATTATAAGTTTATAGTAAAAGAGGCTATTGCTGTAGTTAACTGGTAAGACCAAATGGTTTTATTATAGAAGCAATCTTCTGCTTGTACATTTGTTGGTGCATTGCAAACACAGCATTTTTGGACTATGACAAAGGATACCTGTACGTTTAAATAAATACACACTTCAGTATGAAAGTTGCATAAAGAGAGACATAAACACTGAGCTGCTCAGCTGGAGTTTTTTTCTTGTTTCAAATCTCGCCTTGAGAGACGTTTTAATTTTCAAGTGCCTTTCTAGCGTTCTAGTTGTCTTGGAAACAGTTTTGGTACCACATTTTTGCCTGAACACCGCAGATTTTGATCAATTTAATGGAAAAAATGTCCTACTAGGTGGTTATCAATCCGGAGCTACATTTAATCATAAAACATGGATAAAGAAGATATCATCAGCGGAGAGGAAAGTTAAAATTGACCTGTTCTGTCGCCAAGACCTGGCTTTTATAACACGTCAGTACCAAGGTAACCTCCATCAAGAAGCTAAAAAGGTGTCACGGGCTATCATGCGTATAGATGAAGCCCTAAGTGGGTACGCAATCGTGTGAAATAGAGGGTTTCCTTTAAAAGAATGGCTTTGTTCGTTCACACACTAGTAGGTTTACTAGTTGGTGACAAGCTCAATTTGTTCTTCTATAATATAAAGCAGGCGGTATGTATTGGCAATGAACAAGTTCACCTTGTTGAAAGAACGTCTGCCTTTGAAAAGTTATAGATGGTGTTGTTGGATTTGGTCTCATGAACAATAATCACCTCGTTGCTAGGCAACCTCTGTCAAACACATGCAAACACTGTAAAAATGAGGGCAAGCCAACTGTTTCACTTTTTTGTATCACACGCTGTGCTTGAAACCAGCAAACATTTTTTTCTGCACGTAGTGTAAAAGAAGCACAGCACACGACACCAGCGTAGTATTCTGGTTAGTGTGAATTACCCACTGCTCGTTTCATTCAGAAGTGTAATCCTTCATTTTCAGGGAAAAATCTAACATAATGCTTTGGTTTATATGCATCCTTCCTGGGGCGCGCTCCAAATCTTAATCATTCATAACAATCACGTCATACCCAGTAGATCAATTTTTTACCTAATGCAGCCCCCAGCGACACCAAAGTTCGTCGAGGTGTTCTTGAGCTTCGTATTTGAATATTTAATTACTTTCTCAGGCACACAGATGAAAAGTTAGAAAGACCGTGGCACGAGGCGGGAAGTTGTGATGCTTTCAAATGGTAAACGTGAGAGGGTACTACGCGGAATAATTACCTAATTACCGACATCGTTTTAGCATCCTTTCGCCTGATTGCTCTCGAGATTCTCTTCTGTTTAATATTTAATAATTTGTTTTTACCATGTTACACAAACTGTAAGGTTGGAGAGTAATCTAAGCCACTTTTGGATTCAAAGCGACTGTTTGTAATCTTTCCATTTTGAATGGATGAAACCATTCAATCGAAACAATTCAATATAAAGAAATGGTTTGCAAGTTTTACATATAGGCTAGTAACAAAATGAAGATATGAGCGATGATTTAGACTATAAATTTACTTTTTATTATGATCGTAAAATAGTAGCCTATAGGCACGGTGAACATTCAAGATGTGCTTTAAATCCCCATGTAGGCAAACTTTTATTAAGAGCAGCGCATTAACGTAAGGAACTACATTCAATGGTTGGGGTGAGCACTTTCGTTGGAAATTTTATATGAATGTTTGCCTAAGTTGAAAATAGCCTCCGTGAGTGGGAGGGGAGCTGTATCCCCTCATCCCCCTCAATCCTCCTCCCTCACCCTCGGACGCCCAACTCAGAAAATATATCAATATGCTATTGGAACCATGAAAGTTTCGGAATATTCTTAAGTTCAATAACGTTAAAGGCAATAGGCAGTCGCCCCAAAATTTGCTTTGAAAAATCAGCAAACTCTTGCAAATCTCCTTTTATTGCATTACAAGCTCCTCTGAAGACATTTTGAACATAACTATTACAAACAATAGGTAAAGCAAGGAGAAATTCTCCTTGAATTTCACAATTCACTAACAAAAACATTGTCACGTGTTCAAAAATAGGCCATTCATGAGCTAGAGTGACGGGGCATACTAACTCTGATTGGGGTGACT
The DNA here is from genome assembly GCA_029531755.1 of Holothuria leucospilota. Classification (NCBI taxonomy): domain Eukaryota; kingdom Metazoa; phylum Echinodermata; class Holothuroidea; order Aspidochirotida; family Holothuriidae; genus Holothuria; species Holothuria leucospilota. Next base: position 34,048,177 of record CM055969.1, on the reverse strand, counting down.
GCATTTTCCCTTTAACCTTTACAGTATTATGTAATTGGATGGTACAGCTCCCGTAGTTTCGTGAATCTGCTTCTAGTATTAAGCTAGTTTTTTAACTCCCCTGATGAAATCGTGTGCTAATGGATAGGTAAGTTGGAAACTGGAAAACTTCCAGTAACGAGTTCAGGATTTCTCAAAAGGGCCCAAGGGCAAATGAGGCCACATATCAAACTATCGAAACACTGTTAAGTGTAGTGCCTACGACAAGGAAATTCAGAGAAACAGAATCCAGGCCCAAACCCTATACTACCAGGATCCTCCCTTCCGTGATAAATCACTTGCTAATCTCTATTTATATAGTATATGAATTTAAATCACTATGTACTCGATATATACATGTTGCTTACAGTATGAAAAGTAAACGTTTTAAAACGCGTCGTGACATTTGGAAATTGGGAAAAGCATTTGATTCATAAGCACACTGTACCCATAAAACGTGTACTATAAAAAACACGTAACATATTGCTGCCACTCAAACGTCACCAAAAAACATGTGTATGATTTAAATCACAACACTGGATGCATTTATGTGCGTCACTGTACTCAATACGCATTACACTAAGCGTTTAGGCGTTTGATGTGCTTGTGTATTCTTTTGTTTTCTTAATAATTACCTCAATGCTTTAGCGAGTTCAAAACCTGTTGCAGATAATTTTTTCAGTGCACTTTCAGAAAAACTTGATATTACAAAATGTTTGCCCCCCGTGTCGAAGGGAATTTTGGGCACACACGCCACATACCCTAATTTTTATTGCGTCAGTTATTGTTTTCACAGCTGTGAATCGAGTGACGTGGATACACTCTAAAGATATGTCCATACAAGTCCCCCCCCCCCCTCAAAAAAAAAAAAAAAACGAGTAAATGGCTAAGACTCGTGCTTGCAGTGACTGCATGTCCCTTAACCTTGTTATTTAATTTATTCTGTTTTACACTTTTTCTATTTAAATCCGTCGTGCACATGAAATTAACCATAGTCTTACAAAAAATGCAGTTGATTCTGTTTTACTTCAGTTAGGAACACGATTACGACAAACAAATTTTGATTACGGCGTGTGCATCTTCAAACGAAAACTTTGATAAAAGTCTCCGCATAGAATTTTTCTCTGTCTGCTTCACTGTCATAACCATATCCAACCCACGTGTCTCCTGTTCCATCAAGGAATTCAAAGCATTTGTTTCTATACATCTAAATTTCCATTGCATCCTGTGTTTCTAACAACGAAAAACAATTTGGCGCGAAAACAGTCTGTGATAACAGCTCTTACTAGTGTAACGTCACCTTCATGACATCATAAGCTCTTCACTAACACATACAGGGTTGCACTGTAACTACGTAACTTACTTTAACTCCATACTTAAACATTGTAACAAAATTATTTAAAACTTAATACGGGTATTCTTGATCTGGTCACGTGATGACCCTGTTAATCCCAACCAATAGTTACCCAAGCCAAAGGGTGCATGCCAACTTAAGTTGAAATACTGTACATGAATTGTTTGCAGGATAAATGGTTTTTATCGTGACGGTAAAAGAAGCTCGTTGGATAAATTTGAGGTGGTATACAGTCGCTGTAAACTATACTTATAATTTATGACGTTCCAAGATTCTATTAACTCAAGGGAACAAAGAATGTGGTGACCGGAAGTATGTCAGTTCCTTATCAGCTCCGCCAGATGTACCGCGCATGCAAAACAAAAATGTTTTCCTGATTGAAGTAGTGATAACTTTATTCATTCTTCCGCTGTTACAAAATACCCCTTTAAGTGTATTGTATGGTATTCGCTCTAATAATAAACTATTGAAATGCGGCAGAGTCTTAAAAATGAGTCTCGAATCGTAGTCTGAAGTTTAAGACGTATTTGTTACTCTCTCCACGAAAGGCTCACTTTAAGTACATTGATTCGTATGCCTCTAGGACATAGGTGCAGGGAGCTTCGTGCAGGACAGCTCCTTGATAAGTGCACGAGACAGAGGTTGGAAGCCGCAGTCTCACTCACATTCTAGAAGAACATTTGCTATTTTGCTATCTATCCAAATAGTAATTACAAGTGGGATAGAGTTTTTGTGTGTGTCGTTTTTTGGCCAAAGTAAAATGCCATTGACAAGAACGACGCATACCAAAACTCTATTCCATAATCCTTTGAAACTGATTTTTGGAAAAGGGTCTATTGTCGTGCAAAATATATATTTTATCAGGCAATCCTGTGAGATTTTTCACTCACATTCGGCAAATGTGATAGCCCCCAACCCCCCCCCCCCATTGACAGTGGTCCCGTATGCTTATGCTCCATGAAAAGAGATCAATGTTGAATGAAGTGATATAAAGCATGGGTGCTCCTTCAATTTAATTTTGTGTATTTGATTTTTTAAAAGGTTAAGAGGCATAGCATACGTACCCATCTAGGGGAAAGTACCCAATAAGCTTTGGAATTGAACAGTAACCTGGTAACAAAGGTTCAGTTTTTTATTATACATATAGTTAAATAAACCGTGTTATCAAAAAAATGTGAATTTGAAGGGTTTCCCTTCCGTCAGTGTATACCTAGTTGACTGAATTCGTTTTTACTGGCAATGCTACAAGTGCATGAAGGGCATCCCCACCCCACCTCACCCCTCACCCCCACATCTCCACGAGTTTTACCTTGCCTCCCAATTAGTTCTACGTAGTGCTCTTCAAATATACAAACCTATGTTATCATGATAATTACATGAAACATTGTCAAATGATAGCACCATGTCCTATCGCTTTTAATTGTTCAAAAATTCGCTTTCAGGGGGCGGTACCTCCTCCGGATTGTTATGCCCCAGTGCGTGGCTCAAATGCCTCCCTCCTTCCAGAGATCTAATCTCGCAAGATCAATTTCTTATTTACCGTTGCCCTTCTTTACTTCAGTGGAAAGCTACACAGCTCCAGGGGGTTGCAGAGCATTTTCTACCAACACAGAGGCCATGGAGCTATTCTGTGGCTAAGTATCGCGGGTATCGATCCTTTCGTATCAATGGGGAGGGGATTTTTTTCGGGGTCCACAGAGAGTCTGGGAATTCCTGGGTCCAGACAGTTGCAGATAATTTTTGTGGTATGTGCAGATATAAAGTTGGGAAGAAGGCAATGTGTCTTATGAGTTTTTCTTAGACTAGAAACCTCGTAAGCAATAATTACACAAGTAAACCCCTCAAGTTTTCACGGCATAACTTCGCTTCAGTATGCTTTTAACACAAAACCCTTTGTTGTATAGGCCGTATAAGTATATTTTCTTCTAAAAGTCCCTTTGGCTAGATGTCTGAGGGTGATTAAAGTTCCCCGAAAGGGTTCTTTGTTTGAACGTCCCCTGATGGAACACCAGACTAACAGCGAGGGCGTGGACCTATCCCCAAAGGTGGGGGCTGGAATTTTCACCATTTGCGAATCGCCTTCCTGGGGGAGGGGTCTAAGGGGGGAGGGAAACGGAGTGGGGTTTCCCCTTCCCTTTGGAAAAAAGAAAATTGGAAGGTGCATATATGGCAAATGGTGCCATATTTGGGAGCAATTTAGCTTTTAAAATGTAGTGTCAATTCGTAATCTATGTTATATTATTAAAAAAGTGGGGGGCTTTTGGAGATGTCCCCCCCTTCCAAAAAAGTGAGGGGGACGCGTCCCCGTCCCCCCATGATCTACGCCCGTGACTAGCAATACCGTGAATAACCTCTAAACCCTAAGACCTCTGCATCATAGGGTTGTTCACGGTCCCTTCTTGAGAAAATGAACAGCTACAGCCCTTCCAGCCTTCTCTCCTTTTTCTCTTCTCTGGCATTATTTCAACAGAGAGATTTATATATGTAATAACAGATAATGAAAGGGACAAAGAGATTAGCGTACAAGAACGTTGTAGAACGGTGCCATGAATCCCAGGGCTGTAAGTTGTTGCAATAAAACAGACAATGAGTCGCATGTCGAATAAAATGCCATGTGCTTTGTCACATTATTATAGTGACCTTGCTCAAAACAAAAAGGTGGCCTTCACCGACTCACTGAAGTAACTTAACGTCCGTGATCATTCTTTGTTTTCAGTAATTACTAACGCTCAGTCTAAATTAAGTTTTCATAGCAGCCTAAGCTCCGGTACGCATGGCCTCTTTTTTTAATCGTTACCGACATTTTGTCCACAAAGGAGAACGAGAACATGGTCATTGAGTCTTTTGCAGACCACTTGTTTAGCACACAAAAGCAGGGGGAAGCCCTTTCATTGTTTACTATATAACGCCACTCAAGCTTCAATTGTCCAGCGGTCAATATTGTGGAGGGGGATACCTTATTATCCGCCGTTTTTCAAGTAAAGTTTACTATGTAAGCATATGGTACTCGCTATTCTTTTTCAATTATTATCTATGTTTATTTGAAGCTATACGCACTAAATCACAGTGAATTGGCTAAAGATTTGCATGAACGGACAGAGTATGCACAACACATGCGGTCGATGTACGAGCTACCGGCAACATAAATAAATTTACTTTCATGGTTACTCCATTAAGAACTGGGATCATGGGGAAATGTAATGCAGTTTGCTTTCCTTTGCGTGAGAAATAGTAATATGAATTCGTTACTCACCACGTGTCCATTCCATGAGGACTTGGCCCATACCCTGAAGTTCTTTATATGAAAATGCAGGCATAGCCTATTTTCAGTTTTAAAGACCGTATCTGAACGCATATGGTGTTCGTCATCTTCGGCACATCGAACAAAAGACAAACCGTGATCAAGCCGAATACACGTGGGCCAAGGTTAGGAAATGTAGCCTATCGTTCAATAGGATATCACTTCTTAGCTTCACTGCTGTTGAGTGCTTTACACAGAATCCCACGAAACAGGATGTATCTCCTTCCCATGTTTAGTCTAAATGATATCGAAAGCCTGTCGAAAGGACAAGACCATTCGAAAAGAAACTTGCGTGTAAGCTCAAAGACAAAAGTACAGCGCTTGTAGAGTCAGATTATAACCATGTGCACTGAGCAGGAAGTACTTAACCTCGGTTATTTCCGCTGATTTTTCCCAAGGATAATATTAGCCTTTTGTTAGGATTGTTTGCCATGGTGAAACGAGAACTGAAAAATCGAACACGGAAAATGCGTAACCTTGATAATTCTTTTACAACAGACTAGGCCTATAACCGGTAACGGCGAAATCAACTGCATAGGCCTGTTGCCTACTATATACTTGCAGTCATGTCCACATTCTCAAAGGCGTACGGGAAGACATTTCCCAGGAGGGGGGGGGGGCGGAGGGTGTTTGCCCTGAAAATTGTGCAAATTGCCCTGATTTTCCCCTTTTACCACGATAGCACTCAGGACGGGTATGGATGAGTCCCCCCCCCCCCCCATCTATAAAGATTATTTCGGGAGATATTATTTCGTTGTGCAACTAATAAGCATTTTGCCCTGTGTGCAAACGCCGCTGCCCGCCGCACTGCCCACTGCACTGCACCCTTGCCCTGAAAATACAAGTGTCAGTGCCCTAAAATAAGCATTTTCTCTGCCCAGGGAGGGCCGTAGCCACCCCCCAACCCCCGCCTTGTACGCCTATCCATATTCTTATTATTTAAGAATTCTTATTATTTTCCTCACAAACAATGCATTTTATTGGTTGCTGGGGGATGGATGAATGAATGGTTCAAAATTTGTCCAGTACCGTAATTTACATAAACTCGAACAACTTGAAATAGAAATGAATTAGGGTAAATGAACGGTGACAATTTGATGTGAATCTACAGTAACTGAAAATCGTTAATTTGTAACAAGAATGGGATCAACAATTTTCCTACTAGTGGTTAGTATAATGCTAGCATACATAGGTGACTTACATGCACACCCATAGTCAGGGGCATGAAACTTTTGCCCGAGCACCTTGGACCCGAAGTTGCGTCTCTACTGTATAATACCCCCACCCTCTTCCCCTCCCTCTTTCCCCTCCCTCTTTCCCCTCCCTCTTTCCCCTCCCCTTTCCTCTTTCCTCACCCTTGCCTCCCTTGTAAAAAACCTTTGTGCAAGTAAGGTTGCTCAGATGCAAAAGAGTGCTAAGCTGGCAAAGTTTCTAACTGATTACGCGCTAATAAATTTTACTTGACTGACGTACCTTTTTGGGTTGTGACACTTGGCACCCCTCTAAGGCTGGTTCCCGGGGCCGATCTCCTTGTCATATTAGTTCCCCATCGCGGCAGTTAATTATTTGCAATAGTACATTTTCTTTGAATCTGAAGACCCTCCGAACTCACACTGGCATTTCTAAAATCCCCACTACATGCAATTACCTGCCATGGAACTAGTGGCGTAGCCAGGACTTTTTGAGCGGGGGGGGGGGCACTGGAGGGTCAGGAACCTTTCCTATGGGGCACAATTTCTGAATTTTTATGTCCCTCTCTATAGGGCTTATATACAGAACTGTGAATTCCAAAATTTTCCAAGGGGGCAGCTGGGATGGCACGGCTTTGTCGTGGGGGGACCGTCCCCCCTCATGTCCCCCGTAGCGACGACACTGCATGGATCGATATCTGGTTCAAATTGTGACCATCCTCTTGATATGATAGCTACAAAATATATACCAAAATCCTGAGGATTCTTTATCATAACATTTCCTATGCAGTGGCTGACACAATGGGGGCGTCCATCGGCACCTAAAACTAAATTATAAAAACAAAAAAAAAACAAAAACAAAAACAAAAAAAGCAAAAAAGAAAAAAAAATCGTCGAGATTTCTATTGAATTAATATTCTCAGGGGAATGGAAATGATACATTTGGCATCTAATTTCCCTTCCGATCTTGAAGCATGAAAGTCAACGGAGACTATTCGTTTGTGTAGTAGGCCTACTTATAGCACCACCAGTACTGCAGCTATAGCCTACGCCCAGCGTATCTTTCGCAATAGAAATTAACTCAGCATGTGTCCGTATATAGTACAGTGCCTTCTGTGCACGACGTACATATCATGCAGAGAGGTGAAACTCTCGAACCACTCGTTTTTAAACACCGTGACATTCAGGCCCTTAGCCAGGAGGGGGGACGGGGGTGTACCCCCATTTAAAAAATCGATCGCACAATAACATTAATTATCCTACCTATGAACAGTGGCTCCGGCATGCACAGGGTGTGGGAGCGCATCCCCTAAGCTATTGTCGAACAGAATTTACAACGATCCCAAAAGTTACAAAAGGCCTGAAGGGGAGTGGAGAAAGGTTAATTTGCGAAAGAACGATGGACGTCTTTTAATTATTTTCGCAAATCTTTCGCTAAATGAAAAAATAAGCGAGCTTTTACCTGCTCTTTCATCTTTCTTTAATCCCCTTCCAACGTTTTGGCTTATCAACGGTAAACGTCTCACAATTATTGTATTTTTCGGTGCAGATATGATTACGGAGGAACACAGATTGCATAAATGCGAAGGAGATTTATTCGTTCTTCTCTTCCTTAAGAAGATTGCCAACTAATTCAAAATAGCCATGGTAGCAAACGTATTTTGTTTGAAAACTGAAAATATGTCAGCACTGACCTGTAGGTAATTTTTACCATAGTCAATGATTTCTATTGCAAACTTTCGGCGCTCACCGCACCCAAAATTATTAGCACAATAATAGGCCTACACATAAACTGCTCTGGCCCCAAAGTCCAAATTAGCTGAAAAAGCATTCTTACAGCCAGTTCTTCCTCTTACTTGTGAAAGACGTTCTACCCCTCTGTATGACAAGAGAAAGAAAAAATTGACACCAGGCAGGAGAGATTATGGCAAGCCTGCCGCACGTGTGCATACTTGAAGATTTCCTGAGGCTATCTTGCTATGACCCCCATGCAGACTACTGTGCCCCCACCCCCCATTTGGAAGATCAATAGACAAATATTTTTGTACTTGTGAACAGTGGCGCCGGGCTAGGATATTGGGACGCATACCCCAGGTGATTATTGACAAATGATGTTTACGTTACACAAGGTAGTATACCCTTAATAAATTACCCTTGACTCATAAACACTAATTTGGAAAAGTCAAGTGGCTTCTAAGTCGTTGTGGAGGTTTTCGCCAGGTACAAGCTACCCCTCGCGAGAAAACTGACAAGCTGGCCATTCATGACACTTTCAATTTACCACGAAGATTTTTTGTTGGAGGTGCTCAACGTTTTCCTGCCTTTACCCTGGCCTTTTTACTCACTGAAAGCCTGATATACTGCCGCCAGCTTCTTAACCCGTAACTTCCCCAAAATTGCTTCAATTGACCCCATTTTGGCACCAGTGGTACCTTAGCTAGTCTACTTTTATATTAAATTGACAAAAGACCCCATCCTTTTTGGGAAATTATTAAAAGACAAGTTGTCCCAACGTCTCCTCTTGGTGTTATTTGTGAATGGACGCATTAATATATGTAAATAGGGCATGCTACCACAAGTCAATGATGTGCACACTTGGGCGCGTTAGCATGCACATCAGCACAAGTTCTGCAGGTAGCACACCACTAATTATTCCTCAATTGACTTACACACTAATCTGGGCCTGTTTTGTCTCCTCAGGACACTAGTACATGTTTTCAACGGGTACAAGCTACCCCTTCAAATGACAGCTCACGCGCAAGCCTCTAACAATGATTTCAAAATTGTTCTCCATGACCGTCGAGATTTCGATCTCGGAGAGCTTGTATAATAGGGTGGTAGTTCCTTATTTACTTCATGTGTTCATTCAAAATGCATTTTGCATCGCGGAAGGATATATTGCAAAAAAATGCCTAGATAAATTACTCCTTTTTCTTTTCGTGAAAAGTACTCAAATGCCTTTCCTACCACATACACATTACTTAGGCAACATGGTCTATACTGTGCCCCAAATACTTTTTAAGGTGTTAAAATCGTAGCGTAATATCCTTCACCGGGATTCCCCTTGAATTAATGTCGAGCTACCTGTAGGGAGGTGAAATAGTACCGAATGAATGATAAAAGTATTTTAATTGTTTTCTATCACAAAATTTTCATTAACTAACAAAAGTTTTCGCGCCCTTCGCGCACTTTTATTTTCAGTTCGATTTTTCTTCAACAACATCTCCAACACATTGCTATTTATTCAACAGTTAAGGTTTTATAGCTATTGTTCTTAGGCGTGGTTATGGAGAAATACATAATTGCATAGATGCAAGGAGAAGGCTCTTTCTGCTTTTTTGTACCTTAAGGAAGATTCTTAATATTTGGACTGGTTATCCTGGTAGACATATTTTGAAAAAAAAAAATTGAAGTGTGTTTTTTTTTAATTGCTAAACATGCACGCAATTTTTACCATGGACAATGATTTCTAATGCCAAATTTCGGGGAGCATCGTGCGCAGTCTTCACCTTTAATGCTCTTTGCCTGATGAACATTACAAGCACAATAATACAAGTGAGCTATTAGGATTGAAACTAGATGTTCATCAACGAAATTAGAGGCTGGGTATCAAGAGGTTTATGTAGCAATCGAATACCTTGAGTAAGATTTATAGCGTGGTGAAATGATTTGAAGCTTTACTAGTAGTTACACAAACTTGTTCAAAATTATGTTTTGGTCCGGTGACAGTACATTTATCTAACACATTTACATAGAATAAACATTTCAAATGGTGATAAGTCCTCTTTATAGCTACTTCCTCCCAGCTATTCCGTAAGCTACTCGTGCAAAAATACGGTAACTGTAAAGAGCTTGGTGTTCTTTTAGTGTATTTTGGGGGTTAGCTGACAGTGGAACTTTCCTGTTTGCAAGGTACACCGCACTCCAACTGCGCTTGTATGATTATAGCCTTATTTCGTTCACTTGTAGATACTTCTTACTCATAGGCGTCAGAGGCGGAGGCTAGCCTCCTGCCCCAATTCGGGCACAAAATTTGCTATTTTCGTGCAACATATGTTATTTTTCGAACACACGTGCTTAGAACTTCAGACAAAATTGCTCACAGCCCGCCATCCATTGAAAGTGGTCTAGAACTTTTATTTTCCTTTACATCTGTATCTCAAAAAGAGGGCTGGCCTACTATTTCCAAGAAGGAGAATTTGCGTGCTTCGTGCGCATGCGCACACTCAATAGCGACTCTTGAGGATATCTGGAGTGGGCTTAAGATAGCATCCCCTGTGGTTTCCTCAAATTACCAATTTCTGGAGGCACCTTTAGCAACACAAAATTATTTTCATCTTTGCCCCATTTGCATTGCCGGTAGGCTACCCCATGTCCCAGGATTACTGACATACGGGCATGGCGGTAGCTTTACATGACGGATTAGCCTTTCTAAAAGTGGCCATTGCGTCTTTCCTACTTTTGCAAAAGGGTTTACATCTCAGATGAAGCAGTTAGCTCAAGACACTATTGATGGACATAAACATCTTTCACAGAAATGGATTTCAGAACCCCTTGCATTTACAAAGGCCTTAGGTGATAGGGGTGGTAACGTGATACACCCCACTTAGACAAAACAACGGTGGGGTTGGGAAAACAGCGCAATCAATTAACACATCACGGAATGCATGGTCGAAAACACATATCAAGTACGATTAATGTGAATGTGAATATGATATAGAATACCACAAAGCACTGTAAATCAAGGACCTTGTTTCATAAAGGGTTACTGTCGATCTTAAGTTTCCAATTAAAGGACCATTGCATGATAGAGTAAATTTTATATCGATTAATGTTAGCTGTTTATAAAATTTCAGTGAATGGAATATTAAGTATAGTGAGTGAACCTTGGGTGGGGTCGGTACCTTGAGTCAGCCAAAGAATACAAAAATTATGATAGGCGTGCTATGGCCTCCAAATAAACATCTTCTAGTCAAACAACTCCAGCACGAGATGACAAAAGCTCAATATTAATTAAAAAATTATATTAATTTCTCATTTGAAGAACAAATTTACTTTGCCTAGCCTACATCCAGTGTTACACAATAGGGTGACTTTAGACATTCTCCAAATATCCTCAAGATTTCTTTGAAAAAATTATCCAACTTACTGCGAATAATATCTTTCCATAATTCGACCCTTCCTTTTTATTGTGACAATATCATTTCATCAAATACATTCTGTCATCACTCTTGTGGGCTTTCTTACTATTTGGGTGACCGACTCAAAGTACCATTCTTGAACCTATAAGGCATCTGAAACTTGAGTGGTTGGAATGCCACTGTTTCTTGAAAGTTGTCAATGGAATACATTCAGACTTGGGGAATATAGGTAAAGCATGATTATGAGAATAAGGGATAAGTTTAAACTGTAAATTGTTTCTTGTATGTATGTTTTCAGTGAAAACTCTCTTAAGTGACCCCACTCAAGGTACCACCATGCTACCCCATAAGCAAGCATGATGGAGAGCGCAAACTATAAGATCATACAATTTTTCATTCTAGCAAAAACTGAAGCTAAATTTTTGTTATAATTTTCACATTTTTATTCGTTAGTAATTTCTAAAGGGGATTAAAACTAGGAGAAGCAAGGGCTTTACATGTAGTTTTATGACTGACAGCGGTTCAGTAAGGTTCTTTTCTTTTTTTGGGGGGGGGGGGGGTCAGGGACGCGAAATTTCATGCTTCGTAGCACCATCCAAGTAAATAGTTATAACCAGAGCGCAGCCTTCAAAGAAAAGTTACCCAAAATATCCCCTGGATAGCAATAACTCTCACTTTTCAGGCCTTGTTATTTTCCATAAGTACCTGCAATTGTTAATCGTTTTTCTTGTAGGGGGAATGGACAGTCAGGCCCTCGGGTACACTATGACGAGTGGACCAAAGTCACCACATAGGGGGAAAGTCTACAGAGTGGCACTCAGTTTGACAGGCAATGCGTTGTATTCGACGGAAATGTATCATTTCATAGGCCTACGTTTGCACTGAGAAACACCATTTCATCATCAATCAGAAGATAATGTCACAGAAGTAAATAGGCAATTGAACCACAGCCATTATATAAAAATTGTGTGTGGAAGTAGGTACTCCGACCACTGTTTATTTTCAGGGGTTTGGTGCATAGTCATGCGTTTTGCAGAGTTATTGAATCATACCTACAGTAGTTCTTTTTACTTGATGATGCTAGGCCTGACTCAAGCAAATTAATTGGTCAAAAATTTAAAGACATCAAAGATACAGGTTAAAGATGCAACTGTTACACATTAAGGCAAGAGGGACAGTTGGCATGGGGTTTATAAAATGCTTTAACATTAGGGACATAAACAAGGAATGTAACATTGCAGATTATGTATGATAAATGACAAAACTCTTGATAATATATACTTACACGAAAAACAACTCCATATTAAATTTATGATCAGGTATCAAACACAAACTAAAGCTAATTAATTCAAAATCTGATGGCGGCCAAGTAGAAGTGATTGACCTGAATATAAAATTTACTGGCAATGTAAACTAGCGCTGATTATCTCTAGAATTTGCGATTGAACGTAGGACCCCCAGTTGAGATTGTGGTCCTTCGACTTCAATCTTGCCTAAGAGATGTACCTCGTGTATAAGCAAAGCTTTCAAAAAAGTCTTTTACTTGTTTGTGTTGTTCTTCCATTTTGGTGGTTCCTTGATACCTCAGCTGTGTAATTGACTGATTAACTCAAGACAGTGTGGAAATGTGGGCGCAGAAAATCACCACCGCATTAAATATTCTTCTTGCTAGTTATAATTATGATGGTTCCCATAACAGAAGTGATTCCATTCTGTACGTTGTAGATAAGAAAATAGCAACGACATCATGTAATGTTCCCAATCTTTCCATTCATAACAGAATAATGATTGCATCGTTCCAAACTAATTAGGGCCCCTTGTTCATTTCTCCTTTCTTTTGTTTTTATAGAAACATATGCAATAGAGATTTACATTTAGAAGAAATAGTACACAGCGTAAAGGGAAATTGCTTTCTTTACGACTTGAAAGTGACTCTGTAACTACAGCAATAAAGATAAGTAATAAACAAAAAGGAAATTTATTTCACAAGTCGGGCTTTACATTTTTTCATGAAGATTTCTCTTATGATCTTAAAGGCCGTGCATTTCCTTAAAACATCAAAACCATAAAAATGGTGTGTTTACATAGGCTATATATACTTGCTAGTGTGTGTGTGCAAGCGTCTGAAAGTAATGTTCGTATTTGTTATGCAAATGAAGTCACATATGCATTAGGTGTACCTAAATGAAATTTTTATGAGGTACCGGTAGTCAGATAATGTCGCTTGTAAAGGAAATAATTTAGCCATTTCAAAAATGCCTTCTCCTAAATCAATACCTTAGTCTAGCACTCAGACTCGTAGTCAATGGGCCAGAAATTAAAATTAAAATTAAAATTTGCCCCTAGGCAATTTTTACAACAAAAAATTACTGTTACCTTATAAACTGCCGTACGATATCTCACAACCTGAAAAATATTTCCCCCTTAGAAAGTATCTGCACCCCTTAACCACCTTCTCGATCTACGGGCCTGCTAGCACTGCTCTGACAACAGATAGTATGTTCGCATTTTTAATGCCAGCTACAAAGAAGTCTACGGTCTATCATAATAATGAACTACCTACTGCTGTTGAAACTCAACCTCACATCAATGATTACCTCGGTTAGAGTACTTAAATATTGAATACTACTTACTGGAAGAAAGTATACTGCCTTTTAGGGTACTGGGCAAACCTATTGCAGCTGAAACTCAACCTCACACCTATGTTTATGGCTCGGTTAACCCAAGTAAATAGCATATCTAAATGACACCACAGCCTTAAAAATGAAATCCCAGTGTGATTATACCCTTTCTTCAGATCACACTTACTCTTAGCATGTGGTTTCTTAAACACTGGTCAGCTCAAGGGGATAAAATATTGTTTACTAAATCGAAAATTTAAAAGCCAGACAGAAATTATTCCATCTCAATGGACATTTCTTTTCACTTTCAAAAATTTGGTAGATTATTCTTAAAGACCTACTATATCCCTCCAGTGTGGTCGAGCGTCTCGACGACTTAAATCTGACCAGGGAGTGTTATTAGGTGTTATTAGCTAATAACACCTCCCTGATCTGACAGATCTATTTTATTTTTTAAGACATGGTCTTTAACTGGTAATTTCATTAGAAATTGTTTACCTCCACCATTATTTACAAAGTGGGTAGACACATCAAAATTGAAGGCCCTGTCCATACGATGAAACAAATTTGTCCCAGAACGTCTTCCTACATTATTTTGTATGACGATTTTCATGAACAATTTGGGAGCATTACCCTGCAAATTCTTTGCTATCAACGTTGAACATGTTCGGGCATGTCTTCAACTGATGGCAACATCGTTCAGAAGACCAAACATTTGTCCACAAACATTTGCCATACAAATGTGCGATTATGTTGGTGGAAAGGTGGAAAAATGTTTACGGACAATCGTCCGGACAAGAATTTACAGTTAAACATGATTACGGTCTTTCTTGGTGAGGGACAATAAGATTTTTGTGTAAAATTACAAATAATGTATTGGATAACGAATCGTAATTATTTATTCAGTTTGGAGTTCGATTCTACATTTCGCACATTAATCAACCGAGCAGGGAAAAATGCACCCAACTGAAAATGGATGATGCTGACATTTCAAACTGTTACCTATTTGTTTCAGGAGAACAGAGATGTCCTTTAAACAAAATCGCAGGATTCGAGCTATGGTTTAGATTCATCTCAACCTTTAATGCAACTGAGTGAGAAAGAAATGGGGAAATGTGGCCCCACATATTTCATCATTAGTCATGGATTGTGATTATGTAAAAGTGCGAGCGAGACACAGAGATTCAAAATTTTCCAGCACTTTGAAAAATATCTCCCATGGGAGTTTTGGAAAAGTGTATTGTTATCATGGCCTTCAAAGTACATTTCCTTACTGTTGCTTGTTCTGTAGTTCTTCTGCACTATCCTTGTTTAATTTTACCGCTGGATAGCAGACAATTCATTGGGTTGAGATGAAATAAAAGGGAAGGTTTATCTGCTAAGATCATGTTTCGTTTATTCAAGAGTTCCATATTGAAAAATTTTTTGGATAATGCGTCGCTAGTCAAGTGGTGCACAGCTTATTGAACTGATTTAGTGATAAAAGATTCGTGTTCCTGAAGTGTTTTTATGGGACACTGTACCAAAGCATACCGTACAATACCAGTGTCCTTGGTTCTTGAAGTCACATTGAGTAGCCTGCAAATTCTATTTGATAGTTTTCTGTTCAAATTTACTTCTTCTTTTCCTCCGACAATATTAAAATGAGAATGAAAATACCTATTTTCAGCCTTTTAGAACTATCTTGGCAGAAAGTATAGACTGTTTACGTCAATAAGACAGTTCAGAGTTTTTACTTTGTATATGCAGTCTCTTCAGGACATAGGGGTATAGAATACAATCATAAACCACCCGCGCGCTGTGCTAAGGTTTCTATAGCTTGCTCTTAAAGTAGTAACTTGGTACACACATTCGTAGAGCTGAATAGACCTTATGCACATCATGTCACAAAAAAGAAAGTGTTCCTTCGTTTGGAGGTAAAGCGCGTATTATTGCAAGTTACACCAACAAATGCAGACAGCTGATTTGTCAACCAATCGTATACGCGCGTAAGCGTACTACACGAGCGTGCAAAATCTACGCCGTTCGTGCAAGTGTGCTTCATTGTTTTCCTCCAAACTGACGTGGCGTGATGTCAATACGTATGGTCTATAGCAGTTCCCTCATGACCTTTGACTTCCAAAACTGAACTGGCTTATGGTAAACTATCTGAATAAGGACCTTTCAACTGCCTAATTGATTGTTTCTAATTTTTTATACCATCGTTAAGTTTTATGAAAAGTCCTCCAGAAGTTTACCCCTCAAGCAGCGTTCGAATAAGTTGACACAGTGGCACTAATGAGTCATAGTCATAGGCGTAGGAAGTCCCCCAGTCAAAGATTTGGTAGGGCGGAATTATGCTTCCGCTCCTCTCAATTCAAGGACGAAAACCCCTTATTTGTTTCCTCTGTAAAAATTTCAAAAATTTGTCCAATATTTTGCACCAAATAGCTTTTAAGGACCCCCAAATATTCGAGAGAAGCTTCCTACGTCTATGGTTATATTAGATATCAGTGTGAACGGATAAAGTCAAAGTAATATTTTGTGCGACTCATTGAAGCAGTTTTGACTAAGTTACACTTGCCAGTGCGAGGGAAATTAAAAAGTACGCCTATACAAATAGCTACAATCCCGAAAAGCACAATCGTATAACAGCTGTTAACATTACGTAGGCTTGTTTCTACTTTAAAGGTTTAACGATTTGTGAATTAGTTTTTGAATCAATATTCGGACTAACATAAAGCTGAAAACTTACGTACTTGGTAAAAAGGAGCTAATCATTCTCAGACATAATATGCAGTTTTGTCAACATACACAGCTGTTTCTGGTTTAAACCTTTGCATTTTTGCCTTCAATTTCATTATTATTGTACACTTGTCTCAATGAGTGGTTTTGTAAAGTAACAATATTCTTACTCCTGACTAAGAAGCTGAAAAGTACAAGTTACCTTTCCGCACTACATGCTTACTCTTACAACGGAAGTTTCCTTACGGCATGAACAATCAAGGGATGTTATCGTGTTCATAAAAAGGTGCGATAACATTCCCATTTTGTCCTATTTTACAGTTAGGGGCAGTGTAGCGAAAATCATTGCACTTTTGCTCGTTACTGATGTATGAAACTCATACATATTTTCTGGCCCATTTAGAAAGAGAATACACTATTTATTATGATGGCCACTAGACTGTAAATGGGAGCGATCGGTCGTGCTTGACGACAATTTTCATGTACACGATAAGACGGTCTTCAATCAAAGCCACCGTGAGGATAACCTAATGCACACTTAAAACGCTGTCGGATAAGATTGGAAACATACCTAATTATAGTTTTATCTATTGTAAGACCTACAACCTCTTCTTCATCACATTATAAATTTTGGGTTTTTTTTTTTGTCAAATTTCCTTGCCGTTGAAGCAACCCAACGCCCATTACGGAATTTACACTGACTAAAGGTAATCACTTAATGAGATTCTTGCCTTCTCTCTATTTTAGTGCCATGGCTTAATAATTTTCATTTAAATAGAGAGAGAAGATATGATTTGAGTCTTTACGGTAGTTTTTATACAGTGGTGCCACCAGGAGTTGGTGATTGGGGCACAACAATTATGTTGTAATCCCTACCCAGATATCCCCACAAGTCATTTTAAGTTGTGCATACTGTACCTGCCATTGTTGCACTAGCGGTGGATCCTTCCTTTGTCCCCTTGTGAGGAGGACGTCCTGGGGCGGGGTCTAAAGGGAGGGGTAAAGAGGAGAAAGTTTTGTTCGTTTAACGTAGCTTACATGCAAAATGGTGCTATTTTGGCAAAATTTCGAACAGATCATATGTTGAAAGATTCTCATAATTCAGAGAATCTTTATTTTTGGCTGGGTGTAAGGGAAGGGTGTGTTGTCTAAGTAGAGAGGTGACAACTCCTCCCCTTGAGAAACTTTTGTTTATGTTAGGTTACTAAGATGCAAAATGGTGCTACCTTTGGCATATGTTTGAACTACAGTAATTACATCGTTACAAATTCTCATTAAGTAATGATATTTTGACCGTGGTATGGCAACCGTTCTACAAAAATGTACAACGACAAATACATACTTCCAATCTTTCACGTCACGCTACAAATATTACTGTAGGCTACTCGTGATATAACATTGCTCTAGGGTTATCCACTGATGTGTGGTCCCTACACAGGTTGAAGATGTACCTCTGTTTTTCGGAAGAGTGTATTGGACCGAATATTATTACCCTATAGTCTTGAAATAAGAAGTGCGAACCGTGACGGAAGCGCGCGAAGCGTCCCAAAATTTTGCATTAGAAATCTTCTCCATGACAAAAACCATGCAGACTATGCACCGGAAACTCTTGGTTCCCTTATAAAATTTATCTGCCAATTAGAGGGCGTGACTTTTGCCCGGAAATTCGTAAAAACTGGAAGTTTTAATGAAATACGTCTTGATTTGCGTTTCGCATTCTTGCAATGCTGTTCTCCTCTGAAATCACTTCCCAGTACGGACACGAAAAATCGGCCTAAAGCCCTTAGCGACGAATAGTGCAAATACGTCTGAAACGGTGTTGATAATAAGCACAGCGATGATGTGTTGCTGGGAGCGGGCGAAGTGCCCAAAAATTTTGATAGTTTGCGAAGGATTTATGAAAATTTTGAAAATTTTAGAATGACTTGTAATAGAAATTGATTAAAGTAGATCCATTACTCATTTGAAAATACATCTCACCCCACCCCTACAGAAATCTATGGCTTAAACACTTTTTGGTATTCATTTTGTAAAAATGTTCGAAATTTTTCAGAAAGCGATGTAGGGCACGTACCCCCATGCCCCCCCCCCCCCGTGCCTGGACCACTGTTTTTATATACGAAAAGGTTGAGTGTCATGTGCTAGTATAACTAAACAAGAGCCTGTGGATGCCATTAACTTCGATTGGATTTAAACATTGTTGAGAAATGTTATTTTGTGCAAACCTTTTAACCGTTCCCTTACGACAACTTAATGACCAGGATGAGCATGCAATATGTTCAACCAAGTTATAAGATCTTGGCTCTCAACTCTTAATAAAAACATGATTTTGTAATGTTGTTTGTCTCCTTGTGAAATGAAAAACAAGGAAACTTCAATAAGTTTATTAAGAGATGTGCGTTTTCATTTCTACGTGGCTAAATATCGTTGGATGTGAAATAGATTACGTTGAAAATAAACATTTCCAAGTATCAATAACAAAAGAATGTTTTTCATAACATAATTTCCAATTCTTATTCAAAAGGAAAAGGAAAGTATTTGAAATCCAAATACCCTATTGTATTAGAGAAATTGTGTTACGAGCTGCACAATGGAACTGTTAATCTATTAATTAAGGAATATAAGTTCCGAAGTCTCAACCGAAATAGTGTGTTGTTTGTAAAAACATATTGAACCATGTACTTGAGCGTTCGATTTTAAGTGTACAACTTTCTTGGTTAGATCGTGCAGTGGTATTTGAAATGATGAAGGGCAACATGACAGCTAACATAGAAAACATGACACGATATAGGATGGTCAAGTGGTTAGAGCATCCGTCCTGTAGTAGAAAGGTCTCGTTTTCGACTCCTGGCCGGGTCATACCAAAGACTTTAAAAATGGAACCTACTGCCATTGTGCTTGGTGCTCAGCATAAGCAATGGAGTAGGGAAAACAAGCCAGTGAGCCACAACTGGATAAAAAGACCGTAGCCGGCCTGACTTAAAACAATTGGTTAGAAACTGAGTCGTAAACTTCATCTAACTCTCTAACTCTAACTATATAGGAAATGGAAACCTGGCTTTTTGGGGGTATGCATTTCTCGAGTGTAGTATAATATAAAAGAATTCGTGACTAAAAGACAGCTATTGTATTCCCTTGTTCCATTCTTTTCCTTTTGATTTATGTACAAGAGACCAGATGTTTGCAATAAGTCCTATCAAATAATAAAATGTGTAATACAATTTTCTCATTGAAGTGTCACCACGTTGCGTCTGTCAGCTTCATCGTGGCTCTTTTAGCTTTATTTTACATAATATAAAGCCCTACGAAAATGAATCATCTGTCTGTTAAATAAGGTCTGTGAACATCAAGAAGTCCAAAGTCACGTGGTGTAAAAATCAAGGTGATTTTGTTTGCCATTTGTGACCGTGTCCACTCAGATGCAACCACTATGGCGATAATTAACTCATCCAAGGGCTTCATCCATCTTTAAAGCTGCATCATTCAAACCTACTCAAGAGAACAATTTCAATAGGCACCTTAATTAAGAACTTTATAAGTGACAGAGTGCATGTTGACGTAAAGCAAGCTAGCAACGCGGCCAGTACGTTATTAGTCCATGAAATTGATCATGTTATGTATAAAACGCACAACGGGAGTCGGGTCATCATAGTATTTTTGGTGAAAGGGGGACATGAACAGTCTCTGGGGCATTAATTTGCACAGAGAAATTGATGGACCGAACTTTGGCATATTTTTCTTGACAATAGATTTGCAAATATTCTTGTGTCAATTTCTTGTATCAGGACAAAGATGCAGGCAAAGCGGTGTAGTCAGGTAGCGAGAAACAATCATTTACTGCTGGTATGCTGGTAGACACCTTCTTCGTGGCGATTCCATTGTCCAAAGACTTAGGGGCTGTAGAACTAACAACATCATGCAAGTTATAAAATATAAATATAACAGGTCAAAACACGTTAACAACCACCATTGTGACATCTGAAAATGTTACAACCAAACAACCTACGTCATGTTTCTAATAGCGCGCAAAACGCAGCCATGTTGGAGAAGTGAGCAAGATACAGCTGTGTTTGCGTACGCAGATTGACTTAATCATTTTTTTAATTTGGACAGTTATTTGCGTATATATATATATATATATATATATATATATATATATATATATATATATATATATATATATATATATATATATATATATATATATATATATATATTGAAGTACGCGTACTGGATCCAATAAACAAGGAAAAAAGACAACAGGGTGACGCCTTCATATCATCCAGTATAGGAGAATCAAGCAATATATTTCGAGCTGCCTCGCTTTTCGTCAGTTGCGGACGACAAAATGATAGAAGCTAAACTCGATTCAAGCCTGAAAAGTTCTAGTCTAGAAAACGGATAACAAAGTAGCGAAAAAGTGTTTTCTAGACTAGCACCACTAGACTTTGCCCTGACGGAATAACCTCACCTTCACTGTCCAAAAAAAGTTGGGTAAAAACTCACCAACACTGGTCACGTATGTCAAATTAGTGAAATTGGGTAAAGTTTTCCCCAATATTTTTTGTTTATTTGGTAACAGTAGAGGCTGGTTACCCAATTAAGTGTTAACTTACCTATTGGTTTACCCATTCATCAACAATTATTGGAAAAAATTTAACCAATTACAGTAATTTGACATACGTGACCAGTGTCGGTGAAACTATTTTAAGAGTTTTCTCACATTTTCTTGTGCACTAAACATTTTCAATGGTTACATACTGTGTGGCAACAGAATCCCAAGGATGCGGTGTGCATTTCCTCAGAAATAACCAGCAGTGTATACTGAACGTACCCTCAGGTTCGAGAATACAGGGACGTCACCTTGACTTCTTTCTGATTACAAACCTTTACCAGTTTTTTTATGAAGGTTGAAATAAAAGTGATGCCGTGTAGTGTGATTCGTCGGCGGTCATGGATCTTGCTAGAAACCATTTCTTCCATATGTAAAAGGAAAATACCTCTTGGGCGTTGGTTGGGACTTTCACATAGCACCAACAGGATCCAGCATAGAGTTGAACAAGGGGCAGATATTTGTTTTAGGTTTGCCACAATATTTGCTAGCGAGCAATGTGTTTTACTGTTAATAATGTAAAAGCCACGAGTTGGACTTACATCATCCCCAAGCTCTATTTCGCTTCACTGAGATGGAGGATGCCTTCAGTAACTTCTTACTCAAGCTACAGAACGACAGTTGGTTGTTGTTAATGACCATTTTAATCAAATCTGACGGTCTATTTCAGGGTCTCAGCAGCATAAGAGCTTGGGACCAATCTTTAAACCTGTTTTCGTACAAGGACTTAGAAAGTATGGTTTACTGATTACCTTCGTTCTAGTAATTTTGGTGATGTGCATTACATGTTTCTTCGGATGAAGAAAATCATTGAGTTGGATGCCATATGGCATCGAATCACAAGGCATGTCAGTTCCTTCACACCCAGCCAATCAAGTGTTCAACCATGACCACAAAACCCTACCTGTCAAATTAAAGCTACACATTGTTTTACATCGGTTCAAGTTACCATCACCAGTCAGCTTTTTGAGTGGTTTTTCTTTTTTATAATAGTCGTAGATAACTTAGACTTTGCACGCCAGCCGTTTATAGCTTCTTTCGTTTCAAAAACATATAGCCATCAATAGCTCTCAAAAGCGTGGAACTCACCGAGAGATAGGTTTTACTCTCCTGTAGATTTACTTTCAACTATTTTTATTTCGTATATGCAATGAATGCTCTCCAAGATACCTTTCTCAGTATTAAGAACTTTCATCTTATATAGCAAGACCGTGCACTTTTGAACTAAGCAACATATGGCACAGGTCATAATAACAGCCTTTCAAATCCCATACACTATTGAAATGGCATCGTCAGCGCTAGGTAATGAAGACAAAATGTAGAACCAACATTTGTTTTCATCAGTGCATCCTTTTTTGTGATATGTATTCTCCATAATTTAAGAATACCTTGAATCAAGTTGTTCTGAGGCAATATAAGGAAAATAAAAGCAGCAATTTCATGTAAAAAGTTACGAATTCGATATCCGTTTAGAGTCTACCGTTTGGAAGAGTATGTTTATAAATTATCTTCTTATCTACGAGATCTCCACAAGGCTCTGTGTGAGTGTTGCTGTGTTTTATTGTAGTGTTATGTTGCTGGCTTTCTGTAGATTCACCCTAATTTGTTGTTGTTATTTTTGTCTTTATATTTGATATTAATATTATTGCTGTATGTTTCATTTATGACAATATTTCAAAGTACTTTCAAAATATCAGTCAACTGTTCTATATGACATTATATGAACTTACAAACAGTTTGGAACCTAGCAATAATTTGTCCCAGTTGTATTCCAAATAACAGTTACAATTCAAGAAACCAATACCGGTATGTAATGGTTTTGAGGCTGCACTAAGTTCGCTGCAATGCTTTCGTTCTTTCATAATGTTTTAGCTGAAAAGTCTGCCTTTACGTCTCCGTCCTAAAATCATCTTCAACGCCTCAACAATTGCATCTGCTGGTGGTCATTACCCTAGATGAAAAGATTCCATGTCAATTATCACTATTGATTTGTTATTCTAATGGGTTTCTCTCTACCCCAGAAATGTTATTCTTTATGTTAAACTCTGATCCCTTTTCACCTTGCTCCCTTCCGAATGGCAATAATGTAATTAATTTGACTTCCAGCAAGCATTTCTGGACACCAAAAGATGGAATACGACTTCTCTTCTGAGGATGGCGATACAAACAGCTGACCTGTCCGTCGCCCCAATGATTTGATTACTTTCCAATCCGAAGGCCCTAGTAAATATATTGATCAGCCTTTAAGTTTTCATAATATTTATTATGTATAAGTCGATCAGTTGGTCAAGATTATCCATCACTTACGGATAATGGATTTTTCTGAAAGAAGTCGAAATTTAGCTTGCTTAAACTAGAGGTGTGGTTCATGCTTTATTTTATTGTAACGCTGTTGATTCTTCCACCAATTTGTGCCCATATCTTACTGGCAATTTTCAGAGAGAGATTTGAATCTTCTTTACAATATAGATCAAATGAGCGTACATCCCTATCGCAATTGTGTATGTGCTGGGTTAGGTTAGGTTAGATGAGGTTTAACGTCCCAGTTTCCAACCAATTGGTTCAAGTCGAGACGACCACGGCCCTTTTTCCAGTTGTGGCTCACTGGCTTGTTGTATGTGCTGGGGATGACATAGGAACCATTGCGTCAATTCTATACGTTAACATCCGATATTATGCATCTTTAAAATATTTTGTCGTGATTAAGATCCTGACGTCTATCAGGGGGAACAACCTGTGTGATTGATACGATATATTGCGTTATAAGTCACACCTCACTGGTACGTCACGGTGAGTTCAGTTAATTATTCAGTGGGAATATTTATGACCTGTTTTATGGAGAACTTACAAGTATATTAGGGTTTCCAAATACTGGACGTTTCCAACGGTCAAGAAGCATTTGGATCACACACGTGGCAGAGGAGTTGGCCTACCCTTCCACTACAGCAACTATAACATCCGCGGAGTTGCTACCTAGCTACTCGTCTTTACTTACTTTGCACACCATGTTCATAAGATACCAGCTTAATTTCCCTTCTGTGGGTTGTTCGTCACGTTATCAACTTAACACGGGCAAGTCGGCACTAGACCAGTGTTTCCATGACAACGAAAGAGACGAGAGATTGCGAAATATTACTTTTAGCATGGTAGGTTGTTTCAGCATACCCGAAAGTGCAATTGAGAGCGAGCTTGTATAAATGCAGGGCTAAGTTGAGTGTGAAATGGTGCGTAGCTAAAGCACCGACAATAATGTTAACACTTTCCATCTAGGTTGATGCCGAATAGAATTTTATAATCCCTGTAAGTTTATGATCCTTGCCCGGTGCCAATTTAGAGATACATTATATGTACTGATGGTTAATAATGGGACTCGGTGTTTTTCGATAAACTATAGACAATCGAGCTAAGAAACAAGAGATGCACAAAGGTGGTACCTGCAGGCAACGCGTCAAAGCGTGCCATTTTTGCCTGCTATTTTGTTCATGTTAAGAGCGAAACCGTTTCCACATAACGATGGTAGTGGAATACGTCTTCTGTCTTTTCCTAAAGACATTTGACCTTTAAACAACTTTAATCGGTTGAAAAGCGCCCAGGACAAGCATTGCCAATAGTGCTCTGGGTGGTCCTTCTTTGAACTTATTTTGATGGCCTGCAGTATTATACTTTCGACATTCGTTGCAATTGGGCAAATCCCAAGAGACAAAGACACAGGCTTATAGTCTCAAGTAGCGTCTTTGAGCAAGTCCAGAGTTTGCATCCCCTACATTGATTGTAAATTGTTCAATTAGCATATCATGAATGGTCGAAACGATAGCATGCGTTTTTTTTTTTGGTATCATTGTATTGTAACAGACAGGTTGCCAAGGACGGAATTCGAGGTGGTGGGTAAACTTGAGACAGAAACGTACAGTGTATTACAAGAAAAAGTAGAAATATCACCGACGTTATGAATAGGATTAGAACACCGCCTTCTTTGCAGTCTAAACACAACAACCATATATCGAAACTAACAGTCTGGTATACTTTCCTTGCTGAATAAGCTAGCTGATGAGTGTTACAATACTTAAATATTGCAACGTGGCTAGAATAGACAAAGGCAGACATGCTATGAAACATTGAAATGTTCATACCGAAACTTGCCACGTTTATTGTTCGAACGGATGTACAGAATGCTTGTCAAAGCAAGTGTATGCCGGATTGGAAAGGAAAGCTCACAGACGCTTGCTTAAGGAACTAATACCTCGTGACTCATAATTTCGTTACACGAAGCCAGCCATACGGTAGTCTCCCTGGATATTAAACAGTTGCCATTGCGTGACAATTGAAAAGTAGACTGGACTTTGTGGAATAGCCTAGATACGACATCATCCTGGCGTCGTCAACCACTTTCGCTAGAAAGGGTGAAGACATGATCAGTTGATAAGGAAAACATTTTAGAAGGGAGCCTATCGTGGTTAATAGTTTTAATGTCATTAAAGGTCTTACAAATGACACTCGCTACTAGAATTCGTTCTTATGGTAGTTTACTGGATGTTCTAATATGTAAATAATTACACGAAAATGTATTAATTAATGAGTCACTTTTTACACAGCTTATACGAGAAATTCTATCTGAGCGCTATCTCTTAAACTTAATACATCTTAGTTGCAACCTTCATTAGACAGAGTCTAGTGCACTGAGTATCAGCCTTGATGTACGTATTTAAACTATAATTAATTATTGGCCTTAGCGTACATACCTTGGTAGAGACGCGTATTGTTTTAAAGATCAATGTAAACATTGTATCAAGATGGGGATATAGACCTTATGCATATGACGTCACAGAACAGAAAGTGAACCCCTGCTGGAGGTAAGCGCGTATCATTACAACGTACCGTACGCCAACAAATGTTTCACAGCTGACTTGCTTTCCTGTCGGATACGAGCGTTAAGTCTACTACTACGCGAAGTCTACGTCGTGCGTACAGTGTGCTTTGTTTACCCTCCAAAATGACGTCGCGTGACGTCAATGTATAAGGTCTATGGGCAAGATGTACGTAAGACGTGGAAAAGAACCTATTCAACACGTCCAATTTACCAAAGAAGACCTGGGTTACAGCTTTTGTGCACAATCACTTTGTAGGAAACATATGGGAACTGGGTTTATTTGAATAATCAAGCAAATTGCGACTGTACACTCAGGGAAATTTATGTTTTACAAAATGGATTAAAGAAAACGTGAATGAAAACGAAGGTCATCCAACGCGAGTTAAATTTAACATTTCAAAATGGTTGGCTGCACGAACCTACATTACCCTTGCGTTCTCTAGATCTAATGATTTCCCTTTTCGGGTGTTATTTATTTCGGAATTTCAGTCTCAGAAAAGATTAATATTCTCTTTGTCTTTTAGGTAAAGTAGGCCTACACAACAACATCAGCTTTTACCTTTGACCTGTGACTTTAAGATGACTGCCATGGGTGGAAGACATACGGTCATTGTACTTCTATTCTTTTTCAACAAGTCTGATCACGTGGTCAAATGTTACAGACATGAAGAATGCATATTTTCATAGATCCTTTTCCAGTGGTGGCGCCAGGTGGAGGGGTGGCCGAAGGGGTCATGGTCATCCTTCGAGAAAGGCTCCCACCCAGTAGGGAAAATTTTTCCTTAAAAGAATCCCCAAATTTTCTGGCGCCAAAAATTTTGCTTCCGATATCCTTTCTGCAACCCCTCCCCCTTGTCGGGGCTACTGACTGCCGGCCCCTTCGTTGGAAAACTTGGTTCCCTGTCGGATAAATCATGACATCATCCATGCACTTTTCCAAATATCAATTACAAAGGATCATGGGATACATTTTGGTATGCTTCGATTTTGGCCACAGTAAAATGCCATTGAAAACAAACTACGCATACCAAAACTCTATTCATAATCCTCAAAATTTGCAAGTTTGATATCTTTGTCACTCAAGGTTTTGCCAAAAATAAAGTGTTTGAGGCAAGTTAATTGGGGTTTAACGATGCAAACTCTTCACCAACAAAAGATTCTAGTGCTATCTTGATTGTAGTAATTTGCATTTCTTTCAATATGACCTTTTCGTAAAGAGAGAGACTTATTTATTTTCGCCCTATTTGTTTAATATGTCACTCTTCCTGAACGACTAGTTAGAAGGTGGAGAACGAATCATTATCTAATAGCTTCTTTATGTTAATTGTCGTTAACTAATTTACATCCCTAGCAACGACAGGAAAGATAATGTTAAATTAACGGTTTTATTTATGATAGTTTGCAATTGTACAGAGTTAATGGAACAGGTAAAATATCATATACCACAAATAATGTACGGAACACTGGAAACACGAGCCCGCTGCTTTACTATTCCTTTCCTGTTTTAAAGAGCAAAATATTGAAGTGTGATGTTTTCAGATCGGATAAAGATCAGCTAACGCCACACAGATCGTAAATTAAAAGGTATAAGCAGTGGCCCACAACCTTATTTTGAAGTATCAGTTAAATTTCACAAAGCCCTCCTTAAATTGCCTTACAATTCCACCTCACTGTGACCCGTCCAGGGATCCAACCCCGGATCTCCCAATTGTTAAGTTCACTGCTTCAATGCCAGTGTCCTTAAAAGCTCAACCATAGGACCAGTAGGCCTATGCAGTTTGACAGTTCAATAATTGAAGTCTTTACTATATCGTTGAATAAAAACCACCAATTCAGACAAGGATTTTCCCAATGATAAACAAAACCCCTCTTTCCCCCTTAAGTTGTAAATACCTACAATAGATCAGGCTCTGCCTTCCACCTTTATTAAGGCTATTCCAGACATAAGCGTTTCTACTTGAATTTTGACGCTTTAATATTAGTAATGTACTATCAACTCACGGCAGGTTAATAAGCAGTGGCCTCCAACCTTATTTTGATATAGCCTATCAGTTAAATTTTACAAGGCCTTCCTTAAATTGCCTTACAATCCCACCTTACTGTGACCCGACGAGGGATCCAATCCCGCATCTCCAGATTGTTAAAGTGTACCTAAAGTCTAGAATTACAAGAATATATATTTTAGAGGTTGAAAAATAAATCTCATTCATCCAACTCCTATTTTCATAGCTTACTCCATTGCTGAGATATAAAATGTTGAAATATATTCACTTAATTTGAAATAGTCGATTGCGCAATAATTTATGATGTCCTTTACAACTCACATTACCTGCTTTTGTTTCCTTTTAAAACGTAAGATGTTTATATGACCTTGGAACATCATACCGTTCCCTTGCATAGCATGTTGTACGGGGAGGACTTATATAGCCAAGTCACCCTATAACAGTAAGACAGTGATCACATTTTGGCACAAGGTACAGTGGCTTTCGAAAAAAACAAAGAAGAACAAAGATGGTTTTTTGAGTAGCACAAGAATGACATCACAAATTATTACACAATCCACCATTTTAAATTGATTGAATAAGCTTCAGCATATTATATCTCAACTCAGGTATGTCCTGTGAAGATGGGAGTTGGACCGTATGGATACATTTTTCAAGCTTTGTAAAATATATTTTTGAATTTTTAGACTTTAGGTACACTTTAAGCTTCACTGTTTCAATGCCAGTGTCCTTAAACGCTCAACCATATAGGACCAGTAGGCCTATGCAGTTTGACAGTTCAATAGTTGGCCTTTACTTTATCGTTGAATAAAGCCACTAATTCTTGACAAGGATTTGCCCAATGATAAACAAAACCCCTGTTTCCCCCTTGCGATGTAAATACCCACAATAAAACTGGCTCTGCCTTCCAACTTTATTTAGGTCTATCCAGACATTAGTTTTCTACTTGAATTTTGACGCATTAATATTAGTAATGTACTATCAACCCACGCCCGGTTAATCTACTATTGACATCTTCTTTACATGTACATCACTGTTTTCGGTAGACGGCGACAAGCAGAGGTTTAGAAAGATTTGCTCTTTTCAGTGAAACTTCATACATAATTACTATCCAGGCATGTTTACCGAGTACGACGAACGTTCACACTGCCCTATAATGACGAAATAACTCCTTTTTAAAAAATAGGCATCATTTCTCTAGTTCCAGTGATATAGACTAATCACAAAAAGTACATTGCCCGAGGTTTCACGAACTATTAAAGAAAGACTTCTCAAGCCGACTGCAATTCGATCTGAGCTATTTCCTCGTGGTAAGAGAGGCCTCTGTTTTGATTTAGAATCCATCGTGAAAGCTCGGTACACAATGTTAAGTATCCGTCAATGATTAAGTACGTGTTCGGGGATATATCTGAATGAAAAGGGAAAAAAAAAATAATAATCAGTGCGTTTTGAAAGTGACGGTCCTGATCGGTCACTTTCCTTAATAAGTCACGCGATGACTTCATCTTGCGTTTCTACTTGAACGGACTAACATGTCGTTAATTGGTCTTCTGACAGGTTGACCTAGCCTCTAGTAAGCCTGGCCTTACCCTTTACTTTCCTTGACAGTTGTGTGTCCTTTTCGCTAAGGTCAGAAAACTAGGTTTATATCAATGCAAGTAATATATAATGCCCCGTTCAAAAAGCTTCATCTCTTGATGAGTTATCTCTCTCAGAAATACAGACAAGATAAAAAGGTGTGAAATGTAGTGCACACAATTTGGCCAACTATCACCGTAAACAAAAGAATTGGTGTTTAGGCGTAGATATAAGCATATCTTTGTAAAGGCAGATCCCTTGGCTATTATAATACCTCGTAGAATGAATGCTTGTCTGCTCTGCTTGACTTGTACAGTTCAGTTTATTCTGCTCTGAAAAGGCGGGAAACTAGCCAGCTCACCAGGCACTAGCTTGTTCCTTATTATTACCTTGTTTCTTATTGATACATCACAAACAGCATTAGGTTTCACACTTTGTATAGAATTAGCTTGACGAGGTCTGCAGTGTTCCGACGTCCCTGTCCGACTTCCCATTGTATGGCGTCTCTTATGTTTCGACACCTTAGGCCTATATACTTATTAGGATATGGAAGTTAGGGTCATGGTCAAGTGTATGGTCTAAACTAGAAACCACTTCTCTCATTGTCGATGTAGCCTATAAAACGAAAATTTGGACAAGTCACTCAAAGTAATATGCCTGCATGTATATGGGTCGTAACATAGAGGTGTTCAAGGAACATATACACTGTCGGAACATAACGGTGTGACCGCTTGACAACTTGAAGGCGACAGAGCAAGTGTTAGAACTGGCTACCATAGGCTATGCGCACGCGCCACAGGGCTAAACCGACTTCTCTCAGTTTTACGACCTTATGTATTAACGTCACGCGATGTCATTTTGGAGGCAAAACAATGAAGATCACTACACGCACTACGTAGACTTCTCACGCGCGTGTTGAAAACTTATGCGGGTATCCGATTGGTTCACAAATCAGCTGTCTGCATTTGTTGGTGTAACCAGGGAGTTGCAATAGACTCCCTGGTGTAACTTGCAATGATACGCGCTTGCCTCCAAACTTTCTACTCTATGACGTCATATGCATAAGGTCTATAGGAAAGCCTCGGATAATTTTCACGGTTTGCTCGAAATATTTCTCGGACAAAACATTTTTACAAAGATAGCTCAGTCATCCAAATGTTGGTTACAGTAACCAACTCACTGATTTAGGAAGGGACTGTGTCGCCGCCAGCTGGCTAGACTGGCCATGTAGTGTATTGTAGTGTAGCGTAGTACAATGTAGTGCAGTGCAGTACTGTATTTTGTAGTTTCCTCCAAATTGTCTCCGGGACAGCCTGCCCACGTGACGGTATCTTTTGGAGCAGACTTGTTTGTGCACCCCGTCTTTGCAGGCAAATGGGCCGCCTGAGGAAGCGGTTGCCATGTAGGGTGATGCGATCAGTTCACAGAGACATATCAATTTTGAATTGTGAATGACGGGCAGGGCTCACTAAATTACAACCAGGAACTATATAGCAAGAAACCGCAAAGCATAGGGGCCTACTAGTACCGAAACATTTTTAAAATTATATTAAAGATATTTACAAAGTCCCCACACTTGGAGTGTTTTATTGTTAGTAGACTTGTTACAACACCTTCAAGTAAACAATGTAGTCTTCACCGTTTCCACATTTTAGAAAGGAATTTTCTGGAATCCAGTGACCGTCTTCCGAAACTGTTTAATGTGAATGGTTTTCACTGTGGGTTATGTGTGATTTAATCGTTGATCTTTCCCAAAAGACTTCCCCATGTTGATGAAACTTACATTATGCTATACTGTATAAAGTGCGGGGAAGTTCTTTCAAAAGAGAAACTCGTGATACCCATATTTTAATATGCCACTCCTTCATGAGTCAGACACTCGACTTCTGTCCGATACAAAACATTTTACGGTGCTGGTATGCCATGTCGGTTTAATCGGTACCAAAGGAGGGTTATAGAACTGTACATATAGGCTAGATACACATAGCCAACAAATTAGGTCTTAATAACTATAAAGATCTACTAACTCATTGAACAGCTATGTACGGTAATTTTGAAATCTATAGTGAATGGAAGAAAGACCTTTTCTTCTGGGTCATGACCACTAAAAGTTCTTTCGTAGAACTGTAGAAAAGACGTGATTAAATTGTGGCCATTGAAACCACACACTACCCTGCAGTGCAGTTCGATTCTTCCTCTACTTTGTACTTTGTTCTATGAAGTGTTTCTTTCAAACTTAGTTTCCGTTTGCAACTGTCAATAGACGCCACAACCCTCGTGTAAATTTCATTCATAATTCATGAAACGATCGCACGTGATTTGAGTCGTGTACGACTTTCCAAAAGAAACAATGCGTGTCATAAATTGATTTTTGTTTGTCGTTGGCAAGTCTCCCTCTGTAAGAGATTGTCATCTCTCTGAGATTAGAGCTGCCAAGACCGGCTTCATAGCCTAATTGGTCAAGGCACCTGCACGTAAAACAGAAGGTGTGGGTTCGAGTCCCAGTGGAGGTGGTCAATTTTTCGCCGAGGATGGTTTCATTCACTCATTTCACTATATATGTGTGTATATATAAATATATATATGTATATATATATATATAAGGTCAAAGTACTGCGTATACTGTATATATATATAGATAGATAGATAGATAGATAGATAGATAGATAGATAGATAGATAGATAGATAGATAGATAGATAGATAGATAGATAGATAGATAGATAGATAGATAGATAGATAGATAGATAGATAGATAGATAGATAGATAGATAGATAGATAGATAGATAGATAGATAGATAGATAGATAGATAGATAGATAGATAGATAGATAGATAGATAGATAGATAGATAGATAGATAGATAGATAGATAGATAGATAGATAGATAGATAGATAGATAGATAGATAGATAGATAGATATGGAAATATATTAAATTTTATGAATATAACCGATTGTCTCCCTAAGGAAGGATTTCATCCCAATGTCTCCCAAATGTTTAATTGAGTGTTATATATATATATATATATATATTTATATATATATATATATAGATGTGTGTGTTATATGCAATTTGTCGCATAGATACCTTAAACCGTTTTCCTCTAACAAAGGCACTTGCCGCATACTGAAAGAGAATATTATTGTATGAACAGAAAACTTAGCCCCGTCGAGCAGGACTCGAACGAGCGACATTCCGAGTACCGGAATTATATATGTATGTAAGTGCCAACGACGAACAAGTATATCCATCAAACGGCAATGTTATTTTATTACACAATGTTAGTTTATTACACAAATTTAGCACAACACCAGTATCCTCATCCTGATTTTTGGTACTCGGCATTTTCTCCAACGTTTTTAGAAGGTAAGATCCTTCCTTCGGGGAACTGCGATGTAGCCATTTGAAAACTTTTACTATCACAATTAACCTACCGGAATGGACACGTCTATTTCGCGAAGTACGGTACCATGCACATGCCTCTAAATTTTGTTGCTGTTTTGTTTTCCTTTAATTTCCGTATGCCCTTTTCCTGTCCTCAGTCTACTGGTTCCAATACTTAGAGTAAGTTTCTTATTGTCCATGATCATATTTCTGTTTTTTCTAGCTTTGAAATAATACATACACACATTTTTCTAGCTCGAAATAATAATACGGATAGACGGGGTTTTACTGTATTGTAAAGGCTGTTCACAGCATTTACGGCGTTACCCGTACTGCCGTATTTGTGTAACTCGTGTATGATAATGTAGAGGGCGTTGTGCCCATACACTTTCATGACTTTTCTTAAATTCCAGATTTTGTTTACAGCCTATCGCTTTTATACACGTATACAGCACGTATACCACCTCATTTTGTCCAAATTACCGAATAGACTGAAATGTTGTTGCATTTTAATAAAAACAGGCACGTAAGTATTCAGAGCATGACAATGTGAAAGCACGCAAAGCAGGCAATGGCTGGCAACTGCATACACAATTAAGAAAAATCAAGTGCTTATGTCTTCCCTTTCAATTTTTAATTAATTTGTCTCTGGAAACTGGCATGATAGTAATGAAACTGAGTGTCAAGTCCTTGATTATTCTCCTATCATTCATCATCAAAATTCACATTAATGTGACCTTAATTTTAAAATGATGCCACGAAATATAGCCGTTGGGATTCTCATCTGTATCATGCATGACAACACAACGGGGTACTCGGTACATTGCATTAAAGATTAAAATCCTTTTTAACTTTTGGTATAGAATTTAAAATAAATATGTATGTGTTTGATCACCAACAAGCTTTGGACTGGGAGTATTGAGGGCCCAACGGGGTCAGGGGTATAGGAGGCATTTTCCCCTGACCTTTCCTATTGCCCCTCACTCACTTGCCCAGACTAAATTTGCTACCGTAATTATGCAAAATATGTAGGCCTAAAACTAAGTTCATCTTTTGTATTAAAAACAGTCTCCAATAAATGTAAGAGATTGCAGTACTGCTGAAATGTCTTAAATATGTAGTATTTGTTTCAGTCCACTTCACTCACAAATAGCGCGTCCCTCTGGCCAGACATTTTAATGTATGTTTGACATATACTGTCCGAATATGGGGTACAGACCCCTTTTCCCGCACCGTACGCCTAGGCCATAGCCCCACGCAGCCTTTGCCATCATCTTGCCTCCCTACTCACAATCTCTTTGCCTCATCAAATGGGCTCGTTGTTATTCAGACAAAAGGTGTTTAAAGTGTGAGTTTAGTGATATATTTAGTGGGCTTCAAACACAACTTACTTAAGGAAAGTCAAATCCTTCATTCTAATGCCCACATCTTTGTAAAATAACTCGGAGCATAAGGGGGACTTTGCTCCTTAGTCCCCTATTATGGAGTTCCCCCTAACCCCCAAAGGGCCCAAACGACTACTGGACGCCATCGGACCCATCGTACTCCCGCTGCGCCTTACGTGCCATTGGTTATTCGTTGCATCCCCTAATAATTTGTTCTGTCTCTCAGGTGCCAAAGGGACAGGGGAAACTACCTCTTGGGTTTTTTTTTTTGAAAAAAAAATACTATTGTCTTAATATATCTTTGCATAATTTATAGCCCCTAAAAATTATCACCCGAAGCTGTCTCGCCTCCTTGAACACGTTGTCTGGCTGGAAGACTATTTTACTCCTTCTCCCTTCCTACATTCGATATCACTATAGGCCCTATGCCGTCTCTGAATTACAAGAGAGAAGTGCAAGGATACCAAAACTAGTTCCAAGTTACGGACATAGTAATAGAAATAAACCGTTCTTGTGCTTCATGTATTATAACTGGAGGGGAAATTCCCTTCGAAGATTTATCATTTCCGTTCAGGAAGAGAGACCTGGTTACTCCTTAGTTACTAACTTTTTGGTTACTGGACGATGTTTTTAGGTATAACACTTATCATTCACTCTGACCTTCAAGTATAATTTTCCTAATGAGTTTAATTTTTTGCAAGTATAAGCTACGGAATTTGTGAGGTTGTGGGCGAGTCTAACCACCACAGGATATCACCTTCCAGTTAAATTCATTGATGAAACGATTAGTGTAAGGAAGTGTTGTGTGGCTATTACAGTTATTGGCTACTATCATATGTCATGAGGTGCGCTTCTTGGTTTGGGGGTTAAACCCAGGTGTAACATTTGTTCTTTTCAACCAGTCTAGAACGGGGTCAACCATGACAGACCCATGATGTGACTCGTAGGTCGGAAAGTTGAGAGGATGGCCACATTAACTGGCCAACAAATGTTATACCTGGTTTTAACCCCAAAACCAAAACAAGGTACTCAAATGGCTTCCAGGGAGTGAAATATTTTTTTGTCAGGGGGCAAGATAGGTAAAAATGCAATGCAATTGTAACTTGAAATGTTCTAGGGGGAGAAAATTAAGTCATGCGGGGTTGATTAATTCGGGTGTTCCATGAGGGGAGGTGGCTGTTTAGGTAAGCAGAACCCGTCCGGTGGAAACGTTTAGTTTTCGCCCATCCAGCTTAAGGAAGTTTTGGGAAAAAATCATTATTTACAATGTTTCTTTCAAAACATCAAGCCCACAACCAGACAAGGTGTTCAAGGGAGGGGCAACATGTTTCTCAGGTATATTAAGAAAGTAAATTTCATTCTCAATTTTGGGTGGGGTCCCGATTTTAGATAAGGGCCCTGCAGATTCTGTCAACATAATGAACCGTAGTTGCTACGATTTCCAGAAACTGTAAATTGTTTCATTTCAAATTTTAGGATCCCTAAGGGTGTAAGAACTCTACCCAACCATATTTTAAAACATCGGCTAAATCTTACGTTATCCCTTATATTATGTTTTCGTGTCAAAGATAGACGAACGAGTTGTTGTATGAAGTTTATGACTGGGTAACAAAATTATCGTCATTTGATTAAAACAACCATGCCGGAATCAAGATACTAAAGTGTACGCTACCACTCTTTAAAAAAAGTTGGGTAAAAAACTCCACTAACCTTACCAGGTATACGAAAATACTAAACATGGGTAACGTTTGCCCAACAACTGGTGATTAATGTGTTTACTGAGAGTCTGGTTGCTATTAAATTTGGTATTCAACTTCTCGGTACACCTATTAATCAACAGTAATTGTTCAAACTTACCAAATTTCATCATTTTCACATACATACCCTGTGCTGGTGAAATTTTTCACCCTCCTTTTTTTCAGGGTGCGCTACAAAGATTTCTGGGAAACTAGACTTGCCCTGTAAATAACATAACCGTGTCACACTTACAAAATCGACAAGGTTGTCCCGAAAGTTTTGGCCTCTCCTGTACCTAATATTAATTGAAAGGTGGTGCCACATAGAAACGTGCGTTAAATTTTATTGAAAACTTTCATACACAACTACATTTTACTTTCAGCATAATGCTCATGGTATCAAGATAGTAAAAAACCTATGTAGAGACTTAGAGGAGGCTGCCACATACCGTGTGACAGGGTAGTTTATGAAACAGCATGCACATGCCTATATGCTGTAAACTGTTTCAAGTCTAACCTAATAGAAATCTGCTTTTACCTTAACTTTCCTTTCTCTTCTTCTTCTTTCCTTCTGTCTTTTCTTTATTCTTTCCTCTTCTTTCTTTTCTCCTCTTTTCTTTTTTCATCTTCTTTTCCTTCCCTTCCAGTTTCCTCTACTTTTCCTTTTCTTTTCCTTTATTTACCTGTTCCTTTCCTTTTTTTCCTTTTCTTTTCCTTTTTCCTTTTCTTTGTCTTTTCGTTGTCTTTTGTTTTCTTTTTCCCCTTTTCTTTTCTTCTATAGTGTGTAAGAGGATGAAAGGTGGGTAGTAATCAGGTTGCAACTACCAATTTCTTCTGTCAAATGTGGGTTTAGACCTGGGTGTGAAAATCTTGTCTGACAATAAGAAGATGAGTTTGGTTGTCAAACAACAAACAGATTTACAAATATTAAAGCTAAAATCAACATGTTTATGACCCTTCCTAAAATTTGGGTTTGAAAGTTGTGTAATTTGCAGACATTTACTGAGCACGTACTGGTACACTCTAAATGCAAAAGAGTGAAATTCACTACAAAAGGGACCGTAGTTTGCAGGACCACTCCTAGTAAGAGTGAATTTCACTCGGGGTGGAGTGAAAATTCACTCCAAACTTGAACAGAGCGATACTTCACTCGCATGGAATGATATATCGCTCTACTTCGAGTGAATTTTCACTCCACCCCGAGTGAAATTCACTCTTACTGGAAGTGGTCCCAAACTACAGTCTTTTTTGGAGTGAATTTCACTCGCATTAAGAGTCTACTCGCACTTTGTCGTCTTTATGTTTTTACTCCTACTCGTGGGAATTAATTTGTACTCGTACTAGTTCTGACAGATTTTGCAAGCTATGCGTCGACGCTAATGCAACGTTTTGTACTGGTAATTATACTCTCGGAAAACGGCAAAAATTGTTCTCTTAATTACAACGGCAGTACTGTGCTTGACCTGATACATTAAACTAATTCCACACTTCTGATCTTTTGGCAAAATTGGCAGTCATTGCCTAAGGATTTAACCATTAGACAAGAATCACAGTGGATAAGGCTGTCATGATGCATTTCGCGACACACAGAAATCTAAATATCTAGAAATAGTCGAAAAAATACCACAGATCTTTAAACATCGTAGTACTGACCTAGCAGGAAAATATTAGCGAAACTGTAGGTCTATAGTAATTGGCTTGTATCCTGCCCGCACAAATTATCGGTACGGTAATACGTTTGAAAAATAGTATGATAATATGTTTTAAAAAGTACACCAATATCTAGAAAGAGTCGAAAAATACGACAGGTCTTACAACATACGGTAACAGAGTTGACCTTGCAGATAAGAAGATTAGCCACACGGTATATCTAGCCCTTGGTTTGTACCCTGCCCTACAAATTACCTGCAAAATGATATATTCCACAAAGTACGCCTTACCTTGACAATGAACATAAGGTATAAGTCGCCTTGAACAGTCGAAAGCAATAAATTCACTTGGCTTTCCAAGAAATGTTGACTTGTACAATGATACTGCAAAACTGAAACTAGTATGCGATCGGTTTTATATAACCGCTTGTTTCTATATCTTGTTAAGCTTATTTAAGCTTATTGAACTGCAGTATCAAAATCTTTCCGAAATATATACATAGCGACTCCCATCTTTTTGTTGGTAACAACAGTTCCAACTACATGGTCCTAAGATTTGAACTCGATTGTTAATACTTTCACTTTTTTATTTTCTTAAGGTAATTTTTACCGTACGTTTTTGCGAAAACGAGCAATTCTGTTCTGCATTAAAGACGTTTCAGCTTTTTTCCTCAAATTTAAAATTATTTATGTAAAGTTATTTCCCCGATGCGAACCCCTTTGCAACAGAAGATGGAGTCAGTGTTACGTGCCCATCTGCAAAACGGAGAGGCATTCTCATTAAAATTGCAAGTCGATTTACATCATAAAACCGTCTGTACCAAATTGTGCAAGTCTTACGATTGTCTAGATGCACTATAGAAAAGAATAAACCAGCATGTTTTTGCTTTACAAATCGTATGCTACTGACGTAGTATAACTCAGACAGAAGATTAATGTCGCTATTGCGGACAGAGTAATGAATCTTCGAGATAACATTGCCAGGAAAAGCTACAAATTAACGTTCCAGTAGTCGATTCACTCCGTTATAAACATCATTACGACTACTAGAGCGTCACACAGTACTATACAATTGAATGCACTCTTAGTTCTCACGGTCTATAGAATGCCTCTAGGCCCGACGACAAGTGATAATTTACCGACACAAGACGGACCTGGTAAAGGGGTCCTGGTAACAGGAGGTTGACATGATATTAAGGTAGTGGTCGATGAAGCGTTGTTATGCCATTTATCTACTACGAACACAACAAACTACACGAGCCAGCCTAAATGTAGTTGTAAAGTAATGTAAGGCATAAAAGTCTGAGACGTACGAGCCAGGGGCTAGGTCTACAGTAACCCCTCCTCCCCTGGGCTGGGCAAAGCCAATCGTTCGGGCAGATTACTGGATAACATTTGTGCAATGGTTATGTGGGATTTCTTAAGCAAACACGGCCATTCAGCCCCATAAATAAAAATGTCCACTTCGACTAGGCTTAAATGACAGGGAGTACGATTAGATGATAATGGTATGGTCAAATATATATACTATTTTTCATAAGTCGCACATTATGAATCATTTACCTGTGACATACCTGTAGTGAGTAATTGTTACTTACTCTTGTAACGTTTTTGAACTCGTACCTAGAAGAATGGATTTGCACTCGAACTCGCCTGTAGGCGCGTAGCCAGACAAGATAATGAATGGGGTGAGATTACTTCCAGGGGCAAAATATTTTTTTAGTGTTTTCTATATCTTAAGATGAATTTTGACAATGAAAATTTTTAATTTTCTAAGAGGCGAAAGTTTTTTCTAGGGAGACGTCGCTCCTCCCCCTGCCCCCACCTGGCTACAGGTTTGGCACTCGTAAATTCTGAATGCTAGTAAGAAAAATGAGCACTCGTACTCATTATCGTACTTTTACTCATACGCTCAATACTCACTTGCACTAGAAATCTATTTTGGAATATGAAGAATGGCTTTTCATGTTACACGTACGGTCCAGTATAAAGCCGCGGTCACACTACGAATTCGGATCGGATTCCGATCCGATTTTTGTGAGTTTTTATTAAAATCTTCTCCATTTTGGGTCGGAAAGAACCCAAAATTTGCCAGCTTGTGTAATTATATGATTTTTATCGCAGGACTACGAAAATTAAATTTATACGAATTAATTTCGTGACGTCACATCGAAAGACAGCTTTTATCGGACTACGCGTGTCCGATAAAAGCTGTCCGTCGATGTGACGTCACGGAAAAAATCAGTTAACATTTCATTTTCATAGACTCTGATGCAAATCATATATTTACACTGGTTGGCAAATTTTGGGCTCTTTCTGACCCGAAATAGAGAAGATTTTAATAAAAACTCACAAAATTCGGATCGGAATCCGATCCGAATTCGTTGTAGTGTGACCGCGGCTTAAGAGGTATTTCACTTTTCAAGCTCCGTTGCTGCTGGGACTTTCGAAAGAAAAGAATGTTCAAGAAGGTGGGAGAGAATGATACACACAAAAGCACATCTCGGCAACAACGGCAGCAGTATCTAGGAAAATGTAAAGGACTAGTTCATCCAGGGAACACCTCTGTTTCATCCAAGCTGTCTTTGCAAGTCTGCAGTGGTGTCACGTTGGTTACAACATAGTGTCGCAAAGCCTTCTTGTTCGATCATGGTCCTTAAACACATCAGGTTTTTCTTCAGCAAGTCCGTCGGCCAGTTGCCTACTTAGCAGGCTGTACGGCATATTCCTTGGTGGTTTGGGAAGCTGAAGAGCTAAGCAAACAGAGTCTGCTCCTCGGGGTAGTCGGCCAGTGGTGAGGTACAAGGTTTATCTACCACCAATGCACTTGGAAATTTAGTAGACCAAAGGTCGACAGGACTATCTTCCTTATCGTTCTGTAGAATTTGCATGATCGAAGTTGACACCGACAAAAATTGAGATCACGTTCTACTGTCCTGCACTGTTCCCCTTTGTCTTCCGAGTCTGGCAAATGGAAGGCTATCCCCATGTTACCAACCTAATTGCCTGAATGAATATGCAAATAAACAAAGTCTCCTGACCAGCTATATATTTAAACATTTCTTGTTAGACTTACTGTGAATCAATTGTGCTGATCCAGTAGGAAGAGCCAAGAGGCAAGGGCGTATATTTCTATTGATGTGGGGGAGGGGAGGTCGGGTGACTGAGCGAGGTTTGATTTATTTTATCCAATCCCACAGGGGACATACGTGAGGGGGGGGGGGGTAAGGCGATGGAAAATGTCTAATTGCTGAGAAACAAATCTATCCCTAGTGAAATGTCGGGGAGACGTCGACTACTCCTGGATATACGCCAAAGAGTCATTTGACGTCACACATATCCCCCGCGTTTTCCTCGTATCATTGTTCCGTAGCATGTATGCTTCCACATACCCAGCTCTCTCGCCTCTTGCTCTGCCTGCGTAAACAGAAGAATCACAAAACAAAAGTTATGTTGATAACTTGTAACTCTGTCGAACAATGTGTGGTTTTATGAATCATTATTGCGTTGTCGGTCAAAGAAAGGTCGTAATTACTCTTAAAAAACCTGCCATGGCAAACCTTTGATGTTACGCTTGCATGATATCAAGTCATGCACGATAAAAGTTCATCATGGAGCTAATAGTTGTGAAGCTTTAAGCTAAAGTTTATATTTTCATGATGATACAAAGTCCTGTGATGATAATACATATAACATTTCTACGAAACTTTGAAAAGAATGCAAAAATATATAACAACTTAGTGAAGCCTAACTTTCCACGAACCTCAGACCAAGAGTTGAACGCCATTCATATACTTAGGCCTATATTACTACGGGAAAACAGGCGGCTAACACTCTTTTCAAATACGTGCAAACAGCAATTTATGAATTTAAGCGGGTCTCCTGTCTAGGTAGAAAAACTTAATTGGTGCTTGCTTTGAGGACCTGCGAGAAAAGTAGCCCTCGGGACTATGAATATTCTTTGCTCGTTATTGTCTCTAATAATGGCGACGCCGTGTTTGGCAGTCTAAGATATTACAAGCGGCATTTGTGTATACATCGTCTGGTACAAAGATGAATTTATCGCAAACATGTCTGTTGCACGAATTTTATAATGTACAATTTCATTCTTCGACAAAAGACAGACTGTAGCATTCTCTAGCATTCTTACTACCGGTATCTACATATCAAAATACTGATAGGGCTACTTAAAGTCACTTGCAGCTGATTCTTTGGATTATGACGTCGAGGATCCAGATGACGATGAAAAATCACAGGGACGACGACAGCAATGATAACGACGATTAAAACAGTGGTAACCTTCAAGACGTCGGATACGATAACGATGGTGGTAACGTTGGTAATTGAGATGGAGCTAACATTTATGGCGACGATGGATGACGATGTTGATAACGAGGTCACAATGACGGCGGTGACTACGACGATGGTAGCAAGGTTGATATAATTGTGGTGTCATAAACGATGACGATGAAGCCGGCGATGACGGAGACAACGTCGCTCAGGCGGTTACGACGATACAGATGTTAGTACGGTGATAACGGTGATGATATTGACTTTTACGTTAACGATGTAGTTGGAGAAGACACTAACGATAGCAATGCTGATAAATAGGACAGTGCTTTAAGATTTAGCCTCCGCTTTCATTTAATTTTGTACACTTTCTGTTAGATTTTAATTTTAAAGCACTTAAAGGCATTCAGAACATACACTTTACAACTTGCTTAAAACAGATTTAGCCACTGTAATCCGAAATATAAGTGAAGTTGTTCAAAATACTTACATAAAGAAAAAAATCGTTCTTAAAACTGCATTGCCCATCTTTTGATAATTTGACTGTCATCTCAGCAGACTCGTCGAACATAAAGTGTATCAGCAGATCAGTATTAGTGACAAAAGGCCCAACATAAGAGTTAAATGTGCCATTACCCAACATCACTGCCCCATTGATCGGATAAACCAATTTTTCTCTGCCGTTTAGGGTGTCATCAGTTAGTTGTTTTCAGGCTGGCATTATCTTGCTACTACTGAATGATATTGTTGATACCGTAGTTTCGCTTTTGGAAAGTGATGTACTGGTAAAGTTGTCAACCGCGTATCCGGGGGGTGACACATTTTAACTCTGGGGGCGCGACTTCAATTTCACAAACGTCGTGTGTAGCGACCTATGGGAGAATGTGGCAACTTTTTTCTTTTTTCAGACCGGAGTGCTCTCCCTCCTCCCCAGCGCACCCCTGGATACGCCCCTGCTTATTAGCTACGCCTTCTGTTCAGTGAACAAATATTAGCATGCCTTGGCAATTAAAAGTAACCTGAATCAAAGGCGTAGGGGGAGGAGGTCTGAGAGTCTGCAACCCCCTGAGAATATACAGAATGTCGATTTCAGGGCAAAATTCATTCCATCATTATTTGTAAGTTAGGGGCAAACACCTTCATCCCCCTTGAAAATGGTCTTCCCATATACGCCTACGGTCCCCAGGTGTAACCTTTCTTTGTCTCCATGCATGGTCTGTTCAGATGTAATTTTAAACAAGAG
Source organism: Holothuria leucospilota (assembly GCA_029531755.1). NCBI lineage: Eukaryota > Metazoa > Echinodermata > Holothuroidea > Aspidochirotida > Holothuriidae > Holothuria > Holothuria leucospilota. Next base: position 34,005,080 of record CM055969.1, on the reverse strand, counting down.
CGTATTGGCAAGAGTCCTTTATAATAGTCGTTTAGGTAAGTATGTCACAAGGAATTTGCTCTGAAAATTTCCCTAACTGGCAAACAAAATCATGAAATGAATTTTGCCAGGATAATGAGATATTTTGCCCGAAATCGACATTTCATTTTTGCTAAAAAAAGCTGTCCACCCACTAGACCCCCACCATCTTATATGCCTATGCCCCTGATGACACAAACACGACGTTTGTGATTGTCAATAGCGAGTGGGTCTATGAGCTTCTTTTTGGCTAGCAAATAGAAATAAAGACAGAACGAAATAATTCAGTTCTACAATCAGAAAACCTGATTTTTACATTCATTCTACTTGCGGTTCACACCATCAATACATATCAATAACTCGGATCAAGTCAAGATACTACCCTAAAATGACACAATTCGTGGTTGAAATTGCCATAAATTTTAGTGCATTACTTTTCTTAATAATTCATCTCTAATTATTGGAAAAAAATCCAAGCATATAATCTTTTGATCACAAAGCAGGGAATACTGGAGAAATTGACAGTTTTCCCTAAATTCAACAAAATATTGAATATTTCACCTGATAATGTCGTTGTACTACATCATATATAACATTAGCTCAACATGCAGATCTTTAAGAGAGAAGAGGAACTCACGATATATTTATCATTTTACCATTTGTTTGCTTAATCATCTCCTCAAGAAAGTTTAAGTAGATATATTATGTTGATAACATATATAATAAATATCAATACTGTGTAACACCTCACATCAAAATGTAAGCAAAGCGAATGTGTTTCCTCGTAGACTGTCAACTTTGAAGATGTTTAGAACGGTAAAAATTGTTGAAAGCAAATGTTGTGTCTATATTGCATTAACATAGCACGGACTGAAAAAAAAGCTTTTATCATTATGAATTCATTTAGTTTCATCAATGAACCCTGGCAATGGCTTTTTTCCGCAAATAAATTATGCCTTTCAGTTCAGAATGTTGCATAATTTAAAATATTGGAAGCTTGGGTGAACAAATTATTCATAAGCTACAAGGTGGTAAATATCTTTCCGTAAGGATCTTCTTTTTTGCAATTAAAGTAACTAAGCTTTCTACATTTGAAATTGCCTTTCATTCTTCATCAGTAAATCATGATTTTAAAGGTATGGAGCAGGCGCGTAGCAAAGAAAGGGGCGAAGGGGGCAGCCGCCCCCTCCTTGAGCATATTTTTTGTATTTTTTAATGATTATTTTATAATATTGGTAGTAACTCAAAATACAAAAATGTTTAGATGCAACTTTCAAGGCCTGGGAAGTGCCATTTCCAGCGATCTGGAAGGCATTTTCGGCAAAAATTTTCTTGTACGCTTTGCCCCAACCTATGGTGACGCTACGCCTAGATATTTTGCCTACAGGCTTCGCCCTCTCCTTGGCAAATTCCTGACTACGCACCTGGTATGGAGATACTCAGAATCACAAACACAGTATTCTCCTGTAAAATGTTTCCAACAATTTTTTTCAGTAAGGAATCTTCATGTTTGACCGTTATTTAAAACAGTTTTTACGATTGAATGCCCACACGCTTAAATAACAAACTGACACCAACTAAAACATCTGAATAAGTTTTTTTTTGTTTTTGTTTTGTTTTGTTTTGTTTTTTTTTTTTTTTATTGGTAGAAGGGGAGTTGTTTGCAAGTCGATTGGAATTGGTCCAGTAGTTTTACCTAAACAAGGTACTCAAATGAAAAATGGAAAGAGGCCAGTGCCGTTGGGAGGCTTCTGTGACTAGAAAGGGTAACTGAGACCTTTAAGGCCGGTATGAAAGACACTGTTCAACTCTCAGCTGTGTTTGTGATTGGTCAGGGAGAGCATGGGATGACCATTTATGCTTCTTATAGCTTTACAACGCGTGGAAGTTTGGGAGTAAAAACCCGCCCTTAAGGTTGTATTTGGCATTTTTAGGTAAGTTTCGGTCGTTTAAAGGCACAGTTGGTGATATTACTGAAAATAGCGATTACTCTAGCCCCCAGCCCCCTCCCTCTCCCCCATCCGTCTCTGACGGTCCTGGTGAGGTGGAAGGATATGCTTATTTTCAGTAAAGTTTTAATACATTTTGGAAAAATTTATGAGGAACTTTGAAACTGTTCACCCTGTAGTAACCTTTTCCTGTACTTATTACTTATACTAAGAGAGTACGCTAAACAAATTTTTCCAACAAGGGTTTGCCAACTGGCGTAAACATCAAACTTTCTCTCAGGCGTGACAAGTCGGCAAAATAAAACAAGCTATCCGTTTGATCATTTCACAGTGAGATGAAGGCTGCCTCAAAAGCACACAGCATGTGTTCTTTGTACAATGACTTCTAGCAAGAGGCTGCTCTCCCCTCCTTTAATTTAAAATATATTCCTGCCTCATTGCTAGCAGGAGGAATTCATCACCAAGTTTTTTTTCACCTTCCTTATTTTTATCTTAGTCTTTACTTTTCCTAAGGCTTAGCGGTTGTCAGTGAATGGGTTCATACTAGTTTGTCGGCAATGCACTTTATATAGGGTAAAAAGGGCTCCTCGTCAGCCCTGCCGTAATAAGAAAGAATAATCCGCTTAAATACTTACAATTTCTTTACCCCCACTCCGCCTCCTGGAGAGTCTGATACTGTTTTTTGTGAGGAGCAAGTTTTTTTAATAACTTAAAGACTTTGTGTCTGATATGCCATTCGAATTACGGAGGGCATCGATCGAAAGGGGTTCAAAAATTGTGGAAAACTTTGATTATTGAAACAATTCCAATTGGTAATCCGAACGAAAGCTTTCGGCAATTGCAAGTGCTTTTAAAGGCAATAGGCAGTTGCCCAAAAATTTTCTTTGAAAAATCAGCAAACTCTTGCAGATCTCCTCTAATTGCATTACAAGCAACTCTGAAGACATTTTGAACATAAATATTACAAACAATAGGTAAAGCAAGGAGAAACTCTACTTGAATTTCACAATTCACTAACAAAAATATTGTCACATGATCAAAATATGCCATTCATGAACTAAAGTGACCGGGCATATACTCACTCTGGTTGGGGTGACTGCATTTTACCTTTAATGGCATTCTATGTTTTCCCAACATCATTTAAGACTACTAGCGTATAGTTTTAATTAAAATTTGGAAAGAAAATAAAAACAGACTTTTACTGTGCCATGTGTATTTCTATGAACAGCCTAGAGTCACACTCAGCAGTCTCATTACTATACTTTGCACGCAAGTTTGTATTGAACTGTGACTTACCAACTAGCTCTGCGTTTATTCCAAGTCGCGTTGTGACATTTAACTTAACCAGCCTAATCTGTTAACGCTACATAATAAGCAAAACTCACACCGGACACCTTTCAAAGGAACAAGCTATGCATAGCTGAATCCTTCCCGGTTACCTGGTTACTTGGGATGACCAGAATGATAAATTGTTTTTGCTGAACATCCACAGAGGGAATATAGCAATCATTTTTATCATATTTAGCCTAAGTAGAACAAAGACTGCGGTTTGATGCCATTCTGACAGCATCACATCAATGCTTGGTAATACTCAGAGAGCATGATTCGAGTGTTATACATTACTGGTCGCGTGATTGCAAGGAAATGAGCTACCAGCGTGGCCTATTAGCAGCTTGGCCCTGATTAATGTAAAGCGGGTCCCTTTGCATCGGTGTTTAGTCTGCCTGTCTGGAAATAGCAGCCTATCCCGTTTACATACAGCACTGAAGCGCAACAGACAAGCAAGTCCTGTTATACGATTCGATGAAAATTTACTTGCAAATAATTTGTTCTCATTCACATCTGTTAACTTCGAAATTTTAGATGACAAGTCACGTGACTCATTTACTACAAATGATGTTTAGGTGATTAATTTAAAAATGTTGGAATATTAATGGTTCCGGTTCCCCACTCACTCCTACACCCTTCTCGCCACATGGTTACCAGGCTAGGGTAAAGGTATGTTTGATTAAATATTTTCATGTCAATGTTATAATTAGCGTCACTTTAATAAGCAACACTTCAATATATTATGAGCAAAGATGGTATGGATCCCAGGTTTCGTCTAGCTAGGCCGGTTTAGTTCTGTATACTCATTTTACAGCAAGTAAAACACAACTAGACAAGAAATAATGCATGGTTACTTATAATGATGCTATTAAAATAAGTCTAATGAAACTTTCTGCAATACAATAAAGAGGACAACACACTTCCTTGTAATGAAGGTCGTTGCCCTTATAATTCTGACATTTCGTCTACAGCTTTTTTTTTCTTCTGCCTGGAATAAACGTAATTAAACAAAGGACAACATGGAATGTCGCTACGGTCCTTGCACTATTGGACTATAGGCCTACATATTACATTGTCGTAAGGTCAATGACCATTTTGCTCGACAAAGCCATCGAAAAAGGTCAAAAACCTCTCTTCATATTTTTATTTCCCCCAATGGATAAGCAACAGGATTTTTTACTTTGTATAGATCATACCGTTTCATTTATGAGATCGGCAGAACCATTGCCTGCATCCACCACATGAAATTCGGAAGGTTAAAGTTTAGTCTAGTCTTCACCTGTTTTGATCATCGTTGTTTGTAATCTTTTACCAAACACTAAATGTTGGTAGAACATAGTTCCCATTTCAAATTGATTTTGAAATCAATATCCATCGTAATAATCTAATTTGCTATTCATTTCATGAATGCCTATATATGTTAATCACAATTATCTAGACCCATTATCTTACCTAAAATAAATAATTTCTTTCAAGATGGTGGGAAAGCATTTTATCCAAAAACGAAGTTTCCGTATGATCAATAATTAATTTTGCACCACAAGTCGTAAATAGCCCATCCATAATTTATCGTATACTTGGCAACGAAGTCAGACTGGGAGCACTGACCGTGACCATTCTCGAGCCTCCTCATGTCCTATTTGTTGCAAAATTTGTCACGGCAAGTACTGCAGTTGTACATACAAAGTACTTTGTACGCAAGAAATGTGCGTGTAGTATGCGCACCACAAACAAGCTCTCCAACACGGCGGTGTACGCCAGGCGCGGATCCAGACATTTTGAAAAGGGGGGGGGGGCTGAAAGCCCCCTTGAATATTCTCCTAGATTAACATTATGCTAATTTTCGCGTATTTGGTATTATTATTAATGTGGCGAAAAAGAGGGGGATAAGCCAGAAAAAGCCCTCCCCCCTTGGATCCGCGCCTGTACACAAAGCATGACGTCACGTTTTACGAAATGTAAGAAGAAGAAAGGGAGCAAGCTTAGCTTTCAAAAAGGATATACACACTTCCAATATTATTGCGATTAATCCTGGAAACAGGGCTTCGGTGCTTAGAGAAGTCGGCATTATCCCCGTCCTTGATGCCTCCAGGCCGTACCCCCTTCTATTCAATGGCACAGTTTTAGTTTCGCCCTTCACAAGAACATGATGTGATCAGACCTTTCTGAGCAGATGGACAAGAAGGAGTTTTTTGACGTTAGGTACACATTCAGTGCCAAGTGAATGGAATTGCTTCTGGGGGCAATTTTGTTATATGACATCACTCTCTAGTACAGACCCGTATAGCACAAGGGAGTGGGCAGGGGCGGCTACCCCGAGAAAAAAATTGACTAAAAAATTGATCTCGGCTGCCCCGAGATAAAAAAAAATGACCTCTAGAAAATTAGAACTAAGAATACTAAGAACTAATAGGCCTACTAAGAACTAAGAATCCTAACTGGTGAGGACTTCTCAGTTTAAGCCGGAGTAGCCTGTAAGTTGGCATTCAAATAACTTACCCAACTTTAGGTAACATGTTAGGCAGAGGATCACACAAAACTTATTCAAATGACAATCCTTGCGCAGAACGTTTTTTTTTTTTGTCTGAGGCCTTTGAGGCAACAGATTTCGAGCACAGCCCACCAATCCTTCTAACTCCCATCCAAAGACCGATTTCCCCGCACTGCCGCACCATCTGTGCCCTCTTTCACATAAACAGTAGATACTTCAAACGTACATCTCATTTTGCAGTTAGTCAAAAAGTACAACCGAAAATTTGACAACAATTGATTAAAAAGCAGGCATATCGTTCTGGCTCATTGCACTATCACCTGATCACTCACAAATATTCTCGCCCATCCTTTTAAAGTCTTCACTACGAGTTCTTTTATGCTGAGTATTTGACTGTTCGCTATAAGAAGTAATCTAGGCTATTAAATTTCCCCTCCAGTCTGCAATCTTTCGCCTGTTTTTCGTGTATATTCGTAACCAACAGTTTGCTCAAACAGTCATTAATCCATGGAAAACAGTACTTCGCGTTTTTGTTGTGGCATGGTTTTTTTTTTCATTCTTTGACTCGACTCTAGCAGGACCGCAGAAATCGAAAGCGAGTAACATTGGTAACTGCCCTGGGGGTCCCACCGTTAAGGAAGGGCCCCGTTGGAATAGAAAATATATTTTCTTCTTGCACAGACTACAGAACTGTCTTTTTCAAATATCCCGTAGCATACCTGAACCTCTCTACCACACTGGATTCTAGTTATAACATATGTGTTCTACGACTTTAAAGGAAGTAACAAAGCATGACGAGGAATTGTCTCATTTCCCCACTAGTGCTGCACCTCCTTAACATATGAAAAAATCATGAAAATCCGAAAGTCTTTATATGCTGTATATGAAGAAAAAAGCGATCAAGAATCAACAGGATAAAGCAACAGAATCTAAACCAGAGATTATCCTTTAACCCAGAAGGAGCTGTTTCAAATGTGATAACGAATAAAAATGCTTTCTTGTAACTGATAAATTGGGCAGGGTGTAATGTCTTCAAAGTGTTGCCTTCTGTGTGACATTCGATGTGGGTATTAGGTAAACTAACTCAAGACTGGGATTTGAAAAGTATGGCTGGAATTTAGGCTGTACTCGGGACGTAGAAATATAAAAACCACACACACGAACAATGTGGAATGTCCACAAGCCGTATGACTGGAGTTATATTTGGGACAGAGGAATACTGTTTCTATACCCGAAAAGATCCGATATTGAAAACAGAATTTGAAAAATGTGACGAAATACCAAAAACGAAAACATCTCCTTACTTATCTATATTTAGTACAATTCAAATCTTGAAATCGTACATCATTATCAAATACCTACGAGACTAAGAATTTAGATTCAAATAGGAACTCTGAATCGAACGTTCGTTTGTTCGGCGAACACGGTCAGTGTTGCTCTACCCAAGAAATTTAAACCAAAGAGATACGGTTTAATAAAATGAACGAACGAACAAACGACCGAACGGATTAATAAAAAATGAACGAACGAACGAACAAACGAACGAACTGACGAACGAACGAACATGCGAGTGAGCGAACGAACGAACGAATGAATAATTAAATGAATGAATGAATGAATGAATGAATGAATGAATGAATGAATGAATGAATGAATGAATGAATGAATGAATGAATGAATGAATGAATGAATGAATGAATGAATGAATGAATCCAACAACGACTCAGAACTAGGACTGCCTGGCACTCGCAAGACGCTACACCACAGACTATTGATTTTGAAATTGAACCTCAAGCAAAGGATTCGTTTAAAAGGCCACTGAAAGTTTGACATTCTCTAAATTATACGTTTGTAACGTATTACCGTGAGTGAAAAAAAGCTGCACGTTTGAAGCAAAAAGAGCTACTTATTCCAGTAGCTCATGTCTCCGCTTGTGCTATGAAGACATTGCGATGGTCGTAATCTTCTTTGAATACAAACAAACAACTCAGCGAACATCCCTAAAGTGGCAGAATGAACTAAGAATGATGAAGAAGGTAATGAAATATGCAAGCTTAATTAAACTTATAAACAAAGCACTCTATGAGTCATTTTCTAAATTTTTTATCCTGCTGAGCTCGCAAAAGTACAACGTAATTATACTTGTATCTTTATACTGACGGCACCCAATAAAACAACCTCTCACGTGCGATAAGAGAAGCCTCAGAGCTCATGGGGATGTAGCAAGCACGCCGAGATGGGACCAGTTGCCCATTAGGAGACTAATTAACGGAATTATTTTTCTTTAGGTTGAAAGAGGAACCGACAAATATTGCCAGCATGGGTAATATTTTTCGTCGAGAATGTACATTTTGAGGAATCTCTTTAACGAAAATTTCATAAATCTCAGAATTCTAATATTTCATTAGGCCTGGTAAAGCATTAGCGACGAAGGTAATTCACAGGATACATCTACATGTTTTAACCTATTTTTCAGTGTGACGTCACATCATTTATCTGCGCCTAGTATTAGCAGTAGGAAGTTGGCATTGTGTTAGTAAACTGTTGGTGTGTTGCCATTATGACATTTCGGGAAGAATGCAAAAATGAGGTGTCTGCCACTTTCACGAGGCGTGGTGTGGTCAGACTAATTTATAAGAGGATTTCACGTGGGGCAAGGTACCCCGCGGAACGGACTCTTTTTGCTCAGCTCCTCAGCTTTCCAAACCACCATGACTGAACAAGGAATATCCGTACAGCCTGCTACGTAGGCAAGGGGCAAGGCCACAAGGGGACTGTATCGTAGGACCGGATCCAGGGTGCAAATATACCATCTAAGGCCGCCAATCAATGACCGACTCCATATATCACAGCTGTAAAATATAAAGAAATAGCATTTGTGGCTTGGAGCTGCAAGTATATTGTGATTTGTGATTATATGTATAGTTAGTTTGTATTGACAATGGGGTTATTTATGGAGTAAAAGGATAAACCTCCCCATAAAGTAACAAAATGTGGACCTGTTGGAGAGAATACCAAAAGATACGACACGTGATTAGGCTGGAGAAATGAAGACAATAAGAGCCGTAGCTATTCATAACAACTGAAAAGAAAAAAAAAAAGAATGTTTCAGTATGAAAAAAAATGAAGGTTCAGTATTCTACGCCCAAACGTGCACCTTCATATCTTTTCGACTGTTGAGCATTTGTGTGATCCACAATCAGGCGTAGCCTGAAACATACCAATCAAAGCTGGAAATCATGAAATTAGCCGGGAGGGGACAGGAAAACTTGCTTAAAAATATTTAGGTGGCAATTTTTTTTCGGATGGGGGGGGGGGAGCTCGAACCCTATATATTGGACTCTTGATTACGGATTTGTTCACAAGGGAGCTGTCATTTTTCAAAAAGGCCTAGACATATGTTGACTTGTAACAAGTTTATTTCGAAAATTTATGCTGATTGAATCCCAGATTTTTTTTTTTGTTGTCTTCGTACGTCTGTTTCACTTTTTTCTCTACACATGGGGGGGGGGGGGGTATAAACCTGTCAGTAGCATCAAGAGCGGCGATTTGTTCTCAATATTGGGGGGGGGGCATGACCAGATTTTCTAATCATTTACTGTGTGAAAATGAAAGTCAATGGGCGATTTCTCAAATATATTGGGGGACATGTCCCCCCGGGATCGCCGCCCATGAGTAGCATATTTCAACATTGCTACACTCAACACACACAAATCTGTAATTATTTTGATGTGGTAGTTTCACGAGGAAAATAAATGGCTATATAATGTAATAACAGCATAAGGGCTGCTAAAAGGTAGTACGCCCGTGAAATTATAAAAGACTTCCAAGTCTTCCCATGAAACAGGTGGCCCCAGAATTTTCCAGACGAAGGACGGGGATAACCAACAAAATAAAGACCTAACAGATAGGGGACGGATGTCGAGAGCTATGGCGAACCCCAGCATTTTTGCGCGCTAAAAATTTGGGGTTTTCTTTTGAAGATTTTGCCCTCCTTGGTGAAGTAAATGTCGGGGCGACAGGTCGCCCTCGGGGATTCCATACTTCATCGTACCCAGTAACGCTCCCAGATGAAATTGGACAAATTCCCCTGCGGGGTACCCAACCTTCCCTGACGGGTGGGGATATCCCCCATCTGCTCCCACCTTTTGCCACCCCTGACCTTATGTCAAAAATGTCGGAAATGAAGGTGATCCCATACAAATTAAGTAACAGTAACATCTCGACAACTTCAAAACACTGATATAAAGATGTAGATTGTTACATGATATGACGAAATTTCTCGTCTTCCTTCAATTTGACGGAAGCTCGAACTTCTCTCTCTCCTTCAAACGAAAAATTAACAAACCCCTGATACTATTAATAAGACCAGTGATAAGCCGTCATACAATACCCCATTTGGCATTTCCATCGTGTCAGCATTGAAACATAGGCCTGTACAATTGTCTCTAAAACTTTATTGTTATTTAAAAATGTTTCAACAATTGTACAGTGTCTCGTAATGTCTCTGAAAAGGATCAAAATATGCAGGTATAATCAAATGCCAAGTAAAGATTTGGGCAAAGTAATGAGGCGCAGTGGAGCCAGAGAGTTATGTACGGGAGACATGTTTTGTCTTCAGGACAGATAGTCAATGACGACCAATCAAATCCTTCAAAGATCACTCACGTTTTCGAATATAATGTAATAATAATGTAATAATGAGTAATTTTCCTAGTTTTTACTCGGATTATGAAAGACCGTCCTCGATTTTTCCTTGCACATGTAGATCCTAATCCTACCTCTTTAACCTAACCCCTATTTCCAAGCAAAATGTTGAATTCAGCCTAGAAATGTAAAGGTTTTGAATGAAATGATTACATTAAGTTAGACCAAAATTTATTTTTTTTCTTTCTAAAACCACAGTCTTTCTACAGTAACTCGATGGATGAAGGTTTGTCGGTGTATACAGCCATTTATCCTCTCCTCTACTTCTATTTTCAATTTTTGGACAACGCCTTTACAAGAAATGCTTACGTTTAATAAGCAAAGACCGCATTCTTACACCGAGCGCTATGGACGCCTCTGTTCCCTTTAGGCCAAACTGAAAGAGCTAGTCTAGCAGCTCTTTCATCTCCCACTTAAAATTCTACTTTTTTTTTATTCAAACATATTCTTCAAACCAACTGCCTGAAGCATCTCTAACTTATTGCTTCATTTTAATCATACAAATTGGGCTGCTAACACAAATTCAGTATCTTGTAAGTTGCTGTTTTCATGAAAAGTCATCCCTTGATCATCAATGAAAAGTCTAGTCTCTTTGAAAACATAAGAAATATAGTATATTTTTCCATCTCCTTCAACATTACAAAATATGTTCAAATATAGATAAGTGGATAGTTTCGCGTTTGCTTCATAGAGTAAAGGGGTAGAAAAATTTAAGATATTACACATAAATTAACAAACTGCTTAAAGGAAATGAACAATAAACATTTATCATTTATCACGTACTATGCATGCTAAAAACACATGATATTAGACCAAAAAAACAGATAAAATACAGGAAAGTCTTTTCTATATAACGTAAACTTAGCTACAATTGCATACGTGAATACTATCACCTAAATATATATAAGCCTATGTGCAGAACGCAGCATGCCATACCAAGAAAACTAGCCGGCCTACTCTACAAGAACGTCTCCTCGAAACCCAAGGTTCTTGATCCATTCCTGTTTGTTTTTACAAGCAATATGAAGCCAACGTTTATTCAAAATTTCAGATTGTGTGAAAAACTTCTGCATCAGGTTATGTATTGTCTAATTTGCATCTGAAGATGCAATATTTGGCATTCTGTACAAAGAAATAAAGAGTATGTCTCATCATAGGGGTACGGGACTCTTCCAATTTCGGGGGCAGAAAATTTTTTGCCCGAATTTCGTTGCAGTTAAGGTGCATAAAATAGACCACCAAACCACTACATGCGCTCGAAGCGCAAAAATTTTTGCACATTTTTCGGCATTCGATCAAAAATTCGGGACCTCGGGCAATCTTCATCAATCTTCATTCGGGCAATCTTCATCTTTGCCGGAATTTCACCTGTTCTGTGCCCGAATTGTTGTCGTTTTCTGCCCGAATTTTCGTCCTCAGAATTTTTTGGGGGTCAGTCTACCCACTGCCCCCAGCCTCGTAAGCCTATATGTCTCATGTCATCAAGGGAGCTAAAATTAACAAGCACCCAGTCAACAAAAGGAGTATTTTAGGACACAGGGTCATACTACTTTGCCAAATTTGCTAATTGACTTCACAAGACCAGAAAAGATGTTCCAGTGTTTAAGGCTCTCCTCTACAAAAAGTACAAAGAGGGGGGAGGGGGTCTCTAAAACTTAATAATTCTGTGTAAAGAGAAAACATTTGTAGCAGCAATTCTATGAATGAAGCAAAACTGGAAAAACTGTAGTTTGGCCTCATGGACTGCCACTAAAACCAAGTTGAAACTTCTGGTCCAAATTACAACCATTTTCGGTGGATGGCTCCCATTTTAATAACATTAAAATAACATCAAACCATGCAGGTTATAGTTGTCAGCAGGACCATGACTTGGTGTGATATTAATCCTCCAATTTCGGGGCATATCCAGGCCCGTAACTAGGCGGGGCGTTTAATACGGAAGTATTTTGTTTTCTATAACCCCTTTTTTCTATAACTACAAAATTTTCACCACGACGACCAGTCACCCTGACGAATTTCTTGCTTTGGTTCTTAAGGATGACAGATTCTTCAAACATTTCCAACTTTTCTTCATAAAAACCAAAATTTTTAATTTTGGCGCGCAGTTCTGCCCGACTGAACTTTTCCGTTCTCCATCTTTCGGCAACCCTTCGCATCCGTCAGGCTTCAGGTTGCTAGCCCTCGTCGCGGAGCCTTACCCTTGACGGGAAAATCCTGGTATTACCCCTAGCTGCGCATACATGCACTGATTTCAACATGGTCAATAATTTGCCATGCAAAATTTTTGCGCGCAATCCTCAAAATCAAAGTTGCATCACTTATGAACACTATTAGTACAATAATACCAGTGAAATATTCTGACCGCAACTATTTGTACACTCAAAGAGGTCGGGCACCTTACCTTCCTAGCAGGTGTGGAATATGTATGCCTCTTTTGATGTACATGTGAGTGCCGCCAATATATGTGCAGGAGTAATACACGTCCGCAGGGCGGGCTTCCGGGCATCAAGGTCCCATGTTGCAATCTAATTCCTTGAGTAACATTCGTAGCGTGATGGCTATACGATCTAAAGTTGCATTAATTCGTACCACAATTTTATTCAAAAAAGTCCTTTACAGCCTGTAGGGATTCTATACACTTTGATTTAGCACATTTACAAAGAATACGCATTCTTAATCATACTTCTTGTAGCATTCTCCCATTTGACTTTACTTTCTTCCTTCTTGCTCATTCTGTTGCGAGCTGTTCATGCAAATTTTTGTTCAAAGTAAAAAATACGATTATTGTGAACTGAATTGTGAACTGTGAAGAACTTGGGTGACGTGCTTCCAGTGTTATTGGAACTCTATGCTAGTGTGCCCACTTTGTGAATGCCTCAGACTTTTCGGGCATTTCCCTCTGGATCCCACCAAAGTTTTACTGGACCACGACGTGGTCTTATGGCAGTCCATGGTCCCCTCACCGTTTGCAAAGCACTCAACTTTTCACCTTCGTTTGTGGATCTCAAGAAGCATCACCATGACCATGACCTTGTTCCGTTCACTTGTGGAGACTTTCCACGTCTGTCCATCGCAAGAGGAGGACGGGAAAACTGCCACCAGTCGATGGCAATTTTCGACGGCTTGGCGCACATGTGCATGAGCCGACTACTTTAAAGCATGCCGCACACGAGGGGAAATTAGCTCAGCAAAATGCCTCGCGTGCCACTTTGCTCAGCTAATTTTTCACGTGTGCGAGCGAGTTTTGATGTGATTCCTGCCTCGCGAGGCAGATGACTCAAATATCAAACGTGTTTGATTCTTTCTGACACGAGTGCCACTTTTCTCACCGTGTGCGCCTGACCTGAGCATTTGGCTCACGACTTTAACCCACTGCGCAAGCGTATTCTGAATGAATAGACCTAACTTTCGGCCTACTCATTCAGAATACGCTTGCGCAGTGGGTTAAAGACGTGAGCCAAATGCTCAGGTCAGGCGCACACGGTGAGAAAAGTGGCACTCGTGTCAGAAAGAATCAAACACGTTTGATATTTGAGTCATCTGCCTCTGAAGGCAGAATTCTCACCAAAACACGCCCGCACACGTGAGAAATTAGCTGAGCAAAGTGGCACGCGAGGCATTTTGCTGAGCTAATTTCCACTCGTGGGGGGGGGGGGGCAGGCTTAAGCTATCTGAGATAGGATTGAGATATCACCCCCTGTGGTTCCGGTAAACTCCCATTATCTCTGGTGACGTACTGGCCGCAAATATATTCCTTGGGGCCCCCTTTGTGCCAGAGCCCCCTGTGCCACAATTCCTGGCTATGAGCCTCGGCATACCTGAGAGGATACCTTAGGGAAGGGTGAAAGGTATAAAACGTTTTGATGAAGTCATTATACGGTAAAGCATTACCATTATTATCCAAAAGATACTTTGTAAAATGAGCTTTTTTACATGTGGGAATAAATAATCTTATTATCTATCTTGATAAAGAAGTTATTCCACAAGCTTAGACTCCATTAACGGAAACATGACAAAGAATAAGAAATTGTTTACAATTATAGCATGTCTGTAACAAACTTATTGATTCGTTTTCCAGACAGTCTTAAACTGGATTATTCACAACTATATTGATTAATTTTCGCTAACTTTGAATAGTCAAACGGATCTCTCATACGACTAGTTGGTGTTATTTTGACTAATTTATTTTGAATATCTTAATTAAGTGTTGATTCCAAAATGCAAAATTACATTTTGATGAATGTTTGTCACTACATTTAAGTGCACCTGTGACTAGCCCCCCGTCTTGATGCAAAGACAAAAGAACGTTCTGTTTGCAAAACGATAGTATTTTCAGGTTCACCCTTGCGTCAGCAGAGGAGAAAAATATCTATTTAAAAGGATTTTCCCCTTGCAGATGTTTTGGCGTTTGTTTAGTCTGGGTCATCGTGGAAGCAGTTTTCTGTAAAATTCAATTCATCTCTTAACACAGGTGTGACCGTACTCGTTAATAATGGGTATTTTACCTAGATATAACCTTACGGTGACATCGTCACGTCAAACCCGCTGATATCAGATTGTTCGATTTTCAAATACGCGTTACCATACAGAGTATGTTTCACTAAAAGGACAAATAAATTTGTAACTGATCCGATTTATGGAAGCGATTGCACACTCTAAAAATGCCCTAGTCAAAGTTGAATAGACTCTAATCGATAGGGGCACGAACCGGAATCTTGTCAAATCTTTGACTAGATTCGGCTCATAAACGAAACGAACAGTTTCATTTTTGAACCATCTCTAGTCAATTTTGAAACAAATCTTGTCAAATATTTGACAAGATTCCGGTTCGTGCCCCAATTGACTAGATGTCTTTTTAGAGTGCATTAAATATGAGGATTTCCTTACCTCCCCACATCCTTCTCTGTAAAAGAATAGTTTGTCCAATAAATTTGTAAGTATCGATGTTGGAATATGTCCTACTTATAATGCTTGTATTGCATATATGTGCTTTCTTACTCCAAAATAATTTGAATCAGCGAAGCTATTGAGGGAAGCATTTAGCGAGATAACTAGTTAGTAATTTGAACAGCCGGTTTCGATTTTATCCCAGTAATTATAAGATTGAGGCCACTTAATAACATACCCTATAACAGACTAGTGTAAGTAAATAGCGTAGACGCATTGTGGCAAAATAACACCTTCTTGCGTACAGTTCTGACTTTGTCCTCGAATCTCTCGAATAAGCTTCTAGAACTCCATAAGATACCGTATTGTTCTGAGAACACAACAATCCGGTAGACTGATGAGCCTCTGCCCTCATATCGAATATCGCTTCGTCAAGCTAGCAATTTAAATGATAATACGATTTTCAGGAAGTTACAATCTTGACTATGTGGATCCGGCTCATAGGGATGAAATTTTTATTTTAGCCACTTAATTAGACAAGGATAAATCGTTTCAATCTCCTAATCTCTAGGGGAACGTAACTTTAAGCTGTCTACCTTAGAAAACTAATTGTGTTTTATGCGTCGAAGGTGTCTCAAAAGGAATTTTCCAATATGATTCTTTAATGCTACATCTTTTTCATTAAATAGTCAAATGTATCTCAGAAAACAATTGTCGTTGCCATACCAACGTAGTACTTTCACTCCTCTTAAAATGACTTCCTTTTTTGAATGATTGGATTCATTTTTATGCAAGAGAAAAAGTGGCGGAAGTTTTAGCTAAGTTTTAGAAAATATCACAGTGAGATTGTTTGAAAAATCCTGACAGGTTTAGTCCATGCACATTTTCTTTCATCAAAGAAATATCAGCTAGTGTGTGCGGTATAAAATCAGTTGGGTCAATTTGAACCCAATAATGGGCTCAAGGGAATTTATTCAAATTTAGAGTCAACTAATTAATAAAAATTGAGTCAATTTGACTTAACTTTGGCTAAAAAGGACATAAAATTTGAATTAAGTTTTCTTCGTGACTCAGGCGATTTTAAGGCTGCGTTTTCCAAAGTTGGCCAAAAATACCAAAGAATGCATGTCTTTATTTTTATCACCATTTTTAATTAAGTTTATTTCATCCTGCACAGACATAATTTAAGTAGCATACGTTGCTTAGTTTTGAAACTTGTTTGGCATGGTTACGTTATAAAAATATAGATGGAACCTATTTTCTTCGTTGTTCAATTAATGATAAAAGGTGGCCCTTAGGTAATTTAAAAAAAATCAAAAGTGGGCCTCAAGTTACAAAAGGTTGAGAAACCCTGTTTTAGAGTGTAATTGATGTTTAAACGAACTGGCAACATAAAGTTCACTGCATGGAGAGAGTCTTTCCAATCTCCGAGCTCTTCGTAAAAATTCGTCGTGTAGTTACGCCGTCTAGATAGGAAACTTTAAAGCAGTTAATTGAGTCCTTCTCAATTCTCATAATTGGGTCTTTCTCAAGAGTTTTGTCGTACATGCAGCACTGGTTAATGTTTTGCAACGTACCTTCGTCTCAGTATGTAACGATTTGGCATCTTTAGCCCTCTTTTAGAGAAATCTTGTGTGCTCCCCTGATTTACTGAAGTTGTGTATTTGTAACCAATAGTAAATATTTAAATATTTATAGGTTGAAAAGATGCGAAACTGAAATTTGTTTCAGTAATAAAACTATTTTTCTCCGGCATTATTTCACGATCAATTGTAGTGAAGGTAGCAAACTCTACATACCGGTGCATCTAAGAGCCAAGTGCTGAAACTAAAATTCTCATGTAGGCCACTCAGCTAAAGGTCTGGGCAGTTTTCATTCATTTTGTGGACCTCTAAGAAATTGCTCATCTTGTTCTTTTACCAGCTGCCCATAAATTGTCAACCGTCATCACTCAGAATATCTTTGCATATATTACTGCAAACTTTGAATTTCGCGTCCCTCAGAAAGGTGTTACAAATCTCTCATTTGATGAATATGTATTGACACATCTTCAACTTAGGCCTTTACTACTTCAGGGTACAAAATGGCATCTAATACGATGCAAAATTAACTAGTTTAGCCAGGGAATTGCCACTGGTGCAGCCAGCCTAATATTAACCTATGATAGTAAAGCTGAATTGTGTTTAGGCCTGCCTTCTCCTACCTGCACACCGCCTTTGCCTGTCCAGTTCAATTTTACCTTTTATTAAGCATCCTCTTCCGAACCAGTGAGCTTTAAGGCCTACGTATATCATCGCTCTTATGATTACCTTTTATTGACAGGCGGGCGATATAAGTCATCATCAACGTTACTCAAAAATGGACCGGTTTTGCGATACCTGTGAACGGCCTCCTCATAGAAATGAGAGTTACTGAAGGCAAACGAAACCTGAGGAATGGAAGGCCTGTGTATATAGGCTGACAAATTAGGAAACTTTGAACAGGCTTAGTGTGCTGTCTACTTGCTGTTTGTCTGTTTGATAATAAAGCAATGATATATTATTGACAGTGGTCATGCATCATGTAAAAACTACATGGAGGTTTTGGCAGTCTAATTACTACCGTCACACGTCATGAAAATATAACACCATTCAGTGGACAGAATGTGTAAAAGGAACGTTTAGTAGCTTCTGGTTTCTAAAAGATCAAGGGCTCGGACAATAGAGCAAATAGATGTCATGACACAAGTTTGTATTTGTTTAAATTCTAAGTAAAATAGTTTGGATCTCGGCCAACTGCTTACTCGAGACAGCCAAATGCGCTATTCAAGAAAACGGAAATGCATTTTGCGGCAAGTCAATAAAAAACAAAAACAAAAAACAAAACAAAAAAAAAATATCACCTTAAAGTCATGACTTTTTTTCTGCTAAGGAAGCTGGCAGAAACAGAACTGAACATTTTCTCTTCTGGCTTTAAAGTTCAAACGTACTTTAAAGAGTAAAATACAAACTTGAAAAGATCCATAGTTCGGAAGTCCATAATGAGACTCATTAGTTGTTAAAACTCACTCAATTTAAAATAGTAGCCTACGTTCTACAATAACTTGTAATATAATTCCTCTGCTACTCTAATATACCTCTTTTTTACTTCTTTTGATATTAAAATGCTGAGGTGACCTTGACAAATGATACATCTCTTGTGAAGCTTTTTGGAAAAGGTTTGCTTTTACTATATCGTATCACTCTACAACAGTTAAAGACACTGATTAGATTGTGCTATATGGTAGAGTCGCCTAAGGACAAATGTATAGGAATGTGATCTGCTAGCAAGAGAGGGCATATGTGTCAGAGGAAACCATTCTTAGCGGAGGGGGGGGGGGAGAGAAAGTTTCGGAATGGGTCTAAGTCTAAGATGAGCCCCCCCCCCCCCCATGAAACCACGAAACAAAGAATGGTGAACGTGGTTAGGTAGGCCTACACTGTGGTGCTGGTGTTGTTTTAGGAGTGCATTTATTAAAATAGTTTTCTATTAGTCGAAAAAGTTTGATAAATTTTACAGGAGAGAAAATTAAGAGTTTGTCCTTGAGGAGTAAAGGTGGAAAGGGCTACAGCCCCAATTATTTTTGACTGGGGACTGAAGCCCTCCCCAGCCCCCACCTTCTATACGCCTATGGTATAGCAGTAACATCACAAATTATGAAGTATAGAGCACTATATTATACAAAGTGGGTAAGAGTGTTCCACATTTCAGCCTAGAAATACCATGCAGTGAAGATGGTGGTTGGACCAGCCACGGGAGGGGGACATTTGCAAGCCATAACCCCAACATTTAATTACGCTACCCAAACTGTTTTTCAGCTATGATATCGATCACAGATGGTGGATCTGTGCAAGTACCCATGCAAAATATAAATTCTGTAGTTCTAAATCCGATCAGCTCGCTAAGGTCTTGAATCGAGCAACAGTGAGCTTCAGCTTTAACCGTTGAAATTATTCTAATTTTTATTTTAGAATTTAAAGTAAATTTAACAATAAAGATCTTTGATTGTCTTCTCCTTGAAGTCTTTTAACAAGACTAACATTTGGTCAACTAAAGGATACATGGGGAATTACGGTAACCTAGGGTGTAAAAGTACTACCCATCCCTTTCCCTTTTAGCCCTCACCATCACCCACTCCCACAACGGTAATTCAGCTAGGGGACCTGCCAATGTCTTCATAGATAAAAAAATGTTATGATGTACGCATTATCGTAAGGATGTAATTCCTATCTCCTACACCCAGATGTTCTAACATGGCTCTGCCTTACACCACTCCAAAAGCACGTGGTATTACCCCGTCACCTGTACGTGTCACTTCTGATAGGCTAGCGATCATAAAATCTTCAAGGGGCCCACCCTCGAAGGCGAGAGGAAAGTTATGAATTATTCATACAGAATGCAGTTTGCGTAGCTGATACGATTAACTGCGCATGCTTGATTTATTGGCGCCAGGAGTGGATTTGTGAGCGATCACCGTTTTACATAGCGTGTACACACTGTGCAGTATCTATGCATGATATTACGACCGAGGTAGTACTTCCATGGTCCATGTTTACACGGAATCTCAGTGTACATACTTACATGCACGGTATGCGTGAAGCCTATTCAATGTCACATTTCCAACGAGAAGGCGGGTTAAATGGTTACTGGGAAATGACATACAGCAGCTTAGTTGATTATCAGATCTGCTTTTACTGTCAAGGTGACAGAATAAACACGTAAACTGCGGAGAACTTTGGAGTGACACAATTTGCAGTGACTGTGGCCTCATAAAACTCAAGACCATGTAGTCTCCCCCTGGGTCGGGGACTGACGTAGAAACTGTGCCATATGGGTTGGTAACCAGAGTGATATCACTGTCACTCGGGAGCATACATCAGTGGGAGAGTGATTCACCTTTGAGTAATAGCCCTTACCACCAAACGGTTACGACTTCAACTGGACAAACTCGGTGGAACACCGCTGCACCCTGCTCCCCGCACAATGTTGGAGATAATAATGTCAGTTCGGGATGCACCGATTTCGTATGGACACGGCATTTTTCTGGGGGACGGGGGTTTCGTAAATCTTGCACAACATTGCACTGGGGGACGGGGGTTTAGTAAATTGTGCACGACATCATCATACTGTACATGGTACAACGGTGGGAGGTGTTCCAACAGTTTTGTCCAAGATTGTAGAACTTGAAAATAAAGAACTGAACTTGCCTCTTCATCAATTGAGTGTAAGGCTAAATGTGCCCCTATACGGTGACCCTCGGACCGCGGAAAGTATACATTCTAAGTGGGCGGGATTGAAAGGACGAGGGAAGGGGGCACAGATGACACCATATTACACCTATAAAGGCCTTATAGTTATTAAAATGTCTCCTCTCCATACTTTCCGTACTCCCACAGACATCACAGCCTGCCTCTGGTCCAAGCCCAGCAAAATCAGTGAAAATCCACCTGGGTGAATATGGGGATGCTGGATGAGTTGGGGGTACGTTAATTGGATCTTTCCCTGACACTATATAAACATTCTTAATTTACTGCAAGCAGATAACATTCATCTCCGAGAGGACCTATCAGATCTAGTTGGTATCGACTCCATAGTGTAACTATACCTTACTTTGTGGCCACTTTTCATACGGCACTTGTACAAGCTAAAGCATTTAAAAAGTCAAGCTGTGCCGTTAGCATTGTGTGCCACAGAGTTTTTTATTTTTTTTGTGAAGCACGGAAGCGATGTAGGATGACGCTATGAATAATAATGATCAAAGACTCCCATGATATGAATAATTCATATTTTTCTCCTTCCTATCCTAAGAAAACAATCTCGCTCGCTGGCCCAAGTAATTCACTCATTTTCTGTAACAGTCCCTCCAAAGCACGTTCTGTTTATCAGGGCAGAACGGACTCAACTAAATTACTTGCTGTCTATAACTCAAGTGGCTCATGTTTTCACTAAAAATTTTCCTACGTTAGAAGATGTGTACAGGGTTTTTGCAACTTTCCTACACAAGCATCGCATGACTTTTCTATGAATTTCCCAAAGCCAGGTCGTAATTGGCTTTATAATGACTTCAGTTTTCGCAACTTGTTAACTAAGAGAATGGTTTACACCAGGGGTGGGAAACCTTTTCTCTCTGACGGGCCGTTTTGAAGGTCATCATCCACTCGCGGGCCGCAGACAGGGAGGTTGCAATAAGCTCTCCCCATAGGCTCAGGCAAAGGGTCCCAAAACAGGATCTGATGGGGTCTAGGGGAAAAGTCTAGGCAAGAAGCCAAAGGAAACCCTGGAATCAGTTTGTACTAATTTGTAGGCAATAGAATATTCAGCCACTATTTTTAAATGAGATAGAATGTGCAAGGCTGCACGGACCAGAAGTATGACAACATTACCATTTGCATGTTTACTTATGTACGAACTAATAATGAATATGAGCACATATCTTTTCTACCTTATGTTTTACATCATTTTATATGTTTGATCTTATTTTATTTTCATCTCCCTTTTAATTTTTGTGAACTTCTATATGTTTTACATCTTTACTTTTTACTTCTTACTTTTGCATGTTTGTAATCAGGGCTTCGGGTTAGATTAGCTCTTTAGCTAACTGAGTTTCTCAACCCTGTTCTCAAAGTTTAAATAAATAAATAAAAAAATAAATAAATATCAAAAGTGCGCGTGAAGCGCGCGGAAAAATGCATACTTTAAACCAACGTTATGCTTTCCTAAATTTCTTTGCAAAATTGCCTACTTTCTAACGTTTAATTTACTCTTCGGAGGGATAGTTCTGCCTCCCACCCCTTTTCCAAATTTACCGGAATAGATACAATGCCCACTGAGTTTCATACTCTAATAGATAGACCTACACATGTGATAGTATAATCCTGTACAATGTTATGTAACCTATCTGCTACGCAAAACTTCCGTTACCTCTAGAAGTAGGCTACAAGGGTTCTTCGCCTCAATTATGTTTAAACGAAACGGTTGGCATGTTACATTGTGCAGGGCTTTTAGTAATATAGGCCTACTGGTAGTGTTTCGCGGCAGATTTACGTGAAATATTCGGAAACTGGTACTGTATAGGCGTAAGCACAGTAGCGTAGGAGCAGGGGGCCAACGGGGCCATGGCCCCCATATGATTTGTGGGGGCCAAATGTCATTTTGCCCCCCCCCCCCATATTGCGACAGTTTACAGTTTCGTTTTACCCGTTTTTGCTCGCAAGAGGACAATTTCGCTAATAAGAGTGCAAAATTTTCGGCGCGCTACGAGCGCAGAAGAGCTACTCTACTTTCTTCAATATTTCTATTCTACATCGCTAGGTAGCGCAAGTCCTTTCCACCTTACCAAGTAACATGTAGGAAAAGTAAACAGTGTACGTAAAGGACGCAAATTTCATCCCATAGCGCAAAGCCTAACTGTTCTCTTGTGTGTGTCAAACGGTACTGTCAGTTGGTGAGGGACTCACGGAGCAACATTTGGCTATTTCATCGCATAGGTAAGGTAGTTTCGATACATTGCATATTATCTCCTATACGGTCTAGAACCCATACAGATTTTCTTTTTTTGTTTTTAATGTTTACAATTGTTTTTTTTTTGTTTTTTTTGAAAACCTACCAAAAATTTTAGCGCTTCGCGCGCTTTACAATTTTTACAGCTTAGATTCAGGGGAAAACATTTAATCAACGCGGAACTATGCTTCTCTAGTATATACAAATATTTATGCAATATATGCCCCAAATGAAATGGTCTGGTAAACAGGTTTTCTTCAAATCCCACTTATACCCGATGGCATTGGGGCTGCCGGGGATTCGGGTCGGTGGCCCCCCTCGGGCAAATCTTGGCGCAACCAACCTAATAACAGAATCTGGCTGTGGAAAATCTCCATTCAAATCAATCCAACAAAATCCATGGGGCTAACTCTACCCTGAATAATTTTGAATAAAGTCGGATAGATTGTGACAAACTTAATGTGTTTTAGAACAAATTCAAATCAACCTTTAAAAAATTTTTACAACAATTGCACATCTTGATGGCTACTATCAAGCCTGGCAAGTGTCATTTCCGGCGATCTGGGATGTATTAAAATCACAAATATTCTCGGTTTGCTCCGTGCAAACCTATGGTGGCGCTCCGCTTAGATAATAAATGGGATTCAAACTTGCAATCCTCGGACACCAAGTCCGGCCAGCTCAGCTAATCCGTCCTCACAGAAATGTGTTTTAGAATAAAATCAAGCTTTACATTTTGTCACAAAAATCGCACATCTTGATGGCTGCTACCAAGCCTGACAACTGCCATTTCCGGCGATCTGGGATGTATTCGATCTCAAATTTTCTTTGTACGCACCGCGCCAACCTATGGTGGCGCTCCGCTTAGATAGTAAACGGGAGTCCCCCTCCCCCCCCCCCAAAAAAAAAATAACTGCAGTCCTCCAGAGTCTCCCAAATAAAAAAAAATCTTACCTACACCACGGCTGCATGGTTTGATATTGTAGTTGTTTCCTTTTTCTTTGAATATTTTTATTTTGCTTAAAATAAAATCGGAAAAATTATAATGAGCAAATATGATGTTCTGGTGTGGGAAGGGGTATCAAGGTCGAGAAATCGCATCTGGTCTGCCCCCCCCCCATGTCAAACAACTTCCTACGCCGCTGAAGCAGGATTAACGGTGGGCACCGTGGGCTAAAAATGTTGTCAATTACTTTTCAATTCTGTATTAACATTTATGAATTGTCTCGAGGGCCGGATGAATTGGTCTTGCGGGCCGCATACGGCCCGCGGGCAGGGGGTTCCCCACCCCTGGTTTACACGATGGAATCTTACGTCTTTGTAAAATTTATATCTTCTTAGCAGGATATTGCATTTTCGCAATACCATTCCTTTTAGGCTTCCCTCGTAGAGTCACCCTTTGAACCAAGTTGATAGCGTGAACATCGTTCTTACCACCTAACAGCACACGGCTAACCTGGATAACATACTGGAGAAGGCGGGTTAGGATTTTCTTGAACCCCTTAACTCTTCAATCAAGTTTCACAAATGAGCTGATCAAGTGTACATACTACACTTCTTGCTATTAAAAGATAATGTTGCATCTATTTGCACAGTGTGTGTTTGCCTGTTACGTACCATGTAGGTCATTCTCATCTTATCAAACTAAGGCGAGTTGTTATCCAAGTGTCACCTCCCGTGCACAATCGGATACATCTGTTTAATTCACTATGTATGTCTTGAGATAAACCACCCTGGGCCATTTCTCTCAAAAATGGGGGGGGGGGGGGGAAGGGCTAGAGTGGAAGTTTCATGCCTATAGTGATAAGAGGAAGACCATGTTTAAGTGCTGTCACGACTCTACTTTTGCGGTGCGTGGACTCTATGTTTGTGGTCCGTGGACTATACTTTTGTCGTACCACTGTAGAAGCTGATCAAGCTTGGATCAGTGTCTAACTCCTAACAAGACACATAACTTAGCACAATCATCATACTCCATCACGCAGGAACATTGAGACCGAGGACGTGTCATTGACATGAGGTTTGGTACCTTGCTCATGCTTTGTTTCACTGGTTAAAATGACTCAGCACACACGTCCTAGGAAGCATACCAGCTTGGAGCTAAGTTGCTTTCGGGAAACATTTCATATCGCAGTTTTAATTTTAAGATCCCAACCATTACGCCATAATAAATTCCTCAAAGCCAAAAAATAAAATACAGGTTGACAGAAATCATTAAACAAGGAAAAACGAAACACGAGAAACATAATTGAGTTGCAAAGTCATGCTTTCTTAGCTGTACATAAGCTCAGTGAAGGATACACATCTGCTCTGAAAGAAAAACAAAATAGCGGAAATCTCAATAACTCGTTGAAAAAATAAACAAAACCCAGAATACACTGAAGCGATATTGTAAAGGGATATGGGCAAGTAAATATTTTCCTTTTCTTTTTCCTGTTTCAAGTATCTTGTAATACAAGTAAACCAATCAGCACACTGCACGACAGACTGATGTACACATGCGCGAGCGCAATCACTTCTTCCCCTAAACATACATGTGTGACGAATGTTTAATGTTATCGCAAGAAAAGCATATGGAGTACTGAAAGAAACACAGTTCTGTCCACCGCACGCTGCAACCGCAAAAAGTTGGGGATCTGACCTCCTCTACTGGTCGCTTTTACCCCCTACATAACCTTCCTCTCCCCCAAACCTCCGGCCTGTGGCACCTTTTACTATGAATTTTATGGAAGGACACTTCAAGTTCCAAGACTTATAACCTTGCATGATATGTGCTTTACACAGCATATGCATTCTTGAAACTTGCGCAAACTTCCGATGTCTTCGGTGACTTCAAGGAACTTAATGATACTGTTAATAGTCAAGAAGAAGTTACCGGGACCACTCCTACATGGTTAGATATGGTACTTGTCTATATCCCTCCAAATGAAAGACAACGAGATCCGAACAACCACACAAGTAAAAGTCTGCAGAGTTTCTTTGCGTGCTGTCAGTACTTCTGGCAGTTGTGTCGCCGTCACAGTTCATGCGCAGGTGCGTGAACGATACGTAACACGCATACACCAAAACCCTGCATACAATTTTTACTCAATTAACGCTCAGTGATCAAAATTTTCAACAAACAAATACACATTGCATTGACGATGAACTGTTTTTGCGCTTCATTTGTGTCTTACATAACAATAATGCAAATAACACTAATCCGATAAGTTTGTCTATCTTAAATTCTGGTACTTCACTGCAGTTCATGATATAAATTGGCTAAGAAACGAAGAGAAAAAGTAAATAAAACCAATGGGTCTTGATTTTGCTTTGCTTTGCTAACCAATGGAATTTTATTCCTTTAACATGGAATGATAGATTCTAGATAACCCCTACCAAATATACAGAGAGATCACATCTTAAACAACGACAAAACCCATCCACGCCCAGCACAGATGACCGCAAGCAAAGCCCGACGGCAAGTTTCCATAGCACGTACATTTCTAAAAAAATATCTATTTTCTTACATAATTCATATTTCAACCTAATTGTGAAAGCAGTTACTACCAATACAGGTGATTTATGTTGAAAATTAACTATCAATCAAGGCAATGGACAAACCTTACAAAACATCAGTATTTTTGCAACCACCGTGAATTTACGGTGCTATTTTCACTTCATTTAGCTAAAACCTGAATACAAAATTTCAAAACATTCCCTTGTGACCCTACTGTTTTAGAGTGTCTATGTCAGAACACTTGGCAAAATATGAGCAAAATCTTAAACAAAATTAACTACATATTAGGCATACAACAAATCTGCAAAATGATGTTTTTCATCAGTAATCGCTGACACAACTTTGTAAGTATAGTCGATGCACCTAACAAGGCCAAGTTTAAATTTCGTGTTTCGTACTTAAGTACACTGCTGTGTATGTTAGGCCAGGGAGGTGTTATTTGCACCTCCCTGGTTAGGCTGCTGATCACCGCCGACGACGCAGGTTGTTTCCAAATACCAGCGATATGAACAGGATACATGCACACAAGTCAAGTAAGCTTATCCGCACTGTGTACTTGGCCTTAATATCTCCCATCCCCAGCCATAAAACAGCATTGCCAGAATTTGGTCAAATTCGTCTCAGTATCCAATGTGAGAAATTTTCAGTGACAAAAAGAATAAACTTTGTAGCAAAAAATTACAAAATACGGCTGTAACTCCAGAGGTTTGCTTGTTTCTGCTAAGATGAATGTTTTAATATTTTTGGCCTTGTTAAGGTATGCCTTCATAGTTATGCAGAGGCTAAATATCCAGGAACAATATTTACAAATGATGGCAGTATCAAATTAACTGTAATGGAGTAAACCTGTAGAGTAACAGGTGAACACAAGCAGATAAAAACACTGATATTACCACTATTAATTTAGAATGGCATCATGCAAATTAGGACAAGTTTTTTCATATGGTATGAGTATAAAATAACAAAAATTATAAATTACACATCGCTATATGTAACCTTATCTTTTATTTCATTTTGGTTGGTTCCAGTGATTGAACCAAGAAAAGGAAGGAGTTTTGAGGATAAGAAGTGATGGGACCCTACAAAGTCTTATTCGAAAGGGGCTCTGGGAGGGTCTTTATGGCAGATACACACCACACTCCAGCCCCACCCCCTCACATGAAGTAAATGTGTCACAGTGCTATTAATGTTCACCCTTACACCAGAAGGACTAAGTTTAACCTTCCTCTTTAAGCTAAGCAGATAACAAACAGCTAACCTCCATGACATGTAAGAATATTTCAGCACTGAGAACACAACTAAAAATTGCAAGAGACTATTCCAAACAATTGCACAAGCATTAACAAGTCTGTACATCACAATATATCGAGAAACAAAATGGATACAATATATTACAGTAAATGGAATCCATTCACACCTCTTTCAATATCAGCTAAAAAAATATTTCACTACATTCAGCACATCTTTACACAGAAATCACCTGCACTGTAACTGGTATCACACCCACAAATGACATTTGGGCAAGTTATGTCACATGAAAAGAAAACCATCATTTTCAATGTTCCATTTCTCTGTTAACTTGAAAGCAAAGTTCTGAATATATAGCACAATATGTAAAAGATGACATGCAACTTCCAAGTTACAGTGTCATAATCCATTCAAGAGAAAACCTAGAAAGTACAACACACCCCAGGGGCGGATTTAGGGGGGCCCGGGCCCCCCGGGCCCCCGGGCCCCCCCTTCCAAAAAATTTTGAAAGTTTTTTCAACTTCATAAAACAAAGGACAAGGCCCTATTCTAATGAAATAGGCCTATGAGATGTGTCAGAGTGAAACTCAAACTTGTTCATTATTTTCTACCTCAGAAGATAAGTGTTATGCTAATAACTCTGCTACTGACTTTCAACTGATAATATTTTGGCTTATATTGGCCTCAGTAACTTTCTCTGGGCATTGCAAGGAGTTACTCATGAGCGCTGTATTAATGGATTGCTAACTTCAGTCTATTACCAGCCAGGCCCACAGCATTGGGAGCGCTGCTTCTACTTTCAAGGGAATTTCAGAATTCTTTAATATTTAGAGGAATATTTTCGACAACATCAGGCTTTTAATTATAACTTGCTGCAATGTTACCCTGTAGTGTCTTATTGAAGCCTTGTAATTTATTTTAATGAATTTAGGGTAAAACTTAAAATTCACCAAATTATGAACATTTCCAGCCATATATGATCAGTTCAAAAAATACACCACAAACATCACCATTTTGCATCTGAGCAACCTTAAATTAACAAAAATTTCTCAAAGGGGAGGGGACACCCCTCCCCAGAAAAGTATCTTTCACCCAACCAAAAATTAAAATCACTGAATTATGAATGCTTTCCAGTCATATATGATCAGTTCAGAAAAATACACCACACACATCACCATTTTGCATCTGAGCAACCTTAAATTAACAAAAATTTCTCAAAAGGGAGGGGGACACCCCTCCCTTCAGACCCCTCCCCAGAAAAGCATCTTTCACCCAACCAAAAATTAAAATCACTGAATTATGAATGCTTTCCAGCCATATATGATCAGTTCAAAAAATACACCCAGACATCACCATTTTACATCTGAGCAGTCTTAAATTAACAAAAATTTCTCAAAGGGGAGGGGTCATCCCCTCCCCTTAGACCCCTCCTCCAGGACGCGATTACTCATCACATGCTTTTTCCCCTATCAAAATACACTGGCACTGGCCCCCCGTGACACCCCTCTCCTTAGACCCCTCCCCCAGATCGGGCTTATACAAACCACTATGACCTGGGGCCCCCCTTTTGCCAAATCCTGGATCCGCCACTGCACCCCCCATACCCCAACCCCTCCCCCCATCTCAGCAACCTATGATTTTTTATGTC
Source organism: Holothuria leucospilota (assembly GCA_029531755.1). Taxonomy (NCBI): domain Eukaryota; kingdom Metazoa; phylum Echinodermata; class Holothuroidea; order Aspidochirotida; family Holothuriidae; genus Holothuria; species Holothuria leucospilota. The sequence goes on along the minus strand of CM055969.1, from coordinate 33,975,786 downwards.
AAGGTGAGTATGTCTGCAATTGGACTTTCACATGGTTCACACTCTCAGGCAAGCACCCTTATAGCAAAAACCACACAACCATTACCTCCCCTGTGCACAAATATGATGAAGGCTTTGTAGAAGGCATTCATCTACACACACAGGACAACGGAAGGGACCCAATAAAAGATTGATGAATGCAACAACTCCGGGTTGCTCAATCATGGAGCTACTACGAATGGAGTGAAAGCAGCTTCTTGCCCTTTGAAGCTATCATCAGTTCACATTTCAAAGCTCAAAAACCTCATTAGCTGCTACAAAGGGCTATAATTCAGGATTACCAAAGGATAAGCGACAGTTATACTATATAGGCAAGATCTTTCCCTACTGTATTAATTCTCACACACTGCCTTGCTGGTGTTTGCGCCCTAATTTTTAAGTCAGACCTAAGGTGATTTTCAAATATGTGCACTCGAGTGCACGTATGCCGACCATTTTATAAAACTAAGTAAGGATAAAGCTTCATTTGAAGCTAAGTTTTGTTATCAGGAAGGATCCCGAAAAGTCAGAAATTTAATTGCAACAAGTCTCTTAGTTTTCCAAGCCACAAAAATATTAATGAGAAATATTAGCAGTATCGTTGGAAATGAATGCAAATTTTTCTTTATTTGGGGGACGTTTTATAGCGGTTGAGGTAATTGTAGACTACATCGCTTTTTCTACCGAACGCATTGGGAATTAATCAACTATGCATTTTCCTCTGCAAAACTCATTTATATATTTTGATGAATAAACTTGGAAAACAGTAGTTCTTTTTAAACGTGCAAAACTTTGGGCTCGTTTATCGACAACAGACAACAGAACTTCAGAGGGATTATGTAGGACAATGGGACAAAGAAACTGAAAGATTAAAGGATAGGAACTCAATGGATTTATAAAGGTGGTAAGAATATGAATAAAGGATAACAACTGGGGTCGAACAATAACACCAAGTAACAAAGACTTTGCTTTCACTTCATTCGTAGTACTCCGCAGTGGCTCAATTTAGTGACAATACTTGACAAAAGCTCCACACATGCTTCTTTTTGTAGCACAATATCTCATTGAAAAGATAACTAACATTTATGTATAACAATATAAAGTTTAAGTATGACATTAACAAATTTTGCACACTTTGTTCTGTACTTTTGCCTGAAATTTTAACCCATGTTTGGCTGAAAACAGCATGAAATTTGACTAAAAATAGCAATTTTCTGGCCAAAGGGAGACTGCTAGCCCTGAGGTCCGACATTTTACGTCTATGCCAACGACCGCAGTCAAAATACATATTCAGATGAAAATCAAAACACAGCCTAAATTTCTTCACATTGTTTTTGATTAAAACCATAGGAAATTAAGTACACCAAAATGAACAAAGGGCATGATCTGCGTATTGACTAAGAAATAATAGGCTGAGTACTAATCAAAAAACATTTTCATGATTTTAAACAACATCCCACCGTTTGCAGTGGATTTTACAGTCTCCAAGGCAGTACTTTCTAATGCAACAACTTACTGTCAAATGTGCGTTACATATCACACACCAAACCTTATAGCATAAGTGTTCTAATCTATATTTTGAAAGCTGATTAGATTGCCTTTTGCCCACACTCCCTAACTAAAAATCATACTGCGCCATACAGAAGAGCTGCATAGTGTACTTGGTGTTATGCTCTGAAAGTTCCAGGTCTTGCCAAAAGGTGATAATAACATCTACATACCACCCACTCTACATAACAATAAATTAAAAACCTCCCCTCACGGTATAGTATTCTGAAAATTAAAGTACTGCCATTTATTGCAAGGTACTGATACCAGTACCTCTCACACTTACTGTAAGGGAAGAAATCCACAAAAGTACAGACACCCCAGATACAAAAATCCTTGAAACTGATCAGACCATGCAAAGGCAGACACACAAACACACACACACTGATGACACCACTGTTTCATTATAAAACATAGAAAAAACCCACCAGCATGTTTGTAAAATACAACCCAGTACAACTTTGCTCTTAAAAGAAGGGTCTAAGCTCGAATCAAGGTATAATATGTTAGAGGGGGTACATACTCTAAGCATTCTGGAGAAATTTGAATTGAAATCCGATGTGCGGTTCTCAAGATATTAGCAGTTTAAGTTGTCACATTTTCAACACAAAGTGAACTTGAAGCAAGCACATATGACATCATACCCTCACATTAATGAGCAGAGTCTTTTGTTTTTCTTTAAACTTTACAACCAATTTTCTCCTCCACAATCACATGTTATTGGACTGTGATTGCCCGAGAGGCATGAGAATTTTATAAACTTCACATTCCACATGGGGATGTCCTATCCCTATTAACTTCAAGGTCACCACAACAGACAGAAAAAACAAAGAAACCAAAGCATTTCTCATCAATGTGAGGAAGTGATATAACCCCTGCTTGCCTCAAGCTCACTTTGGGTCACAAATGTAGTAACTTCATTTGCTGTTATCTCGAATGCTACATGTCCGATCTGGATGGCAGTCTCACCAAATTGCATAGATTTAGTTCCTCTTTCACATATGAAAATTAATTTTTACCTAAACCCTTCCTTTAAGATACTTTCTGGTTCCAGAAATTAAGAGAGGGTACACATGTTAGCCGCAGTATCAAATGAAGTTTCACACAAGCGTGAGTTTGGCTAAAAAGTACCTGACATGAGTGTTCACAGTTTCACTTCACACATATCCAACTTTCAGTTTTTCTTTTTCCAAAAGGTGGGGTACAGATTCTATTTCACTAACAAAATCTGGCCAATAGCACTCTCAGAAAAGTATAACTCATTTCCATTATGACCATAACACTATCTAAGCAAAAAGCCCAGAGAGTAATTTAAATGAACAATCCTTTGTTTTACACATCTAAATGCCTGATATGGTTATGATGTCTTATTAAGCCTTTAAATATAGTACTGCATACATTTTCCTCATATTTCCTCTAACACCCTCTATAAGCCTATGGTCTTGTTCCATTCCATTGTTGGCTGACTCACCCAAAAAAGTGCACATCATTTGCTAGGTTCCAAAACATGAATGACTACTAAATTACATGACTACTAAATTAAGTAAAAAAAAACTGATAAATTAACCACCACCAATAACTTCAACAGTGGACAGCTCCAACATCTCCCAACTTTTTCCAAGCATGATATCTCCCATAGATATGCCTATTGCATTTTGAGCATTCTTTTCTAAATGCTTTAAATGCTGTTTTCAGGTATTTTTTCAGTCAGAGTTAAACTTTTTGGAAGTAAACCATCATGTCTATTAGTTCTTGGTAGAAGAATGTTTGGGAAGTATTAGTACTTTAAACCCCCACTACTTCCTGGCACTGGCTTCAGCATTCCCTTCCTGGTATTGGCTGCACCATCTCCACAGTTGAAAGTTTTACAGACAGATGTACATCATGAGGACTTGACCCTCTAAAAAGTTTCAGCCCTTCTACTTGCCTTCTCTATTATAAAAACGCCTAGGGATACTAGTAAGTGCAACTCAAGTTATAACAAAACTTACACCTGAGATAGACAAAGAACTGAAGAACTGACACAAACTCCTTCACAATAAAAAAAGGGACAAACATCACTGCATTTTGCAGTTATACACAGAAATGAGACAGGAAGTTTTCATTACAACCTGCATTTTACTTTGTTCTATCCACTGTATGCAGGAATGTAAATTATTAAGTAGCATGCAAGAAAGTAAGCACTACATAAGGGGCAGCAGGGACTGTTGACATTACATTGTTTGCAACCTGAGTGCAATCAAATCACTTTGCAGCAGTTCAAAATAGCTTCAGTTGATGGGGTTTGCAACATGATAATACCCAAGTAGAATAAGGAGAGGTGAAGTTTGAAAACTAACTCCTGTAGTGTAATCAATACAGCATACTATATAACTGATGACTCCAACCTGTCAGCACATTTTACAGTCATTTTTCTTATCCTGTGCTCCAGTCTTGCAGTAAACCATTCACCACAATGCTTAGCAAAGTGAAGAAGTCTCTAAACAAGCAGGATTCTGAGAACAATACATTCACACAATAGTGCGTAAGAATACAAAGGATATCAATTAAACAATATTACAGATGGTAGGTAGTTGTTCAGAGTAAATTAAAAAAAAATAATTACACACAGACAAAAATGTCCACATTCACAAAAACTGGGGAGGTCTAATGTAGTGAAAATTTTTAAGGGTAACAAAGGCAGTGGAAAAAAGTACACAGAACTTTTACACGTAAGTATTTAATACTAAGAAACTGCATACATATAGAAAAACTGACCTTGAGAATCAGATAAATGTACCATTAATGATGGCTCAAGGACATCTGCCTGGCCCAATATTCTCATATTCTTTGGTGATAATCAAGCATAAAGGAAAAGGAATAGCTGGCAATCTGTGAAGATTTGAAAACTTGCATAATACATCAACATACCACTACTGGAAACACTACATTAATTACGACAGATGTACACGGGTGTTACCTGTGGTGTATTCATGGTACCTATTTGGCTAACATTATATCACCATTTTGTAAGTTTACAAATGTACTGAATCCTTGCTATTACTCTTTTTAACAATTATCTCTCTAGACGAAGCTTTACCTCTAGCTGAGAAAGTCTGTGTCACTTGTTCCAGATAAACATGCATAATAGCTGGCAGGTGCAGTTTACACTATAGTCTAAGAGCCCATTGATATTACAACCCATCGGTAATACAGCCCATTGGTAATACCGCCCATTGTCCTACACTCAATTTGATTTTGTATTGTACACTGCAGGTCTAATGGGCTGTATGAACAACGTACTGAGTGTGGCATCAATGAGCTGTAAGAAATGTGCCCTTTTACTCAAAGTTGAAACACAATGGCAAACACATTTTGTACAGGTTTAAGTTTTACACAAGAAATAGCAAAGTAAACAGAAATAATTGATCCATGGCATTCTGGCAACAGAAACAATTGATCCATAGGATTCTGTCACAAAGCTGTGTCATGAAAGCAAAAGCATGACAGCATGTTTCTAACCTGTGTTTATTTAAGTCGACTGGGCTCCAAATGCACACGTTTCTCAATCTTACACTAACCACTACCTTTGATGAATTTTGTTTCCACTTGTGAATGTGACAATGGAGGTGATGGTATCATGACAGTTAGCGTAACATCCTCATATGTTTGCTGCACTTAACAGAATTCATAAAACATTAAGGAAATGCAAATACACCAGACATTCATACAGCTACAATAGGCAGTTTTGTAAAAACTGCTCTGATGCAACATCTTTACCTTCCTCTACGTTAGGATAGGGTACGAAGGGTAAGGGTAAAAGATTAAGTTATAATCATGGTTGGGGATAGGGTAAAAAAAAAAGCCATTCATCTCAATATCTCTGTTGGAATGAAAACAAAAATGTGTAACCATCACTCAGAGCCACATGACTGCAGCGTTGGAAAATGGAAATGTTTAAAGAAAGAGGTGTTGAAATATAGAAGTGCATCCAGTTTTGCTAAAAATCAAATTTTGAATTCCTTTATGCCCCTGCGCCTGCACACTCATGTGACCAAAGGCACAGTCTGACCCAATGTTTATTATGAGGGTACTTGGGCCGCGATCACGGGGGGACATGTCCCCCTCAATATTTTTGTAGGGGAGGGACAAAAAAATAAATGTTGCTACAATCATTTTTCATATGAATAATTGTGATATTAACCTATTCATAGCAACTGGGGAGAAGTTTAGATCAGAAATATGTGATCTTTGTACTCAAGAATGCACCAAATCACTTAGCTTCCGGGGCCTTCATCCCTGGACCCCAGCAGGGGACCTGTGGAGGTCCCCTGTACCCCTGGCAGGAGACGCAAAGTGTTCACTCAATGAGGTGACCCCCCCCCCCCAATAATTTTTTAATAACAGATCACTGCCGCCTGTGAGGGTATTCCCTCTCTTCTGTACCTCCCATCATTATTTCCATAATCAACTTCCCACATTAATCTCTACCCAAAGTATTATTCTCATGGATTCCATCATTGCTTACAATCACACACTTCATCAAAGTACTTTCTCCTGCTAACCCTTACAATGACATATTATTTAAAGATACGATTCAGCAAATGGCTCATTTCACTCAGATACCCCTTCTGATCCCCCCGCCCTTGCCATAATTATATGAATGGACTCTATAATTGGAAACTTCTCATTCCTTGATCAACCATCTTACTCTACAGCCCAAACCTATTTACTTCTTCCCAGAAATGGGGGAAAGTTGTATACAATATAGTGCCTTCGGCCTCCAGACTGCAAAATTTTGAGCTACAATATTAAACTAAATGAACTATTTTCCTAGAGAGCCTAGACATGACAATTTAATATTTCAGGAGTGTCAAGTTGAAGTGAAGAATTCCCAGGCACCTAAGAGACGATTCATGTAATGCCACTCCAACCTACACTCATCTAGAGGGCTGACTGTCCATGAAAGACAAAATATTTATGCACATTCAAGGACATCAGAATGTCAGGCTTGAGGTTAACTGTGTAGGATAGCCTTTGGAGTCAATTGCTCAGGCTTCCTCGGTTACATTATTTGAAGTGCCACATGATGAAATAACTGTTAATAAGACAGCCAACTGACTATGAAAGAAGAAGAAGTAAAATGGGACTAGTACTTAACAGCATCTGATCCAGTGGTGTGCTCAAGAGTAGGTCTGGTGAAATCCTCTGGAGGGGTGCATGGGGAAAGCCCCAGCAGCTTCAGGATTTTAAACTTTTTAAGTTACAAGCAAGGACCCTCATGTGGTACAATCTCTTAACACATGTTTTAAGATCTATTTCTATGGTAAGTTTCAACATTACTTGGGTTTGGTGCTACTTCTGCTTAAATGTATATAGATGAAACATTGAAAAATATTTTTTTAATTTTCTGTCGCATGCAAATGAACATCACCAAACAGTAACCAGAGCCAAGGAAACTCCCCAAAAGAGGACACTCATGTAGGGTTTTGGTCCTCCCTTGGAATTTAATTACAGCCAGTAATGGAATATTGATCCCCACAAAACAGCACGAAGTTTTAGAGTCTACTGTGCAGTTTACCCTTCCTGCAAGTATAGAAAATATTTTCATTGTCCCACAGTTACAGTAACGAGCCTTTTCTCACCACAATCACATGTAGAAGCATGATCTCAATGAAGGTTTTAGTTTTCCAGACCACAGTAAGTACTCCAGACAAATCACTGAAAATTCAAGTACTTTCACAACCATAAAGTTTCGGTTTTTTAAGTTTTGTCTACACTTCATGGAAACCTGTCCTAATGTGCAAACACTGATGAGGCTAAAAGAACTCACCTTTGAACAATTTCAAACACAAAAAGAAATTTACACCCAAACATGATTCTAGGTGGACCAAAGTCCTCTTAAATAAACTCTCATAGAATTTGTAACTACTGTAATAATTAGAAGTACTGAACTGGAATATACAGTAAGTACATTTACCATAGACATGAACAGACAAATGGGATGGAAATTCAGACATAAGACATAAAGACATCTATTAAGTTTTAAGTAAAGCTTCTTTGAACCATCTTTCCATGTTTGCTTCATGTTTCTGCAAGAACTGGACATTGTAATCCATGCTCTCATATGCTTGCTTAATGGGTCTTTGTCCAGTCTTGGACTGCTCAATTTTCGATTCCAAGAAGCTTCTCACCTGAAGAAAAATATGAGAAAATTTTGTTTACTGTAACACTGAAATTTAGTAACCAATCCTACTGTCTGCTTAAGAGCCTGCATTTTGATGCAACAGAACTAATTCCCTAAACTGTATTCTTTTTGAGGAATGTCCAACCTTTGTAGTAAAGTCTTTACCAACCATTCATATGAGAGGCAAAAAAAAAAAAAAAACTGAAATCTCCAAAATACTAACCTGAAAGCCAAAAGGCTTAGTGGTTTCTTGCCACTTAAATATAAATCTACTGTGTTTTCAAATTGATAGTGTTTCATAAATTATAGTTAACAATTTTGGCAAAGAATTCTAGGATCCATGGACATGGATACAACACATTAAAACCATATAAATGACCCCACATGACCTTTGACCTCCTCTTAAAATGACAGGGATCATTTACTCAATATGGGTCATTCACGTACCATATACCATGTGCGAGATCCATCAGTTTCTCTGCGTGAGATATTGTTACCAAAGTTTTAACCTTTTGACCTCTGGTGACCCCAAATGACCTTTGATCTCGACCAAAACAATAAGGATTATTTACTAAATATGGGCCATCCAAATATTAAAGTCCCAGTATGACTTTGTATAAAGAAATACTTAAACTGCCAAAAATCGTCCTAGCATGAGAGCCAGATATATGAAGTTGGTAACAGTTTGAGAGGCTCTAACATACCTAGAAGAACAGTCTTAGCTTCTTTCGGGAGTAATCTTTGTCCGAAATGCAGATGTTGAATTCTGCTTGCCAACTCAAATTCGAGTTCTCTCCTCGTAGTGAGCTTATCAGTCAGGAGTATGAACCAATGAAAGTCTGTTTGTTTATGATTATTCATGAATAAACAACTATAGGTGCCTTGCCTACATGCTCACCTGTAGTGAAATGTATGCACGTAAACAGTGCAGAGCACTTGCTTGTATATTCGAACGTATGGACTACACAAACAGCCTAGGAATATACTCAGGTTAGTGTAGGCTTAGAATTGAATTATAGTTAGAAATAATTACCCACGCCAACAAAAATGCAGCACAACTAACATGAAAAAGGAGGAAAACTTCACATGAAATCCTAAGCAAGATAACGTTGCCTGGCACAGCCACAGGCGTTCGAAACATTACCTGGCTGCACTGCCACCCAGTGCTTCCACACTCTAAATTCAATTTTCCTGATATGGAATCTAAAAGTACCTGAAATCGGCAATTTCAGGAAAAATGATTTAGAGTGTGGAAGCACTGGCATTGAAGTGCGACTGGGCCTACTTCTTCTCAGTACAACTTATCCTTGTCTTATTATAGTGTATATAGTGTGTGTGTAGTGTATGTACGTTATGTTTCGAACGCCTGTGGGCACAGCCAGGCAAAATACTGGCAGGCTGTACGAACATGTACAGCCGCAGTCCGGCCGTTAATGTCACGCAAGTTGACTGCTCAGTTGTGTGTTACAGCCCTATAGCTACATTCTTCGTGCATCAAGCACATCGTAGCCTAGCATTCGCCGTTGGCTGCACCATGCTGCACAGTCCTCGACATGATGTGATCTCGAAGCAGCTAAGTAATAAATATTCATAATGATCTAGAACTTCCCACCGTGATGAACCTTGTGCATATTGAAACAGCCGTTACATTTACAACCACGATTTGTTTAAAACAACCTTTCACTTTCGTAAATGTCTTTTTTTTCCAACAAATCATTTCTCTGGTTATGTTTTGGTTTAAGTAACCTTAAGCACCACTCATTTCTCTTATCCAAATTCGTATACAAAGTCGTACTGGGACTTTAAGAATGAGATTCATCAGTTTCCCTGCTTGAGATATAGTGTTTACAAAGTTTTAACCTTTTGACCTACAATGATCTCAAATGACATTTGACCTCCACTGAAAAGATAGGGATCATCTAATCAACATGAACCATCCACATGTCAAGTAGAAGATCCATCAAAAATTCCCTGCTTGAGATATTGTGTTTAAAAGCTTTTAACCTTTTGACCTACGCTGATCCCAAATGATCTTTAACCTCCACTGCAAAAGATCGGAATCATTTACTCAATATGAACCATTCACATGTCAAGTATGAGATCCATCAAAGTTTCCCTGCTTGAGATCATATTTGCAATGCTTTAACCTTTGACCTCTGGTGACCTCAAATGTCGACCACAGACCTCTACAAAAAACACTAGGTATCAACTACTCAATACAGGGTATCCACACGCCAAGTGTGAGATTCTTCTGTACCTTGAGGTTACCCTTCTTGAGATACTGTGTTAACAAGCAAAAGTGTCAGACATCACCATCATGTTGATTCCTCTGCTAGGGCAAAGAATCAAAAATCCCATTTGAAATTTTTTAAAGTGGAAAGTCTATCTCTAATTTAGCTTACATTGGTGAACACTAGACTCTCACAGCTCAGGGAAGGTTCAATTTTTTTTAGTAGATAAGGCAATCAAAAAGCAACTAGAACAGCAATGCTGTTGTGCAGCTCACACAATTTCTCTTGTCTCTTAAAAATAGGAACTCAAAAAACCAAATTTTATCATCTATTCATCTGCTCCCAAAAAACCTCCTTACCTTAAAGGCAAATGGGAGGGAAGAGAGGAGCGTAATAATTAACAGAAATCAAAACCCATCTGTAAAATCACAAATGTGTTAAGGAATGTAAACCTGCAACTGACACAGTTTTATGACAGATAGCTACAAATATCACTGAAAATTTTCTCATATCAAGCAAGCCTGCAAAGGCTGTATATACTTTTATTTAAAAAAAAAGTTTGTATGATGTACCTATAAACTGTTCAAGTATTGCAAAGTACATTTAATCGCACCTTCAATTCCACAAGTAAACACTGCATGGGTTTGCACTGATCAAAATAAAACAGACACTCAAAAGGCTCCTACTGCACTTGAACTCAAAACAGTTAAATTGCAATTACTTGACTTGACCAACTCAACTGAACAGAACAGAATGGGAGATATCCCCACAATTAATAAGTTAAAACTATTTCCTTCCATGTGTTAACCCACACTGACCACAGAGTTGCTTCAGATTGTTAAGGCCACTTGATGAACAAACACATGTGTGTTGATGGGTTGAATTTCAAACAGCCTGCATATCCATTTGCAAGAAAACAACTGAACACACAACCAAGCACACTGCTATCAGTGCAATGGATAAACAGCTAACTGTTCAGCAGGCACAGTGAACTCAGCTCTACAAAAACAGCTTTAAAACCCAACTTAACTTTCCTATAATGGAATGGAAATAGGTAGGTATTAATGCTCTGCTGACAAATAATCACATTCCAAAATTTCAGCCCCAAATCTCCTCACATCAAAAAGAAGACTTTTGTTGAAAAGTTGATGCTATCTGCCCCATTTTATAACCTCACACATGTACTGTGTACATGTGAGAGCTTAAAATTCTCCTAAAATTTTAAAATTGTCATTTCAAATTCTTTGAAATGGGAAATTAATCTCTGATTTAGCACACCTTAATAATCTTGTGAATAACTGATTGAGCAGACCTGACTGACACCTAAAACGATGTTACCAAAAAACAATCTGGCAGTCTCAAGCAAACCAAAAGCTTCAATCAATTTTTATAACATGTAGAATTTACAGGTTCACGTAATGCAAATCTGCATTGTCTATTTACTGTGGTAAGATTTGGTTACAGGCTGCCACTTTACTACTTCAGTCTAATTTAGAATATTAACACCCATGTATATCATCTCAATTTCAAATGTTTCAATTTATATGAGCACTGCTTGGAGGTATTACCAACAATCTGTTGAATTCAATCTATATATAGCCTAGGCTTGTAACCAAAGACTTTGCAGATAGCAATTATGATGATCCAAAAAATGGACCCTATCTATATAGAATTTAGCCATCCACCACTCCCCTATCCCACCCCGCCTGGAATATTAAAACTTTGCACAGCTTTCAACATTGTTTTGCTGCTGATTCATAACATTAGCAGACAACAGTACGTCCCTTCTTTCTGTAGACTTCAAGGGACCAGAAAATCTCAAAGCTACTAGACTATCCATAGAGAATGAATGTTATTTTTTTAAAGGCGTAAAGTGGACAAGTAAATATTCATGCGGACATGTAGACTAAGAAAACAGCTTGCCCGATGGACAAGTAATGAAAAAAGAATTTGTCAAAGCCTGTAACTTACAGTGTTCTAATATGCGATGCGGCTAGAGGGGCTTGTAAGCCTGCTTCCCTAATGTATACATAGAAGTTCATTTATGACATTAACAATGTGTGGAAGTGATTTGGCAATTCTCCATGATGCCAATTTTAATTCAAAATTTTGAATCTCTTTACATTTATGCAGTTTGATCATTTTCAACAAACGTTTCATGAATTTATCTTATGCAATGGTGAAAGATCCTTGATCTTACGAAAAACCCTTTTATTCTAGGAATCTGCACGGCATTCACACATGCACTCTTTTCACCAAAGCAGACGACCATGCACCCTTGTTTTTAAACACACCAACTGAAATATTGCATGATTAAATACATACAAACTTTAAATGCTTGATGCCTAATTGAAAATGATTTACGGTGACACATGACAGCAGCTGAATACTTTACGGAACCCATCAGCATTCCTGGTCTGTACATGGCTTTGGAGTATCATAAATTAGAGAACCCTCAAACAACATCAATTTCACGATTGGCCCTTTCTGCGTATGAATAATGCTTTGTTTTGATAACTTAATAATTCAGCCGTGAAATGTTGTCTGTAATATTTGAATGTACTCAAGGGTGCAGGTGAATTCAGATCCAATTTCATGATTCACCAAACTTGTACATTTAGACAGACAGCGCTTAAGTTCCCAAGCATGTAAAAGCATCCAAACATTTGTAAACTTTGGAAGATAGTTCTCAGGTTTAGATGAACTGTTATCTATATATCATATTATGTAGGCAAGTATGAAACTATCCTACAGAATCAAAACAGTATTGCCATGAAAAAGTTTCTTTTTTCTGTATTCTGTATTTCCATTTTTTCCTACAGTAAGGCATAAAAACCAAAAGGATATGCTCCTCTCCCTTTTGTGAACAATATTTTAAAGCACACTACACCATGACAGCACAGTATCTTACACTAACAAAGCAGGTTTACCTTGTAACATGGTCATTAGATTGTGAAATGCACACTCACTGCTCATTTACTTCATACCTGTCATAATTTATACCCACTGAAGATAATACTAATAGTCAAGAGCATCAAACCTAACTGCAGTGAGCTGCAGCCAACTGTGCATGAAATGTGTTTATGTTTGCTCGCTGTTCTGAGTTACAATATTACTAGAACCATACAAACAAGTGTATCACAAGGCTTTTCTAATAAGTACTTCAGATGAATTTATGATTTACGAGTATGGCACTAGCAATTTTGTACCAATATACTTTTCTTTAAAATGTGCAGAACTTAATAATCACACCGTATTTCTCCAACAGTACTAACTATAAATGTGAAAGGGGTTCAATTAAATTACATCATTATTTTGACAAATGAAATAGATAAATTACGCTATTATATTGTAGAATAGTCTGAAATACTGTATCCACATTCTACATCATTATCGCGGTATGTACCATAATGTGCAATACAACTAACACACCTCAGAACACAGCATACAATCACACTGAAGAGATACCTACCATACACTTATTAACATTGTTCATATGAAGCTTGAACCAAAGAGTATTTCAAAATTATTTTGGTATACATACCTCCAATTGTAAACTTAATTCATGCCAACCAATAAATTTTCCAAACATTTCATGTTGCCATACAGTACAGTCCGTTTCATGACAATGAGAGTACAAATTTCACATTTTACCACAAACTTTTATTGTGTAATCAGGGTTCCTACACTTGCACTTTAAGGTTAATAAATTCCGTACTTTTTCATGACCTTTTCAGGACAAAACCCATGAATTTACTCTTTTTCTTGGGTCCAAAAATCCATCACAAAAATCCTAGAAACATTCATTGAACTAGGATTTGAAAGAAGTTACAGTTTGTCTTTTCAACATTCCATGCTGTTTCCATCACTCCTGTCATCTTTTGCCCAATTACACTATTTCAAAGCCTTTAAAGAAAGATATCACTTACCGATACAACAACCCCCCCCCCCCCCCCAACTATAAGAAATGATGAATGCTATAAATATCTAAATTTTTCGAAATTCCTTTCACTTTTAATGCCTTTCACCTTCAATGCCTACATTCCTTCTTCTTCATTGTTTCCTTCTACTTCTTTCCTCCCCCTCTGATTCATACTACCACCCTTGAAACCAGAAACCATTTGAACCCAGGTTTAGAAACATTCCTTCCTTCTTTCCCAGGGTCAAAGGAACAGACAGACACAATGCATTGTGGAGAGTGCAGTCTACAACTGATGATTTTTACACATCTTTACAAAACTGAGATCAGCACTTGTCACTTCAATTACAACAGGGTAATACCCAAAATACACTTTTCCTATATTTTAAATGGAAACCTTTTATATGGCCTTTTTTGGGCTGACTTTAAACAGGAGATACCTTTGACATAAATGAGATGAAAAAAAAAGAAAACAAAGAAATTATAAAAGTATGCATTCTACACTGAACCTCCCCCCCCCCCTTCCCTCTTAAAAAAAATAAAAACAATGTTTAAGGTGGCCAACACTTACCTGCTGAGCTTGTATGGGAGTTGATATCCAAGTGGTCATGCTTGGAATTAACTTATGGAGTGCAAATGTACTTCCACCAAATCTGAGGAATAAGTTGAGAAACAATATGAAAATAAATCATAATTTAAATCATAGTGAGCATTTAGCAAACATCTTTTGTTTTTCCTTCCAATTTATTAACAGTCATCATGCTGTTTCATTTTTTTTTTCTAATTCCATCATAAATAATTACAGTATATATATATATATATATATAAACCATTTCAACACTGAACAATATATATATAACAAAGTTCATATATCATGACAGTAACCAATAACACAAACCAAAATCTCTCTGCAGGAGCTCAAAAGATTGTTAGCCTTTTGTTTTCCTTGCCGACAGACTTTTCATTTTGTAAGGCAAATTTGATTTGATGTAGGAATTCATTATCCTCAAACTAGTCTCTGCATGACCATAGGCATATGAGATATGTTTTAAAAAGAGGTCTGGGCCCATTTTGCCCAAGGTAAAAACCTGTATTACCCACACAAATTGTCCCAATTTTTCCAAAAACTCTGCACAAGAAATAGGACTTGCCTGAACTCTGGAGTGAGGGGAACTGCAGCTACCTCCAGCCCCAAAGGCTTGCACACCTACGCTTTTAGTGTACGCTCTTATTAGAGTATAAACATCTCACCGCTTTCCAGTATTTTTACCTTTAACCTTATTAATCTCATATACTCCAACTTAAGAAAGTGTGTCAAAGTTTATAGAACTTGAAAACCCTTATCACCCAGTTTGCACAAGTCTCACCAAAAGACAAAACATATACATTCTGTAGCCAGTACAACAATGGAGGTATTTACCTCAAACAGACCTTGACCTAGTTCTCCATTCTTGACATACAGAATTAAAGCAGTATGCTAACACTCCACTTATTTCCTTTTTTTTGTGAATAGGTTGCCTGCTTTTTCTGAGACACAAATGTAAACATTCAAGGATTTGTGACCCTGCTACGACTAGCCTTTTTATCTTTTTTCTTTCTTTCATTTTTTTTTCTTTTTTGATTAATTTCATTCATATATGTCACTTTTAAGTGATCTAGAAAATGTTTGCATCTATTGGCACAACCACTTCTAATTACAACATTAATGGCATCATTTACCACATAGATGCAACAATACAGAAATGTGACAATGGCTTCAGTGAGCTGTTAAATATTAAAACATGCATTTCAAGTTGCTGTATATGAAATAGTGTGAAAGCACAGGCAACAATTTGTACCCTCTCGATACCTGAAACCAACCCAAGCTTCCAAATGTCTGAGACCAAGCCATAAAGACCCATGAGGATAGGAATATCAGGAGACATATCAAAAGGGGGGGGGGGGGGTGTTTGCCCTGAAATTTTCTATCATTGACAAACAACTGACATGCATTCTGCTTTGAAAAATGACAGTTTTTCCCTGAAATCCACCACCTTCTTGTGCTCAAATTCCCCCAACTTATGGAAATATGAGCATTAATATCTGATAATTATTACAGTATCTTTTCCAAACTCCTCATCTAAACCACACCAAATGGCCAAAATATCTTTGTGCTCACAGCATCTTACACCATACAGTATATCTGTCCTTTCACTGCATTCTCACCACATGTCTTTGTATTCACTACACTTATGCCATGTTTCTTTGCAGTCAATGCATTCACCTCATTTATTTTGCAATCACTGCATTTAGGCCACACTACCTTGCATTCACTGCATTCATGATATGAAATAATAAAACACCAGGGATGTGTTTGGAATATGAACTCGTCTTGTCAGAGGTACAGTACCTGTTGTCTTCTATCTATCTCTAGTTATTATAGCTAGAAAAAATGTTTATTTCCCATTTAAGCAGTCAAACTATTCACAATTTCTTCCATATTTTCAAGTACAATAAAGTTTATTTCCTTCCAATTTGCCAAATTTTCCTCTAAATACCCAGATATCCTTGATAGGAGCCTCCCAGCTTCCCACATTTTCCACCCATGCTTGAAACACTGATGACTTGACTACTTCCCTAATGTCGGTCCAAGTTGTCACCTACACATCCCACAGTCATTCTGTCACACTCACTATATCATGCAATAATTTCTAAAGTAAAAGTCTGAACATAAAAATATATTCTAGTCTCACACCCAATCTCCCTCTCCCCTCCCCTCCCCCAACAAAAATGAAATTCACAGAATTAATAAAAATCAAAGTGCTTACAACTCTATGAGCGTATCCCAGTTTTCGATGACAAAGTTGAGGGCAATGTTAGTACCGACAGGATTTTTGAATACATACGCTATGACAGAGATGGTATCCTGTGTTCGAATAGTTTCTTTAGACAATGATTCATAGAGGTACCTGTAGGGCAAGTAAAGAAAACACTAGCTATAAACATCACACTTCTTAACAAAAAGCCAAAACAAAAGCCACATATAACTGAGTTTATAAAACAGCAGTAAAATGAGTGCCATCTAAACTTATATTCATCTTTAACACAAAATGCCCTACCATCTCAGGGGAATCTAACAAAAATTCAGTCCAGATTTGGCATGCTATACCAGCATTCCCTGTCGTTGATTCCAATGAGAACTGATTAAAGATACTGTACATGACATGTCAAGATTAGTCTTTGAATTGGCTCTGAATGGAACTTCAACAAAAACCATGTTTGATGTAGTGACAGATATGCCATTGAAAAACAACACAAGATTTGTCACTACAAGAAACACAGGTTTTCCCCCGGCTGTCAGTGTGCCACAGAGGAGACAACATGGACTGTATACTATATACCGCACAAAAGATACATTGTTTACTTATCCAGTATTTTGAACCAGTTCTAAAACCAACTTCAGGAAAGGAGAAGCTGTGAAGGTAAGCAAAATCCAGCATGAAAATTTGCATGACTTTGAAGGTATCTATTAGTTTCTGAAGTTCAACACAGAGCTGAGTTGTACTAGAATGCATACTGACTGATTAACCTTTCTGCAATAAGCTCTGTGCTGGATTTGTAAAGCCAGACATTCTTTTCACATACTATTCAATACTTATAACATGTCATATCTCTGTTTTTTGCCATCAATATTCTTAAAAACAGTGGAGAACATTAAAACATTTTTATTGCATACTTGTTATTTCATGTCATTGTGCATGACACATGAAAAACATGAAAATTTTGCCAATGAATACACCCTTTCATATAATATATTTTAACAGAAAGTGACAAAATTATAGTGGATTCCCGCAATTAAAAAAGTGGAATTTCGCTAAATAGCTGAAGTCTCTTATGTCTGCATATTAAACTATATGTACACAAATGAGTCTTTACGGCAAGCATATGCCTACAAAGTGATACCATGGCAATATACATTTGATGCACTAGACATGGCCCATCCTTTCATTTCAATAAACACTGGGTTATACCATTGTCCCTCTGTTACCACATCATAATGAACATTAAACAGGATGTTACATAAAAAAGTTTATACTCAGTCTCCATCTATATTTACTATTTCTTTTATAACACATTAAATGATACTAATTGAGAACAAGACCATCAATACAAGCACCAAAGCAAACCAATGAGATACCCTATTTTTGAAGATGGTTTACAATTAATAGTTTACAATTAATAGTTGTACTGATATAATGGTCATTTCACAAAGTATTACTATAACCCACATGAAAGAACAGTATAACAATTGTAAGGCTCGTATTTGAGTACCATACACTCATAATGCCATCACTGCATTCATACTGCTGAGTAAACGTGTTTTTTTTTTTCATATTACGAAATTTTTATCAAATCCTGACAACATTATGAATATATCTGTAAATAGAATTCAGGAACCTCTAAAGTGCCCTTCAATTTCATTACACCATTTCACTACTAGTTATTATTAAGTGCCTTTGTCCTTTTGAATTTTTACTGCCACATCAACAGCTGCACATTTTCAATGAAAAAAAATTAAAAACCCTCACAATAAATTTCAATAGAACTGCATAATCCACTCCTTCTACTGAATTTTCAATTCACCTTCAAAAATCTAAAACTTCACATTCAATATCTTCCAGAGATGCAATAAATATGCTGTGAGAGATGACATCAAAGGGATAATATGGGTGTTTCAAACTGCTAGGGGAAAATTAAAAACACAGCCTCTATCCCCAAGGACCTTTTAGGCATCACTCCTGACGCTTTAGAGGTTTCAAACTTCGGGTGAAGACAGCCTCCCTCAATCGACTGGAGATCAAGCCTGAATGGAGAATCACACTAATCCAAGGATAAATAACAATTTCTAGCAGGCTGGCTGGCTAAAGTTGGTGATCAATCACCTAATAGCTGAGATACGCACGTCCGAACAGATGCATCAAGAACTTTTGCCACGATGCTTTCTAATATATCACATGAAATGAGATGATCTTCAATGAATACTTTATGTTTGTACTGATGATCTCTTGGCCTTCATGAGAATTCCTAAATTACAGAATTTTGCAGGCAAAACCTTCCAAGCTGGGGCCTCTATGTGTGTATTTGATCTCAAATTATGTCTGTATGCTCCACAGAGGCAAATTTCAGAAACATTTCTCAAACCAACACTGTCATGATTGACGAGACTCCATAGAACAATCATTTCCATGGTGGGTAGACAGAACTAAAACTTCTCTAAGGGAAGGGGAAGAACACTCAAAGGTAAAGATGAAAGGGGGTCCATGAAGGTGCCGCACACCAAAAAGTCATTATGAGAATCAAAAAAAAGTAGGAAGATTGATCATCCTGTAAAATCACCGGAAAAGAAACGGCTCAGCCAAGAAAAGTGGATGCAAGGTTTCAAAACCATGCATATACTTATTGTAATATGGAGCCCCTCTATTCAGAGAAAAGCAAATAATATGAATAAGGCTTTAGAATGATAGGTATATCAAAATTTCAAAACGCTTTACAAACTTTGTGAGATTTTAAAGAGGGGAGAAAACTTCAAGGCTGATAATGAGCATCATCCAGGATAAAGCTTCCCCCACCCCCACCCCTACCCCACTGTGCTAACAGCTTTGCCAGGTAGTATTTGCAGTCAAATATGGGAATACATATGTAAATAGGAGGTAGGAGAAAGGTTTGGAATACTGAAAGTGATTATTGGTTTTCAATATCAGTAACAGTGGAATTTCCCACTATTTGTCCAACAATGTTATCAGTAAATTTTACCTAAAAAGCAGACTGTGATACTACCCAAGTAATTTTACTACAGTATGCCTTCGATTCATACTGTACAAAGGTTACCATTTTCTTACAGTATATGTGACTATATGAACCACTATTTTACCTCTTTTAAAGGAAATGACACTTTGTGTGCAACAGCCTACTGTTTTCATTACATAACAGTACACAGTGCTCATTTCAAAAATATTGGATCCATATCTCATGATAGTGTGAACTGAAAATAACATATAATGGTCATATCAGTTACTAGTAATATCATTACAACACTAATTATTAGTATCAAACATGACTTAAAAGGTGCAACCAACCCTTGCACCCACTAGCCAAACAACCAAACACATGTTCTACATATACTCCATAGACTGTCTCTATGCTGGCCACAGAAAAAAGTCAGGAGAGGAAAGAATACACAATGCACAAAGCTATGCGACTGAGCCCTCAAGTGGTACAGGGAGTAATTTACTTTGAATGGTCACAAGGTCATTCCTCTCATGTGTCTCTATTCTGGGTGTCTGGCCCCAGCTCCTGTTACTATGCAGAATTAGTGTATAGTAACTGGAGCTGGGGACACTGCACCCAAATAAGATCACTTAGTTAAAGTATTTTTGTTTTCACTTTTCATTTTTTTTTACTTTTTATTTCTTTTTTGCAGGTTCATAAACACAATTAACCATGCATGCATCTCAATAGAAGGTAATAATTACTAATTTCAGCCCAGGGAAACAAACTGATGTAGGGTAGCAGTTGTTCCTGCATGGTTTGCTTTCAGTTTTCATAACCTCACATAGGGACATCACAGATTAAAGGAAAGCCTTACATGCACTTCTTACTTTGCAGTCTACCATACATTGTAGTTATCCAGCTTAATTCTAAGGAAATCTCAAAACTCTGGTTTAATTTTTGTACAAATTCTCTACACCTAAAATACTGAAAAATACACTTGATAAAATCTGAAACCAGTATTACAAGGGAGCCAAAACTTACCGTATCAAAATTGTCGGATTTCTGGTACACGACAGGACATACAAAAATACTCTGTTTTCGCTAGCAATTTTGTTACTCTTAAACTTCTCCCAGGCAAAGTCCCATTCAGCTTCTTGTCCTCTCATGACTCCACCGCATCTCATGATGGGCGACAGATCAGCACCAACCACACTGATGGAATAATAAATCACAATGTCATTGCTTGTTAATCTTCATTCTAACAAGAACATTTAGATAAAAAATTAGTGTTTCACCTCAAATATGGTAGATGATTAATTGGCATATGTAGTATAATGCCAAGATTGAATTCAATAATTCAACCCTTTTCAGGATCATTACATTCATGACCTTTTGAAGACCAACATGAGAATAAAGAATTACATTAAGAAACGAAACTGTTGGCATTTCCTTAGGATGCATTTCTCAAAGTGATCTTACACACAAGCAACAAGCAGGGTTGTAGCTTGACCAATCTTAACCCTGCGTGCAAAATAAAGAGTCCAAATACAGAATTAGCTAATGAAACATCTAATTGTTGAAAAAGTGGGATATATTCTTGATTTATTAGTCCTATACTGGGGTACTACACAAAAATAAAACTAGAAAAATACCTACAAAACATATTATTTTCCTTAAAGTTCCTCCAAAACCTTAAGAGCATTCCCAGTTAGTACTGCCAAGTGCCACCCACCATAGCCAGAACCCTGACTACAAGTATAATCACCAACAGAAACAATCCCTGAAGCCCTTCTTAATTCTTATACATAGTACATATGTACAGTATGTACAACACATACATTCACATGGATTCCAATGCCTCCTTATTTTTATATTTGTCCATGGTTTTTCAACATGGTTTTCAACAATTACACACTGTAGAGATCTTACGTACAGCAATTGTATACGATTTCAGTTTTCAAAATTCATGGCATTTCTTGAACAAAAGCATGAAAATTAAGGATTTTCAAGATGATGACAACAAAATTCAACACTTTCCAAGGTATTTTGCATCTTCCCCTTTTTCCCGATGGCACAGGAATCATGTACACTGACAGCAGGAATTTAAATCTTTCTATTTTTCCTGCAGCTATCTTTTTCAATGCTTGCAAAAATTCAAGTCACGCATTGGAAATAAACAACAGGTATGTCCAACAGTGACCAGACACCTCTCCCCAGTTACTACTCACATAACTCCTCTCTGGAAAACTCCCATGCTTCACAATTCCTACCTAAACAAATACTGACCATGACAATTTGCTCTCCCACCTACCCTAAAATTCTCTAGACATCCATCACGGGTCAAAGAGAATTTCTTTTGGAGGGAATAGTTTTTTTTAAAGTTATTCCCCTGAACTTGGACCGAAAAGGTAGGCAGTAGGATGGTAAATTGTGGATGACAAGAAAGCAGTTGCTCAAAGACTTCGTATCTGTACGGAAATATCCGTGGACTTGATCTGTGGTACTAAACGGTACAGGAAAATCCAATTTCCCAACTGGTCTATTGTGCACTGTTCAGGTACATCAAGACTTTTTGCGCAAATGTTTTTAAAGGTTTCTACAGGAGAAGATCTCAGTAGTTGTCTCTGGCTCTCATGCACAGATGAATAAAGACCACTTGCACACTGGACAATGTACCTCATTCAAACAATGGACACACTGAACAGCTCAAAATAAAAAATCTTACAACTGCAAGGAACTGCTCTAATACCATCTCAGGAGTGCATCCTTTCTTGGAATTGCATCTGGAACCTGCAGCATTGATTACAAGGACAAATGCAGTCACCCCATTTTTAAATAAGTATCCTATGGGGTCGGTCGGTCATCCGGGTCTTTCCCCGTTACCCTTGAAACTTTGGAGTGAAAACAACAACTGACTACAGTATGACCATTTGAGAACACTCTAAGTGCAATATTTTGTTTTCACTCCAACACATTGTTGTCGTGCGGAAGTGACGTGTCACCGACCGACCCCATACCCTGATATCCTAATCCATGTATAGCTCTTTTTAATTATGTAACGAAAGTTTTACAACTATTGAAGAATAGTTGTAAAATAACCGTATGAGGTGAGAGGGAGAGGGTGGGGGCACTCCAGTGGCCCATTCAGGCAGAAAATCAGGCAAAATATACGCTATTTTCCTGCAAACATGCTATACATTTCGTGCAAACTTGCTGCAGCCCCGCTAATTGAAAGTAGTCCTGTAAGCTTATGAAAATGACTATTTAGAGTACCTAGTGTACAGTACTTAGTTTACTTAGTGTAAGCAGTATTTTTGATATGAAACATGTGAGATATGGGAGAGAGAGTTAGATGTTAGATGAGGTTTTACGGCTCAGTTTCTAACCAATTGGTGTAAGTCGGGCCGGCCACAGCCTTTTTTCCAGTTGTAGCTCACTGGCTTGTTTTCCCTACTCCATTGCTTTTGCTGAGCACCAAGCACAATGGCAGTAGGTTCCATTTTTAAAGTCTTTGGTATGACCCGGCCAGGAGTCGAACACCATACCTTCCAGCTGCAAGTCGGATGCTCTAAACACTTGACCATGCAGTCGGTCGATATGGTAGATAGAGTGAAAGCTGTAAGATTTAGCTGATCACTGGAAATAAAGTTGGGGTACCTGCTTGCTTCCTTCAAAAGGCAGGAAGGATACACTATGCCTGCTACACAACCAGTCTAGGTATATGACATGACAAAGGACCAAAATCCTTAAATTTTCAGGTATGAGGAATAGCAATAGCCATAGGAAGGCTTCAATGTACCCCACAGAAGGACGTGAAAGTTGTCAAGTTTATGGATACTGGGTTCACATCATGAAAGCCTTTCTTCTAGTTCAGAATAATATTGCATAACTGAGGAAAAGGCTTCATTACAGACTTTCTCAGTATATTTTGAACACAGCCTATGAAATACACCAGATCAGAAAATGAAGTCCTTTAGCATACTGTACATAGGCCTATCATTATGGGGGCAGGGGGAAACATATCAATATGTCCACATATCAGCAGCCATGGCAAGCCACACATTTAGTGGCCCCCACGCAAGTTATACCCGTGGCTTCCCAGATGTAGCACCTGGTTTCCTAAAATATATTACCAGGTGACTCCTCCTTTTCATTAAAGTAGCCTGGTTAGGCTATATACCCCAACTCAGCAAATCCAAACCTGGGGATAGTGTTTTGATTAGAAGAGGACATTCCTTAATGTGTACACAGAAAATTTCCCTACTCTGTGCACACTGACACAAGTTCATGAACTCATTTCACATGTTTTGCGTACACGTTCAATAGTAACTTGTCATACCAGCGTATTTCTGAAGTCTTGGCCATTGTATTGAAAGATACAGTCTGTGCCAGCCCCTGATCCAAGACCACTTACTGTACGGCTAGGCCATCATGGGTAATTAATTTGCATATGTGCACAATGTAACCCCAAACTAGCTTACTGTGAAGACACTACAAAATTTAAACTACAATGCACTATTGCTGACTTTGTTATGTAAATAGGATAATACAGTAAGCAGTCTTACAGAAAGCAGTCTGGAAATAACAGAAAAGATAAATGAATGGATCCACATACCTGACATTTCCTGTTTGCATGTATGCTGAATACTTTTCCTCTGCCCACTCCAAAGTTTCAGCATGATCTATATCTAGCAAAAAGTTGAGCACCTCAGCTTGCATCAGTCTGCAAAATTTAGAGATGGAATGATTGGTTTTACTTGCTACTTCCATATGAAATACAGATGTGTGTAATGTGTGGTGATCAAGTTTAACTTAGTGGAGACTGATCACTTTGACATACCGACTTCTTATATATATGGACAAAGCATATCGCACTAACATCCTATGCGTAAATTGTCGCCACCGTAGGTACACAAGTAGGCATACCAATATGGCTGCCTGCTATAGCCTTGTGTGTAAAAGTTTGAACTTGTTCAAGTGGCTCAGTATCGACAGATTGTGTGAGAAACTTGTAATACTTTCAAAAGTGCAAGCTCAGGTCAAATTCAACAAATAGAATGAAGGACTGTGATATTGTTCTTACATTATGTTTATATTTTGTCTGAAATGTTGCAGATTCATCGTCAAATTGGGCAAATGGTAGTATCCCGGCGGCCATCTTGGTAAGCCTAAATTTGTTCCAAAGGTGGCGACTGTATTGGTCATGTGATCCTCTGTCCATATATATGAGAAGTCAGTGTTTTGACAATACAATCTCTTGTTTCATTGTCATGATGTCCTTGAAACCAAGTTAAAGTGGATGGTGCAGATTTGAGGGGTGTGTCAAAGGGAACAGCATGTTTTGAAGACAGAATACTTTGGAAAAAGATATGTTAATATTGAAGGTAAAGTAATAGCCAAGTAATGCAAAACTGACATTCAATATTGAATAATGATGAGCCAATTTTATTGCTTTTCAGTTCTTTTATTTTCATTTAGGTGTCAAAGGTGGTATGGCAGCTGTGGTACCCTACCACTGTGGTTTTGACAAGCCTGTTGTCAGGAGATGGAGTTCAACATTTGAAAACTACCTGTGGTTAATATAAAAGCATTTATAACTCCAGTGCTCCAAAAATATCAAAATAACAACCATGTCTCAAATAAGCTTATTAGTATTATGCCAACAGGTCCAATACTAAATAATCACAAGCATCCAATCAAATGGGTTACATGTCCAACTCCATAACTGCTCTATGAATACATCCAATCTAGTTGGGATAAGAACTGCCCCGTAGTTCCCTGGCTGTAAGCTGGCACTTATACTCAAAATGTAACAAACTAACGACGAGGAAGAAATGCCTCTCAGAGCCCATGGGCAGGAGACAGACTTTGTTCTATTGTGATCTTAAAGGTCCTCTAAGCTTACCCCAGACAGTAACAGTTCTCCCAACTAACATAACTTCTAGCCCCGCCTCCAATTTAAACACAAACAACTATCTAGTAGTGGAACACTTCCATGACCAGGGATGTAGCTACAGTGGGCAGCACTGGGCGGTGACACCCAGCACTCGATATTCCCACCCGGCACTCCAGGCAAACACACGTCTCCCAGCCCACCACAAATCTGCCTACTGAGACCTAAAACTAGTCCTAAATTTACTCCCTAAAATTAAATGAGGGAAAAATTAAAAATTAATGGCTGAAAAATGGGGTAGATGCCATGGGGTGGGGTGAAGTGCTTTCCCCAGATCAGAAAATTACCTGGCACTCAAATTTGGCTAACTACATCCCTGTCCATGACAGAGCCACAGCAGCCTGCACCAAGTTTAAATTGCTTGAGGCAATACTGAAAAACAAAATGAGTGTGGATGTGAACCTAATTAGGAACACAACTGACTGTCCAGGTTATCATTACCATGCAGAGTATTATTGTTTGAATGAATGCCAAAGTATGGTCACCAACTGGATTTAGAACTATGGGGATATGTCTAAATATATTTGGGAGATGCCATAGCTCCTTTAATTCACATTCTAGTAACCATATCTTAATCTGGTCATGTGACACCCGAGAAAAGCTCCTTTCACCAAGGGGATATAAGCATTACGAACACAATGAACAGTCCAAACCATCCAGTAAACACTACTCTGTGGTCCTGGCCTCCTTCGTAAGTAAAAAAGAAATTGCTTACAAATGACTTTTTCAGGGAATAAACAAGTCAAGTGAGATTAAAACCAAGTTACTTCATATATCCACAAACTTACTTATTCAGATGATCACCAGTATCACTTAGTGTGAGATTCATGAAAACAGGTTGTAGAATCCTTTTCATGTAAGTCTGTGAAATGAAAGGGATATTAAATTGAATATATACATTGTATAGTCACTAAAAGTGCTTACACTGTCGCCAATTTGCTGTTATCTCTCTGTTCACTGAACACTTTGATGGCCACGTTTGGTGTATTCAAATTGTATCTAGATGCTGCATTCCGTTCACACATCTTTACAAGAGTTGTGACAGCTTACATTGTCTAATGTGCTGAAATCATATGGTAAACCTCTTAAACCTCTATTGAAGTTATGCAATTTTCTATGCAGGAGAGTATGAACAGAAACCTGAAAATTCCATGACTTTTCCTTGACGAAGTATAAACTGTTTTCAATGACTTCTTTTTACTCTTGTTTTCTTTCAACTGAGTCAACTTACAGCACACTGGCCAGTCATCACAGTGAAAATAATGGCAGCTATTAACATTGTAAAACAAGATGGCGTCCACCTTTTCTTACAAGCATCCAATCCATCAACTTTATTACAATATTACCAAAGACTTTTATAGAAATACTCTGGGTTCATTTCCACACAGCAATGGCCAAATACTCTACAGTAGGAGACATCACTATGTGTTAGTTCTGCGAGGTTCTATGGCTCATCCATTAAATTTTTCTTGAAATAGTTATTTTCTCTGACCCGTCTCCTTACAATTGCAAGCTTCCAAGACTTCCAAAACTTTCATGATAGTTTTAGCTGCCAGGGTTTTCCTTAATTATACAAACCTTATTTACATCATTATTCACTGTCACCATAATCGCAATGAACAGTACCAATGTACAACGAGTTTAGCTCTCATTTGATCATTAAACTTAATTCATAATTGTTAGTTTTCCTCTGCGTTTGCTCTGCTGTTCAAAACTTTGCCAGGCCTAACTTTGACATTACCATCACATACTCCACAAATTACCCAGTAGTGCAAAATTATCCATTGTTTCAGGATAACCTCATAAAAACCTTATACGGCACATGCCTGGACACCAATTTTCGCACTGTAAATATTAAGGTAGTGAGTGCATGGGAGGTGGTACAGTCTTGATCAGGGTAAGTTGCAACTGCTTCAATGCTGAAGTACTGTTAATGTTGTGTCTGATAGTTTTGCTAGAGACTGTTAATTTGTGAGTCTTTTCTACATTATACATATCCCAGGCTCAAACTCAGAGCTTATGGTGGTAATCAAAACTACCAATAAATGGAAAAGCAATTTAGCACAAGGGCCTGGCATGTGCCCAAGAGTCCCTCATGGTACATACAGTAACTCAGCTCTGCCAACAATAAGAGCCACTTTTCATTGCAAGTTGTAGTAGCTTCATGGTAATTTTTTAAACCTTCCTCCTCAAATCAAGCTGAGGAGTTAAACTTAAGTTCAAGTAAATTTAAACACATTTTCACTATGATGTACTTCTTGTCTTGTAGGGCCATTATTAACCATCTGGCAGAGTCCACCTGTCTGGTACAATGGGGACCTCTGTGGCCCTCATCTCCTATGCAATTGACAGGATGTAATACAAAAAAATGGGGCTGTTTTATATACATGAGCTGAAATATTAAGTCTTAAAAGTTAAACATCATGTAACATTTTCTGAAGTATGGGCTGAGAAATATCACTCAGGTAGTATCAACATCTTAAGTTTTGACACTGACAAAGGACACAAATGAGGAATGTTGACCAACAGTGATACAGTAAAACCCTGTTTATCCGAACACATCGGGGCTTAAGGTTGTTTGGATAACAGGAAAATATTGATAAACGATGTTTCAAGATTTTGCCTCAAGTACGGTACACTGGATCCATAAGAAAGAGTGTGAACACGTTTCCATAATAATTTCAAAAAGGCCAGCAAAATTCCCCGCCCCCAAATATCTGGTTATTAGTTTTTGTGGCTGATCATATGATGAATAATATTTTAGACTTCTAAAATACAGAGATTCTATTCCCAAAATTCAAGCCTACGTTCTCCTGAACAACCAATGCTCTGTACACACTAAATATGAGCATGTGCTGGAGAGAAGCTCTAATGATCTAGAGAGGTATCTGAAGTATAAATATGGCATAAATTTCCAAACACATCAAAGCCACATATGTAAGAGACTCTCAAACAGCAATTCTCAATGTTTTTGTAAGGTTTACTCTCATTATTATAGGTACGAAGCTCACTACAATACTTACTTTTCAGATTTAGTGAAACTAGGCCTTACGCTAGCCTCACCCATTTTAGTATATGGGGATATTGTGCCTATACCAAATCATGGCCCTTGGCAAGAATTTCAAAACAAATACGTGCAATTTTTCATGTTAACATGACAAAGAGTTGACAGATTATTTTCTATGCCCACATGTTGGCTGTTTTAGCCATTGTGACATCTTACAATGACTTTTGAAGTCCTTAGAAAAACTGATGTATTCCCGCTGAAAATTTAGGTTGAGTTTTGCCTTGTCAACCACAGAAAACTTGGTGGATACTACCATAATCGTATTGAACAATATTGTAGTTAAATCTGACGGCAGGTTCGAATAAACAGGGTTTTGGATAAATGGAGTTTTATTTCGTAATGACGTCCGATGTAATGTGAGATCCGTTCGTGCACGCGCAGTCAGTTCTTTTGTGTCACTCAGTCTACAGTAGCATCACCGGAAATTGTAGATTTTTACCGTTCCAGCAGCTTTATTGTTACGAATTGCTATCCTCGATCATCATCGAAGTCTTTGGCCTTTAGTTATGGCTGAACAAGAGAAAACTACAGCTGTTAAAAGCGGCGATGAATTTGATTTGATCAGTCAGGCATGTAACATGCGAGAGGCTGACAATAGGTTCGCAACTGGCGAAAGGCCTAGCGGTACGAACAAAGCACAGTGTAGTAGGCCTATTGGCGGGAAATCCGACACTAACGCAGTTAGTGTTAAGCCTAAGATTAAACCTGGGCCCAATGGAGGTTCATTAAAAGGACATATGAGTGGGTTAACGTCTTCAAAGAACGGGAAGATTATGAAGGCACAAAGCACACAGAAGGCGAAAAAAGTGGTCAATGATACCACGGAGAGACTTGATAGACTGGAAAGCCTTTTAGAAGGTTTAATCAGCTCTGTGTATCAGGGTCAAACTGACCCAAATATAACAACAGATTTAGGCCTTGGCCTATCTGAGCAGGAGATGGATGATTCGACTAGTACAAATAGCACTGCCAAGGTGGACAATGTCCCGCAGCCTCAGACAGCTGAAAGAAAACTAAATATTGGATTCGCATCCATATTTGGGCTCCAGGGAAGTGGGGAAATCAGCCCCAGAGTTTGGCAAATAGCCTAAACTATCCCATGTCCTCAAAATTGGAGGATCAACACATAACTGACACAGGCATTCAGTATCTACAACCTGAGAACTGTCAACATCTTGTTGTGCCCAAAGTCAATCCGACGATTTGGGACAACTTGAATTCGAAGATCAGGTCAATGGACTTGCGTCTGCAGCAAATTCAAAGGCCTCTGGTGAAGGGACTTACCGCTCTTGTATCAACACTCCATAACAAACAATTGTCAGAGACCGAACAAGATGTTTTAGCCCTGTTATGTAACTCTATATTTGAGTTGAACATGTTTCGCAAAGAGAGTATTAAACCAGATTTGAACCAAGAATATACACATCTGTGTAAACAGAATGTGAAGCCTACCCAGTAGCTTTTTGGTGATGATTTATCGAAAACCATCAAAGAAATGAACGAAGAGCAGAAAAGGGCCGGAGTGATGAAGCACAAAAAGTTTGCTCCCAGATATAACCCAGTGGGCGTGCGCCCATCTATGATGGGACTTCAGCAGCAGCAATATCAGCGGGCAGGATGGACCTCCCCGCCCCAGTTCAGATTTCCCCAGAAATCTTTTTAGGAAAAGTGAGGCACAGTGCACCGACCAGGTACCAGGTGCCTCAGTACACACCTGCGGGAAAAGGACAAGGAGAGAGATTCCCAAAGGGAAAAACTCTGACAAAGCCCCGGCGGAAGTAACGAGAGACTCCGCCCTACCAAAATCTGATCCCAACAAGGTAAGTGACCTTGTCTTAAGCCTAATCAATAAAAATGTTGAGCAAATTGGGGGTCGTCTGAAAGTGTTTGTGGATGAATGGATTCAATTTACGTCTGATCAATACATTCTGCAAGCTGTAACTGGCTACAAGCTTGAATTTACATCTAATGAGCCACCAACTCAAACAAGGGTACCTTACCCATACAAATTAAACAAGGAAGAAAAAGAGGCAGTAGACACTGAAATACAACATCTACTTCAATCGAATGTTATTGAAATGGCTCAGGATGTCTCAGGATATTTCTCAAACATTTTCAAACAACCAAAGAAAGATGGGGGCTATAGGATGATTTTAGATCTCTTGGTACTCAATGAAAGCATCGATTACTATCACTTCTAAATGGATAGTTTGGATACAGCAGTCGATCTTGTCACAAAAGACTGCTTTATGACATCAATAGATTTCAAAGATGCTTATTACACAATACCTATTGCAAAAGAACAGAAAATATTTGAAATTTATTTGGAGAGGTAAGATGGGCTGACTTCTGGACCCCGTCTTCTTACCAAATTGCTTAAACCTCCCCTTGCTCAATTGAGACAAGAAGGTATAACCATGGTGCCATACATTGATGACATTCTTATAATATCTAAGACATACAGTGAGGCTTGTCAGGCTACTATCAGAACACCAGTTACATTGTCAAATCTAGGCTTTAGTATTCATCCTGACAAATCAGTTCTAAACCCAACACAGGAGATAGTTTTTCTGGGATTTATCATTGATTCAGTAAAGATGCAAGTAAGGCTTACACAGGAAAAGAAAACAGATTTAAACAGTTGTGTAGGGATCTCCTCGCCCAAGAAAGACCTAGCATTAGAACAGTGGCCACAGTGTTGGGGAAGATGGTTGCAACATTTCCGGGGGTGCAGTATGGCAAATTACATTATAGGGAGTTGAAAAAAGAAAAGACCAGTGCATTAAAACAGCACTGTGGTCATTTTGATAGACCAATGTCATTAACTACTTGTGCGCAACAGGAGGTGTTGTGGTGGATCAACAATATCAATCACTCTGTAAGAGACATTGCCAGAACAAAGTATACACTACCTACAGTATCAGTAGTGATGCATCAGGAGTAGGATGGGGGGCAATGGATGGGAAGACTGAACTTGGAGGCGGTGGAATAATTTGGAATTACCACGGGCAGAGCGGAATGAAATAAACTATTTAGAAATGCTGGCGGCTTTCTTAGCCTTACAGGCTTTCTGCTCCAAATCAGAAAATGTGCACGTTTTCATACCACTAGATAATACCACTGCAGTTGCATATATAAATAATATGGGTGGCACAAAATTCACAGGCTGTCACCAAATGGTTAAAACCATCTGGAATTGGTGTATTAAGAACAGAATTCGGCTCACAGCTGCATATTTACCAGGACTCGAAAATGTGGTTGCAGACAGAAAATCGAGGCAATTTTCCGACCAATTGGAATGGAAGCTCAATCCTAGAATTTTCAAAATAACTTGTAAACACTTTGGCCTTCCGAGCATAGACATGTTTGCCTCTCGATTGAATGCTCAACTGGATCGATACATTTCATGGAAACTAGATCCAGGAACAGAGGCAATTGATGCACTCACCTTAAATTGGCATCACTACCAGGGGGTTATGCCTTCCCCCACCCCATTTTCACTTATAGGGAAGTGCTTAAAGAAGATTGAAATAGACAATGTGGAATGTTTAATGGTTGTACCCAACTTGTCTATGCAACCATGGTTTGCAAAGCTTCTGAACCTATTAATAGAGAAACCACTTGCTCTCCCACATAGGAGAGACCTTCACTCCCTCCCACCTACAGGACAGTGTCACCCATTACACTCACACCTTAATCTTTTGGGTTGCAGACTGTCGGGGAATCCCTCAAAAAGTCTGGATTTTTAGAACAGACTTCGAATATCATCTTGGCAGCCTGGAGAACATCCACTAGAAAGCAATAGCAGACTTACATTATGAAATGGACGGACTTTTGCGGTGAAAGGGATACAGATCCCTTGTATACTACTCCAGTCATTGTCTTAGAGTTTTTCACAGGTCTATTTCAAACAGTAGGCTACAATGCGTTAAACACGGCTAGGGCTGCCCTCTCCTCTCTAGTGTTATTATCAGATAGATATTCAATTGGAAACCACCCTAATATACTTAGATTCTTTAAAGGGGTATTTAACTTGAAGTCCCCTCGGCCCCGGTATGAAAAGGTATGGAATGTCAAGGAGGTTTTCACCTTCCTGAGGAGACTTTGTCCAGCTAGGACTCTTTCCCTGAAGGACCTCATGCTTAAGACATGTATGTTGTTAGCTTTAGTGTCAGCACAATGAAGGCAGACCTTACACAAACTTACCATTACAGAGATGGATCTTCACATAAACAAAGTTATATTTTATGTAAATGATCTCCTTAAAACTAGTAAACCGTGTCATGTGGGGTTGAAACTGGAGTTTCAAACTTACCCCCCCCCCCCCCCCCCCCGACAGAAGGCTCTGTGTCTATACCTATGTGATGGAATATTTGAAAAGGACCAGGAAAATTCGGGGGAAGGAAACCAACTTCTTCATAAGTTTCGAAAAACCACATGGAAAGGTAGGAGCTGACACTATTGCCAGATGGACCCAAATCAGTTATGAGCAGGTCAGGCATAGACCTAAAACTATTTAAAGCACATTCTACTCGCTCAGCAGCAGTGTCCAAGGTGGCCACACAAACTGATTTTCCTGTGACACAGATCTTAGCTCAAGCGGGGTGGAGGAATGAACTAATGTTTCAAAGATATTACAACAAACCTGTGATTCATACAAATGACAGGTTCATGGAAGTGTTACTCAAGGATTAAACTAGAAACAGTACGGTTGTAAATAACTGTATATGTTTTCCGAGACATTCAACTGTAAATAACTGTACATATGTTATAATAGATTTGAGCTGTTTCGCTGTGGATGTGGTTTGGAAAGGGAGATGAATTACTGTACCACATTGCCCTTTATCTTAAAAAGAGCACAGAAAGGTGGAACTAAATAGGTAATCCTACAGGTTTCTTTGTACAGGTATCTTTGCATATTACGTTATGAGGTCTGAGTTGCTTTAAAGGTCTCACATTACATTGAACGTCATTACGAAATAAAATGAAAAGATCAAACGAGAACTTAACCTGGTTCGAAGTTTGATCTTGATTTTATGAAGTAATGGTGAGTGAGAGGTAATGTGCCCTCCACTCCCACCCTCTTACTTCAGTTAATTGCTAAGTAGTATAAATAGTTTCAGTTTTTATATAGAGATCTGATAACTCAGGCCTCATAATTTGAAGACTGACTGCGCGTGCGCGAACGGGATCTCACATTACCTCTCACTCACCATTACTTCATAAAATCAAGATCAAACTTTGAACCAGGTAAGCTCTCCTTTAATCTTTTCATTTTACTGTATTTCATATCAATAACTAGTCCAACACTATTCAACACCATATGGTCTTTTCAGCAAGAAAACAGCTCTGTAGGACAGTCACTGTTTACTGTTTAAATCAATGCTCAATTCCATCTGTCTGATATTAGATCTCATCAGAAATCTATATTAACTAGGAAATGGAAATATTGTATGTATAATTATATTTCACTATGAGATACCCACTTGTCCCAAGGTTCTCCAGTGCTGGCCATGCACTAAAATGGCCTGCAGGAGACTTTAAAACCCCATATTTTAATATGAAAACAAGGCTGTTTACTGGAGTCCTGGCAACTACAATAAATTTTATGTAGAAACTCTAGTAAAAAAGTGGCCCTTGTTCCAAAAAATTGAGAACTCTGCCAATGTTTGCAAACTTTACCTGATCAAAGTTTGGTTGACATTGTATCCCACACTAGAAAGGATGAAAAATCTGACATAAAAACTTCTTATATAAATATACTACATATGTAAAAATACCACATCATACAAAACCTACCACAAAATTGAGATAGCCTTTTCTGAAGATGAGGACTTTGCGGATGTATCGAAGATTGATCAGAGCAGTCGAGAAGGGAACATAATCTCTCTCATCTTTGAGGGATTCAATCATGCTGAATGGTATCTCCATGTCAAGCTTACCAGCCCTGGAGAAAACATGCCATCAGAAACATTTACATAAACATTTACATGCCATCAGAAACATTTGCATAATACTGTGAGTGTATTTCAATGCCTTAAGGGCGGGTCACACTACAGCGATTTGCAATCCGAAATCCGATCCGAATTTTTCTAAATCGGACCAATACTTTTTTATTCAGACTTTGTTCTTAGGATGCTTACCCTATGTCGATAACTGGTCCTAGTTTGTCTCATGATAAACAGTTCTGCTACCATTATATGACTTACACCTCTCAACAGAGCGGTACTTGTTCGAAAAGCAATCCTATATTTGCACGCGTGTCCGATAAAATCTGTCTACCAATGTGACATCACGAAATAATTAGTTTACATTTCATTTTCGTAGTCCACTGATGCAAATCATATATTTACACAGACTGGGAAATTTTTTGCTCTTTCCAACCAGGGACAGAGGTTTTAACTAAAACTCACAAAAATCAGACCGTAATCCGATCCGAAATCGCTCTAGTGTGACCTGCACTTTAGGGCCACAGGTCTGTGCCCACAGTTTCCTGAGTGGCAGGCATGTTGACTGCCATCCTAAGGGAGGGGTCTTCAGGAAAGGAAAAAAGAGTTTTGCTGGGGCTAAATGAAAGTATGGTGCTAGACAGGATTGATGCCATTTAATAACTGCAGAGTGGAAATTTTTAGGAACAAATGGACAGCACAGCCCTTGCCACCCAGCCCGTTGGAGAAGCCGACCTGGCAGCTACAGTATGTACATTTTCTATGAAGTTTTTTACAATTAAGCTCTTTACTTTTCCTGATACAGTCAACAATGTAAAGTTTCTTTTCAAATTATTGATACTTATACTGAGAAATGAAGAACCAATCTAAATTTTATTATCTAGCAATTTTAAAATATATGAACTGGTTGAAGTAAACAAAGAAATTCATTGTAACTTGTAGCCCTCCTGGGGCTCTTTGACAGTAAAGCTTCTTCCTTGACATGTTTCTGGGATAATGTTCAACTGCTAACATCACACTAACCAAACAATCTTTTTGTTTACGGTTTTGCAAGATCTTATATATTTTCAAAATCTCTATCACTAGAAGAAAACCTTCATTTGGGGGTGATCGACTCTTCAAGGATTATTCAACCTCCAAATTGCACACCCTGTGTAGTTGCCAACAAACCATTTCTTGTGAAAATGGACTGATTTAATATTCCCATTTACACAAATTTCAAGACAAGCATGGAGTGACTGAAATTGCCCTTGAAATGCCTATTGAGGAGGCTTTAAGCAGTGATAGTTTCAGCACATATTTTCTTTTGAGTGGACTTTAAAGAATTTTTGCTCTCATAATAAAGGATGGGCATGGATGGGAATATCCAGACTCTTCTTGAGAGTTTTGACCTGTGTGTAATTTTCGTGAACTTTGAAAAACTTTTGCCAAAACCATAATTTGGTGCTTCCATGGGATTGCATTCAGAAATTTTTGTAAAAACCTTGGATTTTTGATATCCATCTTCATCAGTCACTATTTTCACTTCAGTTGAAGGTTCTATTTTCCAACACTGGCAATTCAGCACATCAGCCACAGAAAAGTACAGTATAAAATATATGCTGACTGGTGTATTTACACTCATCAGTAGGCTAGCAACCTACACTCATCTGCGATTGTAGTAATTATATCATTGTAATGACT
Source organism: Holothuria leucospilota (assembly GCA_029531755.1). Classification (NCBI taxonomy): domain Eukaryota; kingdom Metazoa; phylum Echinodermata; class Holothuroidea; order Aspidochirotida; family Holothuriidae; genus Holothuria; species Holothuria leucospilota. The sequence goes on along the minus strand of CM055969.1, from coordinate 33,939,502 downwards.
GTGAATTGTAGTCACACTCCCCTCAAAGTCATGTCTCTGATTAAAGCCTGCAATAAACTCCCAAACTATTAGACTTGCCCAAGCCCATTACTGAAGTCTTGATTCCTTTATTAGTGCCACACAGGGGTTGTCAACAAAAAAGTTTACTACAGAAAGCTGAAACTTTTGAGAAAGAACTCGGTGGTACCTGAAAACATGGAATGCATCGTCTATTAAACTGGCCCTTTCTGCGGGTGGCAATGTTTTACTCTTCAAGGCTTCAATCAATGCTCTCCATGTTTCTGTGTCATAATTCATCCTGTAAAAACCAGATTGGTCAGTGTTGCCTTTGACCCAGACTGTATCTGGTTTTAAACTGATGGTGGTACCTCCTGCATGAAAAAAAAAATGAATTGAAAATGACTGCAGAAGCAGACCTCAATTTCTGAGCAGGGTAGATGCATACATGTAAGTATTAAATTATACAAGAATTAATATTAAACAACATCACAATATGCCTTTCTCTTTTCAAGATTTGCCACTCGTTTGCTGCAACAACCTGTGGTCACATGCAAAAATGATGTTGTGTGGTAAGGCTGTCATGATATCTTAGAGCCAAGGTAAGTTGGACATTCTTTACACAGACCTTTATAAAATGAGTAAAACACTGTACTCTTCCCTGGCACAGTTAACAGAGTGACATTTCTGAACAAATTATCTACTTTTTTTAATGCTGTAGATTTCAAGGAATGATAAATCAACTCAGACATTTAAACTTCTATCAATTTTAAAATTGTTTTAAGAAAACAAAGAAGACACTACACCTTGCCAGATGACCCTATAAGAACTCTGTGATGACAATACAGACTTGCTTCAAGTCCTTCTTTAGCAACATCTAAATGCCAAAATCTCAATACCGAAAAATACTTTGTTTGCTGACATCTGCCGAAAAAATGTACCTGTTAAAAATAGAGAACCTCATTCAGGAATGATGGGGGGGGGGGGGGGTTAACCATAGCTATAAGTAAGGGGTCCTAGGCATAAAGGTCATGGGCTATTCAGGACAAGATACTAGAAGGGAACTTAAATGTCAGAAAGGGCTACTGTATTTGACAACTTTAGAATGGGAAGTATACTATCAAAATTCTTGTGTGATCTATTCCTTGGGACAAAGTAATCAAATTTGGGCCCTATTGCACAAAGAATTTTATTCAATCTTAAGTATGATTTATTTTGGCCTAATGCATGGTAAATCAAACTTAAGATGTAAGCATTAGTCTTTGCACAATGGAAGCCTTGTCTTGATGGGTAATACTGCTGAAGCAGAAGGCATGATTGAAATCTTGCAGGAATTATTTAGAGTAAGTGATATACAGGTACTGCAAACTGTCAGAGTATGTTATCCACTTCTGTGTTGCAAGTTTTGAGGCTCTGAGGAACAACAAAGTAACAACACTTTGAATGAGTGGGACTGACACATGTCTTTTTAGGCAGACAAAGGCAGAAAAAATGATGTTTATTCTAACTGTCAATGTTCTATCAGGGCTGCTCTTTCGTGAAAGCACTAAAACTACCACTTCTGATACATTCACTGGTGAAACTACTTTTAACTACAGTATGCATAGTACATTTCAGTGACACGTCCAGTAATATGGCAGAGATTTACAGAGATGCCAACATTTACATCCAGAAATCAGGGAGGTTTCACACAGAAAGCAGGGAAGTTTTTAGAATTACATGCAACTTAATAGGGGAAAGTCCTTCTTGAATCAGGGAAGTTGTCATATTTGTTAGTCGGAATTGACAGAAATCCATGAATTTTCAGGGAGCCTCCCTGAGAATCAGGGAGGGTTGGCATCTCTGGATTTATGCTTAATTCTGAAGGCATAAGCAGTCACCCCAACCTTTTTTAAAAACAACTTACAGCTGAATCTTAGAAATGCATTACTTCCTTTACAAGTATCTTCCACATTTACAAAATAATTACTAAAAAATTCTGGAAATCAAGGAGTCATTTTGCAACAATTCAAATATTCAGTATATACGAAGATATAGACACATGAAAAAGATCTACACATGAACTACTGTAGGATAGTAGGGGGCACTATATTATTTCAAATGCAAGTATAACCTGCATTTGCCCAAAAGATGACCTTACCATAACTTTTAGTGGGATGCTTCAACTAAACAAAGCTTTCAAAATGGAAAGTGAAAAATGATTTTTCAACTGGCATTAGTACTGCCAGAGTTACTATTGACTATTAAAAGTGATATGTTCAGCCATTAATTTACTGTTTAACCAGAATGCAAAAATGCATTGAGGTTTCGATGATATATGTTCTATTCCAAATGATGCCATGATGTCCCATATCTTTCAGTCAATGGTCAAATGCTATCTTAACATGTTGGAAAAATACAGTTTTGTGTTCCTGTTTAATTTTGGGAATTCTTGGAAAATTTGCAGTTTGACCTCTGGTGACCCCAGATGACGATCTTAGGAAATCTTGGAAAATTTTGCTCTTTGACCTCTGCTGAACCATATAAAACTCTTGGGAATTCTTGGGAAATTTTGCTTTTTTACCTCTGGTGACCCCAGATGACATTTGACCTCCACCAAAAACAATAGGGTCCATCTTTTCAACATTACACATCCACATAGTACTGTAAGTATGAAATCTATCCAAGCTTCCTACCTGGAGATACGTGTTAACAAGCTTTTCAGTGTTTGGCCCACGTTGACCCAAGACGACCTTTGACCTCCACCAAAAATGATTGCATTCATATTCTCACCACAATGCATCCAAATACTACGTATACAATCTATCCAAGCTTTCTCCCTTGGGATATTGTGTTAACAAGGTTTTCAGTGTTTGACCCTCAGCCACCCTAGATGACCTTTGAACTCCACCAAAAACAGTGGGGTACATCTTCTCACTATAACACATCAATTTACCATGTAAGAAATCTATCCAAGCTTCGTACATGGAGATACCGTGTTAACAAGATTTTCAGAGCTTAACCCCCAGTGACCCCAAATGACCTTTGACCTCCACCAAAAATGATGAGATTCTTCCTCTTACCATAACGCATCTACATACAAAGTATCAAATTTATCCAAGCTTCCTACATTGAGATATTGTGTTAACAAGGTTTTGAGGGTTTGACCCCCAGTGACCCCAGATGACCTTTGAACCCCACCAAAAATGATAAGATTCTTCCTCTTACTATAAGGCATCTACATACAAAGTATGAAACTTATCCAAGCTTTCTACATTGAGGCATCGTGTTAACAAGGTTTTCAGGGTCTGACTCCTGGTGACCCCAGATGACCTTTCACCTCCACCAAAAATGATAGGGTTCTTTCTCTTACCATAACGCATCTACATACAAAGTATGAAATTCGTCCAAGCTTCCTACCTCGAGATATTGTGTTAACAAGGTTTTCAGAGGATGACCCCCGGTGACCCCAGGTGAGCTTTGACCCCCACCAAAAACAATAGGGTTCTTCCTCTCAATATGGGGCATCTATGTACCAAGTTTGAGAACTGTCAGAGCTTCCCTCCTTGAGATATCGTGTTTACAAGGTTTTCAGGGTCTGACTCCCGGTGACCCCAGATGACCTTTCACCTCCACCAAAAATGATAGGGTTCTTTCTCTTACCATAACGCATCTACATACAAAGTATGAAATTCATCCAAGCTTCCTTCCTCGAGATAAATGTGTTAACAAGGTTTTCAGAGTTTGACCCCCGGTGACCCCAGGTGACCTTTGACCCCTACCAAAAACAATAGGTTCTTCCTCTCAATATGGGGCATCTATGTACCAAGTTTGAGAACTTTCAGAGCTTCCCTCCTTGAGATATCGTGTTAACGAAGTTTTCAGGGTCTGACCCCCGGTGACCATAGATGACCTTTCACCTCCACCAAAAATGATAGGGTTCTTTCTCTTACCATAACGCATCTACATACAAAGTATGAAATTCATCCAAGCTTCCTACCTCAAGATATTGTGTTAACAAGGTTTTCAGATTTTGACCCCCGGTGACCCCAGGTGACCTTTGACCCCCACCAAAAACAATAGGGTTCTTTCTCTCAATATGGGGCATCTATGTACCAAGTTTGAGAACTGTCAGAGCTTCCCTTCTTGAAATATCGTGTTAACGAAGTTTTCAGGGTCTGACCCCCGGTGACCCCAGATGACCTTTCACCTCCACCAAAAATGGTAGGGTCCTTCCTCTTACCATAACGCATCTACATACAAAGTATGAAATTCATCCAAGCTTCCTACCTCGAGATATTGTGTTAACAAGGTTTTCAGATTTTGACCCCCGGTGACCCCAGGTGACCTTTGACCCCCACCAAAAACAATAGGGTTCTTCCTCTCAATATGGGGCATCTATGTACCAAGTTTGAAAACTAACAGAGTTTCCCTTCTTGAGATATCGTGTTAACGAGCAAAGTGTCACAAACACACACACACACATACACACACACACACACGCACACACACACAAGTCGATTTTACATACAATCCGAGGACCTCATTGTTATTTCCTTTGTGTTTACTTCCTTAACCCTAACCTTGACAATAGACTCTCTATTGTTCAAACTTTCGAGGACTTGACAAATCTATTGAAATTCCTTCAGAGGACCTCAAATCTATTGTTCAGGTCCTCAGTCTGATAGGAAGACAAGTTCACGCCATCATGACTGCATAGGTTTCTCTTATCATCGAAACCAAAAAGGTTCATCTTTTAGAAAAATAGCAGGCATTTTCAACTATTTGACTATTTTAGGCATACATTCAGTTTAATGGGTGCCTTTACACAGGTTCACAGAAAACCTTTCACCACTTGTAAAAACGTTTGACACATTACACTGCTATCAGTGTTATGTGGGGTACCCATATAACTCAAAAATATTGAGTGATGTTGGGTTTGGGGAATATCCTTCTAACTTTAACACCGATCCCACTTCCGTTAGAAGTTTGGAAATATTGCGTTTAAAATGCACCAACATGGCATACAAAGGACATACCTTTAATCATTACTAAACTGTGCAATATCCGTCACCAATAAACTTTTGCCTAGCTTTATCTCCTCAAAATGTTATGCATCACAAGAGTTATATATGTTGCATCATTTGAATTTTTGAAAGTTTGGATGGAAAAGTGATTTTTGTGCAATAAGTAACTGAATTTCTTCCTGTGAGAGCCTTATTTCTTGAAAAGAATGATAAGCTATCAGTACTGCCTTATTTTGAATTGTCTATCATTCTGTATCTATAAATGCTGGCTTAAAAATATGAAAATTATATGTAAAATAAATGCAATATTGCCCTTTCACATACTGCTAGCTACTAAGAGTGATTGCTTAAACCTTGTCTGATCCATTGATTGCTCTTTTTCTGAGAAGTTTTTGCTTGGATGTTTCTTAGTATGGACATAGCATATTTCATAAATCTTAAAGAAAAAAATTTCAACCTGTGACTTCTTTGAATTAAAATTTTTCAAGATCTACCACCTGGTCTCCATATTAAGACTCTATCTATGACTGCAGTGTACTTTATAGGCTTACTAAATGTTTCATTTTGAAAATTATGACGTGTGATTTGACTTGAGTAAAAATGACTTGTTACTTGAATTGACTTGGGTGAAAATGACTTTTGACTTGAATCGAAGTTTAAATGACTTGAGACTTGACTTGACAGTAGATATAACTTGGGACTTGACTTGACTTGACTTGAGAAACCAGAATGCAAAAATGCATTGAGGTTTCGATGATATATGTTCTATTCCAAATAATGCCATGATGTCCCATATCTTTCAGTCACTGGTCAAAATTTCCCAAGATCGTCATCTGGGGTTACGAGAGGTCAAAAAGCAAAATTTCCCAAGAATTCCCAAGATAGTCATCAGGGTCACCAAAGGACAAAATGCAAAATATCCCAAGTATTCCCAAGGCCTAACGTTACAGTATAGCCTAGAGGCTATGCTAAATACTTGGCAAGGCCCTAAGTAACATTAGCCTAGGTCTAGCCTAGGCCCAGCTATAAGTATAAACCTAGCCTAGGCCTATGCACAGCTGGTCACAGAAATCTCTCTGTAAATACTACAAACTTAGATGATGAGTACCAACATTTGACAGGCAATAACTGCTTTGACTAGCCCTAGCCTAGGCCATAGCGATTACAGTAACCTAGGCCTACCTCTAATAAGTAATATCAGCCCATACATACTGTACTACAATTAGGCTAGCCTGTACTGTGGCAGTTAGGCTAGGACTTAGTCACAGGACTAGGACTTTGTCTAGGCCTAGCCCATAAACCTGGAACTCTGCATTAGATTTATGTACTGAGTCTAACGTTATTGTGTGTGTAGGCTAATGTTTGTTGTTGGTTCTGTAACAACACTTAGGCCTAACGTTAGGCCCTAACTGTTAGGCCTAGGCCTACGTTAAAACTTGATCTGCCTGGTAAATTTTCCACTAAAGTTACTCACACTACTCTGCTACTCTGAAGAGGAGCCATATTACAACATACTGTGATATTCCTGCTGTAATTTTATTAGTCCATTTCTTTGTGCTATTTTTCCAATTCAGTTACAGTCAAATCTAACATTAACGTTGGGCTACTCAGCCAGCTCAACAGACCTTGGCAGGAGTCTGTCACTGCACTCAGAAACTAGCTTTTAACACAGTTTTTGATTGGTTGAAAGTGGATCTGTTTACAACTGATCAACCAATGATATGGTAGCTTATGGAATGTCATGGATCTGCTGCAAACTATCTACTGATTGGTTTAACATCAACTTGTTGACAAAAATTTAACCAATAACATAACAGCATAGGATACTGGGCTCAAATAAATACACTACAGTACTGTACAGAAAAGTGAAATACTGTAGTCTATTCTCAGTCTTTTGATATGTTGGCTAAAGAATAATAAAGTTCGTGAAAGGACCTATTTACTCATTCAAAATTTGGATTATCAAGGAAAAATCCGTATTCCCATATTTACAATGATTTTCTGTACTGAATATGGAAAGTCTGTGCTGGTTGGGAGCTCTGTCTCAGGGTTTGACCCCCCTGGTGACCCCAGATGACTTTTGACCCCCACCAAAAATGATAGAGTTCTTCCTCTTACTATAAGGCATCTAAATACAAGGTATGAAATTTATCCAAGCTTCCTACCTCGAAATATCGTGTTAACAAGGTTTTCAGAGTATGACCCCCGGTGACCCCAGATGACCTTTGACCTCCAACAAAAATGATAGGGTTCTTCCTCTTACCATAACGCATCTACATAATAAGTATGAAATTCATCCAAGCTTCCTACCTCAAGATATTGTGTTAACAATGTTTTCAGGGTTTGACCCCCGGTGACCCCAGGTGACCTTTGACCTCCACCAAAAAAATAGGGTTCTTCCTCTCAATATGGGGCATCCATGTACCACGTTTGAGAACTGTCAGAGCTTCCCTTCTTGAGATATCGTGTTAACAAAGTTTTCAGAGTTTGACCCCCGGTGACCCCAGATGACCTTTGACCTCCACCAAAAGTGAAAGGGTTCTTCCTCTTACCATAACCCATCTACATACAAAGTATGAAATTCACCCAAGCTTTCTACCTCAAGATATTGTGTTAACAATGTTTTCAGGGTTTGACCCCCGGTGACCCCAGGTGACCTTTGACCTCCACCAAAAACAATAGGGTTCTTCCTCTCAGTATGGGGCATCCATGTACCAAGTTTGAGAACTGTCAGAGCTTCCCTTCTTGAGATATCGTGTTAACAAAGTTTTCAGGCTTTGACCCCCGGTGACCCCACATGACCTTTGACCTCCACCAAAAATGATAGGGTTCTTCCTCTTACCGTAACGCATCTACATACAAAGTATGAAACTCATCCAAGCTTCCTACCTCAAGATATTGTGTTAACAATGTTTTCAGGGTTTGACCCCAGGTGACCCCAGGTGACCTTTGACCTCCACCAAAAACAATAGGGTGCTTCCTCTCAATATGGGGCATCCATGTACTACATTTGAGAACTGTCAGAGCTTTCTTTCTTGAGATATCATGTTAACATGGTTTCCAGAGTTTGACCCCCGGTGACCCCAGGTGACCTTTGACCTCCACCAAAAGTGAAAGGGTTCTTCCTCTTAATATGGGGCATCTATGTACCAAGTTTGAGAACTGTAAGAGCTTCCCTTCTTGAGATATCGTGTTAACAAAGTTTTCAGGGTTTGACCCCCGGTGATCCCAGATGACCTTTGACCTCCACCAAAAATGATAGGGTTCTTCCTCTTACCATAACGCATCTACATACTATGTATAAAATTCACCCAAGCTTCCTACCTCAAGATATTGTGTTAACAATGTTTTCAGGGTTTGACCCCCGGTGACCCCAGGTGACCTTTGACCTCCACCAAAAACAATAGGGTTCTTCCTCTCAATATGGAGCATCTATGTACTAAGTTTTAGAACTGTCAGAGCTTCCCTTCTTGAGATATCGTGTTAACGAAGTTTTTAGGGTTTGACCCCCGGTGACCCCAGATGACCTTTGACCTCCACCAAAAATGATAGGGTTCTTTCTCTTACCGTAACGCATCTACATACAAAGTATGAAATTCATCCAAGCTTCCTATCTCGAGATATTGTGTTAACAAGGTTTTCAGGTTTTGACCCCCGGTGACCCCAGGTGACCTTTGACCCCCACCAAAAACAATAGGGTTCTTCCTCTCAATATGGGGCATCTATGTACCAAGTTTGAAAACTGTCAGAGTTTCCCTTCTTGAGATATCGTGTTAACGAGCAAAGTGTCACAAACGCACACACACACACACATACACACATACACACACACACACATACACACATACACACATACACACACACGCACATACACACATACATACACACGCCATCATGACCGCATAGGTTTCTCTTTTCATCGAAACCAAAAAGCAGATCCTGATGCTATCCCCATTCAAAAGAGTCTGATGTGTATGTTTGCATTAAATGAACAAACTTTGAGTGATTCCTAGCTTGATTGATGATAGTAAACATGCATTTCATGACTCAGAATGTCAGCTAACACACTCTGAAGTGGATTTGTTGTGATGTATGTGAAAAGTTATGGGACTTGACTGTTACATTACCAGCATCCACATTTGCACACACTGGTTGAATGATAAAATTATGAATTTCATGATTGAGGATGTCAGCTGGTCCTCTTTATTATGATCTAACTGATGGATAATAAAACTTGACCATAGATTTCTTTCCAGTACGCAAATTTGAATGATATCCTTGACTGCTTGATACATCAATTCTATGACCCGAAATGTCAGGTGGAATACTTTGACGTGGATTATCGTGATTGATGAATGAATCGTGAAACCTGACTGTACCCTGTCCAGCAAACAAATTAAAATAATATGGTTTCGTAATGAAACAGATCTTGATGTACAGTAATTGATGAAACAATTATACAGCCTCAATTTTTGGAAACAAGTATGGAATGGCTTTTAACATAATGTGCTCTCTTGAATATGACAACTAAAATGACATTTCATTAGCACTATGCATTGCATACTGTGGCCTACCTCTCTTGAAGAGTGTCAGTACAAAAGTACATAGAGGAACTGCCACTCTGGGCTAACACAAGTTCAGAACAACTAAAGATATGCACAAGTTCAGGAAACTGCAGATAGTCCCTACGAGTGGTCAGCTATAGTGATTACAAGGCGGGGGGGGGTGGGGGGGGTGGGATGAGAATTTATCACACCCCCAGCCCACAACCTTGAAAACTTTTGTCCCTAATGTTTCCTTCCCTATGTCATTCCCTCTGCATAAAACAAACAACAGACTATTGACCCCTGAGCAATTTCTTTTCTTTTGCCAACTATTATCCCCCTCGTCCACCCTCCCCTGCAGACAATCACTTTCAAAGCCACAGTTCTGCCACCAGTCTTTATACATGAATTCGATTTTTAGCACAAATTAACAGATGTAATGAGTAGTGTTCAAGGGTGACAAACAGCCTTCCATAATTATCACAAAATGCCATTATATGTAGCTGCAATCAGCACTGTTTCTTTGGAACTTTTTCACAAGTGTGCTGAACTCATTAAATCATATTTAAGTATCTATAAGCAATACAGCATGACTTTTATCTGTGTTCACCTTCCAGCCTCCATGCTGGCTACCTGCTACGGTAAACACCTACGTATAAAACCAATCACCCCCTACACACTTTTAGTTACATCAGGAATTTGAAACACATCCCAAAGACTATAATTTCAAACCCAGCTTTAACCACTTTTGACTCTTAATTAGAATGGTACTTTCAACATTCCTAGCAATGTACAAATATTGATTCACATGTTTAAATAAAGCTTTTAAACTGTATTAACCTTTCAAACAAATCAGTCTGAAATTCAAATAAAAGCTGTCTCCAGTTTGCCTGGATTGCTGTTTGCGCACTTCTGATGAGTGTTAACGAGTCGAATGGCATTAAGATGAAAGCTAGTGATCAATACAAACTGTAGGAAATGGTTGTGAAATCACAATATGATCATGATACAACCAAGATAATGTTCATACTACCAAATATTCATGGCAATCGTTGTTTGAGGAGTCTAAGACTTTATATCTGTAAGTACAGGAGGATGTCAAACATTACCATGGCGAAATGTTGTCTAACTGCAAAACATTTCACTGAAGTATTATATTTAAAGAGAAATGTTGCTTCAACAACATGGCACAGACAGGGAATAATTCATCTGGTATGGCATCGATTTCTGTTACACAAGATGGACAAATTGCTACACAAATGCAAAATTGTGTATCAGATTTTGTACATACAACATTATAGTTTTTAATGATTTTGTTATAGAAAAGCCCAGAAACCTCAAAATTGCTATGCAATTTTTGAACACTAAATTATTCCCTGACAGACAAAAACTAGCCTTTATTTTCATTTATTTTTACAGCCTCACAAATACACTCTGTGGAAATTTTCCCCAAAAGTATTATACGGTACAAGAGTTATAAATATAGACCTTATGCATATGATGTCACAGTAGACAAAGTGTGCCCTCCAATGAAGGCAAGTGCATATCATTGCAACTTATATACACCGAAAAATGCAGACAGCTGTTTTATGTACTGGTAGGATACATGCGTAGTCTTCTACGAGTGCGTGCGAAGTCTACGTCCTGCGTGCAGTGTACTTCATTGTTTTGCTGCCACAATGATGTCATGTGATGTCAATGCATACTGGTCTATTGCATCCCTTAAAAATTTAAAACTTTGGGTGAAATAAATTTAGTCATGAGATACATACCAGTGACTTCATCTTTGGGGAGAGCACTATTCCTTGAAAAAGCATTTCCTTTCTACATAACTTTACGCTTTCTATCATTCTACAGGGAGCTTGCATCAAAGGTCAAAAGATCAAATTCAGTGAACACACTGGTTGTTCTGGAGGAAACCCCGCCATGCACCACACTGCTGCAGCACAGGACCTATCATCCGCATGTTCTGCTTGTCCTCCAGAACGCAATTGCGTTAGTTGACCTTTGTACACATGAAACCTTCCTATACATACAAATCTCAATTTTAAAAATATAAGGATTTTTTTGTACCACATACCCAATGTTTCTAATTATAGCCATAAGTTTTCTGTTTTGTAAAATGCACATTCCATTCATAATATTTTGTTTGTCTTTTTGTGTAAATAGATATGTTATTAAAATAGCTAAGTATCTGATATGCATGCCATGCCTGTCAATACTTCAGAGCCAAACAATCTTGACTCATTTGAGTTGCCAGTGAAACATGTACTTCAATACTGTGTGCTCACTGGTAAGTAGGCAACTGGTTACTGATGTGTGGTGTGTTTGTATAGCTACAGCATTAATAACTAATAGTGTAATATTAGATCGGCATTCAGGATCACTGTAGGTATACATGTTTCGAACAAGATGTCCTATGAAGGTAAAAAAAAGAGTACGAAAATTTTAATTTGAATTCAGTGGATTAAATTTAGCTGTAATTTTAATATTCCATAATGGTCTTCAGATTCTATGATGTTGACAGTTTTGTGTGTCATATCCATGATACCATAAATCTGTGTCCCACTTCTACAATGTTTTTCCATTTTTCATGTGCACCACAAAAAATGTATAAGTGAAACTACATCAAGAGAGTAAACTTCACCAGGTTGGGCAACAATTTGATGGTCACTGTGCCACAAAACAAAACACGGCCAGTAAGGATGTTTTCTCAAAATGATCTGTGTATGTCCTCCTGTCATGTCAACCAAACCAAAAAGAGTGATTTGCACCCTGCATGTGTGACCTGTATTAAACACCAAACCAACGCCCAAAACTCCCAGGTTTGAGAGTCTTTGAACTCCACTTTTAACCTCACATATGTACATATGAAGTCCCTTCCATATCGTACTTATCATCTTATAAAGCTAATAACAGAATGAGATCACCTAAAGTGCCAACCTTCCAAACTCTTTGCTGACGCAGAAGGGAGGACTTGGAAGGAAAATCACACGAAATGAGAAGGTAAGGAGAAGCAAAGCTGACTACAAGATTTTACTGTACAATATCAGTTTATATATACCTGAACTAATTCTGTTAAAAACAGAAAATCAAGCATACTGTACTAATAAGCAGACAAACAAACAAAATTGTAAGACAAAAATTGTTAAACAAAACACTTCACACTCACATGAACAGATTTACACATAAACACTAGTCATGCTTCCCCAAGACACATCTTGGCCTCTCAAAACAGGGGTCTTCACTCTTTTTCTATTGACCCAAAAACTATTTCTGGTTGTCCAGGGAACCACAACTTGATAGAAATGATGAAATTAAGAAGAACGAAGCAGTACTAAACAGCAGCACTTTCTGTGACTTTCTAACAGTTCTTGAGGCCCACCTTTGGGTGGTGCCAAACAGCTTGCAGAGCAAAGTCCAACACATAACAGTCCCATATTCGTCAGAAGTACTACACTGTGCCCAACCTGAAAGCGTTATTTGAGCAAACGGATCCTTCTCTCATTCTGGGCTTTCTCAAGGAAAGTAACCTTTACAGGAAATTTTGACATGACTCCCGCATTTGTCTAGACCTTTGAGTTGAATTTGCCCCATCCCTGCATTTTTTTTAGTTGATTTTCACCCCATCATTACCCTTTTTTTTCTAGCTGACACTACATAACACATTAGTGTTGATGTGTTGTTAAACCCCATCTAACTAACATGTAACAAGACTGAATCAACAAGAATGTGGTTAAAGACAATTTTCTCAAGAAAAATACACAATGACATCTTAAAATTTGTGACTGGTGACAGTACTTATAAGTCAGGTGTAGTAAGTGGCAAATTCAAAGGATATGTTCACAAGCCACTCTGACTGGTCAATGACACTTGCAGATCAGTGAATAGTATACAAATAATCAATGTTTATGAGTGTGATACTATGAATTATTTCATGAGTTAAAAGATTGAACGTTCTATTCAACGAGGCGAAGCAGAGTTGAATAGAACATTAAATCTTTCAACGAATGAAATTATTCATACTATCGCATGAATGAAAAACATTCATTATTTGTTTTATATAACACCTTGTAACTATCTAACGTTACCTTTATCTAGTCATTAATTAAAGTTCTGTTTTGGCGGTCACTATGGTTCGCATTTGTCCATGTGGTAGCTCCATGGTTTGTCGTTTGCTAGCTACGTGTACGCATGTGCAAATTTTTATAGCAGTCATTCCATTGTCCGAGACGACCAAACAAATTGTTCGGCTACCAAGCACTGTTATATCAAGTGTAAGCATGGCAGACAACCATTTTCCACTCAAACCACTCTGTTCAAAATAATTTTGCATATGCCCCAAATTTCCAAAGAAGTTCTCTTCCAAATTAACCATGACAGTGAGTACTGAGTGAAATGCTTTCAAAATGCTTTCCACCTCATTCAGTACAATGTATTTTCATGTAGACTGTATTTGTTATCATACGGAGTAGTCAATTTCTGTCAAAAAGCCTGAAATCTGTTTGCAGGACAACCACGTTAAATCCTTAAAATTTTACACTTCAATGAAACTCCTTTGTGGAAGGTGCTACTGCAGTCTTTGAGATTAGGAGAAGGGCTAATACAATACTTTTTTTGGAGATTTTGATGCACTTGGGACATTAGCCCTTGAGCATAGCACATTGTTTCATTATCTCTCGAACTTGATAGTGAAGTGGGAAAAGTAACAATACCTTACCTACATTGGGAGAAATAAGACGAGATGCTGGGACAGGTTCAGATCCAGTCGTCATGTAGGTATATTTCAGAGGTATCATCCACTTGTAGCTATCAAGAAAAAGATAAGATTAAAAGCTCACAGGTTCATTGCAACCTTTTGTTCCTTCTTATTTTTGTTTTTAAACAGTTCAGAATGTCAACTTGTAGCAAAAACAAAAACTCCACTGATTCCTAGGATTTTACCAGATTATAGAGTTGATTTAATAACATATACAGGGAAGAAGTAAGGAGTAAGTTGAATTCGATGTATCAACCTTTCTTTCACATTCTTGGAAGTTACTGAATTTTAGAAAATATTTTTGATAAAATTAAGTACCAAATTAAGGACAGGGAGAATATAGTCACTTCTTTAAAGATGTGACTTGAAAGGGGTGTTGAAATGGTCATTCACTTGATACAATTATACAAATTACCAAACAGCAGGCAATACGTTCTTTATCTTCTGTAAACTCTGACATTACCTGCAGTACTACGTAATGTTGAAAATAGGAAAATAAGGTGACCATCTTGAAACAAACTTTCTTCTCCACGGCTGCCTCAATTTCATCTATGAAACACAGAACCCTTCCAAGTATTTCACCCTCAAGAAATGCCCGTTCTTTTTAAAGGACACTTCCTGTAAACTTACAGGATACATTTAAAGCAAATTTGACAACATTCCCCGCAGAGCTACATATAAAAGCATCTCATGATCCTAAAATACGTCCCAGAAATTTGAGGTGATTAGTTAATGTCCTTTAATTGACATAAATTGAAATAATTATATACAGTATCTCCCAAAGTATCGAAATCACTCTTAAGTGAACAATGACACGTAGATTAGATGTACATAGAGGGAATGCATTCTTAAAATTACAAAAGAGTATAGATTAGATTGTTTGGCAAGGGTTTGCAACGCACTGTAGAACAGTTTCTTCAACATAAGCAAAATAGCCTTGGGGAGTGAATGGCTTCATGGAAGGAACTAAAGACAGCTGTAGAAATTAAAGGAGGTTAAAAGCAAACTTTTGGGGGGGAATCTGAATAAAGGTGTTTGGAAAAAACAACTGGGACTTAAAATTATTTGAAACAAAATTTAACAATTAGACAAAAGAAAGATTAACAAACTTGAATGGAGATTCCTCTGAAGGTTTCCCCTTGGGGTTGATAAGAAAGTGCTCCTGCGTGATAACCAACTTTTGGCCTGTACGGTTGAAAGTTACCAAAGGAAAGCCCATCTGAAGGGTCCAGTAGTCCATAAGGTCAGAAACATTGACTCCCTGCAATAAAAACAATGAACTAATTAAATATAGTGTCCAAGGTACATGAAGAAATAGGGAAGTGGAATACAAATTTTAAAAAGTTACCTTATCTGATAAAAAGTAAAAACCTACAAAAATTTGTCAGTGAATTTCATAGTACACATCAAAAGTATTAAAATAATGCATAAACTGTACGGAGTGGTCAATTACACATTCATTTAACAATTTTGATGAGAAAATTGACTTAAACACAGAAATATCAATTTTTGGCACCTTGAACAATAGCATGTTGTCTTTTTCAAGTATTTTTCATTATTTAACTTTATTTTAGAAATAAATGAAGTGATATCATATAAAATAGTATGCCTTGACCAAGATGTTTGTTGCATCATGAAATCCATATAAGCCTTTTACAAGCTTGTCCTCCTCCCTGGTAGCTTTGCATCATAAAATGATTGTCTGTCAGGGCCCAGATTATTACCCTATTTAATACACAACTTACCTGAGACAACAAAAACAACATGACAATACAAGCACTAATTAGTATCTAAGCACAGATTAACCAGAGTGATTGTATTTCCCTTTTTCAGTATTTACTCACACCAAAAGCAATGCTTTCCCATTTAAAAATGCTGAATAATTTACGGCAGATGAAAAGGACTGATCTAAGCTGGAATATTTTGTAATGACCTTTGTGAAATGGGATTTTTTAGAAAGTCAATCCACATATAAAAAACCAGATGAAGTGAACTTTGCCTCTGACTGCATCTGTTCCTTCACCACTTTAAGCAAACAATTTGCTTTTGAAATAAGAAAGAGCAGCACTGCTCTTTGATTTAAAGACAGGTGCATCTAAATGCCATGCAAGCTATAACAGATGTCTACCACTAAGACTTAGCATGTCTAGTTTGTTCATATTTACTTTAGCAAGTTGAACTCCTAACATTGCCCTTCAAGCAAAGTTTCCCCTCAATGGTTTTGCACAGGTTACAGTACTTAAACAGTTGACTCCACTGTTTGGGTAAAGGTATTTGTGAAATAATTGTGAGTGTGATGCTAAGTGGCAGTTTGCAATTTATATGCCACTTTTTAAGTACTGCAAGCTGTGAAGCAGATTTGCAAAGCTGCAAACATAACAAGTACTTATCTACATTAGGGCTGTGCATTTCCGGTTAATTCACCATCCGTTTAACCGTTTTTATTAACCGAACGGTTAACGGTTAACCGAAAATAAAAACAAGTTAAGGTATATAAACAAAATAAACATTTCGGATGAGCGCCACCACTTTAAATACCAAAGTTTCTACACTTAAAATGGCACCGGTAGTGATGATCGTCGAAGTAGCGTGCAAGTTAAAACGTTTGGATTAGCTGCGATGTTTTGGCAAGCAGTCCGTACGCATGGGCGAATCACACATTTATTCAAACTTTTCACAAACATGCATACTTTTTGTTCTGCCACTGATTACTGTTTTCGAGATTTTTGCAGTCTAACATAGCACCGCAAGATGATGAGAAGCCTAAGGATATCACTGCATTATCGCAGTTCAAGACACACTTCTCCGGCTACAGCGATACAGTATCACACACGCCTAGAGCAGTGTCGAGTACAAACGTACCACATACAGTGTACTATAGTGTGCCTTGTGACCTTGCTGCAATTCATACGTAATACGTGTGTCTGCTCAGCACCGTTATGTCGTAATGGTGTGAAAATTTTTACCCATGCAGTAATTTGTATTACTGCATGCTCTGTAAAAAATTGTAACGTTGAATTTTAACTTGTCTTATATCGCATGCCTTTTTACCTAATACCTACTGAAAATACCAGTTTCTTCGTAATTATGAACGGCAAACCTTTTCGATAACGGCAGCTACCCTCATACTTTATGTTATAACGGGACTCGGTCATAGTTGTCTCGTGTGCAATACTGTACTGTACAGTGTACGTACGGTATGTCATGAACGGTCGTTCATGCAACGTGGGAAGCAGCGAAGCACATGGCTCACCGGCCGGCCCGGTTTGTTCAGCAAGCTCAATCAGCTCTGCTAATTACAAATACTTTACTGTACTGCACAATGCACGTACGTACAGTGCGCCGGTTCGTTCAGCAAGTCCAACGAACTGTGCTAATTATGTTCGAAAATAATATGATTATTCATGAAGTTTACCATTGGAATGCTCCATATTTTATAATTTGGGGTTAATAAATGAAATGACCGAAAGAATTTCACTCATCTTTGCGAATTTTGGGGGTTGAAACTTTTCCAGGAGTTATACTATAAATATATATATATAAAATTATAAAAAATGTTTAATCGTCTTTTGTTAAAATTATTAAGTCAACTTAAATGGGGAGGCTAACGTAGTTACAAATATTTTAGTTGAACCTACAAGGCTTGCAAGCCAGGGTTGCATAATTAAGCCCAGAACTACATAGCTTGGTCACTATTTTGTGCAGATTGCATGTTTTGAGACTGATGAACTGTAAACACGTAACCTTGGAAGTTACGCCCGGGAAAATTCCCAAAGTGCATTTATCTTGAACGATATTAAGCATATATTTTTCTGCCGTGTCTAGAGGTAACTTTTTTAGTCTTATCTATCAAGTTTATGATGCTCCACACTTTTAAAGGTATGGTGGATTGTTGTAGCATGTACTGTAATGTAATGTAATCATATTGCCAGATATCTTAATTTGAATAAAACTATTACACTGCTGGTTACACACCAATGCATAATACCATACATCTTTACCTACACATCATGTATGTAATACATCCAGCCAAAAAAGTTTTGTCACATCTACGGCCTGCCTGTCCTCCCTTCATTACAAGGAAATATCGCTTTTATGGTGCACGAATTTTCATAAGTTTTAAACTATGACTCATAGATATGAAATGAAACGCAATTCACAGTAAGGTATCTGGGTAACTTTGTTTGCATGATATATAAAGGTTCCAGCTGTAAGAAACCAACTTTTCTGTACTTTGTGTTTTGTCCACCCCGACTTCCAAATTTTTAAAGATGGAACTTTTATAAATCTTGCAATATGTATTAGTTCTGAGAAATAAAGCTATTTCCAGACATTACAGGTGAGACTGAATGATTTAATAATGATATAACTTCTTTATGTCTATACCATGTTGAAGCAATTTAAGCACATTTTTTTTTTCAAATTTGTGAACCCTTAGGTGATATTTTTATTCTCAATATTTTTATTAGCTCTAATGGCAAAACTAACCTTTGACCCCTTAACTTGTCTGGATGCATTTGACAATGCTTCCCACAGGTCGGCTGTCACAGTATTTTGATAGGCATGACCCTTAAGATAGATCTGAAGACCCTTCTTGAAAACTTCATCAGAGAGGAAATCACTCAGCATACGGATAATTGAGGCACCCTGTATTGACAAACAGACATAATAGGTTATAAAAACTGGGGAGGTCTTCTAGTCAAAAGGTCCACCAGACTGCTGCTTCATTCAGTCTAGTAGACATTCAGTCTGATGCTCCTCTAAACCAGTAGTTCACAGGACTGAAGTTCCACTAGACCAAACATTTGATTTTTGGATTGCTTCCCAATCAGGATTGGTATTAGGGGTAAACAAGCTTGTGGACCTTCAGTCTAAAGGGGACCTTCGATCTACCAAACCTTCAGCTGGTTTACCCACAGTCCAGTGGACATTACATTCAGTCTAACAGACCTTCCATCAAGCAGCCATTTAGTCTAGTGGACCCTTCACACTTTTTCCATGTTCCTGTTATAATAAAAGAAAATGGTACAGCCTGTGGAAATATTGTCATACTCACTTCTCAAATACAGAGTTTATGTAGAATATTTAAGTCTTACATAAATTTGCAAATAAATGTTTATGCAGATTAGTTCTCACTATAAAGCACTTTTTCCTCTTGTCAACATCACTGGAAAAACTGTCTGCCAGCTGACGGACCTGCCTAAGAGGGTATTACTATGGCATGGCAGTAACTGCCTCAGCTGGCTTAACAATATCCACAGCAACAGGGACAACTGGCAGTAAAGCCAAAAGCCAAGATACCTGGAAAAAAATCCCACATAACTTAACCAGAAAGCCAAGAGGCTTCGTGATTCCTTGCCGAAAGGGGTTGCTTTGTTACACTGAGGTTCATCCATCAAATTTATACTTCTCTCCTTCATCATTTTTTATGATGTGGTCACAATTTCACCCTGCTCACATCAGCTCATGCCACATGACCTTTGAACCAAAACTTGAATAACCAAAAAAATGAAAAAAAAAAAAAAACCCAAAAAAGGTTTTTGGACTTTGACCTCAGGTGACCTCGAATGACCTTTGACCTCTGCCAAAAACAATAGGGTTCTGTCTCTTGACATGACGAATCCACAGACCCAACTATGAAAACTATCTGTCATTCCTATGTCAAGATATCACGATTACAAGGTTTTTGGACTTTGACCTCTGGTGACCTCGAATGACCTTTGACCTCTGCCAAAAACAATAGGGTTCTCCCCCTTGACATGACAAATCTACATACCAAGTATGAAAAGTATGGGTCATTCCTATCGAGATATCACGATTACAAGGTTTTTGGACTTTGACCTCTGGTGACCTCGAATGACCTTTGACCTCTGCCAAAACAATAGGGTTCTTCCTCTCAACATGGCAAACCTACATACCAACTATGAAAAGTATCGGTCATTCCTATCTCAAGATATCGCAATTACAAGGTTTTTGGTCTTTGACCTCTGGTGACCTCGAATAACCTTTGACCTCCACCAAAAACAATAGAGGTCTTCCTCTCAACATGACAAACCTACATACCAACTATGAAAAGTATCGGTCATTCCTATCTCTAGATATCGTGATTACAAGGTTTCTGGACTTTGACCTCTGGTGACCTCAAATGACCTTTGACCTCTGCCAAGAACAATAGGGTTCTTCCTCTGAACATGACAAATCTACATACCAACTATGAAAAGTATGGGTCATTCCTATCTCGAGATATTGCGATTACAAGGTCTTTGGACTTTGACCTCTGGTGACCTCAAATGACCTTTGACCTCCGCCAAAAACAATAGGCAAACCTACATACCAACTACGAAAAGTATCGGTCATTCCTATCTTGAGATATCGCGATTACAAGATTTTTGGACTTTGACCTCTGGTGACCTCGAATGACCTTTCACCTCCACCAAAAACAATAGGGTTCTTCCTCTCAACATGACAAACCTACATACCAACTATGAATAGTATCCGTCATTCCTATCTTGAGATATCGCGATTACAACGAGTGTCACAAACACACACACATACACACACACGACATCACCATCGCATAGATTCCTTGCCTGCCTACGGCAAGGAATCACAACAGAACCTTAACCCTGCACTTCAGAAGAAATGTTGATGCACAGCAGTGCAAATAACCTTGCCTTACAATAGTTAAGATTTAACATGACACACTTCATATTTAAAGACAGATACTCATCTACCCCAAGCATGCCTTTTACTTGGGGGTAAGCAAAACTCTCAATTGGTGATTGCTCTTTGATTGACATCAGAGTTACAAAATTCAAAAGATGTGAGAAGCTCATATTACACAGCATGCACAGAGAGTGTTCTGATCACTCATTAGGGCCTTGTGTGCTCACCAGGATATTACCGTCAAAACAAACTAGGTTTATGTCAGCACAAGGAGAGGCTAAAGACAGTTGTGGGTGGGGATAGAGGTAACCTACTTGGGAGAAGTGGAACTGTCTGGGATGATCAGTATGTCTTTAACCCACTCTACCATCTTTTAAGGAAAAGCAACTTGCTGATTCCAGTATGAAAGGCACAAGAAGGGCAGGTAAACAGTCTAACCCCATGTCACATAAGCATACAGTATCTTCATATCTTGCTGCATTGTCATGATATGACCATTCTTTCCATCTTTCAGGAAATTGTCAATTTACATAAATGTGGATTTGCAAAAAAGCTTCTATGATGTAACAGGCTCCCAAAATTTTACCACCTTCGTTTTCCTTCTAACAATCTAACAATCTACCCTTACAAAAAAAGGTTTGTCAACCTGTGTCTGTAACCAATCATGATCACATGTGAATTATTAGTTAGATAAAATTTAACGACACACCAACACAAATGTGTTATATAGTGTCAAGCAAAGTTTAAATGAGGTGCAAGTCCTTCCCTTTAGTCGCCTCTTACGACAGGCGGGAAATACCGTGGGCATATTCTGCAACCCCCAGCCCACAGGGGGCTATGTGAAAAACAAAAGAAATCACACGTTCTTGGGTGACAACCTGTGTTTTTGTAACCCTCTGTACACAGGTTTGACACAGGATGACACACCGTTCCTGCCTTTAATTTCAAACCACTGGTTTTGTCTCAGAATTCTTTGTAAACATTGGTTTAAATGCCACACATTTTGCATGTAAAACCTGTGGAAACCCTGTGCCAGACCTGCATCAAACCTGTGGCAATGTGTGGCAACTGGCTGACTTGTGTCAATGTCAAGGGAAAACACAGGTTTTCATGCAAAATACCTGTGATTACCCATGGCAGACAAAAGACACATGTAAAAACCTGAAGATTTGGCACAAATTGCCACACTTTTTTTTGTAAGGGTGTTTTCATACATGACCATATTACAACAGAAAATCTAAATATATATATATATATAAACCTTCAGTGAAATATCAGAATACAAATATATTTCAAGTCCAGGAAAAAGGTGAACGAATTTTCGGCACAACAGTGCCTTTATCAAGTTACAACCTTAAAATGAGAAAGAAAAATAAACGAGACTTGAAACTCAACAACTATTTCACCTATGGGTCTTAATGTCAACGATGGTTTCGACTGCCAGACCAGGAAACCCAGAGTCAGGGCTCGCTAAGCAGGTCTTTCATTTTCTCACCAAGCCCTTTATTGGTGAGTTTTTTTCGTTTAGGTTTGCTTTCTTTTCTTCTAGTTCTTTACATACATCTGCTACGGTTGACTTCCCTTTTTGTTGCTTTCTTTTATGTAGCTTTCTTTTGTGTTGTTGAGTTTCAAGTCTCGTTTATTTTTCTTTCTCATTTTAAGGTTGTAACTTGATAAAGGCACTGTTGTGCCGAAAATTCGTTCACCTTTTTCCTGGACTTGAAATATATTTGTATTCTGATATTTCACTGAAGGTTTATATTCATTATGTCTCGGGTGATGTTCCTTCTTGGACTAATTGCCATATATATATATATATATATATATATATATATATATATATATATATATATATACAAACAGACATACATATTTCCCTGGA
Organism: Holothuria leucospilota; assembly: GCA_029531755.1. Taxonomy (NCBI): domain Eukaryota; kingdom Metazoa; phylum Echinodermata; class Holothuroidea; order Aspidochirotida; family Holothuriidae; genus Holothuria; species Holothuria leucospilota. The sequence goes on along the minus strand of CM055969.1, from coordinate 33,916,648 downwards.
TCACACCTTTGGTGGACATTTCGTTCGTTAAAAATGTACATTAAGGGGACATTTACAATAGGTCGACACTTTTCTGTCCACTTAATATTTGAGCCATTTTTTCAAAACCTTCTCTATATATTTTAAGTACAATAAAGCCATGTATAATACCTTCATGGCGCCCTCTTTATTATGTCTTAGTATAGGCATAGTAAACACAACGTATGGTATATAGATTTGCACGTGAAAAAATGGGTCCTATATCTTGCGTCGTCCAAAAATGTACATTAAGTGGACAAACAAGTATTGCGAAATAATCTTAATATTTTGTGTATTTTATTATTACTTGTGCATACGTCATATTATTTAAAATACCATATATATTGTTGAAGCCGCTATTGAAGTTTATCATAATTTTTTTTTGGAATTTTCTAGTGTATTGATATGCAGATATATGTAAATATGTGAAATGTAAAATATGTCTCCCTAAGTCCCCCTAAGGTCGAGTGTCGACCTAAGGTGTGATCCAGCGTTATATATATATATATATATATATATATATATGTATATATATATATATATATATATATATATATATATATATATATATATATATATATATATATATATATATATATATATATATATATATATATATATATATATATATACATATATATATATATATATATATATATATATATATATATATGAGGAACGATAGAATATAAATTAAGAGGGACTTTTTTAACCTTGAAACTGACAAAAAGATTCTATCTTTGAATGGAGAATTGACAAAAAAACATAGAAAAGAAAATTTCAACCCTGCAGTGAGCATGAATGTTATATTATTTGTAACTTAGACTTGTTGCAAGTTTTCTGCCTTCACGGAATATTGAATGCAAATACCTGAAAAAGACTGAAAATGATATAATTCAGCTATGGGCTTTAACTGGACTGGTGATATCAGGGAGTCCAACTAGGTGGTACTGGTGAAATATTTTCAATAAAATGTATCACAAAATATATATGAGGCAATGTAGGTTTCTAGGGACTCAGGGAGTCTAAAAGAATCCTCGACTGCTCTTTTATAGCTAGACTTGATTTCAGCTGATTATGGTATCAGACGTTGTTGTCAGAATTAATGGCAGCATGTGTAGGGCTTTCTTCTTCAAGCAAACATTTAGTAACAGGTTTGTAACAATTTGGTCAAGTCAAGTACACACAGCCCTTTTTAGAATGACTCAAGTAAAAGTCATTCACTCCCATCACTCTGTCAATTCAGGGGAAAAACATTCTAATTACTCCAGTCGGGTACTGTTGGAAGGCATGGTGTCAAGTCAGGACCTGTGTGTAACTCTTGTTGGTAATACTGTATGGAAAACAATTATTCATATACATATCCCCTTAATATCTAATCCTCTTTTCTTTCCTTAATTTTCATTCTTTAAATTTGTACTCTTTTTAATTGTAGCTTCCTCCTTGTTTTGTTTGTAAAGTGCTTGTGAGCACTCTTCTTGTTTTGCATTGGGCACTTAAAATATGTGGTATAATAATAATATCTCTCCAATCTCACATGACTCCTTTTTCTTTCAAGAGTCAAGTCTCAAATGTGTTGACAGTATTTACATTACTGAGGACAGGTGACAAAGAAATTGGCAATGTAAACCCCTAGCTGGCAAATAAATAGTCACAAGATCAAACATCAGTTTACGGGTCAAGGGTCAAAAGTGATATTCTTCATCAACCAAAGGGTAACCACATTTACTTTCTGTCCAGGTTAACTACCCTATCTTTGGCCCATCAAGAACCATGACAAGTAGAGCCATAGTAAACTGGTTTCTAAATCAGTATCAGTACCCAGAAACTGTTTCTCTTTTACAGAATTTTCTGCAAATCATGGTGTTCACCAATTCAGGCAACTGTGTGTATGAGTATACTTTCTGCCAAAATGGCTCTTCAACCCTGGAAATCTGTTATTCCCATCACAGTCAGTCCAATAATACAGAAGTACAGCAAATGACTGGAACTAAAACAGTTCACACATCATCAAAGCTGCATAAACTGAACTTGTACTCCAAGAGCTGTAAAGTTCCCATGTCCAGAGAAGCCCAACATTATAAAATATTAAAGGCAAGGTTTAAAAGAAGGTCTTACATTTGAATATAATGTTCATATGTTGGAGGACATAGAAGCTTTCTGCTGAAATTTGGATTCAACTACTATTTGTGACTCTCAAGATATTACCAGATGAATTTGGCACAATTTCAAGGCAAAGTGAACTTGGAGCAAGCTCAGGAAACATAACAACCTCACATAAATCAACGATGCCATTTTTAACTACAGTACCAATTTTTTCCTACACAATCTAATGTTTTCATTATCGGAATGTTTGAAATAAATGGGGCTTTTAACAACTTTACAACCCCCTTGTGTAACTCATATCCCTATCTTTTTCAAGGTCAGTATAATAGACCAAAACACAGAGAAAACAAAGAATTGTTCAGATGACATCATTCCTTGCTACAAGTTACTTTAAGTTACAGATGTAGTGAAGTCATCTGTTAATGTGTGGAGAACCATTCTAAGGAATTAAATGAAACATTTCAATCATTTTAATAAAGACTTCAATTTGGTTCCTTGTCCTTTAAATATTAAAACTGAATTTTGACTTAAGCCCTTTCTTTAACATCACTTTACCTTAGAATAGGTGATTGAATCAAAGAGGGCATTGATGTCATCTGGATCATGTACAGGGACCGAGATTGGATGGGAATCTGAGAGAGAATCAGAGCCAAGTGCAACCTGCGTAGTTTCTAAAATGAACTGGTCCATCTGCAAAGAAAAAAATATAAGAATTTGTTGCCATATTGTGTACAAAATGCCAGATCAAGCTCATAGCTCATTTTTCTCAACAATTTTACTGAAAAACCTTCCCTCATCACCATGGTAACAGGAAATCTACCTCGAGAATGATCACAAGAAATTGCACAATAAACATGCACTTCCACTGAAAAATGTGTCTCACTCCTTTGTGTCCCTCAATAATCACCAACACATTTCTGGTATCATTACACAGAACTGAAAAAGTTCCATAATTTAGAGATGACCAACATACAACAACTGACCTATGACCTCACATTCTGACACAACCTAAACGGCTACTAAATTCAAAGACCAGTGTGATCATCAATCAAGAGTATCCACTTTTATACAAGGAATAATCTTGATGCAAAGTTTAAAAGAATGACCTAAATGGGTCATAATTTCAAATTTCTGAACAGAAACACTATGTCTGAGTCTGCAGTGGTTCAATGGAAATTTTAAGCTGAAAAATGATATTGTGGCTAAGTTTCCTTCACAGCATATTTTTCCGATGTCTCAGGATGTAGGAGTGGGGACGCAGCAGGGTGATGTCACTACCTTGTTAGGATACATGAACAGAGGAAAGCAAACCATTACTAAGAGAGTATATGCATGTACTTTGTAGATATTTTGTATGTGTATGCATTCTCCTTCAGGCTAGGCCTGTAAGATTGTTGTCATCAGACCCAGCACAAACCAGACTATTTGTTTATCTGCATCGTCCTACCAATGTTTGCTGCTTACCATCTTCCAACTAGGATTAAAATTATCTGATCCAACATACTCCATGTAACTTGCAAAGCCCTCATTCAACCACAAGTCATTCCACCATTTCATGGTCACCAGGTTTCCAAACCACTGCAAGGAAAAAGTAGACAACATGTAAGTTTGGACTGGACAAAATCTCTTTTAAGTATTAAATGAAGCTTTCATTAAAATATTCAGGAGGAGTGTTACAAGTTATATATTAAGCATTGCTACAGGCCCTGTACAGTGGCACCACCAAAGTTTGATGACTGAAGGTGAACCACAGGAGTTGCCAGTTAATCCAACCTCAGGTAAAGCCAAAATGTCAGTGTTAAGTGCACATATGCATATCTACAATATTTTTCAACAGGGGTGAATCCTTCTTTTGTCACCTTTTGCAGAGGTGCTGTCTGGGGGAGGGGTCTCAGGAGAGGGTGTGTCCTCTCCTTTGATACACCCCCTTCCCTTACACCCAAGGAAATAAGAAAGAATGTGTGTGTCCCCTCCCCTTTGAGAAATTTTTCATTTAAGATGGCTAAGATGCAAAATAGTGCTATCTTTGACAAAGTTTGGACTGATATTTTGAAAAAAATTCTCATGCTTAAGTGAATTCTTATTTTGTGGGGGGGGGGGGGGAGGGGGAGGAAGGTGTGGTTTATAAGTGGAGGGATTGAAACTCCTCCCCTTGAAAAATTTTGTTTATGTTACACATAGGTGACATCACTACAAAATGGTGTTATCTTTGGCAATGCTTTGAACTGCTTGCACACCTTGTACATGTCAAGCAATTCCTCCCATTGAGAAATTTTGTTTATGGTATATGTAGGTGGCTAAGATGTAAAATGGTGTTATCTTTGGCAAAGCTTTGAACTGCTTACATGTTGAAGAAATACATTTTGGCTGTGGCATACCACCCCTCCAATGCTGGTACCATGAGGCTGGCATAGAGCCTCCTGGCAGGTCTAGGGTAATTACAAAATAGGGTAACTAGAATGATGCTTTTAAAGTGACATCCAAATGACACTACAGGAGAGCACTCCAAGCACTTTCACAAAAATTGTAGTTAATTTGCTAATTTTGAACAAGAATACAAATGAACAGCTTCTGATAAAGAATCATCAGAGGGAAGCAAAGGTATAACAAAAGGAAAAGAGGATTAATAAGCATGTTTTTATAATGCTTTGTCTCAGTAAATTCACTTAATGACCTTTGAACAAGGTTTGTGATGAGTAAACCCCAAATTACGTACCTCACGCTACAAATGTTGCCCAAAATATAAGATTGCCACATAATCACGTCTTGTCCCAAGCCTGACGTCCGACTCAAAGTTTTCTTAAAGCAGTTCTTGCCAGAAAAATTCTCTGCATTTTCGTCCTTACAACAGTACATCAGGTATGGGATGTTAACAATGGGAATCATGCACTAAAATATTTGCATTAGAATTGTTATACAACCTTCGCCTTCGAACAAAAACATTTGGCAAGGTACTAAAGAAATAAACTAGAACTGAAGTACATAGAGAGCACAAAAATTTTGATAGTTTGGGAAGAATTTTATAAACATTTTAACAGTTTGCAAACAATTTGTGACACTGTAGATGATTATAATAGTTCATCCATTCCTCAGCTGAAAACACACCTCATACTACCTCAGTCAGAAATCTATAGCTTTATTATGTCTTTGCGGTCATTTTTAAAAACTGTCCAAAATTTTCGGAACATCAGCTGGCCTCCCACCATGCCAAGGCCACTGCAGAGCTAATACATTTCCTGTCAACATGCAGGGCAACCAGTCCAATGACAATAGTTACAATTCTCACAGAGTCCACTTAATCCAGGATAATCTCTTAGTGACAAATTATTGATCCTCTAAAAAGAAAAGAGCAAAAACTGTCTCAATAGAAAGGTCTCAGATGAAGAGTACCGTGGCATTTTCCTTCACAGCATCGATTGCTACCTTTAAGATGTGTAAATAGGGCTGTCACGTTTAAACGTTTAAACGATCGATCGGCCGTTTAAACGGCGCATAATTCAGCTAAACGTTTAAACGGTTTTCCTTTTAAAAATACAACAAAAGTTTTAGCAGTTTTCTTCCCCAATGTTTTCTTTGATATCTCTCATTTAACAACGATGTTTATTTGCAAATTCAATGACCAAATAAAGCTTCAAAAATAAACTGTCCGTGTCTCTCCATTCATAGTATATAATTCTGTGACTGAATTGACTTCCACCTACTCACAGTAAGCCTACTAATCCCCCTAACAATACGCAGCGCCTGCATCCCCAATCGAAGCAGTAGCCCAAATCTGCTTATCAGGACGCGTACACAACATCGGCTGAACCACAATTCACTTTACTCTCTCTCAGTTTACATCGTATTTGTAGCTCAAGGTGCTCACAGAACGAACGTTAAAACAGACTTACTTAAAAGCCCGAAAATTGCCGCAGTATTTCAATGCAGCATTCTCACCATCCTACCATGCTTTAGCCTACCTATACGTAAACAGACAGTGTAGGCTCGCACATGTGTTTGTTTTGAGTGTTTCATATAGCAGTACATAATTCATGCACGCACTATATATCCATACGTAAATATCTGTTTGAGTCATGTTAGCGCCCCGCAGCCCGCTTTGTGCAAATCAATGGAGCTACAGTACGTAGCATGGGACGAATCTATCATAAACTTTCGTTCATTGGGGTAATGTTCTAGACATCGTTTTTGTTTAAATCACAAAAGTAAAAGGCACACGTTTATTTCACACAAATTAACATGCATTATAAACATAAAAGTACCAATCGTAAACTACTGCAAAGGACGATGAAACAACCGGTAATTTAGCGGTACAAGCAGCGATCGAAAAATGTTATTTTCCATACCATGCCCAATGTTGTTGCGATGTACGTCAACTTTTGTACAGAGCAGGTGCGTAGCCTAATATGTTACTGTTTGCATGTAATAACGGACCTATACACGTGCTTTAACTCTCAACTTTTTTCTTGCGTGTCACTTGAAATTCTGCATTTGCACAGTGTACGGACATGGCCTAATATTATGTACGTCGGTGTTTGCGTACATTGCGGCCTGATATCAAACGTATGGCCCTGTATCAAACTTATGATCATTGACTGCGAATTTAATGCTTGGTTTCGTTCATTGGCAAATTTGGGTGAATTAAAAAGAAATCGCTGAAATGATCGCTAGATTTTTACGTTCAGATTTTAAAAGCTTGCGCGTACTGTGAATATCGCAAGTGAATGATCAATGAGGCCATTAATGCATTACACTGTTGGTTCAGAATAAAGATACCGTTTAAACGGTAAACGAACATTTATTCCATTTATTCCGACCGTTTAAATGTTTAGGAGATTAAATGGAAATTGACAGCCCTACTGTTTAACCTATTAATAATAGATCTGGGCCAGTGGCACTTGTAAAATTTTGAGTGGCTGAGCTGAGTACTTGTTTGCTGCAGCAGATTTTTGGTTTGGGGAAAAGAGGGGAGAGGGGCTATTGCAAGAATCCACCATAGGGGACTGTTACTGACATTCATTTGAAAAATATTGGGGCATAATCAACATATGGGGGGGGTAAACTCCCCAGAATGCTCTGTCCACAGCTCAGGGCTTGAATCAAGCACTATAAGTAAGCTTGAAGTTTAAATATTTCTTTCATTACAAGACACCCTAATTTTATGCCTATATTGTACTAAGCGTGACAACTCTCCATCATACAATAACTTTATTTCACAACTCTCAAGAAAAACAATTTGTTCAAAATTACTGGACTCACTAAATAGGACCTTTTTCTAAATCAAACTTGTGGTACACCTACTTGATGGGCAAGTTCATGGGTGATTACAATAACAACCCACTGTTGACTCTTGGACTTGGTGACTCCCTCCTTGTAAAGGAGAGCTGTCTCTCGGTACAGGATGAGTCCCCAATTCTCCATGGCTCCAGCAGCAAAGTTTGGTATAGCCACCATGTCTAAGAGATAAAAAGAAGATATCATATTAGGTAGGAGTAAATTCGTGGTGTCATCCTTTAATATCTCTATACTGAGTCAAAGGTTGACCATGCTTGGGTGCCAACTGTCTTGTATATGCTTATGTGACCTGCTGAGTCAGTTGACATTTCTTTCTGAGAAGTTAAATCCCCACCAAGATCTATTTTCATCTTCTTTGCCATACCATGTTATCATCTGGATTCTCAAGTGACAGCCCACCACCCACTTGCAGCTGATGAATGCTCTAAAATGGGGGCATGGAAGATTGAAAGAGCCCATAATTTATACAAGAAAAACAGCACTCAACTGAGTCCTGGGCTGTTATCAAGTAAAGGCTATTTAAAGCTAGAGTAGCCTTCAGCTTTAACGGACTGTGACACAACATCTGAATATCATACAACCAACTTGTAGAAATTACGAAAATTTTGTCAGAGGGTTGAAGAACCTGATGGATTCTTTGTTATTACATTTAAGTTTACAGAACCACGTCTGCAAAAAGCTGCACGCAAAGATGCATTGAGTCCACGAAAATCATGCCGCAGCTAGAAATTTTCATCTTAGTCCCAAATTAAATAGACCAGGTGAACTGGAAGTTTTGGTTTTCAAAGTATGTGCGCCCGCGAAGTTTTGCAAGTTTTGCAGCCCTGTACAGAACCATTCAATAGGATATAGTGTAAGTCAAGTTTCCCTTGCATTTTTAGAGCAAGCAGTGTCCTTAAAGTTTACATACCTTCCAAGTCTACCCCACCCTTTAAAGCACAAGTAGCAATCTATTTTTGAACAAGACAACAAATCCTGCATATACAGTACCATTAAAATGATAGTATAATAGGTACTGTAAACCTTCCCTCCTACAAAGTATATATAGGATATGATTACATGTGCTTGCTGACCTGTACAATCACCACAACACTAGATGAGTGATCTCATGTACTGATTAAATAATACCCTTAATATCATGTACTGTGATGCAATTTTATAGCATGGAGAACAAGATTTCAAAATGGGACTAAAAACAGTCATGCAACTACCATCATTTTTCCATAGGTGACTACACAGCTTGTGGCGCCATACCCTTAACTTTGTAGCTAACTTACACAGTCACCAACTAATGACCTGTAAGAAATGATTGTAACATCATAATGCCATTGGATCCTGGTACTTTTAAACTTGCAGTGACCTCTGCTTTATAAAGCCAGCAAAAGATGCACATCTGACCTTTCAAACAAGTCAAATGTGTCAAGTCAAACAAGTCAAATGTGTCTCTGTCCATAAGCATGCAAAAGTGGCCCCACAGCTCCTCCCAACAGTATAATACAATACTGTACCTTTTTGACTATGTGTATATGTCTGAAGAGCTGTTATGTAGGATAAATGCCCTCATGCCATGACACTACACTGACACTCTGCTACAGCATAATCAAACTTTGGTAATTTTCAAGCAAACATTTAAAGTTCCTTATTTAAAGCTAAGTATGTACAGTACCAGTACCCTTCACTACTTGCATGCAGTTGTTTTGACCTGTCTATACGAGTGATTGACTAAGCAAACACTAATCATACAAACAACCAGCATGTAACCTGGCTCTTACAGAAACTATATACAATATCATATGTAACCCTGTACGCAGTATTAAGTATACAGGATTAAGTCCAACTGCAAAGTGCATATATGCAAAAATAACACCCACACAGACTGTACACACTCAATTTTTGCCTTAGCCATTCGAGTGCATTGTTATTACTCAGTGATCCCTTATCTCAAAGACTTCCATTTAAACCTAATTTCACCTCCTAGTACAAGCAAACTTCAAGGAAGCTTCCAAAAAATATTTTTCCAATTTTCAGATAGCATATAACCCCCTTCACCTACAGTAATTGCATATGGAGAAAAATCATAATGCCAGTAAGTTTATAAAGTCTAATACATACATTGGCATTGCACTTTAGAACATTGCATAAATAACAGATTAAAAGAGGCCCTACTGCAAAACACTTGCAGTATTATTAATAAACATACATGGCATAAAGTATGAATACTGTCTGTAGAATTAGGCAGACTTAGCAATGGATGCAAATTTGATTAATTTGAAAATTTTAAGTTCACACAGATTGAATTAAACAAACGTAATGCAATTTACAATCACAGATCAAATGATCCATCACAGATACATAGACATGGTCTGTAATATAAAACAGAATTCAAAATATGAAACTCATTGGGGCACCTCCTATCTTCATATTCATTCCATTGCTCAAATCAGGGAACTGCAACAGTAAAATGCTAAAATTTACTAAAAAAATTGTACGATGAAACAGTTCAGTACATTGTGTTATAATATTAATATCATTCTCACAGTTTACTATTAATATGGCATGTCTTAGAATTTCAATAAACTCACTGATGCTTCATTAGCTACTTTAATGAAGGCACCATTTTTATAATTTAAGAATTTCAGTACACAAAACTTCTTCTCACAAAATGCCCTGAAAAGTGAGTAAATTTAAGCATTTTTATTTTTTAAAAAGAACACAAAAAGCAGACCTGTACAGTATGCAATGCATCTTGTGCTATCAACACATTGAGTACAAATTACTGCTCATGGCATTTTGCTGCTTCAAACTTGGCACCCCTGCCTATCTGAGGGATCTTTACATCCTGCAACTACTGTAGGAGCAGACCTTCTAGAACCTGCTATTTTTTCCAGTTAATTGTCCCTCCCTCCCATACACAATCTTTTGGGGTTCGAACATTCTACCACGTTGCACCCTGCCTATGGAAATAACTTCCTATGAATATCAAGTCCCTGGTTTCTGTTGACCAATTTAAACGGTCTCTCAAAACTTATCTTTTCTCTCAGTGTTTCTAATTTCTTTTCTTGTTTTCTGCACCTGTGAAGCACTTTGAGTATTGCACTTACTGTGGATTCAGTGCTCCATATATAAATACTAATTATTATTATTGTTGTTATTATTATTATCTAGAATGAAAAATACAAGTAATCTTAATAAACAGCAACCTATCAAAAATAGTTTATCAGCTTAAGTTCTACCTGAAACAATACTCATCTCCCAAATTGTGATCTGAACAAAGGGTACAACCTACAACCTGCACCTAGTTCGTCTGTGAGAGAGCTATAAACTGCATACCTGCATAACCCTCACTTTTTTAATACCTTGGACTACCCTTGCATTATTGTAAGTTAAACAGAGACTGTGATTTAATATTTAGAGACGTATATAAACTCTACTTTCACCTTAGATTATTCATGAGTCTGAACTTGCCCTCGAGAATATGAGTACTGTGAACTATGTCTGCATGCAACCTACATCTGGTAAAATTAACCTGAAAATTATATCTGGGACAACTAAAGATCTAGAGATTGCCTACAAAAATATTACAAGAGACCTGAAAACTGCACTTTCACCTGGGACTATAAAAAGATCAGAGGGTGAGTCTTCAAGAAAAAGGGAACTACACTACAACTATACTTTCACCTAGACTATTAAAAAGTCAGAAAGCATGCCTTCCCAACTATAAATCTGTGAAGTTGGCGTGTACATGAAACATTCAGTGTATGTTTGGAATGAGCAAGAGTATGCCTTTAGTAAATAAGGTCTGTGCGCTGAACGTGCATGCAACATACTGTAGTGTGCACCTTCAACTCTTGAAGACAGTGCGCATTCAAAAATAAAAGATCCATGCACTTTACACAACCTACCATACATAGAACTTAAATCTGTGAGTAAAGTCTTACTAGGCTGTATTTTAAAGAATGGCAGACATATACTGTATACTTGCATGAAACTTTCTCTTGAGAGTGTTAGAAAAGATCACATGACTTCAAGAAAAATAGCACTTTACAAATTTTCAATAAAACAGCTCACCTTGTTTTGGAAGAGGGTAATCGATATCAAAATACTTTTCATAGAATGGAATTGTTTTCATAGCAGCATCAAGTGCTAAGTCCATCTGATCCTTAAATTCATTCCTGGAATAAACTGATACCTTTGGAGCAAAAAAGGAAAGGTTTTGAAAAACTTTTGTAAGATTTGTAAGCTACCCTACTTTTTGATGAACTGTGTAGCAATGTTTTTAGAACAATTTCAATAGGCATACAACCTCTACAGTATTAACCTGTCCTTCACCCCAAGGCTTGGTACTCATACTCACTCTAAAGCACTCTCATACTCACTCTAAAGCACTCTCATACTCACTCTAAAGCACTCTCATACTCACTCTAAAGCACTCTCATACTCACTCTAAAGCACTCTCATACTCACTCTAAAGCACTCTCATACTCACTCTAAAGCACTCTCATACTCACTCTAAAGCACTCTCATACTCACTCTAAAGCACTCTCATACTCACTCTAAAGCACTCTCATACTCATTCTTATGAGAATGTACTTGTACTCACACCCACAGATTTTGAAAGTGAAACATTGGTCCTAAATGCAATATTTGATACTTCTAATATGACGAAGGATAAGTAACAACAGTGCTTGCACTCATACAGTAATTACAACTCAGGGACTTTACACTTATATTCATAGTCACGACATTTAATGACATAATACCAGTCTGCTAACACCATCCTCCAGTTCAGTTTTAGTTTATATACTTCAGAGCTCCTGCCACGGGCATGTGCAATATTTAGGCAAAAAAGGTAAAGGGCCTATTCCACCTGGGTGACTCTAACCTGCACTACAAATGTCATTGTCATAGCAAGTCAGAGAACAGTCACTGAAAACACCTACAACATTATCTTCAACAAAGTATAGCAACTTACCACCGAGTTAATGTCAAGCTACAGCCACCTGCTGATAAAACAGCAACCTAAGTCATCTGGACTAGGGGCCACCAATCACACACAGAGCAACCTACAGTAAAAATCACACACAGAGCAACCTACAGTAAAAATCACACACAGAGCAACCTACAGTAACCAGAAAGCCTAAGGGCTTAGTGATTCCTTGCCGAATGGAGATGCTTTGTTGTACTGAGGTTTATCCCTCAAATTTATCTTCCTTGACTACATCATTTTATGATACTTTAACAATTTCACCTCTGCTGACCTCACATGAACTTTGAACCCCACCAAATATAACAAAAAAGAAAAACGAAAGTGTCTTGAAAGGACTTCAACTCCAATGGATCTTGGATCTTGAAAATTCTAGGGAAATTTTGTTTTTTGACCTCTGGTGACCCCTGATGACTATCTTGGGAAATTTTGCTTTTTGACCTCTGGTGACCCCATATAACAATCTTGGAAATTCTTGGGAAATTTTGCTTTTTGACCCTTGGTGACCTCAGATTACAATCTAGGGAATTCTTGGGAAATTTTGCTTTTTGACCTCTGATAACCCCAGATAACGATCTTGGGAATTCTTGGGAAATTTTGCTTTCTGACCTCTGGTGACCCCAGAGGACAATCTTGGGAATACTTGCGATATTTTGCTTTTTGACCTCTGATAACCCCATATGATGATGATCTTGGGAATTCTTGGGTAACTTTGCTTTTTAACCTATAGTGACCCCAGATGACAATCTTGAGAATTCTTGGGAAATGTTGCTTTTGATCCCAGTGACCCCAGATGACAATCTTGGGAATTCTTGGGAAATTTTATTTTTTGACCTCTGGTAACCCCAGATGACCTTGACCTCCACCAAAATTGATAGGGTTTTTCCTCTCAACATGGCAAATTTATATACCAAATATGAAAAGTGGCTGTCATTGCTACCTTGAGATAACGTGATTACAAGCCATTTACAAGGTTTCTGTAGTTCAACCTCTGGTGATCTCAGATGACCTTTGACCTCTACCAAAAACAAGAGCGTTCTTCCTCTCAACATGATAAATCTATATCCGCTATTCCTATCTTGACATATCCCAATTTCAAGGTTTTCGGTCTTTGACCTCTGGTGACCTCAAATGACCTTTGACCTCCACCAAAAACAATAGGGTTTTTTCTCTCAATATGACATATCTATATACCAAACATGAAAAGTGTTGGTCACTCCTATCTTGAGATATAGTGATTACGAGCTTTTCAGCCTTTTACCTAAGGTGACCTCAAATGACCTCTGACCTTCACCAAAAATAGTAGGGTTGTTCCTCTAAACAAGATGAATCTTTATACCAAATATGAAAAGTGTCGGTCATTCCTATCTTGAGATAGCTTGATTACGAGCCTTTTCGGCTTTTAACCTGCAGTGGCCTCAAATGACCTTTAACCTCCACCAAAAACAATAGAGTTCTTCCTCTTGACATGCAAAATCTGTATACCAAGTATGAAAAGTGTCGGCCTTTGCTATCTTGAGATATCGTCTTTACGAGGTTTTCGCCGTTTAACCTCTGGTGACCTAAGATGACCTTTGACCTCTACCAAAGACAATAGGGTTCTTCCTCTCAACATGACAAATCTATATACCAAATATGAAAAGTGTTGGTCATTGCTATCTTGAGATATCGTGTTTACAAGCCGTTTACAAGGTTTTTGCAGATTAACCTCTGGTGACTTCAGATGACCTTTGACCTCTACCAAGAACAATAGGGTTCTTCCTCTTGACATGGCAAATCTGTATACCAAATATGAAAAGTGTCGGTCATTGCTACCTTGAGATATCGTGTTTACAAGGTTTTCGGTTTTTGACCTCTGGTGACCTCAAATGACCTTTGACATCCACCAAAAACAATAGGGTTCTTCCTCTCAACATGACAAATCTATATACCAAATATGAAAAGTGTTGGTCATTGCTATCTTGAGATATCGTGTTTACAAGCCGTTTACAAGGTTTTTGCAGATTAACCTCTGGTGACTTCAGATGACCTTTGACCTCTACCAAGAACAATAGGGTTCTTCCTCTTGACATGGCAAATCTGTATACCAAATATGAAAAGTGTCGGTCATTGCTACCTTGAGATATCGTGTTTACAAGGTTTTTGGTTTTTGACCTCTGGTGACCTCAAATGACCTTTGACATCCACCAAAAACAATAGGGTTCTTCCTCTCAATATGACAAATCTATATACCAAATATGAAAAGTGTCGGTCATTGCTAACTCGAGATATCGTGTTTACAAGCCGTTTACAAGGTTTTCACAGCTTAACCTCCAGTGACCTCAGATGACCTTTGACCTCTACCAAAAACAATAGGGTTCTTCCTCTTGACATGGCAAATCTGTATACCAAATATGAAAAGTGTCGGTCATTGCTACCTTGAGATATCGTGTTTACAAGGTTTTTGGTTTTTGACCTCTGGTGACCTCAAATGACCTTTGACATCCACCAAAAACAATAGGGTTCTTCCTCTCAATATGACAAATCTATATACCAAATATGAAAAGTGTCGGTCATTGCTAACTCGAGATATCGTGTTTACAAGCTAAGCGTCACATACACACACACATACACACATACGCACACACACACACACACACACACACGCCATCACCATCGCATAGATTCCTTGCCTGCCTTCGGCAAGGAATCAAAAATCACACACAGAGCAACCTACAGTAAAAATCACACACAGAGCAACCTACAGTAAAAATCACACACAGAGCAACCTACCGTAAACAACCAAAGCCAACTTCCACTGGTCAGCAACAAGTTTAACCAATCTGTTAAAAACAACTTAATGCAACTTGTCATAAATTGCCAGTACCTATGGTACTTGTACACAGAAAACTATGTCTGGAGCCAATGGAAATCACTCTGGTCAGCACCAGCAACAACATGAATTCCCTAGCAACAATCTACACACTACACCACCTAAAAGGTTCAGTAGAAGGTGAGAAGAAAGCAAGCAGCTGGAGAGGAAGGGAAGTGGAAGGAGGAGAAGAGACCAGAGGATAAGAGTAACGCGATACCCAACTATATAGTGAAAGTAAATTTAAAAATTAGAAGTATCTTGCAAGAAACCAACCTCTGTCCCTTTGGCAGTGGTGTTGGAGATGCTGACAAAATCAGCAATGACAAACGCCACCAGATAAGTACTCATGGAAACTGTGGTCTCAAACGTATCGAGTAACAGATCTGAACTGCCTTCGTAAGGTGTCGATGTCTTCAATGGAGTATTAAAGAGAACCCTATGTTCTTGCCTGTGCACCATCTGCAGGGAAAAATTGGCCTTTAGCTGTGGCTCATCAAAACATGGAAAAGCTTTCCGTGCATCTACTGGTTCCATCTGAGTACTTCCAATCCATCTGAGAAAGAGAAAAGGGGTTCAGTGTAGAATAAACAAGCAAATACAAAAACCTTTAATATAAATTGCATTCATACAGTACAGTATATCTAGGAACAGATATGTAAATCAGCTAGTAGGTTTATATTTACTCCTACCTTTATGTGTTTCTTTGCTTCATAATGTACAGTAGCACTAAATGGGCACAAGGCGTACACAACTCCTTGGGTCAGTCGCACCTTTTCTGTACAGGTCTATGTGACATTTGCTTTGTGAAATGTAAAATAAATGGAACAATATAGGAAATTTTCCTCAAGTTAGTTCAATGCTTGAACCACTCTCCTCTGAAGTACTTCACCAGACAATTCGCTCATGCAATTTCCCCCTCCCCCTCACCCCCTCCCAATAACCCTCAGACCTCCTCCCAATAATTCCCATCCAGACCATTCCCACCTATAGACAATTCCAAATATTCCATTGTGGAAAGTTGTATGAGGGGCAAATCTCATGGATGAGAATTGTCCGGAGAAAAATTGTCCCAGTAGGAATCGTCCAGTGGGAAGTTGTCCAGTCACAGTTACAGTAGCACAACTAATGTTTAGAAATAATCTGGTACATGCTTACAGGGTAATGCCTACAGTATGCATGCCCTGTATTAATGTTATTGTGCATATTAGACCTACAGTGGCTATATACTGTAGCTCTATGTACAGTACTGTAGAGTACACTGTACGCTGATACAGTAGGCAAGAGGTGGGTTTTCCCAGGACTCCCAACTACAGTACTGGACAGTAGGTGTGTATACAGTAACCCGCAGTACTCACGGTCACCTACAGGTAAGAAACTCTTTATTTCTAAAACTGTCGGGTACAGTTCCTATCAGAACTACAGTAACTTGACAATCACAGTACTGTACTGTACATACAGTATGCGACAGTTTTAACTGGTTCTGAGGAAATGTGGAGCTGACTTTTTGGCATATACTGTGCCTTGCAGTTTTGTTAACACACAGTAATAATACACCAACAGCCTACTGCATCAGCCAATAAATCACACGTAAAGAGTACTGTAGGCTATTCTCATCAAAGGTAACATAAAGTTCCCTATATTTGCTCTCTTACCGTACCTTACTACTGGACTACTGTACTTTATTGGTCTACTGTAGGGCTACAACCATGCATGTGAATGAGTATCACATGGAGGTCATAGTCTGAAATATGCAGCCAACAGCCTCTTGACCAAAAGTGGGAACATAAAGTAAAGGTCATAGCCAAAAGGCATGTACTGTACAGAATGTTGAGTAAAAAAAAACATGAAGACTTTCAGTACATCAACAGAAAGCACCTGCCAAAGGGAAGATTTACTGTACTGTACTGTATTCTACTGTACTGTACAAAACCACCTCACTTAATTGCAGCAAAATGAATAAATTATGAACTAAACTGATGGAAGACTTTTCAAAGAAAGAAGTAAGTTAAAAACCTTTCTTCTCTAGATTAAAATTTAATAGGCCTGGCAAAAATTTGATGATGTGGTATGGAGTTTTCATATTCCCTCCATAATGGTTTCTTTCCATTATGACTTTCATGGAACAGCTACAGTACATCCATACAACTCTTTCAAAGTTGGTAACTTGCCTTTAGAAGCAACACTGAAACATTAAAGGGAGAAAACAGTCTCCCACAGATTTTTTTTTTCACAAATCTGCTACATCAAGTACAGTATTATGTACAGATCTCTGCTTATTTGCTCACAAGCACTTTTCACTATGTTTCTGTATATTTAAAATATTGATGGTAAACCAAGGAGTTATTCTGCATGAATTCCAAAAATAAGTACAGTAAAAAGAATTTTGTAAAATGATTGAAAGGAGCCACTTCTGAATTAGGATGAAGGAGTACACTAATTCACATTGAGGGGACTGTACAGTATAATTATCCCTTTAAAGATGCACAGTAGTGTATCATACAGTACTGTGCCACACAAAGATCTACTATGTACAGTACTGTCCTGTATCTCAGCAAACAGTTTCACTGAAATACTACAATCACAGTATTCCTGCACTTTTCTGCCAGTGACATAACTTTTTTTTTTGGGGGGGGGGGGGGGAATCTGTTTCAACAAGCTACCCTAAACTATATTTATCAGCCTTGTACAAAGAGTGTGTTGCAAGTTAGAGGGATATCTGGTAACTTGCTTTCATCAATTCACCAGACTGTTGAATTTGATGTTTGTCATCAACCTTTTAGAAAGCCATACCCCCCAACCCCATACATAGACTGAAAATCACCTGTTGGTAGAGTAATTACTATTTTCCAAATCCCTACAGGGGTCAAAATAAGCCTTCAAACTTTGGGGGCCAATCGGGCCCCTCACTCATGGAATCTAGGGGCCACATGAGAAATCAGGGGGCCCAAAACTACTGCCTACTTTACTTATGACTGACATCGGTGTGCTGTATGTCTGCGTTTGTGATCTTCCGTGTTGTGACAAAGCAGACTGTTTATGAGTGATGTGAACTGATTTCAGAAATAATGTGTGTTTCGCAGGTTTTTAGTGACTGTCGGTATACGAAATACACAGACCTTGCGAGATGTAAGATCGTTGACTTGTGGGTGGAGAGGTTCATGCGCAGACTGTACAATTAGACTTAAAATATTTAGGAGCCAATCGGGCCCCTTTCCCTGTAGAAGCTACGGGCCTGAGCGAATTTCTAGGAGCATCGGGCCCACGGGCCCCCATTATTTCGAGCCCTGTCCCTATGCTTTCTTTCCCAAAACTATAGGCTAATGGGCACTACCACTAAAAGTTTTGTGGCCAAAAATATTTGGACGTAGTCAAACATACACTGTACTGTGCTAAAATAGCGTAAAATTTTTATGAAGCAGAGGATGAGAAATATAGGTTAGACAGCATTTTAGGTAAATTGTCCCAATAGTACAGCACAAAAAGTTGACTATCAATTGGCCGATACCGATACTGAATCCCTACAATCGGCCCAACACTAATAAATATCAGCAATCATTAAACACAGGTGCTTCAGGTAATGTACCATAAATCTTGAATCGTAACTTTCAAACACTGACATTTTCCTTAATATTAAATCTGTAAGGTTCTTCTGGGGCAGTCTACAGATTTTTACCAGCAAGCTTAAGGTCATGATCCTAACGATATTTTATTGGCAAACTTCAAGGAGGATTATACATACACAAAACAACTTTGTTTATTGTTTCTTCAATATCTATATTATATGCCTCCTCATCTGACTGTCACACTGTAAAGTGCAGTGCTTTCACATTTTAAATTAGAAACAAAATAGTGTCTATTAACTGATCTTACTTTTCAAAGGATTGACTCTCAGACTCAGGGACATTTTGGTGAAAATCTAAACAACTGTTAAAATACATGTGAAGTAAAACTGCCAAATTCTTACTTTGTAACATTATCTTGCTTATAACTGCTGATGTAAAATCCATCCAAGCCTTCCTTGAGTTCATAAGAGAAGGATATTTGCAAATCATATCCCTTGTCTCTTTCCATCTCTTTATCGAGGCTGATGTAAGCTGCCCCAAGTTTTTTGCTCATTTTGATTTCCTTTGAAATTGGAATTTCTTCCTTCGAGGTAGAATCAGTCAACTGAGGGTCTGTTAAATTCATATCTTTTGCATGAATGACAATGAAATTTGTAGCTGACTTTGCCGAAATGGAAACAGTGACTTGACCGGTGACAGTCCTCTTTTCTAAATCTGGGTTCAGGAAAATGTTGTACTCCATCGGGAAAATGTCCGTTGGGAGACGTTTACTTTTCCAAGGAAAAGAATCATCACCTGACTCTGCTTTTGGTGACGAGTTTGACACTATTGCTACCAGTATAATAAGGAGTACCGCAACTGCCACAAAGATGAGAATGAAAGCCAGACAACCTCTCGAAAACTTCAATCCAGCCACACCTTTCGAATGCTTGCGACTTGAAGACAGTTCCTCCATTCCCACCACTTCCACTTTGTAATTTTTAGTTCCATCCATACCTTGATCAGAGAAATGTGACTTCCCTTGACTCCCCTGGGACCCTGCTGAGTCCACGCTGATGTGATCCTCATCTAGATTTCTGTATGGAGCTGAAGACATCATGTACCACCTGTGAAAACAAATAAAATCCGAGTTGGAATTGCAGTACAGTAGGGTCATTCCATATCAACCCAGGCATGGAGCTACAGTACTTGTCAAGGCTCAGATTTGGCTGACATTCATTTAATACTGTACATTCCTATACTATTGGTATAATGAACACATGAAAAAGATAAGGTCCCAACTCTTGTAAGTCGCTTCAGAATTATGGCCCACCACAGTCTACGTACAGGTGGTACTGTATCTCCCTTCAAGTACTGTATGCACAATTCCTGTCAAGGTGCAGTGGCTTTCAAAGAAACAAAGAAAAACAAAGATGGTAATTTGAGTAGTATAAGAATGACATCACACATTTCTGTGCAATCTATCATTTTAAATGGCGTGAATAAGCTTTAACATTTTATATCTCAGGTCAGGAATGTCCTGTGAAGATGGAGTTGGACCGTATGCATAAATTTTTCAATCTTTGTAACATATATTTTTGAAATCTTAGACTTTAGGTACACTTCAAGTTGTCAGTACTAACATACTTGAGCTTCACTATTATCACCAGAAAGCCAAAAGGCTTACTGATTCCTTGCCAAAAGGGGATGCCTTTTTATACTGAGGCTCATCTCTCAAATTTGTACTTCTTGACTATACAGTATCACTTTTACTGTAACAATGTTGTAACAAGTTGACCTTTGCTGACCTCACATGACCTTTGAACCCCACCAAAAACCGGCTAACAAAAAAATTAAACAAGTCTCTGTACTTCCTTATAATGTTATGTTTACAAAGTTTCAGTCTGACCCCTGGTGACCTCAAATGACTTGTGACCTCCTCCAAAAATAATAGGTTCTTCCTCACAACATGACAAATCTATATACTACGTATGAAAAGTGTCTCTCACTGCTATCTTGAGATATCATGTTTACAAGCCATTTACAAGGTTTTTGCAGTTTAACCTTTGGTGACCTCAAATGACCTTTGACCTCCACCAAAAGCAATACAGTTCTTTCTCTCACCATAGCAAATCTATATACCAAATTTGAAAAGTGTCAGTCACGGCTGTCTTGGGATATCGTGTTTACATGGTTTTCGCAGTTTAACCTCTGGTGACCTCAAGTGACCTTTGACCTCCACCAAAATCAATAGGGGTCTTCCTCTCATCATGACAAAAATCTATACACCAAATATGAAAAGTGTCCGTCATTGCTATCTCAGTGAGGCTAATGTTTGAATTCATGTCAATCAATTGCACAAGAGATATGATCATACCCCTAAATATGTTTGAGGTGATGCTATATACAGTACCTGTAGCCCCTTTGGCTGTGCTTCTTATGGGCACAATTTAGCTCTCTTTCAGTTAATCAGAAAATGTAGCCAAAGACTTGAGGAGATCCTTTCTTTGAAAGTAGATTTCAGATTGAGAGTTGATTTATGTCAATTTTTTAGATTAAGACATTGGTGTGGGTAAGGGAGGCGGTAGAAGGAAAGGTAGTGCAAGGTGGTTTACTCATGGTCTCTTTTTAGAGGGAAAATATACACATTTTTGCATGAGTCTTATGTACAGTAAAGTAAGTGTTACAGTATAATTCTTGTAATTCTTATAATTCTCATAATTCTTGATCAGACAATGGCTTACTGTACTGTAAAATGACTAGTGGATACTTGGTCTAACTTCTGTAATTATCAAAAAAGGTTTTGTTCAATTCTAGCCTTGTGAAGAGAAGTTCACTGAGCAAATGGTGATTTCTGAATAAACCCTGAGATACAGTACAGTACCGTCAACATTCTGTTTGAGTCCTTCATTTGGTTCAAAGTGTTCAATATATCTTAGGCCCACATTCAAGCAGGGAGCTGCCATTCAAGTGGCAGCAGCCTGATTTAAGAGCCATATTTACGAGGGGGAGATCTCATACGTAGCAAAGTAAAGTCCCATTCTCCTTCACCCCAAGGAAATCATGTGGTAGTCTACTAGTGATAGTGCCTGGAACTGAATGATTGTGAGTTCCTGTCCTCCCATGGGACTGTTACACTCTTAATCTGCTAGACTGCTTCATGTCATCATCACAGAAACCAAGTTGAAGCAAGAGAAAGAGCCCCAAGGGCTCTATAGTGAGATTTCTTCTCTGAGAAGACTGAACATAACCAAATAATACAACTGAGTCTGTTCTCCTTTGCCTCTATTCAGACACTCTCCCATATCAACACCAATTGCTTACAGTATGTAAGAAGGAAACCTACTGTATGGGCCAGCAATGCAACATTACCTTTTCCAAGTCACCAAATGTTATAGAAATTGTTCACAGTCCTACTTGCTCTACTGCTTCTGGTTTACGTAACTGTTTCATCTGAAATAAATTTCAAAATACCACACTGAGCATGAAAACTTGGGTGCCCAAATGCCCAAAGAGCAACAAAGATCAATAACATTACACAACAAATACTGTACAATGAAACTTTCCATGTCCTTTTCCAACAAAGCAACAAAGCTCTAGAAATTTTTTAAGCCCTACACATACTATGCTACTGTACAGCAGGATATTAACTGAACATATTCTTTGATTAATGCACTTTTAGTTTAATTCAAGAAAAAAAGACTTAGCAAGCAACACATTGCAATCACTCAATGCCCACAGACTGAATACAATGTGACTGAAAAAAATGAAATATATATTTCCTTTATTAAATATAGTATCACATTCACATGATGTGATATCAAAGAGCACTTGAATTTGGCTACTGGGGAGGGCATAGCATGTCCAGTATTGCATAGAATTTGGTTCATAAGTACAGTAGGTCAGCTTGCTCCAAAACCATAGAAATGAATCAGCTTGTGCTCAAGTCACCTTATGGTTACATTTAAAATAAAGAATTCTGATTATCCTCCCAAATTTCAACACACAATTTGTTTTCTGGACAACTCAAATGTTTGCTGTGATGGACCATGACTGACTTGGTATTATGGTGTCCTGTACCACATAAAATTACAACTTCTAAGTCCAATTTGTTCTAGAAGTACTGCAATTAGCCTACAGTACCGACATACTGCATAATACTTTGTAAGAGAACCTTTACTTAACTGTGACCACCAGAACTAGCGCTCTCAATCCATGTGGCAATAAAGATTCTGGTGTAAATCATGTCTCAACCTATGAAGAGTTCTCACCAGGCAGTGCAAAGATATGCTAAATCTTGGTACATGTATGTACAGTATTACATGTACCCAACTTTTTAATACTCATGCATCAGATCTTCCTCACTTTTGGGTCATGTACAATAAAAATTGGTCTTCTAAGAAGGCATGCCTCATGCAAATCAGCTCGAGAAGATGCAGAATTGTTGCTAAGTTCAGGGCTCGAAATATGCTTGAAAAAGGGCACAGCCAAAATGAGCAAATTGGCTGTCGGTCTACAGTATGTTATTTCATAGGACATTGACCAAGGGGCACCATGGTCATCAGCAAGGGCCCGACAGCCATGGCTGTTGGTGCTGCCGGTTATTTTGAGCCCTGTAAGTTATAGTGCAACTGCCTTCCCTGACACATACAGTATGACCTGAAGTACGGTACCATACATGTAAATCTGTTTTAGTTTGCATCAGGATAAAGCATAGACCATGTAATGTTGAACTTGACAGTGTTTCTTTTGGTAGAAACTGAGGAGGTTAACTGTACAGGTAAAAGTTACAACTCCATGGAAGTGTCATTGAGTTCTGGAAAATAAATATTCGCAAGTTGTCAAAGTTCTATTTACTTACAACAGATGCTTGAATTTACCTTTACCCGCCACTCGTCAAGGACTGGTACAGGTGGAAGATGAAGGAACACGGGGCCAGTTTTCTGGATCATATACTGTATGCTTACACAGTTTGACTCAAAAATTTGTTTACAGTATGTTTCCCTAAAATTCATTGACAGTGCTTGCTTAAAACACAACTGAGGCCAGAAGAATTTCAAATATCAATAACTCTTTGCAAAAAGATTCTTTTTCTCAAAGTCAGTCTACAGAATTGCAACAGTAGAGGCATTACTGACTCAGCAGGGCTTGGAAACACACAATTTCCATACAAGAAGCAAAATTTCGGATATTATTTGCTCATGTACTGTACTGTACGTTGAACTCGTTTACTTTTCATTGCCATCATGCAAAAATGTGAAATTTTAACCTTTTGTCGTTATTCGTCACACTAAATATCACTTCATTTAAAGTCAGCTAAGAATTTCTTTACAACTTACTTTTCAGACATGTTTCTTAATGATGGGAAAATTTGCTAAAAACTCAAAGAAATGTATAGGCTTGTACAATGTTTCCAGCAGATGACATATCAAAAGCTTTGGGGCACAATTGAATTACATTATTTAGGCGTTTGTTACCAGTCGTTTTACTGAGAATCTTGATTAAAGTTTGCTTATTGGCAGAAACAAACCTTACTTCAAAGCATGTATAGAAAATGGCCTTTGTCTCGGGATTACTTGGAAAAGAAAGGGGGAGATCATCATTCAAAGGGTTTAGTCAACAGAGACTTAACAACAGGAATAAAGGGACATGTCAATCAAATGGCAGTGCCGGAAAAGAATTAAATCATTTTCAAGTACATGTACATATTGTCTGACAGATTTGGCTGTTGTATCTCCTTACTAACAACTCCCTGCCTTAACAAATCTGCCAAAAAAGTCAGTTTCATACACACTGTCAGGCACTTATTTAAGTTCTTTTAAGTTTCACAATGTGGAACTGACTTGGCAAATACTGCAGCTAAATTACAGTATTTAACCAAAGTAGAGCCTACTGTACATGAAATTATATCAAGTCACAAAGATTGGCTGTGAGTCAAATTGGACCTCTCCATGTTATATCAAGAGACATGGCATTTACTGAACATTCCTTATGCACTGTTCTGACAACTAAATATTTTTTTATTGGCAACGTTTTATTTTACCTGGTGGCAAAGATGCAACTACCTTAACTTTGGTGCCCCCCACCCAAGAAGTAAAATCAGTATGCAAAAATGCATCAGGTTTCGATAATATGTTCTATTCCAAATAATGTCATGATGTCCCATATCTTTCAGTCACTGGTCAAATGCCATCTTAATAGGGCTGTGAATGTTTAGCAAAGTTACTAAACATTTAATCTCAAAATTTTGCGATCGTTTAGCAATTAATAGTAAGTACCTATGATCAACATAGAGCCTTTCAACGTGCCCTTGAAAATGATGAATATGTAAAATGTGTTAGTGACGTCCGGGGGACAGTTCTAATGAACCTCAAACACAGATCCTCAAAGAAGCTCAACTATAATGTTGTATGTTTACGTGTGTGGCATTTGTACAATTATATATTTCATTTTTTCGAAAAGAATTTGAAAAGTGAAGATCTAAATTCTGTAATGACTGCAGATTGTTTTTTATTTCATACGGAAAAACGGGGTTTGCCATTAATCGCTGG
Organism: Holothuria leucospilota; assembly: GCA_029531755.1. Taxonomy (NCBI): domain Eukaryota; kingdom Metazoa; phylum Echinodermata; class Holothuroidea; order Aspidochirotida; family Holothuriidae; genus Holothuria; species Holothuria leucospilota. Next base: position 33,891,301 of record CM055969.1, on the reverse strand, counting down.
CAGCTTTGTACTAAACGTTTATTACACGTACGATCCTTTAGCGATTAATCGCTAAATGGTCACAGCCATACATCTTAATAGTTTTGTGTTCATACAGTATTTGATCTTGGGAATTCTTGGGGAATTTTGATTTTTGACCTGTGGTGACCCCAGATTCATGACAATCTTGGGAATTCTTGGGAAATTTTACTTTTTGACCCCTCTCCCAGCAAGCAAAGCCATATTGGGTCCCAATTGGGTTTTACTTGGGAAGCTTGGGCTTACAGTAATTGGGCTTGGGCTGAGGTTGGTGTTTACCTCGGGTCCCAACTGGGGACCAATTGGGCTCATGAGAGAGATCAGAGAGATGCTGTTAACTCATTTGGACGAAGTTGGGACCCAGTTGGGATTAATTGGGCTATGTTAGCCCAGCTGGGGCCAGATGAAATCCGTGTGACAAACAGACTGGGCCCCAATTGGTAGCCCAATCTGGCCCCAATCAGGACCCAATATGGTGTGCTGTTGGGACTGGACCCAGATGACCTTTGACTTCCATCAAAAATGGCAGCATTCATCTTCTCACCATAATGCATCTACACACTACGTACGAAATCTATCCAAGCTTCCTACAGGGAGATATTGTGTAAACAAGGTTTTCAGTGTTTGACCCCTGGTGACCCAACATGACCTTTGACCTCCACCAAAAATGACATCATTCATCTTTTTACCATAATGCATCCACATACTGTACTTTATTGCCTAGTAACATTCAAAATTATTTCTCTATCTCGACAAACAACTATAACACCAAGCAAAGTGGGAATCTTAGACAAAATCGTGTTAAAACAAAAAAAAAAGGCTCTGTATACCATATTGTGGGGTAAATGTTTGGAATTCCATTGCACTAAGTATCAGAGAAAGTAGATGTATAAGCTCATTTAAATACAATTTTAAGAAGTTTGTAATTGCTGAATAGACAATGCAACCATCACATTTTTCATATTTCATATCTCATTTCACATCTATTATTTTTCTAGCATAATGTCATCACTTATTTTGTAGTTATTCTATAGTTATAGTATCTAGTAGAATATCTTAAGGGGAAAATGCTCAAAAGTCTTGACTTCTCCTTCCTCCTTTTCTAGTTAGATACATTTGTTAAATGTATGTATAAATTGCACTCATTGTAAATACTGTACAAATTTGCTAAAAATAAACTTTGAACTGACCTGAATACAGTACTATGTATAAAATCTATCCAAGCTTCCTACAGTACCTTGAGATATCGTGTTAACAAGGTTTTCATTTTTTTACATCCTGTGACCCCAGATGACCGTTGAACTCTACCAAAAACAACAGGGTTCTCCTTCTCACCATAAGACATCCACATCCAAGCTTCCTACCTTGAAATATCGTCTTAACAAGGTTGTCAGTGTTTGACCTCAGGTGACCCCAAGATGACCTTTGACCTCCACCAAAAATAAGATTGTTCATCTTCTCACAATAACACATCCACATACTGAGTATAAAATCTATCCAAGCTTCCTACTGTACCTTGAGATATTGTGTTTCAAGGTTTTCAGAGTTCGACCCCAGTGACCCCAGATACACTGTAACCTTTGACCTCCACCAAAAACTATAGAGGACATCTTCTCACCATAAGGCATAGATCTATCAAAGCTTCTTATCTTGAGATATCATGTTGTCAAGGTTTTTAGTGTTTGACCCCTGGTGACCCCAGATGACCTTTGACCTCCACCAAAAACAATAGGGTTCTTCCTCTCAACATGGAGCATCTATGTACCAAGTTTGAGAACTGTCATAGTTTCCCTTCTTGAGATATCGTGTTAACAAGCAGGGTCACAAACACACACATGCAAACGCACACATACATACTGTACACACGCGCCTTCAAGAATGCATAGGTTTCTCTTTTATCATAGAAACCAAAAGGCAGTAAAGAAGGCCCTGACTGCTGTCAGCCACCCTTAAGACAGACTGATGTGACTTTACAGTATGTGTTGGCTATTGAATTGCTTTAAAAGTACTGTAATGTCAGATGTATTCAAGTTCTGCCAAAAGCATTGTAAACACGCATAACAGGCTACACATAAAGATCGAATTGCCATCATGATAACTGTAGCTTCAGGGTGTGAATATGCTTTGCCAAAGACATGGTCTGACTCAGACATAAAATCATGACTCTTTTGAAGATCTATGTTTCCCATTTATGGGCAGGAGATGTGATAAATTTGTATACAGCAAAGTCTCTCATATGGGCTATGATGGAGAATGTGTAACTGAAACACAATGCACTGTTCAAACTTCAAGGGCCACAGGGTAGATAACCCTGGCCACTGTAGTTCAAGATTACAGTACTATTCAAACCGGGCTACTACAGTAGCCTAGTTTACATAAGCTGGTGGCCCTGTAAACAAACTCACAACTGCATGTTGACTACTGTACATACCCTCACAGTTTTCAGTACTGAGGGATCCATGGACTGAAACAAAGGTTCCATATAAGTACAGTAGATTAACAGGCCCAACATCACAAATAACAGCCAGTAAATAAACACGCCCATTTTTTCGTTTCTGCTATGACTTACAGTAGTCACTTTTAGTTCTGTATTAAGAAATGCCAATTCCCTGTGATATGCATGATGCATGACTATACATTAGTATAGTACGGTTCAAGCAGGGAGTTGTTACATGCTGGCTAACCCTTGTGGGACCAACTTTGTTCACCTACTGTAGGCCTACAAGATTTAACTTTAATTGTGACTGGAATCATGTTTAAGTAAAGTATGTGCTAGCACAGAGGGAAATAAGTACTGTATCCGTACTTCGATCATCCCACAAGGTGCTACGGCTTGGCGGCTACTTCTGTATGGACACACAAAACTTTACAAGTACCTGTTCTGCTAATCAGTTTACGTTTGGAGTAGTATTACACAAACCTAGTCATACGGCTCAAGGTTACCATTATGTATAGGGTAATTTATTGATATGTTTCTTTAAAATGGATAGTAAATGTCTTATTCTGAGTGATGAGACTTTTGAGAAGGATCTGGGTGTAGTTATTACAGACGATTTAAAGCCATCCAGACAGTGTGCAGCTGCTGCTGCTAGGGCTAATAGGGTGCTTGGATTGATCAAGAGGAATTTCAGTACTTTTAGTAAAGAGATTGTACTAAATCTGTTAAGCAGTTGGTAAGACCCCACCTCGACTATGCAGCCCAAGCTTGGAGTCCCTTCTATGAAAAGGACAAGTTTCTTTTAGAGCAGGTTCAGAGGAGAGCCACTCACCTTATACCTGAGGTGAAACACCTACTGTACCTTACATATCATGTTAGACTTAAGCATCTTGGGCTTACCACCAGGGCTGGAGTTGAGAAGGATTAGGAGGGACATGCTTCAGGGGTACAAATTTCTCTCTGAAAGGAATCCTTTGTCATCTTGCAATTTTTTTAGGGTTCAAAGTAATTCTCAGGTTCGAGGCCATTGTAAGAAGCTAGTTACTGTAAGTGTTTTGCAAGGCTCGACATTAGGAAGTTCAGCTTCTCTCATAGAGTTGTTAACGAGTGGAATAGTCTGCCTGAGTGGGTAGTTACTGTAACTCTACACCTGTGCACTGCTTTAGGTTACAATAACATTGACAAGTTCTTCCATAACTGTGGTAGGATCTAATTGTGCTGGGCTCGTTTGGTGTTGGTTGGTTGTTTGTTTTCAGTTAAGGTTGTATGGACTTCAGAGCATCTTACAGTATGGGGCCTTAGCCCTCCTTTGCCCTTTAACCTGTTATGTTATTTGCCATGGGAATTATATTTGTATAATTTTCACCACATAAATTAGTGTATAAATTTATCTGAGTAAAAACATGGCTACTCAGGCCTAATTGTCACAAACTATGTCATCATAACATTCCCCAGCTTTAACTGGACGATACTACTGTAATTTCTGTATGAGGACTGTTTGGATTATGAAGTTGATGCCCCCTCCTTATGAATAAGTCTAGGCCCTAAGCGCATTTGTGTGACGTCACAAAAACCAAGTGTCCCAAGTCTCTCTGTGGAAAGATGATGCCAATAAGAAGCCAGGGTGTGTTGATCAAAAGATCGGCACAGTGCACATGACTGTGCAGAGAGAACAGTGGACACCACAAGATCGAGACTTGGCCAAGCCTACTGTTGACCTTGGAACCAGTGGAGCTGTACTGCCTGAATGAATGAAAGTGCAATGATAAACTGTACAGTAGAACTCTAGGCTGGGCCTACTGTAGGCTAACTGTTTGGGCTATTCCTAAAAATGGTTGAGCAGGAAGTTGCTAGAAAATAGTCTACCTGTTACTACGTTAGGGGAGATATCATATATCCCCTTTCAATGAAATCTCAGCCTTCTCAGGGTAGGCTGTTCTGCAAATTTTGTGCTCCTCAACAGAGTAAACCTACAGTAAGGCCAAGGGAATGAAAGTCATAGAATACTGTCCAGGTGATTTTAGAAACATTGTGAAAGTGTACACTGTGAACGTTTACCAAAATGTTTAATCGCAAAATTTTGCGATCGTTTAGCGATTAATCGCAAGTGCCTACAATCAACATAGAGACTTTAAACGTGCTCTTTAACCTCAAACACGGTTCCTCATAGAAGCTCAACTTTGATGTCGTATGTTTACATGTGTGCCACTTGTATAATTATGAATTTCACTTTTTCAAAAAGAGTTAAAGTGAATATCAAATTGTCTGTAATGACTGCAGATTGTTTTTTATTTCATACAGAAAACCGGGTTTTGCGATTAATCGCTGGTAGCTTTGTACTAAACGTTTATTACGCATGCGATCGTCTAGCGATTAATCGCTAAACAATCACAGCCTTAGCGTACATAATCTAATAATTAGAATCATTAAGGAAGGAAACAAGAAATGCAATCCAAAGGAGTTTGTGTTCAATAGTTGTACGCATGTTGCAAATTTAACAAAATGCTGAAGTCGACTCGGAACAGACTTCAAACTTATATATGGTGGAACCTGCATTTTTCGTCTGGAGAGCTTCTCATCTTCCAAAAAGAAAAAAAGATGCGCACGCCACTGCTCCCTAGGCTCGACGGTAGGGCAAATAAGGACCATTATTTTCCCGACATACAATTCAAATATTTTCTGAGGCTGCAGACTTAGAATGGCCCCATCACTTTCGTCCACTGTCAGAAAAATAAGGAAGCACGTCCTATAATTTTCCTGACTGTCACGAAAATAACGTTAACCTTATTTTCCTGACATACTATTCAAGTATTTTTAGAGGCTACAAATTTAGGATAGCGCCATCACTTTGTCAATAGTCGGGAAAATAAGGAAGGAAAGTTGTGTAATTTTCCCGACTGTCGGGTAAATAGCTTCCACCTTTTAGAAAACACGAGGCTTTTTTTCATTATTCATTATTTTGCAACACTGGTCAAAATAAGTAACGTTAGGCAAAATGGCTGAGACTGGTTTTGAGCTTTGTATTTATGCGGCATATTACAGTACGATGACAACAGGTGAAGTGTTATTTTCAGAAAGCATTTTAATTGCAAATTCTGATAAAGTTCAATGTAAAATGTTTTGGCCAGATTTTTTTTTTTTTGCAAATGATTTTTTTCAAATAATGAAAATCTTCGGCAGCATGTTTCAGCACATGCAGGTGGTGGATGTTATTCTATGACTTTCATTCCCTCGGCTTAAGTTTACTCCAGATTGGAAAGTTTGCCCTACGCGGGGGATTTATCCCCCGCGCAAAAATATGAATTTCGAAGTTGCCAGCCGCGCAATTTAACAACTGACAACTGCAACCGCGCAAACTTGTTGGCAGCAACCAAGCAAGTTGGAAGGGAAAGGCGATTTCCTGCAATGTGGGAGGTAGTTTTGGCTTAAATTTTCTTGCTATGTTCCGTGCCAACTCATAATGGCACTCCGCTTTGATAGTATCGGCCGCGCAATTCTCTTGGCCATTATTAATATCCCCCGCGCACCACTGCAAGCTTTCCAATCTGGAGTTTACTGGTGGTACTGATAGTGATAGGAATAGCCTATATAAGGTAGCTTACCTACAGGAAGGCCTAACTTAGACTAGTGTGCAGTGTGGGAAGCCCAAAGCAACCCAATAATAAATTAATATTAGGCCTAACTTGCCTTGGTCAGCAGACTGCGGACTATGGTACTTAGGCTAGGAGTAACTCAACAGACACATTAGGCCTACCAATTAGGGCCTAGATAAACGTCGGGCAGTACCCGTGAATAGGCTAAACTATGAACAAAATCAACCAAAATATACCCTGCTCTTCAGAAAATTGATGATAATGATGTTCGGCTGCTTTCAATTGATAATACTTATTGAAGGAACGCCTACTGATGAATGGTGCAAGTGGCAAACCAATCAGCTCCAAATGCACTTGCTGCGTCCTGATATTTTTTTTGCAACGATGCTGATTTAAACCCTTCTAAGTCAGTGTAGGTGTTTGTACGTACGTACGTACCAGTGAAGTTGCTTTATAACTGCTGGCCGGGCGCGCAGGATTTTTTCCAGGCCAAGTGAGGGCAATATTCAGAAATTTCCATAGAAATTATGAAGAAAGGCAAAATAAACTGTACTCGGGTAAGGGTCAATGTTAGGGTAGTGAGGTAAAAACATTTTAGCTGAACCTGGAAAACATACGCTGGCGGCGGTTGAGATACCTTTCTCTAAATGCTAGCTGAGGAAAACATAAAGTAATTATATAGAACTTAGTTGATCATAAGTTGCCCTTGTATGGTCTTTCAAAGGATGCAACTAAATGGTTCAAGACATACCCAGGGTTGTCCGTTCCCGTTACACTTTGAAAGTAACTCGTTATAGTTACAATTAATTCCATAAAATTGTAACTCGTTACAGGTACTAGTTACAATGTTGAAAAAGTAACTAGTTACAGTTACTCTTGACTGAAAAGTAACTAGCTACATTTCAATAGTAACTATAGTTACTTCAAGGTGAATACACGCACGTCGGCACCTGAAATGGAGGAGGAGGCACTCATAATTAGATATAGTAAGAAGGGGACACATGAGAGGACCGACACCTCATTTGTGCCGGTTATCCTGAGGTGTTACCCAAAGAAAGACAATGATCCCAGGTGATCTTCACTGGACATTCACTGAGGCAGAGGCTCCTAACGCTAATTATGAAGCAGCGAATCATGATGATACTGTGTCGGAGCTTACGCAAACTATTTGTTAGACGAACTTTGGTTATGACCAAAACTTTTCCAGTTACGACAGCACTTCTTTGAGGATGGAAATCTTTGTACTCCCATCACACAGGCTAATTTAGTTATTAAAGGGGGAAATCGTTTTTTTTTTAGCAGTAATTAAAGAAGTCTTCACCCCTCAAGGGCGCTTAAATATGGTAATACGATGCTCTATTATTTGTTAACGGTAAACAATTTAAAACTTTTGAACTCACTAACTTTTGGACTAAGTGATATTTCCGCATAAATTTCAAGTTTCACATTGTGTCGATATAAAACAATGCCTAGAAATGGTGAAAACTATGTAGTTTACACATGCAGACCGTGTGCGTATATCTCACTTTCCCTTTACAACAGGTGAACCTTTAAGTCGGACACGTCTCTCCTCTTTCAATTAGCTTTGTTATGATAATATATTTTTAACGCCATTTGACCATTTCAATATTCTGCTGTTCTTTTAAATTAACCTTACTAGTAATCCCATGCAGTGCAAGGACATTGACAAGAATATGATATAGCCTAGATTGATGTTTGATTCATCAAATAAGTACCATACATGTTAAGCACATACATAAATAGATGTACGGTGTTTACCGACGCTTGGCACCGTGTAATTTACTGGGCTCCAACGTACCAGTCCGGATTCGGCTAGCTCAATGCCGGTCACAAGAGCGTTTTTCTAGATTAGGAATTTGCCCGGAATAGAAGGTTCCGGAATTGAAATTTTTCCGGAATGTAATGTAATTGGACTTGAACTAGGAGTTCATTCCAGCCGAGTTATCAATTATGACAGTTACAAGGGCGTAGGCTGGGGGGGTGCATTGGGTGCACGTGCACCCACCCGTTGAGGCAGAGGAGTTCCGCTCTGGCCTGGGAAACAGAAAAATGCACTCCTGTTTTCAACAGCTGTGAAAACAAGGACGAACATGACTTTTGTCTACACACCGACCTACATCGGTAAGTTTGGTAATTAAATTACAGGATGCGCCTTGAATATATATGGTCTATAGAGCCACGGTATCAGAGCCCTCTATATCAGAGCTCTAAATATAGAAGTCTCTGTACTTTAGCTTACGAAGGTCTAGTGTCATGTAAAATCTTCCCTTAAAATTATTAAAGAAATTCGAGTACTATTGCAGATAGCTTGCACAATCCCGGCTACGTCCTGCGAATGTGAAAGGAGTGCGAGTGCACTGAGACGCTTGCACTCATATCTACGGGTCACTATTGGCCAGGAGAGGTTGCCATCTTTGGCTCCGATACATATTCATTATACCAAACAAATTGATCTTGATCGGGTGGTCGACATCTACGCTTCTCTCCACCCAAGGCGACTAGAACTGAAGTCCCTCATCAAACCATAGGTAACAAGGGCGGATCCAGGGGGGGGGGCAACTAGGGACAACTGCCCCCCCCTATGACCAGTCTAGCGCCCCTCAATACAAGAAAAATGCGCCCCCCCTGCGTCCTAAAAGTTAAGTAAAAACTGCCCGAAAAGTAAAAAAAAAAAAAAAAAAAAAAAGGTCCCCAGAATTTCGAACCGTATAGCTATATATAACTATGGCAATGGGAGTTGGTCTCCGAAATGTAGTCGGTCAAATTCAAGAGTATGCGGCCCCTGCATGATGTTGGCGCCCCCCTTTTCAAACTGCCCCCCCTTCAGCTAGGGGCTGGATCCGCCCTTGAAACGTCATCCAATAAAAGGATACTAAATCTACCGGTCATGACTGCCAGGCCCGTAGCCAGACACAGGCAGTTCTCCAGTTCTCATAGCATGTACAGTAATTTCTGTACATGGTGGAATTACTATACATGTACAAGCCATGAGGATCGGGTGCCAGACAAGGTGTTGAAGAAGATGAGTGCGAGATATTTTTCATGAGACAAGATATCTTTTAGGTCAGTAGTTCCCAACCTTTTTCACCTCATCGTACCCTTTCACCAAACGGGGTTTGACAAACGCCCCCACCTGTCTATAGCAGAGTCTAGCTAGAATAAAAGTGCCCTACCCATACATTGCTTTTAAATATGAGTCTGACCCAGGGTAGCAAAATAACGGTGCGGGAATTCAAAATGCTAACTCCCTTTAATTTGTGATGGCGAATTACAAATTTGGATAAGGGACAGAGAAACCTTTGTGGAATTTAAAAGGTGCAAGGGGCCAAAGTGTGGACCGTTCCCCCTTAAAGGCTCCTGATGGGACTCAAGGACAACGTCTCAGTGGGGGACGGGGGCGAACCCCACAAAGCTTAGAAATATTTAGGAAATTATCGACAGAAGGATGAGGTACTGTAAGTCAAATTTTGACTATCTTCCGATTACCTATAATAACTTTAGATGAGCACAAGAGATTACAGAAATCACCCTTAGGGCATTTTGTATTTCAATAGTTACTAACGGCAGTTCTCTTTGATGCTACAAGGGTCTTTTTCTATGGATGGGAGGAAGAGAGATGGCAGGGGTTGTATGGGACTTTAAAATACTTGTGCCACACTTGTCCTATGGGCAAAAATAATGAAAAGGCCTAATTGGCCATCCCAAAAATTGCATTTTTGAAAACATTTTTTAACTTTTTACTACATAGTACATTAGTTAATTGCCAAAGCAGTCTGTTATGTTACAGTTATTACAGTTATCTATACAATTCTCACTTCTGTCTGTACCGCACAGGGGGGTAGCCAGTAGGCCCGGGCCTACACTTTTTTGGCCAAGTTACCTCTTTTAAAAACACCCATAATTCAAGTCCATCTGTCCATAAGCTTGCTGGACGACTTAAAGAGTCTAGACAGGAAAAAATATTGAAATGAACGTAGCAAGAATATGGCTAAATTAGGTGACTTATTCTTCTGTCACCTAGGCTGTCATTTCTATCGCGAGCCGTTTCATTCAACACTCTACTCGCCGAAAAATACTAGGATCCGATCTTGTCAGTTTTCTTAAAGCTACAGCCGGTTTGTCTGATTTTGATGGGCCTACATCGCAGACTAAAACACCCAACACATAATTCAAATAACATTTTACGTCTTGCGGCGGGCATATGGGGAAAGATTAATTGAATTGAATAAGCCAGTTCGAAGATATCTTCTGCGTATGCTCTGGTGACCTTTTCGTTTAGGTCAACTAACAACAGAATGTAGTGACTTACGCATACGTATCACAACATGTGTGTTAATTTATATTAATAAAGGCAGGCCAGTCTAGGAAAAGATTGCTTTAAAACAATTACAAAACAGACGAAAAACATTTCTTGGAGTAATATCATTCTAGTTGGTCAATCTGATGATGAGATGCGTTCATTTTTTAAGTTGAATTTTTACGACTGATATTAAGAAAACTTTATCCGAGGTCTATGCTCATCAAAGACAATTACTGGCTATAGTTGTATCACAGACATTTCTGGCCTATCTTTGTATCTACAGGTATCAGAAGTTGTGTAAAAGTAAGAACTCTGTACATGTACCTTGCTAATTTTAAATACATCATGTAGTATTGAATTACGTATTTTAAATCGTTTGTTTTTTTGGGTTTAAAAGTGATATTGAATGAGGTGTCTCAAGTAAGGAAGGGGCCAGGAAACCAGAATGACTCTTAGTATAATTCTCCCCCTACAGGAGAAAGCTAACTGGTCCTGAGGAGTGAATCTATAGACCTTCTCGACTTGTTGACGTTATTTATCTCCTTTTTATTCAAACGAATTTGAGAGCTGAGCTAAAGGAAACCTTTTGGAGTCTTTTTAAGGCCCGATTTAAATTTTGTATCTCTTTTTTTTTTCAAAACGCCCCTATGCCGCCCAAGGGCGGATCCAGGGGGGGCAACTAGGGACAACTGCCCCCCCTATGACCAGTCTAGCGCCCCTCTATACAAGAAAAATGCGCCCCCTGCGTCCTAAAAGTTAAGTAAAAACTGCCCGAAAAGTAAAAAAAAAAAAAAAAAAAAAAAAGGTCCCCAGAATTTCGAACCGTATAGCTATATATAACTATGGCAATGGGAGTTGGTCTCCGAAATGTAGTCGGTCAAATTCAAGAGTATGCGGCCCCTGCATGATGTTGGCGCCCCCCTTTTCAAACTGCCCCCCCTTCAGCTAGGGGCTGGATCCGCCCTTGATAGGTAATGTACTTATTAGTCCAATGATTATCTCTCAGACTGAGAGTTACGACATTTAAGTATTTTGTAAATAATAAAATTGAAAGTTGCCATGTGTTGTCCATGTGAACTTAAGGAAAAATCCTGTTGTTTTGTACTTGAAGCTCAAGGTTATTTGAGGTGACCAGCAGAGGTCAAAGTCTTGAAAAACCTTATAGAAGGAATATCTGAAGAACAAAAAAGTCTCTGAAGCCTAGTAGGAGTGATATCTGAGGAACAAAATAGGTGATTGAGTTCCTATTTGACATGTAAGATGTACATGAGAGTATAGCTGACCTCTTAATCTGTGTCAAGTGCATTTGAGGTCAGCGGAGGTCAAAGTCTTGGGAAAACCTATCAAGCTAGAATATAAATATGGCGGCATTTCAATTTGAATAAAAAAGTCATGCATTAACGATTTGTGTATCATTTAAATTGAGAAACGGCAGACAGGAGATCACTTTTTGAAGGATGTGTACATGTGGCTTAAGGCTAGGGAAATGCTGTTTCCAGCCATCTGGGGGGTTTTAAAACCGAAAATTTTCTTGTACGCTCCGCGCCAAGCAATGCTGGAGCTCCGCTTAGATAGTCTTCCTGGTTCTACCTACCTGAAATGTGCACCTCCCCATGCCAAATTCAGCCTACGCCCTTGAGTTACATTAAAAGTTTTTAAAGTGTTTAAAGTTCCATTGTTATTTCTGTACAATGTACAGATGTAAAGTATTGTCACACACAGTCAACTAAATTCTGAGGAGGCCAGGCTATGGAAGTGAGTACAGTAGATAACCTAGTAAATGAATGGTGGACACGTACAACAGTAGAATTGAAACATCCGTATGTTTGATATGCTATACATTGGCAAAAAGACTGGTCTCAGAATTAGTGCCATTGGAATCAGAACTGGCCGGAACTTGAGGGGTACGTTCCATACTCGGAAAGTACCCAAGATTCGGGAATCTAAAATCGGAGTTAGCTCCCACTCGGATAGGGTGGACTCCATCCCAAACGTCTCAAAAGGCAATGATTAAAATTTTCAAAGTAAGCCTAGTATTTTAATGACTATTTGTCAACCCGTTTCTCACTGCGCACTTTCCCCACCGTGTCCCCTAAAGAACAATTTGAATAAACTAAGGCCCAGCCGACTTTATTTAGTACATATTAAATAAAGTCAGCTGGGCCTTAGTTTGCCGGAGGACCATTCAACGAATCGCACAAAGATTCGGTCTCATGGATAATAAGCATTGATCTGTTTAACAAATAATTTGACACACAAATTTAAACTTAGTTTAATCGACAATCAAGTGGCCCTGTAAGACTGTAGCAGTATACATCTAATATCAACTTCTGATTCTAATTGTTAATAAAATTTGATGTCGGAGAGGCGACTTCGATAATAGAGATGAATGATAAATATATCGAAAATATATTACTACCAAAGTGTCATCAGTTTGAAAATTTTCTGTTACTACTTTGATTAAAATACAATTTGTGGTCATTTTGACTATTTGTAACGGGAAAGTCACCGGACCAAATGTAACGCCGTTACAGTTACTTTAATTTACACAGAATTGTAACTAGTTACTTGCTCCGTTACTGAAATGCAAATGTAACTCGTTACAGGGTTCCGTTACACAAAATGTAACTCGTTACAGTAACGGCGTTACTTGTAACTCGTTACTTCCCAATCTTGGACATACCTCACTCAGGCTGGAAGAATGCAATGTACTGTTATAGATAAAGTTTCCTCTTCTGCGATGAATGTGACCTCTGAAGTTCCACAGGGCTCAATTCTTGGGCCGTTATTATTTTTACTATTTATCAACGATATGGACTTAAGTCTTCTTCACTGTACTGCGCACATGTATGCTGATGATACATTTTTTTTTGCATGTGCACTAATGTTCAGGATCTGAATAAAAAGTTAGAGGAAGATGCAACACGTATTCATCACTGGTGTCAAAAAATAAAATGGTCCTGAATGCAGAAAAAACAAAAACGATGCTTATAGAGTCAAAACAGAGGAATGCTACACTCGGGAATGAAGATACACTCCATGTTAAGATTGCAGACGCCACTCTGCTTAATGTAGATTGTGAAAATTTATTGGGGGTCAGAACTGATAGTAACTTAACTTCATGGAAAATGCAAGAAGATTTTATCTGTAAAACAGTAAACCAGAGGTTAGCTTTGCTTAGACGAATTCAACCTTTTATTGATAGAGAAGCCAGCTTAATGTTTTATAATGGCTATATTTTACCTATTTTAGACTATTGTGGTATCGGATGGGGTACATGTAGTCACAATAACCTTCAAAGGCTTATACGAATGCAAAAAAACAGCTGCAAGAATTATTTTAAGTACTCCTTTTTCCCTAGAACTATAAAGGAGTGGAACAAATTACCAGAAGGGACTGTCAGTGCAACCAGTATTAATACGTTTAAAGTTAACTTGCATTCTTACTAATACAAACCCCCTCCCCGCACACCTCTGGCTTGTATGCCCTACCTTTTTTAGAGCCCTCTCAGTAAACGAGAAGAAGAAGAATGTCAAAAATTTGCAGTAATTTTTCTTCAAGTTTGTCCAAAATGTTGCACCAAATTGCAGCTGAGGACCCTCAAATATCCAAAAAAATTTCCAAAAGGGAGGGGACACCCCTCTCTCCCCCTTTGACCCCTCCACCAGGGCGGTGATCCGAAACAAGTTCAGCCCCCCCCCCCCCGGTCTCGAGAAGCTGCCTACGCCTCTGTTAACTTGTTAGCGCCCTGATTAGACTAACACCCTGAATAGACTAACACCGTCAATTAAATTAATTAATTAAAATAGGTAGGCGGTAGCATTATCTAATACTACGTAGGCAGTCCCTTTTTGCAAAAGTTTTTAAACAATGCGTTCTTAACGGACATTCTGTCTTGTAATTAGACAGGTAGCATCTTTGTGCTGTGGAGGGGGTTTAAAGACCGCAGATACTTTGAAGTACTGCTCTGTTAGGTTTCTGAAACCTTTAACTAGACATGTTTCTGCTCTTGTTTTTAGATGTTGAGCTTCATCAGTAGTCGGACTTTTTAGTTTGTCCTGGTCTTAATCCAAAAAAGATAAAGAAATTGCTCTTTTAGAACGCCTCGATGAGAGCATCGAGGTAGCAATCTTCATTCTCCTCGTGACTTGTTTCCAATTAACCGTCGCTTTTAAGCCTAGAATTACTACTAGGTATCCTTTAGGGCGGGTGTCCTCTCATAGGCTAGGAACGGTTGTGTTGGAAAATTTGGCACACGTTCGGATCTTTCCAAGTGCCAGTGTCTTAGCACTACAAATTTTGTTTTAGCTCTTTCGTACAGAGTATATCATATCCCCATGTTGTAAATAGCCCTTTTAGGACTCCGAGGCTTGATATTCTGGTTGGATTTAGTAGGCGGGTAGCTATAAATTTTAAACCCGTACCAAGAGCTATTTATTTTTATCCGAACGAGATCTGTCGGAGAGGTTATTGATGAAGTGCTCGGTTTGTTCCGCCTTCAGACAAAATTTGGCAGTTTTAACTCGGCCTTTTATGGCTGTCAGTACACTTCCTTCGAAATTTTTGAGACTTTGTACGAAGTTTCTCCCTTAGGGATCTGGAAATCTTCCTACTTTTTGTGGAAGAAGAAATTCTTGATTCAGTATCCTGCTTCTCCAATTAAACCTTTTACGGCGGATAATGCTTTTTGCAAGACGAACAGGATTACCGTAGAAACTTGTACACAAGTTATGTGCTAACTAATTTATCTCTTTTAAGAGTGCTGTTTGAAGAGTTTTACCCTTTCAGAGTTCTTGGGAGACCTATTCTTTGAAAGGCTAGCTCAGAACTGAGGGCTGACAGCATGGTTACAAGCTTTTATGAGGCCTTTGCGGCTAAAATGAAAACAACTTCCCGTATGTACCAATCACAGAAAGGCAACGGGTGCTTCCGGTCTGTGTTTTGCTCTGATTTTGAATTTTCAAGGTTGGAAGAGAGCGACCAATCAAGAAGGAGCAGTGTTTCACAGGGAGGAAGCTACGTTATGGAGCCTGGTCGAAAATTAGTGCACAAGAGATTCCAAAAACGGGTTAGCAATAGTGCCATACTCTGTTAGTGTAGCAAATGAACAATTTTAGCGGGGTGGCACCAAACTTTCGATGTACACGGTGGGAAAAGTTTGCAGAAAAACAGAAAAAAGGGGGGGGGGACAGTAAAAAGTAAAAGAGAATAATAAATAACAATAAAAAAAAGGAATAAATAAATAAAAAATAGAAAAACTTAGGCCTAAATAAATAAAAAATAAATAAATAAAAGATAGAAATACTTAGGCCTAAATAAATAAAAAATATATAAAAAATAAAAAAAAAGAAAGAGTAAAGAAAAAATTGCAAAAAACTTGCGACTAACAAGAACAAACTTTAACAGTGTACGATGCTGAAATGGTGCCCAAATACCGCTAAGTTGCTCCTTGTTTTCAAACTTTGGAAAGGAAGCGACAATTAAAAAGAAAGCCGGTGTCGTGAGGGAACAAACAGTACAAGTATCTCAGTACAGTTGGGAGTATGAAAAGGCCGCAATACGTTTTTGTGTATTGCTAAGTTAGGTTTTCCAAAAGAATCCTAAACAGTGGAAGGACTTCTAAAAGCCCTCATCTTTCATTGATGGAGGTACACTTAATCTCGATTTTGTGTGAACGAGATAACAAATTATATAAAGGCCTTGAAGCTCCGACAATATGGAATGGGAATTACAGAAGCAGTATGCAACCTTTTGAGGTTGAAGAACAAGTATGAGCAGGGTTTACTTTTTTCAAAGTTTCGTACCCTGTTGGAGGAGGTTGTAAGGCAATAACGTTATAGGGCGGCCATGGGTGGCGCTGTTGCTGTAAGGGCAGTAAGTTTAACTTACACAATTTGCCTTGAGAAACTTGTTCGTAAATCGTGGGCTTTGCGCCCTGCTCCAAGTAATCCAAACGTGATTTGTTTTTGATGTTCATTTTTAATGAAAGGTATCAATTGGAAAGTGGATATTTCTGATGTATGATCAGAAGTCCCTTTGTCTGGGGTGTGGTTAAAGGTAAAAAACCTATTATAGCAGAGCTACAAAGCATCTGCGGTCTTTAATGTAATCCAACAGCACATAGATGCCATTAGTCTACTTAAAAGACGCAATGTCCGTTAAGAGCACTTGTTCTGAAAAACTTTTAACACAAGGGACTGTCTACGTAGTATCAGATAATGCTACCGCCTACCTATTTTAATTAATTAATAATTAATTAATTAAAAATAGCAGACCTGCGTTCACTGTCATGCTATTGTGTAATATCCTGGCCGAATGATGTTATGGGTTACGTTCAGCCTAGTACACTAGGGTACAAGTACTGTGCCTTCAGCTACATAGAGTATAACCATAACTGTGGGTACTCTCTTTGGCTTATTTATTAAAACCTGTCCTCCAACGATAATAATACACAATACACCTGAACGTAGTTCACAATTCTTAGCTCTTCCTTCTACCTTCAAGTTTTCCTTTTGTCTCCCTTAAGTCCAGGCAAGGGCCGGGGTGGGGGACCGCTCGGCCGTATACGACCCGGGAGACCATGCATTTGATCCTGCTCGCGAGGCATTTCGAAATGCAATTTCAGAAACTCATAAAAATGTTACGAAACACTTTTTGCCACCATTCAACAAGCCTTCCAGGCTTCTAGTTAGATTACTTTAAGTTTCACCTTCACGAAAATATGATCCGTAATACTGTAATAGTACACTACTTAGTCCCCTCAATTCGGCATGCATTGGATAGTAGCGTATTGGTACAAGTAAACTGCAAGTGCAAAAGCCTAGCCTAAGTCTTCGCCGGAAGGCTCCGGCCCGCGAATGTTTCTATGAATGTCCAATCGGCCCTTGACAGGAAAAAGTTTCCCGACCCCTGATCTAGGCATTTGTTGTAAAATATTCCCACTTTAAGTCGTGTTCAGTCATCAACCATTACAGTGGTTCCACATTTAAAAACCCAATTTCCTGAAGTGAACGGCAAAAAAATCCATGAATTTCGTCAGATTTCCTCAAATTTATACTTAACATCCTGATATTTAATTTCTATTGCCGCTAGCCAAAACCATTGCCCTAGACTGCTCACGGACCGTGTCCAAAGTTGGAAATATTGCATCAATATTACACTGCCGTGACTGTTTCTGCAATGTACTTTAATTATTTTGTGGGCTGCTATTCCAGTGCAGATTGGTTAATTTCGAAATTGCAGAGTATAGGCGTATTTCTACCATATTACCCTTGAATTTTGTGAATTAACAGCTTCCTTACATTTTTGCCGATTTCCATAGATTTTCCTTGAATATTTCATAAAATTCCTTAAATTTCCTTTCACTCCTGAATTGCCTTCAAAAATCCTGTAAAAATCCTAAAATTTTCTTCAGAGTGGAAGAACTGATCCATTGTGAGTGCAGATCGCGACTGATAGTACCTTATATTCTCCACAACACTTATATAGGGGACTGGGGTCTACGCACAAGGGCTCGGGATCAACATTTCAGAGACATATTCTGCGAAAAAAATTTGTCCCCTGAAGTACAAAAGGGAGAAAAGTCTCACCGGTCATTCATCCCATACTTAACTCAGATCGGATGAGACAATGAGATATTAGGTTGGGCAGTAGGCTATAACAGTATAAAATGTCTGTCATTTTTCACTCAATTTCTCTCCGGGGGATATAGGGGACATTCTGCACTTTTACAGAGTTCCGCTAAGATAGGAGACTCTGCTGGTTGATGGTCAGCAGATTGGTAATATCTTCGTTCTAAAAGGTTCGGCAACCATGCACTATAAGAACTATCCGAATTCTGCAAAATTCGAAGAACTATCAAACAAGCATCCCTCGTACTCTCCAAATTAGTACAAAATTAATTGTCCAACCAGAAATAAAGAATAGATCGTAAAAGTTGGAATCAAGAAGGGCCGGAGCGCATCTGGCGTCTTGTTATAAGTGAGCTCCAACTTGACCAATTGACAAAACCGTCCCTTTTTAAGATAAAAGGACAGCTATCAGTAGTATAACATTGCACTTTGAACCCGCAGCCCCCAAAGTTGTTCCCATCCCAGGGGCGGATCTAGGGTCTTTTCTGAGGTGGGTCCAACATAAAAAGGGCACATTCGTTTTCTTTTTTTTTTTTAATTTTGGTTCCCATAAACGTCAGCGATTATACAATTTACCGCATATTGACAAAGAAAGGATAAACTGAGAGACATGCAAACACTGGAATCAAAACTTGGAATCTAAACGGGGAATTTGCAAAGCGCGCGAAGCGCGCGAAAATTTTGGGGTCAGCCTACACTTATAAGAATTTGTACTAATTTAAAGCTTATATAGAACAATTGGGCAGTTGGGCCCTATCGGGCGTAACTTTATTGTACTTCCCTCCTCGAGTCAATACTAGCCATACCGTACGACAGACACGCGTGAAGGGTTTAGCGAAATGCGATTCAGTTCCCGACATTTACATAAATCCATGTATTCTACTTATTAACTTGAAAAGGTGGAAAGGGTTTGTACTATATTTATCTATATGTATAACGGAACTGAGGAAGAGTGGACAAAGCCTACCGAAAATTTTGGTTTTTATCCCAGAAATTAACCGTATGAAAGCCAAAATAAGTAAAGCAACCATGCATGGCGGCAGAATTTTCCCAACAGGGGGACGGGCCATGTCAGCTGCCCTAAGTTCCGACATTTCCTATTTCGAGGGAATGATGAGAAGGGCAAATGGAGGAGCCTCATTATCCCATGCCATTGCAGGCATAGTTTGCATTATATTGCTTAATACTTCAAGATCCGAGTTGCGCGCTGATAATGTTCTTTGAATCTGGATCGTGAAGCTGAAAAGTGCGCGAATCGGGCGAAAATTTTTGATAGGCTTACACATAAAACATATGACGAAAAGGAAAAAAAAATTGTAAGGTCTGTAGACCGTATCGGGTGTAACATGTATTGTATCGAAACCACCTGTACTACACGATGAAATAGCCAAACTTTGCCCCGTAAGTCGCTCATCAACTGACTGTACCGCTGCTACCGCATGACACACACAAGAGAACACCAACTAGGCTTTGCGATATTGGATGAAAGTTACGACCTTTACATAAACCAGGGAGCTGTATTCGGATAACAGCTCCCTACATAAACTATGTACTCTGCCTATATGTTACTTGGTAAGGTGGACAGGACTTGTGCCAGGGAGCTGTTATCCGATAACAGCTCCCTGCTTGTGCTATCCTGCTATGTGGAATGGACTTATTGAAGAAAACAGAGTGACTCTACAGCGCGCGTAGCGCGCTGAAAATTTTGGGTTCTTACTAGAGAAATTATCCGCTTGCCAGCAAAAAAACAGGTAAACCGTCGGGGCGACTAGTTGTCGTCGGGGACTGCATACTTTCGACTAAGATTCCCCGACGAAACTGTAAAACTTCCCCGATAGGGGGCCAGCCTTCCCCGACGGGGGGCATGAGCCCTTCCCCCACCTGGCGCCACCGCTATCTCGACTAGGGAGGGGGGTTAAAATGCTGTATGTTGTGTTCCCTATATAATTGTGGCGTGACTGGCAAAAATACTCTGTCAGAGCAGATGACTGAAGTCGAATGTTTGCTTTTTATTTGCGACAGCAGACCGGTCATCGGTCCAAAGACGTCAAAAAATTGAACTGACTGACATTGCTTTATTTGACCTGGTGGTGACTTTATATAGTAACTTTAAAATGAAACAAACACCGATTCGTCTATTGTGACTTCTGGTCAACTCTTGATTGTGGACTTTAACCTAAGATTGGCTTTTTATTCCCATCATTAGGATAACACAATAAAAGAAGAGATTAATTCCAGACCCTGAATAGCGAAACGTATTGACCTACTCTCTCTTCTTCATGAGAGGAGGGATACTAGCGGTTGTTGGGAAGGTTTCGTAGATGTAGCGTTTAGGAGTGTCATTATGTTGTAAGACCAAACAACTAGCAGTGACCTTTTGGAATCAATATTAAAACCCAAGAGTAATACGTTGCATAAAGCGCTAGCTAGTACGACGTAATATCTGCGTGTTTTGTGTTACTTTGAATGCTCAAGAACGCTACTGGTGGTTCCAAGCGAAAAGTGATTAGAACGCCTGACTGTCACGCAGGCAGGAAGACATACTGTAGTCACGTTCTCTGTAAAACGATTGCACCGTTCGTGTTTCGGGGCGGGCAATATAGGCTACCATAGTCACATATTGCCGAAAGTTTCTGCTAGACTTTTACAGATGGATTGATCGATACTGGATGGGGGTAACCAAAATCTCCTCGGAATTGGACAACTGTCATTACCTGTGAAACTGTCTCGTTTTATTTATTTTTTTTTAAGGCTAGTGTGGAAAAACCGAATTTTGATAAAGGGCATATTGGGAAATTTGAGGGGGGGGGGTCCGGACGTCGGCGACCCCCCCCCCTGGATCCGCCACTGCATCCTTACTAGATTCCTCCTGCTATGGATAAGATTAAGAGGGTAATCTTAACAGAAAGTTGCTATTTGACAGTTAACAACTTTCCGGTCGTACTCAATCAAAGTCTAAGCTTAGAATTTCTTTGGTGTTGAATCCTGAAACAATTGCCACCATGGCCTATGTTACACTACTATTTCGTTTACGTCCCTAGTTTGCCTTTTCGTTTGTCCTCTTGGTGAGACACCGAAGAACAACCTCTGTAATTGCTGAGTATATTTTTAGGTATCAGAGGGCAACTTTACCATCTTTCTCTATACATCTTTTTCAAGGTATGTAGAGAATTGGGGGAGATGAGATTTGTAACTCTTTGGGTTGCCCTCTTGTTGAAATTTTCTCTGCTCGGAAAAATCATGACGTGTAGTTTTGCCCTGAATCCATTTTCCCTTCCATCCATATTTTTCGCTTAGTGGGTTACCGTCCCAAATCACTCCTCATATGCCAATGCAGGGTACAGGATGGTGTAAGTTTGTCCCTTTGAAGTTCATCGGACCTACGGTTTAAGAGGAGTTTGCGGCACACTTTTTGTTCACACACGCATACGCTCGAACACTCACACAGCTTCACATTTCTGATGCTAGGTGAAGTACAATATCTCATCTCCCTATACATTACATGTAGGGCGATGAGATAACACCCCACCCCACCCCCCCCCGAAATGTTTTCCCATAAGATTATGTCGCCCTGAACTTGATCTGTAGTTGGTGCAATTGCTTTGGTTGTTAGAGTGTACTGCCTTCCATTCGATTGATCCCTGGATCAAATCCTCTCAGAATTGCTTGTTCGGCATGCTAAGTTGCAGTGGTACGTGGGGAAGGGAATTCAACTTGATGATTGAAAATTGGCTTCTAGTTGTCCAAACAAGAAAGTCACTTTATCCAATGAAGGAAGTCGTCCACTTATCACTGGTGTTTGTTAGGTTTAGCTGTGGAGCATCAAAGGTCTCCCACTGAACTCCCTCCCAGTTTTCTGTGGCTAAAGACTAGTGCCGTGTTATACTACCGTGCGTCGGATGGGGACGTCAAGCCCGCTGCTAGACAAGGTACTGGAGGGGAGATATATTTTATTGGAGAGGGGGAGACATACTGAGATGCATCAAGTCAATGGTAATTTCTAATTTTCTAGGGGTCGAAAAGTTTTCAAGGGGGAGCGGCCACCCCGACCCCATTGGCTGAGGGCTTGGGGACGTTAGATGATGGTGCCGGAAAGTCTGAAATCAAGTTGTACACCCTGCCTTGTTACCCAGTCCATTAGTTGAAAAGGAAAGGAGAATCTCGCATTTGGTCAACCATAAACAACCTGATATAGGGTCCTGACTATAACTGTACGTTTTACGTGAGGCTTCAGTTACCACACCAAGCACGCGCGTCCAACCTCTTTCCTGGATGACAATTAGGGAAAATGCAAGGCAAAGGCGAATGCTGGTTCAATTTAAGTAACAATATTATTTGAGGCTACATCCTAGACGGCATTATAAAGACAGTTCCAGCCAGCAGGAGATTTTCAGGACGACTAGCCATCCAGCTATTCATAAACATTGAGTAAACACAGGTCAGTGTCTTTAGCACCCAACGTCCTTTCGCTTTCATAACAACATTAGAAAAGGTGTGCGAGGCTTTGTCCCATGTTACAATTTTGTCTAAGACTGTTATCCAAGATGCCGCATATCAGTTGTTTTGAAAGTATAGAGCGCCATAGTGAACCTAACACAAGAAACATTGTAGCTAAGATACATGTGCACAATTCGACAATAAAGAGTAGGGACGGGCAAATCCAATCATCTTTTTATAGACTGGACAGTATGAAGTGATGCATTTAGAATGACTTCTGTTCCAGTCAGCTAGGCTCTCCTCCCCGACGAAAGTCCAGCGGCCCACCTCTCAGCTATTAGGATCTGCTGACATTATTTGTTGGTGTTCAGTAGGATAATTTCAGTAGGGAGATTAACAAAATGGTGGACAGTAGGATGAAGCAATCAGCAACCCTAAAGTGAAACCAGTTGCTCAACGAGCATAATTATACAAAACTTCAGTTTAAAAGATTTTTGAAAAATAATTTTGGTAAGCACGCTAAGTCCAATTAATGGTGGCGCTCTACATACATAGTGTCTAGAACCGTGCCCTAAATACCCCCACAACCATGGATGTTTTATTTACATGAACACCAAACCATAGCAAATGTCCCCATGGAGAAGGATTACCCCTTGAGCGACTGGATACTGGTGCCTATGGGTTCTGTTGGGGAAATGTATAGGTCTGTATAAATGGTTGACAGCAACTGTTTAAATCAAAGTTAAGTGACAATGACAATTCTGCTGAAGCACTACCCTGGGAAAAGTAACTCATGTCAATTGGAAAAGGCAAAGGAAAACGAGATTTGTAATTGATCTTGTGACACAATAACGTTTGTATGCTTACTTTTCATTCAATTTAAAGTCGTATTTTCATTTTCCAACTCCCCTATGTCCTAGGGCCAACAAGTGGTTGATCTGTAGGCTACTGATCTGGACATGTAAAGTGTCATACCCATAAATGTATGCGGTTATTACAAAGTATGTTCAAGGTGAAAAAGAAGCCATAAAGGGAAAACTGAAAAAAAAACCTTTTACAAAAGCTTGACATTTTCAAAATTAGCGACTTACTTCAAGGAAGAGAGTTAGAGTTTTGGAACCTTTTCGTCTGTTTATGGTAGGACGGAAAGTAAAAATACCTCACCTCTTGCCAAAAGGAACAAAAACTGAAATGCCAGAGGAATTAGAAGGAATTACTGAAACTGCATAAGTAGAAGACAACTAAAATTCTCACATTGACCGGTCCAATGTCCGATATTTTATACAACATCCGTCAAACGTATATGCAGAGCTGTGGGACCTTTCCCAAAAACCATTTACCTCCTTTATTGATCAGTCCTGTCCCTCTTTCAATGAGTGGCTTGACTGTTGTTAAAAAGTTGGTAAAGTAGTCTCCTGGTTTGCAAATATTCATGATCAGTTGAACTTCGCCGTTATTTTCAAACATTTAGGAGCCCAAATATTTCAGAGGTGCTTCTTAGAATCTGACACGACTATTCTAATTTCCTTCCACCAAAAGACCTTTTTGCAAACCCGGTCATGTACAAACCCATGTTGCTGTGGAAGGCACAAAGGATCCAATAACTTCAATTCAAAGTGCGTTACCTCCAACTACCGCGGATATCCTAGAACAAAAAGTCTCCCTGTCAAAGTGGTATCTTCCTGGTCGAGGAACATATCCGGAACGCCCACTGATAGAGTCAGTGAGATGCTACTGTAAGAGTACCATGTCCTTGGTATGGTGATTCCTATCTCCAGACGGGGATTCAGACGGATTCAAGCGGTCTGAGCTCCCTGATATGCAGACTTGACAAAAATTACTGCCCGGAAATTTTCCGCATTTGTTTCTAACGAAAATGTTATTGCCATGATTAGGACTTTTATTTATTAGAATAGTGAGATATAGTGGCCTAGTAGGCGACCATACGTGCACACTTAAACAAAATATGGAGTGCGGTGCTTAAACTCTAAATTGATTATTAAAACCCTTTTAAAGCTCTTGATAGTGCATGCGTTTGTTTCAGGAAGCCTTCGCTATTTAAGCCAATTTATTTTATGGACTTTCACAATCGCAGTTATCAAAGCTGCAAACATTTCGAAATTTTGCTTCCATAGTTTTTGGCTCTCAATCACTCATGATATTAATTGCTGAAACTGCAGGGTTAGGGAGAGAATCAGTTCTCGCAAGGTGATAACACCAGGGGTATCAGCTTAAGTGTTGCACTGCCAAAACTCGTTTGACAGAAAATATTCTTCATACGCCAGTGAATAAAGGATCCAAAAGTAAATAAATATACTAAGAAGTGAGGACATATATAAGTGCTTTGTAAACATATCTCCAGTCTTTTGTGACCCTAGCTGTCTCCCTACATTTGTGTTTTGTGCTCTTTCTTCGAATTAACAGTTACACTCTGACTTTGGTTTACTTAACATGATTTTGGGTTGATATTGCAAGTAGTAGAGATGGCCTGGTAAGCTGTGTAAGACTACATGTTATCAAGTGACTCCTAATTTCCAGTTTATATATTTGGTCGTTTATTCTACAAGAAGCACGCCTTCTGCATCTGTGAAGCCCCGATGCAGCCGCTTGCCTGATCCTTGGTCCACGCACGCACTCAAGTGCGACAGTGAAAAGGATGAAAATAATGACCTAAGTAAGGTTTAGCTAAGGAGTAGCTGCTCATAGAATTCTCCATTTTGAAAGTATAGTCTAAAGCAAAGCGTGGATATCATCTTTGTTTTTAAATTCCTCAATATCCAAATGGTAAGGACATCTGCAGGATGTCACGTCACATCGTGCTTTTGAGCTGGTTTGGAGCATGTTAGGGAACCTTACAGTTTCCAACATTATTCAAAATATATCTCAGCTGGAGACGTTTAACAAAGACACAAATAAAAATGCACGTTTTCTTGATTTTTAAATTTAATTTACTCTTTAAAATCTTCGAGGATATTCATGATCTCAATAAATCACCAAGGAGGTAGGCTAAGCTAACTACATAAACGTACGCTCCCTACAACTTGAATTTTCCTCATATCTGTACAGCTTCGGTTTGAGCTACACACGTTTCATTTTACAAACAAATGCGAAATTTGTTTTATAATAATCGTTCCATTTTTCGTCTAGCCGCATCGTTCCGTAATGCTCTCCTCTGCCCTCGTAGTTGTTTGGTTCAGTTTGGGCCCAGTTAGTGTAGTCGACAGGAGAAGCGTCAACCCAATCAAAATCTCGATCCCGTCTGAGATCATTAAGACCGATCCATAAACTGTGTTCATTCTAGGTAGAAGGACAAAGGGAACAAATTATCCATAATCACACCGTATTCTTTAAATGCTACATATTATGAAGGCGGTAAGAACTTAAAATGGCTACCGATTTAACATGCTGGCTTAAATTTGAAATTCTTTTATTTTTTCGCAGGTAATTCAGAAACCGTAGAATGCGTTGGTTTAAACCAAATCCACATGACCGACTGAGCAGTGTATCGATCAGTTAACCCGCATCTGAGTGCCAGCTACACTCTGCAGAGTTTGTGTAGGATTCCACTCTCCCCCATGATCATACATCACATTACCCACTTCTATAAAGAATTCACCCCCTTCCCGATTACTTTATTCCCATACTTCAGGATGGAAGCAGATTCAATATTCGTAAAAGGGACTGAGAAATAAGGATGAACAGTGGAACTACTACAATCCGGCTTTGAAACTACATCAATGCACACACTAGGTTAGCTAAGCGGCTAATTCGAGCAAAAAACGCAGGCCCGTAGCCAGACAAGGTACTGAAGGGGCGAGATAGCTTCCCGGGGGCGATATATTTTTCTCAAGTGGCCAAATGTGTAAAAATGTATAAAGGCAATGGTTCTTTGAAGTATCTTAGGGGCGTCCCCTGTCTCTCCCCCGTCCATTGGCTTACAAAGATCAAAAGTTATCTTACACATTAAAATGCTTGCTCTGAATATTTTCTCATCACAAGATGTAAGTTTATAAAAAAAATATTTGTCTCATAAAAGAAGGTTATTGCAAATCTGAAATATGTAGGCCTACATATTTCACACGTCATACATTTCCAAATGTCCTACTTACCACTGGAAAGAACAGAAGAAAGAGCAACTAATATAATCAGGGTGTTTTACATATACCTTCCTGTAAATAAAGAAGGATAAAAACTTTAGGAAATCTTCTTTTTACGTCTCGGGGCTCGTCTGTAGGACACGATAATGAAATTAACTAAATATCAGTCAAACGTTAGAAAAAGGATAGTACATTAATGAAAGAGAAAGTCATTAAAACAACAGTTGTAGGGGATGGGGCTAAAGCACCCACTCATTCAAAATGTAGGGGAATTTATGAGATTATTTTAACAAAATATCAAACTTTTTTTAATAAATGTACTTCGAAAATGCACCCAAGTTTAACATTGAATTGAATCTAAGGACCCTCCAATACTCAAATGTTTTACTTAGACCCCTCCCCCAAGACGGCGGTCTAAAACGTTAAGCCCCCTACCTCATTCCGATTGACAGAAGAGTTTTCTACGTCTGTGCATTAAAATTGTCGACAGTAGGCTTGAAAAGCAATTTGTACAAGCAGACACCCATACAAACAAGCAGACAAAAAACGGAAGGTTTAAGAAAAGGCTTCATGAGCTTGCTTGCAGTTATGTATGCACAATAGAAAATACAATTCCCCCAAAATGACGATAAGTTATATGAGAAACAGGTCAGGAGAAGACAACAGACATTTTCTACAAGAAAAAGCAAACGTGGAAACAATTTTGAGTCTAAGTGTTCTGCACAGTGGGACTTCAGCATCTGTAAGAATGCGTACTGCAGTACCAGGGTAGTTGAGATGACTATTTGAGAAGCTACGAGTAAAATGAATATTTACAGAGTATCAGAGTCAGCAGGGAACACCTCCCGGGTATAAGTATGAATCAGTAACAGGGCTCCCTGCATGACTCTACTCCTCAAACGGCTCTGCATGGCCCTTAAATTTAAAACAAAGAATAAAAAAGAGAAGGGAGGATAGTCGAAAGAATAAAGAGGAGAGGACTCATGAACTTATTAAAAGAAAATGACCCAACATCTTTTATGATGAAACCGCAAAAGCTATTATAATTCTCACGGCATCTTAAAAGGCCCTTAGTCATGGAGTGGGGGGCAGGGGACCGTTCCCCTACAAAAATCCTTAACTCCCTTAGAAAATTCAAAATTACCATTGTCTTTATGCATTTAAGTATGTCTCGCACCCCAAGAAAATATTTGGCCCCCGAAAGCTGTTTCTCCCTCTTCGTTACCTTGTCTGGCTAGGGAGCCTGCGTCGTAAACTTAAGCATAACGACGATGTGAAAAATCTAATGGCACACTCCTGAAACGAAGCCAATAATGTCGACTGGGTGCTTCATAACGGCGCTGCTGTTGCCATACAAGCATAATAGCATATCAAAACAATCTTATTTTCAGTTACAGTAGACCCATAGCTAAGTGGACAAGGTGGCGTCACCCCTAGAAAAATTTTCTGCCCGTAGAAAATTAAAAATTACTATAGCGTTAGTGCATGGTAGTATGTATTTCCTCTGACAATTATCGCCCTCCGGAGGCTACCTCGCCCCCTGTAGTACCTTGTCTGGATACAGGCCTGCGTTACAGTTGCCGTTACCATGCCAGTGTGAACGACTTGCACTGCAGACGTCTTTGAAGAAAAAGCGCTCTGACAACAAAATGGGAACTGAAGAAATGCCCTGGTGCAGGATGCAGCTTGCGGAGTACCTTGAAGCCCTGGAATAGTCACAAAACTGGAGACACCAGCATGAAGGTACAAGTGATCCCAAAATGACACTGGGTTCACATCGAGCTCGTCACAAAAATTTCAATTATACTGTAAAGTTTGCACTAGAAGTCATAATTATTGGAAAGGGGGTAATATAGCAAAAGGCGAAGAGGACTGATAAGTTTCTTTGGACCTCTTAATATGGGACAGATCCAGGATATTTTGCGAGACGGTCCATGAATTTTCCCGCAGGGACCGTAGGTGCACTTAGCGGAACGTCACCATAATAATACAAAACATGCATGTGTGCCCTGTATTTTAGACATAATAATATTAATAATCCAAGCAAAATTTGCCTGTGATTCTGGATGAAAAAGGCCTGGTAATCATCAAATAGTCTTAATTTATTTTAAGAGGTGTATGTCTTTGAAAAGCTGGAGCTAGGGGCAATTAACTCCTATTCGTGTCATCCTCCATTGTTCCAATTGTCCCTTATCCAGCTATTGCAATCAAATAGTTGAATAAAATTACGCTTAAGACGGTGTGCGGTAGGACAAAACAATGGCTGTTAAAAAAAGTTCGGTTGTGTTTTCCGAAAGATTTGTAAACTATTCAACAGATATCAATCAGATTGTGGAAAAAAATGTCTCACACTCCTACAGAAACAAAGTTTACATGCCTTTTTGACTGTTTGCATTAAATTTTAGTGGAAAATTGAACCCTTTTTCCCGTGCCGGCGCCACTGGTACACAGTCCATTTATAGTAATTGATCACGCTCAAATTAGGCACGGAAAAGTACTGTTTTAACTATAGCATTGAGCATGATTGGTTTACGATGTATCCAAATAACTATGATTTGTCAGCTCTTATAGCAAAAGTTAGCAAACATGTTTAAGACTCACTTTGCAACAAATATTTTGATGGAAATATTTTCAGAACCATTCTATCAACTACGGCCAGGTCACTGGTCGGTTCATCTTCAGTCCCGAGCTTCAGTGGCCAAGCGTCCCTGTTGTAAAGTGCAATCCCCTCACCTCCCTGGTTGACTTAATTTTACCGTATGTGCATGACGGAGTCAGGCAAAAAGGGTTATCATTTTTAAAAAATCATAACTCTGTCATGCAACATCCACCAGCCTTTATTTAACCATCAAAATGAAGCCAACAAAAAGATCTATCGCATGCTACCATTTTTGCGGGGTTTGTATTTGACATTGTTTCATAAAAATCGTTAAAAAGTTGTTTACATTCAAAAAATATACCAACAATTCAAAAAATGCTAAAAATGACGTCATAATTTTAAAAAAATCAGTTGAGGCACTTAGAAAAAAGTCACCCTACTCACTTTTTTTCTGCTGAATACCTAGGAAACAAACACCATAAGAAGTGATTAGGTGTCAGGGGTAGGGAATTTAGAGATATTTCAGATATAATTTTCAAAAATGAGTCATTTTCAGTCAAATTGTACATTTCCATCCCAAAGACCCCCTCCCAATAAAAAATTACCTAAGTCAACAAGGGAATGTCCGATTTCTTTTATTCAAACACCAAAATAACCGTTATGAGCTACCTTACACAGGAACACCAAGAAATATGAAGAAATGGCAAAGGTAGGGTAAATTAGAGAGGTTCAAAGATCCAGACAACTGCATTTTTCAAAAATGAGTCAAATTTGGCCCAAAACATGCATTTCTGACCCAAAAATCCCCTCCCAATATCAAAAATTATAACCCACAACACCCCTCCGACTTTTTCACTCACTAAAATGTCCATTTAGAGCTACCTTACAAAGCCCATGCAGCTCTATTTATAGATCCAAAGTTGTTTACGTTTCACTGTGCACTTGAGCCATAGCGTTCTGCTTAGAGGTCATATAGGTCAGTGTGTGTGAGTTCAGTGTGGGCTGTATAGCAAGAGTAAAATGGGCATATCTTCCTCATTTTTTGTCCAATTCCCTCAAATTTGGTATCAAATGAAAGAGAAAAGGAAGCTAAACAATCTCCTGCACCATAAATTACAAAATAATAGTGATCTGTATGGGTTTTCTACGATTTTCTATGAAAATTCGTATTACGTCATCTAATTTGCATATTTGCATACATAATGAGATTAGTTTACAAAAATAAAATATGCATTCAAATTCCCCTTCATTGCTCTTTACAATGATGTACAGGTTGTCAAGAGAATATTCTTCTAAATCAACCAAAAAATTCCTGAAAATATTCCTCTGTTAAAAAAGTGAAGGCCCTTATGGAAAAGGGTGGACTGGTTGCTACTCGCCCTCCCTATCCCTGGTTGACTTAATGGACTGCTGGTGCCCCTTTCTCAGGGTTTTCCAAGTGATTTAATTTTTGTTCGGGTGCTCCGTAGGTGATCACTGTCTATAACAGAGGGGGTGCTCTCTTCGAAAACTGTTTGCTAATTCGGTTTAATTATGGCCTTCTTTGATGACTAAGTACATTTCTGATTATTATTACTCAATGTTTGTACTGAAATTATTGCTGTTTGCTCTGTTTTAAGGTTTTGAATTGATAATCGGGTGGCTCAAGTGTTTGTTAGGATGGTACACTTTTGTCCGGGTGCTGAGCACTATCTTCAAATTTTGTCCGGGTGCAGCACCCTAACAAAACAGGAGAACACTGCTTTCTGCTTTTTACCGAGCTTTATCTGCAACTGTCCTGGGAAGGGTTATTTCCGGCGATACATGAGGAATTTAGACATAAGTTGTTTCCACGCTTCTCGCCAATACTTGTGGCTCTTCGTTTATATATTGACAAGAAAACATTGGGCATCTGCTAACTACAAGGCCCACATGCAGCATTCTCGCCGGAAACCCAATTTCCCGCCTTAGCCTATTTAGAGTGTAATGTGAGAACTAAACAGGCTATAATTACTTTTGAATATGAACAACTTAGTGCAGAAGTTTAATATTTCGTGAAAACATGTTGCTTCCTAACTTCTTTATTCTAAGAGGGTGCACAGCTTACCCCCAGGTTTGGGTGTGACAAGAATTACTTGGAATTAGGGTGTTAACCGTGAACTGGCTCTTCCTAGTTGTTAAGACCCATAAGCTACTTACAACTTGTGTCAAGATTTACCTTTAACACCACCTTTTTGGGCCTACACTCTTAAACGGTTGGGCAAATATTTTAACTAACTATTAACCAACTCTGGGCACGTATATGTCCAAACCAATATTGGGCAAATTTTGCCCAAAAGCCGTTGGGTAATGGCTTTACCAAGTGGTTGGGTAAATACTTTAACCAACTATTTACCAACTCTGGGCACGTATATGTCCAAACCAATATTGGGCAAATTTTGCCCAACAGTCGTTGGGTAATGGTTTTACCAAGTGGTTGGGTAAAAGGTTTAACCAATAAAGTCACCACAAAAATTACCCAACCCGGAACCAACGGTTGGGTAAAACAAGTTCCCCATCGGGGTTAGAGTATCTCAGAGAAGTTACCTTCTGCAAGTTTTAAAAGCTACTGGCATTGCTAATGCTAGCCACTTTAAAAGTAGCAGCATTTTAATTGGGAGTTCATATATAAATGAATGCTATGGTTTGGCTATTATATATATTTCAGTGAGACTTGTTTGTTATTATTAACGATTAATAATACCATTTTCTTCACGATATTTCAATTTCTCCTTTTTTTTGTTGTTGTATTGTACAACTGAGAAACATAATTTTCTGCAAGAATTCACCATTGCCAGCTTCAATTCACTTCAATTAGACCTGCAATGAAGGATAAACACAAATTTCCTTTGAAAAATTCGGAATGCTCCATTCAAAGGATAGGTATATAAACATTTCACAGCATTTTAAACTTGCAATTTTCTCAAATTGTTGTAGCAAAAATTCCCACAGTGTAAGTAAACGTTTTGCAAAATGTTAATTGTGAATGTAAAAATTTAGAAATAGGTGTTACTAAAAGAATTAATTGGCGGTACGTTTAACCAGTGTTGGGTAAAGAAATTCACTTAAACCATTTCACCAATAGTTGGTCAATAGGTTTTTCGGTTCTTTTGCCCAACATTGTGAAAAATTTATCCAACTCTACATTACCCAGAAAATTTTACCCAACTTTTTAAGAGTGTAGCCTGTTAGTTCCCCATTTGTTACCATTTAATTTCACAATACTTCGCTTCTTGCCAACACCTTTTTCTCTCAGGATCTCAAATACTGTTTGGACAACGGAATCAAATCAAAACACGTCTGTTAGTCACATTTTTCAGATTCCTTTGTCTCTTTTTTTATCACAACTAAAGAGAACAAGTAAATATACATTTTATTTAAAAAGGTGAAAATTGCAGTGATGCGCGCTTGCCTCCATGGGGTGTGGCGCAATTTCTGTTCTGTGACGTCATATGCATAAGATCTATTCCAACTGTTCTGGTGATGGGAGTTGTCTAAGGGATTATTGTTATGTGTGGAAATTTTCTTGAATATATCCAAGAATGGGGCACTTTTGAGTTGTAATGAAGATTGTTCCAAGTGTTTGCAACTCTTAAAGGGAAAATGCAATCACCCCAATTTCAATTAGTTTACCCCGGTAC
Organism: Holothuria leucospilota; assembly: GCA_029531755.1. Lineage (NCBI taxonomy): Eukaryota > Metazoa > Echinodermata > Holothuroidea > Aspidochirotida > Holothuriidae > Holothuria > Holothuria leucospilota. The sequence continues at coordinate 33,858,509 of CM055969.1, read as the reverse complement.
CCTATTTCATGAAGGGCTCTTTTTAATCATGTGACAAAATTTTTGTTAAAATTCATGTGGAATACCTCCTTATTTTACCTTGAATTATTCAATGTTTATATTTTGAAACAAAATTAAAGATACTTGAAAGTTAAGTAAGAAGAGATTTGTAAGATTTTGCTGATGTTTCAAATAAGTTTGGGACAACTGCTTATTCCCTGCAAAGTGAAAACCGTAATCTTTGGATACTCAGACGTCCTGTTTAACGATTTCTAAAATGAGACCTTGGGTTGTGTTTGCATTATTGAAGCAAAGTAGGCCTTATTGCGCGCTTACTTCAAAAACTTCTTTTAAGGAACCCCTACGCAACCTTCTGTATGCTAAATCTTTTGTGGTGCAGAAAATTTTCATAACTTTAAAGCCATGAGTTATATGCACAGAATGATAGGAGTAAAAAGTTGTAGCCAGGAAACTTTTTTGAGAAATAACGTCCCTCACACAAAGTAATTCGCTGTTTTGTAACTCATGAATAATCTGATGGCCCAAGCTTTCAAATTTTCAAATGATGCGATCGTGTGACCTTCATTACTCGTGATGTGTAATGTTTTGCTGGGAAGTAAAACTACTGCCAAAGCATGTTACTGAAACTGATGCAAATGATAGTTTTTTTTTTCTATCTCAGACATGTTGACGCAACGAAAACACCCAGTGTTCCTAATAGAAAAGCAAAATTGAAAGTCCCGATTAATTAAGTGTCATGCAGGTGTTTTTGAACCTTACGTGCACCTTCAGACATTGCAGGACAGTGAAAAAACTTAAATACAAAGGGGGAAGTAGACCTCTTTCTCAGACGTTTCAATATTTTCCTTCTACAAAACGGACTTTTCCCTTAACAAGGACAAACTGCCTATGCTCTAAATATTCCATTAAAGTTCGTTGTTGACATATAACAGTAACCTGATAAATTTATTTCTTGGAAAACATTAATCAAGAAGGATATGTAAATTTACTTAAATATGAGCTTTCTACCCAGGCTACAAGACTCTTTTAAGTTAACTCTCCAAACTTGTTATAGTGCGTGTCACGCAGTATATCTTCATTTTGATGCAAAATTTGCTACATAAGCCTCAATTCTGTTTCCTTTTCTTTCTTTTCTTCCTCTGAGTGTTAGAAAAGCAACTAAGGTAAGTTCCATTTTTTTAAAATAAATTCAGTGGTGGCCATGCATCTTGGATTTCAGAAGGATGGTCATTTTCCATTTGCTTTAAGTTGCATCTTCATCGTCATAATTTATGCTTTTTCTGACATTATATTAACGTTTCAAGAAAAAGACTGGAGGAATAGATGATCAGAAAACACCACCAATTAAAGGCATAGTCTGGTGGCATTTTGTAGGAGTCTTATATGAAAGATAAAAAATTTCATTACATGTCATCCAAACCCCATACCAAAACTCCATTTCTAACTTAGTATATTCCCTTCCTAACTATTGATTACTTTTAATGAGAAATACCCCCAGGTTTCCGCAAGGTCACACAACGTGATCCCAAGTGGGCAAATTGTCTCAGATTCCTTTTGTTATGCTTTATAATGGGATACCTTGTTTGCCTTTGAAATTTGATACCGTTGGAGTGTTTAGATGTTTTCCGCGTAGAGATAGTGTAAAACTGTCCCATACTTATGGTACAGCAAATAAAGTTATGAAATATTCAATATAGTGGTATCAACATTATAAAGATATACAAAAGGTACATCTAACCAATTTTTCCCACCACGCACTGCTTGAAAACATCAAATTTGGTCACCAGAACATGCTTTTAACGCCTCTTGCATGACATTGGCCTGCACTTATGACTCACGTACTGCACTCATGACTCACGTACTAGCAACCATTCATTTGTAATCAAGAGTTTATTGACATTCAGGTATGCCAGATGGATTCAAGCTGGGCTAACCCTGGTGTGTTGTCAATAATATACCGCATAACCGTTCTTTGTCCTTTCTGAAATGACTGTAGCACCTGAATTTGTAGTTGAACAGTGCTGTTAACACTGTTGGCTCCAGTGTTTGAAAACTGTGGGGGAAGCAAAATGATATGGTAAACCTGCTAGAGAGAGCGTCACAGGTTGGGTTGCAGCCTACCAACGCAGTTTTGTAAAAAAAAAAGGAGGGGGGGGGGGCCTCCCAGATTACCTGGGATGACAGTTTTAACTTTTTACAGTAACAATTCCAAACTCCCTCATTTTGACTTCTGACGTTTTAAAATTAGTACTTCCATAAAATGCTGAAGATGTAAAAAAGTTGTATTTGGTAAAAGCACTTTGTTGGCGAAGAAATTACCATTCTGAATTGTCTGAGATGTGAACGAATAGTAAACTACGGTGGTATGCTTTAATTCCCTAATAAGTCGTAACGTTGGAGTAGATTTCTTTCTCACATGGGGGACATTTAAGTAGAGTGCCACCTTCAGTTGGTACATAGTGAATCGGTACATAGGGAATTAAAGAAGGATTATTTTGCCAAAAATGCACCTACTGTGGAACATGGAACTTCCCGAGTCTTGTAAGTTGCACTTAGACATTCATGTCATTTACACTTTCCAAGAAAAAAGTAACTTAAACAAAGTTTACTCAATAAAATCATCTTGTGATGAGGAATAGTCTTCTTCATTATTGTTTTGCACATGAAATTAGCCTATAGGTAATTATATGCAAAATAGCATAAACGGGAGAACATAGCAGCTATCTTCAACGCACATGACAGGTAAGGGACCAGTGGTGTAGCAAGGATTTTTCCGGTGGGATGGGAAAGGGTGCAGCACTAAGTTTTCCTGAGTGCATGTTTATTTGATGTAACTCCTCAACAATTGAGGGTGTATAGGGACAAGGACTTCGATGTGGGTGGCCGAGAAAGGGTGACTGGAAATGGGGGGGGGGGGACTTTTCACGTAGAGGCTACCATCTTTTTTATTGAGAAAATCCCATAAAATTATATTTATTAATATCATGAACAAATGCATGGAAAAGCAATTGCATTTTGTCCAGTGATAAATAATACATGAAATCACCACTCAGAGGATTGCATACGGAGTACATTTTCCCACTCCGACCAGATATTAAGAAATTGATTATGATTGCAATCTATTACCACTGACATATTTTTCTACTTTTAAGTATTCTCTTACATCACAAGGAAGAGACGATAAGTTGGGTCTTACAGACTTAAGTCTACATTTATAAACGTGAGTGATATTTAACTATGACAGCTAAGTAATTAAGTGCCCGAATATCTGTGCCATAGCCATGATAACATTAAACATTCATTTGAATAGTAAAAAGTCTTTGACAATTTTTCTGTTGTCCACGAATTAAGTTTATCAATTAGATGATTTGTAATAGGGCACATACAGAATAAATGTAAAATCGTTTCCTTTTCTAGCTTACAAAAAGTACACAGATCATTTTCGATTAGTCCAATACAGTGTAGTAATATATTTGTACATAGAAAGGTATTTACAATGCGATACTGAAACCATTTACCGAAGTTATACTTTTGAAAACTAAGTTTTTGTAATGTTTTAATATCTCATCAGTAATAGATATATTGAGGATACCGTTCCACTTTTCTCTTAAATGAATATTTGACGTAACGTAGGGTTTTACTACAATATCATAAAATACCTTACAGCTTTTATCAGACGGTAGCAACAAACTATAAATTAGAGGTCTTATAGGCACGGGGCCTTTGGAACAAATCTGAAGATTGTGTGTGGCTGATAGAATAGCTCTACGGAGACCAAAGAAAGTAAGGATATCAATATTCACTCCAAAGTAATCTTGAATGGCCTCATAGTCATGAAAGTTTCCCTCTTCATCGACGGAAAAAGTCATTAACAAAATAAAATTTTTGACTATAGAAACAGAAATATGTACAGGCTGGCCATCCATTTGGAATAGATCATTGTTTCATACCCTTTGACTCAAGAATTCTACTGTTTTCCTTATAGCCATATTCTTACTGAGGCTTATCCAAGTGGCAAGCACATCAACCCAGAAGGGGTTTATTCATTGTTTTAATATAAGACGTAATGTAGTGCATACTCTTACTAAACAAATCGCCTAGATCTCTGTGCATATCATGAAATAAGATGCACCAATCATTATTACCATCATGTATTCGTCTTATCCATGATATTTTCATTGAATTGAAAAATGCCTCAACAATTACCACCTTAACGCCACCCTCTTCATATGAATTATAAAACTGGGTCCTCTCTAACTTTGTCTGGCTTCTCACCCCGATAAATCGAAAAAGTAAACGCTGCAAATTTGTGACAAAACTTTCGTCTGGGTTTGGAAGCGCCATGGTGATATTTGTTAGTTTTGAAAGGACGAGTGACTTAACTATAGTAATTTTACCCAATACCGTCAACTGACGTTTAGACCAATGTGTTAAAACTCCTTTATTAGTATCTAAGGCTTTTTTATAGTTTTGATCAACCATTTGTTTTACGTCTGTATTAAAGGTGACGCCAAGAATGTTAAAATCATCCTTTACCCAATTCAAATGACACCTCGGCAAAATCTGGTTACAATTCTTTTTGCAACCAATGCAGATGGCGTTTGTTTTTTCTGCACTAACTTTTAACCCTGACATACAATAAAATTCGAACAAGATTTGCAAGGCTCTAGGCAGTGAGCTCTCTGATCCATCTAGAATAAGAAGTGTGTCGTCGGCATACTGACTAAGTTTAAATTCCCTTTCCCCAACACGTATTCCCTTCACTAAATTGTCCTCAGTGTAGAGAGTGCCCAAGACCTCCACACAAAGGAGAAATAAGTAAGAAGATAGCGGATCTCCTTGCCGAAAACCCCTTTGTATCTCAAAAACAAGAAAGAGATGAACATTTACTAAAGTACAGGCTTTACTGTTCGTAAAGAAAAGCCTTACCCATCTAATAAATTTAGGACCAAAATTATAAGTCTTGAGAACATCAAATAAAAAGTTATGATCACATCAAATAAAAAGTTATGATCTACTGAATCGAATGCTTTTTCAAAATCCAAAGAGACCGAAGTCCTGGGAGGTCATTACAATCAGTATAATGCATTCAATCGTACAGACGTTGTATGTTTTCTTCGATATACCTTGCCTTTAGAAACCCTTTCTGATCAGAAGAGATGAGACTGCCAAGAATATTTTTTCAGTCTCTTGGCAATGCATCTTGAAGCAAGTTTGTAAATAACAGACAGTAACGTGATGGCAATGCATCTTGAAGCAAGTTTGTAAATAACAGACAGTAACGTGATCGGTCGTCAATGATTAAAGTACCTTCTGTCTTTGTTTGGTTTTGGTATAAGTGTGATAACAACTCTAGAAAGAGTGACTGAGAGTGAACCCATTTTGTAACAGTCATTTAATGCTCTGCGAATAAACTCCCCTAAGTCCTTCCAAAAGTATTTAAAAAACCCCACGGGATATCCATCCAGACCCGGAGATATATATGGCTTGCCATAACCTTAGGAACAAAGAGAATTTCATCGTTTTGAAGCTCTCCTTCTAAACCCTGTGCTTTAAGTTCGCTTAAAGTTTTTATGTTACAACTATTAAATATATTACGTAGGTTGTAGGAGGTATCTCAATTTTGTTTTGAGTACAAATTCTCATAAAACACGTTGGTTTCATTTAAAATAGCACGTTGATCATGAATGATACCCCTTCAGGTAATTAATTTTGAATACTTTTATTAGTGACATTTCTTTTTTCCAGAGACAGAAAATAACGTGTTGGCTTTTCCCCCTCAACATACCAACGGGCAAGTGTTCTGAAGAGCACCCGTTCTAAAGACTGCCTTCTAATACTTTCACGAAGACTCTTCTTTTCCTGCGTTATTTTAACACACTCTTCTGTGAGATTTTCTCCTAGTGACTCGATTTAATCAACCAGTTCTTGTTTTTTTTTGAATTAATCCCTTCTTTCTCCAAGAAGAGTAAGATATGGATTCCCCACGAGTATTCATAAGTAAAATCTCCAAGAAAAAAGAATCACAAATTCTAAGCTGTATGTGGGCTTCATGGATGCTATCAAAGTTTTTAACATTAATGGGTGAGACAACATAGTTAGAAACAGTCTCACTTATGACATCTCGAATTAAATTAATATACACAGTATCTCGTAAAATGACGTGTTTAACTTCCAATAAGAACGACCCGGAGATTGATCATTTAAGACAAATTTAATTTGCACTAGAGAATGATCGGTCCTATAACCGAGGCCAATATTAACAAAATCGAGAAAAGATAATAATTCTTTTGAAATAAGGAAATAATCTAACCTTGCTTACTTCAAAGGGTTCAACTTTCTCCTAGAATAAGCTTTTCTGTTGGCATGAATAACCCGATAAGGGCTACTTTAGTCGTTATCATATTGCATATTCAAACTTACATTTCTTGCCATTGGGTTGTTGTCATGTAAATAACCATCACAATCTAATGAGCGATCTAGGACACAGTTCTAGTCCCCACCCAGAATAACAAAAGTGTCATTTAATTCTCCTAAAATGTCTCCTATATGATGGTAAAAATTAGGCTAGTCCCTTTTCAGGCCATAAATGGATAAAACGATGAAATCATGACTCACAATTTCAACCGAGATGGCTAAATAGTTACCATCTGCATTGTACTCTACCCTTTTCATTTTAAAGGGGAAGTTTGAAATTGAAATTGTATCAACCAAATAGAAGTCTTCGCTCAGAACAAAAGTCACTTCTCACAAAGCCTATCACAAGAACAAAATTGTATGGTAATCGGCGCTTTGACTATGCGTCAGCTGCATTGTGGAATGATTTACCCACTGATATAAGAAACGCTACATCTGTTACCCAATTCAAGAAATATTTAAAAACCTATCTTTTTAGAGCTGCCTTTTACTAATTGAAAGATTATGATGCACCTACATATTTTTCTATCTACTTTTTACTACGATTGTATTTTATATTTATACTTTTTTTTATCGATTTACTTTTTGTCCTTGTGCCTTTTTGATGTTCTATTTTGTACAGCGCCATAGAGCAATAATTCTATTAGATGTGGCGCTTTATAAGTTTTGAATAATAATAATAATAATAATAATAATAATAATAATAATAATAATAATAATAATAATAATAATAATAATAATAATAATAATAATAAAAATAATAATAATAATAATAATAATAATAATAATAATAATAATAAAGTAATAGTAATAATAATAGTAATAGTAATAATAATAATAATAATAATAATAATAATAATAATAACATAATAATAATAATAATAATAATGAATAATAAATCTAATAATGAAGAATAATAATAATAAGAATAATAATAATAATCATAAATAATAATAATAATAATAGAATAATAATAATAATAATAATAATAATAATAATAATAATAATAATAATAATAATAATAATAATAATAAAATATAATAATAATAATAATAATAATAAATAATAATAATACTAATAATAAGAATAATAATTAATAATAATAATATAATAATAAGTAATAATAATAAGTAATAAGAATAATAATAATAATAATAATAATAATAATAATAATAAGAATTGAATAAATAATAATAATAATAATAATAATAATAATAATAATAATAATAACTTAATAATAATAATAATAATAATAATAATAATAAATAATAATTAATAATAATAATAAAATAATAATAATATAATAATAAAATTAAATAATAATAATAATAATAATAATAATAATAATAATAATAATAATAATAATAATAATAATAATAATGAATAATAATAATAATAATAATAATAATAATAATAATAATAACATATAATAATAATAATAATAATAATAATAATAATACTATAATAAATAATAATAATAATAATAATAATAATAATAATTAATAATAATAATAATAATGTTATTATTCAACAGAATAACTGCCCCTCTCGCATTTGTTCTGTCACCACTAAAATATAATTCATAACTCCATTACACTACATATTTGATGTCCAATGCACATCTTGTAGTAAATAAATATTGCATTTCTTTTACGTAGGAAATGCATAACACCACGTCTTTTGTAAAATTTGCCAACCCTGCAATTTAGAGAAACTATATCAAGGTTTGCCACTGCAAATTGAAATTCAAATCTGTCATAATATTAAGCTTTGCCATAATGTAGGGATATATTCTCTGGACTACAAAAAGAAAGAAAAAGGGAGGAGATAGCAAAACTTTAGACAGAAGAGTAAACACGAAATAAAGAAGGAAAGGAGAGTACAAGAAAGAAATGTACAACAAATAACACATAAACACAAATAGGCCAGTTGGCGAAAAACAGGAGGGTTTTAAATCCGTAATGACCTGGAGCGATATAAATCAACTAAAAGTATCTTGCTCGTGTAGAACAAGTAAAACAGGTCATGATGAAAGGTGTATTTATCGCAGTAGTCTGTTGCTATATCCATCTTTGTTAATAGCAATGATGCAAGCTGGCACGGTCCAAGGAATGTATGCCATCTTAACGTCTTCTTGTTGTTTTATTAAAGGGGCACATTGAGTTGATATAGATAATTGAATTGTTTATTACTAACTTATAAAACATTTATTTGTATGCAAGATGTGGGGATTGTTTAAGTTTGACCATTTGTCATTAGTATGTGAAGAAAACTTAGCAGGTTTGGCAAAATTTGATGAATTTCATGAACCAACTCAATGTGCCGCTTTAAGGGAAGTTGCGCTCTCAATTCCTTTAGTGCTTCTCGGACTGACAAGGAAACGTCATCTGATATGTAAATTGGAGAACCTTTGAATAGTTTGCCTTTCAGTTTAGATGGTGCCGCTCTAAGGATATTTTCCCTGTCTGCATAGCGGGCAAAACGAGCCATCATTTCTTGTTATAGCATATTTGGCAACATACTTAAGCATACATGATGTAACCTACAGAAGAGTTCAGTGTTGAACTAGAGTTTTCTGAAAAAGCGGATTAGAAAAATCTTCGTGCAAGTGGGCAATTTATTATGGACACGTTGAAGAATCTGTGATAACAGTAGATCGTCTTGTATTATAATGATAGATTATATATATATATTATAATATTATATATCTATATCATATATCATAATAATAGATATAATATATATTATATACATAGGATACATATGTACATAGATATATATATATATTATATATATTATCTATAGTAATATATCTATATATATATATAATATATATATATATATTATATATATTTTAAAATTTTATTTTTAAATTATAGAATATATATATATATATCATATATATATAGGTAAATGAGAACAAAAAAAAAAAGGGGGCTGGCTATAACAACGATGTTCCGGTGTATGTCCAGGATCCAGAGGAATGCAAGGCATTCTAGTTAAAAAGTTAGGTAAAACTTTTTAAAATGATTAAAAAACCAGAAGAAACAGCAACTGAAACACACAAAGATGAAAAGACAAATGCATCGAGAAGCTGTACCTTTTGTGCTTCTGGTTGTTTTATTCAGCCTTTATCAATCGAATCGAAGTCAGATATAAATGGTTTTGTCAAAAGTATACCTATAAAAATTCTAAAAGACTTGCCAAGTACATACAAAGAATAAACAGCAGACCAGCACAAAACTCAAGACCCAAGTTAAGAAATAAAGCTTAAAATCACTGGGTGGATAAAATAGCAAAAGAAAGAAAGAAAAAAAAAAAACAGACTTCTTAAAACCACAGCTGTAAACAAATGCTGCACTAAAGTTACGATAATTCCACAGAAAACAATTGGTTAAAACCAAAGGTAGCTGAAGGGGGCCTGGAAGGTGCATAGGCGAGAACATTTACAATAGGAAACCACCAGAATGAGTAAAAGAAGGTACCCTGAAATTTACCGTAGGTAGCTGATTATTTTAGAAGAGTTAAATTCCTTCCGTTTGTTTAGGCCTAGGGGGAATAAGGGCTATTTCAAGTGGGCAAGCCAAAAACCTTCTCTTTTTGTAAGGGCTGTGTCAGTATTAGGACTTGCTGGTAAGTCTGCTCTATAATGAATGAACTTAATGTCTGACAGTTGATGAGGAGAAGAATTATAATGGACTGCTAATTCGCATCTCCCGCGATTATTCAAGAGGTCGGATTTGTGATTTCTAAATCTTACTTTGTTTTGAGTTTGTGCTGGCTGCTTTTATTCTTTGTATGTATTTGCAAGTCTTTTAGAATTTTATAGGTAGACTTTTGAACCCATTTTATCTGCTTCATTCGAGCTGATGAAGGCTGAATAAAACAGCCGAAAGCTTCTCGATGCAGGGTGTTCTTTTCAATCTTGGTGTGTTCAGTAGCTGTTCATAGTTTTTATCATTTGAAAGTTTTATATAATATATATATATAATATATATATATATATATATATATATATACTCTCTATATATATATATAGTATATATTTCTCTAATTTCGGCCACTTAGGGGGAAAGTTGTTGTTGAAAAGTCGACCTTAAGGGGAAAAAAAATTTTCGGGGGAAATATAAGTTTCGCCCTGAACGTTCCACAAACTTTTCCTATAGGAATTACGTAAAACTTACAAGAGCCGCACCTCCTTTGATTACAAAATAGATGCCATTACTTCGAAAGTTGTTGAAAATTCACGGACACCTAGCTGTTAACACAGAACGGATGGCTGGCCATTGAAATAAACGTTTAATTATATGTTTAGACGATAGGGGCGAAATTTACTTTCTTATGTATTTTATTATTCTTTTTTTGCGCCCTACTGTACAATCAGATATAAACAATTTTGCCCCTTAAGGGTGGGAATAGCGTTACTTATATATATATATACTATATCTCAATATCTATATATATATATATATATATAGATGATATATATAATATATATTGTGTTTAGGGTTATATATCCCACCTCCTGAATAATGGAAGCAGGTGTGAATCAGCAGTTCACTACAATTCTCCTCATCAGCTGTCGGATATAAAGTGTATTATTATAGAGCAGACTTACGCCAAGTCTAATATTGACACAGTCCTCACAAAAAGGGAAGGTTACTGGCTTGCCCAATTAAACACTTTATTTCCCCTAGGTCTACACAAAAAGAAGAAATTTAACTCCTCCAAAAGGATCAGTTACCTAATGTAAAGGTCCTGACTTTTTATACCTTTTTGGTGGCTGTATTTTGAAATGTTCTTGCCCCCTACACACCTTCCTGGCCTCTTTTAGCTACCGGTAAACTATTTTTAGGGTTTTCTTAACTATGGTTTCTTAACCTGTTTGAGTGTTACATGTTTTCAGCTGTTTTTAAGTACCTCATTTACTTGCTTTTTATATGCTGCTCATCCACCAAGTGATTTTAAGCTCTATTCATTACCGATCTTAGCTTGTGCTGCTTGCTTTTACCTTTTGTACGTATTTGCATGTTGCCTTTTAGAAATTTTTTAAAGGTGGACATTTGAACGCATTTTATCTTGCTTCATTAAGTTCGAGATGAGGAAGGCTAAATAAATACCCGAAAGCTTCTCGACTCAGGGTGTCTTTTTATCTTTGTGTGTACAGTTTTAACTTTTAATTTACATTTGTTTTATACATATACATTTATATATATATATATATACATATATATTCATAAATATATACATATGTACATACATTTATATTTATAAACTGGTTGGGATTTACCACAATTTATGGGCTGATTAGTTTGTTTTCTGAAAGAGTATTTGAACAACACACGTGTGATAAACAGAATTATTTAGATTACAAAGACAACCAGAGACAGAAATACAATAATTTGAATGCATTTTATTAGTGGGTATTAAGAATAATTCTAGATTACAAAGACTGTCAGGTAGAGACAGAAATACAATAATTTGAATGCAATTGTGTTACTAGGTCTTGAGAATAATTTCATATAAACTGATAAATGTGTAGACAATAGCTTCAGACTCGCCCTGACATGTGCAGAAAATGGAACTCCTCTCCTTTCGTCATTATGCCTGCAAGCATAGGCGGAATCAAGGGGCAAAGGGGGAACTTGTCCCACTTTTTTCAGACTTAAAAAAATAAGAAAAATAGTAAAAAAATCAACGAAAGGAAGCGAGACCATTTTTTTGTTATGTAAAATAAAGGGAAAGATTATTATCACATATCACCGGAATGCCAGAAAAGTTTTCTCTGCCCGCTTTGCGCTCAATGAAAACTAACTAATGCAATGGCGAAACCCTAAGACAGGGGGCCGACTGCAGTGGCCAAGTGGTTAGAGCATCCGACTTGCAGCCGGAAGGTCTAGGGTTCAAATCCTGCATGGCCGGGTCATACCAAAGACTTTAAAAATGGAACCTACTACCTTTGTGCTTGGTGCTCAGCATAAACAATGGAGTAGGGAAAACAAGCCAGTGAGCCACAACAGGAGAAAAGGCCGTGGTCGTCTCGACTTGAACCAACTGGTTAGAAACTGGGACGTTAAACCTCATCTAACTAACTAACTAACTAACCTAAGACGGGGGAGGCAAGGGACAATCTTGAAAAATTTTGTTTGGTTCCTCAATTAAAATTTCTTTCAATGCATGTGCCTTCTTCTCCCAGCCACTATGTTGTGACTTAAGTGAAGCCATAAACTAAGTGTCACTGACAGTACTAAATGTACCTCAATACACGCACACTGGTCCTTTCATACACAATTCAGAAACCTACCCGTGTATGGGGAACCGCGATTCTTAATATTTTTTCGGCGTTCCCCGCATGAACTCAATATAAACTGATAAATAGGTGTCACGTAAGGACTGCCGTCCGTAGGAAAACGTTTGTGGAATTACCTCATTATTACATTCTGTACTGGATAACTTGAGTAACTTACTATTTCCTAAACCCTTGCAACCCCTTTTGCTGTTCACTTTCCCCGCCAACTACCACCATCCCCATCTAGCTGAATTACGGTAATCTTAAATTTGTAATCATCATAACAAAATTACTTTAAGTTTCACCTGAAGGAGGCGGGATTCTCTCTAAAAATGGTCCAGAATGGCCACAAATGTCATCAGACTTATGAAAAATTCTCAAAGAGGAAACCAGTTTCCAAGCCTTCGACGCTCACGGTTAAATTATTCGCCGACTACACCTTGCTAAGATGTAGTCTCCAATGAAAATTGCTTACTGGCATTTTTACTGCAGATGGGGGGTGTCACACCCCCCAATATTTGGTCGCCGGTCGGCAAAAAGAGGAGAGGGAAAGGAAAAGAAGAGGAAAAGAGGGGAGGAGGAAAAGAAGAGAGAAGAAGAGAAAAGAAAGGGAAAGGAAGGGAAGGAAAGGGAAGACGGAGAATGAAAAGAAAAAAGAGAAAGAGAGAACCGGCCAGTCTGTTATCGGCTATTTCGATTTTCGGCTCTTCATCTAATTGGTCCATTCAAGTTGAAGGCCCGTCGGCAAATTGATTATGCATGTGACGGCTTATACGGCCGTATCAACGGCCGTCGGTTTTTGTAATTGGGACGAGTGGACGAGTCCGTCGCGGAACGCGGTCCGACAAACGAAGAAATCTCCTACCAGATATTAACGGCTTCCTTGTAGGTGACACTTTTTCAGGTTCATATGACATTCTTGAAAAACCATTTCTGCCCATTATCCTCACTTGAATCATCACCATGGGGAAGCAGCACTCGATTACCCATGGACGAGGGTATCCTTAGCCCCCCGTCGCTTCTAATACTGCTAACCTTGACTTCAAAACCACATTTTGCAAACTTCTGAGAATCCGGTTACCCACAAAACATCCCGGGAAACAAAATAATGCGTGCCGCCGCGCTTGTCTTGGCCCTTCACTGCAATCTCCGGGCTTTTTAACTTTCTTTTAAAACACCGAAATGATAATAGATACATGAACCCATCTTCAGATCCTGGCGTGTCAAAGGCATATTTTGAACGCTTTTTCTGTGTTAAGATTCTGAAAAAACCACTTTCTCCCTTTGATGAACGCCGGGACGCATATCCCACTTATCGGTATTTGAACGCCTGAACCCGTGCTAGTGTTCAAAATGGCTGACCACATAGTGTTCCAGTTCTGAACGACAGGTTCAGCACCTGAAGTACAGTTGGCCGTGACGGGAGGACTAGCCCTAACACAACAAGAAATTAAACCGGAAATCTTTGCAATTTTGAATAACGCATCTGAACCCAAAATATACCAATCCTGCATGAAGACTTATATATTTTAACGGAGAGATTATGATTAAAACCTCAGAGCTTCAGAGGGGATTCGCTCCGGACCCCCACCAGGGGCCCTTAGAGCCCGGGACCCAGTGTTTTAGCCAGGGCCCTATTGGGGGCACGATGGTGCGCATAACAACGGGCGACAAACTATCGCACAAAAAAAGTCTGACACGCAATTTTACCCGCGGGTGTAACATTTTGAGGGTTCCTCATTAGGGCTGAAATCCACTCACATTATTGCAACCATTGCGATCTAGGGCACCTTTCAAATTCCAAAAATTTCCAAAGGGGAGGGGGACACACCCCCCTCCCCCAGGCCACAGATCAGCAAATGTCGCATAGAAGAAAGCCGTTCTAGCCTAAAGCACTGGGCGTGGCCTCTGGGATCCCAACCGCTTAAAACTTACAGCGGCCTGACGAGAGGGATATAGTTAATGCATTAAAAATTAGTGGGAATCTTTGCATTTGAGGATTGCATTATGAACCAAAATACTATCCTACCTGAGACTTACTTTCCACCCAGAGCTATACTTAAACCTCAGAGCTTCCGGCAGGCTTCGCCCTACGGAATCCTCCTTAGGCGAAGGCACATTGTGTGTTTAGCCAAGCTCCCTACTTTGTTGCAACAATGTCGCATAAACGGCGACAAATATCGGACAAAAAAATCTGACATGCTAATTCTACCCGGGTGTAAATTTTGAGGTTCCTCATTTGGGCACAAATCCACTCAAATATTGCACCATTTGCGATCTAGGCAACTTGCAAATTCCAAAAATTTCCAAAGACACCCCCTCCCCTTAGACCCCTCCCCCAGGTCGCAGACCAGTGAATGCCGCATTGAGAAAACGTCCTAGCTAAAGCACTGGCGGACCTGTGGATCCCAACCGCTTAAAACTATAATGACCTGACGAGATGAATAGCCTAATGCATTAAGATTAGTGGGGATCTAGTTTGTATTTGATGATGCAATATGAAACAAAATATATCCATCCTGAGACTTGATATTTTACCCAGAGATATACTTAAACCTCAGAGCTTCCAGGGGCTGCGCCCGCTGGACTCCACCAGGGGTCCTTAGGCGGGACAGGGGCGTAGCTAGGATGAAATTTTAGGGGGGCCTAGGTAACAAATGGGGGGCCGGCACCCCCGAGGGTCAGGCTTGTCAAGACTATCTAAGCGGAGCGCCACCATTGGTTGGCGCGGAGCGTGCAAGAAAATTTTTGGCTTTACAATGCCTCCAGATGGCCGGAAACGGCACTTCCCACGTGTTTTAAGCTGCATTTACCCAGCGTTCGAAATCTCGAATTCAATGTCTGACCATTTCTAAATAAGGGGAACAAAATCAATTCCATGAAAAGTTGTAAACACAAGGCCGTCACAATTTTTTGCCAGAGGTGAAAAAGTGGCATATTTGATCTGTGGCCTGGGGGGGGGACTAAAGGAACGGGTGTCTCCCTCCCCCTTGGCGAAATTGTAATTTCAGGAGGACGTTAAGATAGCAAATGGAGCAAATTTTGAGGGGGCGGATTTCAGCTTTAAAGGAAACGAAAAGTAGTTGTGAATAAGGGCAACAAAAGTCATTTTTTGAGAGCGGTGGATATAATGTGAACCAGGACTCAGCCTTGCCATTGAACTCGTTGTGGGGAGGGTTTTTAAGGGAGGGGGCGGGAGTGAGATTATTGGTTATTGAAACGTTTTTTATGCAGGTCAAACCTGGCACGGTTTAAAAACGTCTTTAAGCATGAAGATTGAATTAAGCTACATATAGCAAAAACACATTGTAGCTATGCATAAATCGCCCGTTAGCGCGAGGAATTTTAGAAAAGTAAGGCTAGAAAACATCCCTAACAGAGCTGAAATATTGTGATGTGTACAGATAGAGGCATGAAAATATGGGGATATGCCTATTTGAAATTGTTTTAAGTTATATAATAAGATCACAGTTATTTCTTAGATTTATACGCGTTTTGTTGTATATTCTCAAAGTTGGAAACGGACACTTTGAAAATTTCTGGGGGTAAATTGCCCATCCCCCGCAGTGTACGGCCGTGGATCTTATATTGTTAAGTGAGATTAATTACAAAGACATCAGACTGGAATTAGCACCCTTTTCTTTTTGCCTGGCAATTCTCCCATATTCACCTTTTAGTATATCTCTGTTACATTTGTCCACACGTAACCTATACATAGGCTACATGTCCATACTCAATACATATCCCTAGACAATTACCATTTGTGCAGACCTCGGGTTACCATATTATTTCTAGCAAGGAGAAATAGATCACTGTCGGATGTAGGGGTCAAGGGTGTCCCCTTCCCTTTGGATAATTTTTCCGCGTTTTCAGTGGTGTCTAGATGCAAAATGGGCTCGTATATGTTCACGGACCAAGTAGTCGGTATATACTTAATTGGTCAGGGACCTATAATACCAATCGTAAATCTTTTTTCAAAAATTATTGAACCCGCCCAAAGTAGAGTAACGGATCCATGTGGAAACACATGAAATCGGGACCTGTGGCAATTTACAAATCCGTCGGGACCGTGACGCAGTGCCAAACTACTAAAAAGAGGACTTTTCGAAAACAACGTTTCAGTTCTATCAGTGCACTTGTCATGGGCAAGGGAGAGACACTGACCATACTTGTAATTAAAGGATAGAAGAATTATTCGAACGCAGAACTTACCGTTTAACGGATATGTTGTGTATGATACCGTCAGGAAGTTGTGTAAGAATGGTCTACAGTGTATGGTTGCCATGTTTTCAGTAAATCAACCAGCCATCCGAAAGGCGGAAAGGTCTAAACCTGACAATGCCACATCCGAATTAGTCGTCGGGACGTTCATTTCATCGTCCAAGTGAATTATATGAGAATTAAAAGACAATGCAGATTATATACCAAATTTAGGGAAAGTAGGCATTTTAAAGTTAAAAGTTGATTTCATACGTGCGCAAAATGTGTTTTTCACACATTTACTTTTTCCTAATTCTTACACATTTTATTTTTATTTATTTATTTTTTGAAGGAAATACTTCAAAATTTATTTCCGTTCAAACATTTATTTTTTCTTAATTCTTACACATTTTATTAGGACACAAAAAAATCTGGGGGGCCTGACGAATATCTGGGGGGGCCTAGGCCCCCAGGCCCCCCGTAGCTACGCCGCTGAGGCGGGGCCCTGGACCCCACCCGCTAAAGCTCGTTTTCGCACTACGCATTACCAGATCCGTCGGCAAAACATAATCTCCACACCCCTCCACACCCCCCCCCAAAGATAACACCTTCGCTACACCCCTGCTCATAACATCCATTTATTGTGTTAGGAAAGTATTATACCTATAACCCTCAAACTTTGATCATCCTTACATAATTATACTTTAATCTAGACTTTCGGAACTATCTTATTTTCCACAGTAAAAAAGAAACTTTTTGGGTCCCTTGTCCCAGACCATTGACAAGAATAAAACATGAAAGAAAGAATAGGTGGATGGGGAAAGTAAAAGAACCTATCATGTAATGGATAAAACTGCATTTAAAAATTTAAGAAAAACAACAGGTTACAATTAAAATGTCTAAAATAACCCTATTGCTTCCGCGTGCTTTGCGCGCACCAGTTTTAAATACTGTTTCGTGGTTACTTCTTGTAGAGCATCTTGCATGCCTCATAGTAACCACTCACAAGGCAAACCCTATTCATCATAAAAATGACCAGTCTTTCTGAGTAAGATAATTATTCAAATGGTTAAAATGTGATTTTGAGATCTGTTTAGTGCACATACGATGGGTTTTAAGACAGCCCAACGTTTCATTCTAATGATTTTTATACTTAAAGTCCCAATACGACTTTGTATACGAATTTGGATAAGAGAAATGAGTGGTGCTTAAGGTTACTTAAACGCAAACATAACCAAAGAAATGATTTGTTGGAGAGTCCCCAGCCAGGATACAAGGAGCACTGCCAGGAACGAAGGATGGCAGGGTCATGAAAAAGTCCCTTCTGTCTGAAGGCCGATTGGGCGCATACACGTTACACAGGAAAAATTTCCCAGTAGGGTGTCTTACTGTAATGCATACCAACCGGCCTTCATGATCAGAATCGACTTTTCCGACCAGCGGAGTCCACCTTGGCGAAACTAAAATAACTGAACCACAAGATGTTGTTGAGCCAAAGGAAGCGTGTAAACCCCTGCCCCACTCAAAGGACCAGGTGTGGACATCGTCTGCTCTCGTCGAAGACCTGAACTGAACGTCAGCAGACTGCGGACTACTCTCGTCGAAGACCTGAAACGGCCTTGTGTGCTTTTTAAGTGCATAGAAACGGACACTATCAAACAGGAAGAACCAAATCCGGACCGGCAAGAACACAACCATGAACTACTACTTACAATCATTTACAAAGTTACACCAAGCTAGCAAAACAAAATTTCTGTGGCCAACATATACGACACCCCCAGCCCACCCACCACACAAGACTATTTACAAACAGGAAAACAACACACGCCTGAAGGCAGCAACACACACCCGAAGGCACAAAGTGGGAGAGTGTGTCACATGTGTTTTGGCAGTGTGACTATGTGGCTCTATTCTGGGAATGGTTTCAAGTCCTGACTGACCGCCTAACGTTGTGTAACACCTGGGCTGTCAGCCAGGACTATGCTTTGTATGGTCTTTCACCTCGGCCATGGAATACAAGTGTTCAGGACATACTTACCTTTGTTTCGGCCTCCATAAAGCTAGCCTTATGGAGAGACCGATGTAACATTGTTTTTAGGGGGGTGGGGAGGCCTGCTGATGTCGTCCTGGCGTCGGTGAGGGCGGAGGTTAAGCTGAGGGTGGAGTCGGACTTCGTCCGTTTGCCAAGATCGGCATTTGGTAGGCGGTGGGGTCCGCTTGTTTCGGTGAGGGCGGGCCGGGTGGTAGTCAACTTGTAAATATTGATTTTGTTTGTAAATATGGAACTACTGTAATTTGTAAATGGGGCTGTGTTTGTATGTGGGTGGCTTGTGAGGTGCTTGGTTGTAAATATGTTGTAAATATGTATATATGTGTATGTAAGTATCTGTACATATAGTTCTATTACTGTAATGAACATAATTTTCTGTTTGATTTAGTTGTTTGTAAATAGTTTGCGTTTATGTTTCTGCCCGATCCGGTTTGAGTTTTTGTTTGTATGTGCCGTTTCGATGCACTTAAAAAGCACACCCGAAGGCAACAACAAACGTCCGAAAGCAACAACGCCCGAAGGCAACACAACACGCCCGAAAGCAACACCACGCCCGAACGCAAGACCACGCCCGAAGGCAACTTCTCGCCCGAAGGCAACACCACGCCCGAAGGCAACTTCACGCCCGAAGGCAACAACACGCCCGAAGGCAACAACACGCCCGAAGGCGGCAACACCTTAAAAAGCACAGGGCATATACAGGTGCACCTTGCCCAAGGGTGCCCCGGAGGCAGTTGTGGTAAAGGGTAACTCATTATCCCCTTGGCCTTGTGTTGTTGTGATCATTCATGGTAGGTGTGGTAGGTGGTTTCTGTTTGTTTGCGGTGGCAAAGACTTTCGTTTCCTTTGCTGGGTGTGGATGGTTGCGTTTTGGTCCGGTTTGGGTTCTTTTTTCCTCAGTGCCTGTTTCTATGTACTTAAAAAGCTGACAGTAATCGATCGTTTCGTTTACCCTCTTGTGGTATCTGGGCACTGTTCTGGTGCTCGAGAGGGTGTCTTGGTGCGACTCGAGAGGGCCGTGTTTAGGTTCCTTTGGCAGGGAAAATGGAGCTGGTCAGGAGAAAAGTGGTTGTACCAGGATCCTGGGGGGGGGGGGGGGGATTGGGCTTCGTGCACTTTCCTTCAAAGCTCCGTTTTTTTCCTGACCAAGTGTGTTTTTAGTGCCTTCAACAGCCAAATACCGTTTGGCTTACTTTGTCCGTTATGGGGGGGGGGGGATTATCATTCCTGTGGTTTCTTTTCTACCCTGTTTAGCAACAGTGTTCCCCACAGCTGGAGGCCCACGAAGGCATACTGTCAGATGAGGGAAACTAACTATTATGTTAACTGTAGGGGACGTTCCAGTCCAGTGCGGGGGAACAGTAGTGGGTCATTTTTGATGACTTCGTTGTTCAGGATCAACCCAGGGACTATGCGTCAGGGCTGGAAGTGTGGTGTGTGGTTCACAGGTCACATCGATTACCGCCGGCGAGACCTGCTGTGGCGTATCGCACACGACCCCATCGTAACTAATCTCAAACGCCCTTTGGTGGCGTCTTGGAGATGGCATTTGTCCCCACACTGGATGCACTTAGTGGGAGAGTGTGCCCCATGTGTTTTGGCAGTGTGGCTTTGTGGCCTTCCTCTGGGAGTGGTTTCAAGTCCTGGCTGATCGCTTCACATTTTGCAACACCTGGGCGGTCAGCCAAGACTACGCTTTGTATGCTCTATCACCCCCTGCATCCGGTTGTGGAGCTTGTTAAAGCGTGGGGATAATGAGGTTACCCTTTGCCACAACTGCCTCCGGGACACCCTTGGGCAAGGTGCGCCTGTATTTTTGGCTCAGTTTTGTTCAGTTTGGAGTCCCGGGGAGAGTGGACGTTCCCGAACCCTCAGCGGGCTCCTTCGATCACATCGGGACTGGTTTTGTTTTTGTGTAAATAGTGTACATAGTGTAAATATAGCAAGTTGACCCCGCCCCGGACCCCTCGTGGCAGGTGGACCCCGCCCCGGACCCCTCGTGGCTCCTTGGGGCAGTTTGTGATGATTGTTTGGTCTGGTGTTTTGGTTTTTTTGGCTGTTGTTCGGCGGTGGTGGTTTGGTCTGTTGTCTTTCGTTTTGGGTTTGTGTCGCTGCTTGGGGGCGGTGTTGGTGGTTTTGGTTTCGTTTGAGGGTGTTGTTGGGTTTTTGGTTGTTGGTCATACAATGTGACAGACCGTACATGAGCTGGTGTCCCTCGCTGGTCGAGGGATTTGGTCTTGGTGTCCTGGGCGGTGTTTGTGGGGGAGTTGTTGGTGTTTGGTTTTTTGGTTGTTGGCGGTATGTAGAAATATTGGTTTAGGGTGGCCGGGGGAGGTTGGTCTGTCGGGTATTTGGGTTGTTGTCAGTGTGTGTGTGTGGTTCTATTGTTGTATTGAACATAATTTTTTGTTTGATTTGGTGTGTGGATAGTTTTGCCTTTATGTTCCTGTCCGATCCGGTTTGAGTTTTTGTTTGCATGTGCCGTTTCGATGCACTTAAAAAGCCCCTCACCCCGCCATGCAATACAAGTGTTCGCGGGATACTCACCTTTTTTCGGCCTCCATAAAGCTGGCCTTACGGAGAGATCGATGTAATAATGTATTTAGGGGAGAGGGGAGGCCTGTGAACGTCGTCCTTGCGTCGGCGAGGACAGAAGTTAGGCTTAGGGTTGAAGCTGACTACGTTCGTTTGCCAAGGGCGACGTTCGGCAGGCGGTGGGGTCCACTTTGTTCAAGGAGGGCGGGCCGGGTGGTGGTTAACCCGTAAATATTGTTTTCCTATTTGTAAATAGCCCTGTGTGGTGGGTGGGATGGGGAGTGTTGTAGATATTAGCCACAGAAATTTCGTTTGGTTAGCTTCATGTAAGATAAATTTGTAAATAGTTCATGGTTGTGTTTGCCGGTCCGGGTTTGGGTCTTTCTGTCTTACAACTGTCCGCTTCTATGCACTTTAAAAGCACAAGGCATCTTTATCTTATCGTTGACTTCCCTTTTCTCCCACAACAAGAGCAACTGCTTTGCTTTGGCCCACATATCTGTTACCAGGGTTATCGTAAACATATGATGTCCGTAGCTGTTGCTGATAGTCTGCTTCTGAAGAAATGAAGAATGAAAGTAAAGCAAAATAAATAAAACCAATAATAGCTGATTTGTCTACCAATTACTTTATCATTACTGTTTACTATTGCTACGTTAACGTGGTTTTTATTTGGTTGTATGTTATGTGTGTAAAGTACGGTTTTGGAGAGGAAGGTGGAGGTAGTGCATGGGCCAGACCACTGACTTCTGTTCAAGTTCTCATAAAAATTACTTGCACAATATTCAAATACCAAATGGATAATATACAGGCACAACCTAATAAGGCCACCCTAAGAAGTTCTTCATGCACTTAGGCATACCTCTGACAACTGGCTTTCGTAAGAGAAACAAAAATATTCCACACCATGTCCTTCAAATCCTGGAGCTATCACGGATGGAGTAAAAGCAGAGAAACTCCCTTTGAAGTCATCATAGGTTCCGACATTCTAAGAGTAATGAGCGGTGAATACTCTCAAGGATTTACACTTGCAAACAATTAGTGCGTAATAGATAAAGACGGCTCTTCAAAGTTGATGTGAATGACATGTACTAAAGGTCTAAGTGACATGCCCCCAAAAAGAGCTGTTTCACTTGCCAGTTAGAGAATTTAATCCTCCAATGATAAACCCGTTTGATTATAATTTCAAAACCATTTACCGTTTTCAAAATATACGTCTTCAAAGTTTGATGTTTTCTGAAGTAACTCATTACCTACGCAAGATAACGATGTGGAGTGTTGCACAGTGTTAAGATTTCTTTTGTTCACCCTACGGAAATGATCTCTTAATTATTAATGATTAGATAGTTTACAGTTTGGTGAGTGAAATCAATAATTCTCAAGAAAACAATTTTAACTTTCATAATTAACCCCTCAGGGAATAACAACACTACCCAGTTGGGAGCCTGACCCCGTGACCTCGGAAATTTTTACGAATTATGACGTCATGAAATTTTTGAATTCAGCCAGCAATGAACAAAACTACGCTCAAATTTCAACTTGTAGTTTCTTCAAATATGAAACGTTAAAGCATAATCCTCAAACAGCACAAATGAAGGGGGCTTTATCTATCCATTCTGGAAAAGATAAGTCAGTTTTGTGTAGAAAGAACCAAGGAAACTTACCGATAAATCTCGGCTCGCAAAATAAGAGCCCTTCGTCGACTCGACGAATTTGGTCAAATGAGCACACACACATCGTGAACTGTTTCAAATCTTACATAAAATTGTTCCCTTTTAAATCCCCTATCATCGTGACAGAGTTTCTAACAAAAAGAGGGTCTAATACGGCCAGTCACAGTTCCTTTCGGTACGCAACTGGAAACTGAATGTATTGGCCGCCATTTTCTTATGTTGGGATCATACAGGTATTATCACCCCCTATTCCCTCCTCTACGTACGCTTGAACGCGTGCGTAGCAGATCTCGAATGTCGAAGTACGTGTATCCGTCGATACCTCCGCCATTTGGACAACACAATGTGCGTACGGTTGAGTGGGGCATACAGTCGTCTGCTATACCGCCTAGATCCTTGTATTCAGTATAAAACCAGTAACGGGAACTAGTGCGACTTGCTACATTAGTGTGATTTTGTTACATTGGTGTGGCTCTTTGGGAAGTGGGAGGTTAGTTTCCTGGCACTCTGTCACTTTAATATTTAGGGGCAAGGAAGACAGAAGAAGGGCCAGAATTATAGACAAAAGATAATAGGCCTCTACTGGCCAGGAACTTCTAGGGTGACCAAATTTTTGAGGGGTGGCAAATGGGAGTCAATGGCAAGATTCAAAATCTCGGGGGGGGGGGGGATTCAGGCAGCTTCGCTCCCCTTGCCCTTCGATGCAGGCCTATGACGTACTACGACCAGCTCCCCAGCAGTGCTGTTGGGTCGAGTTAGGAGGGGGCTGCATGGGGATGCGACAGAGGTGTCCACACATTTTCGAACCTTTCCATGCACACTCCATTTCATCCTCTAGTTTAATGTGTCTATTGAGAATGAACATATATCTCACAGCTAGGAGAAATGTGCAGTGACTACTGATACCTAACTACAAAGCTTTTGGTTCCACCAGCACCAGCTAGCTCCCTTTCTAAACTGTGACAAGCCCCCATCTGTCCTGAAAAAAAATATGTGCCTCTTCCATGTTTGGCTAATATGCCACTGGTTCTGATGCAGCTGGTCTTGGCAAGACTTAAAAAAGGAAGTTGATCTGCATGACCCAGAGTTTTCCTATTAAAAACCACAATGGCATGCAGGGGCTGGCCCACGGGTTAGAAAATTGCAACCAAATCGACTATACAAATCCCTACCATGACAAGGTTACAGCCTTATGATTCGAACACCCCTATATTCCGACAAATCATTACGTTCCAACACAGGCTTTGTTACAACACCCCTATGTTCCAACAACTCGATTGTAGATGCAGAGATTGTCAGAACATAGGGGTGTCAGAATAGATAGGGCAGTCACCCCATGACAATGTTCATCTGAGCAGTAAATTGATGCCTGTTAAACTACCAGAACAATCTCTTTCATCCCAGTCTATGACAGTGTGTAGACTGAAATTTGCCATACTTACCTCCTTCACCTGACTATTTCAGCCTCCTGGTGGAAGTAGTCTCCCTTGAAGATGGTCACCTGAGGGGTTGCCAGGAACTGCAGACCCACATGCAGTGTGTAGGATTCAGATGAAATTCCATTCACCCTCACTCTAGCTAACTCATGTTCAAAAACATACTTCCTGTTAATGCTGGAGCCATCTACTGCCTCACCATGTCTTGCTCCTCCCTCTGAAATGTTTTTCACCCCTCCCCTCTGAGGGCCATTTTGCCCCCCTCCCCCATCACCTAGTTTGTGGGCAACTGCTCTCTATTATGCAAACAAAGCAGGTTTTCAAGTTGACTGACTGAGAAAGGGAGGGATTTAACTATCCTGCCTGGGGTACAGGAGGGTGTGTACAGCCCAGCTATTTTGCCACTGAATATTTATCAACTGTGCTGCTGGAATTGAAAATCATTTTTCATTAGCACTGTAGGCCACTTCAAATGCTAGGGGTTAAAACTGATATGGGAGTCGGATATACTGACCCCAAGTGGCCATGCTGCATCCAGCCTATGGTCCTTGATCCCACTGGCCCTTCAACCCATAGTCCCTGATGGCCCACTGAAAATATACAATCAATGGAAGTTAACATATGAAGCATGCATGCCAGGGATCATGATTTTTGTATCAAGTATGGAACTGCAGTTCCTACAGTAGGCAGGATGTGTACTGGCCACCCATAGACCTGTGTGCAAATAGCAATTACAAAGGATTGTGGGATACAGTTTAGGTGTATGTCATCATAGTCAATGGCATTTTACTGTGGCAAAAAATGACACACCAAAACTCTATCCCACAATCCATTGTAATTGCTATTTGGAAAAAGGTCTATTGGTCTGTTCTACTGCTGCATTTTATGCAGTAGCAACTGGGCTGGAAGTAATAAGGCATAATCATGCAGTTATCATTTCCAGTCACTGTTTAGTGTAAGACTAATGGGAGTGGGTTGCAGGTCTATGCAGGGAAGTTCCCAGCCCCTCCCCCACCTGACATATGGAAAGAACTTCACCTACTGCAGGAGGAAGAAGTATCTACACAGGCCATTGCATGTATTCCACTAACTTTGGGGCAAACACTCATCACCACAAAATACATTTCAAAGGACATCCCTCCAATCAATGATTGAACACAGTCCCAATTGATTGTTACAGAACTAGAAGTTTGAACCATAAAGCATTAAAATCAACACAAACTACTCTGACTGGTACTGAAGAGGCAGTGAATAGAGACAGGCAACACATCTAGGTTCTCAAATAACAACCAGAGAGCTCCCTGCTGCAACATGGTATACTTCATCAAGTGTCTTCAACAGTGAAACAATTTGCCTTGAACAATGGAAGTATACTCTGGGAGGCACTACAGGCAGTCAGTTTGGACTGAGGACTACAGTAAAAGCAAATTTTGTTGGAAGAATTTGAAACTTTTGTGGTGATGTGTGTGTGCTTGAAGTTCTAGAGATAGTCACTATCATTTTTTGATGTCCTCCATCCCCACCCCTAACCCCCATCCCAGTGGTAATCTTGCCTAAGCCCCTGTATATGGAAGAACAGAAACAACATGAAAGGGTTTTTTTTGTCAGAATAAACATAAGCAACATACTTTATTTTTGATATCTTCCACGAGTGAATGAATGTTGATAAATGTAAGACAGCTCTTACTCTCAGCTTTAAAAACAAAAGAACAGTGAGCATGGAGAAAAGACAACTGGGTAAAAGTTTAAAGTAAGGAATTATCCTGATCATGCATCATAACATGCATGGTTGGAAAAGAATGAGCTGAGCAGGCTATACTTACACCCTTCTATAATCTGTGATTTTACTCATGAGGTACAACTTCCCTTTTTCAAGGGCAATACAATTTTCATGAAGCTACCATGCTACCATCCTGTCAAGAGTATTTGAATGTTTTACTCAAAACAGAACAAAAGAATAATATACTTCAACATAAATATAAGCTTTAACAAGGTGAATCTCTATGATACAGAGTGAAGGATGGCATGTATTTGGCTGAAAGCATTCTTGACTCTGAAACATGACATAAAAATATTACACTGTATGCCTCTTGTACACTTTTATGGACCAAAGGAAATTCAGAAAAACAGACTGGCTTTCATCACATGTGAACATTTAACACTATTTCAAACACTAAAACTGGCTTTCTCGGTCCATGCATGTCATGTCACAAGTTTCTCAAAATGGTAAAAATATAGGAGTAAAAACAAACATGTATACTATAACTCTTTGATATAAATTTTGGATGGCACATAATAAGGCATAACTTAAGGTATTACTGGTCTTTGAAACATGAGCCACAAAACTTACACTGTGCTCCTCTTTTGCACTCATTATGGATTATACATACGTTTTATATAGAGATTCCCTCACCACATACATAATTCACACTAGTCAAAACTTGTCTTTTTAGGATGCTGCATGACATCCTCACTCCTGCATGACATCCTCACTTAGATGCTGCATAATACTTAAGATAACAAACCTTGAAAAATAAAATCAAATTAAAGTTACACCCTGCTTGGCTGTAAAACTGACTACCGTACATAAACCGGCTTAATATCATGACAAATGAAACTATCAAATGAAATGAAAGTAAGATCTGAAATGCATCACAGACTTTTTGGCACAGTAAAACAGATAACATACACAAAAATATGAGAAATAACATGGTGATGACTTGAAACCAAATGAAAATGCATCAAAAGAAATTTATATGTGTAAAAACTCAAAGGTACCATGAATAACTTGGCAAGTTGGCAAAGTAGTTGACATAAATACTTATGAGTATATTTCTCTCCTTAAAATGTACTGCTTGGTCAGAAGTATAAAAAGGAATGGATAGTTTATAAAAATGTTGAAACATACCAAGCATTTTTCTTTATGGCAAGCAGAAGTACCCTTCACCTATAACATACTGTATAAAATCGTGTGTAGCCTACACCATGACTGGCATCTTTCATTAAGTAATACTGCTTCAACATTTGGCAAAATAGTGGTCAGAAAATACTGTATACCTTGCTGTACAGATAAACATAACTTATTTGTTTTTTGTTTCTATGCTTTTCAGACTTATTGATGGGATGAACAAATTGACATGGTGAAGAATCATATCTTCATCAAAACCTTACAAGCACATGACATATTTATAATTGCAATTTAAAGTACAGTAAGCAAATTTTGGACACACACACAATCAATTTTACTTGAAATGAATACAGCAAATACATGCATGCCCCCAGAGGAAAGTAAGTACTTTTTACGGTTGACACCTATCTCCGTACCCCCCCCCCCCCCACATGCAACCACAGCTTTCTGCACACATCCATGGGGTAACATATTAACATGGAGCACAAAATGGTGTATATGCCACCCACCCCTGCTCATATGACTTTTGACCTGAACAAGACTGACATGTACCTGGGAAGTTTTGTTTTTTTCCAGACCAGCTGAGTGCATGTACAGTACAACCCCTGACCAAGGCACTCACCCAGACATCTTTCATCATTTCTATGCAAATTTCTAAAAACTGGTATGAACTGTCTGGCTGGAAAAATTGACAGTCTCAGGCATACAGGCCTCATGGAGGATTGGTTGTTCTGTGCCAACTCCAGATGGCACTATGCTGGAGTAGTGCATAAAACACACACAAAGTGTAACAAAGCACACACCTTCTGAAAACAAGGGTAATGTACAGTAGCTTACTGTGGAGTTAGCGGAAATACACACAGTCAGGTCATCACCCCTCCAACATTGTGCTGATTGCAACAGGCATATAAGCAGTAGTCACAGTAGCTGGCACCAAACATCACAAAGTATTTAGAAATTTTTGTTTCAAGAGAGAGAGAGAATACACGAAATTTTTCCAGACATGGCACAAAAAACAGTTACCTGTACGGTACAATTTCATGGGCAAATCCCCTCTTCCCATTTCAGACCAGCAAGCCAAAAGGCTTAGTGACTCCTTGACTTACAGATATTGTAACAAACATGAATCACTCATATCTGACAAACAGAAGATCCCTCACGGTCATTGTACTTGAGATATCTTGTTAACATGTTTTACCCTCTATTGTCATCTGCATGTTCATTATGAATAATAAATGAACAATTCACATACCCAAATATGAGATCCCTCACATTTATCCTTCTTCATATAGGCTAAATTTGTATTTACATTTTGACCTTTTGACCTCTGGTGACCCCAGATGACCTTTGATCTCCACCCAAAACAATAGGGATCACCTACTCAATATAACCAACCCACACACCAAGTATGAGGTCATTCACATTTACCGTTCTTGAGACAGAGTTTACAAGCAGTGTCACATACACACGTACACACACACACATACACACATGGTATCACCATCGCACAGATTCCTCTACTGTATGTCAAGGAATCAATAAGTGTACAATTTATTCATTTGCACTCCAAGAGATTGTTAACTGATGTGTTTCTTTTTTTTTTTCTCTCTCTTGAAATTTTCCAATAATTAGGTCTTCATGAAGGTACTGCCAAGCATTATGCAAATGAAGACATTATCCTTACATATTTCCAGTTGACCATACAAAATTAAAACAAATCACATCTGAATTTAAGGCAATGTGCCTTCACTATGTGATGTTCAATGCCAGCAATGCCAACTCTTAGACCTCTGTCAAGGACATCTGTAGAGGAAAAAAGAATAACCAAAATTATGTAAGATGTAAATTTCTTTCAAAATTCATCTAGTTCAATCATCGGGTCTAGCACAACAGAAGAAGTAACATTAGTGATAACTGAAAATTCTGCCTCATTCAAAATTTCACTTTCCTCATCTGACTGATCAGAACTATCATCTGAAAATTCCTCGTCCGCTTCACTGGCATGAGGTGTTGCCACTCCAGGCATTTGGTCAGAACTTTCTGTGACCCTATCACTACACCTGTTTTTGCAATTTTTGCATAGGCAAAACAAAGAACAAAATCTCCCTCCTTTCCTACATTTACACCAGTTTTGGCTACATCCTTTAGTACACTTGCACCCTTGCCTCAACATTTTTTGATTGTTATCAACTTTTTTCATATTTTCTTCAGTGTCCCATATGACACTGATCAACCCATCCGTCAATGACCAACCATGTACAGTGCAATCTGGAACATGTACTGCACTTGAGAAGGCTTGAGCCCACAACTGTGCAACCCAACAACACCTTTGCCAGTGAAACTTTAGAGCTGACACTGGAGGTAGCCACTCCGATTCATCCGAAATACGGTGGAAATGTCCCTCCCGTATAGCATCTAAAAATGCAATGTGGTTTGTTATAGGGTCATTAGATGGCACATTCACATGATTAAATAATTCAGAGGGACTCTCTTCTGGAAAGGCACTGCAATATTTTCTAAAGTAAACAGAACCAATTAGTCTAAAAAATGCCAGGAGTCCATTTTCCAAAGTTGAATCTTCAAAATCATCAAGCTTGCCAACACTTCCCATGCCAGTTATAAATTCACAGTCTCTATAGAAAACATCCAGAAAAGCTCTCTTTGAATGACCTTTAAAAAATGATGTGAAATCACATCCACTGCATATGTAGACGACTTGCAAAAAAGATGGAATTGCAGGGAGGTTTCCAATGCCTAATTTTTGAAGCTGCAGGTCCTTTGTAAGGGCCATTACAAATGAATTCATGTTGATAAATAAATCATCCCCCTTTGCTGCCCTTAATTGAACCAAAATTTCTTTGCCATCAAGCTGTGACATGAGGGGTAGGCCAACATGGATAGTGTCCCTATCTGGAGAATATATAACAACTTGTTTGCATGTGGTAACCTTTGCATGGTACCAGACACGAGAGTCACCTTCCTCATGGTTAGAATTATATTCAGGGGCTTCTGTGATACTATTGAGAGAATTCTCTGTGGAGAAGGCTTTGTCCTTTTTCTCTCCATCAAACCCACCTGCAATGACCATTACCTGTACCTGAGGAGAAGTGTTTTGTGAATGTAATAGTAACATTTGTGCAGAAAGAAAGTTTACAAGTAGACGTTTCTGACTTCGTACAGCTAAGAATTTTTTCCAGTTATTACTTGGTGGGCAAGGAGTTTCAGGAAGAAGTTCAGTGTATAACGCTTCCTCAGATTCACTATGTCTACGGTCTCTTTCTATGTCTTTTGGACTTGGCCCATGCCTCTGTGGATGATCAAACACAATGTGAATTTCCTTTGCCTTGAACTGATAAATAGCCTTTTGAACCCAACGTCTGTATAAAAAATTTGCATATTCTTGAAAGGTTGTGTGGATTCGGAGAGGAGGGCAATTAATCAAGAACATACCTTCTACAATATAACAACATGTGGGGTCATTTTCTACAGAACTAAAGCAAGAGCTAAAAGAGTCAGGATACCTCTTCTGATATTCATTGGCAGCACTTGCCTTGGAAGCTTTAACAGGCAACTGATCTGTAGTACAGATTGCCCTGGGTAAACATAGGAACTGCATGAGGGATTGCACAGGTTGATTAGAGGATTTTGAAAAGGCGATTTGTCTTCTTAGAGATGCAATCTGCATCCTGTGGTCTTTTAGCTCTTGCTTCTGTTTAAATACTGTCTTTTTCTTCACAGTAAAGGTCTTCAAGTTCCTTCTACATCTTTTGGGGGGCTTTTGACCAGATGTATTTAGAACCACACACTTAACATATGCAATAAAATCATCTTCTCCCTTTTCATAAAAGGTTGTTAAGTCAGCTGAAACCTGATGGGATGAAATTTCACCAGTAAAAATTTGAGTAACATTGTCTGGCTGAATATTTGGGGAAAAAAGGCTGTGAGCATCATTCAGTTTTTCAATATAACACTTCACATTGTCTTCATTTAATCTAAAGACTGCAAGGGGCTCACTGTTATCATCAGAAAATTTAGAGGAGGCTACCTCCGACTGAAAAGCCTTCATAAGCTGGGCTCTAAAAGGAAGGTAGTGAACAAGTCGAGATAAGCTCCCCATACCAGTTGTTGTCATTGCCATTTTAACTTCTTTGTTAATAAGCATCTCATGCGCTTCATCAAAAGCAACACAAGATCCATTTCTACCAGTGATACTGACCGCAAAGGCACCTTCTGCAAACTTTTCTAATATTTCTGATGGATATTGCTTCATGGCTGCCATATGAAATGGTACAAGTTTTAAGTATATTG
Organism: Holothuria leucospilota; assembly: GCA_029531755.1. Taxonomy (NCBI): domain Eukaryota; kingdom Metazoa; phylum Echinodermata; class Holothuroidea; order Aspidochirotida; family Holothuriidae; genus Holothuria; species Holothuria leucospilota. The sequence continues at coordinate 33,826,693 of CM055969.1, read as the reverse complement.
GTCTATCCATTGCATAAAAAATAGGGGTAAGTTTCCTTACTGCAGCATTTCTTAGATCAAATTGTCGTAGTCGTATTGCCAAAAATAAACTGATGTAATGGAACATATCCCTATGTATAAAGTCGAGCCAAAAGTGTGATGTTGCATCAGCTTGTCCCATTACTTGAAAGTAAGACATGAACTCTTCATAGACCAATGTACTTTCTGACAGTTCCCCATGCAAGTTCTGAAATACAGCGGATCCCTTGTGCTGGATTTTCTGTTTAATACTGGAGTATAAGTTTCGGAATTGGGGACTTGAATTTTCAAGGGAATTTGTAACATGAGAGGAAAACATTGATACTTGATGCCGATACATTGCTTCCCACGACTGAATCAGAAATACATGAGTCTTTCTGAAACCAGAAGCAGAAGCAACTGCTGTATGTGTTGCACCTTTGTGAAGCATACCGAGCAACTGTCTAAGACCTGCATCATTGTATATTTTCATCAGAGGGGCTTGTACATTTTTAAGAAGATGCCACTCCCCAAGATAGGGAAGCAACCAATCCAGGTCTTCTCCATACACTCTTTTTGCTTCAAGGAGATGTTCATATGTTTTGGCATCCCCAGCAACAACTAAATGACTGATGGTTTTGCCCACTCCATGTTTATCATAAAGAATATCTAGTACATGCCTAGTTGTCTCTGCATTGTCAGCAGGTTCAGCCAAAATGCTAGTAAAATGCACCACTGACTGATCTGTATGATCTGGAAAGAAGTGTGAAATAGCGGTTTTAAAATCCGGGAGACAGATATCCAGGTTTTCTGAAAAACAAATAAATTTTGTGAACATGTAAAGGAAGACCTTCTGCCTCAAAAGTCTCAAAGCCTCCTCTTCTGCTGCTGATAGAGAAAAGGAGTCAATGGTTAAGTTACATGAATAATAAGAATGCCTTGAAACTGCTGGAGGATCTGGTGGAAGGCAAGATGATCCTTGATGGTAAAGATTCAATGTCGAAGGATCAACTTGTCTTGAACTGCATGGTAATGCTGCCTGGGGAGTAAATGTTGTTATATTTTCATTGGTTTGTGAAAATGGCTCAACAGCTTGAACTGAAGTGCCATGAAATCCCCTGTCAGCATTTCCAGCAGAAACTGCAGCATAACTGGAACTCCTGTCAATATTATCTACTGATGCAATGGTAAATCTGTTGGACAGAAGGGAGGGCTTCTTTGCCATCTCTTCCAAAGCTATAGATGTTTGAAATCGCTGAAAAGTTGATTTGCTTACAGTTATGCCAAATGCAGATAACAACTGAAAGCAAGCAGACGATGACATTGAATACCTGTCCACTACATCAGAAAGAGCTAAGTGGAAAGGAGAAAAGAACTGGTCATTGGATGCACGTAAGTGTGCCAAGCAAATAAAGAGACGTCTCAGCATTTTTCTGTGATGAACTGAGTCAGACGGGTGAAGCTGCAAGAGACAGTGACCATTCCAGTTAAAAGACCCACTTTTATTAAGTTCTTTCTTTTCAACATCAGACAGAGTACTACGAAGAACAAAATTCCACAGAAATGGAGGAAGCTTTTTAATTTCTGTTATAACTGACAGCCCTCTGAATGATGATGAAGTGGGCCTTTCTTCTTTTAAAGATTTGGCCTTCTCTGTAATGACACATTGCAAGTCATCTGCCAAAACTTCCCAACTAATAAGTCCAGTGGCAGATGGATTTGGCTTTTCATGAGAAGAAGATGGCAAGGTGCTTCTATCCTGGCTATCTCCTTGGTGAAAGTGCTTGAATTGAAATTTATGCAAAGCTGTTAATACATCACTACCAAAGCGTCTGATTAGAGTACCCAGCCTTGGCTGACCCCTTACATGCGAGCAAATAATACATTCACCAATTGCTGTTTTGATAATTCCAATAACCTGCATTTTATTTTTCTTTTGAGAAATGTCAGCTTTAGTCTTTGGGTGTGAAGTGCAAAATGAATCGTACGAAGACAAATACCTGTCATGAACCACCTCCAAAAGGATAGCTTGATCATCCATGAGGTGACTGCCTAAGAGTTCCATAGCCTGAGAAAGAGCATAGGCATTACTATCTGTTGGGGAACTACTACATTCGTCAAGAAAATCTTGCAATAGAGACGAAAGATGTTGTTTTGACGATTTCACTTTGTCCCTGTATTGTGGGCCTTTGCTATACCTTGTGATGGCTTGATAGCAGACATTGCACAGCTTACTGTCATTGTTAACTTTTACATCATGCTGAAGACGTTCCTGTGCAAATGATTTGACGACATTAAGATCATTGAAGGTTTTAACAAGCCGGCATTTCATGAGACATAGTGAGCATGTGGTTGTGCTCATTCTATTTGTTAACGTGCAATAATGAGACTGACATAGAAAAATCCCTGATGAACTGGTACACCATTCAATAGCAGTAACATTTTGTATACCAAACACTTCTACCAGTACATTAGGCTTTAATGTTTTGGACGTTTGGATGACTCGATCATTCACAGTAGGGCACTTTGGGATCTGGCAATCGTTGGATGCTTCACGTTTGCCAGCTGATCTTGCCGGAGTTTTGGGCAATCTTTTTTGACAACTTTGACATACACAATCGGTTTCTCCTACATTCTGTTCACGGAGTCGCATTACAAGTTGTACATGCCTCGATGTAGCCTGAGCAATGTGCCAGTAACGAGGTTTACTCTCTTTACATATGGCACATGGACCTGGTTCCCTATCTGGATGAAATTTCTTACAGTATGATGGAGGCATACTAAGACTGACAGAACTGACCAGTGCTAAATGTATCAAAAGAAGTGATACATACTTGATAAGACAGAAATCTGAATAGACCAAGATGGATCTGGATGACCGTGCCATTAGTTAATCAACGCTTCAACGTTCCACAGAAAATAATTGTTAGGCCAAAGTGTACTAATGTAGCTCACAAAACATATCTGTGAACCAAAATACACTGACCCAAGTATCATGTTTTTGGCTTCAGTCTACTATATTATGTGTTGTTATGTAGAGCTGACAGTAAAAACTTATGGAGTCCCACACTTCCTTGGGTCTTCTTATAAAATGACCCTGATTGAGTGTTACAAAGTGACATACCACTACTCACTTGGTTACTAAAACTTAGTGTTACTGTACGCTACTTTCCCATATATAGCCTAGTACTGTCTACATCATAAAGGGAACAGTACCAACTCAAAGTCCATTTTCAAAAAAAGAGTAGAAATTGAAGAGCATAGCCAATGTGGTGTAGCTACCTATACAATACTCCCTTCTTAGCATAACAGTGTGGATTAGGCCTATTTCACCTTCAAACAAACATCAAGGCTGGTCTTGGCGTGACAATAGCTTAAGACAAATGGGTGGTTTGTGTTGTTGGTGTTCGGTTTTTTGGTTCTTGGCCATATGTAGTAATCCTTTCGCCGGTCTGGCCGTGTCCGTTTTTAGCACGTAAAAAGCACAAGACAAATGCACACAACAGATGACGATATCACCCATGATCATATACTGTACACTACGATTTAAGAAAGGGTCGTGTCGTATTGCTGCAACAACTGCATAAAGTACTGTAGTAGTCCTGGGTAGGACTTAAAACTGCATCCGGTTGTGGAGTTTGTTTAAACGTGGGAGTAATGAGGTTACCCTTTGCCACAACTGCCTCCGGGGCACCCTTGGGCAAGGTGCACCTGTATTTGCCCCGGTGCTTTTTAAGTGCTGTTGCCTTTGGGCGTAGTGTTGCCTTCGGGCGTGGTGTTTGCCTTCGGGCTTAGTGTTGCCTTCGGGCGTAGTGTTGCCTTCGGGCGTAGTGTTGCCTTCGGGCGTGGTTTTGCCTTCGGGCGTGGGGTTGCCTTCGGGCGTGGTGTTGCCTTCGGGCTTAGTGTTGCCTTCGGGCGTGGTGTTGCCTTCGGGCGTGGTGTTGCCTTCGGGCGTGGTGTTGCCTTCGGGCGTGGTGTTGCCTTCGGGCGTAGTGTTGCCTTCGGGCTTGGTGTTGCCGTCGGGCGTGGTGTTGCCTTCGGGCTTGGTGTTGCCGTCGGGCGTGGTGTTGTCTTTGGGTGTGTGGTGGATTTGGGTGTGTAGTCTTTGTGGGGCTTTGTTTTTAGTGTGACCGGGGGGAGGTTGGTCTGTGGGGTCTTTGGGTTGTTGTCAGTGTGTGTGTGTGGTTCTATTGTTGTAATGAACATAATTTTCTGTTTGATTTGGTGGTGTGTGGATAGTTTTGCCTTTATGTTCCTGTCCGATCCGGTTTGAGTTTTGTTTTTTGTTTGTATGTGCCGTTTCGATGCACTTAAAAAGCCCCCCCCCCCCCCACTGCATAAAGTACTGTAGTCTGTAGTACGTAATTAAATAGATTACAACTTAGGCCCGAAGTCCTAGGCTACACCTATAGGCTACTGCACAACAGACTAGTGTTGTTGGCTCTCAGTCATGTTTTGCATTGGCAATTTGGGCCCAGCCTTGACCCCATGGCCACTAAAATTTGCCTTGGTCCAACGACTACAACATTCCCAGTATTATTTCCGCCTGTTAACCGTTATTAAAATACTGCTGATAAAGACAATAGACCTAAACCTAGGCTAGGTCTAACTTATTAATAATTATTGACGTTATAGGCCAAGCCTAGCTAACCTTCAAAATTTTCAGAACACACTGACAAAAATCGAACAAACAAGTTAGTGTAGTGTGTAGGCTAGTGAGTATGTGTATTTATTGTTTTTCACAATTTCGTGAGTCTTCGTACACAAATCGTAGCCTGCACGGTTGAAGTTGGGCTATTGTTTTAGCCAAGTTTTACTGTAGGCCTAGTCTGGACACCTTAATAACAACATGTACACAATACAGAATGGCGTAGGATAGGCTACTTACTCACAGTAAAGCCTACACACTAGCTTTTACGTAACACCTCAGTTTAGACCTACCCAACGTAAACGTGTGTTCAGTGTATGAACCAAACATGAAAACTGTTGCAGTTTTACTAAAAATGAGACGTCAACTTTAGGCTAATTTTTTTTCTACTTTTTCGTGCTTGAACTTCGTTGAAACTCATCAAATACCTCAAAAAATTTCTTTTTCTACTCATCGGTACGTTTTTCACAACTATGCTATGCTTAATACGCCATTTGTCCACAATGTTGAAAATGGGCTCCACTTACCTTCAGATATTTTGCGTTTCCGAGACTGCGATAATGAAAATGGCAGCTACTTCATTAATTAATGAGAATCTTCTTCAAGTCCAACCCAAATATTCTGAACAAAGACACATTTGGGCATAATACTTCTCAAAATGGAGTCAATACTGGTCGTGAATATGCAAAAAAATGACCTCTTTCTGCAGTGAGCCATTCACAAAACCGATGGCCTATTTTCGCGCGGTTTCTGCATAAAGCACTTCCGGTTTACGTACAGCAATGTAAAAATAACACTGTAACGGCTGAATAGCGAGGTCAGACTCCCAACTGTACCAGTGTCCTTGGAATAAGGTTGTACAAATATAAATAGCGCCGCCATCATAAGAAATATGTTCGGCGGCGCTTTACACGGAAAAGGCCTCACGAAACAAGAAAGACTTAAGTTTTAATTTAAACGATTCTAAATTGTGGGCATGCCTAATGTCAGCTGGGAGTCTATTCCACAGTGATGGGGCCGCACCCAAGAAGGCACGGTCACCAGCGTTAGTTCTTGTTTTGGGGGCCTGAAGTAGGTTGTCACCAGACGAGCGAAGGGTACGGACGGGTTTGTAGCGAATAACCAAGTCATTTATGTATTCAGGGGCTAGACCATTTAAAGCCTTATAAACAATTAAAACAATCTTGTATTTTACACGATAAGAGATAGGTAACCAGTGCAAATCCTTTAGTATGTGATGGTGGGTTTATATGATGGTATTTCAAGGCACCAGTAATTAACCCTGGCCGCCATGTTCTGCACACGTTGGAGGGAGCTAATGAAAAGACTGCGAAATGCCGTAGAATAAAGAATTATTTAAGTCCAGCCTAGAAGTAACAAAGGCATGAACAAGTTTTTCAGTTTTCGGCTCGGGTAAGTAGATTACGAATAGCCACTAATATTCTTTAAGTGAAAGTAGGACGTACTACAGACGGTTATTAATATGTCGATCCATGGTAAGGTACTATCAAATAAAACACCGATATTTCTTTGCATATGGAGATGTTGGAACATTAGTGTCACCAACAATTAACAGACTAACCAAATTACTATGTTTGAAGTAAGAAAATGTAATGTTCAATACTTCAGTCTTATCTTCATTTAACTTCAGTTTATTGTCTGCCATCCACTGCTTTATTTCCAAAAGACCATTAAACTCCATTTGATTCACAGCACGCTTAGCATTTTCAGGATCAACGATGTTATCAGGCAGATAAAGTTGAGTGTCGTCCGCATACAAATGCACATTTATTCCATGTTTCCTACAAATATGGGCTAGAGGCTTTGTGTATAAAATGAATAAGATGGGTCCGAGAACCGACCCTTGTGGAACACCAAACGAAGCATGGAGATTTTTGAGAATTCATTCCGTATAATAACACGTTGTGATCTGGATACCATATACGAACGAACCAATCGAGGGCAAGCACCATTAACTCCAAAGCTATTCAGACGTTGAATGAGAATATTTTATTTTTTCCGATCAATAGCTCGAAGGATATCAAATGGGACCCTTAATAAAGCAGTTTCAGTACTATGGTACCTTTTTATAGGCAGATTGCATCTTTTCATGAAGATTATTTTCCATCAGGTGGTCATTTAACCGAGATGTAGCTATCTTTTCAATAACCTTTGAAAGGAATGGCAGGTTAGAGACCGGACGGTAGTTGCCCATATTTTCCTTATCCAGGTAGGCTTTTCTTCCAAAAGTGGTTTTACAATCGCTGTCTTTAGACTAGATGGAAAAATGCTCGTAGCGAATGAAGAATTAACAATTTTCAGTAATGACTGGGGCTAGTTGAGTATCACAATCCTTTAGAAGAGAAGTTGGAATTGGATCCAAGTCACATGTAGAATTTGAGCAACAAGAAATAGCTGCAAGCACTCATCAACACAAGTTGGTTTAAACTCCTTAGGATGAAATTAATTTTATTGCATTCAACATGAGGCACAATTTTCTGATCCGTCTGCGTGTGAAGTCCAAGCCTAGTGTTGCGAACTTTTGTACTGAAAAATCACAAAACGCGAAGCGAGCTCTAAGTTTGAATTACACTTTGGCAAGACGGGTTCAGCGTTTGTATGGAGAAGCTCACCGACTACAAAAACAAAGGCTAACATTAGCCACATATGGTATGTCCATCTTTTGATGTTACATATGTGCATAATAAGCTCATGTTCATGATACATGTGTTATATAAAAAATTAACCTGTAAAATGGTGATATGTGATGAACTGTAATTGGGAATTCCGGCTATTTCCTGGATATTTAATGCTTCTTTTCATCAAATAGCCCAACTGTAATTCTCATGTCAACGGACCTTTAACACTGTGAAAGTGCATAGGAACTTGAAAACTCTAAAACTCTAAAAATGCAAAAAAGTAGCAAAGTTTAAAAAATTTTTGTCAGAGATTCTTTTCGCTTAATCAATTCCTGTTAAGGAAACTTTCGGAAAGGCCCCAAAGTCTTTCGGAAAGATTCCGGGACATATTTCAGACACGTACTGTAATTTTTTTTTTTTTTTAACAAAGGACGCTAATTTTCCATCCAGAACACCAAATCTGACGAAGTTTTCACTTTTAAAATGATATTAAATTGGACAAAAACTGACCATCTTCAAAACTGAAGCTCTGAAGATGAACAACTGCACATAACAAACACACAATTTCATTTCCAGCAGTGAGTATTCATGAAGTTTAAAAATGTAAAAACAGCCGTTTGTTTTAGTGTCACAAACACAGCTCAGTGTCGGAACCCATGATGGTTCTTCAAAGGAAATGCCAAAGATGGATTTGGGTTTACAATTAAACCGGCTTACGTGAACAAAGTTGTGAAAGGCGAGAGGATTGGGAGAGGGAGGTTGTCTTTGATTGAAAGGATTATATGAGCGTTTTATAGCATTTGAGGTTCTCTGCTTTTACTCCATCCGTAATAGCTCCATGTTCAAACCCTGTTGACAATACCCTTTTCCTAACTCAAGATATCTCACTTTAAGATTGGTTATTTGCGTTAAAAAATACCTCTTCTTTTCAACAAAGCCACAGAAAGTTATATGGGCACATTGTGTGAGATTCCTCTTGCTTTTCTTTATTATTGAATGCCCTGTTTGTCCTTGAAATTTGATATTGTTGGAATGTTTCGAATATTCGAATATGTTTTTCCTGTAGATCTAGCATTAGTCTACACATGTAGGGCAAACCAAACAATGTTGCTCAGTATTTCCTGCAGACGACATCAAATTATAATAAATTGAATGCAATGTCAAATTAATGTGCCATGATGACATCACAGATTTCCCATAATTCCCTATATGTCAAGAAAAAAATGCATCACTATCAATACTATTTGCTACTGAGATGAAGTTTTCACCTGCAAGAGAAACTTTTTCTGCATATTTTGAAGTCAATGAATTTTGCCTCTGGAAAAAACCCTTAAAAAAGCGAAAAATTGGAATCTGTTTACCCCTGCAAATCTTTTAGCCAACTATTATTTTGCATGCGCACACTACCACCTCCGTGAGCCATAAAAAACATTGTCACATGACTACATACTCAAGAATCATCCACCAGCTTAGATGTTACATACAAATGTAAGACATATATGGTATCTCTATAGGTTTCGCATATGCGCAAACTCAAACAATGTAAGTCTTCATAAAATGCGGAATGATATATGTACACAGACGGAGTAAAAGTTGGGTGGTTATAAAAGTGGAGAGACTGACAGATGAAGATATGGATTAAGATACAACATAAATGTAACACAGACTGAATGGTACTCTACAATCAAAAAGTAATTATGATTGTCTGGTGACACAGGTGTCTAGTCATGAAACAGGGCTAACTACTACAATATTCTAAATTGGAATTTCCCCTTTTATGTTTCAATATGTGGCCAGCAAAGTGTAAAATCATATGACCATCTCAAGAGGGGTAGGAGTGAAGACATCTGAGAGAAAAATAGAAGAGAAATAAAAACTAAAAAAAGAAGAACTCACCACGAAATAAATCAGGAAGAAGTTAACATTAGTTGAAATAACACCCAAAACTTGAAGAAGATTCAAGTTAGGCAATGAGTAGTCTACATGTAGTTTACTTACAAGGACAAGTATATCTTTGCAAGATAATCCTTGAATATACTTCTCTGTCGTCGCGTGTGGGTGCTTCCAGATGTTTGGGTGTTCTTTTCCGCAGCTGTTCGCGGAATTTTAGTATAACATAGTTTGTAAAGTCATTGTATTAGCATTCTTTTTGCAGTTGGTTGTGTTGCGGGCCGAGAACAAAGTGCTGAGCATCCATATAAACCTTGCCGTACACAGCAGCATCCACAACATATCGTGCTGGCCCAAAGTTTGCAAAGCATATCTGATGTGGTTCCCACCTAAAACCCTCAAAGGTGTATTCCCCAATATTTAGTTTTTCTCACATCCACTTCAATGCGGAATCTTTTTTCCAATATGGCGACGTTCAGGTATAATTACAGTCTGGATTTTCTCTTCATATCCCTCTCCAATCTTTTTGCATGCTCAGCTAGGAGAGCTAGAGGTTCGCACTTCTCTCTCTTGATTCACCTGGGTCCACAAGTAAATTCAGGTTTGATCCTCAGATGGTCCCCTGTCGAACAGTCTAAAACAAAAAGATGCAGGTGCATATGGCTATGATTCTGCAACTGTCGGGTTTGTATCAGCAGCTGGTCTAAAGAAACATTTTTATAAGGTACAGAAGTAGTGCAATTGCTCAATTCCCCCAAAATCTGAACCTCACCCCCCGCCCCCCCCCCCCCCCGATTCTAAAACCTAGCGTAAACACTGCAACTAGAACTCATAATTGATCGTGATGTAGATGGTTCGTTAATTTGGGGTTTCGTGTCTAGGTTTCAGTGCGCGGTATCCTTCCCATGATTGAAACTCAACGTGCTCTAATGCTAGTCAATATTTATGGTGACATTGTGACTTGAATTGGAGCTGAGGCAAATGCTTTTGGGGACTTACTTGACTTACCAGCATTGACTTGAGACTTGCAAAAAATTGACTTTTTTTTTTTCACCATTTGTGCTCTTGACATGAGTAATGATCTGCAGTCGCCTCCTTACTCAAAATGCCAAATTCATGATTCTCCAAAAAGGCCGGCGAATTAAGTTTAGACTAAAGCCTCCATCCATACAAAAGACATGGGAGTGACCACATCAGTCTGATCCATGGTATTGTTCAACGTCAGAAGTTTCCTGTGTTTAAAAACAATAAGATCAAAATTTATAGAATGAATCCAACTCAATTTTTGAGGTAAGCCTTTTTCTAAGTTTAAACCAACTTTATAAGGTTTTAAATATTCCTGGGACTTTGTGACACATGCAGCAATGTAAGTACAAGCAATTATCAGTGATGAGGGGCTACTTTGATGGGGTAAAGTCTGTTACGAACGAGGCAAGTACTGACTATTTATTACAAGACTTTAAAGGTCGTGTGACATGCTACAAAGAGCTGTTACACTTGTTCAGTTAAAGAATTAAGAGTCCTCCAATCAAAGATCCGTTAGAATTATTTCCAGTATCTTTTACCGTCCTCAAATTATACGTCTTCAGAATTTTGAATGGTTTCTGAAGAAACTAATTGCCTATGCAAAATAATTGATGTGGAGTGTTGCAATTGCAGGACAGTGTTTATGATTTCTTTTTGTAATCCTATATAAATGATTTCTTAATTAGCGATCATATAGATTACAGTTTTTGTTGAGTGTATCAAGTATATTTCAAGAAAAAATTTTAACTTTTACAATACACAGGGTTTAACAAAGCTACCCCCAGTGTCTTTGAAATTAAGGTTGAAAAACGAAAGGCTAACATGTGTCCCCACCATAATATGGTATGTCCCTCTTTCGATGTCACATATTTGCATATTTAGCTCACGTTTATTCATGATACAAGTGTGAAATAGAAATTTTCTCCCTGTAAAATAATGGTCATATTTTAATGGATTTTACCGGAAATTGCGGCTTATGTTTCTGGATTTTTTAATGCTTTTTGAACATCGAATATCAATTAGGTTATTTTCATGTCACACGACCTTTAAAAAACAATGACATGCTCTCGGCAAGCAATGTAGGCTATGTAATGCAACTAACAACCAACTATAGAGCCCTACAAAGTTAATATAAAAACCTCTTTAAGAGGGAAAATGGATGCACCCATTGTTGCTCATGAATGGCATTTTGTAGTTAGACTTTTTGAAATCATGTGGAAACATCATGATACATGTATGAGTCCATCATTCACCTTTATATGCAGAAGTTGTCTTCAAATCATCATGGCAGATATTTTCAGGGAAAAGATGTGTAATATTGTGCTGTTTCAATAACAGGCTTTGGGGTGAATGCATATTATCTAAAACAAATACACTCCATTTAAATTTCCTCGACAAAATGTGCATACATAGAAAAATTGTACTATCATCAATTCTCCTAGAAAGTTTTGTTCCCTCTTCCACTAAATAGCCTGCAAAGCATTCATAGAGGCACTAGCCTTCGTGTAACTACTGGCGAATTTTTGCTTCCTTAATCTTTGCTTCACACATTTTGGAAAGTGCTTTTTAACTTGTTTTCTAAAAAAATTGCAATTTCCTGCATTTTTTTCCCCTGATGAGCCATCTGGACTACGCCCTGTAATGTATGTAGATGAAATGGTCTTCAAGATAACAAATTTGAAAAAGATATGTCGCACTCTTTTTGCCGAAGATCTGAGGGGACAGCATGTGGCTTTTGTGCTTAATCATCAGTCGCTGTGAGGCGTAAGTGGGTTTTTCATGTTTTCACTGATGTGAGGTTTGTTTTGAACCCGGTTGGAAACATGATGCTGAAGCCATACCTTTTTGACACTCTTCAGTTTTTCCGCCTACAGGATAAGGCACATAACTCCATTGTGCACAGCCTTATTCACAGTCAGTGTTCTTCTATAGCTGTTTTGTCCGCGGGGCTCCGCCTGTACAAAATCTGTCCACACTACTTTAGAGCGCCCGGACAAAACTTTGCCGCCCGCACAGAAATTGACCCGCCCGGTCAAGAAGTCTGCACACTCAATCACAAACACCACAACTTAGTCATTTGGAACTGCCGTTTTATATTTCTTTTCAAATACTCATGACAAACAATGTATAATAAAACATCGGAGATGCAAACCCTAGCTCACTTGCACATGCTCTCTTATATCATTCAATATGCACTTAGGCTACTGCATTTTCTTTCATATGTTTTTATAGTAGGAATCCCCTACCATCAAACTCATACATAAACGAAACCTTCAATTGAATTGTCCCCCAGGTTTTCACCCGAAATTTCCATTAAAGTGAAGCTTCATTCTTGAATACGTCCAAGTGGAAAACTGGATCTTCAGATCTGCAAGTGAAGTCAAAGATATTTAGGGACACATTTTAGGGATATTTAGGAACACACATAGGGACGGCTAAGAACATGCCGTAGATTCCACCTATTGCACCTCGATATAAGCCCTTCTAAAAAATTTGTCAATTTTTTCCCAACGAGGGCCATAATTGTATCCCCTGTGATTGCGATGTCACCGTCGAGGTCACATTCTCGTCGACTGCTATGAATACTCCCATATTCGTCAGAAAGTATTACACTGTGCCAGACCTTAAGACATTTGTTTGAGCACGTAGATCCTTTCTCATTTTGGACTTCTCAAAGAAAGTTAACCTTTACAGGAAGTTTTGACATGACTCCCGCATTTGCTTTTTGTCTAGAAATAAACTTAAGGATTTTTTCTCCAATGTTTTTCTTTTTTAGTTTTACCTTTATCTAGCTGACACTACATAAACACAATCTGTGTTTGATGTGTCGTTAAATCCCATCTAACTAACTCCAAGGGGAGGAGGACCCTTACACACCCCAACCCCCCCCCCCCCGGACGGCGATCACACGAGCCCTCGGACAGAAAAAAACAGACCAGTGGAGAACCCTGCAACCGTTACCGCTTCCTAGTATTAGAAGTGCTAGATTTGTTGAGCTTTCACTGGAAAAATTAATTTTGTTTCATGTCTCTCAGAAGTGATTTATAGTAGGAAATTTTCAGTCGATCCAACAAAACTGAGACGCCCATCACCTAAATCTGTTTTGAAGGACCGTAGTATCATGGGCTGGTAAGGGCCAATCGAGTGTGTCACATAGTGCGGGTTTTGCGCCTGAGATTGACAAAGATTTTCCTTCCCCATGTTTTTTGCCTGTTCCCCCACTATGATATCTACCACCTCGTTAGCTGCAGGTCCTGTCTGCGGGGATTGGATTTTTTTTTTTTTTTTGGCGTATTTCTGTGGGAAGAACTTCTGGATGATTTCAGGTCTTTTTAAACAGCGATTCCACTTGTGATTTCCAGACCAGTGGTAGACAAAAAGTTGGCAGATGACAAAGTTTTGACTTCACACCGTCTCGCAGTGTGGACTCGGAATGTTATTTGGCTGTCCTTCCCAAATGCGGCCACAAAACTTATGCAATATCGACATTAAAAATGAGTTTCATGAATGCTTTGAAAATATTTTATGAAAAAGATACTTTGTAATGACTACACCTGTCGCATTTTGATTTTCCATATTTTCAGTGATGAGGTCCAAAGCAATCCCTCAAAGTGAAGCAGATGGACAGAAAATACCCCCATGAACATAATTACATCAGCCAATGCTTCGCACGGATTGTTGGCACACCATCACACAGACGTAATTCATCTGAACCATACAAAGGTGATCATCCTTATCATCACTACTGGAGTCACCAGGAACAGAATTAAGACCGGGCTACTTTATGTCATCACTGCACTTTGGTCATCATCATTTTCATGAATAGAGTTGTCATTTTCTGACCAGAAATACCATCGAGGTTTTTCAGAGATCCTCCTGCATTATTGAAATATAAAACATACGGTTTATGGCAATTAATAATATTAAGCAGTCTTAACTCTGTACGACGCTGGCATTTCACTAAGAATTTTTATCATAGCTTCGTCAAATGAATATTCAAACCATTTGTTTTCTTGTAAACGGTTTATCTTTCATCTTATAACGTGAATTACAAAACGCCCTATAAGCAGAGGCTCTTAACAGTTAGTTAGATGAGTTTTAACTCCAGAGTCTTCCAACCAGTTGGTTCAAGTCGAGACGACCACGGGCCCTTTTTTTTTTTCTAGTTGTGGCTCACTGGCTTGTTTTCCCTACTCCATCGCTTATGCTGAGCACCAAGTCCACAAAGGCAGTAGGTTCCATTTTTAAAGTCTTTGGTATGACCCGCCGGCCAGGATTTGAACCCTACACTTCCGGCTGCAAGTCGGATGCTCTAACCCACTTGGCCCACTGCAGTCGGTGTCACACACACTCCACTTACTGGTTGCAAATGCCCACATACGTATCCAGGGCATCATAAACCAATGAGGAAAACGCCTTAATGAACAGATAAGGAATGAACAATCAACTAGCAGTATGACATTTCTCAAGATGGTGGACCCAAGTGATGCTTGTACACTATTAGGTATGATACAGAGTTGATACTTTAATACTGTACTGCATTCACGTTGCACATTAACGTTTACAAAAAAACGACCATATTGAGAATGACTATGCACAACTTACCTTCCGCTATCCGTTTTTCAGGTTCTGAACATTTATTTGGCTTATTGTGATTCCTTTTCTGACAGTTGTATTCATATTCTGTATACAATATTTTCACATGGCTAGGAAACAAGCAGCCCTTCTTTTCTAAACAAGGAAAATTTTCAACAGACATTTTCTTCACTGTCTCCCTTTAAATCTTTAGACAACTATTTCCTGCAATGGATCATATTGATAATTAAGCCTTTTACAATGTTGTTTAGTTACCTACCCATTCAGTGAGGAAAGAAGAATTTATAAAGGACATATTGACTCAGTGGAATGAATATTCTCTTTCACAACAGTGAATGACTGTCAACTATTTATATCTCAGCAATGGTATGTGGATTTTAGGGTTGGGATGTAACTTTTTATTTTGTTTTTTTTTTTGGGGGGGGGGGGGCTTAAAACATTTTTACTGTCATAAATAATTAATATGCAAGTGAGGATAAATGGTTTTCACCAATACACAGTGTAATATTACCGTCGAGACGTAGACGAGCCAATAGGCGAAATTAAAGGGAAAAAACTTTCCTTGAGTATTATACGGCGGATGACAAGAGGACGCCTCAACATACAGTACAACAGTTTATGGTGCAATGCGCGAGGAGAAGTACACTCACTGTTCAGCTGTTCGTGCGATTAATATTCTACTCCCGAGTGACTGTATCATTTACATCCCCCTTCAGAGAAATGGCTACGCCAAACTAGTTCAAAGATTAAACTTATGAGGTGGTGTAACCCAGGTCCCATAGGCAGGGGGGGATTGGGCCTTGTGCACTTTCCTTCAAAAGCCTTCACGTTTTCTCCTGACCAAATGTGTTTTTTAGTGCTGTCGACGTCAGAATGCCGCGTTTTGCCTACTTTGGTTCGTTATTGGGGTGTGGATTATCATTCCCGTTGGTTCTTTGAACTTCCTTTGCGGATACCGTCTTTCCTACCCTGTTTAGTACGAACAGTGTACCTCACAGTTGGAGGCCAAAGAAGGCATACAGTCCAGATGAGGGGAAACACTACGTATTATGTCAACTGTAGGGGTACGTTTTGGCAGTCCAGTGCGGGGGACCAGTACCGGGCCCATTTTTGATGACTTGGTTGGTCAGGTCCGAACCCGAACGACTATGCATCAGGGCCGAAGTGTGGCGTGTAGTCCACAGCGGACACTCGAATCATTCACCTGCTGTGGCGCGTCGCACACGACGCCATCGTAACGAATCGTTTCAGTTCAGTTACAGGTCTTTCGACGAGAGCAGACGTTGTTTCGTTTCGCACATAGTTATCACAGACATTTTGTTTGCTAGCGCAATGTATCAGATTCTGTAAATAGTTTCAGAAGTTATGTGTTTTTGGTCACGGTCAGGTTTAAAAGTTCTGCTTTGTTTCCTCGTGCCCGTTTCTACGTACGTAAAAGCCCCTCGTTTTCCCTGGGGGGGGTGGGGGGGGGGGGGGGTGGGGGGGGGGGGGGGTGGGGGGGGGGGGGGGTGGGGGGGGGGGGGGGTGGGGGGGGGGGGGGGTGGGGGGGGGGGGGGGTGGGGGGGGGGGGGGGTGGGGGGGGGGGGGGGTGGGGGGGGGGGGGGGTGGGGGGGGGGGGGGGTGGGGGGGGGGGGGGGTGGGGGGGGGGGGGGGTGGGGGGGGGGGGGGGTGGGGGGGGGGGGGGGTGGGGGGGGGGGGGGGTGGGGGGGGGGGGGGGTGGGGGGGGGGGGGGGTGGGGGGGGGGGGGGGTGGGGGGGGGGGGGGGTGGGGGGGGGGGGGGGTGGGGGGGGGGGGGGGTGGGGGGGGGGGGGGGTGGGGGGGGGGGGGGGTGGGGGGGGGGGGGGGTGGGGGGGGGGGGGGGTGGGGGGGGGGGGGGGTGGGGGGGGGGGGGGGTGGGGGGGGGGGGGGGTGGGGGGGGGGGGGGGTGGGGGGGTTCAAAAAAGTAAAATAAATGGGGAGAAACTTTCTCTACATGTTGTGGCTGTTTGTGTTTATTATTTTAGTGGCAGCTCTCCAAAGGCAAGAGGTAAGAAAAAAGAGATTTATAGGGCCATCCATAATCTCTTAAAATGCATAAACTAAAGCTTACCCAAGTCTTCTGAATTGCAGCATACACAGGGGGAAGAATGCATCCAGTGGCCACTGTCTAAGCTGACGGCATGTTTACATTTCTGTACTTTCCAACAAAACACAGCACTTCGAACCTTGAAGATTCCCTTGGACTTTGCTGTGTGCCATTTGGATTTTGTTTTACAACACAGGGTGGATACTACTCTTCACAGCCCCCAAACAGTGTTCTGTATGTGGAATGTTGCCCTTTTTCTCGTGCAGTTGAGTATAGATGGACATGTCCAGTAGTTGCGCAAAGAAAAATTTACTTTAATCCATTTTTCCCTCCTTAAAAATGGTAGGATTCTGACTTCAGCTTTTTAACGTACGTAGATAGAAGATTAGAAGAATAAACGGGCACGAAAGAAGAAAAAGGAGAACTTAAAACCGGCGTTACCGGACAAAAAGAAAAAGGTGAATATTACCGAAATTCTACTACATTGGCGACTAATGCAAAACAAATATTTCTGCGATAACTATGTACAAAACCACCCCGAACCTCAAACTAGTACTATAGGACTAGTTTAAAAAATATCACAATTCTTACAAATTTTACTGAGCTTAGCTGTTTGAATGTTTTTTTCCTGTATGCTCACACTGATCACTAAGTACAGGTTAAAAAACTTCAAGTATTTGTGCACATTCTGTTTTGCCTCCTAACCACCCGACTTTAAAACAAGCTCCATCACCGGATCGGATCAGTTTTTTTAAACGTCCTACCCAGGACAGTACTAATTGTAACTACCCGTGTGTAATTAAACAGTAATGTTACACCAAATGGTATAAAGGTTGAAACGGCCAAAACGACGAGATGCGAAACGAAAACTACGTCCTGCTCTCGTCGGCATTACAAACTTCTTTAAATTAAAAACACAAGCAACATCGCGAAATGCCCCACCCCTTTTTTTCTTTTCAATTAAAAGTCCTCCTGCACTCGTTGGCGAAGAGCCTGCGGGCGGGAAAACAAACAAATATCTCCCGAAGGAGAGTTCTGCTCCCTTGAAGGATGTAACAACGTCCCCAAGGGACAAACTTTGACACCCTATAAACTGACAACCACCCGACCGTATGGTCCCTTGTTTCATAGGGACTGGGATGAATAGAACAGGTCCCACTACCCTGGGAGCTCCGCCGTCGTGATCACGGACACGTCCTGCGCAAGGTAAAGTATGCCCCCCCGTCGCCAAACACAAGTCCAAAAAACAAATCAGTTAATTAAGGTCGCGAATGAGCTTTTTACGTACGGAGCAAAGAAACGGGCACGAGGAAACAAAGTAGAAATTAAACCTGAGCCACAAACAAACGGACAAAAATACAAAGGTGAACTATTTACAGAATTCTGTACATTGCGACTAGCAAACAAAATTTCTGTGGTCCTGGGTTATAGACTTTAAATTAAAACTTAACTGCGATCCGGTTCTTCTGTGTGGAGTTGTTTTAAAACGTGGGTAGTAGTAATGGGTTACCCTCTTGCCACAACTTTCCTCCGGGGGCACCCTTGGGCCAAGGTTGGCACCTGTATTTGCACCGAGTTGCTTTTTAAGTGCATGTTTGCCTTTGGCGCGTAAGTGTTAGTGTTGCCATACGGGCTTGGTTGTTGCCTTCGGGCTGCCGTGGGTGTTTCCTTCGGGCGTGTTGTGTTGCCTTTCGGGCGTGTTGTGTTGCCCTTCGGGCGTGGGTGTGCTTCGGGCTGTGTTGCCTTCGGGTCGTGGTGTTTGCCTTCGGGAGGGTGTGTTGTCTTCGGGTTTGTGTTGGTCGTTTGTTTTTAGTTTGGCCGGGGGGAGGTTTGTCTGTGGGTTATTTGGGTTGTTGTCATGGTGTGGGTGTGGTGGGTTCTATTGTTGTAATGAAACATTAATTTTCCTGTTTGATTTGGTGGTGTGTGGATAGTTTTGTGCCTTTTATGTTTCCTGTTCGACCCGGTTTGAGTTTTGTTTTTTTGTTTGTATGTGCCGTTTTCGACTCACTTAAATAAGCACCTCCAAATTTCTGCGATAACTATGTAACAAAACCACCCCGAACCCAAACTAGATCATGGAACGTATACCATTTACGACTCTCAATAGGCAAAAATCTATTTTACATACCCATTTACATCAACAGAAGGTTTTCAGGTTGAGTCTTTTCAATTGCTTTTTTTTCGTAACTATGTGGTGGATCCTTACGTGCTCCGGAACACAAAAACACCGGACGTGATCATGAAAACACAAAGGACAACTACATATACACCAGGCCGCATTCATGTGGCCAAACCCCACTATTTACAGTATTAACAATGTGATGTTGCTCTTTTACATGATTTGTAGCCTGAGCGGAACCCTAAATGTGGGAAACAAAAAGCAAACCTATTTTACACTGAACTACCAAAAAAAACTTTGTGGATGCATGGGCCACTAGGCACAAACAGAACAGAAAAAACCAAAAAACAAAAGTGAAAACGGGGACACAAAGGCAAAACCAATTCAAACTAAAATTACTCTGACTGGGACCCTTAGCTTTAATTAATCCGTGGGCTCGGTTAGGGCCTCCGCGTCCCAGAAGTGAATGGGTTTCCCCTGCTATGAAGTTTCGCCCGAAGCCGGAACCTCTTTAGTGCAGACTATAGGCCCCTCCCCCTCCACACAAATCAAACCAACTACCTTCCCCCCGAGGTTGGATCCTTTGGAGCGAGGCTCTGAGGCACGCTCCCCGGCCATTCCGACATCGACTGAGTCTTAGGCACCAGATCAAGGGTCCTCCTATAAATGTCATTATTTCAACCTGTCGGTGGGTTCGCCACTCTGCCAACGATGGCGGACAGGTCTGCCTCAGGAGTCCCAGTACCCCCTCACTGTACTTGCTTAGCAGGCAAGGGAAGTCCTGCTCCACCTCCAAGTGCCGCCTCCATCTATAATTCTGGGTTGAATATTGTGGTCCTGTTTGGCAGAGGGTTCAGGGGTGCCGGACCCACATCGGTACTGACATGAGCAGAGGGTACACGATGTGGGGCAGGGGAACCCAAACCACATGTCCCTCCTCCCCACAGAGGTTATTTTTTGCAACCGTACCTCGTTGGGGACACTCTGCCTTGCCGTGCCCAATGGCAACCATTCCCACAACGTGCCTGTTGGGAACGACTTTGGCTTAGTGCCACTCCTCTCCACATGCTTCCTTAAAACATGGTACGGGGCTGGCAACAAAAGTACCTAATGTGTGGCCCTTGGAACCCCCTATATGAAGAGGAACGACGATGGAATGTCCCTCACCAAGTTCCATTACGGAACTGTCTCTTCTTGCCATTAAATAATACCTTTCAACTCACACCGCAGTATATTTAACACCACCGCATTTCAGCGAGACAGCTCCGTATTGATCTAAGGAAACGAACCTTCGCCAACCTTAGCGCGTGATCGACCCCTTCCCTCGAAGGGAAGGGTAAAGCACCCGTCACCGCCCACAGAAGGCATCATATGGTGGTGGACAGTGGAGCCCTTTCTAATCCCCCCTTCAGGCATGACAGCAGCCCTTTACACGGGCAGCAGAATCAGACTTAAACTAAGGTCATCCGTGTTGCGGACCTCGAAGCGCCCCTGCCACACACCCTCAAGTTCTCCAATTTCGACACCATTGTCTTGTAACACAGTAAACGCCTGTGGGGGGAGAGGGAACACTCACCCCAGACGCAAAACGCCAACCTGCTTAACCAATTGTGCTATCCCGACCTCCTTGACCGCCGATAGCAGCAGTTTGTGTGTGCTCGAGGCCACGGAATGAAAAGAAAAAGAAAAAACTCTGACCAGGGTTTACAAAGGACACAAATTTAGGATGAAGCACGCTTTTTATAAGGTTTTAAGCACCAGTTTTGCAATACAATAGTATAAGCTATTCACAACAGTGATACAAGTTGGAGCACGGCCCCCCACCCCCAACCCAACAAAACGACGAAAGAGCGAAAACGCGAAAAACACTCCCTGCTCTCGTCGCGAAAGTGGGTAGTTAAACTTCCACATCGGTGGCTCTGTGCACTGCTTTAAGGGTTAACAATTGAGCAAGGTTTCTTTCCATAAGTGCGGTTAGAATAGAATTGTGCTGGGCTTCGTTTTGGTATTGGTTGGTTCGTTGTTTTCAGTTCATTGGTTGTTTTGGACTTCAGGGCATCTAAGGCGGCCCTTAAAGCCCTCCTTTGACCCTTAACCTGTGAGGTCTATGGTAAGCTTTTTTACGTACGTAGAAAGAAACGGAGCACGTAGGCAGGTAAGGGGGGAGGAAAACAACAGTAGAAACCTTAAACTGGTCTCGTCGACAGTACTGAAACACCTTAGTGCCCCCGCGAATGTGGTGAACACAATAGGAGTGCGAAACAAATCTTTGTTGTGGATGACTTTTCTATGACTGTTCCTCAAGGGTAAATTTTTCCTCTGCGCTTTTTACGTGCCCGTACAGAGAAAGAAACGGGCACGGAAGGCGGAAACAAACAAAAAAACCCGAAACCGGCACTGGATGAGATGAAAACATTTTCATTTTTTACGTACATAAAAAAACTGGCACGGCGAAAACAAAGGCGAACTCAAAACGGGCCGACAAGAAACATACCCGACGAAACCATTTACAGAATTACCTCCTACCAAAAAACATTTCTGTGTCAAGCAATTATAAAGGTTATTTTTCCTTTTTAACGTGTTTTCGGAAACGGAACAATTTTGCAGAAAGAAGTTTAGTTTGAATCCAGTTTTTGTTTAAAAATGGGGAACCTCCTAGTGTATAATAGGCGTATTACAGCCGGGTATCGTCAACTGGCCTTAGCGTGACACCTAATCGTCGGACCCCTTCAGAGTCCCAACGTGGGGTACGGAAGGGGGGCCCCCTATCATCGCTACTCTAGTGTATTGTTTAGTGAATTCCCTTGCAAGAGCCCTTCCAAGTTGAGCCTTTTTTCGACCAATTTCACATTACCTGGTTGGTGCTGAAGTTAAGTGCCTTCAGTATGCTGACGGATGTCACATGCGTAAATCTCCCGACCTAGCTTCCTTCAGGGCCCTCTTCTTACTGGCACCCGTTTGTTCTAACTTTCAAAGAGCCACAGTGCCAGACAGGACCCTGAAACCCCACTAAGACCAAAGGAATCCGTCTAGGTAAAGTGGCGGTTGGTCCGAAAAAATAAAAAACTGCCGCTTTGCGGAATCATGGGTAGACGACGCCATAAAGAGATCAATGGTATATGGTTTTGGGGTTATGGTTCACCCGAGCGTGTTACTTACCTGGAATGAGGGAAAAGTGGGACCCTAGTGTGCGGATAGGTTGAAGAGAAGGACTTCGCGGCGGCGATCGCCACATTAAGCCTGTTGGGCGGAGAAGGGGTAAAACAGTTATTCAATCGTTTTATATTACCCTCTCTTGTACGGTATCCGGGTTGCACTGTTTGTCTGGATTGCTCCAGAGGAGTGTCTTGGTGCGGAACTCTCCGAGAGGGCTCTGTCTCCACCGTGTTCCAACCCAACTGGTGTTTAGTTTTTTATGGTCAGGGGGGACTGGATAAGCCTCCGCCGTTAGAAGAGGGGTGGTATACTCTAGGATCTTAGGGCGCGGAAGGGTTGGGGCCTGTGCATTTCCTTCCAAGCTCCGTTTTCTCCTCGACCAAGTGTGTTTACGAGTGATGTGGACAGCAGAATGCCCTTTTGTATATTTTGTCCGTTATTGGGGGGGATTATCATTCCGTCGGTTTTTTTCCCTCCATGTTTAGTAACAGTGAACCCCACAGCTGGCAGACCCACGGGGGCATACAGTCAAATGAGGGGAAACGCTCCGTTATTATGTCCAACCAGTGGGGGATGTTTCCACAGGTCAAGTGCAAGGGGACCTATACCGGGCTGTTTTTTGATGAACTTGGTTGGCCATGGGTCCAAACCCAACCACTTTGCTTCAGGGCCGGAAGTGTGGCGTGTGTTAGTCCACAGCAGTCATTAGATTACCGCAGGGAGAGACCTGTTGTGGCGAATCGCACTGGACGGCCATTGTAACTAATCTCAAGCGCCTTCGGTGGCGTCCTAGGAAGAGGGTATTTGCCCCCGCGCACAAGATGCACAAAGTGGGAGGAGTGTGTTCCCATGTGTTTGGCAGTGTGACTATGTGGCTCTATTCTGGGAATGTTTTAAGTCCTGACTGACCGCCAACGTTGTGTAACACCTGGGCTGTCAGACCAGGACTATTGCTTTGTTATGGTCTTTCACCTCCTCCGCCATGCTCAATACAAGTGTTCAGGACATACTTACCTTATGTTTCGGCCTCCATAAGCTAGGCCTTATGGAGCGCACCGAATGTCACATTCGTTGGTAGGGGGTGGTGTATTGCGGAGGCCTGCTGACTTGTCGTCCTGGCCGTCGGGTTGATGAGGGCGGACGGGATGTGTCCTTAAGCTTTTTTTGAAGGGTGGGGTGGTAGTCAGGACCTTCGTCCCGTTTGCCAAGATCGGCTAATTCCGGTAGGCGGTGGGGTCCGCTTGTTTAGGTGTGAGGGGCCGGGCCGGGGTGGTAGTCAACTTGTAAATTATTGAGCTTTTGTTTTGTAAATATGGAAACTACGGTAATTTGTAAATGGGGCTGTGTTTGTATGTGGGTGGCTTTGTGAGGTGCTTGGTTGGTAAATATGTTGTAAATATGTATATATGGGTATGTAAAGTATCTGTACATATAGTTCTAATTACTGTAAATGAACATAATAATTTTCTGTTTGGAATTTGTTTGTTTTAGGTATGTTTGTAAATAGTTTGCGTTTATGTTTCTGCCCGATCCGGTTTGAGTTTTTGTTTTTGTTTGTATGTGCCGTTTCGATGCACTTAAAAAGCACACCGTTTTCGTTCGCTCTTGGTTAGGACGTTAAACTGCATCCGGTTGTGGAGCTTGTTGGAGCGTGGGGATGGTGAGGTTGCACTTTGCCACAGCTGCCTCCGGGGCACCCTTGGGCAAGGTGCGCCTGTATTTTTGGCCCAGTTTTGTTCAGTTTGGAGTCCCGGGGAGAGTGGACGTTCCCGAACCTTCGGCGGGTCTCGTTACGATCTCTTCTGGGACTGGTAAAATATTGTATATAGTGTACATACTGTAAATACTGTATATATTCGTACAATACTGTAAATTATAAGACAAGTTGACTACGCTTCGGACCCCTCGTGGCAGGGTGACCCCGCCCTGGACCCCTCGTGGCCCTTTGGGGCAGTCTTGTGCATGATTGTTTTGGTCTGGTTGTTTTGGTTGTTGTTGGCGTGGCGGTGGTTTGGTTCTGGTGTTGTCTTTTCCTTGGGCGGTGTTTGTAGTAATGTTGGTTTGGGATTGCCGGGGGGGGGCGAGGTTGGTTGTGTGGGGTTTTTGGGGTTGTCAGGTCAGTGTGTGGTGTGGTGTCTATTGGTTTGTGAACCATGAACATAATTTTCTGTTGATTTGGTGGTGTGTGGGATGGTTTTGCCTTTATGTTCCTGTCCGATTCGCGGTTTGAGAGTTTTTTGTTTTTTGTTTGTATAGTGCCGTGTTCCGATGCCCATTTAAAAAAAGCGTTTTCGGAACGGGAACACGATCGAAAACACAAACCCGACGGATGGACAATACATAATACCAAAACTATTGGCACACCGCAAAGGAAAACGAGTCTTTGTTACCACTTAAATAAACACAGAAACCACCACCACACCCATCACCAACGACCGCCCTCAACACCAACCACACCCGCTGGCGACAGCGACCCACCGCCCCGGCCCCCCCAAACACCCCAAACCTGTTTCCTCAACGGAACATGAGGTCCTTAGAAAGACTGATGCAGCCAGAAACTTCCTCAATAAGGATCCAGCACTCGGGCTGACCAAAAAACGACTACAATAATTTCGGAAAATGGCAGGAAACTGTGGGCGATTCTTTTCCCTGAGAAACAAAATTGTGCTTTTTACGTACCGTTAGGAAACGGGCACGAAAAGCAAAAAGAATGAAAAAAAGCAAGAAACGGAAAAGGAGAAGGAAGTAAAAGGAAAAAAGAAAAGAAAAAAGAAGAAAGAAGAAAGAAAAGAAGAAACCAAAAGTTAGAACTTACACAACCTGACCGTGACAAAAACATAACTCTGTATTACTATTTACAGAAAATCTGTACATTGCGCTTTAGCATAACAATAAGTCTGTGCCTAACTATGTAACAAAAACCACCCACAACCCAAGGCCAACATCACGTAAGGGTGACCTATTTCAGCAATTTTCAATTATTTACAAATTTTACAAATTAACTATCACCCGGCCCGCCCTGCCACTGAAAACTAAGTGGACCCCAACCACCTGACCGAACGTCGACCTTGGCACAACGGACGAAAGTCGGCCTCCCACCCTCTAGCTTAAATCTCCGTCACCTCACCGACGCCCAGGACGACGCCCGCGTTCGGCAGGGCTTCCCCTCTCCCCTAATACACCAAATATTACACCCCGGGTTCTCTCCACAAGGCCAGAGCTTTATGGAGGCCGCCCGGACCGGAACGAAACGAAACAAAGGTAACGTATCCCACGCCCCCGAACACTTGTATTGCATCGGCGGGGGGTGGGACAGACCATTACAAAGCGTATGTCCTGGCTGACCGCCCAGGTGTTACAAAATCGTGAGTTTGGCCCCCCCCCCGATACAGCCAGAGGCTTGTGAAAACCACTCACAGTAGAGGAGGGCCACAAAGCCACACTGCCAAAACACATGGGGCACACTGCGGATCCCACCCTGCTGCATCTAGTGCGGGGGGCAAATGCCATCTCTCTCCAAAGACGCCACCGCGAAGGCGCTTCGAGATTCGTTACGATGGCCGTCGTGTGCGATGCGCCCAACAGCCAGGTCACGCCGGCGGTGATCGAGTGCATCCTGACATGATGGACTACACACGCCACACTTTGCCGGCCCTGACGAAATAGTCGGTTGGGTCTGACCTGACCAAACCAAGTCCCAACAAAAATGGCCCGGGTACTGGTCCCCCGCAACTTGGACTGCGTAAAAACGTCCCCTACAGTTGACATAATACGTTAGTGTCTCCCTCATCTGATCAGTATGCCTGTCGTTAGGACTCTCAACCGGTGAGGTACAACTGTTGCTAAACAGGGGTAGGCAAGAACCAACGGAATGATAATCCACCCCCAAATATACGGACCAAAAGTTACGGCAAACGGCCATCTGACTTTTCGACACCACTAAAAAAACACATTTGGTCAGGAGGGAAAACGGAAGCTTTGAAGGGGAAAGGTGCACCAAGGCCGCAATCCCCCCACTGCCTAGGAACCTGGTACACCACTTTTCTTCTGACCCAGCTCCGTTTTCCCCTGACCAAAGAAACCTAAACACAGCCCTCTCGCAGTCGCACCAGGACACCCCTCTGGAGCGGCCCAGAAACAGTGCCCGGGATAACCACAAGCGAGAGGGTTAAATGAAACGATTTATAACATGACTTACCTTCCCCAACAGACTAAATGTAGCGATCGCACCAAAGTCCTTCAACCTAGTCTTCCACCAGGTCCCACTTTCTAATTCCCAGGGTAAGTGACTCGGGTGAACCGTTTAACCAAACCATATGCCAATTGATTTTTATGGCGTCGTCTACCCCATGATGCCGCGACGAAGCGGCAAGACTTTTGTTTCGACCGCCAACTGAACCTAGACTTGTAAAGGTCCTTTGGTCTTGGTGGGGGTACAGTCTGGCACCTGTCGCTCCTTTGGAAAAAGTAGACAGCCGTGCCAGTAAGGCTGTCTTGAAGGAAAGCTAGGTCGGACACTACGCATGCTGACGGTGACGTCGTCAGCATACTGGACGGCACTGTGACTTCTAGCTCCACCAGGTATGTGAAAATGGTTCGAAAACAAAGGTTCCAACTTGGGAAGGCTCTTTGCAAGGGATCACTAAACAATACATAGAGTTAAGAGGTGGACAGGGGACAACCCCTGCCGGTACCCACTGGCGTGAACTTCTCGAAGGCATCCGACGGTAGGCCATTAACGATAACCCGACTATATACACTATTATACAGTAAAGAGGTACATTTAACAAAAAACTGGATTCAAATTATTAAACTTCTTCAAGATTGTTTTTTTTAAAGAGGAGGAAAATCCGTTGATCAACCATGTCGAAGCCCTTCCTCCTGGATCGATGTGGGAGAACAAGCGCACATGGGAAGATCACGAGTCCATCACATATTTCAACTAAGTCCCGTTATATCAACCAGAGGTTCTGCTGAATACTGTGTCCCCCGACACAGCACATGTCTGGAAAGAACCTACAAGATCCGCATGAATGACCGTGCTAGCCTGTTTACAAAGGGCTTTCGCCAGGAATCTTGTAGTCTAATTTAACAAGGTAAATTGGTCGCTTGTTTTTCGTTCTAGGGGTCTCCAGACTTTGGTAACAATTTTATAACGCCTGTGCGCTGCGAGGGACTCAATGAGCCAGCAAGGAAGCAGAGGCGAATACATCACGGAGATCGTGCCCGACGGTACCCAGAAGCGTTTGTAAAAATTCCACTGGGATACCGTCGGACCCAGGCGCCTTTCCGCCTTCATCTTCGCCACCGCATTCCAGAGCTCGTCGACAGTCAAGGGAGAAACCAAGTCCATCATTCTGCTCTTTAGAGGGTGTTCTTGTCAATTCTTATCTAATAGGGACCCTTGAAGGTCTACCTCGACATCTGCCCGCGTATAAAGCTGTTCATAGAAGGTCTTAAATACCTCCACCGATGTCGAGAGGTCCTTCTGTACCGTACCGTGGACGTCACGGACTGCTCTTATGCGGCGATCGATGGCATACTTTGTGAAGTCCGGCTAGAATTTGATGGTTGGTTTTTTCCTCCGCCTCCACACAGTGAACACGAGCACGAACACGGGCCCCGCGCAGTTTTTCATAAGGTACTGCTGGATTGCGTGACGTGCGGAGGAGTCCCGTCCTTCTCCCTAAAGCAGAGCGAGAGGAGAGGAACTCCCTCCCTTTTTCGACGAGCTCTTGCCTAACCAGTATCAACTGTAAACTGTTTGATGCGGGACTTACGTCATCCCACCACTCTAAATCTGTTGAGAAGGCCGGCTTCAATGTTCGGCCACCCTTCGTACCTGGCTTTTAAAACTTTTCGCTATAGTCAGCCTCCGTTAGAATATCTGTGTTCATTTTCCAGAACCCCCTCCCTGTGGCCATGACTCTGGAGGCTGAACAGGAGACAGTAACTGCGTAATGATCCGAAACTGGACATGTCACAACTTCACAGTCCCTCGTGATAGTGCAGGGGGAGAGTACACCCGGTCCAACCTTGAGGCATCCGTGCCATCAGGGCGGTGCCAAGTGAACACGGACAAGCCGGGATGGTTGTGCTCTCCAAACGTCAAACCATTCATGATTCTTTATAAACATGTCCAATTCCGACATACCGACACCACAGCCCGAAGACCGTACGTGTGGACATTCGGTCAAGCTGTGTGTCGGGACGCAGGTTAAAGTCCCAGCCAGGATACAAGGAGCACTGCCAGGTAGCAGAAACGAAGGATGGCAGGGTCATGAAAAGTCCTTCTGTCTGAGGGCCGATGGGCGCATACACGTTACACAGGAAAAATTTCCCACATGGGTGTCTTACTGTAACCCATACCAACCGGCCCTTCATGATCAGAATCGACTTTTCCGACCAGCGGGTCCACCTTGGCGAAACTAAAATAACTGAACCACAAGATTTGTTGAGCCAAAGGAAGCGTGTAAACCCCCCGCCCCACTCAAAGGACCAGGTGTGGACATCGTCCTCATTCATAATGTGGGTCTCCTGGAGGGGAAAACGAAGTCCACACCCAGTGTTTTGCAAAAAATGGAATATCCTTGACCGCTTCCGACTGTCCCCTCATGCCGTTAACATTTAGAGTCAGGAGGGACAGGGGATCAGCCATGGTGTAATGAGTGGCTACGTATCTAACCTGGGACCTGAACCTTTTACTCTGTGAACTCGGGGAGGGGTCTTGAGAATGGTGAACCCCCTGGTCTAAACACCCCCGCCGTCTGAGGCCGACCGCTTCAATGAAGGGTCCGCACCCTCACATAAATAAAACCAGCCCTCCCCCGGGAAGGTGGATCCTTGGGAGGAGGCTCTGAGGCAGACTCCACACCATCTGACAATAGCAGACTCGGAGTCTGAGGAGAGCTGTAGGTCCTCCTCCACCTGCCATCCCTATCAGCTTCCACTGGTGTTGGTGGGGAGGATGGTGAGGAGTCCGCCTTGGGAGCCACAGTACCCCCCTCACACTGCTTCGAGGCAAGGAAATCCTTTTCTACTTCTTGTTGCTGCCTCCTCCAATTCCTCAGTGGAATATTCTGGGCCTGCTTGCGAGGGGTTCAGGTGCCTGCTCCACATCCGCACTGGCATGGGCAGAGTACGATGTGGGGCACGCACCAGAGACATGTCCCTCCTCTCCACAAAGGTTTGCACCGCACCTCGTTGGGACACTCTGCCTTGTCATGCCCCACCTGCAGGCACTTGCCACAACGTCTGTTGGGACAAGACCTGGCTTCGTGTCCCTCTTGTCCAGACTTGAAACAGGGGGGGGGGCTGCCCGAAGTACCTTATGTGGGGCCTTCGAACCCCCTATGAAGAGGAAGGACGGAATGTCCCTGTCCAATTCCATACGGCACTGCCTCTTTCCATTAAATATGCCGGCCAACTCGCCCGAACCATATTTGCACCACCGCATGTCAGAGACAGTTCCGTATTGGCTCAGAACCCTCGCAACCAGGCGCTGGTCGACCTCAAAATTCAGGTATAACACTGTCACCGCCACAGAGCGATCATATGGGGTGACAGTGAGCCCCTCTGCCCCCTTCAGGCAAGACACACCTTTAACACGGGCAGCATCAGACCTGAACTTTAGGTCATATGTGTTGCGGGCAGCAAGCGCCTGCAACATCTCTATCTCTTTAACTTGTATCCCCTTATTCTTTAACACAGTAAACGCCTGCGGGGGAGAGACGCTCGCCCCGGACGAAAACTCCAACTTAACAATTGTGCTATCCCGACCTCCGGGCATAGCAGCAGCCGTGTGGCCCGAGGCCACGGGATAAAAAGGATTAAAACCTCAGAACTAGCCCCACAAGGGGCAAAAATTAGGATGAAGCAACAAAAACACAAGCAACACAGAATTAAGGCGCGGTCGCCAACAAATGAACACGACCAGACCTACTTATGAACTAAAACACAAGCACGCTATAAGGTGTTTTATACACAATCGCAATATATAGTACAACTATCACACAGTGATACAAGTTGAGCACGGTAAAACGACGAGAGCTCGACGAAAACACGTCTGCTCTCGTCGAAGACCTGAACAAATTGTACCAAGTCAAACAAACGGTCGGGACTGTGGGTAATGCAGCCCCCAGAAAACGGAGAGATGATTTGGTATTGACTAGGGCTTGCATAGGTCACACTTACCTAACCCATGCTTATTTGCTACACAGGGATGAGAGACCATATTGTATCCCCTGTGACTGTGCTGTCACCGTCAGTCACATTCTCGTTGCCTGCTCTGAATACTCCCATATTCGTCAGAAGTATTACACTGCCAAACCTGAAGATGTTTGAGCACACAGACCCTTCTCTGGTTTTGGGTTTTCTCAAAGACAGTAACCTTTATAGAAAATTTTGACTTGACTCCCGCGTTTGCTTTTGCCTAGACATTTTGGAAGAATTTTGCCTAATCCTTTTGCCATTTAGGTGATTTCACCTCGCCATTACCGTTTTTATCTAGCTGTGTAGAAATTTTTGACACGACTCCCGCATTTGCATTTACCTAGATTTCTTGTTCAATTTTACCCCTTTACTTTTTTTTCATCTGAATTTTACTCCCCATTCTAGCTGACACTATATAATACATTCGTGCACTGAAAAAAATTTTCACTCATCTTGGTTTATAACTACATCCTAAAATCTATTCATAGTTTGTTAAATTTATGCTGTTCATACACGTATTTTTACTCACAAGAAGTGTTAAAACACTCACTTCTGTGAGTTTCTTGGTTCATCCTATTTTTCAAACGTTTTTCACTACTTTTACTCAATATTGTTTAACTTTCTACATCATAGTGTGATTTTAATCACTTCGTGTTTTTTCAAACTTGCATTTAGTATTAAACACATTCCTGTACAAAAAGATGACAACAACAGCTGATTTAAACGTTTCGATGTAACTTTATTAACAATGCTGAGTAGGTTCGTTCATGAACAGAAAAGTACACTGTGGAGTATCCAAACATAAACAAGAATGAAAGCCTTGAAGGTAAAATTTTAAGTATAACATCTCAGGTCAAAGCAGCTTTTACTTCAAGAGTTTTGCACTCGTTCATCCATAGCAAAGATACATAAGAAGCATGACCTATCCTTTACTGGCATAATGATGTCAAAACTTTCTTTAGATTCATACCCTTGTGCCCATACTTCTGGCAACAATGTAATGAAAGCATCATTATGTGCCTATCATAGCATATAAACTTAAACTGTAAGGTTATGGTAAATGATAATAAATATATAAGAAACGAATAGTCAAACATGAAAAATTAAACAATCATAACCTGCCCATATTGATTTTTGTAGATGCTGCACAGATAAGACTATCTATAAAATATTTACATCAACTTACATGCTTATGGAAAATTAATCATCACAGTTGATAAAGTTTAAAAATATTTTATGGTATTTAAAGTTTGAAAAACTCCATAAAATCAAGAACAATCCTGAACTAGAATGCAAAATTGCATTGTGGTTTTGATGATGCATGCTCTTCTCAAAGAATGCCATTTCTTGCATTCAGGCCGGGTCAATTACTATCTAAACGTTGTTGGAAAATTACAGGTCATTGTTCATACTTCGCCTTTGCAATTCTTAGGAAGTTTTGTTTAGTGCAACCTTTGGTGATCCTACATGACCTTTCATCTCCAACATAAACAATAGGGTTCTTTCTCTCAAAATGGGATACCTATTACCAAATTTAAAAACTGTCGAACTTTCCCTTCTTGAGGTATCACAGCAATGAGCTACAAGTCTCAAACACACACACACTTACACACTATAATGACACATAGGTTTCCGTTTTCATCGAAACCAATAAATCTCCTCTGACTAAATGGTCAAAGTACCAGCAAACATTTGAAGCTTCATCAGAATATTCCTTTTTGCGTGCTTTGCTTTGCTATTTTGAGCACACTGTAAAGCAGTGAGCATAACTTCAGTTTTATTCAGTATGTACACCGATTTCTTTCAGTCTGTATGCCATGTCAATTTCTCCCAAACATTTAGCATTCATCATAAACTTTCCTATAATGACTGGCTACCCAGGTAGGCCTTTTCCTGTTTGTTTTTAGCATGAAACCAACTACTCCCTTCACCCGTTCATCCTCTACTTTGCCCATATGAAATATTCTTTAATGTCATTCTCAGTGCATCTTCAAAGATAATAGGAATAAAGCAATCATCTTTACCATAATTACAGTACATGGATATGATTGATTGACAGTCAAGTGTGATATCAGTGAAAGAAGTAGACGATGTTCACTTTAGGAATAATGCAAATCAAAAACCTTGATTGTTACTATGAATGCACAAACTATCACATGAGTAAATATACAAAGAAAAAATACCAATTATAATACCAAAACAGAGTAAGCAAAATAACTACAACTACAAACATCTGGAGTCTCATGAGAATGTTTCTTGTTTTCACACTTGGTTCAGTCCATTTAATGCCTTTTCGATAGAATTACTAACCCCCCCCCCCCCCTTACTCCGGAATGGTCAGTCAAAAGTGAGTCACTGACCAAGGATAGTGTGACTCAAATGTCCACCACTGTGCCAATATTGTCAGACAATAAAGCAACTGAGGGGTAACTCACTGAGCCTCAGTTATTAGTTGCTTTGCTGACCCAGGGGTGAGTCATTGTGGGTCAATTGCTGCCAAGCTTTGTTTATACGCTGCTGTTTTATATCCATCTTATATGTATCGTCCTTCAATATGGTGACTTAACATTGTGTCATTCCATATGAGAAGTCAGTGACTGTGGTGACTGAGGTACACGGCAATGAACATGTTTCCAAAAACGCTGTACATGTGTGCAATGACCCATCTTGTCCTGGGTTGGGGTGGGGAGTCCATAAATTGATATGTGCCTAAGTATAAACAATGGTTTAGTAAGAAAATTAAACACAACTTTTCTTTTCAGAGGGTATGACATTAAAAATTGCTATTCCTAATGATTTTCTACTGAAAAACTTCTCCCCAGCCACCCCCTCCCCCTTCCCCTGACATTTTTCTCTCAACTTCTAATCTTTTCTGACATTTGTAAAAGTCACTTATGATACATTTTAATGATAACTTTAATTGAGCCATCATACCAAACAAAATAACATGAAAAATCTTGACAGAGAAACATGGTGACTTATAACAATAAAAAAGGCAAAGGATGTTCATAATATGGCATATGCATGTCAAATAACTCCTTTAACCCTGAAAATATTTAGAACCCTAGGTTTAGGACACTAGTCAAAGCCACAACACTTACAGGGCCATTCCACTGCAACTGATGGTCTATGTTACGTGAGTTAAGGATCAGTTAGTTAGTTAGTTAGTTAGATGGGGTTTAACGACACACCAACACGAATGTGTTATATAGTGTCAGCTAGATAAAAAAAAAAGGAATGGTGAGGTGAAATCACCTAAAAGGAAAAAGGATCAGACCCAAAAATCCGACACATGGTATTGTTTGGGGGAGAAAATTCACCTTCAGCACAAAAAACGTATACAGTTTAAATTATCAGCTGAGTCTTAGTCCTTTCATTTCAGATTGCAAGTTGGAAAGTAAATTTCTCCAGAATACTTGTTATGCAGAATTCGTAGAAATTCCTGTGAATGTTTAACTTTACCATTTAATGAAAGATTTTTGTAAATAAAATTTTTTCTGGGCCTGTTTGTGCACTATTCCTGCACCAACAGTAGACAGGATGTTTTAGTGTTACATAAGTCACAATTAATTTAAGTAAGATAGAAGTGTGGAGATTGTGAATGTACTCAGGACTAGGAGTACCTTTACTGAAGAAAATAGGAACGTTTTTAGCAACACCCTGAAAACTGCTTTGTGGTTCATTTTAAGCACTTTTTTGCAGGTAGACATTCACAGTCACCACACTTGTAACTTACTTAGCAAAATTTTGTAACTTACATGTTACTAAAAGGATGTTGTGAATACTTGTAGGAAAAAGGCCAAAACCAACTTAGAACAAAAACGTTACCTACAAACTTCTTTCATCAAATAATGTTTAATGAAATTAACCTTATTTGCTTAAACACTTCACAGGAAATTGTTATATTCACACTAGCAAACTTTTGAAGTTTCTCTACGTAACTCACATGATTCTTTTACTAGATAGCACCTTTAACATCTGCTGCAGTTTATGCAAATTTGAAACATGAATGTATACGACCTAGACCATAATTTGAGCAACCTTTCTGGTACTGACAACTCCTCTTTCTTTAAACCTACATTAAATTTCCTGATTTTTATCTATTTTATCTGATGTAACATTGTATGGCTCGGCCCTATAGACTTTTCATTTTCATCAGCATATTACTTGTTTGTCTGCATGGTTTTGAGCTTCTCAGCTTGAACAAAGCTACTTCCAGAAAATTAAAAAGGCTGTTTTCTTTGGATGGGTATGCCATGTCAAATGTCCAGTAGGTGACTGTCAGCGTTGCTATTCCTTCGAATATGTTTTTGGTTTGTCCAAACTCCTCTCCTTCAGCTCTAACCAGGGAAGATTCTGCTGTTAAAGGGCTTTCGCCCTTCCACAGAAGACAAGGCGCCCCATCCTGCAATGGGATAAACAGATAAATGTGAATTGGTTGAGATATTTATGGGGCTATGGCATCCAAGAAATATATCTATGCATAGCCCTACAGTTCTAAATCTAGTCGGTGCCTGTGCTTTGATTGAAACACATTCAAACAATCACAGCTTCACTCAGGTTGGTGAATGAAGACTTGCCCAGCTGTGTTCCCAATTAAAGGCATGGTGCCATCTGAGAGTGATTTTAATTGAGAGGTAAAGAGCAAAATTTCCTAAGGAAAGATCTATCAACATTATTTCAATTTCTTATACTGTTCTCAAGACATACTTCTCTAAAGTTTGAATGTTTCTGGAGTAACTTATAGCCTATGCCAAAAATAACAACACTGAGTGTTGCACAGTGCTGCCATTTGTTTTGTTATCCCTTTATTGAGTTTCTCTTCATTTCTCATCAGAAAGTATACAGTTTGAGTGATACTGATTTTATGAAGGATACAATTTTAACTTCCAACTTCCAATTTTAACTTCTGACTTGAATAGAACTCTTGGGACTGTCTTCAAATTTGTGATTGTTCTACTACTATTCACAGCTGCTGCTTGTTGTAAATTTGGAGGGCTCGATGTATACTTAATTGGGAGAACTAACTTTTTCTGTCCAAGATGAGCCTAGAGAACCTTTTAAAGCTGTAAGCTGGGAAACATCAGCAAAAGCTCAGAAAAAAACTTACAAATGACAGCTTTCAAAATAAAGTGTCAAACTATCTCCATTATTTGCAAAAATTTTAAGTTTGGAGACAATCTAATTCATGTTTAAAGGGTAAATCCAAACTATATTGGACCAAATAAGCTCATAACATTTCATGGGGTCAACTTTACAAATAAAGATATCTTTTGCATTACTGGACAACTGAACACAATCCATCAAAGTCAAGGAGCTGCTGAGTTAGAGATGTACTGAGTAATGATTTGTGCATTCCTTAAACTGAAGGAGCCTTTTAACTTCAGTGGAGACCATGCACTTACATATCTAGTATTTGGGCACAGCATGTCAAAGTTACAACATGAATCAAAATATAAATTTTACCTCCATGACTCTTAATATTTATCAGGTGATATTAATACACTTTCTTGCCTTTTCATTTTCTACAGTCACACACAAAGTTAAATCATCTATAGATACTTTCTTGGGTCTGTAACCAGTGGTAAATATGTTTCAGACACAACTAAATCCTCTTACAGACCAACATTTGCATAAAGGTTTCCTTTAAATGAGATAAAACAAAAACAAGGAAACTGTACCCCTTTTCTCTGTTCCCCACTTTCATACTTGATAATGACATTTGATGTTTTGAACATAACTGGTAGCATAAATGCTGCAGCGGCAACCTCTAAATCTGAAACAAAGCAAAATATTTTATATCACTATCAGCCTCAAAGTAGTTGACCTCTGCTGATCAACAATGAAAACTGCTATCCTTAAATTAGCCCCACTGGAATTGTATTGGAGGCTGGAGACATTTAGTGAGCCTTAATGATCATGGATTGTTCCAATGACAATCTGTTTAACTTAAGTAAAAATGACCTGTGGAAACCACCAAGTTGGTACAAATGGGTTATGGAAATTGCAATTTTCAAAATTTGAATCTTCAAATGACTTTTGACTTCAAGCAAAATGGGCAGCACACTGAAGAAGATGTGAGAAAAATGTTTCAACAGAATTGGAACAATCACCTGTATATCTTAACTCAATTTATAGTCACACTATTTTTGGTTTCGATGGTAAGAGAAACCTATGCATTCATGATGGCGTGTGTGCGTATGTATGTGTGTTTGTGACACTGCTCGTTAACACGATATCTCAAAAACAACTGCAACAGTTCTCAAACTTGGTACATACATGCCACATATTGAGAGGAAGAACCCTATTGTTTTTGGTGGGGGTCAAAGGTCACCGGGGCCGTCGGGGTCAAACTCTGAAAACCTTGTTAACACAATATCTCGAGGTAGGAAGCTTTGATGAATTTCATATTTTATTTGTAGATGCGTTATGGTAAGAGGAAGAACCCTATCATTTTTTAGTGGAGGTCAAAGGTCATCTGGGGTTAACGGGGTCAAACCCTGAAAACTCCGTTAACACGATATCTCAAGAAGGGAAGCTCTGACAGCTCTCAAACTTGGTACATAGATGCCCCATATTGGGAGGAAGAACCCTATCGTTTGTGGTGGGGGTCAAAGGTCACCAGGGGTCAAACCCTGAAAACCTTATTAACACAATATCTTGAGACAGGAAGCTTGGATGAATTTCATGCTTAGTATGTAGATACCTTATGGTAAGAGGAAGAATCGTATAATTTTTGAAGGAGGTCAAAGGTCATCTGGGGTCACCAGGGGTCAAACTCTGAAAACCTTGTTTACACAATATCTCGAGGTAAGACGCTTGGATAAATTTCATACTTTGTATGTAGATGCCTTGTAGTAAGAGGAAGAACCCAATCATTTTTGGTGGGGTTCAAAGGTCATCTAGGGTCACGGGGGGTCAAACCCTGAAAACCTCGTTAACACGATATCTCAAGAAGGAAAGCTCTGACAGCTCTCAAACTTGGTACATAGATGCCTCATATTGAGAGAAAGAATCTTATTGTTTATGGTAGGGGTCAAAGGTCACCAGGGGTCAAACCCTGAAAACCTTGTTAACACAATATCTTGAGATAGGAAGCTTGGATGAATTTCATGCGTAGTATGTAGATGCGTTATGGTAAGCGGAAGAACCCTATCATTTTTGAAGGAGATCGAAGGTCATGTGGGGTCACCAGGGGTCAATTTGTTAGTTAGATGGGGTTTAACGACACACCAACACGAATGTGTTATACAGTGTCAGCCAGATAAAAAAAAAAATGAAAAACTGAAAAACTTGTTAACACAGTATCTTGAGACAGGAAGCTTGGATGAATTTCATGCTTAGTATATGTAGATGCGTTATGGTGAGAGGAAGAATCCTATCATTTTTGGTGGGTTTCAAAGGTCATCTGGGGTCACTGGGGGTCAAACCCTGAAAATCTTGTTAACACAATATCTCCAGGTAGGAAGCTTGGATAGATATACTTAGTATGTGGATGCGTTATGGTAGGAAGATGAATCCTATTATTTTTGGTGGAGGTCAAAGGTCTTTTGTTGTCACTGGGGTCAAACATTGAAAGCTTTGTTAACATATCTTATGGTAGGAAGCTGTGATAGATTTCATACTTAGTATGTAGATGCGTTACGGTGAGGAGATGAACTCTATTGTTTGTGGTGGAGGTCAAAGGTCATCTGGGGTCACTAGAAGTCAAGAAGCAAAATTTCCCAAGAATTCCCAAGATCGTCATCTCGGGTCACCAGAGGTCAAAACGCAAATTTTTCAAGAATTCCCAAGATTAAATAGGAACACAAAACTGCATGTTTTGCCAACATGTTAAGATAGCATTTGACCAGTGACTGAAAGGTATGGGACATTGTGGCATTATTTGGAATAGAACATATATATCATCGAAACCTCAATGCTTTTTTGCATTCTGGTTTCATTAATACGGGTGATCGCAACAACCATTATCAATTCTTTATGGTGAGTCTAGGGCAAAAACTCAGATTAAACCACGTTGGCACTTATTTAATTTTGAGTCACACCCAAACATGAAACAGCCTGATTTTTCGTTGCCTAATTATGAAATAACGATTTATTCCTACCTTTCTTTTCTGAATCATTTACAGCAACAGCCAAGTGGAGTCCCAGATTAAGCTTAGAGACCTTTTCTCTGTTTTTCTTCTCTACGATCTTCATAATTTTCTTAGACATTTCGGACAGATTTGCCTTCAGTGAAGCCGATAAAGCCCTTTCTCCAGGTATGCGTTCAAACTCCTCCTGCAACTGAAGAGTGGCATATATTATTTGTCAATAAAATTACCCTCTCCTTCATGAATATTATTTTACATAACCTACAAGTACCATATCTTGATGTCCATATATGGTGTAGGAATATGAGCAACATGCCATATTGCAATTCACACTGAGTACAAGTGAACACTTTCCTGTCATTTAGGCTTAACATCAAGTTTACATGGAAACATTTCATTTCAAATGTACCAACATGGCTTACAAAGAAAATATCTTTAATCATAATCAAATCCTTGAGTCTTAACTGTAAGCCCGAGCATCAGTTATATCTTCTCAAAGCATTATGTAGTAGGAGAATAATGCATGTTGCATCATTTGAATTTTTCAAAGTTTGAAGGAACAAATTCTTCTTAAGCAACAAATAGCTGAATTTCTATCTCTTGAGAAACTTGTTTCTTGAAAAGAGGGCTACCGTAGTGCCAACTGTTTTGAATCATCTACCATTCTGTGTCTATAAATATTTGCTTTAAAAATATGAATTTTTCCTGTAAACATATTCCCCTTCAAAGTGCAGTCTCGATGCCTGTGACAAATGTAAGTATAGGCCTACACATTGCAGGACACCTACCTCATAGGAATCTTTCAAGGCTGGATATAGTTCTAATGTGTTCACCACCATTGTTCTCTCAGATATGATCACCTTTCTTCTGTGCCAAAATGTAAGTTCCATCAGATCTCTGATTTTTTTTTTTTTTTTTTGGTCTGGCTTTTTTTTCTGACACTCTTGTTTCATCCAGCTGTTTAAATTAATGAGAAACCACTTTACTAAATACTTAAGTCACAGTATTTATACAGAGTGAGAATGTTTGAACTGCTGAATT
Source organism: Holothuria leucospilota (assembly GCA_029531755.1). Taxonomy (NCBI): domain Eukaryota; kingdom Metazoa; phylum Echinodermata; class Holothuroidea; order Aspidochirotida; family Holothuriidae; genus Holothuria; species Holothuria leucospilota. Next base: position 33,787,209 of record CM055969.1, on the reverse strand, counting down.
GCACATTGTTTTGCAGTTCTGTATGCAATGCATCAGTGAGAAATGGTTTGGGGAAATGTGCATGTATCTGTTGCATAATCAAAGAAAATCTCATTGTGCCACTCAACTTTATGTTTAAAATTTTTACAGGGTCCTTTTAAATAATGAGCCAGAAACTGACTTTTCTATGAAATCAATGACATTCATTTACAGATTTCTTTAAAGTGCATATTGCTGCATATGATAAACTGCTTAATTTCTTACAAACAAAGCCATTTTACACCACATTGCCAAGATGTAAGCTTTTTCAGCTGTCACAAATTTTCTGCAAGGTACATTATGGTTAACCAAAATGCCTTACAGACTGCAACCTGACAAGACCCTGCTTAATTAGGTAGAGAAAAGTTAACTCTGATCATTTTAGAAGATATCTTGGTCCCGCAGCTAACAAAAAAGCTATATTGCTAAATTTCTTTGCTTGCTTTAACAAAAAGACCACTTGCAAACTTGATCCTCCTTCCAAATTTCACCTATGTACAACATACATGCAGACAGTTGTCTTTTTGTTTTGAACTATGTTACCCTTTGGAATGCTAAATAACTGACCATTTTCATAACTTGCCACTGTGGTTTCTGCTGTTTAGAAACTGATTTAAAAAAGTTGTCACACTCTGACTTTTGAGAGAGACTGCTGATGTATGATTGAAACAGACTTGAAATATTTGTCACAATTTTTGTCTGTTAATGGTATCTCTTGACCTTTGACTAGTTGTTTATGTGAAAGACATTTTTACACTTGCTTCCATGCAAATGCAAAGACCTACATAAATGTAGAAGTTTCCTATCACAGGTAACATGGTTGTCCACAAACTTACTCATCATTCCTACCAAAGGGCAGTACACTTTATATTTAACTGAATTTTATTAATAGTTTTAAAGTCTTCACCTTGCTAACAGAATGATAAAGGTAGTAATTGGAGATAATAAGTCTTTACAATTTTTAAACTTAAGACACTATTCTCTGATCCCTTTTTTAACACTATTTTCTGATCCCTTCTGTAGTCCCTTCTCATTGCAAAAAGGGTTTTTACTCATTGTGGTCAAAAAGGAAATAGCATATTTTTTTTAGATAGTTGATTAAACTGTTACCTTAAAGGGACAATCAGAGTTTGTTTTCAATAATTTTGCACCACAATGGTACATTGAATTCTACCTGAAACATTAAGAAATTCTCATCCTACAGTAATTAAAACAATGTTAACAGTTAACACTTCTAACCTGAAAGACCTTCAATGTCTATATATTCTGCAAAGCAATCGGTTTAGAAATGTGCTGGAACAAAAGATTAATTTTCTCTGTCAAACTCTGAATGTCCTTTTAAGGTGAATTAAGTATGCCTACAGTATCTTTTAAAGTAAATAGTGAAGCAAGATATGCAATACTATAACAAAAATTGGACGTGTGCCATTTTCAACTTTCATGCTGCAACAGCTTACCTTTGATGTTTTTCCACACTATGTTCATCCTCTCCCAGCTGAGCATCATTAGAGGTTGAAAGAACATGTCCACTTGGTGACTTGACGGGTTCCTTCTCTGCACTAACCAGAAACTTTCTTTCGTTGCGAAACTTGTCCACTAATTTTACCTTCCAATAGTCCTATGATAAACGAAGAGGATTCAGTCATAGCAGATGTGACCAAACACTGAATTAAAGTTGGTAATTTAAAAACATTTCTAAACCATGTGAGTAACCCAAGAATTACCATCTCAGAAAGCCAATTATATGAGGCAACATTTCATTTAAGTCTTTTTGCAAGTTGTTATGGTATCACCTCTGCCTGTAAATACCAATCAAAGTACTCTTTCCTATATACACGATTATGAAAATGTTCCTGATTCTACAACTCATATTCCTTATTTCATTTTATGGTCAATATGGTGTGTCATGTGACCATTAAAAAAGGTAGGATTTCATAACATTGGAGTGTCAGCTTCATTGCTAAGCAAACTTTAACAATTACTAAGCAACGCATTACTTCTGGAAGGCAATGAGACACTGTGGTTGCTACAGTATGCGTGCAACTGACTTGTAGTGGCATGCAACTATGAAGAGCCTCCCCTCATTACAGTTGGGTAGCAATTTTGAGCTTCTTAGTCCTCATCTCACACACTGTGTGTATGGAAACTATGTTGCCTGAAGCAATTTAAAATCAGTGCAGGCTACTGTATCTCTGCTTTGCATATGTTTTATGGTGTGGTCTAAATTGGAGGAAGCTAAAGTTAACGTAGTAAGGAGAATTACTAAAATCCCAGTTGGCTAGATCACAGTGTGTGAGCTTACAATAATTCTTAATGGAAGCACACGAACCTTACAACTGAAAGTACAAGCCATTATTGACCAGCCAGAGTAAAAAAGAATTCTTTCAATGAATGTCAGTCGAAGTACATGTAACTGTGTTTAGAACTCTCGGGCTATAATGCTCATGTTTGTGGGCAGAGAATTTCTAGCAACTGTTTGGTTTGGGGATGCCATATCTTCAGTAAATATAATAACTGGAAAGGAAAGGTTTTTAATACTCACTGGCATCTTCAAAAAAAGTATATGCCTATGCTGATAAACAAAATAAACCATAAACATGCTTTAATATATAGGGAGGATAATTATCCGAATGTCAGAAATAAAAAAAAAAATACATATGGTGTACCAACTTCATGACTAAAGCTTCAGCAACTTCCCCATGTTGGGCTTTGAATGGGTATCTGAAGAGAAATACAATTTTCCACGAAATAATATATGCTACATACTTGTACAGAAACATCAGTCAAGGTCCAAGTGCACATCAGTATTGTTGTTGTCATCTTGATGGTGGTTGGGTGAATGTGAAGGTGAATATACAAGAATAAGCGAAATAATTCGCTGAGATTTCTTTAGGTACATGCTGTTTATTCGACGGCAAGATTTAGAGAGAGAGTACACACAAGTGTGCCGTGTGCACATACATATATACATATTCTGACTTTTTCTGAGGGTGCACATGAATAAGTTTACTCCTTAACACCCCCACTTAAACTTATGATGGGCGGCAAAAACACATATGGATATAAATGAATACAGCAATGATTGTAAAAGTGATAGCCTACTTTTTCAAACTAAATTAAACTTGAGATAAGCTACCTAAAAAAAGCTTAAAAATACATCAACTATTTTGGGTCAGCACTGAAACCTCTTGATAAACTGACACTCAAAACTTAAACATTCTTAAGGTTCACATTTAGGGCTGACAACCCATTATCTGGTCAGTAAACTTCACCAACTTGAATTTCGTCATAGGTTTGGTAAATATGTCGGCAACATTTTCTTCAGACATAACATAAACAAGTTGTACAGAACCTTCTTGGATTTCTGATCTAATAAAATGATATCTTATATCAATGTGTTTTGACCTCTGATGTTGAACAGGGTTCTTTGCGAGAGCTAATGTACCTTGGTTATCACAGTGCAGAGTAACAACTTACAGCCTATCATACTATTCAACAACTGTGTCAGAAATTTTGCCTCTTGCGTAGCTGTTGCTAATGCCATATACTCAGCTTCACAAGTAGATAAAGCGACAGTGCGCTGTTTTGTGCTTTTCCATGATATCAGCGGGCCGTCAACAGACAGCTGGAAACAATATCCTGATATGCTACGGCGGTCCTCAGAGTTACCCCAGTCTGCATCGCAAAATCCGAACAAAGCTAAAGGCTCAGCAGACTTCTTAAAGACAAAATTTTGATTCGCTGTACCCTTAAGATAACGTAAAACATGTTTAGCCGTTGTAAGGTGTCTCACAGTCGGTTTTGCCATGTGCTGTGACAACTTTGCAACAATATCACAGAGATCTGGTCTAGTTGCTGTCATAATGTAAATGAGACTTCCAACAATCTCTCTATAGAGTTTAGGGTCATGTAACTCTACCTGTTCTCCTGACTCCTCAACAATCTTGTTTACACCCATTTCACATGGAGTGCTCTTAGATTTGCAATCTTGCATTCCAAATTTTTGCAACATTTTTTCTACATACATTGACTGGTTTACTTTAAATAACACCATCTTCACGAATGAAGCTCATACCTAGAAACATGGAAATTTCTCCTAGGTCTTTCATTCTAAATTTGTCAGACAAAGACTTCTTTACATCTCTGAGTAAGCCGTTTCGATTTGCTGCAATAAAAATATCATCAACCCAGATGATTACAATTATCACATTGTCATCTGTATACCTGGTATAAACACAAGGATCAGCAAGTGATTGAGTAAAATCTTGACCAATTAAATAAGAATGAAGTAGGTTGTTCCAATTTCGTCCACTCTGTTTGAGACCATATAATGATTTTCTTAGTTTACAAACTGACTTTTCACCGTTTTCACATCTCACTTCAAAGCCTTCGGGTTGATCAACATACAAAAAGAATTTTATGTCCCAACGGGATACACAGGTCTTATTGGGGGGCATTTAGTACGCTGTTTTTCACGTCTCATCTTGGTGGACAACTAAATCATATTGTACAGATACTGCATCAGGTTCGAATGGATGTGATGCGGGCCGTAGGAGAGAATGTTTTCATGTATAATCAATATAGGCATTTGGAGTCCCCTGTCTACACAACGATGCTTTATATTGCTTCTTTCAACTGTTTGGAGGACCAAGTTGTCAATGTAGATAACAAAAAAAAAAGAAAAACCCAAGCTTCCCCTAGTGGCCACTGCATTCCTACCTGTGGTAAGGGTTTTAAGTTCAATCTCATTCTCTCTCAGGGTCCCACATCTCGTCTTCATGGCTTTTTTGCCATTGACCTGAATCTTTAGATTCAGCAGGCCTCTTGTAATGTCTTTGGTTACATAAACTTAACCTGTACAGTAATGTGGATATAATTCACACTATTATCATCACTCTCTCCCAAGATCATAATCTTCAAGATACTTAGGTTTTTACGCTTCCTTCTAAACTCGATATCTACCTGAGCTTTCACCTTCACTAGAGGTTTTTCATCACCAATTATGCTCTGGAGCTATTTGCTCAATCCTGTTTGCCCATCAACAACCTCATCTTGCTTATCAACTCGATGGAAAACTGGATAAGGTACAACAACTGACTTTTCTGGTTCTCTCCCATAACAATACTATTTTCATCATTTCAACACTTTTTCCGTTACTATAGGAACACTTTACAGACATTCTTACCCTTTTGACCGACGCTTTACACTCTCTGGGTAGTACACAAGGAATCAGGGCTTTCCCTGTCATGACCTACAACAGATTCCCTTTTCCCTTCTGGGGTCTAACGTTTTTCTTATTTTGCACATTTAGGCAGAACGACTCAGTCTGCCAATATGTGCATAATTACTCATGTTTGGTTTGTACCAAGTAAAAACTTCATATGGTGTTTTTTCCCCAAGTCTAGATACACATTATAACACGTGTTGCGGATCATGAGCAGAAAAACATGACAGCATAAGTCCACAATTCTTTAGGACAATTCAGAATGTAAACACAAACACCTCGCCCACTTCTCGAACAAGAAGAAACGCATGCCTTTCGGCAGTGCCATTTTTGGTGTGGTGCAAAGGAGCTGATTTCTCATGGGTTAATTAGGTTTTTCACTGCCAAAGAGATTGAACGCATCAGATGTAAATTCTCACACCTTGAGCACTCCTAATACGTTTTAATCGAACCATAGGTACGGTGCATGTCGCCAGAAATTTCTCTGTGGCATACACAGTATCACTCTTTTCTTTCTCTTAAGAAATATACGAACAATAGCACTGAATATCATCAAAAAAACTGATTGCATCTTGAAAACCATCTTTGGCAATAGGTTATGCACTGGACCCCAGCTAGGTCACAACTAAACAAGCTCTAATGTGAATGAGCTACGCTCATCCTGGCTCTAAGCTCTATTTCGGTGCTGTGTGTCATTTTACCTTCAATACAGATTCTTATAATCAACTTCTGTTTGTCAGTAATTTTCATAGCCTTCTCCAACGGCTTTCTAGTTTGAGCACTCTCTTTGTAGTTACAGTGATCCCCAATAAATTCAATGCACTCTTTCATTGTTATGTGATGTGCCTTTTTGGGCGGATACAACATTATTGGGGCAAGAAATAACCTGCCCAGACATTTCTCTATGTTAAACTTGGTGCCACTGGGACGCTACTAACTTGGCAGATTTGACTTAAATTGAACAAAGGCACCTTTATCATTAGCTGCTTGTACTCCAGAAAATATGTACTTGCTTAAAAGAAGGAATAGTATAATCATTCTTTAGAATTGCTTTCCTGGGTATTTCTATGTTGAGTCTACCAGACGTGAGATACTTGCATCACCTTTCCCCATAGCCGACATTGTTAGTTTTCTACTACTACTACCATCCGCCAGCTCAATGTAATGGTCCTGCTGGATTAAAAGTCATATCGTCAAATTCCTGATGATTTCACTGATTGCATTCACTTAAACGTGGGTTGTTGCTCCGCAATAACTAACAGCGCCCCCCCTTTAGAGCTTCATGTGTCATACTCAGATCACCTGTGCTTACCTCCTACCTTAAACAGATCGATTGTTCATCTTTTGAACTACCAGCATTCTTAACCATTCCACAGCACTTCACAGAGTCGCTTTTTTTCCTACACCATTTGGTATCATGGGTTGGTTCTTACAGTATTTCGCCACCATCTCTTCTAAAGAATGGCAATCTGCAGCCCTGTGGGCCCCGTCTTTCCACATTTAAAGCATGTCCCCTAGAATGCTCCCGATCCAGGCTTGGGTATATCCTTTGTACTTAGGGTGATTTGGCTTATGTGACCTGTCTGCAACAGTTCTGAACCTGTACTGAACTTTTCATCACACTATTCTCACTACTACTTAGATGTCCGATTCCCATGACTACATTTCTCAGTTTCCTTCTCTTCAAAGCTTCTCAATGCTACAGCTTGAATTCACTGAATGTAAATTGACTTGTCTTTCTGGGGTAATTACAAGTAGAAAATGGTTTAAATTTCGGCTGGAGCCCTTTCAACACGCATTGCAGTGTATCAAACTGTCCACTTAATAACCTCCCCTGATGTTTTCAAAGAAGTTTTGCTGCAGTCTCAGCTCTAAGATGTAATCTGTCACTTCGTCAGAGGACTTCTTCAGGGATGTTAATTCGGTGTACAGAGATATAATTTCTAGGTTTTCCTTAGATAGTATGCTCCTCCACCTCTTAAGTTTTGATGCCTTTCTGCCGTCAATTCTTTGCATCACGCATTACCAACCACAAACTGCGGTCCAATCTAGGCATTGGACCAGTTCTGCTAACGCTCTGGCATTCTTTTGTACGTTAGGCGCTGCACCTTCACCCTATCGCCATTGTCATCAGGCGGGTAATTATACGTCGTACAGGCCTTCTGCAAGCTGCATGTAGCCTAAGAATTTCACCTCCCGAAACCCTCGTACTACGTTCCATCACCATCGAAAAGTAAAACGGTTCTGGGCCCATAACCTGTGTTGTCAGTCTTGTGGTGGTTGGGTGAATATGAGGTGAATATACAAGAATAGCGACTAATTCACTGAGATCCTCTTTAGGTCATGCTGTTTATTGACGAGCAAGGATTTAGGACAGAGAGTACACACAAGTGTGCCCTGTGCACATACGATTACAACCACAGGACTTCAACACATGGACAGAGGGATTGCGCAATCACTACGGTCGCACCGTTCGAACTAATTCCGGCCTAACCAAGATGGCCGCCGGGCTACTACCATTTGCCCAATTTGACGATGAATCTGCAACGTTTCAGACACAAATATCAGTATGAATGGAAGAACAATATCACAGTCCTCCATTCTATTTTGATGAATTTGACTGAGCTTGCATTCTTTTCGAAAATATTACAAGTTTTTCACTTACAGATTTGTCGATCCGAGCACTTGACAGCCAAGTCCAAACTTTTAAAACACGAAAGCGATACAGGCAGCCATAATTGGTAAGCCTATTCGTGTACGTACGGTGGTAGACAATTTACGCATGGACGTTAGTGCACATATAGCTCTGTCCATGTATAACGATCCTGCTATACCCACATCTGACTTTTTCTGAGGGTGCATATGAATAAGTTTACTCCTAATAACAGTCGTTTACATAATAGATGATAATAACAATCAGTGGCTAGCCAGGATTTCTTTCATGGGGGTGGGGCATGCATTAGTTGTTGCTCATTGGCCTGGGGAGGGTGAAAATTTGTTTAAAATTAGGTGTCCTTATGTGTAATCTGTTGGTGCCCATTATGCTTTGAAGTAAAAATTGTGTTAAAAGATGTATGTAGTTATGGCATAGGCCATAGGACGGGGGGCTACAGACCCCCTAAAATATTGCTGTGAAAAATTCGGGCAGTGTATAGAAATTTTTCTGTGGAACTTGGGACAAAAAAATTTGCAATAGTAAAGGTTTTGTTAAATCAGTAATTACTAACTGTTCAACGCATGCCTGATTCCTGCCCGAAAACCAACAATTTATGGAGTAGAGATTTTAAACAGGCAGTGCTCCCTGCTGTATCTCTCATCTGCCGTAGAGGTTTTCCGTGTTTCGTGCTTTACGTTAGCACCACAACACCATTTTCCTTGGATACTTCACAAAGTAACAAAATTTTTGCGTGCTTTCAGTGTCATTGATTATTTATTATCATAGTGTCCTTAAAATGTATTCACACTTTTCAATCCCGCCCCGATTAGTCGATGCTATGTGGCATAGGCTGATGGGTGTTGTTATGGAGGGCAGCGCACAGCCTTCCAGAATGCAAAGCAGGGGTCTTTTCCGTTCTCTTCTTTTGTTCAAAGTTATGTTATGAAATTGTGACAGCTTTATTGGATGACAAGGCATCAATTCACCTTGTAATGGGCAACGCATTTTTAGGACGGAAATGTCTCTGTGCAGAGTCTGTTGCACTTTTGTCATGGAATAAATGAACCTAATGCAAATTTCCATGACCTGGTCCGTTTCGCACTATATATATCTTACCACAATTTAGATTTTAGAGAAAATAAAATTACGCATAAGTGGTTTCTGGCCAGGACACTGATTCAAAAATAAGAGGTATATCTTCCATCCTCTGTCGAGCAGTGAGGTGTTGTTTTTTTAATCGTATAGATGGATGTATTTGATAGTTATTCTATCAAAGATCTTTCCCAAAATTACCGAAATTTTCGTGCGCTTTTGCGCACTTTCATCTTCATTCTGTTATTATAATCTTTAACAACCGTCTCAATCAACGTTCACATTTTTTTTTCCGGTAATGATTCTACAACGTTGTCACGCACAATTTTGCCAGCTTTCGCTCGCAAGTGCCACGGGTTTATACTCCTGCCTCAGTGACATGGGGAACAGAGTGTCTGTCCCCCATGAATCACCCCAAAGGGCGTTTAGCTTTATCCTGGAATAGTGGGGTGATTGTGCGGTTTTCGAATGAGTCATGTTTCTTTTCATCATGTTCTATCACAATGTCCTCAAAACTATCAGAGTTTTCGCGCGCTCGAGCGCCTCTTTAGGACTAACCTCAATGTTGTTCCTTATTATCACTACCTTTGATAACAACTCCCCGGAGGAAGCACAGCAGCAAAAGTTAAAAGCTTTCCCTTACTCAAAATCCATATCCTGGGGCTTTAATATCTGAAATAATCTGGTGTGATAACGACTTGTATTGGGCAATATATACAGCTAATACCTTGATTAAAACACAACCCAGATTATGCATATAAACGTTTGATATGGCCATATAAAGCCAGATATAACTTGTATAATCGTGATCCAGATTATGTATGTTAGTTTGTATGGCCATATAAAGCCAGATAATACCTTGATAAATGGGATCCAGATATGTATGTAAAGTTTGATATGTCGCAAAAAGCGCATATATCTTGATTAAAACATAACCAGATATGCATATTAAGTTTGATATGGCCATGAGAAGCCAGATATACCTTGATATAACATCGGATCCTAGATATGAGATAAAGTTTGATAATGGATCCAATATCCAGCCAGATTACTTGGATTAAAACTGTGATCCAGATATGTATTGAAGTTTGATATGGCCACTAAGCCAGATATAACTTGATAAAACTGTGATCCTTAGATATGTATAGTTAAGTTTTGATATGGCCAATATAAAGCCAGATATAACTTGAATATCCTAGATAATGCAAAATGAGCATTTTGTTAGTTTGTTTTATTAATTTATTTGATTTGATTCTTGGATTATGCTTGTTACAAAACTAAGACATGTTTATTGATACAGCATCACCTTCCCAGACATTGCAGTTTATTTAAGTGGCTACACTTCTGTTAATAACCGCAGTGTATTTAGTGAACTTAGGCAATAATTTGCATTTTGGGCGGAGCTTGTATCTAAACCTACTCTCTCTCTTTCACCTGATTTAGGATTAAAGTAAAATATGCCACCACACAGTACCAAATTTCGAGTCAATACTTAATTAAGTTAAAAATGGGGGGGGGGGAAGATAAGACCCATATAACCTGTGATTACATAAATAGGAAATTTTTAAGGCATTTTCTGTGTTCACTGTTATGAAATAAGTTGATTTATGTACCTTAATTCAATTCAACCTAATACTTACATTAATTCCTAACTTCATGGAGCACTTAAAATTGTTTTCTTGGTGTTTCAAAGTTCATGAGGAGTGTGGACTATAAGTCCTAACTATTATGATTCATAACTAGAGCAATTCTGTGCCATATAAAGGCTTGATCCAGGATGAACTTTATCTGGCCATATATAGTTTTTAACCGATCTGATATAAATTCCATTCTGAGTTCAGATATGGGCCAGATATAAATTTCCATATACGGGCCAGATATGGGCCTATAAAGAGTGAAGCCTATATAACAGTTTTATATGGTCATATATGGCACCGATCTGGCCAGCTATAAATCTCTTATAGTGGCTATATATGGATTTTCCCATATATGGGCAGAAATGGCTAGCCGAATATATAGGGCCGATATAAAAGTGAAACTTGACCTGGGTCCATAATGGCCTTTAATATTATATCAAGTTATATCTGCCCAATTTTGTACAACCCAGATATTAAATTCCGTATCTGGCCCCATATAATGGGCCAGATATGAAATCCATATCTGACCATATAGGGATTTTGAGTAAGGGTTTGTAGAATCATCAGTAGAGAATCACCTTGTATTTTGTAGGATAAGTTTCTTTGGGAATTGAACCTGTTCGATGTAGATGCAATTTTTGCCATAGAATGATATCTATGCATGCAAAAATTCAGAGCGCTTCAGGCGCATTCGTCCGTCATTTGCACTCCATTTCTTGCGGCATTATATAAAGTAATAGTACAGTTCAAACATTCTTTTTCAAGGATACAGGTCTTCAAATGAGCCTATAATTTCCTATTTTCCTATAAATTCCCCCAAAATCTCTATATTTCCTAAATTTTACAGTATGATTTGGGCTTTGTTTTTCCTATATTCTTCTATATTTTTTCTGATCGTTCTTGCCAAAACTTTTTTTCTTTTATGTGGTGTTTTGGATGAAAGTTTCAGATTTATTCTTTTTCGCAAGATATCTGTCATAGACTCAGAGTGGGTTAGACTCAGAGTGGCTTAGTCAGACAGGTAGCAGTGTATAGATGCCCAAAGTAATGCTCAATTAGATGCAAGTACACAAGACCAGTTATAGGTTTAAATATTCTCATCAGAAACTGCATAGGGCCACTATAACACGTATTTCTCACCCATAACTGTTCCTGACTCTCACACGTGTGATTTTTGAAGTAGTACTATGATGTGCATCTTTTGAGGGCATATTGTATGGTAATTGTCAAAGGGTGGATTAGAGTCCTTTGCCTGTAGTCATGCAGGTCCTCCACGGTTTTAAAAACCCTTACCTATATTCATTGCGTGCACAGGTAGTCTGTAGATATACTAATTCTTTGAACCAAAATATTGTAGTACAATGTTTTTGAAAATACCATATTTTCCTTGTCATCTACCATCTTTCCTCAAACTGAGTTAGCCATTTAGATCTAGTTGATTGTTCAAAGTGTTGTTACAATTACAATTTCTCCCCCTAAGAACAAGAACTTGTGCTTAGGAGCTAAATAAGAGTCTCACTGTCATGGTTACAAGCTTACCTGTTCAGATCTTTAGGCGAGTTTTTCCCATTAACTCCCACAAGAAGCTCTATGGCAGGTCCTCAGGATCCACATAGAGAATTATGTTCCACAGCCAAGGTGGAAATCTATCCTACATGGATCTTGTGCTGCGTGCGCCATCATGGTGGCAAGTGGGGTGGCTAACTTGACAAGTTGCCCTTTCCCTAATATTGTCATGTTAACTTCCTCAATTGAGATTTCGATTGTGAAAGTATGTATGCACAGGCGTGTCTTGACATATGTGGACTACAGCTGTTCTGCCAAGGTTGTACAGATTCAAAGTGAGCGTGCATTTTTCGGGGGAGTGACCATTGGGCCATGCTCTCTCCTTCACTGTATGCTGATTTTTTTCTTTAATTTAGTACCTAAATATGTAAATTTTTGAAATAAAATTTTAACCTGTCTTCAAAAAGATAACATATATGTAGCACGAGATTGCTGTACGTCACCCAATAATTCAAAAATGTTCAAGGGGAAGGGGAGCACCCCCTCCCTTTACACTCCTCCAATGCTGACAGTCACCAGAATAACTACATGGCCTCCGCATGAGACAGTTCTGGCTATGGCACTGGGAAGTGAGTGTAAAGGTCACAGTATTGACATAAGCAACAATAACAGTTTTCATAGGCCTATGGTGTTACTGTCCGTCACCCATATGTCACACTGATCAAGATTGACTAGCAATACCTGTATATAAATTTAGCAAAATGGTGCATTAAGAGACATTTCCTGTTATTTAGGCAGCATAAAATTAAAAAATTTCCACACCTCACCCATTATTATTGGAGCTGAGGTAATTCTGCTGTGGACTTTTCGTACATTAGCACAGTTTTATTGTCCACATTTACTACCCATCCATTAAAGGCCACCATGCATGGTCACATTCCCTGGCCTCACTTCTTAGAAGTTATACTAGTGGAATACTTGCAAAATTTTGGTGCCTTTTTGGATGCACTTATCAAATGAATGCCCACCCCCACTTCCCCCCGTACATTGTCAGTTCACTGTCCACAACAGTGTTGACAAAGATACGTGCACATTTGGCATAGGCTCCCCCTCAGAAGTGACTGACAACTTAATGTAATGACTCACACCTTAGTCCCTAATTGATGCACAATTTGCATTTTGACATAGGGTCACCATTTTTGACTGAAATTGGAATAACAATTGGTTCCCTGTACCAGTGTACAATTAACTCACGATGATCCACCCCTATGGTCCAAAACATTGACAGATAACTGACTACGTATGTGACTTCACCCCTCGACACATGCCTGATGGCTGACAATAGTGGTTTTCAATAGGGACACTGCATCACAGTTCTTATACAATGACCCACATTTGCCGAAAATGCCTTGTGGTATGGGGTGTGTCATTCAATTGAAATGAGTGCATAACATTTATGGATACTTTATTCAGGGTCAAAATAGCAAACAGTAGAACACACTCCTTCTGCCACATGACCTGTACTTGTGATACTGTTTAATCACATTTGTATCATTTAAACCAGTGTAGTGTTATTATTTACCTAGCTAGTGTACTGTGTTTTCCCCATCCACACTTGAGGAATTTTTAAATAAGTTAGACCACTAGTGTGTGGCATTCCTATATTTACTTTTTATTTTCCTGGAAAAATCCCTGTAACACCCTTTAAGTATAATTTCATCATATCCTTCATATAAAACCTCCTATCTTTCAGTAAATTGGACCACTTTGAAGGCTGAAGATAGCATCAAATCCATCTAGGCCACCTAAACTTAACAAAAATTTCTCGACAGAGGAGGGGAGTTTGGGCAAATACTTTATCTGCCTCCTCACCACCCCCCCCCCCTGCATACAGAAAGTTGTGCTTGTTGGCGAGAAGTGGCGAAAAATTTTGGTACCATTTTTTGGCACGTCCGTTACAGCCCCCCTAAATCAAATTTAGGCTCCACGCCTATGATGCTTAGGTACTAAAAAAATATCGGCATCAGTGAAGGGGCAGGCAATGGCCCCCCAAAATAAAATACACCACTGAACAAAAAATAAAAATCCTAATGATAGTTTAACCGATTAAAAACACACTGGTGAATTATACGGATATGTAGTTGACTGGTGCAATTCAAATCAAACTTTTATTTACCAAGGAAGATTTTTTAAACTGTTGATTACCTTTATATCACATCATTGGCATTATTTCTTTCAGTAGGTGCCCGAAAAATTCTCCAGCATATTGCCGCTAATATTTCAACAAAAGTATTTGTTGGGCACTGCAGCCCCCCCCCCCTCCTGCGGCCTGTGCCACTGGCGGATCTCGCCTGCAAAAATTCTCTTGAACTGGGTCTAATACTCAACTTGAAAAGGAAGACTCTGGCTGTGGAAAATCTCCTTTCCGTAGATCATGCCTCCACTGAAATCAATTGGCTTAATTCCGACCTCCAAATAATTTTGAATATTCGAATAGATTGTTACAAACTTGGAGCTCAGAGAATCAAATCAAATCAAATTTTACATTTTTCCTCAAAATTGCACATCTTGATGGCTGCTAATCAGCCTGGCAGGGGCCATTTCCGGCCATCATGGGATGTAATTAAAATCTGTTTTGGGGGTGAGCTCCATGGCATCCATGGTGGTGCTCCGCTATAAACAGGAGAATCACCCTCCCCCCCGAACAAAAGATCTATCTACGGCCACTGCCTACAGGAGTGTGACACTAATTCCTTCACATCCCATGGTGGTGTGAATTAGCACCATGTGCTAGGCAACTCAGCTACACTTTTGCACAATGTACCCTCAGTCTGGTCTCGCCCTCTCTCCTTGGGAGTTGCTATTGTAAGTTGAACTTAACTAATAGTGCTAGGCTAGAGTGCCATCCTGCTCACAAAATCATACATTCTAAGCAAGTACGGAATAGTTTTTTCTTCTAGTTTTTATTTTCTTTTCTCCTTTTCCCTTCTTTTTCATTTTCCGCCTTTTTCATTATTTCTGGTTTTGGCAGGTGAGGGGGGGGCATAAAGGGGTTCCTTAATCTGTGCTTGCCTATATAGTGTACTGTGTAATTAATGATTTTTGTATGGCTACTAATAATGTCCTAAACGATTTTTTCCTATTTTCCAGGACATCCTTGCATGATGTTGTAGTGTTAGATAACCTGAAAATAGCAGACTTGGAATGTCTTGAGTCCGCAACTAACTAAGAGAGCGGGTGAAGGGGAACATGAACTTAATGGCCACCTCTTTGCCGCATGCGTGAATGTTTAACCTTGATGCCACGGGTGCTTGCATATATAAGGATATGATTGGTATGTGTGCACAGTGTTTTTTTTTTCAGTCTTTGTGACATGTCATTCAAAAAGGACATATGCAGTCACTCCAATTGATTTGACTTAGCTTTACCACCAATCGGTCACGTGAGAGTTTTTTTTTAAATGGAAACAACTAAAAATTTAAATACTATTGAAGTTCCGCATGGGAATGATTTGTATTTTCTCAAATGGTCTCTGCAGTGCAAAGCAAAGCAATAGGGTATGTTTGAGGACCATGGTTCCTGTTGATTAATTTCTTTTCTTACCCCATTTAAGTTCCGTACTTGTTTAATTCAAGGGTTCGTCATGTCCAGCAGGCAGGAGGCATACAGCTCTGTCAGCCCAGCCCCCTCCCCCTCCCAACCCCTCCCACAAGTGTTTCTCCTTTTCTTCTAGAAATTGCTTTTTTTAGCTGTACCTGAGATTAAAAAGTTTGCCTTTGAAAATGTCGAAATCCAGCTCAGATATCTCACTTTTTTCACCCACCCCATTCCTCCCTTCAGCTGTAGGTGTGGTGTGGTATTGAACGTCTAACCCACAGCTGCAGTATCTGCTACTATCATAGTACAGTGAAATTTTTTAGCCATATTCCTTTCTAACATTTTAGCTACATAATTTTGTGTTTTTTTTTTTGGGGGGGGTGGGGTTTTTTTTGTTTTGAAAACCCTCAGATATTTGTGCTTTAATCTTCCTTCTGCAGGTGGACTCCTGGACTTGTACTCTATACAGTCACTTTCCTGTATGAATATCGTGGAATTTCTCTGGTTTGATGTTCCTGTAAGATTACATCCAGGATCACCTGCAGAGGACAAGATAAATCACATATCATGAGTGTAAACAATTATGTAGCTAAAATGTTAGAAAGAATATTGCTAAAAATTTCCTTATGATAGTGCAGATACTGGGCTGTTAGGTTAGAGGTCCAATCCCCCACACCCTCCCTGATTGGAGGTGGGGGGGGTTGGAAAGCTGGATATCTGAGCGGGATTTTTGACATTTTCAAAGCAACTTTTTATCTCGGTAAAGCTAAAAGCAATTTCTAGAAGACACGCTGGAAACACTTTTGGGGAGGTTGGAGGGGGAGGGGGCTGCAGAGCTGTAGCCTCTGCTTGTGGCATGAAGACCCTGATTAACACGTGTGAACAACTGGGGGTAAGGAAGAATTTAATCACAGGAATGGTCCCCCTCAACATACTATTGGCTTTGCTTTGCACTGGCAAGAGACATTTGAGAAAAATACAATTCATTTCCCGTTCTGAAACTTTTTCAAAGTATTTTCCTTTTTTAGTTTTTTCACATGTTAAAAAACCTCTTCACGTGACCGATTGGTGGTAAGCTAAGTCAAATTCAATTGGAGTGACTGCATATGTCCTTTGATGACATGTTCACAAAGACTGAAAAAAAACACTGTTGCACACATACCATCAATGATTCCTTATATTTGCAAGCACCCGTTGGCATCAAGGTTAACTTCACGCATGGCGCAAGGAAGGTTGTGGCCGATAAGTGTCATGTACCCCTTCACCTGCTTTCTTAGTTTAGTTGCTGAACTCAGACATTCCAAGTGCTATTTCAGTTATCCTAACACTACAACATCATGAAGGATTTTCTGGAAATAAGTGAAAATATGTGGACATTATTAGTTAGCCATACAAATCATTAATTTACAGTAGCACTATATAGCAGGCACAGATTAGGACCCCTTTAAATTAAAAATAAAAAAAAAGAAATTAAAAAAAAAATAATAGAAAAAAAAAAATAAAAAAAAATTAATAAATAAAAAAAAAAAATAAAAAATATAAAATAAAAATAAAAATAGAAATAAAATTAATAGTAAATAAAAAAAAATATAATGAAATATAAAAAAAAAAAAAAAAAATTTTTATAAAAAAATAAAAAATAAAAATAAAATAAATAAACAAAAAATTTGCCCCCCCCCCCTCCCTGCCAAAACAGAATAATTAAAGGGGAAAATGAAAGAAATGACAAAGGATAAAAGAAAAATAAAAACTAGAAGAAAAAACTATTCCTAATTGCTAGAATGTATATTTTTGTTGAGCAGGATGGCACTGCTAGCTACCCTATTAGTTAAGTCACTTCACATCGCCATCCCCAGGAGAGGGCGAGACCAGACTGAGGGCCTTACATTTGTGTAAAGTGTAGCTGAGTTTGCCTAGCAATGGTGGCTAATTCAACCCATTGGATGTTGAAGGAATTAGTGGCACACTTCCTGTAGGCAGAGGGCGTAGCCTAGATCTTTTGTTCGGGGGGGAGGGTGATTCTCCTGTTTACTAAGCGGAGCACCACCATGGATTGGTCATGGAGCTCACCCCCAAAAACAGATTTTAATACATCCGCAGATGGCCGGAAATGGCCCCTGCCAGGCTTGATAGCAGCCATCAGATGTGCAATTTTGGAGGAAAAACTGTAAAATTTATTTGTTTGATTCTCTAGCTCACCAAGTTTGTCCACAATCTATTCGAATTATTCAAATTATTTGAGTGGAATTAAGCCAAATGGATTTCAGGTGGAGTGCATGATTGGAAAGGAGATTTTCACCGACAGCCAGAGTCTATCATTATCAGTTGTATTAGCCCATCAGAGTAATTTTTTGGGCCGGATCGCCAGTGCACAGGCGCAGGAGGGGGGGGGGGCACTGCAGTGCCCAACCAATATTTTTGTGAAATATTAGGGCAATAGGCTGAGAATTGTTCGGGCACCTCTGAAAGAAAAAATACTGCAATGATGTTGCTAAAGTAAGCAACCTTTTAAAAAATCTTCTTGGTATTAAAGTTTCTGATTTGAATTGCACCGCACCTACATATTCAGTATTAATTCACCAGTGTGTTTTTTTTAATGGTTTAAACTTATATTATGATTATCATTGGTGTAATTTTAATTTTGGGGGGTCATTGCCGTGCCCCCTTCACTTATGCCGATTTTTTTTTAGTACTAACAGCACAGGCGTAGGATGCCTAATTTGAATTTAGGGGGGCCTGTAACGACTCCCAAAAAATGTTACCAAAATTTTTCGCACTCTTCGGCAACCAACAACAACTTTCCTGTATTGCAGGGGGGGGGGGTGAGGAGCAAGATAACGTATTTGCCCAAACTCCCCTCCTCTTCGAGAAATTTTTGTTAAGTTTAGGTGGCCTAGATGGATTTGATGCCCTATCCTCAGCCTTCAAAGTGGTCCATTACTGAAATTTAGAGGTTTTATAGGAAGGATACTGTGAATATCTTGTACGGGTTTTACGGCTTTTTCCAGGAAAATATAAAGTAAATATAGGAATCCACACACTAGTGGTTCTACTTATCTTAAAAAATTCTCAAAAGTTGTGGGATGGGAAAAAGAAACCTCCCTTTAGCTAGGTAACTAATCAACTACACTGTTACATGATACAAATTTATTAACAGTATCACCGTACAGGTCATGTTGCAGAAGAGTGTGGTTCTACTGTTTGCATCATTTTTGCCCCTGGAATAAAGTATCCATAAATTTATGCACTCCATCAATTGAATGACACACCCCACTACCCCCAGGCATTTTTCGGTCAAATGGTGGTCATTGTCTAATGACACTGTGATGCACGTGTCCCCTCATTGAACCCTATTGTCAGCCATCAGCATGTGTCCTGAGGGTGCGTCACATTACGTAGTCATTATCTGGGCCAATGTTGTGACCAGGGGTGGATCATCGTGATTTAATTGTTACCTTGTACAGGGATACCAATTGTTTTTTTATTCTCATTTTTTCAGTCAATATGGTGACCCTCATGCAAAATATGCAAATTGTGCATCAATAGGTGGACTAGGTGTGAGTCCTTTTACATTAGTTTGTCAGTCCACTTCTGAGGTATCCTCATGCCAATGTGCACGTTTGTCAACCTGTTGTGTACAGTGACTGACCTGTCCGGGGGGAAGTGGGGTGGTCATTATTTGATAAGTGCATACCAAAAAGGCCAGCCACAACATTTTGCAATATTCATTTCCTAGTAATTAACTTCTAAGAGTTGTGAGGACAGGGAATGTACCATGATGGTTGCTTTGAATGGATGGGTGTAAATGTGGACAATAAACTGTTGCTAATGTCCGAAAGTAACAGACGATTTACCTCTCTCCAAGAATAATGGGTTTGAGGTTTTGGGAACTTTTTTTAATTTTTATTGCTGCTAAAATAACAGGAATGGTCTCTTAATGCACCATTTTGTTATATACTAACGAAAATTGTATTGCTAGTCAATCTTGATCAGTGTGACATCATGGTGACGACAGTAACACCATATGCCTATGACAACTGTATGGTTGCTATGAATACTGTACCTTTACACTCACTTCCCAGTGCCATAGCCAAGAACTGTCTCATGGGCGCCATGTAGTTTTTATTCTGTGACTGTCAGCATGGGGGAGAGTGTAAAGGGAGGGGTGTCCCTTCCCCTTTGAACATTTGTTGAATTATTGGGTGACTTACATGCAATCTCGTGCTTACATTATATGTTATCTTTTGAAGTACAGGTACAATTATTTTCAAAAATTTACATATTTTAGGTTACTAAATTAAAGAAAAAATCAGCTCGTGACGGAGAGAGCATGGCCCAATGGTCACTCCCCTAAAAATGCCACTGCTCACTTTGATCTTTATCAACTTGGCAGCACAGTGTAGTCCACATATGTCAAGTATGCCTGTGCATTAACATACTTCACATCTAAAATCTCACTTGAGGAAGTTACATGACAATATTAGGGAAAGGGCACTTGGCAAGTGCCACCCCACTTGCCACCAATTGATGGGCCACTGCATCACCAGATCCCATGTTGGATTAGATTTCCACCTTGGCCTGTTGGATTAATTCTTTGTGGCATCCTGAGACCTGCCATAGAGCTTCTTGTGGAGTTAGGGAAAACTGCCGCTAAAAGATCTGCACATTGTAAGCTTGTAACCCTGACAGTGAGACTCTAATTTGGCTCTAAGCACTAGTTCTTGTTTCTTTAGGGTAGAATTGGTAATTTGTACAACACTTTGAACATCAACTGATCTATGGCTAACTCAGTTTGAGGAAAGATGGAGATGACAAGGAAATATTGGTATTTTCAAACATTGTACGACAATATTTTGAGTCCAAGAATAGTATATCCCAGACTACCTGTGCACGTCAAATTAGTAAAGGGTTTTAAAATGGGGTACTGCATGACTACAGGCAAAGGACTCTACTCCACCCCTTTGACAGTAAATTTTTTTATTTATTATAAATAATAAATTTATATTATTTATTTTTTTTTATATATTTATAAGTAAATTTATTTATATTTAATACTTTGTTATTTTTTATATATTATTTATTTTATAGTTTATTAATATTATTTATTATATACCACTCCAATTCCCTCAAAGAGATGACATCATAGACACTTTAAATCACAAGTGGTGAGAGTGGACATTTTATGGTGATGCAAATACTGTGTTTATTAGTGCCCTATGCAGTTTCTGAGAGAATATTTCTAAATCCATATAACTGGGTCTTTGTGTACTTGCATCTAATTTGAGTCCTTGGCATCTATACACTGCTACCTGTCTGACTAGCACTCTGAGTCTAACCCACTCCTGAGTCTATGACAGCTCTCTTGGAAAAGAATACATCTGAAATTTCATCCCAAAACCCACTAAAGAAAAGTTTTTTGGCAAGATCAGAAAAATATAGAAGAATAAAGGAAAACAAGCCCAAATCATACTGTACAAATTTAGGAAAATATAGGATTTTGGGGAATTTATAGGAAATTATATGGAAATATAGGATCACTTTTGAAGCCTGTATCTTGAAAAAGAATGTTTTGGACTGTACTATACTTTACTAATGGTCAGAAATGGAGTGCAACATGACACGAATGCGCCTGAAGCGGTCTGAATTTTTGCATGACATAAGATACATTTCTATGACGAAACTTGCATCTACATCGAAAACATTTTCAATTCCTCAAGAAACTTTCTTCAAATTCACAAGGTGGAGTTTCTTCTCTTGATGATTCGTAACACCCCTTACTCAAAATCCCTATATGGTTCCAGATATGGGATTTCTATCTGGCCCATATATGGCCGGATACGGAATTCAATCCTGGCTTGTACAAAATTGGGCAGATATAACTTGATATATATAAAGGCCATATATGGCCCAGGTAAGTTTCACTTTTATATGGCCTATATATGCTACTCCTTTCTGGCCCATATATGGAAAATCCATATATGCCTACATATAACGAGATTTATATCTGGCCCATATCTGTGCCATATATGACACCCATATAAAACTTTATATGGCCTTGCACTCTCTAATATATGGCCCATATCTGGCCCGTATATGGAAATTTTATATCTGGCCCATTCTGCACCAGATTATGGAAATTTATATCAGATCGGTTAAAACTAATATATGGCCAGTATAAAGGTCTATCTGGTCCAAGCCTTATATGGCGACAGATCTGCTCTAGTTTATGATCATAATAGTTAGGACTTATAGTCCACCACTCCCTCATGGAATCTTTGAACACCAGAAAACAATGTTTAAGTGCTCCATAAGTAGAATTTAATGTAAGTATTAGGTTGATTGACTTAAGTACATAAATTTCACTATTTCATAAGTGAACAGAAACATGCTTAAAATTTCCTATTTTATGTAATCACAGTGATATGGGCTTCTTATTTTAAACTTAATTACGTATTTGACTCTAATTTATGGTTACTGTTTGTGCATATTTTACTTTCAACTTCCTAATCAGGAAAAATGTAGGTTTAGATACAGCTCCCGCCAATATGCAATTATTTGCCTAAGTTCACTAAGTACATGTCTGCTGTATTAACAGAAGTGTAGCCACTAAATAACTGCAGGTCTGGGAATGTGATGCTGTACCAAAACATTCTTAGTGTTGTAACAAGCATAATCCAAAGAATCAAATCAAATAAACTAACAAACAAACCTAACAAAATGCTCATTTGCTATATCTAGCCTATAAGTTATATCTGGCCTTTATATGGGCCTATCAACTAATATACATATCTGGATCACAGTTTCTTATCAAGTTATATCTGGCTTTAATATGGCCATAGCAAACTTCATATACATATCGGGATCAACAGTTTTATCAAGTATATCTGGCTTTATATGGCCATATCAAACTTTATATACATATCCAGATCACGATTAATATCAGGTATTATCCTGGCTTATATGGCCATTATCAACTTAATATGCCATATCTGGGTTATGTTTTTAATCAGTTTATCTGCTTTATATGGCCTATCAAACTTTGACATACATAATCTGGATCACCATTGTATTCAAGTTATATCTGGCTTTAATATGGCCTATCTAACTTAATATCATATCTGGATCACGATATAGCATCAAGTTATAATCTGCTTTATTATTGCCATATCAAACTTTATATGCAATATCTGGGTTGTGTTTTAATCAAGTTATATATGCTGTATATGGCCATATAAAGTCTTTAATCACCAATATTTCCAGATATAAAGCCAGATATGGATTTTGAGTAAGGGAAAGCTTTTTAAATTTTGCTGATGTGCTTCTCCGGGAGTTTTTAGCACAGGTATGGGTTGTGGGGTGATACTAAGGACAACAATTGAGGTTAGGTCTAAGGCCGCCGAGCGCGCGAAAAACTCTGATCGTTTGAGGACCATTTGGTGATAGAACATGATGAACAGAACATGACTCATTCGAAAACACGCACATCACCCCACTATTACAAAGGATAATAGCTTACCCTTTTGGGGTGAATTCAATGGGGGACATTCCATCTGTTCTCCATGTCACTGAGGCATGGGAGATAATCCCGTGGCACTTGCGAGCGAAGCTGGCCAAAATTTGCGTTACAACTGTTGTAGAACTCATTACGTTGAAAAAATGTGAACGTGATGAGACGTGTTAAAGATTAATAATAACAGTAACTGAAGGTGAAAGTGCGCAAAGCGCACGAAAATTTCGGTAATTTGGAAGATCTTTTTTTTGATAGAAAAACTATCAAAATACATTCCTTCTACTTAAAACAAACTACCTCACCTGCTGACAGAGGATGGAGATATACCTCTTATTTTTGATCAGTGTCCTGGCCAGAAAACTTATGTGTATTTTATTTCTCTAAATATAATTGGTGGTAAGATATATAGTGCGAATCGTGACAAGGTCATGGAAATTTGCATAGGTTTCATTTATTTCCATTACAACAGTTGCATACAGACTCTGCACAGAGACATCTTCAGTTCCCTAAAAATGCGATTTGCCAATTACAAGGTGACTTGATGCCTTGTCATCCATAAAGCTTTCAAATTCTAACATAACTTTGACAAAAGAAGAGGAAATGGAAAAAGGACCCCTGCTTTGCATTCTGGAATGCTGTGCTGCTCCATAACCACACCCATCATCCTATGCACACGAGCAATCGACCTAATCGGGGGCGTGAAGTTGAATACATTTAAGAACTATTTGATAATAACTAATCATGACACTGAAAGCACGCAAAATTTTGTTACTTTTGTGAAGTATCCAAGAAATGGTAGGTTTGTGGTGCTAACGTAAAGCACTGAAACACGAAAACCTCTAGCGGCAGATGAGAGATAAGCAGGGAGCACTGCCTGTTTTAAAATCTTCTACTACAATAATTGTTTTGTTTCGGGCAGGAATCAGGCTGCGTTGAACGTTAGTAATTACTGATTTAACTAAACCTTTTAACTATTGCAATTTTTTCTTCCATTCCGAAAAAATTCTCTAAAATACACTGCCGCGAATTTTTTCACCAGAAATATTTTAGGGTTCTGTAGCCCCCGTCTCCTATGCCTATGACTCTCCTACCATCTAACATCTTTAAACACAAATTTTACTTCAAAGCATTGTGGCACCCAAACAGATTACACATAAGGACACCTAATTTAAACAATTTTCACGCCCTCCCAGGCCAATGATCACACAACATAATGCTGCCCCACCCCCATTAAGAAATCCTGCTATGCACTGATTGTGTATTATCTTTTTTATTTATGTAACGACTGTTAGGAGTAAACTTTTTCAATATGCAACCCTCAGAAAAAGTCAGAATTGTGTGTATATCACGGACTTCTATATAACATGGACAGAAAGCATTTGCACTAACGTCCTAATGCGTAATTGTCTACACCGTACGTAACGAATAGGCTTCAATATGGCTGCCTGCTATAGTTCTTGTGTGTAAAAGTTTGGACTTGCACTCAAGGTGGCTCGGTATCGACAAATTGTGTGAAAACTGTTATTTTCGAAAGAATGCAAGCTCAGGTCAAAATTCATCAAATAGAATGGAGGCTGTGATATTGTTCTTCCTTCATACTGTATTTTGTTCCTGAAATGTTGCAATTCATCGTCAAATTGGCAAATGGTAGTAGTCCCGGCGGCCATCTTGGTTAGCCGGAATTTGTTTCGAACGGTGGCGACCGATTGATTGCGCAATCCTCTGTCCATGTG
Source organism: Holothuria leucospilota (assembly GCA_029531755.1). Lineage (NCBI taxonomy): Eukaryota > Metazoa > Echinodermata > Holothuroidea > Aspidochirotida > Holothuriidae > Holothuria > Holothuria leucospilota. The sequence continues at coordinate 33,762,236 of CM055969.1, read as the reverse complement.
TTGAAGTCCGTTGTAATATGTATGTGCACATGCACACTTTGTGGTTTACTTCCTCTGTCTAAATCTTGCCGTCGAATAAACAGCATGTACCTAAAGAGATCTCAGTGAATTATTTCGCTTATTCTTGTATATTCACCTCATATTCACCAACCACCATCAAGATATGACAACAACAGGTTTATGGCCCAGATACCGTTTACTTTTCGATGGTGATGAACGTAAGTACGATCTTGAAGGGGGGGGGGGAGGAGGGGGGGAGAATGGAGACAAGAGGGGGTGTGGAGGTGGAATTCTTAGGCTACATGCGCTTTGCAAAGCTGGACGACGTAATTATCCCGCCTGATTGACAATGGCGAAGGTGAAGGTGCAGCGCCTACGTACAAAAAATGCAGAGGCGTTCGCAGAACTGGTCCAATGCCTGATTCCGCATTTTGTCCGTTGGTTGCGTGATGCAAAGATGACGGCAGAAGGCATTACAATCTTAAGAGACGCATTACTTATCTAAAGTAAAACCTAGAATTATATCTCTGTTACCCGAAGTAACTCCTGAAGAAGTCCTCTGCGAAAGTGTAACAGATTAACATACTTAGAGCTGAGACTGCAGCAACTTCCTTTGAAAACTCATGGGGGGAGTTTATAAGTGACCAGTTTGCTCACTGCAATGGATGTTGAAAGGGCTTCCAGCCTATTTAAAACCATTTTCTACTGTATTACCCAGAAAGACAATTCACTTATACCTTCAGTGAATTCCAAGGTGCATTGAGCAGCTTCGAAGAAACTGAGAAATGTAGTCCATGGGATGGAATCTAGTAAGTAGTGAGAATAGTGTGATGAAAGTTCAGTAGCAGGTCGATGTTGGGCAGACAGGTCACATAAGCCAAATCAACCCTAAGTCAAAGGATACCCAAGCTGGATCGTGAGCATTCTCGGGGACATGCTTTAAATGTGAAAGAGGGGCCACAGGTCTGCAGATTGCCATTCTAATAAGAGATGGTGTGAAATATTGTAAGAACACACCCATGATACCAAATGTGTGAAAGGACTGCTGTGAAGTCTTTGGATGGTAGAATGCTGTAGTTTCAAAAGATGAACACTCGTATCTGTTTAAGGTAGGAGTAAGCACGTTGATCTGAAGATGACACCATGAGTCAAAGGGCTGTTTAGTTGATTGCGGACAACAACCCACGTTGTGAAATGATCAGTGGAAAATTCATCAGATTTGACGATGACTTTAAATCCAGCAACCCATTACATTGGCTGGCGGATGTAGTAGAACTAACAATGTGCTAGGGGGAGGATGCAAGTATCACGTTGTTAGACTCAAATAGAAATACTCCAGAAAGCAATTCCTAAAGTTCATTATTATTCCTTCTTTTAAGCAAGACATAGTTTACTGACAAGCAGCTACGGATAAAGGTGCCTTTGTTCATTTAGTCAACTTCTGCTAATTAGTAATTCCAGTGGCACCACGTTTACATAGAGAAAATGTTGGCATTTGTATTTCTTGAATATGTTTTGTATCCTCCAAAAGGCCATCCCATCACTGAGAGTGGCATGAAATTCTTGGGCACTGTAACACAAGAGATTGTGCTCAAACTAGAAAGTCGTTTTTCGAAGGTATGGAAATTACTGGACAAAACTGAAGTATGATTATAGATCTGTATGAGGTAAAAATTGACACAGCACCTGAATGAGAGCCAGATGAACGTGCTCATTCACTATAGAGCTTTGTTTCATTGTGAACTGCGGGTCCAGTCAACCTATTGCCAAAGATGGTTTTCAATATGCAATCAGTTTTGTTTGATATTATTCAGGGCTTATTGTTGTATATTTCTTAAGAGAAAAGAGTGATAACGGCTGGGGGGGGGTGTATGCCACAGAGAAATTTCTGGTGACATTGCCCTATGGTTCGATTAAAACGATTAGGAGTGATCAAGGTGAGAATTTACTGTATCCTTATGCGTTCAAATCTCTATCTGGTGAAAAACCATATAAACATGGAAATCAGCTCCCTTTTCCCCACACAAATGGCACTGCCGAAAGAGCATGGCGTTCTCTTTTCGAAATGGCGATTGTTTGTTGTTACAGTCTTAAGTTGTCCTAAGATTGTGGACCTTATGCTGTCATGTTTTTCTGCTCTGTCCGCAACAGGTGTTATAATTCTAGACTTGGAAAACACGGATGAAGTTTTTACTGGTCACAAACCCAAATGGGTAATATTTCACATTTTTGGAGCTTGAGTAGTTTATCCTATGTGCAAAATAAGAAAAAGTTAGACCCCAGAAGTGAAAGGGAATCTTGTAAGGTTTGTTTTTCCCCAGACAGGGAAAGCCCTGCATTACTTGTGTACTTACCCAGAGGTAAAAGCGTCAAACGGGTAAGATTGTTGTAAAGTTTCATAAAGTAACGGAAAGTGTTGTAAACCTGATGACAATAGTATTGTTATGGGGAGATGAACCAGAGTCCAGTTGTTGTACCTATTCCAGTTTTTCCATCTAGTGATAACAAGATGAGGTTGTTGATGGGCAACAGATGGAGCTAATAGCTCCAGAGCAGAATGTTTATGACAATACCTCTATGAAGGTGAAAGCTCAGGTAGATATCCGAGTAGAAGGAAGTAAAACCTAGTATCTTGATAATTATGTCTTGGAAGTATTGATCTAATAGTGTTGAATTATACCATACATTACTGTTACAGTTTAAGTGATGTACCCAACGAACTAACAAAGAGGCTGTTGAATCTTAAAGATTCAGGTCAATGGCAAAAAGCCAATGGAATACTAGATGTGTGCCTTGAGGAGAATGAGACTTTTGAACTAAACCCTTACTCAACCAGGTAGGAATGGCAGTGGGGGACGTTGGGTGTAAATGCCATGAAACTTGGTCCACACAGTGAAAAGCAATATAAAACTCGTTTTGTAGCCAAGTGGTACTCTCAACTGCCTGATATTGATTATCATGAAACATTCTCTCCTACGGCCCGCATCACATCCATTAGAACCTTGATGCAGTAGCTGTACAATAGATTTAGAGTTGTCCACCAAATGGACGTGAAAACAGCGTACTTAAATGCCCCAATAGACTGTGAATTTATGGTTGTCAACCCGAAGGCTTTGAAGTGAGAGGTTGAAAACGGTGAAAAGTTAGTTTTGTAAACTAAAAAATCATTATATGGTCCTCAAACAGAGTGGACAAATTGGAACAACCTACTTCTTCTTATTTAATTGGTCAAGATTTTCTCAATCACCTTCTGATCCTTGTTTTTTATAACCAGTATACAGATGACAATGTGATAATTTGTATCATCTGGGTTGATGGATATTGTTATTGCAGCAAATCGAAACCAGCTTCTCAAGAGATGTGAAGAAGTCGTTTGTTCTGCAAATGTTAGAATGAAGACCTAGGAGAAATTTCCATGTTTTCTAGGTATGAGCTTCAATTCGTGAAGATGGTGTTATTCACGTAAACAGTCAATGTTATGTAAGAAAAATGTTGCAACAATTTGGGAATGCAGGATTGCAAATCTAATAGCCCTCCCCATGTGAAATGGGTGTAAACCAGATTGTTGCGGAGTCAGGAGAACAGTAGTTACATACCCTACAACTCATAGAGGATTGTTGGAAGTCTCATTTACATTATGACAGCAACTAGACAAATCTCTGTTATAATTGTTGCAAAGTTGTCACAGCACAATGGCAAACCGACTGTGAGACACCTTTACAATGGCTAAACATTTTTTACGTTATCTTAAGAGGTACAGCGAATCAAATTTGGTCTTTAGAAGTCTGCTTGAGCTTTAGCTTTGTTCGGCTTTGCGATGCAGACTTGGGGTAACTCTGAGGACCGCCGTAGCTATCAGGATTTGTATTCCAGCTGTCTGTTGACAGCCGGCAACTGATATCATGGAAAGCACAAAACAGCGCACAAGTCGCTTTATCCTACTTTGTGAAGCTGAGTATATGGCATTAGGCAACAGCTACGCAAAGAGCAAATTTCTGAGCACAGTTTTGTTGATAGTATGATAGGCTGTATGTTGTTTCAGTTGTGTTCTTCTTCACTGTGATAACCAAGGTACATTAGCTTCTAAGCAAGAACCCTGTTCAACATCAGAGGTCAAAACACATTGAGATAAAATAATCATTTTATTAGATCAGAAATCCGAGAAGGTTCCTGTACAACTTGTTTATGTTATGTCCTGAAGAAAATGTTGCTGAATATTACCAAACCTATGACAAATTCAGTTGTGAAGTTTACTGACCAGATAATGGGTTGTCAGTCCTAAATGTGAACCTTAAGAATGTTAAAGTTTTTGAGTGTCAGTTTATTCAAGAGGTTCAGTGCTGACCCAAAATAGTTTGATGTTTTTTTAAGCTTTTTTTTAGGTATTCTTTACCTCAAGTTTAATTTAGTTTGAAAAAGTAGGCTATCACTTTTTAGCAATGTATTGCTGTTATTTATTTATATCACATATGTTGTTTTTGCTGCCCATCATAAGTTTCAGTGGGGTGTTCAGGCGTAAACTTATTCAAGTGCACCCTCAAAAAAGTCAGAATGTGTGTATATGTTATGTGGCACACGGCACACTTGTGTGTACTCTCTCTCAAAATCTTGCCCGTGGGAATAAACAGCATGTACCTAAAGCACATCTCCAAAAGTGAATTATTTCGCTTATTCTTGTATATTCACCTTCATATTCACCCAACCACCATCAAATGACAACAACTCACAACAAACCTGCTCCAAATTGTTATTGTTCTGCCCTCATTGTGGGGGAGGTACGAAAACCACCCACCACTTTTTCAATGTAAGCGGGCTATTTTTCGACTGCCCTAAGTTTTTGACTACATAAAATCATGGAACCTACAACATTTTGATTAATTTTGATTTTAAGTGATAAATTTTTATTGCCATACACCAAATGTAAAACAGTTTACCTTCTATGTTTAACTTCTATCACAACAGCAGCTTCTGCTGCTGTGCAGCTGCTTGCTGCTAGGGCTAATGGGTGCTTGGATTGATCAAGAGGATTTCAGTAGTTTTAGTAAAGAATTTGTACTACAATCTGTATAAGCAGTTTGGTAAGACCCCACCTCGACTATGCAGCCCTGCTTGGAGTCCCTTCTATGAAAAGGACAGCTTCTTTTAAGAGCAGGTTAGAGGAGAGCACTCGCCTTATACCCAGTGAGACACCTACCTATCCATGTTTAACTTATAGCATCTTTGGGCTTACCACCCCCCCTGGAGTTGAGAAGGATTAGGGGGACTTGCCTTCAGGTGTACAAATTTCTCTCTTAAAGGAATCCTTTGTCCCTTGCAATTATTTAAAGGTCAAATGTAATTCTCGGGTTCAGGCCATTGCAAAAGCTAGTTAGAATTTTGCAAAGCTCGAACATTAGGCAGTTTCAGCTTTCTCATAGATTTGTTAACAGTGGAAAGTCTGCCTGAGTGGTAGTTAACTCCCACATCTGTGCCCTGCTTTTAGGTTAACCATTGACAAGTGCTTCCATAGTGTGGTAAGAATCTAATTGTGCTGGGCTCAATTTGGTGTTGGTTGGTTTCTTTGTTTTTCAGTTAAGGTTGTAGGGACTTCAGGGCATCTATGGGGCCTAGCCCTCCTTTGCCCTTAACCGTTATTTGTTATGTTTTCTGCACGATGATACTTAATGACCCATACAAAATCATTTTGCCTTAAATTAGCATGGTTTTCATGGGGCGGTTGACATCCCCAAAGTAGGTTGAAAATAGCCAATTTTCGACCGCTTTTTATCAGCAGCTGCATATTCCAGTAAGAGAAAATTAATAAATAAAAGGACATACACTGAATGGGTAGTACAGGCATTGTAGGTGTTGACCAAGAGTAGTTGCTTCAATTACTTTGCCTCCTTTTAATTTGAAACGCAAAACCCCTTAAAGGCATAGGCCAGTCACCACAAACAGAGTGAGTGTATCCTGTCACTCTAGTTCTGATTGGCCTATTTTGATCATGTGACAATATTTTTTGTGAGTGAATTGTGGAATTCAAGGAGAATTTCGGCCTTTCTTTACCTATTGTTTGTATAGTTATGTCCAAAAGCGTCTTCAGAAGTGCTTTTAAATGCAATAAGGGAGATTTGCAAGAGTTTGCTGATTTTTCCGAGAAAATTTTGGGGCGACTGCCTATGTGCCTTTAAGCGGTCGACAACCCCCATCCTTACCTAGACTTGGCCAAGTCTCTCGTGAGTGTTTCTCGTATGCTAGTAGGTCTTACAGCTCACCATTTTACCTACCTTGGGTTTAATACCCCTCCCATCGGCTGCTTATTTCTATTTGCTTCTCAAGAGAGACTTGGGACACTTGGTTTCTGTGACGTCATACTATAGCGTTGTACTTATTCATAGGAGTGGTGCGTCAAAGCTCATAATCCAATAACAGTCCTCATGTGCAGAAATTAGTATCATCCACTTAAAGATTATTATTTGATATGACATATTTTTGACAATTGGGTTGCCGTTCTTAGACTCAAATAAATGTTTAGAACTAATTTACGGTACTAAAATTACACAAATTTAACTTTTTGATGACAATAAGACCTTTGTAATCTTTTAGAGGAAACGTGTGGGCAATACATTTCCCTATGCATAATGTACTACTGAGGCGGTTGGTGTACACTCCAAACGTAAGCAAAGAATTAGCAGAACGGGTACTTGTGAAAGTTTCGTGCGTCCATACAAAGTAGCTGCCAAGCCGTAGCACCCGTGAGATAATCGAAGAGTGATTCCTCTATTTATTTTCCTCTGTGCTAGCACATAGTTACTATGCGTTATGATTCTAGCCCAATTAATTAAAGCTAATCTTGTAGGTGAACAACGGTTTGGTTCAGCTGTAGTCTGTGCCTCCCTGCTGAACCGTACGAAACTGACGTACATGATAGGCCATATGGTATATATATCATATTATCACGGACGGCATTTCTTTAATACATAACTAAGATCGAGTGACTAAGTGATAGAAGCAAAGAAAAAATGAGCATGTTTTATTTACTGGCCCTGTTTATCATTTTTTGCTGTTGGGCCAGTCATACTTATATGAAACCTTTGTTTTCCTGGATCCCTCATTTACTGGAAAATGTGAGGTAAATGTAGCCTAACAGGCAGTTGTAGTTTGTCTACAGGGCCTATAGCTTATGTAAATGTAGTAGCTCAGTTGAATAGTGCATAGGAGTACTACAGTGCCCAGGGTTTCAGACCTTGAAGTTTGGAGAGTGCATTGTATTTCTGTTACACATTCTCACATCATAGCCTGGATGCGGAGAAACCCTTTACAGATATTATACATCTCCTGACCTAATTAAATGGGAAACCATGATCTTCTCAAAAAAGGATGATTTCATGACTAATTCGAGACCATGTACTGTGTCTTTGCAAGTATTTTTTGAAGCGTCCGTTACAGTAATCATTTGGTGGCTTTTTCCAATCCTTATACTGCCTTTTATGCATGCTGTTTATATCTTTTGGCAGAACTGATTGCATGACCGACTGATAATAAGCTATGTGTGTACCAGCAACACGTAATACTGTAGAGTCACATATCGCAGTCATTCCACCTTGATGTCTTAAGGGTGGCTGACAGTATTCGAGCTCTCTTTACTGCTTTCCTTTTTCTTCTTGTGGGGTTGGGGGGGCAACCCAAAATTAGCCTCCCTCAAGTAAATAAAATGTGCAATAAAATTTAATTAGCTGTCAGAAGTATGCGTATGTACAACAAATGCCAGATGTCTTTAAGTTTAATATAAGTTGGAGAGTTTTCAATTTAATTCACAGCCATCTTTGTGACCTTGTGTAATCTTTCACACATGCTCTACTTTGGATATAATGTAGCTGCAGTATTTTGCCAAGGCAGTACCCATTGTGAACTTAAAAGAACTAAGTTAAAGTGCCACCAGTGTACCGCCATACACAAAAGGCGAAAATAAAAAACAAGAAATACACAAGATTATATTGTCTTCCTTTAAGTTTTGCTATACATGTACATTATTTCAATGGCCCCTAAGTGCGTTAGTGTTAACGGGTATATGTACGTAAGCTGATGTGCAGTGGGAATAATTGCATAAAATTAGGTGGTGAATCGGACATGCGTATAGAGTTCTTGTAGACCAAAACGGTTGTCTTCGCCCGAGGGTTCGAGTTCTCTCACAGTCGTGTTATTTTTTCACTACCTATATTTTGCCCTAATCCCCAATTTTTATAGAAATAATTTATTAGAGCTGTGAACGTTTTAGCACAAATTATTTCAGTACGTTTCATCGCAAACATTTTGCGTATCGTTCAAGCATTAAGTCAGCAGAGTACCTATGAGCATCAACCATAGAGAACTTTTAAATGTGCTCTTGAACATGGTGATGAATATGGTAAAATGCGTTAGTGATGTCACGGCTTGGTGACATAGTTTCCATGAACCTCAACAAGGATCCCGCATGGAAAGCTCAGCTTTGATGGTTCATATGTTTTTACGTGAGTGTGAACGTTTTGTATATGTATTTCCCTTTTTCAAAAAGAGTTAAAGTGCAGCATGTAATTTCCTGTAATGACTGCAGGATTCTTTTTTAATTTCATACCGGAAAAAATGCGTGCATTTGGCGATTAATCAGCTGGTAGCTTTTTACTAAACGTTTATTACACGTGCGATCGTTTACGCGATTAATCGCTAAACGGTCACAATCAAGCGCCCTAATATGTTAATAGTATATGTATTTCTAACTAGACCATCTGGGCCTTTTGTGACCCACACAAACAAATGACATATTAACACTCAACAAATCACGTCAGATACACAAAGTAACCACACCGTCAGAGTCCACTGAACACTATGGCCAACTTTGATAAGAATTCTAACACAACCCCTACGTTTTTTTAAACTGGTTTTTTGCTTCATTCTTCTACTGTTTCATCTCTCCTGACCCCAAATCGAACTTTGATCTTTTTTTCTAAAGTTACAACTTTGATGAGCCATCATCTACTGGTATACTCTTGCCAACTTTGCTTAGAATCACACAAAACAAAAGCCTTAGAAGTTGTGAAGGCTATTGTATCATATCCATTGTTCAACACCACCATCTTATGACCAGATGCCAAATGATCTCTGCCCTTCTTCAAAAGTGCAAACTATTATAACCCAATCATCTCATCTGACCACTCGTGGCAAACTTTGATTATTAATTTCGATATAAACCAATAAGAAGTTAGCAAGCTTTTTTGCATGATATCCAGTGTTTGATCACTGTATGAACCCCAAATGACCTTTGACCTACTTCAAAAAAAAACATCTTTGATGACCCATCATCTACTGAAAACACTCTGGCCAACTTTGATAAGATTTGGATATAAACCCCTAGGCGGTAAAAGCTTTTGAGTGATTTCCACTGTTTTGACCTCTCTGAAACCTAAAATGACCTTTGACCTACTTTAAATGTACAACTCAGAGACAACCTATTAGCCAGTGGCGTAGCTAGGAATTCGGTGACGGGGGGGGCCATGGAGGCACGATTTACTATCTAAGCGGAGCGCCACCAGCAGGTTTGGCGCGGTAGCCGTACAAGAGAAAATTTTTGGCTCCCCCAAGGCTCCTCAGATGGCTGGAGAATTGCATCTCCGGGCCGTTTGACCTGCGCTGAAATATAATATCTCTAAATTGGCATTTCGTGTACTGACATTTTGTATAATGACACATATTTAACAAAAAAAAAAAAAAAAAAGAGATAAAAAAATCACATAACTCCCTCGGTAAGATATGGATGGTTTCTTTTGTGACCACCATGGGTGGCGATCCGTCTTTGAAAGTGGGATATATAGTCAGGCTGGCAATATCTAAGCGGAGCGCCACCATCAGTTGGCGCGGAGCGTAGAAAATTTTGGGCATAAAATCTACCCCCGATCACTGGAAATTGCCCTTCCCAGGCTTTTGTCAACGTGATACTAAGACAACTGTCTGATGTCTTTCCCGTAAATAGTAAGGGCTTTTGGAAAAAGTCTAGAAATAGGTAAAGTGTTCTGACTTCCCGGATATATAGTCAACGGTAATATCTGAGGCGGGGAGCGCCACCAAAGGTGGCGCGTAGCGTAACAATGGAAAATTTGAGCTTTGAATGCATCCCAGATCGTCGGAATATGGCACTTTTCAGGCTTGATAGCAATGCCATCAAGATGTGCAATTGTTGTGAAAAATTTTTAAAGGTTGATTTGAAAGTTTGTTCAAAAATAAAAACACACCTTGAAGTTTGTCACAATTTTATCCCGACTGTTATTCAAAATTATCCAGGTGGAGTGTATCCCTTGGATTTCAGTGGATTGATTGGAACCGGAGATTTTTCCACAGCCAGAGTCGTATTTATTATTATTGAGTACAGGTAACGCCAAGATTTGCCCGACGGGAGGCCTGCGACCCGAGGCCCCTAGAGCCTCAGTGCTGTTGGGTATAGGTGAGGTGGGATTTGAAGAAAGCGTGTGTACTAGCCTCCATTTCATTCGGGTCATATATTGCATAAAATTTGTGATGCTTAGAGAGCTATAATTCGCGTTGATTAAATGTTTTTCCCCGGAATCTAAAATGTAAACTTGCAAGCGCGCAAAAATTTTTGAGTAGGTTTCACAAAAAAAAAAGCCAACACATGTAATCATGGAAGAACAAAAAAAAAAAAGGAAAATCTTTAGGGGTTTTAGACCGTATAAGAGATAGAAATATTCATTGTATCGAAACTACCACCTTGACTATCCTGATCAAATAGCCAAGCATTTGCTGCCGTGAGTCCTTCACCAACTGACCGTGCCGCATGACACACACAAAAGAGCAGTTACTAGCCTTTGTGATGGGAGGAAATTTCCGACCCTCTTACTAAACTGTGTACTTTTCCTACATGTTACTTTGGTGAGGTGGAAAGGACTATGCGCTATCGAGGTCGCTAAATGTAGAGTGGAACCAAAGAGAAAACTGGAATTGATCTCTTCTGCGCGCGTAGCGCGCCGAAAATTTTGTGTTTTTATAAGAGAAATCTGTCCGGCGTTTTGAGAGCAAAAATGGGTAAAACGACACTGTAAATGTTGGATACTTGTGGGGCCAAAATGCAAGACTGCCCAAGAACTATAAAATATTTAATATAAACGTGGTTTTTTTATTTTTTTGGCATCGGTGAGGGGGGCCGATGGCCCAATGGCCGCCCCCTAAATACGCCCAGTGCTATTAGCAACTGAACACTCTGGCCAACTTTGATACGATTTGGACGTGACCCGTCTCTGTTGAGAGCTTTTGCTTGATTCCAGTTTGTCCTCTCTTTAACACTAAATGACCTTTGACATATTTCAAAAAGTGGACAACTTTTGATGACCCAATATACTGCTGAACACTGGCCAACTTTGAAAAGCTCTGGATATAATCCCTAGGTGTTAAAAGCTTTTGCGAGATTTCCACTGTTGAACCTGACCTCTCACTGACCCCAATGGACCTTTGAACCTAATTCAAAGTACCTGTCATCTGCTGAACACTTGTCAACTTTGATAGATTTGGAAATAAACCCTAGAGTTTGAAGGCTTTTATGTACATTTCCATTGTGACTGACATTTCTTTGACCCCCAAATGACCTTTGATCTACTTCAAAGTACAACTCTCATGACCCCCATATACTGTTCACTCTGGCTGCATTTGATTAAAATTTGCAGATAACCCCTAGGAAGTTGATAGCTTTTGCATGATTCTCACTGTGTGACTCTGTATATGACCCCAAATGAAACTTTGACCTACTTCAAAAGTAGCACCTTTGATGATGACCCGCACTATCTACTGAACATTCCTGCCTAAAATTGATAAGAATTCAGTCATAACCCCTAGACGTTAAAGGCTTTTGCTTGATTACACTTCATTTCCTTTTATTTGACTCTCCTTTGACCTCTAAAATGACCTTTGACCTTGTTGGAAAGTACAACTTTGATAACCCATCATTTACTGCACATTTCCTATCAAATTTTGAAGAATTCTCACACAACCACTAGGGTTGAAGGCTTTTGTGTAATTTCACTCTTTGACCTCTCAAGACCCTTTACTCAAATCCATATATGGGGCCAGATATGAAATTCCATATATGGGCCAGATATGGATTTCATATCTGGCCCATATCTGCTGCAGATATGGGATTATTATATCTGGGCCAGATAAAAATTGGGCAGATATAACCCACATCTACTCAGAACCAAGATCTAAGAACCATATAATGGCCAGATAAAAGGTTTTATCTGGATCAAGTCTTTATATGGAGCAAGATAAAATTTTATCTGGACCAGATATGGTCCCTTATATGAGCAGAATATATTTTCCATATATGGCCCATATCTGCACCCTACCCGAGATATGGTAATTATATATCAGATCAATAGAAAGTTTGAGGGCAGATATAACACAGATCTAAAACCGATATATAGCCAGATCAAGTTCAGATCTGGATCAAGCCTATACATGGCACAGAAAAAAATTGGTATCCAGACCATATGTGCTCTATCAGTGTATGAATCATAGTTAGGACTTATAGTCCACACTCCTCATGGAGACTTTGAACACCAGCCAAACAATGTTTAAGTGCTCCATGGAAGGATTTTGAATGGAAGTATTGAGCTGAAATTGACTTAAGTTACATAAATTTCAACTTATTTTATAACAGTGAACAGAAAAATGCCTTGAAATTTCCTATTTTATGTAATCACAGTGATATGGGCATCTTATAATTTTAAACTTTATTACATATTTGACTCTAAATCTTGTTTACTGAATAGTGCATATTTTACTTTCAACTTCGTAAATCATGAAAAATAGTAGGTTTAGATACAAGCTCCGCCCAAAATATGCAAATTATTTGCCCAAGTTCACTTAGTATACTGCGGGTATTAACAAAAGTGTAGCCGAATAAATAATTGCCAATGTCTGGGAAGGTGATGCTGTATCCAAAACATGTCTTAATTTGTAACAAGCGTAATCCCAAGAATCAAATCAAATAAATAATAATTAAAACAAACTAACAAAATGCTTCCCCATTTGCCATATGCTAAGCCATATCAAGTTATATCTGCTTGATATGGCCATATAAAAACGTATTTACATATCTAGACAGACATTTCATCAGTTTTTATCTGGCCTTGATATGGCCATATAAACTTTATTTGAATATCTGTGGAATTGCATTGTATCAAGTTAATCTGTCTTTGATATGGCCATCTTAAAAACTTTATTTGGCATATCTGGACTGGCATTTCATCAGTTATATCTGGCTTGATATGGCCACATAAAACTTGTATTTACGTAATCTGGACTGGCCATTTCATCAAGTTATATCTGGCTCACGATATGTGCCGTATAAAACTGTATTTACATATCTAGAGCAGACTTTCATCAAGTTTATCTGGGACTTGATATGGCCCATAAAAACTTTATTTGCATATCTGGAATTGCATTGTATAAATTTATATATGGCTTGATATGGCAATATAAAACTTTATTTGCATATCTGGGGACTGGCTGCATTTCATCAAGTTATATCTGGCTTGATATGGCCATATAAAACTGTATTTACATATCTGGACTGGCATTTCATCAAGTTATATCTGGCTTGATATGGCCATATAAAACTGTATTTACATATCTGGACTGGCATTTCATCAAGTTATATCTGGCTTGATATGGCCATATAAAACTTTATTTGCATATCTGGAATTGCATTGTATCAATTTATATCTGGCTTGATATGGCCATATAAAGCTTGATATAATGTATCAAGGCATCTAAATCTGGCTGTATATCTGGCTTGATATGGCCATATAAAGACTGTATTTAACCAGATACATCCAGATATCAATCCATATCTGGATTTGGAGTAAGGGACCCCAAATGATCTTTCACCTAGTTTCTGTTACCATAATTATCAAGCCCATAATATGTGTTATGACCTTACTATGACAAGGATCGGTCAAAGAACCTGCAGACAGCAGCCATTTAACCAATGTTGACGGACAGACGCATGTGCAGTGCCATGACAATAGCTCAACCTGTTGAGCTAATAAACAATGAAAACTTTGGATATGAAATTTGATTACGATGCTAGTCATTCACACTACTGATGATGGTTTAACGCTAGGCTTGGGCTGTTTATCTGCCTCTAATTCAGAATAACAACTCCAAGCGTGGAGTTAAGAAGAATCTCCAACTTCCTTGGAATTGCAACTCCTGTGGAATATTCAAAACTAGTAAATACACACAATAATCCTACTTTGGAGTATCTATTTTTGTAATTTTTTGAAGTTTTAGTGAAGTATTTAAACACAAATGGCTCTTTTGGTCTTTTTCCTTATCCAATCAAAAGTTTTCTTTTCAGTTGGCCACTATGATTCTCCAACATTAGCGGTTGAGAAGCAAGTAGTGAAAGCTAAAGCCAAAATTTTTCCATTTTCTAAGTTTGAGATTCCTTTTTGTTAATTTTTCGTTTTCCGTGATCTTCCTGTTTTCCTGCTGTTTTCTGTGTTTTGTTCTTTTCTTCAATAAATAGAGAATTTTCACTATGATTTGCATACGGGTTTTTGCCTGTGGGACAGGGTCTCAGTAATCCTGCATATGGTGTGTAGACGGTTTTCACACTGCTACACTGTAGCAGAGTAGTAACCTAGAATCCTACCAACACCTTGATAAACAGTAACATTATCCATTGTTCTCCGCTTTGAAGTGTTTTCTAAAATGGAAAGTTTTACAACTTCTGCTACCATTTCTACATGTTTTTTTTCAATGCCAGTCAAAATCTCCAATTCCGTGTTCCATATTACCGATTCCGTGAATTCCTGTCCGTTTTTCAGTAACTAGCGAAAAATGTTTGGCTTTAGTGTAAGCCTACTGTGCATACATTCTCAGTGTAAGGGTAAATAATCATCTGTCTACAGCTACTGAGGTTTTAAGTTCCTATGTATGTTATGATGTCATTACAGGAGTGCACTACTTGACTCAGAGTAAAAACTAATACTGGCCACGGTAGCCGACTCCTAAATATCAGTCTTCAAGCCAATCATGTACCCCGTATCATCCAAATATAAAAAAGTTGTAAGTCATCATTGATTGTTATTCTATCCTAATCACTGTTCACCAGACAGTTTACTTTCAGTATTAACTAACCAAATCCACTATCGCAGGTGCTGGAAGACAAAGCTAGGAGACTTAATTACTTGAGCTTACTCTCAAGTCAGTAACACTCATGAATTATATACAGAAGAAATTGAAGAGGAGTTTATAGTAATGAATCAAGACAAAGGTCTAAAGTCCTTGCTAATTCAACTGCCTTCTCTTTGCAGATAAACATCATCATAGTATGGATACATACATGATGTTCAAAATCAAAGTTTACAATGTAATTTAAATTTTTTTTGTTTTTTTTTGTTTTGTGTTTTTTCACTGCCACTGAGGGAATGCCCAGAATAAGAAAGATTAACGTGCCACTTCCAGGTAGAATGACAACATAAGCAATAACATATTGGAACATAACAAAAAACTTAAAATTTACAATTGGGGGATGAAAACTAAACGAACTAAAAATGGCAGGTTTAAGCAAGCTTAGAAAAGAAGACTGAATTGTTTCCCATTAGCATCCCTGGAGTTGTATTTCACAAACTGACGTTGCCATTGTTAGGTACAAATTGTCTATCTTTACCCTCCTAAAACATTTCGTGCCATCTAATATGCTTAGAGAATGTATCAACAATGTAGACATCCACCTAGTTAAGCTTTATTTTTTTTTTAACGTTTTTTTTATTTTGTTTTAACTTTACATAACTATTTCTGTTTTCTGTTTTTCTTTCAAGCCAGGGTTAGGTCGACTGACCTCTCTCCAGAAGCCATCTAAAGCTGTTAGGTGTACTATTTTTCTTCACACCTTTTATACCGCTTTGTACACATGTAATAAAATTGTTACAATCAGACTTGGGAATCACTAATGTAACGTCAAAAGCCAAATAACCATTACACCAATTTTTCTACTTGCAGTGTAAGTACACTTTAGTCCATCAAGATATATGCTTTGTGAATTGCCAAAGAACACTGAATGTAAGTCGAATCAAGAGACTGAGATAAAAGTACACAGGGCTGTGGATGTGTGGAAACTTTCTAACTGTACACATCAGTGGTTCCCAACCCTTTTTAGTCAGACATCTGACACCCCTAGGTAATGACGAGTTATAAAACGTGGCATCCTGTTAACACTAGCTAAAGCAGAGCGCCACACCATCAGTTAGTGCAGACGGTCAAAAAGAAATACGTTGGGGGCTAACATGCCCCCCACATTGCAGGACCTGGCACTTCCCAGTCTTCTTACTTAGTAACAAGGCTATGCAGTTACTACCTATAATGCATAATCATAATTGTATATTCTTGATTGATTGATTGATTGAAATTGATTTGATTGATGATTATTGATTTGATTGATGTGATTGATTGATTGATTGATTGATTGATTGATTTGATTCATTCATGCATTTATTTTGTTTTGTTTGTGTTTATTTATTTTAATTTTATTGAACTCGTTTTGGGCTACCCCTAGAGAAATTGTGTTTTCTAAGGTTCACCCCTCTTGGGAACCACTGGTTGTACACATACAGAGAAGTATAGGCTCTTAATCATCAACAAGATGTACATACAAACTGTATACACTGACAGTACGCATACTAACGCTAATGGTAACTTTAAATGCTGCGCGACAGCAGTGTAAGGACCTGCTACTCTGTGGGCAAACTTGCGGTTGTGAAGCAAGGCTATGAACTGACCTTCAGCCACAGAAAGTAAACGCCTTTAAATGATTCTATATCTATATATGTTACTATTCCTAGATATGGATGTGTTACTTAAAAACATTTAATCCAAAAAAAACATTCTTCATACCACAACATTCGTTCTGCCTTTTCACCTCCGTTTCAGTGTCTTGAATTATGTTTGAACTATGAAATACCTTACTCAAGAAAATGTGTTTCCCCAATTAAATATGGAAGTTCCCTGATATATTCAAGTAAGTCGTCAAAAAGTTTTTGAAATGCGATTGGGTATGATGGAATTTTCAAGAATGCTTCCCTCATGAATTTTTTTCCTTCCTTGATATGTTGGACATAAGGAGAAAAAGTAGTAAATATGATGTAGGATATATTTTACATAACAAAACATAGGCCCGTATTCTTGTCACTTGACTTACCCTTAATCTTGGTACAGTGGATGTGCTGACTCTAACTGAATGTTTCACGTTCTTATTATCACGTAAATTTCATAACTACCTGCATACTTGCTTCTTACATACAGAAAACAGGTACATATTACTGACTGCCGAGCTTTTTAAATTTTGTATGCTTTGGATGGACAGGTCGTTTTATTTAACTGCATAGCTTTTGGTGATTGTACACATCCATTGCACTGGGGGCCAGTCGTATTGTTCATTGCTGAACTTATTTATCCTGCCTGATATGCACGTATTGGCAAAGCAATCCCTACAAGATAAAAGCTGTGGGCTTTAATTAATAACTATATACAAATCTGTGAATACCTGTGTGACAGCCCTTTCAGCCCATTACTTAAAATTTTAACATTCATAAGAAAGTTAAATACTTACAGAAAATCCACATATCGTTATCCGACATGCTTGGGGCCCCCCCCCCCCAAAAACCACCAATGTCGATCCCTCGTCCCTTTGTTCACGGCTTAAAGGGATTATGGAGAGCAGAGAGGTCAGATGATGTTGTGATATTGGTGGCATCTAAACTCGTTGGAAATTTTCAGAGGTGTTGTCCATCCTTCTGGCAGAAAACAAAAAAATCATAGGTTGTTTTTCATCTTAAGATAATAATTCGTATTTTTTTTTCGACCTCTCCACAACTGTGTTCCTCCACTTTAATGCTTACTGTAATGCAGATTAAATGGTGACAAAATATTGCACCACCCACAGAAGTATAACAATTCCTAAAAGTATGCAGGCAAATTTCATTTTCAGAGACAGCTTCACTTCAATTGACAATGAGCAAGTCACATTTAAGTTTTGCATTTTTAACAGAATTCATTTATATTTGCACATTTATAGAACATCTTTGTTGCTATAACCAACACAAACACTACTTGGACACAGATGTAGTGTAATATTTACCTGTATTAAATATTGTGGTATATGTTAACGAAATATGCTAAAACATAGCAGCTTCCTTCTTTTTCATTTTCACACTTAACACTTTCACAACTGCTAAAGGGTTTTCCATACACACCAAATTTTACACCAATCAATTCTGATGAATATTAACAGATTTTCAATACACTGTCGCTGCAGTGAGGAGGAATTTGCTTTAAAGGGGAAATTTTCATGATCCCAGACACTTTCCAAGTTCTCCAACTATGCATCTTCTAGCTCCTGCCCATAACTGTATGAAGGCTCCTTCCTTGTGCAAGAATAACCTGTTTTATTGCCTTAAGGCCATGTCCTATGTGAGCCCTTACAAGGCTATAAACATGTAATAAGAGTACGTTTCTCTGCCTTGTGTGGAATGTTGAGCTACTCTGCATCTTTCAATTTTCAAACTTTGATGTCAATCAAAGAGCAGTCCACCACCTGGATATTTTCATGTACATACACTAAAAATAAACCTTTGGGGGTGATGAACGTGTCTGTCTTTAGAGGACAAAAAAAGTTGCACCAATTTGAATAAATATACCATTCTAATCTGTGCACAGTTATTTCTTTCTAAATCATGTGAACAACATATTGTTTTACTTTAAAATTTAGATCAATGTAAGTGATAATGCTCATCCAAATCCTTATGTTTTGTTTGTAAGGTGTTACATTCATGTCTCAAGACATGCATACAGTATTACGCCTGATATCTATGTCTCCAGGTTAGGGTTAGTATGCATGAAAATAAGGTTACAGTTAGAAGTCCTCGAGGACTTAATTTATCATGCATGAATATCCAGGTTACAGGATTGGGTGGATAATCTTTTGGTTTTTTTGTATTTTTTTTTAATTTTTTGAAATATCATGAAAGATTACTTGAAAGGAGAAATAGGATGACTTGAAATCAAAAATATGAAGCAAAAAGAGTATAATTTCATAGAATTTGAAGTTTGTAGATCAGACTTGTGATGATTTGCATTATTCATACATAAACTTTTGGCTCCTGTACTTATACTAATGATAAATGAATTCAAGCTTATTCTTCACAATTAAAGAATTGTCATATGCACTGATTCTGCTGTCAAATTTTTATACTCACATACTCATAATTATGCAAAAACAAATGTGTTTAATCATAGGTATGAGATATGCCTATGTCAAACTGTTTCATAGTAAAATATAATGAATGTGGGTGCAAACCCCATGCTACCTAATAGGGGTCTGAATCTACCACACACTATCACAGCTTCACAATACTTGTTGTGGTGTTTGTAACTAGGCATTTCCAAGGGGCCAAAATGATGTCCCATTTTTTGTTGTCATGCAAACATTAATTATTCCAAGCAGTTTGCAAATACCCAGTCACACTGACTTCTATTAAACAGGCCTACTGCAATATCTACCCCTAACACAAGATTGCAAAATTTGAGAGCTTAAACAGAAGTGGAAGCCACCCATTGTGACAAAAAGTTATCCTCCAAAATCTTTTTACTGCATGTTACCACCCCATCATATTGTATGGGACTAGTCCGGGTTGGACAAACCCAAGTAATCCAAACTGATAAATCTTGGTTATGGTGGCGTTGGACTGGCCAGCCTACACGGACATGTTCAACCTGAAATACTAAAAGCAGATTATCACACTCCACTGGCCCCAGTAGTGAAGGCTAACCAAGTCAGCCATGGCATGACTACTCATTAAATCAAGTGCATATGATTTTTTGGTCAAGAGGAGTACGCAAGGGGTATTTGTACAGTTTTCCGGGGGGAATTTGCATCCCCCGAAAGTTTGAAAGCCATGAAATTTTGCAAGCTTTTCTGTGTCCCCTTAACACCCTCGAAATAAACTGGCCCACACAAGCCTGCAGTCACTAAAATGCAGTTTTGTGCCCTCATTCCCGTACCCAGCAGCTAGACTGTTTCATGGGGGCAATGGACATTTGTGTTAGAAGACAAATTTATAACTATCTTCTATATGAAGTTGTAATATTTATACACCACCAGGGCATAAAAACCAACTGAATGTACAAAACTAGAAACAGATGGCAGTGTCCCATCCATTTGTACGATGCAAAGATACAAAGTTAAAGGGACCTACCATGGCGTTGATGTATAGTTTTTGTTATCTACTGGGTCCAGGGAAATCAGCAGAATATATCTTACACTGATGACATTCACATTTTTGTTGTCACCCCCCTCACCACAATTCAAGTTCTTCAGACAAGCCCCTAAAGAGAAAACAAAAAATGAAGTGCAGTTAATTGATAACAAATGTGCAATTAAAATTCAAACACTACAGAACAGCTCCACTTCTTGAGATATGTATAATTTGGTTGTTTATAGTTTATATTTGGGGATACATAATGGACACTTTTTATCCACTCAATTTGTGCTCAAGG
The DNA here is from genome assembly GCA_029531755.1 of Holothuria leucospilota. Classification (NCBI taxonomy): domain Eukaryota; kingdom Metazoa; phylum Echinodermata; class Holothuroidea; order Aspidochirotida; family Holothuriidae; genus Holothuria; species Holothuria leucospilota. Next base: position 33,741,653 of record CM055969.1, on the reverse strand, counting down.
CACTCTGACATCAATTATTAGCAAACTGTTTCATTCTAAAAGATCTTTCGAAACCCCTTAGGTGATAAATCTCATAGATGCCTGTCAAACCATCACACACTTAAAATGTATTATTATCCTTCGTTTGGCATCAAACTCTTTAAAAGGCAGGTATGAAGTCACCCCAATCCAGAGTGAGTGTATCCTGTCACTCTAGTTCCATGACAGGCCTATGTTTGATCATGTGACAATATTTTTTGTTGTGTAAATTGTGCTGAAATTTCAAGGAATTTCTCCTTGTTTTTACATATTGTATTGTAATAGTTTATGTTCAAAACCATCTTTCAGAGGTGTCTGTAGATGCAAGAAGGAGGAGATTTGCAAGAGTTTTTGCCGATTTTTTCAAAGAAAATTTTGGTGGTCGACTGCCCTATTGCCTTTAAGCTGAGTCATGATGTGGAGAAGACATGCATAGTTCTCATGTTTATTAAGCCTTTGGTTTGATTCAACCACCAAGATTTAAACACAGTTCACACTTTAGGTTTTCAAGTTCAATACTCTATAGTTAAAGAGAGCTCTTGCATTTTGATCTATGTCTGAAATAGGGCACACCGATTTTGTTTTCCGTGAAAAAAAGAGTCAATTTCCGTTACTGGTGTGCAATTCCAAATTCCGTGAAAATCCGTGCAAGCAATTGTGCCAGAAGTCCGTGAAATTTCTGTTTTGAATTGATTAGTGTGTTAGGATAGTGCAGCAGCCTAACCAGACTAAAATCCAATCACCAGCCCTAACGTCTACACATGATGTAATGGACAGAAAAATAACGGTAAAACAACTTGACTTTAAACTATTGAGTGTGGTATCTCTTGTTTCTTTCTTACATAGTAAAAAGATACGTATAAAAATTATATCCGAAATGATATGCAGGTACTAAATCCGATAATTATTCCCACATTGAAAGTGTAACTTGTCCAGTCAGAACGTTATGAATCCGTTTCGATCATGAACGTAACAACCGAGCATGCAAAGACATCGAAACTTTGAGTTAAACTGTGCCGCAACAGTTTTTTTGTTCTGACGCACGTCAATGCAAAGTATAGCCATACATACTATACATTGATACAGTGTAAACAAGAATCAGCTAAGGCAACAGTGGATTGCGGGAAAACTTTGCAAAGACTGCGGCAAGCATTTGACCTACCGAAGGCCTAGGCTAGTACAGTAAGAATTCGCCCTCGCACCTGGTCCTACATAACAGTAAAGCATCCGGAGGGGGTGAATTTCAAGTTTTTCCTATCAGATTTGGTAGCCCGCTAAAGCCATCCAGGTTGTGTTTACGTACAGACTTTAAAAACTTTTTTTTTCATTTTGCCCTCTTGAATTGCAGACTTCTTTAGCATTCTGAGAGATTTTGAAGTTCCGTGATTTTTCCGTGAAAAAATTCAATTCCGCGATTCCGGTGACATTTCCGTGATCGCGAAAAATCGGTGCCCTACTGAAATCTATGACTCTTTGACCTCTACCACCAGGCACAACTTCTAATTTCCTAATCAGGGCAACTGAAAGGGCAACCAGATAAAATGTTGAGATGTGTTTGGGTTTGCATCTTGCTGTACGTTCATTTACAGAGATTTCTTTAGATAGGTGACTGCAAGTGCAAATGCACCTTTTGACAAAGAGTACCTCTCATATGACAATAAAGCATTCCCTTTTAAAGAAGTACTCTAATACATAGTGAAAACAATAGGAAGCATTTTTCCTTTATTAAAACCATACATCATACTAACCAAAGTTTGTTGGGGAAATGCAGGACCCAACAAGTACCCAACCAGTAGTTCATTTACTCCAATTATGGCCAATCCAATAAGCAGCAGCTATTAGGTTAGATATAAACAGCAAATTCTGCTCTGAAAGTAGACGGCAGGCAAAGGGTGTCAAATTATTACGCATGTCATCAGGGTCTGTTAGATACTTCCAGCTTACTCTGAGAATAAAACGCCATTAAATTTCCATCTGACACATCTTTAGGGCACTTTTCAGAGCTCACCTAAACGGCATAGCACTGTTGAACCATTTTTGGAATAGAAGATTCTGGCTAATGCTTGATTATGACCATAATCCCACCCCCCCATCCCAATGTGCAAACAAGTTCCTTTCATGCCATCCACCCTGAACCTATTTACCTCCGAAATACCAAACATCATCTCTCGCTATAGAGCTTTGCATTACATCACAGGATTCCGCCATGCCTGGAGGACACTCATGCCAAGAACACATGGTTTTGTCCAGTATATGCTGAACGTGCCGCCACGTGTACGCATTCATTGAGCAAGCGCGTCGAGTGTGGTGTGATCTTACGAAGTTACATGTCTCCACTGGCCCAGGGATTACTAGAGTCATTGAAGCCTCTATAGTCCTAACCACTTCATGAATACAACTACCGCCCTCTAGTCACCTATTTTCCAATTATACTAAACCTCCCGCTTCGGAAACTCCACAAGGTTCAAATATTGGGAACCGTTTTCATGCATTGTATATGCTAAGCCTTGATTAACCATGGAAGTTCTTTGCAATCCATTGTCCCAAATTACTTCCTCCTGGCACTGGGATCGACATCAATGGCGTCCAATGTACTTTTACGTCAGTCACAGAGGAGGGTGGAAACAGCATCTGATATTTGAAGGGTGGTAGGAATGGCTTCGGAGCTATTGTCAGCATTGATTAAAGTGTACGGATCATTTCTGTTGGCAAGAAGGAACCTCCAATAAGAGCATCATGGACGCAGTACATAGCTCGGCTACATTTCCCTCACACATACAGTTTACTGTAATGTATTTTCATAAGGGATCCGAACCGAAGAGTCTGAAGCCCTTATGGGCGAACATACAACTCCGTGAAAAGTGGAGTGAGTATAATATATTGCATGGACCAGCATGATCTAGCCACTCATTGCTATAATGTCACAGCTATGTCAGTTCAGAGTTACTGTCAGCTTGGTCAAGACTTGAGCCATTTTTTTTTTTACATCTGTGGGAATAAATACTTGTAGGAACTCAGCTGAAACTTTAATGAACATGCTCTTTATATGTGCCAATTTGTCAAGGAATGGTTCTAATCACAAAATATTAAATAACAAAAAAATAAAAAAAAAAAAACCCTCTCTAAATGGACGCTCTCATTGGTTTCAACTCATTTGCCTCTATGTGACCCAAATGACCATTCAAAATGCACAAATGTGCACCATTTTCATGACATATTATAGGACGATACATATTCGGATTAGGTAAATATCAGCAAGGACAAAGGAGAATAGCTTGCCAATACCAATAGTGAATACCGATAATTGGTTCACACTTGGTTGAAGTGTTTTTGGTTCAAGTAAGAATAGGAGCTTCCCATTGTACCTGTATAGTTTACCATCTATCTTCTTCGCAATCTTTCAATAAAATGTTGAAGCTTCTATATACAAAAAGATTGAGTAATCACTATTTCGGCAGCTTTTGTATCTCATATAGTAGGCATGGATATTATGCTAAACAATAGAGTTACTTTGTGAACATTATGACTTAAACCAGGACATCAAGATCGAGTTTTTGTAAAGAAAAATATCCACTACATACATAAAGATCCATGTAAGGAGAGAGACACAAATAAAAGACGCTGTAACTTTGGACGAAAAAAATGTGCCCTTGCACCCTTGTCTCTAAATTACAGATTTTTTCTGAATGCTGCCCTGATTTTAGTCAATTGATAGTAACTAGAGCACTGATTTCCTCAGCAAAACTGGGGGTTAATTGAGACATAAGACTGGGAAGAAATTGTAAACAAAAAACAATGTCAACGAGTGCTAACTATTGGCAACGAACTATATATGTACTAACAACATTAGAGACATGCATCTACATTCTGTAATATGAAACTGGTCATTAGCAACGCCAAACGGTTTCTACCGACTGAAGAATAGCAGCAATTTAACCATAGTACAATAAAGGCAGAGGCATCCGCCCCCCCCCCCCTCCAATTCCTCTCAAACGTTAGCAAACTCGTCCTCTCACTTGCAATACAGTACCTCTAAAGATGGTTTTTGATTACAAACAAAAGGTACTGCAAGGAGCTACTTTCCCTGCAAATTAACATTAAGCACAAAAAACTATTGTCAACATTAATCAAGACCAAACCATTCTAAATTAGGATGAAGGGTAATGCTAATTTCTGGTTGTGGTGATGCATTTTACGTTAGCGGCAAAAACAAAGAAGTTTGAAATACTAGTACTCGACAAAATTTTGCAGTTGCTGTCTCTCCCTCTCCATACCATAACTTTCACAAAAGATGTTTGTTAAGATTTTCAGTAATTACATCTGTGTACTTCTCAAATGTGAGAAAATGAAGAACTGAGGAAGAAAAGTCACAAAATAAGAGTGCAATTGACATGATCGCCCCGAGGATGTGTGGGGCATGTGTGCAAGTGGGGAGGGGATGGGATTGTAAATCTTGGCTGTGGATGGGGTTGGTAAATCTTGTGTTACAAACAGGTAATTACTGCTTTGTTTGAAATGTGCAGGTGCCATTATATAATATGGTTTTTAATGGAAGCTCATTAATGTAGTAAAAAGATTAAATTTGGAATTTCAGCTGATAAAATTCGCAGGAGATCCTGGATCTTTCATAAACATGACATATACAACCAAAAGATCTGTTTTAACTCAAAAAACATTTAATTCCTCTCTATTCTTCAATGTACTTTCACAATGGTTTCCATAGTTGTTTTCTATTTTTCCATATCAAAGACAAACTCTTCTTTCTAGTGTAAAAGTTTTTAACATTTACAAGATTGTGGTTACTCTTCAGAGTCTTGAAATACACAACAGTTGTCACCAAAAGTAAACCCCTCATCAAAGACATTTACCCCTCAGACAACTCCCTACAGAGGGATTTCACAGACAACATGGATCACACGTCTCTTTGGTTTTGATGGGCAAGATCGCATGTCTTTTTGGTTTGAAGGGCACACGTCCATTGTGTCACAGAAGCATCTATGCATGGTTATGCCATGCACAGGTGCCATAAATACGCTTACTGCGTGCATGTTTTGCCTTTCAGTGCCTGGGAATTAATCTGGCTCCCATGATGTCACATGAAATCCCTTTTGTCCATACTACTTGGAATTTACCAGGGTAGGAATTGTCTGTGGCAAAATTGTCTAGGCTGGAATTGTTGAGAGTTGGAACTCTGCAGGTCTGAAGGGGATTCATAGCAGGTGAATTACGCGAGTGGAGAATTGTCTAGGGGGAGCTGTCAATGACAAAGATAGGAAAATAATATATACTTACACCCTCAGCATGAAATGGCTTTGGAATAAAATCACAGCAAGAGTTTGTTCGCAGTTGACTCAGAATACAGCTGGGATTACACTCATCAATTTCTGGGATTTAGAATCAAAATAAAGTGAAAGAAAAGAGATTTAAGGAAACTGGTCAGTTACAGGTGCTGCACAGTTTCATTTTTATTATTTATATATTTTTTTTTTTTTGGGGGGGGGGGGGGTTATGAGTTGATGGTTAATGGGCAATGAACATGTAAAATAAAATAATGCTCACACACATGTGTATGCTTTTCAAACTTACTATAACCCTCAAAACATGCAGTATGTTCATTGTTGAGCATTTGTGTTCACCAGAGGTAGCCACCAAAACAGCATACTGGGGTTAGCATCTGTAACAGCCCAAGTTTAAAAGAATTAGGTTTTGGGTGGGGGGGGGGGGGGGTGGTGGGGGGGGGGGGTCGGGGGTGGGGGGTGTTGGGGGGGGGCGGGGGGTCGGTGGGTGGGGGGGGCGGTGGGGGGGGGGGGTGTCGGGGGGGGGCGGGGTGGGGGGGTGGTGGGGGGGGGGGTGGGGGGGAGGTGGGGGGGGGGGGGGGGGGGGGGGCGGGGAGGGGGGGGTGGGGGGGGGGGCGGGGGGTGGGGGGGGTGGGGGGGGGGGATGGAGGGGGTGTGGGGGGGGGGCGGTGCGGGGGGGGGGAGGTGGGGGTGGGGGGGGGCGGGGGGTGGGGGTTGGGGTGGGGGGGGGGGGGGGTAGGGCGGGAGCGGGGGGGGTGGGGGGGGGTTGCGGGTGGGGGGGGGGGCGGGGTGGGGGGGGGGGGGGGTGTGGGGGGGGGGGGGGTGGGGGGGGGGGGGGGGGGGGGTGGGGGGCGGGGGGGGGGGGGGGCGGGGTGGGGGGGGGGGGGGGGGGGGGGTCGGTGGGGGGGGGGGGGGGTGGGGGGGGGGGGGGGCAGAGTGGTTATATACAAAGGTAAATTGAGGGCGTTTTCCAAAGGGGAAAATGGTATTGGTGTTACAGTAAATTTCGCCGCAACAGGGCTTCCCTAACCTTCAATCAGTGCCTTCATTACAGCCTAGTTCTATGTCATGAAATTTCCAGTAATGGAAAATAGCCTACCTATAGCCCTTTCCCCCTTGTAAAATGCCGGTTTCTTTTACCCCCTCCAAAACAGCCCTTGTGCACATGTGCAAATTTTTAACCTCCGGCCCAAAAGTCCGGGGCCCTGTAAAACTCTCAAATAACCTATTTCTCACCAAAAAATTTTTGCCCACCAACTCTCTTTTACACTTTACACAGCGGGTATCTCTTATCTCATGTAACCTTTATTGATTTGAAGCGAAAATCGGGTACAGTAATACTGGGGTAAAGGGCAAAATTTCACAACAGTTTCCTTTGGGCGACCTGTTTTTTTTGCATACATTTTTGGCACTCGAAAGCTTTTGTGTGTCAGATATTTACTAGTGATACATACTGTGAAAAATGCCAAAATTCTATACAGAGCTCATCGCCCCTTCTAGGAAATTTCCAAAGTTTTTTGTAAAGTTATTGTGGGGGCCCCTTTGTTTTTAAGTTTTCTTTATAGGGATATGTAATTGACAACACTGGACAAAAAAATTAGCTTTTTTCAACCTACTGTATTTGGGTATTGCCCAAGTGTAAACCCCCCCATTAAAAACTATGCTAATTTAAAAGGTGAAAAAAAATTTTTTTCCCGGGGGTTGAAAAAATGGTCATTGCACAGATGTTGAAAAGGGAAATTTACATGTGAACAAAACTGTTTACTTTGGTATAGCCAAAAGGGATTGTCAAAAGCCGTGACACCTTTAGTGTGACAACATATGAAGTTTAAATCCGTGAGAAACAAACAATTCTTGACTGGGGCCCTGTATGTACAGTAGTACAGTAGCGAGGGCTTTAAGGTAGCCTCTGTATCTGGGTGAAAAACCATGATCTTTGGGTTTTAACTGAAAACTGTGATGGTCAGGCTCTCTTGCCAGAATTATGGCCTCATGGCCATTGAATGAAGTTTGCAGTCATCCCAAAATTTTCTTTGGAAAATCAGCAAACTCTTGCAAATCTCCTCGTTGTGCATTACAAGCCAGGCCTCAAAATTCGTTTTCTCACTCTAAGGCCAAACATGGCCTTCGTAACCAACATTTTTCGGGTTTTTAAAAAGAAGGGCCAAAAATTTTTCTCTAAAGGCCCAAAAAGTAAAACACCAACGGTCTGAATGGAACCTAACCTTAGCACGTAAAGGTATCCCGTCTAGGTTTTACTATAAAAGGGGTATTATACTGGCGTACGTAAGTAGTATATAAACAAGTCAGCGTCCCAAAATTTTACGGGCTCCGAGACGGCCAAAAATTTGTCGGACGATAACTTATCCCAACGGGTGAAAAAGCTGTCCTTGGGACGACTGAAGAATTTTGTACGAAATTTCCCGTACAGTTTTTAAAGGAAACATAACTGCAAAAACCCAATAAACCCCCTTCTTTTCCGTTAAATTGCGAAACTATGTATAGGGGGGGTGTATCTTGAGTCTGTCTTTTTGGGTCACTACGTACAAAAGGCATGGCACTTGCACAGTCTACAAAACCATATTATCTGTATAACAAACATTGTGTTTGGGTTCGATTTAACCACCAATCACAACTCGCGACATCGTTAAGGGGACTTTATTGTGTGAAATCTCTACATGCATTAAGTAAAGGGGATTCACCCTTGCTTAAGCGGGCTTTCCATCTGTTCACAGCATCGACATGAACATTGTTCGCATAGCCGTGCGAATACGGTACGAGGTGAGAAAAAGTATTGGGTTTACATACGCGGCATCGTGAATGCAAGTGCAAAAAGAAAGAAGGAAGTGCACTCGGCATGTACAACAGGGAGGTATAAGAGCACTTGACTGATACATCGCGGGCCAAAAACCCTTTTGAAAGTTGTGAAAAATCCCCGTCGGGGGCCAAAATAAAAAATTTAAGGGCCATGGCCGGATGGCCTTTGAATTTTTACCTCAAAAACCCCCTTTAAAGTTTTTTAACCTAACTATAACAAACAAACGTAAAACAAGGAGAAATTCTCCTTGAATCTCACAAATTCACTAACAAAACTTGTCAATGATCAAAATAGGCCATTCATGAACTAGAGGACAGGGGGATGTACTCACTCTGATTGGGGGGACTGCCTCCTTTAAACTATTAATTTTATATTTTTTGGTTTGTGTACAATAGTTTTAGTATCTGCGACTGATTTGTCATCAAAAAGTGCTGACTACGAAGGCACTAGATTTGTCACAGCATGTTTCGAAAAAACCCGGGCTTATTTATTGAATTTTAAAAATTGAAAGAAAATGAGGAAGGAAACTTTCATTTAATTTTAAAAAAAATTTCAGGTTTTCAGTCTTTTTGCCAATAATTTAAATTTGAAAAAAACGAGCTTTTTTAAATTAATAAAATTTAAAAGGAATTTAATTTAGGAAAATTAACCTAATTCCTTAAGAAAGTGATTCCCCGGGAATTTTGCCCATTTGTGATTTCGTTAAAACCTTCCCAATGTTTTGGTGGTTAAATGTTTTGCCCCCCAAATTAATTAATTAGTGTTTCCAAGGGTCGTAAGGGAGAAAAATTATTACCTAAACCGTAGAAATTTTTTTCCCCTCTAGATCATTAAAGGCCTATTTTAAAAATAACCCCCCCTTTTCATCAGTACAATGTTTTTAAAAAACACCCTAGATTCTTTTTTCCTTATGAAAAACCGTTTCTTGAAATTTAACTTTTTGAATGGAATTCTTTCATTGATTGCAACCTCCCCTTTGTAGGGTAACAAAAAATTGCAAACCTAAAACAGTTAATTTTTCAAAGAATTCAGTGTTTTGTCAAATTAAGTGCGGAAAAAAACTTCCCAAAACATTTATTTTATAAAAAGCTTTTCTTTGAAATTAGTTTTCCAAATGCTACATGCCAAAGGGGTTTCCCCCCCCCCAGGGGAAAAAAATTTTTGCATTTTAAATTATTGTTTTTTCTCACTGAAATCCCTTAAAAATGAGGGCAGAAACATTTGGACAGGTTTTTTTCATGACAACATCCCAACAACCCGGTCTACTGTAGTGGTTTTAAAATTTGACCCTTTATTTAAGTCTGTGGGTAAAAAGCTACTTTGGGGAAGTCATGGGGCTTTCACCTATTTTAAAAAAAGTATTTTGAAAAAATGTATACATTTTCGTTTTTCGGTTGGGAATTTTTTATAATGGTTAGTTTTTTGGGTAAAAAATTGGGTGATTTGATTGCTAGTATTCTTACTGGTGGAAAAGGGAAAATTTACTGCTTTTTTTCAGAAATTTAATTCACATTTTTCGAAAATTCATGGGGGCCGGAAATACCGGCTCAAAAAACCCAAAATCCTCCCCTATCCTTTTCCCCTATCACATCTCTAAAAATTAAATTTTTAAGACACCCCTGAGCATACGTTGGCAAATAGGTAGCCTACATCAGTTATTTTTTACCTTCCTTTTTGTCCTTTTTTGTTCGATATTGTGCATGAAATTTTTTTTTCTTTTAAAATTTTCCCCAAGGGGCACCTCACTCTGCAGCAGACAAAATACTCTTATCCCCTGACCTATCACCCTTTCCCTTGACAACCAACTCACTAATATGGAGGATCTTTTATGGGATTTTATACGCAAAAAATTTCATCCAAAAGAATTACCTTACCCTTTACACAGATGGTTGAGCCCAAACCACTCTTTGGGGGTCAAAGTCACTGGGGAAATCTAAATTTTTGAGTACCCGATTCTGTTTTCCTAATCATTAACGATATTTAGCTCTCTAACATCTCTTTTTTAAATTTGTGATAAAAACTAAATCTACAGAAAAATCAAAAAAGAAAATGCTCACTGTTTCCCAGAAATTGGGTTTTTTACATGGTCTCGACTTGGGAAATGGGGTTTTTTAAAAGTTTAAAATGCAAAACTTTTTTATTTTAGACCTAAAAATTTGTTTAACAGTATTTCATAAAACCCCATTTATTGAACTTATCGGGGCTAATGGGGTTTGAACGGAAAATTTAGATAAACAGGGGTTCAGGGTTGGCCCAAAATTTTCGCACACTGGTTCCCCGGGAGTGCCAAAATTTTCTCAAATTTTTCAAAACCTGTCAAAATTACAAAAAAAAGTCCCAAAAATATTTAGTTATTTTGTTGACCATTATGACAAAAAGTTTTTTCGACTTTTAAAACCCCGAGATTCCCAAAATTTGAGCCTAGTACCCCTGCTTTGCACACATTAAAAAGGGAAAAAACAGAAAAAATTTTTCCTGAGGAAAATGTGCCCTTTTTCCCAAAAACATTCTGTAAACCTTGATGAGAAACTGGAGGTTTTTTTTGAAAAAAATAAGTAGTCTTTAATATCAGATTTTCGGGGTTAGGAAAAGAATTGGGTACAGGGTTTGGGGGGCTTTTAAAATGCAATTTTTTTTCCCCTTTCAAAATGGGACCCTTGTGGAAAAACCACTGGGAAAAAAACCTTTAATGGGGAGGGCGAAAATATTAAAAACCAAAAATTTTAATGTGAAATGCTATTTGGGGTATTTTAAAAAAGCGATTAAGTCACAAAAAAGACACACGGAATTTGTCCCCCGGGTAATGTCACGTTCCCTGTATTTAACCAGTGAGGTTACTTTGTGTTCAGCACTCAGTGAAAGGCTACTGTACATTACTGACATAAGTGCTCGTGCTTTCTTCACTTTTCAAACGGCAGTCTTTGCTACAAATGGACAAAAAGAAACACGCCAAAAAAAACAAATGCTTCCCAATTTGTTTTTTTCAAATTCATGATAAATGAATTTTGAAAACAGTAATCCGGGCCCGTGTTTTTTGCCCAAATTTTTGTCAAAAACTAACACCTACAATCACGTCACGGCGTGTTGTACAGGCTGTTTACAAAATCTATTGGGCCTTCCCGTATGTCAGCCGTTTTGATGACAAATCAGTACGCAGATCCCCAACTACTATTAACGTTTCACAAACCAAGAAAAAACTAGAAAAAAATTGATTAAAGGCAGTAGGCAAATCACCCCCAAACAGAGTGAGTACAGCCCTGTCACTCTAGTTCATGAATGGGGTATTTTGATCATGTGACAATGTTTTTTTTTAGGGAAAAATGAGATTTAAAGGGGAATTTTTCCTTGCTTTACCGATTTTTTTATAGTTAGGTTCAAAACATCTTCAGAGGTGTTTTCAGGCCTCAAAATTCAAGGGCGGCCATGGGGCCCTGGGCCCCATGTAAGTTTTATTTTTGGGCCCCGACAGGCATTTTCACACAATTAAAGAAAAGGGCCCCTTTTGGGCCACGATGTATCAGTCAAGTGCTCTGTACTAGCCCCAAACCGTGGGAATATGACCGAGTGCAAATTCCCTTCCCTTTCTTTTTTTCACTGGCCCTTCACGATGCCCGGGGGTATTTTGAACCCCAAAAATTTTTCTCACCTTGTACCGTATTTCGCACGCATGCGAATCCCAAACGTTCATGTCGATGCTGTGAAAAGGTAGGGGAAAACCAGTTAAGTCAATGGGGGAATCCCCTTGGGCTTAAAAGATGTAGAGATTTTTACACCCCTAAATTTTCCATTAAAGATGTCCCGAGTTGTGATTTGGGGTGGTTTAAAACGAACCAATACAATTTTTTGGGTTTTACAGTTAATATGTGTTTTGTCGACCCCCCCCCCGTTTCACGTGCCATGCATTTTGGGAAAATAGGGACCAAACTGACAGACTCAAGATACACCCCCCCTATACATAGTTTTCGCCCAAATTTATCGGAAAAAAAGAGGGATTTTGGCCCGGGGCCCGTTTTATTTTTCCCTTTTAAAAACGTACGGGGAAATTTCGTGACAAGATTAATTCAGCGTTCCCAAGGGCAGCCTTTTCAGCGTTTTGGGGGGTAAGTTTTGTTTGTCCGAAAAGCCCCAAAACCCGGCCCTCTCGGGGCGACCGGAAATTTGGACGTGACTTGTTTTATAAAACGTTTCTACGTACGAAAAGTATTTAAAAATCCACTTTTTAGTAGAACCATAGAGCAGGGGAACCCTTTTCTGTGCTAATGTTTGGGGTTCCATTTAGAAACCCGTCTGGTGTATTTCATTTTTGGGCCCTTTGATGAGGAAAATTTTGGCCCTTTGTTTAAAACCCCAAAAAGTTGGGTTTCGAAGGCCAGTTTGGCCTTAGAGTGAGAAAAAAGAATTTTTAGGCCCCGGGTTGTTAAAAGCACAACGAGGAGATTTGCCCAAAAGTTTGCTGATTTTCCAAAAAAAATTTTGGGATGACTGCAAACTTAAATTCCAAAAAAAAAGGCCCATGGGGCCAATTTTAAATTTTGGAAAAGAGCCCGCCATTTTACAGTTTTACGTTGAAACCCCAGGAGTCATGGTGTATGCCACCCCGATCCCGTAAAAAGGGGGAAAATAAAAAGGGGGTTTTAAGGGTTTTAAATTTTAAATTTTTTTGGAAACCCCCCGGGGCTTTTAACCCTTTTTTTTTGGGATTTCCCCCTTTTAAACCAGTTTTGTTTTCCCCCTTAAAACCCCCCTTTTTTTCCCAAAAAGCTTGGAAAAATTTTTTCCCCGGGGGGGTTTTCTTTAAAAAAAAACGGTTTTACCAAAAAATTTTCCCCCTTTTTTCCATAAATTCAAAAAAGAACCATTTTTTAAATTTCGAATTTTTTTGGAGGAAAATTTTTCCTAATTTTTTTTATTTTTAAAGTTACGGCCCCAAAAATTGGTTGAAAAATTTTAAATGGGACATTTTTAAAACAAAAATGCTTCCCCAAATTTTAAATTTAAATTTTTTAAATTAAGGGGTTTTTTTTTTTTTTTAAATAAAAACCCCCAAAAAATTTTTCCCAAAGGGTTTTAAAAACCCGTTTTGGGAAATTTTTTTTAAAAAAATTTTTTCCCCGGGTTTTTGGTTTTTGGGAAAAGTTTTGGGGTTTGTAAAAAAGGGGTTTTAAAACAAAATTTTAAAAAAAATTTTAAAGCGGGTTAAAATAAAAAAGGGAAATTTTAAAAAACCTTCTTTTTTCCTTTTTTCCCAGAGTAGGGTTTCCCCAAGCCCCTTAAATTTGGGGGCCCCTACCCCTGTTTTAAAATTAACTTTTTCCTTTTTAAAAAATTTCCCAAACATTTTTAAGGGTGGAATTTTTTGGGGAAATTATTTTAAAATTTTCCCTTTTAAAGATTTTAAAAGGGGGGCCCCTTCCCAAGGAAAATTTCCCACCTTTTTGCGCCCAAATTTTTAACCCAAAAAAAAGTCAAGGGGGTACAATTTTGGGTTTCTTTAAATTCCCAAAAAATTTTTTAAAAAAAAAGGGCCCAAATATTTTAAAATTTTTTTTTGGGGGAAAAAAGGGGATTTTTTTTCGGGGGGTTCACTTTAAAAGGGAAACCCCGGGGCCCAAAATAAAAAAATTTTAGGCCCCTAAATTTTTTTGGACAAAAAATTAAAAAAAACCAAATAAATTTTTTTAAAAGTTGATTTAATTGTTTTTGGGAAATTAAAAAAATTTTTAAAAAATTTTAAATTTTGGGGAAAAATTTTTGGGGGAAAAAAAACCCATTTCAAGCTTTTTGGGAAAATGCCCGTTTGGGGGGTTTAATTCCCTTTTTAAATTTTAAAAGTCAAACTTTAATTTTAAAAAAGGGAATGTTGGGGGGAAAAAAGTTTGGGGCAACCCCCCAAATTTTTTTGGGGGGGGCCCCTTTTTTAAAAAAGGTTTTCAACTTTTTTAAAAAGGGAAATTTTCCAAAATTTTAAAACCCCCCCAAAAAAATTTTAAACCCACCCACCTTGTTTAAACCCAAATTTTTTTTGGGCCCCCTTTTTTTTAAAAACCCCTTAAAAGAAAACCCCAAAAACCCCATTTCCAAAACTTTCTAAAAAAGGGGAAATTTTTTAAGGCCCAAAATTCCCCTTTTTTTTTTTTCCCTTTTAAAACCCCTTTTTAAAAATTTTAAAACCCGTTTAAAATTTTAAATTGGGGGAAAAGGGTTTAAAAAAAACCCAAATTTTTTTGGGGTTTCCCAATTGAAAACCTTTTGGGGTTTAAAAATTAAAATTTTTTGAGAAAATTTCATTTTTGGGGGGTTTTTTTTTTTTGTAAAAGGGTTGAAAAAAACAAAAAATTTTTAAAAGTTTTTCCCCAATGTAAAAAAAGGGTTTTTTTAAAAAAATTTTTTTTTGGAAACAGATTTAAAACGGGTTTTTTGGGCCAACGGGATTTGGGAAAATGGGGTTTTAAGGTTTTTTTTCCCCCCAAAATTTTTTTCCCGGTTTTCAAGGGCCAGGTGGAAAAATTTTAAAACTAAAGCCCAAATTTTTTTTATCTGAATAAACATTTTTTCCCCAAAAATTTAAAAAATTTCAAAAGGGGAAAAGAAAAAACCCCCCCTTTTTTTTTTTTTTTTTTAAAAACCCCCGGGGTTTAATAAAATTTTTAAAGCCCTTTAAAAAAAAAATTCCCCATTTTTTTGGTAAAACCCAAAGTTAAAAAATTTTTAAAAATTTTTAAAAAATTCCAGGGGGGGTTTTTGGGTTTTAAAGAACCAAAATGAATTTTAAAAAAAAACCTTAATGTTTTTTTTTTTTTTCCATTTTTTTTTTAAAAGAAAAAAATTTTTTTTTTAATTTTTTTTCCCCAAATAATTTTTAAGATTCCCCTTCCTCATTCCAAAACCCCTTTGGGGGTTTTTTAAATTTAAAAAAATTTAAAATTGTTTAGTATTTTAATAAAAACCTTTCCTATTTTGTGGGAAAAATTAAACCTTTTTTTAATTGGGATTTTTTTTAAAAGGGGTTTTAAAATTTTTTTGTTTTTTATTCTTTTTGAAAAAGGGAAAAATTTTCCTTTTTTTAAATTAAAAAATTTTTAAAATTTGGGGCCAAAAATTTTCCCCAAACCAAAAAAATAAAAAATTTTTTCCGGGAAATTAAAAATTTGGGTTTGGAAGCAAGTTCCCCTTAAGCCCCCCAAATTTTTTTTTTCTCATTTAAAAAAATTTTTAAAAAAAACTTTCAATTAGGGGGGCCCGGTTCCTTTTTTAAAAAAAAACAAAAAAAACCCCCCTTTTCCCAAAAAAACTAAAAATTAGGATTAAATTTTTTTCTAAATTTTTATTTAAAAAAACCTTAAAATTTAAAAAAGGGTTGGCCCCCTTTTTTTTGGGGGGTTTTCCCGGGGGGGTTTTTTAAAATTTTTCTTTTCCCAAATTTAAAAAAAATTTTTTAAATTTTTTTACAAAAAATTTTTGGGCAAAATTAAAAAAATAAAAAAAAATCATTTTGGGAAAGGAAGGAAACGGGGGCTTTTTAAAAAAAGAATTTTAATTTTAATTTTTTTTGGTTTTCGCCAAAGGGAAAAAATTTTTAAATTTATAAAAATTTTCAAAAATTTAAAAAAGGAACATTTTTTAAAAAAACCCTTTTTCCCAAAATTTTGAAAATTTTTTTTTTAAAATTTTTCAAACTTTTTAAAATTTTTTTTTTTTGGGGGGGGGGCCCCTTTTTATTTTAAAAAAGGATTTCCTTTTAAAAATACCTTTTTAAAATTTTGAAAGGAAAAAAGAGTTTTCCCGGGTTTTTTTTTAAAAAATTGAAAAATTTAAATTATGCCCGGGGGAGGAAAATTTGGGGGCCTAAACGGGGTTTCCCCCGGGTTTATTGAAAAAAAAAAACCCTTTTGGTTTTAATATTTTAACCTGTTAAGGAAAATTTTTTTAAAATGTCCTTAAAAAAATTTTCCCCAAAAAATTTCGGCTACCGGGGTTGGGCCCCCTTTTTAAAAAGCAAAAAGGGAGATTCCCAAATGGGAAAACTTTTTTTCCCCCCGTTTAAAAGGGTTTTTTACAAAAAATTTAATTTTGGAAAATTTTAAAAAAATTTTTTGTTAAAAGTATTTGGGGTTTTTTTAAAAAAAGGCCTTTTTGGGGGTTTTTTTTAAAAAATTTTCATTTGAAAATTTTTGGGGGACTTTTTAAAAAAATTGGGGAAAAAAAAGTTTTTTTAAAAAATTTGTGCCTAATTTTGGGTTTTTTGAAATTTTTAAGGCCGCCCCATTTGGAGAAATAATTTTTAAAGGGGGGCATTTTTTTTTGGCTAAATTTTTTTAAAAACCAACAAATTCTAAATAGGAAAAATTTGGGGGGTTTTTAATTTTTCCCAGGGGTTTTAAAGAAAAATTCCCCCTTTAAAAACGGAAATTTTTAAAATTGCGGGTGTCTACTATTTTAAAATTTTTGCCCCAAAGGCCCAAAAATTTTTTTAAGCTTTTTTAAAGGGGGGTTGGGGGAAATATTTTTTTTCAGGGATTTCAAAAACCTTTTTGGGTTTTTTAAAAATTTTGAAAGAGAAAAAAATTACTTTTTTAAGGGGGGAACCAAGGGTTTGCCCTGGGAAAATTTTAAAAATATGAAAAGTTGCCTTTTTAAAATTATTTAAATGAAAAAAGGTGGGAGGTTTTACGGGAAAATTGTTTAAAAGGGTTTTTTTTTTAAAACTTTTTTAAAAAGGGAAAAAAAAGGGGTTGGATTTATTTTGGGAAACCCAGTAAAAAAAAAACCAAACCCCAAAGAAATTTTCAAAAAATTTTTTAAAGGGGGCCTTTTTTCCTTTTAACGTCAGGGAAAAAAATTTAAAAAAAAATTTTCCCCAAAAGGGGAAAACCCGTTAAGAAAAAAGCCCTTTTTGGAAACCCGAAAAAAATTTTTTTTTTTGTTTTTTTAAAAATTTTATAAAATTTTTTAAATTTTTTTTTAAAACCCCGTGGCCCCCCCCCTTTTTTTTCCCCTTTTTTTCCCCAAAAAAAAATTTTTTTAAAAAAAACCCAAAATTTTCCTTTCCCTTCTTTAAAAAAATTTTTAAAAATTTGAGGGTTTTTGAAAATAAAGCGGAAATAAACTAAATTTAAAAGGGGAAAAAAGAAAAATTTCCCCTTTCCAAATTTTTTAGGATTTTTGGGTTGAATAAAAAAATTTTAAAAGTAAAAAAAATTTAAATTCTTTTTTTTGAGGGTTTTTTTTAGATTTAAATTTTTTAAAAAAAAAACCAATTTCCCATTGCGACAAAAAATTTTCCTTTCCAAAGGTTGTTTTAATTTTACCTTTTAATTTTTGGGTCCCGGGGCAAAAATTTTAAGGGTTTTGGCCAGGGAAAAGGGTTTTTAAAATGGCCCTTTTTTGAAATTGGGCTGTTGAAACTTTTTTAAAAAATTTTTTAAAAAAAAATTTTGAAGATATTAAAAAACCCCTTTTTCCCCAACTCTCAGATTCCCAAAAAAATATAAAAAATTAAGGAGTATTAACCCAAATTTTTTGTGCTTTTCAAGGCAAACAAAATTTAAAAACAAAATTTTTTTTTTAAAATTTAAAAGGGAAAAAAAATGAAAAAGCAAAAATTTGGCAAAAAAAAACTTTTTTTGAAAAAAAAAAATTTTTTTTTTTAATTATTTTTAACCCCTTTTATAAGGTAAAACCTCTCAAAAATTTAGGTACATTTTTTTTAAAAAAAAAAAAAATTTGGGCCAAAAAAAAAAAGGTTCAAAAAATTGGAAATTTGGGGGCCCCAACCCGGGGTTTAAATTTTTTAAAAAAAACAATTTAACCAAACCCCCCATGAAAGATTTTTTTGAAACCCCCCCCTTTTTGGGGAAAACTGGACAAAAAAAAAAAAGGGGAATTTTTGGGAAAACCCTGTTTTAAATTTTAAAAAAAATTTTGATTCTGGCAAAAAAATAGGCAAAATGTTGGGGTTTTTTTCAATTTTCCTTTAAAATTGGAAAAGGGTTTAAAGTTTTTGGAAACCCGTAAATTTAAGGAAAAATTAAACCCTTTATCCAAATTTTTTTGTTACCCAAAAACCTTCGGGCTCATGTAAAAGTTTTAAAAAAAGGTTTTCTTAAAAAGCCTTGCAAAAGGGAATCCAAATTTACAATTTTATATGGGAGGGCCCTTAAAAAAAAAATTTTACCTTTTTTGATTTCCCCTTTTAAAAAAAAACCCCTTTTTTTTTTTTTTTGAAATGTTTGGGTTTTGGGGGGAAAAAAAGGGGGGGTTTTTTGGGGTTTTAGGTTGCCTCTGAAATGGGGCCAAAAAATGAAATTTTTTAAAGTTTTAATTTTAACAAAGAAAAAAAAAAACCCTTTTAAACTTTTTCCCCGATCGATGTTTCTTACCCCCTTTAATTTAAAAAAAAATTTTAAAAAAATTTTTTCCCAAAATTTCCCCCCAAAAAAATTTTTTTTTGGGTTTTTTGCCCAATTTTTCCCCTTTAAGGATTTTTAGGGTTTTTACACCCATTTTTAAAAATTTTTTTAAAATTTTTTCCCCACAAGGGGCCCCCCGGGAAAAAAAAATTTTTAAAATATTTCCCCAATTAATATCCCCAAAAACTTTTAAAAAAAAAAAAAAACCTTTGGGGGGGGTTTGGGAAAAAAGGGGAAAAAAAAAATAAAAAAAAAAGGGGGGGAAAAAAAAAAAAGGGGGGTTTTTTTCCAGGTTGGGAAAAAAATGGAAAACCCATTAACTAATTTTATTTTTTTAAAAATGTTTGAAAACCCTTTTTAATTGGAATTAATTTAAAAAAATTTTTAAAAAATCGGTTTTTAAATCCAAAAATTTTTTTAAAAAAATTTAAATTTTTTGTTTTCATTTAAAAAAAGTTTTTCCCCCCAAATTTAGGGAAAAAATTTTTTAAAAATTTTTTTCAAATTGGTTTGAAATTTTACCCCCAAAGGCCCAAAAAAAACCCAAAAAACCCCCCCCCCAGTTTTTAAAAAATTATAAAGAAATTTTTTTTCAAAAATTTTGACCATGAAACAAAATTTTTCCCCTAAAAAATTTTTTGGAAAAAAATTTTTCCGAAAAATAAATTTCCAAAAAAAAAGATTTATGATTTTTAACCCCCGAAAGGGGGTTTTTTGCATTTTTAAGCATTATTTTTGCAAATGGCCCTTTTTAAGGCGGGGCCCCTTTTTTTCCCCCTGCCCCTTTTTTTTCTTAAATTTTTGAAATGGTTTTTCCCCCAAATGTAAGACCAAAAAAACGGGTTTTTTTTTTTGATTAGGCATTTCAAATTTTAGCAATCAATCAGAACTCTATTTTTAAAAAAAAAGAAAAAAAAGGTTCCCTCACTTTCAAGTTGAATGGCCTCTTTGGGGAAGCAAAACCCCCGGTGAGTTTTGTTTAAATTTTATCCCGGTTTCTCTCTAAAAGATTGTTTTTAAATAAACCCAAAACCCCAATTTTGCAAAATTCAACCCTTTTCCCCCTCCCCTGTAAAAAAACCCCGGGGGGGGCCCCCCCGGGAAAGGGGATTGGGTTTTTACTATCCGGTTTTGGAGGCCTCTTCAATTTTTTGGGAATTGCACCAAGCGTAATTGAAAAAAATATTTTTCAAAAAAAAAGCCCGAAAAAAATTTTAAAAAAAAACGGGGGGTTGGGAAAGTATTTTAAAGGTTAACCTTTTTGGGGTTAAAAAATTTTTAAAAAAGGGGGTTTTCATTTTGGGCGGGGAAAGGCTGAAACATTTAAAATACAAGGGGGAAAAAAATTTTTAAAAACTCGGGGTGCAGACCCAGATTTGGGCAAATTCAGGTTTTTTTAAAAAAGAAAGTTAGCTGTTTTTGTTTAAAAATGTTGAAAGTTTTTTGTTATTTTTAGGTTTGGGGGAGGTTTTAAATTTGGGGAAGGGGGGTTCCCCCCTTTAACTGGGCCAAGGGGGCTTATTTTGGCGGCCCAAAATTTTGGTTCCCCTTTTCTGGATTGGGGTGTGTAAAAAAAAAAAAAAAATTTAACTGCTTTTTTAAATTGCTTAAAAGAAATTTTTCCCAAAACCCTGTGTTTTGAAAATTTTTTTTTTAAAGGCCACAAAAGAAAGGAATTTGTGATCAAAAAAGGGGCCGAAATTTTTTATTCCTAATCCAAGGATGACCAGGGTAAATTTTTTTTAATTTTTGCCCAATCTGGCAAATTAACCAGGGAAAAAATGGTTTGCCAATTTTTTTTTGTAACCATAGGGTTTCCCATGGTTTTCCCCCGTGAAAAAAAAAAAATCCAAAACTTCAAAACAAAACAAATTTTTCCGGTTTTTTTTCTTTAAAGGGGGCTATTACCCCCGATTTTTACAAATTAGTTATGGGGGAAAAAAAAAAAAAATTTGAAATCCTTTTTTTAGTTGTATAAATTTTTCCCCCTTTAAAGGGTTTAAAAACAAAGGCCCCCCCCATTTTAAAAAAGGGGTTTTGATTATAATTTGCGAAAAATGTGTTTTTAATTTTTGCAGGGGAAAAAGGGAAAAAAAGGGCCCCAAAACGTTGGAAAGGGGGGGGGGGGGGGTTTAAATTAAATAAAAATTTTAAAAAAAATTTTTCCGGGGAAAAAAAGTTTCTTTTTTGAAATTAAAAAAAAGGGGGCCCCAAAAATTTTTCCCCTGGGAAAGGGGGAAACGAAAAAAAAAACCCGGCCCCTTTTTTTTAACCAAAAAAAATTCTTTTACCTGGAATAGGGGAAAACACGAAAGGGGAAAAAATTTTTGAAATTGTTTTTCTAATTTTCCTTTTTAAAAGCCCCAATTTTTTGTATTTTAAAAAGGCCCTTTGCCGAACCCCCCAAAAAAAGGGGGGTTTTAAAATTAAAACTGCCTATTTCCGGGGGAATTGGCAGTTTTAAAAAAGGGAAAACCCCGATAAAACAACGATATTTTTTCGTTTAAAAAAGGGTTAAAAGGCTTAGTTTAAAAAACACCCCTTTTGAAAAATAACATCCCCCAAAGGATTCCCATTAAAAATTTTGGGGAAAAATTAAAATTTGTGAAAAAGGGTTATTCCACGGGGTTTTTAAAAAATTTAAATTTGTTTCTAAAATTAATTGTTTCTGTGGCCGATTTTTAAAGGGAACCCGTAGTTTCCCCGGGAAAAAAAGGGTTAATAAACCCGGGTTTTTTTCCCTTTTTTTTTGGGGGAAAATCCTTAACAGTTAAAAATTTTTTTTAAAAAAAGGGTGGGTTTCCCAAGGGGATTAAAAAAGGGAAAAAAAAAAAACCGGTAATAACCCTTTTCCCAATGGGGGAAACCCCCCAAACCCGGTTTTAACTTTTGGATTTTTCCCCGGCCCCATTTGGGGGGGCAACAAAATTAAAATTACATAATTATAAAACCCAATTTTGTCAACCGCCCGAAATTTGTTTATGGGCTTTTAATAAAAATGGTTATTTAATCCAAGGAAAAAATATTGGAAATTAAAATTTTAATCAAAATTTTAGGGCAAATTTTTATAAAGTACTTTTCAAAAGGAAATTTTTTGGGTTTTTTTTAAGTTTAAATTTCAAAATAAAAAAATTTTATGAACGTTTTAAATAAAACAAGGGGGAAACTTTTCAATAAAAATCAAAATTTAAAAAGGGGAATAAATTTTAATCAAAAAAATTTAGTGAATTTTTGATATCGAAATTCAAAAAGTTAACGTCCAAAATTTTTTCAAAGGGGAAAAATTGGGGGTTTTCCCCAAAAGGGGGAAAAGGGGATTTTTTAAAATTTCCCCCAAAATTCCCTAACCTTAACAACCCCCCATTCGATAAATTTTTTGGTTTTCCCCGAAAAAGGAAAACCCCAACCTTGCCTTAGCCCTTTAAATCCTGTTTCTTCCCCTTCCCCAAAACCCTTTCCTTGGAAAAATTTTTTTTCCAGGGGGAAAATTCCGGGAAATTTTTCCCCCTTCAAACAAGCTGGTTCATTAACTTAGTGTAATAAAGCGGTTCCCAATTGGGGGGCGTTTAGGGGCGGTAGCCGGATGACTGTTGTGACATACGTTTTGTGTACCCTTACATGGACATACAGGTACCTACATCGCAAGCATTAGCTGACCTTCCATGTACAAACAATTCACTGGGATAAGTATGATATAATAGCACACACAGTGCTAGATGCACATTTCAGGGCAGGAATTTAAGTTTTACCTCACTGGAGCTACTTTCAATGGGAACCATGGCCATGTGGGACTGTTATTCTCAGGGAGGGCAGTGATTTTTGCCCAACTCCAGACCTCATTTAACTGCCTAATTTTCTGCCCAACTGAGACAAAATATCTGTCTGATTTAGTCAGGTTTCTGACATTTGGGAGGGACTGCCACATCCAGTCCCCCGGTCTATACGGCGATGATGGGAACCCCTTCAAACAAGCCCCCTTAAGTTCATCCATGAGGGTTCTTTTGGCATGCACAAGGGCTCTTTTCAAATACTAAAATCAATGTACTCAGCTTTATCAAATGGTATGATACGCGTACGTTAAACACACTGTTCTTTAATCAAATTATTTACACTACACCCTTCGTGTTCGTGTAGCCCACTATGTGCCAGGTAACAATGCAATGTCATTGTGATACAATACAGGACGTATATGGCCTATGCAGTGTAATGCTTTCGTTATTACTGTCCTCATTGGGATTCTGACCATTTTGAATGTTAGCAAAAATGAGAAACTGTTTATCTGTCCCTAGGATACAAATTTTCTGACTAGAATTTATTCATTTACATGTATACCCATCCCCACCTCACCATTTCCTGGTGAACTGCACCGTACGTGGTCTTTTCCTCAGCAAAAATGACACCAACCACTTAAAACAACATTTTGACTTGCAGTCACTAATTATGAATCAAAACCCTGTCTGCTATGGCTCGGGCTGTGACCGTGTAGGGATTAATCGCTAAACGATCACATGTGGAATAAACGTTTAGTACAAGCTACTAAGCGATTAATCGCAAAACCTGTTTTTTCTTCCGTTTTCTATCAATCTGAATACTCTGTAAAAATGCAGAGTGCATAATATTGGCCCCTACTTATAGTATGTAGTATGTCACAGGGAATAATTTAGTATTCGAATTTTGAGAAGCATTTCTGAGAATTTTTTCCTTCAGCAGAGTAAAACCACTGAAACCCTATGGTTATGCACACAAAAATGTGCTACACAGTTTTGCATTTGTGTAGCAATTTGGCCAGATTGTGTAGCAAATTGCAATGCGAAACCGGATAAATTATTCCCTGTGTCATCACGTTGTGATTACTGTTTCAACTATAAACAAGCATTTACAGGAATCGTGTTTGAGGTTCACAGGGATTACCAATTCATTTTGAATAGGCCTATTGAACAAGTCAATCAAAACACACCGAGTCTTTCTGTTGTGATAAGATAATCGTGATTAATCGCTAAACGATTGCAAATTTTTGCAGTTGAATGTTTTATTTTGCTACACATCCACAGTCCTAGCTATAGCTACAACCAAGTTCAGTAGCTGCCGATCTGCAGAATGAAGCTCATCATGTGCCTTCAGTTTAGGAGTGAAATTGCCCCTTCCCCCAAATGTTCCAAATCACTCACCCCATAAACCTGATACAACTAACAAAATAGAGCGATGTTAGCAACATTTATTTAATAGTATCTTTTATAAAAATCAATGACAGTAAGCAATTTCTAAGCTTTTTAAACCCTGAGAATGTTGTCCTAAATCTGGGTCTGCGATCCCTCTGAGTCCTTTAAAATTCCAATTCAAGATACTGCCCTAGTACATGTGACTGTGTAAGTGTTTCAGTCTCAGGGTTCCCCGACTCAAATGTACAACGCATCCCATAAAAAATTTTCTTAATTCATTTCATAAAATAGGTTCAACGCATGTGTAAAATACTCTTACTAAGCCCCGTCTAATATTTTTGAAAACTTTTCTTGCATAATTTTTCTGTACAATACTTTTTCCTTCAGAGTTACTTGCTTTGGCTGCTAAGCTATCCTTTCAATTGAAGGGGCCTCCCTAACAGCTGATAGTAAACAATTCCACTCAGCCATTGTCCCTGGTATGAAAGAAAACCTACAGTATAGCAGTCTTTTCTTACAGTGGGATGGTCAAAAGAGATAGATGATGACTTGCGAGCAGAGATTCCATTGTTGTCAGGCTTTGAAACATATCTGTCTAGATTGATAGCAACCAGGTGATGGAGAAACTTGTACAGTAAACTCAACCTAGCTCTGGTCCTGCGTTCCTCTAAAGTAGGCCACTTCAAGTCTGCAAGCATGGATGAGACACTGCTCTTGCGTCTTTGGTCTTTACAGATGAATCTAGCAGCTCTGCATTGAATTGCGTCAAGCTTATTGATATGTTCCTAATGGCACAGATCTCAAATACTTTCCAGTATTTCACCTTTGGTCTTACACTTGGGGTTTTGAAAGCAGCTTCCTTTACTCTAGGTACTCAGCATAAGCAACGGAGCAGGGAAAACAAGCCAGTGAGCCACAACTAGAAAAAAGGCTGTGGTCTGCCCGACTTAAAGGGTTTTGCCAGTGACAAAAATCAATGACTTCAAAAACTGCAGAAAATTTTTCTCTTCTAGGAGGTAAAAACTGCATCTCAATAGCTTGTAGTGTTTGGAAGATACTAATTTTCAAAGAAATGCAATCTCTTCTCAAGATAAAGTTCATTATGGGAAATCTGTGATGTCATTGTGGCATATTAATTTGACAAAGCATTGCATTTCTTTATGATATTGACACTGTTGTATGGAATATTTAGCAACTGTTTGTTATGCCGTATATATGGTGCAGATTTACGCTAACTCTACATGGAAAGATATTCAAACATTCCAGAAGCATCAAATTTCAAGGACAACAAGACATTCAATTATAAAGGAAAACAAAAGAAATTTGAGGCAATGTGCCCACTTTACATGACATTCTGTGACCTTGATGAGAACTGCAGGTATTTTTTGACAAAATAGGTATTCTTTAACATTAGATATCTCAAGTTAGGAAAAGAGTATTGCTACAGGGTTTAGAGGGTATGAACTGAAGTTAGTTAGATGAGGTTTAACATCCCAGTTTCCAACCAATCGGTTCAAGTCGAGACGACCACAGCCTTTTTTCCAGTTGTGGCTCACTCGCTTGTTTTTCCTACTCCATTGCTTATGCTGAGCACCAAGCACAAAGGCAGTAGGTTCCATTTTTAAAGTCTTTGGTATGACTAGGCCAGGATATGAACTGGATATGACTCGGTATGAACTGAAATTTTTTTCTCTTTCGCATGGGACCCTTGTAAAAAGCCAGTGGAAAATGCCTTTAAACCAATTGGTTAGAAACTGAGCTGTAAAACCTCATCTAACATCCTTTACCCTAGGGGAACAACTGTACAGGTTACACCGCAACAATCCGCAAACTCTGTTTGCTTTAGAGGTTATGCCATTAATATGTTCAGCCCAGTTTAATTTACTGTTAATTTCAACTCCTAGGTAAGTATGGCTGGGGACTGAAGTAAACTATCGTTCATCGTGTATGAAGTTAAAAGGGTTTTTTTTTCTTGTGGGTAACATGCATTGCGAAACACTTAGAAACATTAAATTTCATTTGCCATTTGGATTCCCATTTGCAGAGGCTATTACAGTAAAACCCCGTTTATCCGAACACATCGAGACCGAAGGTTGTTCGGATAACGAGAAAATTCGAATAAACGGGGTTCCAATTTTTGCCTTAAGTACGGTGCACTGGGTCCATATAAGACAGTGTGTCAACATTTGGATTCCCATTTGCAGAGGCTATTACAGTAAAACCCCGTTTATCCGAACACATCGAGACCGAAGGTTTTTCGGATAACGAGAAAATTCGGATAAACGGGGTTCCAATTTTTGCCTTAAGTACGGTGCACTGGGTCCATATAAGACAGTGTGTCAACACATTTCCAAAATAATTCTGAAAAGGCTTAAAATTGTAGACAAAATCCCCCAAAATATTTTGTTCCTATTTTTTTGACCGATGATATGACAAATATATTTTAAGACTTCTAAAACAGAGAGATTTCTTCCTAAAATTCGAGCCTTCGCTCGTATGAATGTCCAATGCTTTCTACACACTAAATGAATGTGTGTGTGTGCAGAAAATCTGTAACGAGCTGGAGAGGTATCTAGAGTATAAATTCTGTATAAATTTCAAACAATGTTAGAGACACACGTGTAGGAGACTCTCAAACAGCAGTTCGCAATGTTTTTGTAAGGTCTACTTTCATTATTTTTAGGTATGAAGCTCACTACATTACTAACTTTTCAGATTTAGTGAAACTAAGACTTACGCTAGCCTAACATATTTTTGTATGAGAGGTTATTGAGCCTATACTGACTCATGGCTCCTAACATGAATTTCAAAGCAAATACGTACGATATTTCTTCCAAATTTGACAAAGACATAACAGATTGTTTTCTATGTCCACATGTTGGCTGTTTTAGCCATCGTGACATCTTTCCATGACTTTTAAAGTCCCGAGAAAAATTAGTGCATTTCTGCAATAATTTACATTGAATTTGGCCTTGTAAAGCACTTAAAACTTGGTGTATACTACCGTAATTGTGTTGACTACTTTTGTTGTTAAATCTGACGGCTTAGTTGGGATAAACGCGGTTTTACTGTAATATCATTCTATAGCAAATTACTATCATTAATTGAATTAACTTGAAGAGACAGGATACAATCATCAGCTAAAAGATGAACTTGAGATGATAATCCATCTGGCAGGTCATTAAGGTACCTATTGTAGGCCTAGGCCTAGTCTATTATGGGCCTTAGCCCTTGAAAAGGACCCAGCATTATGTTCCTACAGTATACTATACACTCCATTTAAGTAAAGGAGTGGATTATATGGTCACGTTCAGTGACTAATTAGGCCTAGTCTAGGCCTATGCTAGTATCAATTAAGTGGAGTGTAACTGCAGAATGCAACGCCCCTCCAAAAAGCAACCTTTAAAAATCATGGAGTCGCACTTGTACACAGTCTCTCTGTTCCTCCTACTTTTCAAGTCAGCCGTAACCCCCAACATCTTGCATATAGGCTATGTACAGTAAGTGCTGCATGGTTCATTGTTAGTCCGCCTTTAATCTGGACTGGAGGCGCAGTTGTAGTCGCAAAAAATAGGCTATAATCGAAAAAAAGTATCAACTGCATTTGAAAATTTTTTTACAACAACTAACATTCGAGGGGGCAAACAGGTAGGTATGGCCTACATGGAGGAAAAGCAACTTCTATTTTCGGGCGAACTGGCAAGGGGGCGAAATGACAGGGGCGAACTGGCAAGGGGGCAAAATGACCACGTACCATTCTAAGGTTCAAAGTTTTTCTCAGGTTCGAGGCCATTGTAAGAAGCTAGTAAAGTGCTTTGCAGGGCTTGGCATTAGGAAGTTCTGCTTCTCTCATACTCGTAGAGTTGTCAACGAGTGGACTCGAATAGTCTGCCTGAGTGGGTAGGCTAGTTAACTCCACATCTGTGAACTGCTTTAAGGTTAACATTGACAAGTTCTTCCATAACTGTGGTAGAATCTAATTGTGCTGGGCTTGTTTGGTGTTGGTTGTTTGTTTTCAGTTAAGGTTGTATGGACTTAAGGGTGTTTTATGGTGCCTTAGCCCTCCTTTGCCCTTTAACCTGTTAGGCCTATGTTATGGTATTCTAGCAAGTATCGTTAGCAGTTTTGGCCAGACTGTCAACGTTACTAGCCTAACTTAGTATCGTCAACTGTTACGGTTAGTGTTACGTAGCCTAGGCCTAACTTAGCTGCACATATGGTTCTGGGTAGTGACCCAGCCACTGAATGTGACTCCTGCAAAAAATGGATACATAATACGTGCTCTCAGGTTGATGACCTTCATTTTCAACATGTTCAAGACACAAGTTGTGTTTGGATATGTCCAGCCTGTAACCAAAGTAATTTAGCCACCACCCCCAATCGTAACAAAGGCCTAGGCCTAAGTAATTGTTTTGAAGTCCATGATCCGGATCAAAATGTCTCAACTACTCACGCGGAGTCACCTCCTCCAAGATCGAAGCACATTTTCAGTCATAAGACTGCTCACAAAAAGGAGATTTCCTTAGTCTCAATTAATATTAATGGCATTCGTGGTAAAAAAATTGATCTTCAAGCCTTCCTTAGTGTGACCGAACCTGATGTTGTGGCTCTCCAGGAAACTAAGGTTGATGACTCTATAACAACGAGTGAATTGTTTCCTGCTTCTCTTGACTATACCATTTTCAGAAATGACCGTACCCTGGGGGGCAGTGGCACTATGCTGCTGGTAAAAAAAAATCTGACCCCATCAAGTGTTAGATACCTCACTAACGGTTCTGAGTCAATTTGGGCTAAGTTCTGTATTAATGGTACTATGCACTATGTCGCCTCTTGGTATAGGGACCCTGACGCTCCGTTTGAGCACCTATCTTTACTTCGGGAGCAATTAAGTAAAATTATGGCGAATCATAAATCCGGAAGGCAACCTTGCTTTCATGTTTTGGGGGATTTCAACTTCAGCAAAATTGATTGGCTTACCAGATTAAATAAGGATAGCAGGTTGTGTCTGACCAACAGTACCGGCAAACTGCTCCTTGATATCTTAAACGATTTTGCTGCTGATCAACTTGTAAATTTCACTACTAGGGGTGATAACACTCTTGATCTACTTCTAACCAATTCGCTGAGTCAGTACATTGAAGTCTCCCCCTTAGACCCTTTTAGTGATCACAAAGCTATATTCTGTAGACTGAAGTGTATCCTTCCAAAGATTAGGCAACCTCGTAGGCTTATCTGGCAGTTTTCTAAAGGTGACTATAGTACCATGAGGAGTGATACCCGGAGTTTTGCTCTTGGTTACTTTAACGGGGGGCAAAATAATCGTTCTATTGACGAAAATTGGCAATTAATAAAGTCCTTCCTTGAAAGGACTGTAAAGAAGAATGTTCCCACCAAAACTACTAGGACTAGGACATCCCTCCCTTGGGTCACTGACGGCATACGTAAGCTGATCAGGAGACGGGACAAGTTGTATGCTATTTTTAAAAAACTCATGACTAATATTTACAACAAATGGGTTGACTTACGTTAGAAAATTAAAAGGGAAGTTTATATCTCCCA
The DNA here is from genome assembly GCA_029531755.1 of Holothuria leucospilota. Lineage (NCBI taxonomy): Eukaryota > Metazoa > Echinodermata > Holothuroidea > Aspidochirotida > Holothuriidae > Holothuria > Holothuria leucospilota. Next base: position 33,712,393 of record CM055969.1, on the reverse strand, counting down.
TACCAACTACATTAATGGTATGATTGGGGACATAAAAAATGACACAAAGCCTTTTTGGAAGTACATAAATGGACAAAAAAAGGATAAGCACAGTATCCCCCCTCTCCAGACAAATGGCAAATTAGCCATTACTGATCTGGACAAGGCCCTAGCCTTCAATTCTCAGTTTACTAGTGTCTTCACTAAAACTTTGTATAGTGTAATTCCATTCCGTAGACCGACTCATAGCAGAATGGCTGATATTACTATCTCCACACAAGGGGCTGAAAAACTGTTAAAAGGCCTTAACAAACATAAAGCTGTTGGACCAGACAACATCCACCCTTGGGTCCTCAGGGAAATCGCATCGGATATTGCCCCTATGTTGAGTCACCTTTATCAACAATCACTCTCAAGTGGGCGAATACCCATTGATTGGAAGAGGGCAAATGTTTGCCGTATTTACAAAAAAAATGACTGTTCCTTCCCTAGTAATTACCGGCCTGTCTCGCTCACCTGTATTTGTTGTAAATTGTTAGAACACATTATTAGCTCAAACTTAATGGACTTCTTTGAATCCAAGAATGTCCTTTCATCAAAGCAGCATGCTTTTAGAAAATTGCACAGCTGCGATACTCAGTTGGTGTCAGTCATTGAAGACTGGGCTTCATCCCTGGATTCAAACAAGCAAATTGATGTTTTCATTCTGGACTTTGAAAAGGCTTTCGACATGGTGCCTCATGAGCTCTTAAAAACCAAGCTTTTTAGTCTTGGTGTTTCAAGACAGATCCTCCAGTGGGTTGATGATTTCCTCTCTGATCATAAACAGGCTGTCGTAGTAAATGGTACTAGGTCTTCTTTTGACGATGTTGTGTCTGGAGTCCCTCAGGGGTCCGTTTTAGGACCAATTCTCTTTTTAGCGCACATCAATGATATCGTTAGTAGTGCCAGTTCTAATGTCAGGCTTTTTGCTGATGATTGTGTTTGCTACCGAGTTATTGATGATGCTAGTGACTGTCGTAAGCTTCAGGTTGACATTGATAATCTAGGTCTCTGGGCTAAGGCATGGGGTATGAGATTCCAGCCTTCAAAGTGCAATATCATCACCTTTGCCAGAAAAAAGAAGCCTGTCTGTTTCGATTATGTCTTAAACGGTGAAAAGTTACTTAAGGTTGACTCAATTAAGTACTTAGGGGTTTTTATTACTAGTGACCTTAGTTGGGATAAACATGTCCAATTTATTTGTAATAAAGGTAATAGAATCTTACGGGTACTTCAAAGAAATCTGTCTTTTTGTCCTAGCGATGTGAAGCTAACTGCTTATAAGGGCCTTCTCTGGCCTGTTTTGGAATATGCCAGCAGCGTGTGGGATCCACACCAGATTTACCTACAGGATAAGCTGGAAAGTATTCAAAGGAGATCGGCTCGTTTTATCAGTTCGACCTTTTCACGTGAGCCTGGGTCTATGACTTCTGTACTGAAAGACCTCGATCTCCCTTCGTTATCGGAACGTCGTAGGCAAAATAGACTAGGCCTAATTCTTTTTACTAAGGGTGTTTTTGGTAAGGCTCAGATCCCTGTTGATAGACTTCGACATCCCACTCACAAAATTCGCGGTATGCATAACCTACACTTTTGCCATCTTTATACTAGGACTAACTGCTACAAATATAGTTTTCTGCCTAACACAGTCAAGGATTGGAATAGTCTCCCTGCCTCTTTAGTCGAAAATTCCATGCATCATAAAGACCCTGTTCAGTTTATTACAAATAGCATTAGGGCTTAGGTACCTCTCGACGCATGCGTGGTGAAGTAACGTCCTTTTGGATGTGTCACCGTATTCCGAAAGAAGAAGAAAAAGAAGCTGTTTAGGCTAGGTCTAAGTTTAGGGTAGGCTAACCCACAGGCACCCCTTAAAGTGATGCCGTGAGTTTGCAAAAAGGGAAAAACAAATCGAGTTTAAAATCTTAGTCATTCGTTTGAGTGGCCCATATGAACAGTAAGGGAGAAAAAATATGGCCTGTTGTGCGAATTCCGGCATCAGCCCTGAAATTTTCGTAAAAATAACGACTTAACTCAAGGAAATCAAAAATGTGCTGCTCACAAACACTATTCAGTCTCCTAACGAACATCTGTTGAGCAGACCAATGAGAACGAAGTACTGATGCATATTCACTAGGTGTAAACAGCTGATCGACTTAGCTGCTAGTCTTAGCACAACAGCACAAGTGAACAAGACTGACTGAATGTGTGGATCTTGAAGAAGTAACGTTGCTATTGCAATATATACAATGTACAAGGTAATACCACAAGGCTAAACTATCCCGTTTTACTGTAGTAGCCTAACTTTAGGCTACTGGCGATTGGTACCGCAGTAAATTAAGCCTAACTTGCGCTAACAAGCCTAACATTAGTACTACTAGTAGCGAGAGACAATGCTCTGCCTTTTATTTGCACTTACTATCGTGTTTGACGTTCAATTCAGAAACAGTTTTGGCGACAAAAGAGATAGTAGGCCTATTAGTGGTGCAACTTTCGCTGTAAACCTGTAACGTTCAGATTCAAATCAGCACTATAACGCGTACCAATGAGTGAAAGACAGTAGCCTGTAACTGTTGATTCTAAATTAGAGCCGAAAGCTATATTGAGCGTACAAGTAACGTTAGTTGTATTATCAAGCGATTATGCAAGAAGGTCATTCCCCGGGCGTGAGCGAACAGCTGTACCGTGGAGCTAGCCTGGGTTGAGTGGTATAGTACGTTTTTTTAACGTGGTGACACCTCAATAATATTGCATATTCAACATCAGGTTCGTTGCATAGGAGTGGTCTAACGCTTTATAATGAGGACCGTTTTTTGAAAAAGGCCTTCAAAATTTTTCTGATTTTATGCTGTTTAGGTTACTTCCCGAGACTATCGCTATCATTTTGAGCTTTCAAATTGTATTCTTCAACTCTGTATAGTACTCGTGGCATTTTGAAGGATAAAGAAAGACATAACAAGAAGCAAAATCTTATGTTTTTCACTTTTTGCAAACTCATGGCATCACTTTAACATTGTATAGTATACCATATACTATGTAGTAACGTTATATATAGACGGAAAGGTATGTCACAAATCTCCTAGCTCGAACAACTTACGTCTCTGGCACATGGGCGTCAATCTTTACTCGAATGTGGGGGGGACATGGCCACTTCTGTCAAAAATTTACTGTGTAAAAATCTTAAGTCAATGGGCGTTTTTCCAAAATGTGGGGGGGGGGGGGGACGTGTCCCCCTGTCCCCCCCAGGATTGACGCCCATGCTCTGGCACAATTACTGCACTTTTCTCGCCAAATTTGTCTGTGTCGAGACTTTTGATCATAAGGTACCTCAAGGCAGCCCTTTTTCCAGAATAATTTCACTTGGCATTGTCTGATGGATGAAATTTCGATGGAGTAACAGTCAGAGGATGGTAGCTGCTGATAGAGAGCATTCAGCACTTCCACACTATATAATAAAATACTCCTAAAATATTCTCTAAAGTTCTCTTAACTTTCTAAATTTCTTCCAAAATTTGTTTAATTATGATTCAGTTTTTATTATTACAAATCTTGAAGATATATATTAGCATCAATATGAACAATTTTTGAACATTAAATTTCATAAAATTTGAAAACCTTTTGAAAAGTGGAAGGGCTAGCATTTTTTACAAGCACTTATGACAGTTGAACTGTAACTGTTGCACAGTCTTCAACTGCCACAAATGCTCATAGTAAATGCAAGCCCTTCCACTTTTCAAAAGGTTTTCAAATTTTATGAATTTGTGTTCAAAAGTCTTGCATATTAATGCTAATATGTATCTGTAAGATTTGTAATAATCAAAGCAAAACATAACTGACAAATTTTGGAAGAAATTCAGAAAATTAAGAGAACTTTAGAGAATATTTTAGGAGTATTGTATTATATAGTGTGGAAGTGCTGAATGCTCTCTATCAGCAGCTACCGTCCTCATACTGTTACTCCATCAAAATTTCATCTTTCAGACAATGCCAAGTGAAATTATTCGGGAAAAAGAGCTGCCTTGAGGTACCTTATGATCAAAAGTCTCGACACAGACAAATCTGGCGAGAAAAGTGCAGTAATTGTGCCAGAAACGTAAGTTGTTTGTTCGAGCTAGGAGATTTGTGACATACCTTTCCGTCTATATATACTACATAGTATATGGTATACTATATATACAATGTTAAGGGGCGCCTGTGGTTCTGCTACGCGATGTTTTTTGTCAATGGCATTTGATGCGGCCACAAATGATGCACACCAAAAATCTATCCCACAATCCTTTGTAATTCCTATTTGGAAAAGAGTCTATGGGAACTTGCATTTTCAATTTCAGTCCCACTTTGTAAGTCCACAGGGCTAGCGCGATAATTCCAATGGTACCCATTTGAATGTCTGCGCACGATCATCACAAGATTAGGCCTAACAGTTAGGTCGGGAAAATCCAGCCAAGTTATTCTTACCTGTTAAAGGCTATGCTTATACTTTCAAAAAGATTTACAACCTTGGATATTTCCCAGGGGTTCGTGACGATGCCGATGGTGAGGATCCTCGAGGATCGTAAGTCTCTGCACTTGGGCATCTACGGCCGTACGGTATATGAACATGCAGTGGCTAATTTAATCCAGGCCTGCTATGTAACACTTGGCCTATCAAGAAATATTATGCCATATACGCCATCGTACAGTCGCACATACGTGCGAGTATTGGGACATTACCATACCCAACACTTCTACACAGTACAATACAATTTCCTAGGAAGACAGCAAAGATTCCAACAAACGTTTATAAGTTCCTTACTTTTTTATTTAATGGAATCAAATGTGATATTTTATAATATAAATTAAGAAGGAAAATGCTGTCTTGACTTTTCTGAACTCAAGCTTTCCAAAATCTATAGTAAGTACTGTTTATTCACAAACAAAAAACTTCCTGTAGTGTGGAAGTATTGTCTCATACAAAAGCGTTGGTTTCATTAGTAAGGGTAACCCTGACGAGGGAAAATAGGTCGTTTCATTGCCAGGGAACCAAGTTAGAGCATGGAAGTATACTTCCATGGTTAGAGCAGGGAGTTATTCCGAATAACAACTCCCTGGTTAGAGTATGTACGCCAAAGAGGAGTACATATTCGACACCTGCTATGACACCTGCTATACTTACCTGGCGCAGGAGTATCCGTGATCACGACGGCGGAGCTCCCAGGGTGAGGCCTGTTCTATTCAGCCAGTCTAGAACGGGACCACTGTCAGGTGGTGTCAGTTAAGTCAAAGTTTGTCCCTTGGGTACGTTGTTACTCCTTCGGGGAGCAGAACTCCTTCGGGAGTATTGTTTGGTTTTCGCCCCTGGCTCTTCGCCAGAGAGTCAGGGGACAGAAAAGAGAAGAAAAAAGAAACCTGCTATGACGGTAACCTGACGAGTTTCTTCACGTACGTGACGTCATTGTGGGCTCGATCACTGAACTTCACGGTACACAGATTGACCAAGAATTTTACTGTCAAATAATGACCACCGAAACGGGCATATAACACTGTCATACAACACTGTCATGTAATGACATCTTGTTTCCTATCTCGTTATGTGGTAATACGTACTATCATGGAAGGACTTTCCTACTGTACTGTTGTTATCTACTGCATGTTTTCTACTGCAGTTATTTCGCAAGTTTCCAAGCAGACAGATTATTTCTTTCTTTGAACAACGCCAGTATCCACAAAGAGCCTCTCTAATGCCCTGCGAGTGAACCGCATATACAAGGAATTGATAGAGCCTCTGCCCTTCCCTTACTCCAAATCCAGATATGGATTTATATCTGGATATATCTGGCTAAATACAGTCTTTATATGGCCATATCAAGCCAGATATACAGCCAGATTAAGATGCCTTGATACATTATATCAAGTTTTATATGGCCATATCAAGCCAGATATAACTTGATACAATGCAATTCCAGATATGCAAATAAAGTTTTATATGGCCATATCAAGCCAGATATAACTTGATACAATGCAATTCCAGATATGCAAATAAAGTTTTATATGGCCATATCAAGCCAGATATAACTTGATGAAATGTCTGTCCAGATATGTAAATACAGTTTTATATGGCCCCCAGCCAACATGCCCAGCTGGGCCCCAGCTGGGTTTTAGATGGGAAAGCTGGGCTTAGGTGGGCTGACGGATGTAATTGGGATATTAGTGTTTTGAACAAGCCAGACTTGCTAATGGCACGATGAGAATGTGGAAAAAGATTTTTTCGTTATTTCTGTAACCTTTTGTCCGAAATTGTTTTCAGTTTTTTCCGGGTTTTAGCACGGTTTTTGCTGGGCTTCCCCACATTTTGGAGCCCGGCAATAGCCCAGTTGGTGCCCAACTGGGCACGTTTAGAATTAAATGCCCTCAATTGAATTTTTTTTTGCTGTTTCAGACAACGTTGAAAGTTTTCTTGAAAATAAAATAGCAAGACAAAATAATCCAAGTTTTGTAATTGGGCTAGAGCTGGGATATTGATGGGTTTCCCAAACCAGAGGAGCCCAAACGGGACCCGGCTGGGGCCCAGCTGGGGAAACACATTCATGTATGAATGCTATTTCACTCTTTTAAAATTGCTTTTGTTAACTTTTCGTAGTATTGGCGCTTTTAGGTTAAAGGTAAGCATGCGTATTTAAAATGAAGTTCATCTTCGAAGTTTGTTTTGTTTTAATGGGCTCTAGCCTGGCTAAAGCTGGGCTAGCCCAATATGTTTGGCCCAGATGGGGCCCAGATGGACCAAATTAGGAAAATTTTCAAAACATAATTTCATTGAGGTAATTAACTCTTTTTGCTTTAGAAAATGTATGTCCTAGGTATTTTATCATAAATCTTTTTTTTTTAACTAAACATGTGGGAATTTTTGGCAAAGACAATTTGAGAAAAGTATATGTTTAAAATGATGTAAAATTATATTGGAACACCATGTTTATATACCTTTCATCTTAATGGAGCATTCCAAATTTTTCAAAGGAAATTTGTGTTTATCACTTAATGCGGGTCTAATTGAAATAAAGTGAAGCTGGCAATGGTGAATTCTTGCAGAAAACCATGTTTCTCAATTGTTCAAAACAACATTAAGAAGGAGAAATTGAAATATCATGAAGAAAATTGCATTCTCAATCGTTAATAATAACAAACAAGTGTCACTGAATATATATAATAGCCAAACCAAACTATTTATTTAATTGAGAACTTTCCAGCAATATCCTTCTACCTTTGAAAGTGGCTGGCTCCTAGGTGGGACCTGTTCTATTCAGCCAGTCTAGAACGGGACCACTATCAGGTGGTGTCAGTTAAGTCAAAGTTTGTCCCTTGGGGACGTTGTTACTCCTTCGGGGAGCAGAACTCCTTCGGGAGTATTGTTTGGTTTTCGCCCCTGGCTCTTCGCCAGAGAGTCAGGGGACTTTTGGAAAAAAAAAAAAAGGCTGGCATTCTGTTTTATTCTGCCAGTCTAGAACGGGACCATTGTCGGGTGGTGTCAGTTAAGTCAAAGTTTGTCCCTTGGGGACGCTGTTACTCCTTCGGGGAGCAGAACTCCTTCGGGAGTATTGTTTGGTTTTCGCTCCTGGCTCTTCGCCAGAGAGTCAGGGGACTTCTGGAAAAAAGTGGCTGGCATTAGCAATGCTGGTAGCTTTTAAGGCTTGTAGAAGGAAAGTTACCTCAGATTTTCCATTGCTATAGCAATGGAAAATCTAAGCCAGTTGGATCCCCAAGTGGGACCAACCTCAGCTGGGGTAGCCCAGTTGGGGCCCACATGGGAACACCTGACAAACACGGATTTGCCCCAGTATAGGCCCAGCATGTAGCCCAGATGGGCCCGACTCCAGCCCAGATGGGCTAGCCCAGTTGGGGCCCAACCGGGAACACCTGACAAACACGGATTTGTCCCAGCATATAAGCCCAGCATGTAGCCCAGCAGGGGCCTAGATGGGGCCCGACTCCAGCCCAGATGGGCTAGCCCAGTTGGGGCCCAACCGGGAACACCTGACAAACACGGATTTGCCCCAGCATAAGCCCAGCATGTAGCCCAGCAGGGGCCCAGATGGGGCCCGACTCCAGCCCAGATGGGCTAGCCCAGTTGGGGCCCAACTGGGAACACCTGACAAACACAGATTGGCCCCAGCTGGGACCCAGAATGTAGTCCAGCAGGGACCCAGTTGGGGCCCACCTGGGAATGTTGGCTGGGCCATATCAAGCCAGATATAACTTGATGAAATGCCAGTCCAGATATGTAAATACAGTTTTATATGGCCATATCAAGCCAGATATAACTTGATACAATGCAATTCCAGATATGCAAATAAAGTTTTATATGGCCATATCAAGCCAGATATAACTTGATACAATGCAATTCCAGATATGCAAATTAAGTTTTATAAGGCAATATCAAGCCAGATATAACTTGATGAAATGCCAGTCCAGATATGTAAATACAGTTTTATATGGCCATAGCAAGCCAGATATAACTTGATACAATGCAATTCCAGATATGCAAATAAAGTTTTATATGGCCATATCAAGCCAGATATAACTTGATATGCTAGATATGCAAATGAGCATTTTGTTAGTTTGTTTCATTATTTATTTGATTTGATTCTTGGATTATGCTTGTTACAAACTAAGACATGTTTTGGATACAGCATCACCTTTCCAGACATTGCAGTTATTTAGCGGCTACACTTCTGTTAATATCGCAGTGTACTAAGTGAACTTAGGCAAATGATTTGCATATTTGGGCGGAGCTTGTATCTAAACCTACATTTTTCATGATTTAGGAAGTTGAAAGTAAAAATATGCACTACGCAGTAAGCAAAATTTAGAGTCAAATACGAAGTAAAGTTTAAAATAAGAAGCCCATATCACTGTGATTACATAAAATAGGAAATTTCAAGGCATTTTTCTGTTCACTGTTTATGAAATAAATATTTGAAAAACATAAAGCATAGTTGGCAGAGTCTGCCAATGAACCTGCCTTTTACACTTTAGAACATAATACATACTAGATACTTGGCACATACTGTACAACATCCTCTCATAACAACATGATCACATGTACTGTATCCTAAAGAGTTAAGTCAGGTTAAGGACAGTAAAGTACAGTACTTGTGTATTAAGATAGTTCTCAGACAATTCTTGCTCAGGCAGTTCCACCCCCCCCCCCCCCACAATTCCCACCAGGACAACTTGCCCTGGATAATTCCACCCAGAACAATGAATGCCAAATTTTCTAATTGGCTAAGTTTTCTGAGGGGTAGTTGTATGGGTTGGGTACTGACCAGGAAGAAATTGGGGGAAGTCATATGGTGGAAATTGCCTATGGGGAAATTGTCTCAAGGGTTATTCAGTCATGATCAGGACTTCCAGTCACTCTCCCACAGAAAAAAAAAAAATAATAAAAAATCTCCTAACAGTTGCTTCAACACATACTTCATACAATACATTTAACAATACCCTGCTGGTGAAAACCTCATGTGGTCCAATAGAACAGAAAGTAGAATACCTTCATTCCTGTGCTCTGAAGAATGAGTACAACAATAAATTTTTTTTTCCAGCAAGTTGGCTTTCAATTTACTACAACAACTCTAAAGATTTTCACATTTTGGCATGATACTGTACATGTACTGTACCTTGTTGAAATTTTCCAGGTCTTCACCAGTCTGTGGCCTGAGCTGTGACTGCATGTCACCACACATTTGATGAAGGCTGCTCCACAAGCTGTCATGTTGCTTTTTGGATAATGTCAGGATCACATCATCAAAACAGAAATCTTCCTTTTTGCTTCTCTGAGATGAAAGAACATAATTACAGTAGTGTGTATACTAACTTCATGAACTCAATTCACAAAGATTGCAAATTTTCAAAAGGTTGTCTGATCCATCTGTATAATACCTGTTGAATGTACCACAACATTACACTTCAAGAATACTTTTCAAATTTGTTTCATTCATGCATAATGTATGACATGGTAATTAACCTAACTTGAATAAAATTTTCTACCTCAGTATCAAGGTACTGCATTCAAACTCGTCAGTGCTGAATGTTTTGACTATGAAATTCATATTCTAATCAAGCAGGGCTTTAGCCGAATGCTACTGTGAAATTGGTGATCATGGTAAAATACTTGCTTTGAATGCACTGTACTATGGTACATGTACTGTACATATTATGCAAACCAGACTCCAAATAACTCCTTGACAGCTCTCTGGCTTAAGCACAGCGTCCAGAGTTCTTACCAGTGCTCTACTGGTATGGACTCCACTTTTTCCACAGGAGCCCATTTTGATCTAAATCTTACCCAGTTTAGATTTTTAGCTCACAATGGTAAAAGAATCACTAATTCAAAAATTGTTGTACAATTTGCTACGATGATTTGGATAATGCTGTTGTCACCCACTGACACCCAGTTGGAATATTCCTGGCTAGAACAAGAACTTAAAAAATTCCAGGCATATTGAAATATAATTTACAAACAAAAGAAGACTTCAAGTAGTTTTCAAGTAGATGGATGTTAAAATCCTTTCAACTTACATGCTTTTCAGCAAGAAGACTAAACTGTTTATAGTCAGCATTTTCAGTACACACCAACACAGTGTCTCTGTAGCTGCCCGTGCCTGTTGATTCTCTCATATTTCTTACCAATGCTGAAAACAAAAAAAAAAAAAAATGTATATGTATGATCACTTCTAAAGAACATCCTACAGAGCCCAATCTGAGAATAAATCTGCATTAAATTTCAAACAGTCACAAGCTCAGACATAACACAGTGTACTGGAGTTCACATCATAGTAGGTGGTATATCTTTGACTTTTTCATTAACCTAAGACTTTTCATGATAGATACAGAGACATACTTGCTTGGATTCTTGCAAACTACAGTATATCAGGGTTCTTGCACCTTAAAGTCAGTAAAACTGACTTTTCTAAATGCGACCCAATTATGAAAATTCCTAGACTGAGTTCATTGTTCTCTGAAATCATTGCAAAATCATGATAAGATAGCCTACTGTATGCATTAAACTACAGTAGTATTACACAATATTTACAAAGTTCCATGGCTTTGTCATGACTTCCATAATTTCTATGAAATTCCATGACTCTTTCAGGTCTGAAAAGTGAAAAATGAAATAAAAAAAAAATAAAATTCCATATTTAAATTATCTACATAATTTTGCCAGGCCACATGGATCCTTTTTCCAGGCCATAGGAACCCTGCTTTAAAGACTGCACCTACTGTAACTATATGAGACTGACACATTGCAGATATTTGTCTGGTGGCAGTGGTGGGCAAAGAGTGCCACTATTGCTGAGTCACTGTAATCAGTAGCGTGTAGAAAGGGGGGGCCGGGGGGCACTGGCCCCCCACCTCTGAAGCCAATCGGGGGAAAATCTCTTAGTCGGGGGATTTAAGGGTTAGGGGAAGAGAAAAAGATTGAAGAGACACTGAGCACTCAACAGGGATGGCGCCAGGTGGGGGCGGGGAGCCCCATCGGGGAGTCTTAATCGATACGATAGAGTATGTAGGCAGTCCCCGACAGCGCCTGAGAGAGGACAATTTCTCTAATAACAACCAAAATTTTTCGGCGCGCTACGCGCGCTGTATAATTACTCCAGGATCTTCAGCAGTTCCATTCCACATTGCTAGAAAGCACATGTCCTGCCAACCTTACCACGAAACATGAAGGCAGAGAACACTGTTCATGTGGAGGTCGAAAATTTCATCGCATGTCGCTAAGCCTAGTTACTGTTCTCTAATGTGTGTCATGCGGTACGGTCGGTTTGTGAGCGACTCACGGACCAAAGTTCGGCTGTTTCATAGGGTAGTCCAAGTGTTTCGATGATATGTATGTTATCCCCGATATGGTCTAGAACCCCTACAGTTTTTCTTTTTCGTTTTCTTTATGTTCTTGATCACATATCTTTTTTGTGTAAGCCTACCAAAAATTTTCGCACGCCTTGCAAATTCAAGTTTCAGATTCGAAAGAACACTATATAAAGTGCACAACTCGGCTCATGAAGTATTAAGTGATATCATGTAAAATATGCCCTGAAATGGCATGGGATAATAAGTCATATCCCCTTGTCACCACCTCTTCGACAGAGGGGCTGTCGAAGCTTGGGTTGGCTGGCATGGCCCAGCCCTCTGAAAATTCTGTCGCCACCCATGATCTGTTAACTTACTGTATTTTGGCTTTCAAAGGGTCATTTCTACAATGAAACCCAAGATTTCCGGTACGCTTTGCCCACTCTTCCACAGTTCTGTTACTTATAGCTAAATATAATACTGCTGAAGAAGTAGAATTCATGAATTTATGTAAAAGTTGGGAATTTCACCTCATTTCACGTTATTCAGTCAATGTTCTCTTAGGTCTGTTGTGCGATATGGCTATATTGACAAGAGGAGAGAAGTAGGCCTACAATGTAAGTTATGCGCGATAGGGACCAACTGCCCGGACAATTGACCTTTATTAGCTTTTAATAATTATATCGATTCTTTTTAGTGAAGGATAACCCAAAAAATTTTTTGCTCGCTTTGCAATTTCACACTTTAGATTCTGGGGAAAACATTAAATCAGCCCAGAAACTACGTTCCTCTAGTATATACACCGGGCGTTTTTATGATGTCCCGCAATGGCATGGTTTAGTACACAGATTTTCTTCAGATCCCTCCTCACCATCCCCTTGACCGCATCGGGGCTGTCGGGGCTTCAGGTCGCTGCCTCCGCCCGTCTGGCCACCTGTTGGGCAAATCCTGGCGCCATCCGATGGCCTGGCACTCAAAACTTAGAAGTTGCCTACAGAATGATATTAGAAGAGAATTTTTTTCTTTTTTTGGTCGTTTACCAAAGGATAGAGCTCTTCCAATTGTCCTCCAGTGAATAATCAGACAGGATGCTATCAATATCAATATCTGTCTCATATGGTGCAGGTAGGCCTACTATCATTAAGTTCCCTTCGCCCTTCGCACTAGTCACTTTAACCATCTGTAATGGATTGGTAAACTATAAAGGTTTAAGGATGAAACAGCGCTGTTAACTTTTGCGATCATCTCAAGCAGCCTTCTTGACTGGCCTCGTTATCTTTAACGTAGTCCTCTCAATGTATGTGACACATACTGTAGCACACTGCAGCTTTCAACGCATAGAGGATAACCTGAACTCTCCGTCACTGACACCGAATTTTACAAAATCTGAGACAAACGAAACCTGATCAATAAGGCCTCTAGAAGCAATTAAGGGCGGTCTTATTAGCTTATGTTGCAGGAGCTTCCGGGGGCTTCGCCCCCTGGACCCCCACCGGGGCTCTGCCCATGGACCCTGCCGCGGGCCCCCTGGACCCCACGCGTGCAAACTCGCGCTTCGCGCTCGTGGTGCACCTTCGGTGCACTTGTCACACCCCTCCATGTCAGTCGGGGGAATCACAGGTTGTGCCCCCCCCCCACCTTCGAAATCCTGCACACGCCACTGACTGTAACTACAGTTATGTACTGCTTTAAAAACAAATAGTTTTGCACACTAGTCTAATATACAGAGTGCATAAAAAATTTGTCCAATAGGACCAATACATCCAATAAAGGAATTTTAATGTGGTCTTGTTAGGTGCAGTAACTACAGTATGTATATACAGCAGGGAATAATTTAATACTCTGTATCGCATCACATTTTGCTAAACAAGATGGAAAAATTGCTATACAAATGCAAAATTGTGTAGCAGATTTTGTACATACAACATTAGGGTTTTTAATGATTTTGTGATGGAGAAGCCCAGAAACCTCAAAATTGCAATGCAAATTTGATCACTAAATTATTCCCTGGTTACAGCAATTTCAACTCAAAGTTAAAATGGCAAGCAAAAGTTGTGTAAATAGTGTTATATTCTCACACTGAAGAAAAATAGATTGTTTGCTTACAGTACAGTACTTTGTCTTCATGGGTGGAAAAAGTTGGGAAGTTGGGAAGCTCCTTCCCAGGAAATTTGAGAACTTGGATGAAAATTTGGGGAACTGGAAGGAAAGTTACAACTTAAATGTACAAGAAATTATGGAAGGAATTGCAGAAGATATGACTCCTTTCCCAGGAAATAAACATTTTTTTCAGCCATTTGTCTTTCTTATCTTAGAATAGAAGGGGTTGTAGCATTTGTTTTGACTGAAGGAAGTGTACTGTAGCTCTTGTCACATAGTGTAATTTTGCAACTTTTCTGTGGTCCTAGGTACAGTGTATAATACTTATATTAATGTCACCCAAGTTCCAATGCTCCATGTACAGTAGCATAACACACCAACAGTATGGATGTATTGTCAAGTCACACTGGTGGGGTACAAAAAAATTCCTTAAACTTTCATATAATATTGATACCCATTTAGGATTTCTGCCATACTTTTTTTTAAATAACACGCCAGCATGAATGTTTTTGATGTAACTAGGAAAAAGTAACAAATTTAATTAATGAATATTAAATTGGACAAAATTTTTTTCCCATAAAATTTCAAATTTGCATTTTTGGAGAAAAAAATTTAGCAGGCAGTTTGGAGGGTAAAAAAAATATGATTGACTGAAATATGAACCCTTTCAATCAAAACTCACAAAAATGGGGGCATTTAAAGTCTGAAAATCCTTGATGGGTGAAAATAAAATGCAATATTGAGGGGCCATATGAAGGGAGACACATTCTTTGTAACATCAAATTCATTACTTTGGTCATGAAACACCCCAGGCAGTCATTTTCAGCTCTGTATGTTTATCTAAATTGGTGATATTAGTCCCTAAAAATGACCATAATTGCATTTTTCACCTCGTGAGTGCTCATTTGGAAGTGGGAAGCAAATTTCAATATGCCATAACTTGAAAACCCCTTGGAATTTTGATCTAATTGAGGTATGCTCAAAATGAATCATAGCACAATCTGAGATGACTGTATCAGCAATGATTTTTAGGAAATTGCTTGAGTTGACAGATAATGACCCCTGTATGCAAAAGGCAGCAAAAACTCATCATTAAATTGGAGTGTAAGCAGCAGGGTAAAATCAAAAACCTGTGTCAGTGTTCGCGCTAAGGCGCGGGATTGCATGAATCCCGCTTTTGTCTTTCGAATCCCGCACAAAAATAAATCTTATGCAGGAAAATCCCGCACTTTTCTGCAGCTGAGATTGTAGCTACAATTATAATACACACATTAAATTGTAATAGTATCTTTACCAAGTGATAACCCCCTCCTTGATTTTGAAAATCCCTCCCAAAAAAATTTCTAGAGAAGGAATTCCCTCCCAGGTTCAATTCCTCAGCGCAAACACTGTCCTGTGTGTGTGTGTATAATACAGCTATAGGCTAGCCTTCTCTCCAGTCTGGCCCCACCCCAACAAAGGCAGAAAACTTGCTATTTGCATGCAAAGTATGCTATTTTTTGCTACTGTCTGGAATAAACTCATTTAAGTTTCAGGCAAAATGCTGCAGCCCCTCCCCCAATTGCAAGTATGTAGTAATGTTACAGTGGGCCTACAGTAGGTTAATGTAGTCCATACTGAAAAGTTCATTTGCAGTATGCCTAGTGTTGTTAATGACTCAAGTCAATGACTAAGGGCAATTCCACGGTAACGCTGTGATGCTTTGGAAGCAAAATTCACTCTTCAAGTGTAAATAACAGGGAGACCTTTAATGTTGGGAACAAACTTTAATTACATTTCTACTACTACTGTACTATCACAAAGTTAATCTGGAAAATTATTTTTCTTCAAAAAGTGCACTAAGTATGAAAATATGAATATTAATGACTGTGGTAACGCCTTGACGCTGAAGAAGACATGTATTTTCTGGCCACTCGCAAACTGTTAAAATCCTGTGAAGTTCAAAGGACTTTTTACAGTTTCTTCACATTAAATACATTCTGTAGACTGTTATCTACAACAGTATGGTAAAATATAAAATAAAAAATTATGATAATGGTAGATATGATAAGATATAAAAAAAAAAAGTCTGGTAACGCCGTGATGGTAACGCCGTGACCAAAGCCTTACTATATGGGAAACACATGTTAAAAAAAATTAAGCTAATAAGCTGATGGGAAATTGTGATATTGATAGTCAGAATGTTTGCAAGTCATCTAGATATGAGTAATTTGGATATTTTAAGAAATATTTGCAAACAAATTAAAGGGGAATTTTCATGATCCCAGACAGTTCCAATTCTCCCAACTATGCATCTTCTAGCTCCTCCTATAACTGTATGAGGATCTTCCTTGTGCAAGAATAAACCTGTTTTATTTCTTAAGGCCATGTCCTGGTGAGCATACAAGGCTATAAAATGTAATGAAAGTACTCTCTCTGCCTTGTGTGGAATGTGAGCTACTCTGCATCTTTCAAATTTTCAAACTTTGATGTCAATCAAAGTGCAGTCACCAACTGAGAATTTTGATATACATACACTAAAAATATACTTTGGGGTGATGACTGTCTGTCTTTAAGTCTTTCTCTTTATTTACACTGCTTCTCTGCATTACACTCAGGCTCGTATAGTCAAGGGGGGGGGGGGGCCAGGGGGCGAAGCCCCCTGAAATTTTTTTGACCTCCCCTTGAGAGTTTGAATCTTACCATTGACTTAATACATTTGTACACATTTGGCCCCCCCCTGAATAAATTTTCACCCCCCCCCCTGGAAAAATTTTGGCCCCCCTCCAGTACCTTGTCTGGCTACGGGCCTGATTACACTGCTTGACCATTTTGGATTGTACTGGTGGTGTAATCTGTACTGTATTGTACAGTATGTGTGATCGATTGTCCTGCTGCTACTGTACGCTAGTTGCAGATTTTCCTCCATCCAGATCTTTATAAATTGTGCTTCTCATGCCCAATAGTGTACAGGGAGTGTACCATGGATTGACTTTATGCTATATAATCAGGAAATACTGTTGCTAGTCACATCAGAGCTAACTTAAACAATCCAGCAGACCAATGAGACCATCATAGCTTCTGAGCATAATAGGCGGATTACCATATTAAACAAAAGAAAGGGTCCAGTGGTGCATTTCCTGCTTGTACCATCATAGAAGGGGGCCCAGAGAGTTGACAAAAAATCATTATCATACAGTAGGATGTTGTCACTTAAGTACCAGCAACCACAGTGATTATACTTGTCAGTCACCATACAGTAAATAAATGACGGTCACGGCGTTACTGTCACGGTGTTACCAAAAAAGTAACGCCGTGACATATTTCTAATTGGTATAATTAATTAACAATGAGAGATATTATAACTTTAGTGCATGGAAGTTGTACAGTAGGCCTGGGTGGGTGTGATTTGCATTATAAAAAATATTCCAATCCCATTTGTGTATCTTACACAAAATTAAAAATTGTCATATCTAGGGTAACTCCATGACATAATGAGACAACTTTAATTAGTTGCTCGTTAGTGTGGAAGACATTGCTGAAATCATAATTTGATTTCATATGTGGTAAATATATGAAACTAACTCCATGATAGAGTATGAATTGAAAAAAAAATCTCATTACAGTTGTTGCTAGAAAGCTTTTTACAGTATTATGCCATATTTTGTGAAAATATTGACACTTTGATTTCTGCTAATTAATTATGCATGAAAAATAGTGAATTTTGCTTTTTTTTTAGGAACAATTATTTTTATTGGAAAATTCAAACTTTTAGCTTCAGGCTGAAACCAAGTTTACTGATACTGGCGAATTTTTAGAATTTGGTGGTCATGTCCACTTTTGCATGGAATTGCCCATAACTCAAGTCAGACTTGAGTCTCAATTTCAATGACTTGAGTCCACAACTCAAAACACTAGTCTAGATTCGACCCAAGTCACTATTTGCAAGAGACTCAACTATTTACAGCACTTGAGTCTCTCCTTAGAAAAGCTTTGAAGTCTAAAGACTCCCTTCGACTCCAGTTTCAAAACTAGGACCATCTAATGGAATGGAGTCTTTACATGTCTACAGTAACTTGATACATGTGTCCACAAATACTTGTGGAGTTGTGACCTGTTTTTCATTAACCCCAAATTAATTACTAACTTAATGAAAAGTAATCTACTGACCTTTCAGCATTTCCACATGTAACATACTATGCCTAGATGGCCCCAATCCGAGCTCCCAGGGTTGTAACGGTAGATGTGGGCTTTTGGTACTAGTTCAACCCTAGAGCTATCAAACCACTTCCCAAAGGCATTGAGCCTGCCATCCTAGCAGTTCATGGGCAAGAGCAAACTTGTATTGAACTTGTAACATGTTTGGAATAATTTGATTTAAAAGTAAGACAGTTACTTTATGATACTCATATAAGTGAGGTAAGGCCAGTGCTGTAAGTCAGTACAAACAATTCCAGATGCAAAATAATATAAAATGGGCCTACTGCATGATCATGTAAGTTAATTATACAAGACAGCTTGACAAGGTGTCTGAACTGTTAAAGGTATGGAACACAAACACTGCATTACAAAAGGAACAAGCAGAGAGTTTTAATGAGGGCAATGAACCCTTTGTGACACAACTGCTTGAGAGAAGCTCAACTGTGGATCATTGAGGAGGGGTACAGTATGATCCCTTAATTGTGACTAAACATGCTAGAGGACAGCTGGGTCATCTCTGCTAGGATGCACACAAGGGTTACCTAGAAAAGGGGAAAGATAATGTGGTTAAATTCATGGATGTCCTATGTACTGTATGTATGATGAAGTCACCACCTATAAACTCCTACCCAATCCAGACTGGAAAGTGTGCATTTTGCACAGGCAAGTACTGTAACTTGTTATTTCTCGTCCGATGTGTGGCCATGGGCCAGATTCACAGACCTCTGCATGGTCAAATGTTGGTCAGGTTTTGCCGCCATACGGGCACTGTCAGGCAGTGAGTTTTGAGTTAGCTTTCAGTTTCAGGTTGGCCTACTTTTTTGCCTCGTTGCATCGCGGCCGCGGCATTGCATCCCATGTGTGGCCAGATCTATGACCAGCAATTTTTTGCGTGGCCAGGTGCTAAACCATGCATGAAGCTGCGCAGGCCAGATCTTGCGGGCACAAGACAAACTTTCCAGTTGGGTACCAGGTGAAATTGATGATGTCGAGTTGATACTCTGTCATCTGTGGGGTGGACTGAGTCGGCTAAAAGTAGGCTGATGGTATCGTAATTAAAGTTTAAGCTACTTTTTGAGCTGGTTAAATACATTCTTGTGATGCCTCACAGCAATGCAGAAGAAAGGATTTTCCCAACATGTCCAAAAACAGGACAAAGTTTCGTGCTAGCCTTCCAAATACTACTACCTGGCCACCCCACTTGTCATGCCAGGTAAACTGTTTTTACAAAACAGAATGTTTCAGGTTTACCCCAGTAAAGAACTGCTCAAGAACCCAAAACAGCAACCAACCGTTACAACAATGATCAGGGTGGCAAATACTGTAACTTCAATGCATTTGAATGTAAGCACAAACACCTACTGTATCAGTAGCCTAGGAAGATGCACAAAGTGCTTTTACTAGACTATTTAAACGGAATTTCCATACACCTTCAACTGTATACTGTATTAATTATTTGTTATTCGAGTCATTCATTCCTTTGCAGATTTCTAACATGTGAGGACTAATTAGCTGAATAAATGAGAAAAGCACATGTCAATAAGTCTTGTCACTACCATGCCCCAGTCTACGGTAGGCCAAGTGGATGTCTATCTTGCTTTTGCTAGGCATATGAGAATTTATCAAAAAATATCCTCCTGTTAATGTAGTGTTAAGCCCCGGTCACACCAAGCAAAAATTCCCGATCCGATACTATAAAGTTTTTAGCATAGAAATAGTAACCATACAATTTCAACAGAGTGGTCACACCAAAGCACTTAACGAATCAAAAATCGTCCCATTATCGTGCGAATTGTTTCAAGAGCGAAAAAAACAAGACAGAACGAAACAATAAAATTCTAAGCCAATAAGATGCTTTATTGCTTTGTTTCCATGTGATGTAGCAGGGGTCGAAATAAGCCTTCAACCTTTGGGGGCCAGCCAGGCCCCTAGTCCATGGAATCTAGGGGCCAAATGAGAAATCAAGGGGCCCAAAACTAACAAAGAAAAAAAGACTGTTAAAGTGTACGGACGCTTTTTATGTGCTTGGAAACGTGTAGTATATAGGTATATTTAAGCTAGACTATAAGTACTGTATATGCTGAAACTAGCCTGAAATCTGTCCACACCCTCTTAGACCAGTACTTAACAACTATACATGTTGCATGTAATGTACATTTTCAAAATTTTCTCGTAATTCTGGAATTTATTCCCCGGTAAAATGAAGGGAACTCTCCAATTCCCACCAACCAGTCAGTCATGAACGCTAAGTATTTGCCTGAGCAGCCCACCTGTAGTACGGCAGGTTTTGCAAATCCTCAGTCACTCATTCATCATTATTGTTTATTGTAATCTGATTGGAAAAACCCGACATCGTGCATATGTGCAGTCAATGACCTAGGCCTACAGTATTACTCATGAATGACATCGGTGTGCGTCTGCGTGAGTGATCTTCCGTGTTGTGACAAAGCAGACTGTTAATGAGTGATGTGAACTGATTTCAGAAATAATGTGTGTTTTGCAGGTTTTGTAGTGACGAAATAGTTTTTAGTACGAAATACTGAACACAGGCCGTGCGAGATGTAAGATCGTTTACTTGTGGGTGGAGAGGTTCATGTGCAGACTGTACAGTTATACTTGAAATATTTAGGAGCCAACCGGGCCCCTTTCCCTGTAGAAGCTACGGGCCCGAGCGAATTTCTAGGAGCATCGGGCCCACGGGCCCCCGTTATTTCGAGCCCTGTGTAGTATCTCTCTCTCCACTCTATAGACGATGACCAGCCGCCATTGTTGTATACTACATTGTGCAAACACTGTGTACATATATAATATATATATATATATATATATATATATATATTTCTCTAATTCGGCACTTAGGGGGAAAGTTGTTGTTGAAAAGTCGACCTTAAGGGGAAAAAATTTTTCGGGTGAAATATAAGTTTCGCCTTAACGTTTCCACACACTTTTTCTATAGGAATACGTAAACTTACAAGGGCGCCCTCTTAGATTTACAAACTAGATGCCATTACTTCAAAGTTGTCAAATTTACGGACACCTAGCTGTTAACACGAACGGATGGCTGGCCATTGAAATAACGTTAATTTATATGTTTAGACGTTAAGGCGAATTTATTTCTTATGTATTTTATTATCATTTTTTCGCCCTATGTACAAGCAGATATAACAATTTCCCCTTAAGGTGGGAATTAGCGTTATATATATATATATATATATATATATATATATATATATATATACACCAATCCTAGACAGAGCATAGCCCTTATCAAAGCAGGAAAGGTTCAGAGAAAATACCAGAGAGAAAAATTGAGCCGTACCGAGGGTTTGAACCCGCCATCCTCCGCTTTCCGGGCAGAGTCTGTGACCACTACACCAGTTCGGCTTGTGATTCACAGAATCGAATGTACTACTATTTACCTTTCGACCTATATATATATATATATATATATATATCATTTGCCTGATGATCGCCATACTGAGTGCGTGAAACTCAGAGTAGCAAAAAGCTGTAATTACATCGTGTGTACTATTATATATATATATATATATATATATATATATATATATATATATATATATATATATATATATATATATATATATATATATATATATATATATATATATATATATATATATATATATTTCCCTAAATGGTCACTTTAGGCGACATATCGGGTGAAAAAATGGTACTTTTAGGAGACATTGACATTAGGTGTACATATACGTGTCGCCTAAATGTTTACAACGTTATAACAACCATTCCCTGCATGTTATTTCAAAAGTTTTGAAATATATCAAGGTATCCTAGCGCCCTCTGTTTGGGGTCACTATAGGTAAGTTGCACTAGAATCCCATTATGTATTTATTTACTATTGAAATTTGGGGGTGTATATCATGCATGTAAAAAATTGGTATGTTAGGTGTACACACCCTTATTGTGCAATACCAATTTATTTCTCTTTTATTTAATAAAACGTTGTGCGTACGTCACACAGATAATTGGACATATGTTCAACTTGAGGGAGTTCCTGAAGATCATTAAGGTATTTTTTGTCTAATTTTTACTTGCATGAATATGTACGGCAGGTTTTGCAAATCCTCAGTCACTCATTCATCATTATTGTTTATTGTAATCTGATTGGAAAAACCCGACATCGTGCATATGTGCAGTCAATGACCTAGGCCTACAGTATTACTCATAAATGACATCGGTGTGCGTCTGCGTGAGTGATCTTCCGTGTTGTGACAAAGCAGACTGTTAATGAGTGATGTGAACTGATTTCAGAAATAATGTGTGTTTTGCGGGTTTTGTAGTGACGAAATAGTTTTTAGTACGAAATACTGAACACAGGCCGTGCGAGATGTAAGATCGTTTACTTGTGGGTGGAGAGGTTCATGTGCAGACTGTACAGTTATACTTGAAATATTTAGGAGCCAACCGGGCCCCTTTCCCTGTAGAAGCTACGGGCCCGAGCGAATTTCTAGGAGCATCGGGCCCACGGGCCCCCGTTATTTCGAGCCCTGTGTAGTATCTCTCTCTCCACTCTATAGACGATGACCAGCCGCCATTGTTGTATACTACATTGTGCAAACACTGTGTACATATATAATATATATATATATTTATATATATATATATATATATATATATATATATATATATATATTTCTCTAATTCGGCACTTAGGGGGAAAGTTGTTGTTGAAAAGTCGACCTTAAGGGGAAAAAATTTTTTGGGTGAAATATAAGTTTCGCCTTAACGTTTCCACACACTTTTTCTATAGGAATACGTAAACTTACAAGGGCGCCCTCTTAGATTTACAAACTAGATGCCATTACTTCAAAGTTGTCAAATTTACGGACACCTAGCTGTTAACACGAACGGATGGCTGGCCATTGAAATAACGTTAATTTATATGTTTAGACGTTAAGGCTAATTTATTTCTTATGTATTTTATTATCATTTTTTCGCCCTATGTACAAGCAGATATAACAATTTCCCCTTAAGGTGGGAATTAGCGTTATATATATATATATATATATATATATATATATATATATATATATATATATGGGTGATTATTTAAATTAGGGTACCAATGGTAAAATATGCTTTTAAAGGCAACTGTCTTGCTATTTTAATCCACATGGTCTTTGCTATGCTTTCATTTTGTCCTCACTATTTATGTAAGTGCATATCTTCCAAAAAATAAGTATCATTGTAGTGAATCCTCCCAATTTTGATGAAAAAATTGGCTAAAATTAGCAATTTTGGGGGCAAAAAGTGTGACATTTAAACTACCATAGCAGAAATTAGATTTTCCCTTATTTTTACACTTATCTTGCTCAGTTATTTTAACTTAAATGGTTGATGAGGTATCAATTGTACCCTTGAAACTCAAATTTTATGAGAAACTGACATTTTTCTCTTTCCTGGGATTCGACGAAAGAGAGGTTCCACGTGTAACATTTGGTGTTACCGTTACAGTGTGAAATTTCAGTATCTTATTTTCCAAAAATAACCTACAGTAAACACTAAATCTTTCTTGTTTTAGTGGTTGATTGAAGCCTGTGAAATTGTTTAATGCATATATAGGTTTGGACAAAAGCAATTGAACAGAAAAGAAAAACATAGCCATTTTGCATTTTGACAGGCCACTTTGGTGTCACGGAAATATGTTACATAGTGAACCTTTGCAGTTAAAATACTACTACTTCCTAAACTTGATATGTTGTCATTTTTAGCTGGACTATAGTACTTAACATAGCTTTTAACTTACAGGTAGTAAAACTGTGCCACCTTGTTTATGATTTGAAATATCATACAATATTACTTTGGTGTTCTCCCAATCTAGGTTACACGTGGAACCTATTGTTTTTACCACAGAATTGAGATGAAACCCTTGACTAAGTAATCACAAGAGGTTTTAGCTTCAGACTGTTCAGATTAACTGTAGAAAACCCATAAATGATATAAAATAACTCAATAAGTAGTCTCAGTGGGACAAACATATTTTTGGTGTTCATGTTACACTGTGAAACCTATAATTTCCGTGCAATGGGGCTATTTTGAGGTCAAACATCATCTGAGCATTCATAAAACAACTTGTACAACATCATTTAGGCCTAAGCCTACAATGAACTAGTAAATATAACAATTCCACCCATGGTTTCACATCAAAAATTATGATACATGAAATTGGGGCTATAAATGTCATGTCACAGTCTGGCACCCTAATTAAAATAAACACCCATATATATATATATATATATATACACCAATCCTAGACAGAGCATAGCCCTTATCAAAGCAGGAAAGGTTCAGAGAAAATACCAGAGAGAAAAATTGAGCCGTACCGAGGGTTTGAACCCGCCATCCTCCGCTTTCCGGGCAGAGTCTGTGACTACTACACCAGTTCGGCTTGTGATTCACAGAATCGAATGTACTACTATTTACCTTTCGACCTATATATATATATATATATATATATATATATATATATATATATATATATAGATATATATATATCATTTGCCTGATGATCGCCTTACAGAGTGCGTGAAACACAGAGTAGCAAAAGCCTGTAATTACATCGTGTGTACTATTATATATATATATATATATATATATATATATATATATATATATATATATATATATATATATATATATATATATATATATATATATATATATATAGACACACAGCATAGAAATGGAATGCATGCTGTGTAAACTACTGTACACGTACCGGTACATGTCTAGCCTAGGCCTGTTTGTGATATACTCTGATTTTGTGGACGTAAAGAAAGTAAGTGGCAGCCTATATTTGTTTACATGTTTGACTCGTGGTGATACTGTATAGTTTGAGTAGTCTGTTTACAGGAGCATCTGGACTAGGTTCTCCGCCTAGATAGCTGGTTATGTAGCATTTAAATAGGTCGGAAGTTACCCGTACCATAGTTGACCTTACTTCTTCCTTGAAAGAAGGGATTAGTGATTTTAAAAGCCCATGAAAACTACAGGGATTGTGTAAAATAGTCCTCAGGGTTTTATTATCCATCGTTGTAGCCTACTAAGTTTGTCTGGCTTCGCAAAATCAGACTTTGAGGAATATTTAAAAACATCTAGGAATTTAACCCTCAGGATTTTTTAATATCATATAGAGGATAGATATATCTTTCCAGAAAAAAATTATCAGAATTTTTGAACTTGACCCACATTGACCTTTTTGACCCCAAAGATGCGCCATTTTGTGCGACGGAGCACTTTTGCAAGGTGATAAATAAATAACAGAAGTACCTAGAACTCTAAAACTTTGTGTTTTCACTGTTTTGTGAGAACTTTGTAACCCAAATAAACAACCAAAAATACAATGACTTTCCATGTCTCCATCAGTGATTTTTGTGTCTCCAAAAATGCTCCGGGTGCCGCAATTCAGTGCGAAATGGCATTTTTGAGGTACCATTTCTTCAAATCACAACCGAAGAAATTCCTAAAAATTACATTCTGTATTCTCTGTGTACCAGACAACTACCTCAAAAAATTACAGGGCTCTGGGTATTATACTTACAGTGATATTGATCCCTAAATATGACCAATTGTGTGGCAAAAATAGTCAAAAATGCAAATTTGGGCCATTTTAGGAAGCCATAACTCCACAAAACAACATTTGAAAAGCTTCATATTACAGAAACCTGTTCTATGGGATAGTCTAATTAGGTTAATATCATTACAGGGTGGTGGGATGTGTATTTGTTGAAAAACAGGCCCTCAAAATTGACAAAAATGCCAAAATGTCATTTTGCCAAAGATTTGCGAAACTTCAACGAATTTTAAATCGGTCAAAGTTGAAGGAATTTCCCTGAAATTTTCAGGATATGCTTTTTTCAAGACTGTCTACACAGTGTGGAAGTGCTGAATGCTCTCCTATCAGCAGCTACCATCCTCATACTGTTACTCCATCGAAATTTCATCCTTCAGACAATGCCAAGTGAAATTATTCGGGAAAAATAGCTGCCTTGAGGTACCTTATGATCAAAAGTCTCGACACAGACAAATTTGGCGAGAAAAGTGCAGTAATTGTGCCAGAAACGTAAGTTGTTTGTTCGAGCTAGGAGATTTGTGACATACCTTTCCGTCTATATAATACATAGTATATGGTATGTATACTATACATGAGTCTAGGGAGAGAACGTCATCCCTAAACCCCAAAATACGGTTAAATAGTACTCATTCGTATGATATCCTTGTTATTTGTGATTCGGAGATTGCTTATTTTAGAGCCCACTTAACCCTAACCTAACCCCTAAACTGACTTAACCCTAACCTTATCCCTAACCGAACCCCAGGCAAAATCGAACCCCCAGGTGGAACCCCTGAAAAACCCCGTTTTAACAATAGGGTGACGTTCTCTCCTTAGTCGCATGTGGTATACTACACAATGTTAAGGGACGCCTGTGGCCTAGTCCTGCAGAATTTCTGGTTGTATTGGGCGACAGGACTAGGCCTAGGCCTACCCTTAAAATCGAACACTGTTTGATGTGATGAGTTTACTTGCAATGGTAGGGTTCAAGTGCGACGGTCAACACACTTATACAGTGGTGTAGATTGGCTTAGCCTAGCCTATCCTTGCTCAGAACGACTTACTGTTTACGTTATAGGCTAGGCCTAGTACTATTAAGTTAGGCCCTAACGTTAGGGCTGTAACTCTGTAACGTTAGGCCTACAGTACTCAGTAGGCTATAACTGTAAGTTACGATGATTATCGGATCCTCGTTTCTTAAAATATCAGTAGGACCATATATTTCAAATAAATTTGAAAAACCGCCAAACTTCAAATATTATCAAAATTTCATCTCATACATACTGTAAAGGAACATATTTTACTGAACTCACCTAGCAGAAGTCTTGCAGATATCGTATTTTCGCGCGCGGTATACAAAATCTGGTCTGCGCTCCCAGAATTTTTTCGTTTTGGAACGCCGAATGTCTCAATGTTAAGGAAAGAAACCAGTTTCGTATGTTGACAATCGCCCGGTCACGATGGGTAAGGTGGAGCAAGCCTTGCATGGGGTCACCGGAGAAAGGAATGGTGGGTGGAGGAGGTGGAAGTTCGTTGGAAAATTCACTACTCGAGTTGTTCAAAATGAGCAAACCAGAGTCACTCACACTAGTACTTTATTTCTTTTGTCTTCTTTTCTTCTTTCCTGCGACAATTTTTACAATGATGGATATCATGCATAGCCATCCCCAACTGTCCTGGAGGGAGGTTTGGGAGGGGGAAATCAAGATGATAATCCCCTTTTAATTGTCTTCTTATTAATTGTGGATGTGTCGCCCTGCACCTCTAGCGTGTGGAGTTCAGGGCAACGCCCTGTGGAAATTGGTAAAGTTTTATTCTGAAACCTGGGGATGGAACAAGCCAACTGCGCAGAAGCGCAAAGCGCTCCTCTGAGGGCGTGAGGTCCTTGTTTCTAATTGGCCTATTAAAAGAAATTTAGTAATAAAATTTTTGTAAAAGCTTTCGTCCCATGCCCAACCCCGTGTCGCTAATCTCAGCCACCCCATTTACCCTCTCTTCCCATCGTCATCCTTACAGCATCCTCCCGTGCTTTTGGGGAGGACTCCGAGAAAACGTGCCTCTCCGACTTAAGCGTGCGTATGGATAGACATTTCAGGAGGCAATGGGAGGTGTTTCTCGTGAAATTTTTTCCTCGTTGGCATAAAAAATATATAACAAGCATTTTGCTCTGAAAAATGCATGTTTTGGTCAGGGGATTACTGACTCTAACCGCACCTTCATAAGCATTTGCCCTAAGTTGCTCCCACTTCGCTGAAAAAAATCCTGACTATTATGAAACACTTAGCCTATCTTTCTATCCAATTGTGACATTAAAGACAGATACCCATCAAGTTATCATCCCAGACAGTTCCAATTCTCCCAACTAAGTTACTGTTAGCAATGCCGACAACAGTCTGTAGCTTCTCTCTATGCAGACACAAATCCAGTTTATTGCTTAAGGTAGGGAGTTGCTATTTGTCAAACAGCAACTCCCTGCTTACTGTGATATGCTGGTGAGCACACAAGGTCCTAATTTTTAATCAGAACACTCTTTGTGCATTCTGTGTAATATGAACTACACTGCATCCTTTGAAGTTTGTAACTCTAATGTCAATCAAAGAGCAGTCACCTGTTGAGACTTTTGCTTACCCCAAGTAAAAGTCATAACTTGGGGTAACGGCAAGTATAACTATCTACCACCTCTCCCGTCGGGGAAGACTGGCCCCTGTCGATGAAGTTTGTCAGTCTCGTCGAGGAACCTTTGATGGTTACGATAAAATATGTAATCCCCAAAGCCGACCAGTCTCTCCAACGGTTTACGTACATGATTTTACTCTAAAGAAGGGTAATTTCTTTAATAAGAATCCAAATTTTGCAAATTTTCTCAAATTAAGCCCAAATTTTCAGGACTTTTCACTTAATTTACAAATTTTCTCAAATAAAACTCTAACTGAATTTTGTAGTCATTCTTTCGCTTATTCATCGCCTTTGTCGGGACCTCGGGTTGCTGCTTCCGCCTTCGGGATATCCTAGCATCACCCCTACCGCAGCATCAGCCAGGGACTCAGGGAGTGCGGGACATGGTCCCAAGGGAAAATGAGGGAAAGATGAAAAAGGGGAAAGGAGAAAAGGAGATGAGAGAAAGAGGAGGGGCGGCGGAGAAGAAAGGGTATTATATACCTCTGTAGTACGGTATAACTCGACCGTGCTGAAGTTTGAAAGTGAAGTCAAATTTTACTGAAAGGTTTTCTCTCGTAAATATTTAACCTAAATTTTACATAAGGCGGCCTCTAATCATGAAAAGGCTAAGTGGCTTTCATCAGAATAAGGCTTAATAATCTATCGTATTTTTACGTCTGATTATTATCTTTGCACGTAGCGCAGAATACACTAGCAATCTGCAGTTTGACGAACTTTGGCCTAGAGGCAAGGACGGTCTAGAAGCATTAGCGGCTCGCCATAGGGGCACGGGGGGGGGGCACTTGCCCCCCCCCAAAGTTTGCAAAGCATGATCTTCAGTTTTCAAAAATAAAAATAATAAAAAAAAGAACATGTAATTCGAGATGGGTTAGGCCCTCCCTTTTCCTTGAGTGGGCTTAAAATTAAAGAAGTGAATAACTTTTCAATGCAGTGCGAAGGTTAAACATTAATAAAGTGCTTTCAAAACGACATTTTTTTCGGCGCACTTCGCGCGCGTTTTCTCAGTTGCTTATTTGTAATCTGATTAGTTTAGGCATCATAATGTCATTTACAGAGTGCAACAGTAATGCTGGATTTAGTTAGTCAGATGAAATTTAACGACACACCAACACAAATGTGTTATATAGTGTCAAGCAAAGTTTAAATACAGTTCAAGTCCTTCCCTTTATAGTCGCCTCTTACGACAGGCAGGAAATACCGTGGGCATATTCTACAACCCCCAGCCCACAGGGGGCACGGTAATGCTGGAGTTAAATGCCCATAGTTTTGCAGACACTTCAGAGCTATCGGGGTCATTAGATACACTACCCATTAGCCGTGTTGATTATCATCCACGACTAAAAGCAGTTTTGCCAGGGTGTCACCTGGCCAGATTAGCATAGGTATCTGTCTACAAAAAGTTGTAACGGGCATGTATAGTCTAAAAGTATTGTTTCCCATAGAAGGAGAGGTTTCCCTTCCCTTGTCCAAATTGACAGCGCCGTTGGCCTACGAGCAGTCTTATGACTGTCAAATGGCCTGTTATAAGCAAAAGGTTCTCCACCTCTGTGCTAAAGTATACCGTTTCAATTGATTTAAAATAAACACACCAAACAGTCAATCTAAGCTCAGTGTGATGATACTTTTGACTAGTGGCCTAGCTATTTGTATACAGGATGAGACGTCTTTCTGAGTTAGGGGAATTCCTCTCTCCCTTTAAAAAAAATCGTTTCGGAACGGTACTGAGATCCAAAATACTTAGTGCTATCATTTCATCGTTTTCAAGTTTCTTCATGCTCGAAATTTTCGTAAGTTTAAGAAAACAATCCAGAAAACCAACATTTTCTGGCTTCTTGGCAAAGCTGAAAAATATTGTGACACAATGAAAGAAACAAAATATTTAAAGGTGGGGCTCATTTATACAAATGGATCAAGCCGCTTTGCCCATTTCACCTGCCTCTTACCCCACCCCTATGGTAGTACGGTTGCGATCGGTTGATATGGTTGTATTTATTTTTGAATAGTCAGCTCATGACTAACTGCCTGAAATGGTTTTTGAAGAGCTTTTGAAAACTACATGGGCATCGTTGTAATACATAATCATAACCATACTCCCATGGGCGTAGGAGGCGGGGGGGGGGGGAGGGCTGGTGGGCTGCAGCTCCCCCAACAAAATATTTTTGTGAAAATTCGGGCAATATTGTGAGAATTTTTCGGGCACCTACTGAAAGAAAAATAATGCAATAATATAGCTTAACGGAAATCGATACTTTAAAAAACTTCCTTGGTAATTAAAATATAGTTCTGATTTGGATTGCACCATCACCTATATATTCGGTATTAATTCACCAGTGTGTTTTAATTGTAATGGTTAAACTTATATATTATGATTATCAGTGGTGTATTTGAGGAGCCATTAGGCCATTCCCCCGTCATGCACTGACGCCGATATTTTTAGTACCTAAAATAAAGCACAAAAGTTTACTTCAAAGGTAGCATATGTGGCACCAGATTGCATGTATGGACACCTAATTTTTCAAAAAATTTTCAAAGGGGAGGGGACACCCCCTCCCCTTATACCTCCCACAGGCCGGCGATCACACAACATAGTGCCTGCCCACCCCCATGAGAGAAGTCTTGGCCACACCACTGATTATTATCATCATTATTGTAACGACTTCCCCCAGAATTATAACCAATATGGAATAGGTAGTAACGTGGCAAATTATTGTATGTAATTGGCATGCGGTGTGTTAACGGATGCATGCCTATATGATATGTATATTAACATTTTGAACGCGCGGGGAGCGCGCGGAAATTTTTGTTTCTATTTTCGGGCAGATCGTTACAGCCCCCCCCCCCCCATCAACTTGGGCCCCTACACGTATGCATACTCCTATTGAGGCTATTTTACTATCCGGAGTTGACCATTTATATTGCTGGGGGGTCTTCCGAACCTCCCTGAATACGGACTTGAGTTTGCCCCTCCAAGCAAAATTTCTTAGAGCCGCCCATGTCTAGAAGGGTTGTAGGGTTGGAAACTCGAGCTTTAATATTACACAGAAAATCAACAACACCACAAAAAAAAAAAAAAAAAAAAAAAAACTGGTGATTCGCTGTTACTGCAGGGGAGGGATAAGTTTTTGCACCCACCAAACTAGTTCTCAAATGAAGGTCAAACCAGCTGCGATGGTCGTGACGTCCAGCATCCAACAAAAATGACACCCCAAAACTTGAAATAATTTAAAATGGATCGTTATAAACCACGACATCTCTACGTCGGAGGGTAGGACGACATGGAGGTGGAAAAGAACATCTTTAATTATCTAATCGCTTTTCTACTACAACTAAATCGCAAATTATCTAAATTGTGACTAACATTTCAAATTTGTTAAGTTTCAAAACTGACGTAAAAGTATTTTTCAACGGTAGAGTTAAGTTTTAACATTATAATTGCTTGGATGAGAAGACTGCAGATTAACAGATAATAGAAATGCAATGATGAGAGGAAAGGGAATCCCTCCACTCAGTTTTTGAACAGGCACACATGTTTAAAACAATATGACGTAAGTGAATTACAGAAGATTCTTACAATATACTGTTTTTGCTGACATGTTTGTCTTAGAAAAGTAACTGTATCCAACCATGGAGCTACAACGAATTTCAAATTTTACTAATTCAAAGATGAGGCTTTTTCAGGAAACACCAAGCGAAACGTACATTATATTCATGCAGTAGATTCTCTCTTTGCATGGACCTCCCCCTCCAGAGGGTGCTCGGCGCGTTCTATAAATTAATTGATACTGGCACTGAACACCAAAGAGGCCTTACTACACTTTTATTCCTGATTTGGAAAGATTTCTAGGTCTCTGATGA
This sequence comes from Holothuria leucospilota, assembly GCA_029531755.1. NCBI lineage: Eukaryota > Metazoa > Echinodermata > Holothuroidea > Aspidochirotida > Holothuriidae > Holothuria > Holothuria leucospilota. The sequence continues at coordinate 33,680,145 of CM055969.1, read as the reverse complement.
TGTTATTGTCAGTATGAAAAGGAAAAAGTTTTCCCGCGCTAGACAGGGTCGCAGGGGTTACTATATCGTGGTGTGGTGGTACTAAATTGAAGATAGTTAGAAATCAGAGTGCAACTGTAGTAATTTTCGACTTATGGAATTTCCCAGTTATGAATTTTCAAATAAAACTGGCCATTCGTAAAGGAAAAATGGAATTGTACCATCAGGAAAATGTATATTCAGACTACCGACATCAGAAAAAGCTCGCGGATTTTCGACTTTATCTCATGTGGCCTCATCTGTGTTAAACATGAACGTCTTTAGAGCAGGGGGTCAGATCATGGCTGATTATGCTGTACCGTTTGTCTGAAAAAGTGGAACAGCTCTCTTGTTTCCTTTTTTATTTTGCCATGAGCAGAAATTTACTAATACTTTAGTTGAAACCTGAATTTGATATTCCCTGTAAACAGCTGCGGCATGGGGTGTTTTTTCGACATTGTGTAATTGTTTTAACCGTCGCCAGAGAATCAAGGGAACTCAGTTTGGCAAAAAGTTAATATTTCAATCACAGATCTTTCAAAGCTGCCAAGGTTTTGCACTTTCCACACGCTTTTCCCGTACATCTAACCTTCAAGCAGATAAGAAACGTCAGTTCCATGACCAAGTCACGGACACCCGGGCATAGGAATAGGAAAAGGGGGACCGTCCGACCATGGGCAACCGCCCCACACTTGAGAGGACGGGTCGAACACCCCCTTTAGCCCCTCACTCAAGTATAGGTACTGAAATCAATATTGCCTGCAGCACGCCAACATGATGTTTTCGGTGTTTTCACAATTTTCCCTATTGAAAACTTGATTTTTGTTGCCTGCGATACTCTCCCTTGTCCTTCTGTGAACGAAAGAAGGTAGGGTAATTATTACTTTCATCTGTCTGATGATATCTATGATAAAAGATTACATGGGACTCATATCTTTGAGAAACCCCTTTGCCGACATATGTTTATTCTGTAACTATTGTCGGTTGGTTTCTAGACACTTGAAAATCGTATCGCATGTATGTAACTAAAATTTACAACTATACGGGACAGAATTCTGCGTCAAAGGTGCATGGAGAGAACACCCGGCGTACAGGTCGTTTGTGTCTTGCGTTTTTGGAGAGACTATTAATCTGGGCCTCGAGACATATCAATATCGCAGTTTCATTAAATAATGACTTTTTTATACCACCTTTAAACCAGGTGTGGCACAAGAAGGGGACAGGGGACAATATGGTGTCTCTGTCGGAAGTTTCCAATTTCTTCGAGAGCTGTAGTCAGGACAGTGGTTACGGTGATTCCTGAAGGTGATAAGTTGCCCCGAAGGCTTACATTTTGTTGCTCTCAGGGGGTGCAAGTCCTTCATTAAGAGTACAAAGGAAACAAATAATTGAAGGGGTTTTCCTTTCTTGAATTGAGGGGAGGGAAGCATCTTTCCGCCCACCACATTTTTGGCTGAGGGGCTTTAGCTTGTTGCAGCCATCCAGCCATCCGCTTTCTAGTAAGGCACATAGGTTATACCTCCACGACGGTGAGTGCTGGAAATAGCTGACAGCTTCACACATGCATGGTAACTTTTGTAACCGTAGTAAAAATAATCATTTTTCATCTTTGAAAATAAATTTGTTGGATTGCATCCCAATTACACTACTGTATGTTTTAGTGGTATACAGGGGCGTATCCAGGACTGCATTTATGGAGGGGGGCGGGGCAAAATATGCTCCGACAGTATCTAAGCGGAGCGCCAACATGGTTGGCGCGGAGCATACCGAGGAAATTTTGACAAAAATACCTCCCAGATTGCAGGAAATGGCATTTCCAAGGTATTTTAAGTTGCATTTAAACATTCCAAAGTTTGATATCTCATGTTTTAGAAATTTACAAGTGAGAAAATCTTACACTTTAATTAAATTTGTAAGGGAATTATTTGGATTTCTAATTACTTTATGAGCTCTGTTTTTAGTGCTTGTTTCAAAGGCGTAGGGAGCTGTTTTCATGACTAGTTGGGGGGGGGGGGAGGCTGAAAGTTTTTTCGGACCGCCGTTCTGGGAAGGGGGTACCCCTCCCCGTTGAAAATTTTTTCAATATTTTAGGGTCGTTAGACGCAATTTTGTGTAACATTTTGCAAATTTTAAGGGTCTATTTTTGTTCTTTTCATTTTTGTGATGATCGCTCCCGCTATACAAGTAGACGGACAAGATGACCGAATTTTCCATCTCGTTTCTTCAGTTCAATTAACTTGGAGAGAATGCACAAATTATTGAATGAATAGTTACGCATTTGTTTCATAAATTAAAAAAGTCAAACACTTGTAAGCTATACAGCTTTCAAAGTGAAATTGTTCAAAGGAAATGTACAGTAACGTATCGTTGTCACTGAAAATGCCCAGAATATATGATAATGTACAGTAAAAATAACCCACATTAAACAGAGGAAACAATTATCTTTCCAAAATGAAGACGTTACCCCACATTAACCCGGAAAGTCGGTGTAAATTGTACATATTGGCATCAGTGGCAGTTTGCACCCAGAACAAATCCCTCCTTTGTCACCTTGTGCAGGTGATGTCCTGGGGGAGGGTCTAAGCTAGGGGAGGAGATCTACCTTCCCTTTGAAAATTTTTTGTTCATTTACGATGGCTTAGATGCTAAATGGTGCTATTGACCAGGGACGTAGCCAGAGGGGGAGCAGAGGGAGCGACTGCTCCCCCCTTTCAGTGTACGGTCGAAAAAAATGTTAAAACTGTGATATTTTTGCAGGGTATTTTGTCACTTCTCTTTTGATCTTAAATTCTCGTCAGCTCTGTTAACTCCATCATAATCAGTGGCGGATTTAGACGGGGGCGCACCCGGCGCGCGCCCCCTAAAATTTTCCAAGGTTTGTTCTTTTACCTTCGTAGAACGGATCATTTCGCCTACTTGATTCTTCATCATGTTGTATTGTCTTATAATTGCTACAAAATAATAGCAGTTTAAAAGTATACAGTTTCAAGTTTTCCGATGGAATGGCAACAGGGTGACATCGAAGATCTCGACCGTATCTCGCAACTTATAGGGCATGGGAAGGGCCATTTCCTGCAATCTGGGAGGCTCATTTTGCAAAATTTCACTCTTACGCTACGCGCGAACCAATGATCGCTTACGGCTTACAGATACTGGGAAAGTCGAACTCCAAACTGGTCATTTGTCAAATAGGCGTACAAGGCAGGGGCAGAGGGCAGACTGTCCCCAAATTTCCACAAGATCTTAATTTCTGGCATGGGTTTGCACAGCCATTTGAGTCTTAAAAAATCTCGCATATTTTAATTCCACTCAAAATTCCTATCGTGCCCGAATTCTTCCAAAGATTTGCCAGAAAAATTAAAAAGCGTCAAAAAAACTTTTATTCCTCAGCCTCTTTTTATTGTCTTGCGCAACACTTTGCCCGAAAAGTCCGAATCTCCCAATTCTTTGAAACATTTGCCCGAAACATAAAAAAAGCATCATAGTCAAAGTAAACATTTCATGACGAAACGAAAAGAACACAAAAATTCGCGACACATCCGGGTCGCTTATGGAAAAACAATTTTCCTCAGTCTCACTTCATAGTCCCGTGCATGGGCGTCCGGAGGGGGGGGGGGGCAAGGGGGGCACTTGCCCCCCCCCTGGAAAATCAAAAACTTGAAAAAACGAAGAAAACATAAAGAAAGAACGAAGAAAATATAACATCAACAATTCTTAACAGTTCAATCAGTATGAATTTCTACTCTCAAAACAAGAATTGAATAAAAATATCAACACTCAGGCCCCAGCAGTCCCCCGAGCATATTTTTGGTATTTTTTAATGTTTATATTTACGATATTGCTTATGTCTTCCCTTTTTATATGCGGTAAATAGGCCTTGGAAGTGCCATTTCCAGCGATCTGGGAAGCATTTCGGGCCAAAATTTTCTCGTGCCAACCCATGGTGGCGCGGAGCGCTGAAAGTCTGTCTATGGGCTTTGCCCCCCCCCCCCCTTGACAATTTCATGGCTACGCCTTTGTCAACACTGTGTGAAAATAGCATCTAATCTCTTTTCTGGGATTAAAATATTTTCCATGAAAAAAGTTGGGTCCCCTAAAAAATTTTGCCCCCCCCCCTTGAATTTTTTTCTGCGGACGCCCATGGTCCCGTGCAAACTAAACTTTGCCCCAAATGGTAGAATATTCCCGCGAAAGTTGTAAAAAAGTTCTGGGATGTTTTCAATTGCTAGATTACACTGACAGACGGGAGGGTGTATAGGTGTATACAAAGCCCAAAATTTTGCCCAAAGAAATTAATCAAAGACCATTTTTGACGTGTCATATTTCTTTATGACAATACTACCAGTAGTCATCATAAGGCGAAGATTCGGTTTAGTCGGGACTTATTCGGGCAGCTATGTGTGGCCACAATTTTGCATTTTTCAATGTGAGCCACCGTCAATTGTGCAAAACTTGCTACTTAATAGGCTGCAGTGCTTTTAACCCCAAATCGGGCAACGGTAAAAGTATCTTTTTGTTCAATTTCACATATGAATTTAGTGTGAGCAAATCTTCCCATAAGTTCGCCTGAAAATTCTTCAAAGCCATCTTGGAACGTGACATACCGGTTTTTCTCAGACGGTGTTAGTAGTAAACTCAGTAGCGTGCGCAATGGGGGGGGGGGGAGGACGTGTGGGCCATGGGCCCCACCTCTATAAGTTGTCGGAGGAAAATCAACTGGTCGGGGGAAATCGGGAGCAGTCTGACCTACTCTGGCGGAGCAACAGGCGAGCTCTCCCATGTGTGTTTTAATATGCTTCAAAATGTTTCAAATATAGCACCATTTTGCATCTCAGCTCTCTTTCTTGGGCAAAAGTTTCTAGACCCCTCAGACAGTCCCACCTTATTTCTAGTATTCTATGTTTCTTTTTTACAATATTGCTAGTGTTTCCCCAAATTTATATGCGGTAAATAGGCCTGGGAAGTGCCATTTCCAGCTATCTGGGAGGCATTTTGAGCCAAGATTTCCTTGCGCTCCGCGCCAAACGAAGGTGACGCGGAGCGCTGAGAGTCTGTCTATGGGCTACGTCTCCCTCTCGCCTCAAATTCCTGCGCACGCCACTGAGTAAACTCATCTATAGTCGGGAGTTCGGGCAGCAATATAGACAGTGGCATAAATTCAGTGGACCTTCAGTTCGGACAAGTGTCGTAAAAGATACGCAGTCATAAGCATGTTTTCAATTCCGTTGTATGGTTTTTTGTCCCGGAAAGGTACAAGACCATTTCATCCAATGGTAGTGGTACATGTTTTCACTGACCTAGCCAGCAGGGGGCAGAATGCCCGCACAGAAATTTTAGGGACGCGGTCGACGATGTTGAAAAAATGAAGGGGATCAAAAATAAAACGGCGAGAGGAGGGACGGATGGGATGTTGTTCGGGTGGAAGGGTGAGGGTTAGAGGCCTAGAGCTAGAGGGAGGGTAATTGGGAACTAATATTCCTTCACAACTGTGATCTGTTTATGATATTGAAAACTATGACGAAACAGATTAACAGAACAATGTAGGCGTCCACATCGTATTTCGTTTTTTGTAAAAATTATGAATAATATTATTCATTGATAGAATGAAAATCAAGACATTTTCAGCACATGGATCTAGTGTGAAAAGAAGCAAAATATAGCACGATTTTTTAAGCCCTTCGGGACAGCAAAAAAATTTCAAAAGGAAAGGGGACACTCCATGACGGCGGTCAAGAACGGGAACTATGAATAGACTTTGCATTTTATTTGGTAATTTTCTAATCATTTTGCAATTTTCTCATTTTTAATTGAAGGGAAAATTTTTTGGCAAACGAAAGCTTTAAATATCGACTGCTTAGACTCTACTTACAAGCCTGGGAAATGCCATTTCCGGCTATCTGTGGGGTCGCGATTTTTCAAAATTTTCTGTACGCTCCGCGCCAACTGATGTTGGCGCTCCGCTTAGATAGTTGTTCGGGCGGATGTTCGGCCGTCAGCGCCCCCCCCCCACGACAAATCCTAGATCCGCCCCTGATAATCGTAGTAACATTCAGGCCTCCTGACTGAGCTACTTTACATAATGCGTCACCCTAACTAGAGAGGATCACAACACACATGTTCGTATGATTCGTAGTTTATGAAGCTAAGCTATCGCGCGTTTAGCAGTCGTACGTGATACGCGCTTCCTCTGAATAATTATAATACTACTAGCACACTGAGATAACAGTATTCTTTTAGGCCACTGCACATCTGGCTGCACAGCTTAATACTCAATCATATGTTTTAGGTATGGTGTGGACAATATCGTAGTGATGATAGACGAAATAACAAAGAACAAAGAAAAAAAAAAAACGCCAACTAGCACTTTTGGGGATTTTTTCTTTTGGGGTATCTCCCATCTTACAATGGGTTGTCGCTTTACATGCACCAACAAATGCCTCTGTTGATGTGTTATCTATGTTATTCTTTTTTATAATGGGGCTTACCGTACGTATATGGGCAATTGTTTTCAATAAATACTCCCAACGTTTTCTAATCTTATCCAGATATCTGACAATTCGAATCAGTAATGATCAGGTCCAACTCCATCCCACTTTGGAGGAGCTCGGCACGTTTATTCTCTTGTCAAATTATCGACTTCTCCCAAATCTACTCTATAGTGGTTGGTACTAAGTAGTTTGTAAAAATGGGTTGCCTCACCTTGTCCAGATGGTAACATTAGTCTTCCTTAGTCAGGGAATTTCAAAGACAAAAAACATGTAAAAGGTGCAGTGTTTTGCCAGTTTCATCATTATCATGTGATATCATATTACCAAGCAGCTTTTTTCCTGTTTGAATTTTTTTGAACATGTCCTTAATTCAAACAGGAAAAAATCTGCTGATAATATGATATATTATAATGATGAAACTGGCAAAACATTGCACCAGATTGCATCTATAAGGACCTTCAATTGTTCAAAAATTTCGCAAAGGGGACACCTCCCCCATACAAATGTGCTCCCGCCTTGTAAATTCCTGGCTACGTCGCTGCTATTGACAAACTTTCGAATTGATTATATATTGGAAAACTCACAATTTAGTAAATTCTTATTTTTGGTTGACTGTAAAGGAAAGGTGTGTTTTCTGAGAGGTAACAACTCCTCCTCTTGAAAAATTCTTGTTTAGGTCTGTAGGTAAGGTGGCTTAGATGCAAAACGGTGGTATCTTTGGCGAATCCTTCAATTAATTACATGCTTAGAACTTAAAATTATTTAGTGATATTTTGGCTGTGGCATGTCACTCATGATATTAGATAACTCTAAGATTCTCTATTGATGCAGGGTCCCTGCAGAGGTCGGAGATGTACTTTTTTGAAGCGTTTTGCTCAGAATAATGTATTATTGCCCCAGTAATGGTTATAAGATATGGAGTGTTGCTGTCACGAATGCGCGCGAAGCGGGCCGAAATTTTGCATTAGAAATCGTTTCCATAACAAAGTTGCACTGAGACGCTTAAAATCGCTAGCAAATGCATCCGTCAATTAGAGGGCGAGTTCTCTGTCTGTTAATTTGTATAAGTTTTCACTTTCATAAAATGTGTCATCCCCTAAATTCAACAACTTTGCATTCTTGCAATGCTGTGCTCCTCCATAATGACCCCTATTCACAAGAACAATCTATGCAATTGTGGGACCCTCACCATTGAATAATTCATGAGAATATGTTTGAGACGGTATTGATAGTAAACACAGCAATGTGGTGCACTGTAAGGGCGCGCGGAGTGAGCAAAAATTGTGGTACTAAGGATTTGCGAGAATTTTGATTGTTTGAGAACGACTTGTAAATAAAAATAATGGTTAAAATAGATTCATCATTCAATCAGAAACACACCTCAAACTAATTCCTACAGAAATCTATAGCTTAAACGCTTTGCGGCTCATTTTAAAATTTCGGGAAAATTTTCGGAAATCAATTTGTCGGGGGGGGGGGGGGGGCCGGTGCCTCCATGTCTCCCGTACCGGCAACACTGGTAAAAAATAGTAAACGGTAAGCAGGCTTGGTGATATCGGGGAACTGCTATTTGACACATAATCCCTGATAAGATCAGAGCGGTGGTACTGAGTAGCTGGAGATACATTGGAAAAAACTTTTAATTTATGCTAATCCAATTTGATCCACTTTAGCGCGATGGGCAGGGGCGTCGCCAGAGCATTTGTCATGGGGGTGTGGTGTGGTGCCGTATTTGCCGACTGAGAAGAAAGAAATGCCGACTGAAAGTGTTGATAAGAGATGCAATTAGAGCTGAGAACCGTTAGTCCAACCACTAGTGGTCCAGCAGGGGTGGCACCAGGATTTGCCCAACGGGGCGGGGAAGGGGCACGTACCGAAGCCTCGACAGCCCCGATGCCGACTAGGGGTTGGTGAGGGGAGATTTAAAGAAAACCTGTGTAAAATACCACGTCATTGCGGAGCATAAATTGAATAAAATTTTGTATGTACTAGAGGAAAATAGTTCCGCCCGATTTAAGGTTTTTCCCGAAATCTAAACTGTGAAATTGCAAAGCGCGCGAAACTTTTGGGTAAGCTTACACTAAAAAGAATCTGTACTTATTTAAAGTTTATATAGGTCAACCAGTGGCGTACCCAGGATATCTCTCAAGGGGGGATGCTATATGTTGTGTGATCGCCGGCCTGGGGGAGGGGTGTAAGGGGAGGGGGGTCCCCTCCGCAAATTTTTGAAAAATTAGGTGTCCTTACATGCAATCTTGTGCCACATATGCTACCTTTGGAAGCAAAATTTGTGTTTAAACATTAACGTTTTTTAGGACCTGAAAAAATTGGCATCCGAGAGGGGGTAATGGCCCAATAGCCGCCCCCGTGTGTACGCCACTGAGGTCAACTGTCCAGGCAGTTGGGCCCTATCGGGCACAACTTACATTGTACTTTCCCTCTTCGAGTCAGTAGCCGTACCGAAAGACAGACTCAAGAGAACATTAACTTAGTTTAGCGAAATGACATATCGTGTACATCGGCCGTACCAGTTTACAGCAAACGGAAGACCCGAGTAATATAAGTGGAGATTCGAGGGTCAGAAATTTTCCAACTCCAGTCCTAATTTCTCGAGGGAGCAATTATACGCTTGGGCTGGCCGAGTGTAATCCCTGCTCAGTTACAGCAGGGAGCTCCGAGTCCAAAAACAGCTCCCTGGTTACAGCAGGGAGTTGTTACGTAACAACTCCCTGGTTATACAGGTAGCGATTACAACTAGCCAGGCAGTGCAGTGCATACCAGTACGCACACATGTTGACGCTGTGTGCATACCCTGCGTTAAATTATCTTGCACAGTATCATGATGCATGGTGCTTTGGTTTGTAGAATTCCACACAGGCTTCCACTTTGAATGAAATTTCTTCGTTTTGAGAAAATTACACGAATTCTACTAAATCGAGTTTAAAAAAGTATTATGGAAATGCAACTTATAGGCTAAGAAAAATGACTGACCAACTTTTGAAAATTGAAACAAATTGGTAATTCATGAAAATTCCAGGTGATAATTGATGTTAAAATGTTCACTTTATTTTGGACATTGAGCAGAGATGGTGACAAGTCAAATTTTGCAAGTCCAAGTCAAGTCAAAAGTCAATGTTGGCAAGTCCAAGTAAGTCACAAGTCATTTGCCTCAGCTCCAAGTCAAGTCAAGTCACAAGTCAAGGAGTAGCAAGTCAAGTCAAGTCATTTGAACTTGACCACAAGTCAAGTCACAAGTCACCATAAATAATAGAAGAAAATGGCCGACTCTCCAAAAACTCAGTGACGTTTTTGCATGAAAAGTTTCGGTGTATGGGCAAAATGGTGAAAATTGTAGAGTTATGGGTACCAAATATGGTTGGGATATTTCAAAATAGGGGTATGCTATCAGGAAGCATAAAAATGTCTTGGTTAAATATTTGAAATGAGACCTTGCGTGGTAACAAGCAATAGCATGGTATGCTATTACTTTTATATATGAGGAACTTATCGACACATTCCCTGTCGGACACAGAAATATTATTACTGGGTAAAGGCTCAGGATTTATACCAACACCATCTGCCCCTAAAATTTACTCTCTGCTCCAAGCTATTAGACAGCTAACCTGCACCATCAGAGTAAAATATTTTATGCATAATATATCTTCCCAACCTTACCATAAGTTCCGTCTACCCTCAACCTGGAAGCCGAGGGCAGTGGCATGCCCAGCCTAGACTTTTTACACTGGGGGTGTACAGTAAATCTGTAGGGTTGGCGCCGAAGAGTGAAAAGCGCATTTTATGCATGGCACCTCAACTTAAACCCAGTATCAACTCCCCAATTTTTGATGTTTTACATTTTTCATTTGGGCCCTCTTTCCCACTTTCCCATTTTCTAATTGTTTTTCTATTTTCCTTCGCGGAGGGGGCGCACCCCTAACAGCCTGGGTCCAGGAACGGAGCCTCGATCTGTGGGGGTCTGACCGAGAAGTTCCTGGCTTCTCACCGTTAACGGTATCAAAGTCATAATTTTGAAGCATATATTCATCACCAGATAGGTAGCGTTGTGTGAGCGAACTCTGTATGTTTTTCCATTGGGAGGCACAATGCATCGATCATCGGAAAGTTAGCAGTGTTGACATGGCGGAGTTCATAAGCGGAGCCCACATGGGCTCTGCTGTGTGTTATGGTATTTCTGTTTGTAGCTTCTTTTAACACGGGTTGTAGCTTCTTTCAACATCCGCAAAGGGATAACCGAAAGCAATGTGACATGTTGCCTGCCAGGCCCCCAGGCTGTGAGAGGGGGACACTGGGCCATGCCATTGTCGGCCCTGTTCTGAACCAGCCCCAACAATGACGCCCTACCTTTGGGCCATAGATTCTGGAAGCTGGTGGGGTTTTCGGTATAAAGGACCATGAGTTGACATCATCACAAATGTAGTCAAAGATTCAAGGGAACATTCCAATTAGCAGGAAAATACATTGGCCACCATGTGACCTCTGTAAGCGCCATAAGCCATACCCAATCACATCCAATGGTTGTCACCATGGTTAAGCTACCTGTAAATTTGTTTGCTATAGTTTGCTATACAATTGGAACCAATTCAAATTACAAAGTAAGGTGTAAACAAAGTTGAGAATTTCAGTGATCAAGGAATCTGTTAATCATCATCGCATTAAACCTGTTAACGCCGGGTACTGGACGGGGGGGGGGGGGGATTTAAATGATAGACCTAATCCGTCAGTCATATTTAGACATATAACACATAACTTTGGTACTTTTAGGGTGGTTGTGAGGAAAATTTGGGGGTCTAGGCCCCCCAGGTCTCCTGCATGGCTACGTCATTGGGCTCGAGAGTTACTACCTCTATAATACAAAAAGGGCATTCTTGTATAAAATTCCGATTCACTTTGCGGAATTCAACATATCCAAGCTCTGACGCTCTGCTATACATTCACTACGTAATGAAAAAAAAAAAACAATTGTCATTAAGAAATTCGATAAAGGCAGAGGTATCGCAATTATTACTAAGAGTGGCTATAAAACAGAAGCGCTTAGGCAATTATCGTACCGTAGTACCGTCAACTTAATGCATCAATTATCACCATGTAAACCATTTCCCTGGTCAAATCTCTCGTCTATGACCTCTTTCAAATGAAAGAAATTACCAAAGACATATTTGACTATTTCAATTTCAGTAACACACTATCCGTAGCCTACACCACATCTCTACCTTCCACCCAAGGTCCACAAAAGCCACCCGACGGTACTACGTTCAGACGTTGTTTTTGGTAGACCCATAATCTCTGGCTGCGGAGGTCCTGTATATCCGGCAAATATCAGAATTTTTAGATTATTTTTTCACCTTCCACTGGTTCAACAACAACCTACAGTACCTATGTAAAGGATACCAATCACATACTTGATCTAAGTCAAGTCTAAAATTACCCGATCATGTCTTATTGGTTACACTTGATGTGGTCGGTATGTACACCAACATCCTGCAGTATGAAGCGATTAATGCTTGCACCGATGCATTCGTGAAATCCGACAACGACATTTACTCTATGCCAGAATTTTAGAGCTCATTGAAGCGCAATTGCTTCAAACTTTAACAGTATACCTATTTCCTACAAACAGTAGGCGTGGCAACGAATGCATGAGGTACTGGTCTCGTTAAAACTAAAACCCCTTTTCCCACCTTCTCTATTACACCAATTGCCTCAAGGAGTGACGTTGCCATTATCCAGATCATAACACGTGATACAGCTTGTTGGAAAGAGATAATTGGCTCGGTGATGGAGATAGTCTCGAGCGTTAGAAAGTGACATATACGGTAATCCTACCCGACGAAAGTCCAATTTTGTGGGGTCTGAAATCTAACATTTTTAACGGGTTCAATACTGCATGTGGGCTCGGAATCTTCACCCGAACTCACCGATATCACGTTGAAATCATCAAACAAAATAGTACCCCTTTCTAAGCATATCATCCTCTGGTTGAGATATAGGGATGATATCCTTCTCTTTTTTGACGGTTCTGCCGTGAATCTGAACTAAAAACCTTTGTGAATCATATTAACACCATACATCCTACCTTGAAATTAACTTTTGAATCATCATACTCAGAAATTCATTATTTTGACATTAGCATCTTCAATCGTTGAATCAAATTTAGGCTCGTATAACTAGATTTGGAAAGCAGGCGGCAAGCCGCAAGCGGAGGGGGCTTTGAAAGTATGCTATTGCACACGGGCCTTTCTATGCCCGCAGAGCAAGGGGCCAAGCCAAGGAGAAGGGGCCTGGATCCCAAAAGCCCCTTCGGTTACTGGACTGATCAAATTACCTTGATACCTGTACCTTACTCGAAATCAAGTGAAAGTTTCCAATATTTATCATGTAACTCTTGCCACTCGTTGTTTCAAGGGCTCTATAAAAGGTGAGACTTTACAACATTTGCGTCTCTTTAAAAATCGCCATGACTTCAACGAGAACTAGTCAACGCTTTTAGAGGAACCTAATTCGGCGCAATTACTCAGAGAATTATGTATCTAAAAATCGTTTCCGAAATTAATTTCGAGGACTGATGTTAACACCTCTCACCTAAACCTAACTAAGGAATCCACACCATTACTGGGTTTGAGGTTCCATTTTCACCTCACATCAAAACCAAGGACTTACAAATTAAAGTGCCTTCGTGACATTGGCATTTATTTACCGAACACCCGAAACTTAAAATTCTGTTTCCGAAACCAACACTGATCGCCCCAAACGTTACTACTTGCATGCAGGAAAAATATTACCACTAGTAACAGGGGTCGAAATTTAATTTTTTTCTCCACTGTTCCACGGAACAGTATACCATTTCCAAAACTACTGTTCCGGATCAGATTTTACTGTTCCAAGTTTTCATATACTGGAAAAGAGCAGGTTCTTGTATGCAATGTGTTGGTTCTCCTTCATATGAGCGCACGTACTGATGTTCTTTTCTAGGACGAAAATTTATGTGAAGTCGTAATTCTACTCTTGTCATTCACAGCATTGTTGATTCAACAATCATTTCACACAGTGAGTCAAAGGGACGATCTCATGTTTTAAGGAAGAAAAAAAAAACACACGTTAAGGCCCATTTTCTTTGGGCACGAGATGTCAGCAGTCAAATTGACTTGCTTTCAGTCCTTGTACAAGTTTCCATGCCTAATTGCTAGTAGCATGTCACGTTTTAACATTTAAACGGTTAAATGACCAGTTGGCCGTTTAACCGCCGCTAAATTTAACCAAGTGTTTAAACGGATGTTTAAACGGTCAGTGACTTTTCATTCATAGCAATGTAATCCCATGATTGAATCGACTTTCACCTACCCAAAATGCCTTTATCCCGTTTGCAGCAGTAGCTCAAATCTGATTGTTAGTTAACAATACGGCTTAACGAATTCACAGTTTATACCGTGATCGTAGTCTAAGCCGCTCACAGAACGCACATTAAAACGTTTGCTTTTTTGTTTCTGCCCGATCCGGTTTGAGCTTATTTTTTGTTTGTATGTGCCGTTTCGATGCACTTAAAAAGCACACCGCACATTAAAACAGAAATACTTGGACGCCCGTATGGCTTGCCATACGCCCGCCAGTATATTCAGTACATGTACTTGGACATTCCACACCATCCTACCGTGCTTTACCTATACGTAAACGGAGTGTGCATGCTTGCACGTGTTTGTTTTGAGTATTTCATATAGCAGTACGTAATGAATGCACGAACTACATATATCCATACGTAAATATTTGTTCAATGCATGCGCTAGGCACAAATCAAGTGAGCTAGTATGAGTGTAGTACATACAAGGCAATCGAATTATTTTGTCAAACTTTTGTTACGTTTCAGGCATCGTTATTCCATAAATCATAAAGTGCAAAGCACACTTTAATTTCACACAAATTGAACATGAATGCTTTACATAAAATCACCTGCTGAAAATTACTACAAACTACGATGTAACTACTGGTGATTTAGCGGTAAAAACAAATATCGAAAAATGTTGTAAGATTCCATACCATGATGCCCAATGTTCTTGCGACGTACGTCAACTTCTGTACAAAGCGGGTGCGTATTAACCTTATAGTGCTGGCAATTACAAACCTGTACACATGCTCTGACTTACTGTACGCTTTCATAGTGCGTTTCACTTGAACTTCTGTACAGAACACAGACATGACCTATAGTACCGTTGTTTGCGTATATTTCCGTGCAATTAATGTCTATGAATTTGATACTTGGTCTCTTTCATTGTTAGATTTGAATGAATCGAAAAGGATGTTGGTGAATGATGCTAGATGTGCAAATTTACAGTGGTTTTTGATATTCACAGCATGATTACTTCATCAGAGATAAAGATACATGCGTATAGTTGCAATGTGTTTCTTCTGGAAAAATACTGTTCCACGGAACAGTTGCTTTTGGAAAAATACTGTTCCGGCGCTAAAAGCACTCTTCTCGGAACAGCGGAAGAGCGGGAATTTCGACCCTGAGTAACAATGATGCAAACCGGCTATCACTTGTTTGCGTACGTTATGGTACAATGTGATTACTGTGTAGTGGTTTGTGTAGGTAAAATGTCGCGTACAATTTTGCGGTCTGGGCATGTCGCGGCAGCGCGAGAATTAGGGGATCGGGAGCGAGTTAGTTAAACCAAAACTGGCCATCTAAATAGTGCTTCTGACTTGCGTTGCCGACAAGTCATGTGTTGCAAGTCCAAGTCAAGTCACAAGTAAATCAGTGCAAGTCCAAGTCAAGTCACAAGTAAACACGATGGGGGGGGGTGGGGGGGGGGGGGGGTGGGTGGGGGGGGGGGTGGGGGGGGGGGGGGGTGGGGGGGGGGGGGGGTGGGGGGGGGGGGGGGTGGGGGGGGGGGGGGGTGGGGGGGGGGGGGGGTGGGGGGGGGGGGGGGTGGGGGGGGGGGGGGGCGAATTAATATGCGGACATATAGATAAGCCAATGAAAATGCAGGAATAATGTTCTACATATATTCACTACTTCCGACAACAAAATTCCACCACCTTCCGACAACAATTCATACTAGTCACCACCCATCTCGTCAACAGCCCAATCGTAGTCCATTGTTCTATTGTTATCTTGATCTCCTTCCCCCCGAAAATGTCCCGTAGAAAATGATTCACGGTCGTTTACACGGGAGTCATTGTTTACCCAGTATTACGGCTAAACAACAAGGCTTAAAAAACAAGTTACATCGCCTTGCCTAGCACTGGGCCGCCTTTAAGAAGCCACATGTTTGTTAGGGGTATATAAGCTGCCCCAGTGATCGGTCCTCAGCATCAAGTACTGCCACCGTGCAGTTCCACTAGCCATAGGCGCAGACTCTGTTTAGCGGTGGCTCGCAGTCGATAGATCGAGCAGGACAGCGAAGTACAAAATCAGCGCCAGGAAATCGTTGGTCTATCTGATCTCTTACCAAGCCGGCAAACGATTGGCTGATTGAATATTGTCGGAAAAAGAATGAATTGTTGTCGGATGTGAGTGATTTTGGTTGCGTATGGAGAGTATGAAATATATGTAGACATATTATTCCTGCATTCTCATTGGCTTAATATATGTCCGCATTAATTCGAATATATGTCCGAATATAAATCGAATCATGTCCGCCATAAATCGAAAATTTGGTATGTCCGCATAAAATCGAATTCATGTCGGCATAAAATCGAAATATATGTCCGCATAAATATTATTATAGAGACGAATATATGTCGCATAAAATCGAATATATGTTCTGCATTAATTCGAATTTATGTCCGCATTAAATCGATTTTGTGTAGACATAAAAAAATGCATGCTGATTGGATAAAATTAATGTCAACATTAAATGGAAGTAATGTCAGCATTAATTCTGAATTAATGTCAGCATTAATTCCCGATTTTTGTCCTCTGTGGCCAACCATACGTAAGCCCGACCGTGGCATTGCTCGTCGACCGTTATAAGGATCCTAAAGTGGGTCCTTCGACTAAACTTCAGTGTTTTCGCTGACCCTCGGTTGCCGTGGTGTCAGTCAAGCTTTCCAGGCATTCATACCCGTTTCAGGACCGTATAGCCAGACACGGTACCGAAGGGGCGTGAGGTAGCTTCAAAGGGGAGCGAAAAAATTTAAAGGGCGAGGTATACTAAAATGCATTAAGGCAATGGTAAATTTTGATCATCTAGGGGGGATTTTTGAGGGGGCTTCAGGCCCGCTTCGCTACAGGCTTTCCCCGTTTTCAGTTTGGATTGATGAATCTGATGAATTGTTAGACGGTTAATGACTTTTTGTGTTTTGGGACAAACGACAAATTTTATGGGTGTAAATACAATCTACTGTATGAATAACTTAAGCAATCCAATATAGAAAACTTTATTCGTTATGAAGTGCCAAGACTGAACTTATTGGGGGTATATAAATATCTCGGCGTGATGTACGAAAAATATCATCATGCCGCATGATGCCTTTGGGCCCGCACTTGACGACCTTTGACCAAAGATAAACTCTTTAGTAGTTACATTCTGTTAGGAGGCACCACTCTTTCCGAGTTCCAGCAACATGGGAATGTATGTCGCACGTTGCAGAAATGGTTGAAGTTTGTCTTTAGATTCTTCGATCAGCCATAGACGTCAACAGGTGAGGGACGGGGGACATATTCCCACTTTTTAAGGGTGGAGATTTAGATATAGATATATTTACACTAATATTTGCCAAGGCTGAAAAAATAGTACAAAACTTCACAAGTAACTAATCAATTTGATGCTAGGGCAATTACAACTTAAGCTAGATAGCTCCTGCCTTAGCGTCAGAGCTGAATGCAGACAGAATCCATGCTAAATACTTATGACCCACATTTCAGACCGTAACTCTGGAAGGACTAGACCAAATGGAAAAATGGGCGGTGATTTTAAGTACTGTATGTATAGGTGTCCAAAGTGTCACTTGAATTTATTATTTATCTTTCAGGTACCGTATTCATTGCCAGGGCTTCGGGTTGCTTCCCCCTCCCCCTTGGGGAGCTTTGCCTCCTGTAGGTCAAATCCTGGTGCCAACCCTGTAACATAACAAAATTCTTTTACTTTCTGTAATGTTACTTTGATTTATAAAAAAGGAAGGTATTTCACGTTGAGTTTACCGACATTCACATTTTATTGAATCCTATAGGTTTATTTCAAAATCCGTATATGGATCATAGTACATACAAAAAGGTACAACTCCAAAAAGATCTGACCGACTCATCTTTCAAAATTTGACGGTTGAAAGTGCAATACAACTTTGTTCTTCCCGGCCTTTTCTTTCTACCGAGAAAACTGCCTATGCTAATGTAATGGGCTATCTCCTCCGTCCACACCATGTCGACTGCATAGTTAATGTGTTCGGTTTGTTGAAGAAAATGATCGATACGGGCAGCTATACTCATCTCGACTGCAAGGTCTTTGGGATTCCATTTTGTAACCTACAGTTTCAATTTGTTGAACCATGATCCACAGGCGCGGATCCAGACATTTCGAAAATTGAAAATTGAATATTCTCCTAGATTAACATTATGCTAATTTTCGCGTATTTGTTATTGTTGATGTGGCGAAAAAGGGGAGGGGACTGAGCCCGAGGAAGCCCCCATTAGATTCGCGCCTGGTCCAGGTAGTACAGTAGCTACATGGTTGAACAATCCGTCTTATATCCAAAACGGCCAAACATGTAAATGGGGGCCGAGGCCAGGGTCGCCCACGGTCCCTCCCCTAATCCTTTGCTCCCCCCCCCCCCATCTCAGAATCCCTGACTACAAGCAAGTGTGCAGCGCATTTAAGTTTATCTTTTAAGCAAAGTGGACTGAGCTTTCATTTATCAAACCGACGATAAACATTCTTAACTTCTACCAGGGTGTTGCAACGTACCCCCTGCAACTCCCTGCTTCCATAAATGTACCTGCAATACAAAAGCAGGACGTCATTTCCTCAGGCTGGCCTTTTTCGCCGCTCTTTGGATTAATAGTTCTTTTCAAATAAGTAGAATTGCAGTTTTTTGTTGATAAGTTACTATTGCTAAGAATTCTTATGCTATCTTGTCCCTTTGCTTCCAGGAAGCCACTACGTACTACACAGTAATCGTAGATACAGGCCGATCTGTTTAGTCATTAAACAATGCTTAAATGCCACATAGGTATTTTTCAATACAACAGAAATAAAGAATGAATGGTTGGCATTCCAATATTTACGAGTCAGACCTCATTAGGCTTTAAGTTTGTCTTAGATTTTTTTCTCCGGAACTATTTAAACACTTTTCACAATGGCATAAGGCAACTGAGGACAAGTCCCTGGTTATAACGTTCCATGGTATCATCATGGAAGCAGGCGCGGTTTTACGGGGGGGGGGGGCTTTGGGGACTCAAGCCCCCCAAAATTCGCTCAAGCCCCCCCCCCAAAAAAAAAATTTTTTCAAAGATTGTGTTATGCTATATTTGCGTGTACTGAGAAAAACAAAATTGCCCAATACACTTGGGCACATCTTGGTCCAGTGGATTTAGTTTGTCAAGGGAAACTGTCGTCTGTGTCTCGAAATCACATATTAGGTTCACGATTTCATACAATAGAAGTTGGGTCAGATAAGTAACATAAGTAACATCTATGATAGTATGTACGTACATGTAAATCAAGTTAACGGATTAATCATCTGTTGGAAGTTCAAAACGAGTCATTTCGTCCCTGATCTCGTCAAGCTATACTAGCAGTCCTTTTAAGTCAAATCTACAGGTCGAATCGTTATTCCCATTAATGTGAACAGGTCCAGTTGCTCGTATCTCTCAGTAACGTTTGCTACATTCTTCCAAATAAAAAGAAATATATATATATATATATGCCTGTATATACGTTACATCTATGTCATGGTCAGGGGCGGTGCCACTCGGGAGAAAGGGAGGCCTATCCCCCTGTAATTTACAGGAAAAGAGAAAAAGAGTAGGAAAAGAAGACGGAAAGGAGAAGAAAAGAGGAGGGCGGGGTAGGCCTATATCTGATCGATATAGTTAATCCAGAGCTTCCAAGAGGCCATATTCCGGTTTCTACCAGCCTTTAGATACGATTTTATAATGCACAAATGAAGCAAGGCAAATTTTCTTAATAGTTCCAGAATATTTCTGTGGACTCCACGCACGTATTTTTGCGTAAAACTTTCCCCGACTAGAAGGCAGTAATGTGTCCAAAAGGGGACTTCAGGAGGTTTGCTGATACATACCCTTAGATAAAAAAGGCTCCTCTTTCACCTAACCAAAAATATTAATTAAGAATGTTTTGAAGCCATATGATCGGGTCGAAAAATATCCCAAAGACAACACCATTTTTGCATCTAAGCAACCTTCAAGTAACCAAAATTTCTCAAAAGACCCCTCCCCTTAGACCTATCCCCTAGAACTTAACAGCCCTCTTTTACCCAACCAAAAATTAGAATTAACAAAGTTATGAACATTTTCCAGCCATATATCAGTCAAAACTGTCCCGAAGACCAGACCGCACCATTTTGCATCTTAGCAACCTTAAAGTAACAAAAATTTCTCACAGGAGAGGGGAACACCCCTCCCTTTAGACCTCTCCCCTAGGACCACCCTCTTTCCCCCAACCAAAAATTAGAATTCACAAAATTATGAACATTTTCCAGCCATATATATCAGTCAAAAAATAACCCAAAGACCGCACCATTTTGCATCTTAGCAACCTTAAATTAGCAAAAATTTCTCAAAGGGAGGGGAACACCCTTCCCCTTAGACCTCTCCCCTAAGAATGCCCTCTTTCCCCCAACCAAAAATTAGAATTCACAAAGTTATGAACATATTCCAGTCATATAGTCAAAAAATTACCCAAATAACGCACCATTTTGCATCTTAGCAACCTTAAATTAGCAAAAATTTCTCAGAGGAAGGGGACACCCCTCCCCTTAGACCCCTCCCCCAGGACGGCGATCACTCAACCCATGTACCCTATCAAAATAACCTTGCGCCGTCCCTGGTTATGATACTGTTTTTATTATCATTGGTTTCAGCGTGCGCGTGGCCGATTTACATATTTGAGAGAAAATTTTATGATTCTTCCGTTTCAAGCCCCCCTAAGCCCCCCCCCCCCCCAAAAAAAAAAGTCTCGATCTAGAACCGCGCCTGCATGGAAGTACTACCTCGGAGGAATTACTTCCGTGGTGTCATCTTGTTCATCATGGACTGGAAACATGCACACTAGAAACCAGTAACTAGATATAAGATATCGTATTAAAATCAGACGTGCAGAGTTTATGAAGTTGAAACGTATAAGACCAAGCTCTCAAACATGGGACAAAAAAGGGTGCTGGACCCAAGTCATAGTTGAAATATTTTCGCCACCAACCCTCTCAAAAAAACAGGTGGAAATTAGAAAATTACTCCTAGTGTATTAAAATAATCTCCCTAGAGTATCTCCCCCTACCCTTAACACCTCGTCTAGCTACGGACCTGTTTACAACCTAGTTAAAACTTGTTAAGCTTGTAGTACGGTACGATAGCGAAGTGGAATTCGAAAGATACGGCAGTGACTTTACACAAGAAGCTATGAAGGCAAGAGTGGGCGAACACAAAAGAGTCATTCATGCAATACCATAGGCGCCATTAGATTTCTTTTCAATTATTTTTAATTCTTTGATTGCTCAGTCCCTTGAATAATGACGGGGGCTGGCCGAAAGGAAACAAGATATACCTACATGGATAGATAATTTAGTGACAGCTGATTTAACTGTACAGAGGTATTCAGCATGCAAAAAGGTCGAAAAATGGAATAGACGAGTTGGGAAATGTTTCCACGCAATGCAATATGGGAATGGGTCAAAGGTGAAGTGTATCCCGCTTCCGTTATTGCATGCTGAGCATGCAGAGCTGAACACGTTGCCCGTTGTCACGGGTACACTTGACCTTGTGACCCGACCGGAAGTAAGGAATTTCCCACCTCGTCTATTCAGATTATTGTGATGGAGCTACTCAAGTCATTAAAATAAATATTACACGGTAGGAAATTCGTTTGTGTCGTCATTTGCCAGTCGTTTTCCCTTTTGGTTTCCCAAAATCTCATAGCCGGATTTACCCAGTAATCGAGGTAACCTATAGGTTACGGGCCTCCCGACTTAAAGGGGCCCCGAAAATTTCCATAAACGAGTCTTCTTTTTAGCTTAGTTTTCAAATCTGCTTTTGAGTAAAAACAGAAATCCTTACCTTTCTTCCTACCAAAATACACTCAAAAGCACTAGTCTTCATTTTCTAATCTATAACGTTACCTGGTAGGAAATTTCATTAAGTTTAAATTACTGATAGTATTTACCAACAAAGCTACTGCGAGGCATGTCATGTTTGTTATGACGCATTGTAATCCGGTATGATATTGTATTAACACTGGCACGTGGTTATACATGTCATGTTCTAGAGGTTCGCTTCGACTCTTTCATATTCGCTGTATTATTGATATTTTTAATGAACAGAATTTCAGAACCGCGTTATTTTTGAGGCCTTATTAACAAAATACCCAAAAGGCGATCATAATCTACACTTAAGCAAGGGGGAAGATTCATTTCCGACAATGAAGGAAATAGTTTAGCCCAAAATATTCTAAGCCCTTCGGCTAGAACAGTGCTTCTCAGTCAGGCCACAAAAACCTTTGGTTAACTGAGGAGGAATGGGGATTAGTTTGATTGTGGAAGGAGTTCTGGATTCTGATTGATGAGTTGCCTTGTCCTTTTCGTTTAGGTCAAATTGACCTGCACATGATCTTTAGGTCAATTGCTAGTAACTTGGCACTTTAAAATGATTAACAGTGCCATGAACAGATGAACTGCATTCTGCGTACCTTAATTTCCACAAGCAAGAAATTCACCACTGACAGTCTTTAACTTTAGAGGAGAGTCCACTCTTTTCGTCTTTGACATTTTGAACGGTATGTTAATCATAGCTATCCTCATGGAGTCATGGTAGCATGCAGCGGGATTGGTGTCAGTGCCCCCTCCCTCGAA
Organism: Holothuria leucospilota; assembly: GCA_029531755.1. Classification (NCBI taxonomy): domain Eukaryota; kingdom Metazoa; phylum Echinodermata; class Holothuroidea; order Aspidochirotida; family Holothuriidae; genus Holothuria; species Holothuria leucospilota. Next base: position 33,657,604 of record CM055969.1, on the reverse strand, counting down.
ATGTTTAAAGCCATTTTTTATGAAATCGATCTTAATTAATTTTCGAGATTCTAAAATAATGGTCAGAGGCAATTTGTAAGTCACAGAAAGGTCCACTTTTGAATATATGGATCAGGTACGTAGTGTGTGTGTGTGGGGGGGGGGGGCAGTGCAACAGTTTCGTCCTTGAGGGTATTTTTCTTTTACCTATGTCGCTATTAATTTCTAAAAAAGCAATTTTTCGGCGCTCTTCGCGCGCTTCCATCCTCAGTACTACTTCCCCTCTCCTCACTTTCTGTGGGATTTAGCCGCGGAAAATCTCACAATAATCCAACCTCCCGGCGCTTCCTTGAGCTCTCTGTATCATCAATCCCTGTAGGCTGTTAATCATGAGAAGTGAGGCTACATTTGCGTCAAACGGCGTTTCATTTCAAAATTTGTCTGGGAATTCTCTTGCATTGTCTCAAAAAACGAGCCATTAACCCCATTGCAAAACATTGCTTTTTTTCAAAATCGTGGATCCGCACCCAACAGTTACATGAACATTGAGCTGCCAGGCTGCAAGCGAATCGTAATTCGTAATTACAGAGTGTCAGCTATTAGTCCCACCCACAAATAATGTCACTAAAAATAACACTAGAAGGGCCCCCTCATATGATAGGTTACGGGCCCCCCTGAAGGTAAATCCGGCTATGCAAAATCTACCGTTTTGCCCCCCCCCGGGTCAAATTTATGACTACGCCACTGGTCATGTGTGTTCCCCCCGCCCCCCCCCCCCACACACACACTTCAATACGAATTGACGTCCCTGATTGCACCAGCACCTATATATTCCTTATTAATTCATCAGTGTGTTTTTTAATGGTTAAAGTTATATAATGATTATCAGTGATGTATTTAGGGGGGCCACTGGGACATGCTCCCCTCACTGTTGCCGATTTTTTAGTACCTAAAATATGTAAATTTTTCAACACAAATTTTACTTCAAAGGTGGCATACCGTATGTGGCACCAGATTGCATGTAAGGACACCTAATTTTTCAAAAATTTCAAAGGGGAGGGGGTTTTCCCCTCCCCCTTAGACTCCTCCCCCTGGCTAGCGATCAAACATACTGCATACCCAGCCCCATGACAGAAATCCTGGCTACGCCACTGATTATTATCATTATTATTGTAACGACTTCCCCCAAAATTATAACCAATATGGAAGGATCGAAACACCGCAAATGATTGTATGTAATTGGCATGCGGTCCAAATAACAACTCCCTGGTGTGATAACCGATGCATGCCTATATGATATGTACGTTTTACATTAACATGCTGAACCCGCGTGGAACGCGCGAGAAATTTTTGGTTATATTTTTCGGGAAAGTCGTTACAGCCCTCCAAAATCATCTTGGGCTCCTACGCCCATGACTTCGACTCAAATGTTGGCAGTTTGGGGAAGAAATGTCCTGAGCAATCCTGATTAAACCAACCTTTCCGGAAACATTTCACAATTCAGTTTTGTTTCTACTCTTCTTGCCGGTGTTTGTACACTGTTAAAATGTAAATTGAAATGTAAATTTTGAAGTTGGCAATGACACCGCTAATTGCATGCCATGCCGGCCTGATTTCATGCCCACTAGAATAGCACTTCGGTATATATATTTTCTTCATGCACTGCTTTAGCAGTGGTTCTTACGAGAAGTTGTGGTCGTGGATTCCAAGTGCTTCCATCCGGGTTTTCCCTCCAATAAGTTCCCAAAGAATGGACTTCCCACGTCCTATTCATAAATTCGGAGAAGCCTCTTCTTAATTGTCCTATTGTTAATACGTTTAATACCTCTCTCGGCCAGGACGCAACGTTGTTATTGATCAGTTTCAAGGGAAATTTGCAAACCTTATTGTTTTATTACAACTTCAACCTGTCATAAACTTTGGTTGACCCGGGGGGAGCGTCAACCATTTGACTAACTTGAATCCGTGGTTTCTTTTCTTTTCGGCTGGAACGAAGTTACACCAGACAGACCCAGGTAACTATATATAGTGAAAAGTACACATAAAACGGTCGGAGAATTTGCTCAGTCGTCTTTGTTGCCAGTCTCACAGTACTATTTATTGCCAACTAAAGCACCACTAGAGGTAACTGCTCGACACAAGTATTAGCATAGTGGCAGTCTAATAAAATATAATTGGTTTCAAAAGATTCTATTTTTAATTGTGGAAGAATTTTATTTTCAAACAATGTCCTCATATGCAGGGGCGTCCCTAAGAATCGATGGGTGTGTGTGTGTGTGTGGGGGGGGGGGGGTAGTTTGGCCTTTTCTCGACAAAAAAGGGTCTCATTCCCGACAAAATATACGATGACAAAATATACGATAACCCATTACCCAAAAAGTACAGATGGAAAATTCAACTAAAAATGGGGACAAGACAAGTAAAAAAAACCTACTAAAAACCTACCGGAAAACGCAGTTTAACATTTGGCAATGTCAATTAAACCTTGGCGAACCCGTTTTCATTTATCTGCTACAGCAGCAAGGTCGACTTGGTCATGGAAGTACTAATAGGAGCATAAGATCATCTTGGCATGGGGCTCAGTTGACCGCCTTAAGACCCATTTCAGTAATGCCCCTCTGTGTGGGCTCAGGAAGAAGCATTTGCATGATTGTGGCACTGGAACAAAGCATTTTACTGCCTATAAATGGCATTGATACTTACTAAACAGATCATAAAATGGCGGTCTGTCTATATCTTTTCAAAATAGCGTAATTCAGACTTACCGCGTCTGTCGATTTCTTATAGATTCAGCGGGATTGATGGTGGGGTGGAGGTCATGGAGTTTCTACGGAGTTTGCAATAATTAGGCTATACTCACTTTGTTCTATGGGAAGTTATGATAGGTTAACATGAGTGCAAGATGAATGCGCGCCAAAAATTACACTTTTGACGAAATTTTAGAAATGGTTACCTTCCTTTCACATAGTAATTATCTTTCTACAAATAGCACTGAATATGCACTAAAATTACCTAAAAATTGCAATTAGCCCTTTTGTTACATAATAGCCAGCTAGGACCAGACGCGAAGCCAAGGAGGGAGGAGAAGGGGGCAGCCGCCTCTCCTTGAGCATATTTCTTATATTTTTTAATGATTTTTTTGTGATATTGCTAAAAACTAAAAATAAACCAAAATGCAAAATGCATTGTGGTTTCGATGAATACAGCACTCAATGTGTAATCCCAAATAACGCCAAGATGTCCTGTTTTTTCAGTCGTTGGTTGAATGGCTTAAAGTACAGGAAAATTAGTTTCATGTTCGTATTTGACCTTGAGAATTCTCGGGAATTTTTGCTTAATGGCCTCTGGTGATTTCAGGTGGCCTCTGATTTCTGACAAAACTCATAGGGATTTTCTGATGGATTAAATGCAACACCATGGGAAGTATCCAACCTTCCTAACTTGAGCTATCTTAAAAACAAGGTTTTCAGAGTTTGACCCCAGATGACCTTTGACCTTTAACAAGTTTTTCAAAGGCTGACCTCCAGTGAACCCATTTGACCTTTAACCTCCATCAAAAACGATATGGTTCCACCTCTGACCATAAGGCATCCACATAGTACCTATGAAATCTATCCAAACTTCCTACCTCGAGATACCCTGTTAACAACGTTTTTAGACTTTGACCCCTGGTAACCCCAAATGACCTTTGACCTCCACCAAAAAAACAATATGCTTGTACCTCTGAAGATTATGCATCCACATGCTAAGTATGATATCTATCCAAGCTACTGTGAGATATCATGTGAACAAGGTTTTCAGAGTTTGACCCCTGGTGACCCCAAATGACCTTTGACCTCCACCAAAAACCATAGGGTCTTCCTCTCACCATAATGCATCAACACACCAAGTATGAAATCCATCCAAATTTCCTACCTTGAGATATCGTGTAAACAAGGTTTTCTGAGTTTGACCCCTGGTGACCCCAAATGACCTTTGACCTCCACCAAAAACAATAGGGTTCTTCCTCTCACCATAATGCATCCACACACCAAGTATGTAACCTATCCAACCTTCCTACCGTACCTTGAGATATCATGTAAACAAGGTTTTCAGAGTTCGACCCCTGGTGACCCCAAATGACCTTTGACCTCCACCAAAAACAATAGGGTTTTCCTCTCACCATAATGCATCCACACACCAAGTATGAAAGCTATCCAACCTTCCCACCATACCTTGAGATATCGTGTAGACAAGGTTTTCAGAGTTTGACCCCTGTTGACCCCAAATAACCTTTGACATGTACCGAAAACAATGGGGTTCTTCCTCTCACCATAATACATCCACACACCAAGTTTGAAATCTATCCAAGCTTCGTAACTTGAGATATCGTGTAAACAAGGTTTTCAGAGTTTGACCCCTGGTGACCCCAAATGACCTTTGACCTGTACCAAAAAACAATAGGGTTCTTCCTCTTAATATGGGGCATCTACCTACCAACTTTGAGAACTGTCAGTGTTTCCCTTCTTGAGATATCGTGTAAACAAGAAAAGTGTCACAAACACAGCCACGTACACACCCACACACACACACACACACACACACGCCATCATGACTGCATAGGTTTCTCTTTTCATCGAAACAAAAAAATGTTTAGATGCAACTTACAAGGCCTGGGAAGTGCCATTTCCAGCGATCTGGAAGGCATTTTCGGCCAAAATCTTTTTCTACGCTTCGCGCCAAATTATGGTGGCGCTACGCTTAGATAGTCTGCCTACAGGCTTTGCCCCCTCCTTGGCAAATTCCTGGCGACGGCGTGCCTGGTCATGACTAACGACCATTCGATTTCTTCATTATGCAGCAGGTTTGAGGTTTGGGAGCTAGGATGGGCAATCGCGATGGTTGCACGGAATTTTGCAATGATGCAAAGCACGCTGTCCTTCTTGAATTATTAATTGGACAATTAGCGCATATAAAGGATGCGCGCGAAGAGCGCCGAAAAATAGGATTTTAAGGCATTTAGTAGTAAAGTGTTTAGGCACTGCGTCTACAGAAGGAGTCGAAGAGCGAGCCTCCTCCACAACCACCGCAATACGAAGTGTACGAACTTTCAAGTGGTTACAACAAACACAAACGCGCTCCGACTTCACGATTTGAGTAAGTGGAAAGTCAGCCAGTGTTGCAACCAGTCATGACTCGAGTCGCTAATTTTCAGAAGGGAAATGACTCGAGCAATTGTATCAGAATTTTCCTCATAGAAATAATACAGTGACTCGAGTCTCTGACTCGACTCGAGTCACATTGAAAGTAGAAAATGACTTGACTCGACTCAAAATTGAGCGACTCGTTACAACACTGAAGTCAGCCCACACTGCACCGACCCGACTACAACCCGACGGCGAAAACCAGTCGCGTGGCAGACGGGTAGGTTAAGTGTGTTCCAAATTTTGTTCTCTACCCGACTTTCGGTCCCGATTGCGATCCGACAGTCTACTTCATGACCACATCGGAAATATCAAACTGTTTGATATTCGTAGTGGAGTTGGGGGACGGGGAGGGGGTGGGTGTCGCGTCGCACTCGCAGTTGAGTAAAGTCGTGGTAGTGTGCAGATGTCATCGACCCAACTGTCAACCCATTTTTTATGAATTGGCCAACAAAGAACGCCCATGTGTTTGCCCTCATGTGCGATTGATGAACAGTAGATAGACTGACATCAACCCCGATATTGTGCTGCTTGGTTAACCTACAATCCGACTGCGACCCAACGCGACCACGTAAAACCTACAACTCATCCCCGACGAGCAGTCAGGTTGAGTTGCATCACATTCTAAACGGCTTTTATTCCACAGTGTCGGATATATACTGTATATTTTCATAGCAGACAATTATGCAATACGGTATTACTATTTTCCCGACTGCCTGGATTTCTTCAAAAGACAATGGCTTCCCGAAAAGTGTAGTAGAGATCACTAACAGAACCCTCAATGTGTTACAACTTTCCTTACAGTACATAATAATTCCCTGACAAACAGAATAGTTTCCCAATACAGTTACATCTGGAAGGGGTCAGGTCTCTGGTTAAATGTATCCAAAGCAATATTTCCACCCGACAATAATTCACTTAACTAAAACGTTGTGATCATAATTTCCGCAACATTTTTGTAGCCCCAAATAATTTTTTTTCTAACAAAGTAAATGAATTGCAAAAGAAAGTGGCAATTTTTTCCCGACGGACTGCAAAATTGAGTCCCGACAGACCGCACTTTGATTGAGGAGGGATGTAGCATCCCCTGCTAAAGAATCCCCTGCCCAGATGGTCGCCCTGTAATGTTCGACAAATAAACACTGAACAACCCCACCACAACCTAAGCTTAAATTAAAACTGCACCAACATGTGTGTGTTTGTATACATCTATGCATTATGTGGCTGGCATGCATTCAGTAGGTGCATGCAAAGCACAGGGAAGCCTGTCTGTGGTTATCAAGTGATGGCTAAAACGTCTTTCTCGTAAATATCTCCTAAACATTACATTTATCGATTATATGTTGAGGGGGACAAACAAATAATCATTTCCTCGTAACCTTTCCCCATCCCCTGACCCACCCCACATCGCACATGGCTTCTTCGAAGGCAACTCCATAGGTGAACATTTTATGCATTGTAGACCTACTTCAAAGACATGGAGAACTTTATGCCCCCTGTACGCCTGCCCTAGGGACAGTAAAAGAAACATTACAATGTGGCAGTGGTGATGGGTTCATGATCCAGACACTTCCCCCTTCCCATTCAACCTCTAGCTATGCTACTGATGTAAAAATACCTATGTGAGGAGGATCACAATTAAAGTGGGCAATGCTCACTTGTGGGGCATCTTACTGTAGGCTGGGGTAATTATATTCAGGGCGAGGAGAAATGAGTGTTTTTATGAGGATTGGGACCAATATGTTCAAGATTAACCTTTTTTAAAAAAAGGAAAGTATGGAAAACTTCAGACTCCAATAAAACACTGGTACTGTGAATGTTCTTTGCATTGCCCACTGTATTGCCCTCACATCTGAATCACAAAAAATAATGTGATACACTATTAAGACATTATTACACCTGAAAACTTCCCAATACTTTGTTTATCTCTTACTAACTGCTGCTTGGCTTTAAAATTATGAAATTCAAAAACATAAATATTGAAGTAATATTGACACTACTTGTTTACTATTTTTCCTCTGCGATATTTTACAACTGCAAAAAAGCCGGTTGGGTAATTCAGTACTTCCAATGGGGTCACAAGGTCAGCTGTACCATGACAACTTTTTTGCCAAGGTAAGTTCACTCGACCTTTGACCCATCCCATGATGCATTGTGTGAAAACATTTTTCCAACTCGTCTACTGATTTCTTTTTGCATTTGTGTCTGCATTTCTACAGTATCCAGACACTTCAGATGTATACGTGATTGCAATGCCATGAGGGCGATTATGGGTGTGATCACAGTAGTGTCTCTGATTGCCATTGCAAATACGAGTAAAAGAACAAGTCTTTTGTCATGAATGCTAGAACGAAATTTTGCACCAGCAACAATGATTGACTTAAATAGTCTGTTAGTATGAGTACCATTACATGGAATTTTAATGAGCACTCGTACAAATAAATGCAGTAAAACAAGAACAAGAGTACATACTCACTTTAAGTGTGATGAGCACTTATACTAACCCTTTAAAACCTGTGAGTACAAGTACAAATTTATTCTCAGGTACAAGTACAAATTTGTCAAAGCATGAGTACAAGCACATACTTGAAGTGTGATGAGCACTAATACTCGACCTTCAAAATCTGTGAGTACAGGAACAAATTTATTCTCAGGTACAAGTACAAATTTGTCAAAGCATAAGTACAAGCACATACTTGAAGTGTGATGAGCACTAATACTCGACCTTCAAAATCTGTGAGTACAAGTACAAATTTATTCTCAGGTACAAGTACAAATTTGTCAAAGCATGAGTACAAGTACATACTTCAAGTGTGATGAGCACTAATATTCAACCTTAAAACCTGTGAGTACAAGTACCAGTACATCCATTCTCACAAGTAGGGTCACTGGCAGGGCTGTACAATACGACCAAAATGGTCGCACTGGCGACCATTTTGTCAGTCCACGTGACCACTGAATTTGATCCAGTGGAGGATGGCGAGTAATGTTTTGTCCTTTTCTTGGTCGTCTGAAGGGAATTATTAGAGCATCAATTCTCAGCAGTAATACCTTCTCAATAGTGAGTACCCTTATAATTTCAGACTTTCAGCAGGGGTCGAAATTTAATTTTTATGCCTCTGTTCCACGGAACAGTGCTCTTTCCAAAACTACTGTTCCAGATCAGATTTTACTGTTCTGAAGTTGTCGTATTGTAAAAGAGGAAGTTCTTTTATGCAATGAGCCAGTTCTCCAACATACTGTATGGGGACACATAGCCTACTCATGCTTATTCTCTCATCACAAGTTTAATTGAAATCATTCTAGTCTTGTCCTTCGCCGCAACGATCATTTCACACAGTAAGTAAATGGAACAATCTTGCATTTCAAGCAAGAAAAAACACACACCTGAGGCCCATTGACTTTGGTCGCGAGATGTCAGCAGTCAGACTTGCATTGAGTCATTTTTAAGTTTTGCTGCGTAGTTGCAAGCTTGGAGGGAATATTAATACAAGACCCCCTAAACACAATATATATGACTTTCGCTCGCAGGGCAATATAATGACACACTAAAGTTTTTCTGTGCTTGGTAGTAAAACTGACAGTATGTGCGTTAACACAATAGAGGTTTACCATCCAGCATAGGGAAATAACATGCACAAGTCTAACCAACTTCAATTGATCACAGCTGGAATCAGATTGCATTTCATACTAAAGCCAAAATTCACTGGAATGTTTGATATTCACGGCATGATTACATGTACTCTATCAAGGATTAGGATATATGTGTATGCAAGCAATGTGCTTCTTGTGGAAAAACACTGCTCCACTGAGGAACAGTGGCTTTTGAAAAGTTACTGTTTGGCACTTAACGCACTGTTCTCAGAACAGCTGAATAGTGGGAATTTCGACCCCTGCTTTCAGTTGAATCACTTCATCTCCCATGAGCCACCATGTCAACAGTGAATTTTATTTCAGCACCCTGTGATGAACTGATGATGCAGCATGAGATGCAGAGATACTGTGGCTAATTTAGGCTTCAGCTGAGCTGGCGACTGCTTCATATGTTTTTAGTAGCCAGTAAGCTAGACGAGTGTTTCTTGGGATTTACTGGCCAGTGGCCAGTGCCCAGTCCCTACATGTGTACAGCCCTGGTCACTGGCACATGTATCAAAGTGTAAGCAACAATATGTGCTTACTACCTGTCTGGTGAGAACCATCATTTGAAACATGGTCAGGGAACTCTGCAAGCACACAAAATTTTGCATCGACACTCATGCTTATTAAATTTCAAAATTTGTATGAGTGCAATTCCTTTCTCACAAGCACGAGCACAGGCAATGTGGCAAAAGGTGACTACGAGTACATACTCACTACATCTGCCATACTTTGGTAAGCTATGCTTTTGTTATATATGAGTATCCTATACTTTCCTCCATGTGAACAATGATCTTCAATACAACCAAATCATATTTGGCAAGGTCATAAAATGTGACTACCATAGTATCCCATTTTGCAATATCAAAGAGGCTTTAACAGAATGTACAGTACAGTACAGTAGAAGGGAGTTGCCAGTGAAATAACTCCCTGGTAAGAGTAACCCTACAAATGTATTGAACACAAGGTAAGGTTCAGATTGCCCACTGTCATAATTTATACGGTAATGTAGCCAGCTTTAAGTGACAAGTACCTAAAAACATAACAGACTCAATAAACAGATTTGCTTTTTCACACCTTTAACATCATTTACTTTTTTTAATGCTAACAATTAACTACACAAAGGCAAGATATCACATTCAATATACTACCAAGATAAATGAACACTTCTTTCGTTTTCCTGCATGATTGGTTAGACCAATCTTTGCTAAGATAACCATGGATTTTAAAGTTTCTGTGTATTAAGCAATCACAAGACTTTTGAAGAAAGTCTACTGCAAAATAGACTCTTTCCAAAAATAACAGAAATAAAGTCAGTGAAGATGAGATATCTGGAAGAGAAGCATGTACCCTCATTGCGGACATCCCTGCTCAAAAGAGACCACCTAATGTACGAGGCCCTTTGCACTGACCTCTTGATCATTCACCCTAAAAGACACAATGCATAATCTTTTACATGTTCAACAGATAATTTCTTTAATTTCAGGATTGTAATCTTAAGGTTTAGAGACTCAGGCAAAGTATAACTGAAGTATGATCTGAGGATATGACAAGTATATATCATCTTTCAGACACTCTTTAGCCACTTGAATAAGAAATTGGGCAAGGAAACTTCTTAAACTCCATGGAGATAGATCTTATACAGGCATTCACCTCCAGCATTTTCCAAGCACTGCAAGGCCCCAGCAATTATTCCAAATTCCCACAGATGACAGAATCCTTTGGGACCTTTCTCATGCAATTTTAAACCTATGCAGACATGCACACCATTTTAAGCACAATTTTATACACATATAGTATTTCATACAGACTGCAATCTCTCCCCTTCTCAGCGAGTGACCCCCTCCTCTGTGTCCTTGGTGCTGTTAAATTTGATATCTGTCAGAGTGTGGGCAAGTCTGTTCCATTCATCACCTCTTGGTTGAGCCAAGCTCTGCAAACAACATGAAAATAAGCTTTGAAAGGATACAACTTTCCAAGGTAACATACATTTCAACTTCACAAACTGACCCAAAGTTCAGCAAAGACATAATTTCCAGTTTCTCTGCAGTTTTTTCTTTCAAATCTCCCAATTCTTTCTTTCTTTTTCTTTTCTTTTCTGTTTTGTTTTGTTTTTTATTTGTGTATGGAGACTAAAATTTGCTGTTGTTCCCAAAATATAACATCCCCACCCTACACATGAATGAATATTATGCTGGCCTAATACTATATTTGTTCAACAATGGCACACATTGTAATAGGATATCAAAAATCTATGAAGTGGCACAAAACTGAAGTAAGATATAATTCATTGGAGAGATCTGAAATTCACTATAAGACTTAAAAAAATAAGCACTTTTGTTTCTTCAAAAAAATCATCCTTCTTTTAAAGTACACAGCTGAAAGATCATGCTCCCACAATTACTTAATTTTTGTCTTCTCCCTTGCTTACAGGTACACGGAAATACTTCAAGTACAAATGACCATCAGATATAGCAGGCAACCAGTATAGTATACACACAAATGGAACGTACCTCTCCAACATCGTAAATCCAGACTTTTCCTTCATCATCCCCAACTGCTATTTGATGTCCGCTGTGATTCCATCTTAGTCTATTGATGGCTGTCTGCCCATCAAGAGTTGCACTTGTTGTTGGTACCTATTCAAAGGCCAAAAAAGAACAATTTCTATTCTAAGATCCACTTATGAAATTCTTTGTTCTAGAAAGGCAGGAATTAAATTGTTTTTGCATCTTCAACTATGAGCAATGCATTTGTTGTGGTCTTTAGTAACTTGGCTGATATCAGATAACATCTTTAGCAAATGAAAGATTTCCAATAACCAATCTTCATGTCACACCCCTACTTCTTATATTCCTACTGTCCTTTCATGCTTTAACACTTTTCCTTAACTTGTACATAAAAAGCTTTGTTTTGACCGCAGTCAATCCAAACTCGGGCGAACACGCTCTCATTCCAACCTGTATCAATGACACAAATCCAACTCACTAAAATTAACTAAACCACTCCTCCTCTCTGTCCCTACCCCCAAAGAAATGAATGTGTCGATGAAATCGTGAAGACAAACATTAAGTGTTAGTACAGTATTTTCTAATGCATACCAACCATCCTCTGTATGAGTGTTGGACTGATCGTCTGTACCTAATCCCAACACTAACTAGTATTCTCATTTGCATACTATATAGGTATCCTTAAAATATACCCTCAATAGTAATACTACCCACCTGATACTTCTCAGCCTATACTTCATACAAATTTTACATTATTTTCTACGGTCTGACCATGACTCTCAAAATATTACCTCATGTAAATGAAACACCTGGTACTAGTGCACACAAGCCTATGGTTCAGTGTACAGTTTGTTTCTCAAATATTAGTATGGATTACAGTAGTACCAGCGGACACTGGGAACTGAAATACTAGATACTACTTCGCAAAGACAACACAACACTTGTTTGGGTTAGTTAGTGACTGCACAGAATGCAAAATGGTCTTCATACACCTGACTGACATCTCAAAAAACAAGGTTAGGGTGACTGTACATGCCCTTTAAGAAGGCTCAACTTCAAAGCCAAAATGAGATTACTTCAATCACCCTAATTTACTCGATTAACTCTTAAACTAAGTAATTAGTATCATATCTAAATTCAACTATCCCCTCACCTCTGTATCTTCATTCAAATTCCACAGGTCTAGCCTTCCCATTCCATCAACTGTAGCAAACAGAGCTGGATGGACAGGAGACCACTGGACATCATAGACATAATCGCTGTTGTCCTCAAAGGAATGAATAGGTGTGGAATGCTGGGAAGAGAAAGGTCGATACACTGTTACGAAGTGTATTTTATTCTAGCTTATCATTCATCTTTTAGTTAAAACCAATACAAACACATGCACATCAAATTCTTAAGCAACCCACCACCATGTCTAGTGTAAGCAAACTTTTTTTTTGTTACCTAATGAATCGATATGACCATCATCACACAATAGGTATGTATGAACAATGGAAGAAGTTTTTCTTTTATTATACGGGAGGTTTCCACCTTATAATATTTCATTTGATATGACTGTATATACACCACAATGCCTTGCATTTGTAATTTTATGGCTTCACACTGGTTACCAAGTTCTTGTTTTTTTTTCATATTTTCATTCTACAGATTTGACTTGCAATAGTTAGGGCTGCTTAAGTGCCCAAAGGGTATACAGCATTGACAAACTTCAATCTGACAGGATGTAATCATACATGAATGTATCTCATTTTCATAGTATACAAACAGTACTGCAGTATCAGTCATTTATCATAGCCAAAAAGTCATAAGACTTATCAATAATGAATTCTTACCTTCAAACTCCACAACTTAATGGTCCAATCAAACGAAGAAGACAAAAACAAATGTGAAAAGTCCAGGCGTCCCTGAACTTGATGACAGTCGATTCCTGTCACTGGACCCTGGTGGGCCTCAAAAGCCTCATTAATTCCAGCTTTGCTGCAATCAAAAATAAAACGGCTTTGGTTTGAAACTAAATTCCCATTGAAACAAAATGTTCACTGGATAAAAATGGTTAATGATACACACTGTACCTTTTAACTACAGTAATGGTTCCAAAACATTTGCAAGTTGAAAATATTTTGCAATGTCTCATCTGACACTCTAGGGGGAATTGCCCCCACATGTTTGTTTCTGGTATTTCTATTGGCAGAGGGGGCCCACACTTGGAGGAGGTTCTATGAGAATTTTTACTTATGTGGGGTGGTTAACATGCAAATGGTGCCATATTTAGCAAAGTTTTGAACTGGCTAATCGTTTAATTGAATAACCAGACATCCTCCAGGACTATTCAAAACTAAGAGCATAAAACACTGTCTTTTAGAAGTATATCAGGAAAGTAAGATCTGATCATGGGGGGACCCTTCTCTCCATTATGCAGGTACCTCTGCCCACAGGTAATGAAGCAGTACATTTAAACACATTTTGATGAGTCCTGCTTGATTGTAAGGCAATTCGTGTATATCTCTTTTCAATGGAGGAAGAGACACCACATATTTGATTTCTTCATATGTTCTATTGAAGGCAGTGTAATGGTGGAAAGGGATGTTTCATATTTTGGTCCAGGTAAAATTGTGCTTGCACATACAGAGAATCCTACTAAAAAGTCTTGAGTCATACTTTGGAGTCAGGTACCCTTGCCTCTAAAGTTGTGACTTTGCTTAGAGTTGTAACTCCTACAACTGCACTATAACCCATAGAAATTAGAGTAAGGGAAAATGATGTCCTAAGATGTAGACTGAAGCCACTAATTTAGCTGTCTGTATATTAATACAGCATGTAAAGAAGCAGAGCCCTCACTGTTTTCTTGAATCAATGGTGAACACACAACCATACACTGTGTCCACATTCTCGCTTATTTCAACCTCTCTTACTACTACTGACACAAGCACATGTCCAACAGCCCCTAGTAGGAGTCAAGTGCCAGCAAAACCAATACAATGGACAGTAGGCTTACAGGAAAGGCTTTTCAATGGCTGAGCTGCCAAAGAGGTAAACTAGTGATTGAATAAAGAAACTGATTAGCACCTGTGTGTTGTTATAGTAATTAAACTTGAAAACTAACACAACTACAAAACTTTAAGAATGCAAAAATGTGATTTTTGTGCAGAATTTTGACTGAGGCTAAAAATTTGGTAGGAATCACAACTCTAAGGAAAGTGGACTGACTATGAAACTACAAGCCAGGAGTCATGACTTTAAAATAGAGTGTTGGTAACCAGCCCTAGCCTACTAAAAAGTAAAGTTACCCATTACTAATTACTAAATGGCCAATTATTGACACATTACAAATGTGAAACCATTCATTTTTGGACCATGATGGTAAAGTACATTCATTTCGATAGCACTACAGAACTAGAGAATGAAAACAGACTATTTCTAAGACATCAAATTTTTCAACATATACCATGATTTCATTAACTAATTTACTAAATGGTGTGTTCTGACACCTTCTTTTCTCCATAAATCCAATTTTAAGGATGTAATTACACATACACTTGCAGTACCATGTCAAGATTTTTTACAAAAATTTTCATGAATACTGAAATCCCATGCCTTTAATGGAAGTTGATCCTGATCCTTTTCCATGACTTTCCATGGACGAAGGAAAAAGATAAATTCCATGACTATTTAGGTTGTGCATGACTTCACAGACACCTCCCCCTGTGGGCTGGGGGTTGTAGAATATGCCCACGGTATTCCCCGCCTGTTGTAAGAGGCAACTTAAGGGGAGGGCTTGAACTGTATTGGAACCTGAAAGACACAATATAGCACGCATGTGTTGATGTGTCATTAAACTTTACCTACCTACCTACCTACCTTCACAGTCACCTACCAATACTAAAATAACAAACTAAAGTCACATTCCCATCTTTCAATTTGGCTTCCCTCAGAAGATAACCTATCTAAAAGAAAGCATTCCATTTGAATTTTTCACACTCACAACTTCTTCACTCATTGAAATCTACACTAACTTTTTGGCATTTACTGCTTTAGAAGAATACCTTCACGAATCATGAATGTGATGATCTGAGCAATAAACATACCCACAAGGAACTATTTCAGATAAACTGTCTCACCTGCCATGCCTGCTAGCAGTATAGACAGAGCCATCTTCACTACCAACGACAAAGTTGTTGACATCGTTATGCGGGAAGGTCATACAGGTGACAGCAACAGGTTTTGATTGTTTATGTTTCAACTGCATGCTATCCTACAAAAACAACAAATTAAGTAAATGTCAGATCTGATTTGGTTTCATATACTCCAGGAATTTATTATCCCTACAAACTGGTATAATATGGTACCAATGGTGGTGCAGTAGCTCATACCCACTGGTGCCAAGGATAACTGTTGACAAATTTTGAGAAGATCCATAGCTTCTTCTAGAACAAACTTTTGCATTTACTCAAACAATGACCTTAAAACCTTTGTCTTTTTATTCCTGTGAACCCTACATTAGATACCAATTTACTAATGCATGCGAAAAAGTTTCAAAAAATGATCCAGTGTTGCAGAAGACATATTCGGCTTGACCACAAACCAGAATACTTGATGATGAAATATTCTTTGATATTACCTGCATAATTTTTTGAGGAAATACTAGGTAAGAAAGAGAGCACTCCGGAGCTAATTCCCCCAGCCACCCCTGGAACTGCCAAATGGATATGCTATCTTTTGATAAATTCTCTTTCAGTCTAGTTCTTCCATTACTTGGTCTATTCCCTGTTACAGCTCACATTCCTGAAAAACACATCATTGTACCAGCCATGGATAAAATTCACACTAGGGTCCTGTTCTATAAAGAGTTACAATCCATCTTACATTTGATGTGCCATGCAATCATCCCACTGAAATCAAACTTGATTGATCTTAACCCTTTATGAAACAGGGCCTTGGTCCACCAAAGGTATCTGTACAGCAATCTATATTCTCTTCACCATGCTATAAAATATTCTCGTACCCACTCATTTCCTCACAAAAATTAAATGAATTCACTCAAAGACCAGCAATTCACAACAAGGCAACAAAGCCTGTAAATGAAATAACACAGCTATTATGAAAGCAGGCAAGAAAGAACCACCACTTCATTACACCTGACTTCTCTTTTATCTCTACAATTCACCCTAACCAAAGATATTACCTACCTGTGGCTGTGAAAGCATGTCTAAACTCCACGAGCACATAGTTCCATCTGTTGATATACTGATCAGATTATGCGCATTTTGAGTACCAACCACCTTTACACAGTACACAGGGTGCTTTGGAAAAACGAAAAGAGGATCATTAATCAATGAAAGATGTTTGTGGGTTTTGTGATTTGTAAATAGCAGTCAGGACTTATCTAGTTTTGTGAAAATGTACCACATGTTTACACAAATTTGAGGATGTCTGTCAGTAAAACACTTCAAAAGGCATGTGAACAGCAATTACAGACTTCAAAGTTGATAATAAACAGGGTGTAATACGTAGCTATTACCTTCTTACATCTTTTATGGGTCTGTGTAATGACAAACATCCAGGCAATGACAGTGCAAGACTAAACCAAAATTTAGTAATGTATCACTCTTTTGTCTGACCCCCTGGGATCTAATCAGAATGTAAAGCTCAGTATAGGAGAGGAAGAATCTCAAAGATGCTCCTGGCTTGCAGTCCATCTATATTCTCCCTTGCTCTCTTTCCCTTTCCCTATTTCTGGCTTCTTTTGTCATACTTTGTCTAAGACAGCAAGAAGCATTTGTTAACATTCAATGTACACCAAAACAATCAAATTAGATACACTGTCATTAAAATTCCAAGTTAAGAGACTCGCAGCTATAAGCAAACACTACCAAAATACTTTAAAACCACTATTAGAACGTAACAGATACACACATTACAATGCCTTCAGATACATAACATCAGAAACCATCTCTCAGAATATTTCCAAAAAGTCACACACTTGACAACAAATTTGACGTAAATATTACAACTCCTCGCTACTGAGTTCCATGAATGCATACAGGTGTGGAGACTTACTGTATGGGCTGCTGCAGAGAGAGGCGTCCGCTGCACCGGGGTTCGTTTCGTGCTACGATTGTCCCAGAGAACAATTTGACCAGAGTAGGTCCCTCCTACCACTAAGTTTGGATGAAAGTCAGCAAAGCCTGCAGACATGACTGAAGACTGAATGGGAAAAGGAAGGACCCTATCAAGAATAATTATCTATTAATGACTAACATCTCCACCAGTGTGATCAAAGGTACAGTTCATAGATATGAAAGCTAGCAGCTAGGGTGGAAAGCAAACACATTTCAAAAGAATAAAGAAATTAACTTTAAAAAATTTCTTTCACAGTCATTTTGCGTGAATATGAATTTACTTTATCAGGCTAAAATACTGAAAAAAAAAAGATGCAGATTGTTTTCCATTTAAATCTTTCACAAAATATACCTGGCAATGGAAAATATATTCTGGACTAGTCTTCTTAAATTTTGTATTCCACACCAAGGCCACACCATCAGGCTCATGAGGAGATTCTTCATTGTTACTGTAAGATGCCACTAAAAGTTCAGGGTGCTGTAAAAGAAAGAAAACCTCATCTTTGAGATAAATGAAAACTTTAAAGCACTAAAAACTAGTGTTTGCCATTTTTCTACATCATTTAAGACCCAGGGAGAGAAGGTTAGAATACAATTTATTAGCTAGTTTAGGTCTTCCATCTATCCTTAACACGGCTTCCCCCAAAAATGTTCAGTATCTCTACTGCTGTACAAGTTTAACTACAATTACCCAACACATATCATGCTTTTATTTTTAACATTTTCACAAATTTATAGTTTCAAGTTCTTAGGATGGTAAAAATAGTTACAGCCATCTCACCTGCTTTGACCAATCTAAACAAGTCACAGTCCGATATCTTGACCATCTGTCATCAAGAAACTGCCTGTTCTGGGATAATTTAGCACCTGCATCACGCTCTCTGTCAAATAAATAGAATACACTAACATATTAATCTACCCTGCCACAGAAAGAAAAAAACAATAATCATTTCAGCCATACTCTTACAGTTGTTCTGAAGCTGAGCACAATATTATAAACCAACCTTGAACGGTGGTTCCTTCAAAAGAATGCATCATAAATGAACCACACATGACTGCACTCAGGCAATCGTTCATTTACACTTGAGTGTGCAGGTGATACATTCTGAAGTACAGCTTCATCTCGCCTAAACAGAAACCACTTTATCATGCATTTCTATACAGAATTCATCACTGTAACAAAAATGCAACACTTTGATAAAAAATTGCCAAAAAGTACCTGGACAATACTAATACACAGACCTTTGTATTCAACGTGATATGTCAGTCAATCAGAGGAGTCCCCTTCACTTACCCTTCCCCATCGTCCTCTGCATTACCTCCATAGTCTATAAAGATGTCCACATCCTCTGCAATGGCCCTCTCAATGACTTTTGTTGTCCGATCCAAAAAGCGGACAAATTCCTCTGAATGAATGATACGTTCCTTCTCATCCTCTGTGTACTCTTTGATCACTGCAAAACAAAGCAAAGACCATGCTAAACTTCCCTGTTTTAAGGTTTTCATTGATAAATGATTTCCAAAAAGTATATTCAGGGTTTCTACCTTAAGGTGATGGCCATGAATAATAGATCCATATTCGTTTATTTACCAACTAACAATTTTAGCAGTGTTTTCAGAGCCAAAACTGCATAAATGATTATTCCAGTACTACCTTTCAAACATAAGGAGCAAATCACACCAACCCCTCAAGAAGTACCGATAAATTGAGACTAGTTCACCCAATCCATAACATGATATCGGGCACATAAGAAGTCTCAAGCCTTCTAACCCTATACCTTTCCTGACTTCTTTAACCCTAACCTGGAGACATGATATCATGCATATATGCATGTCTTGAGACACAAATGTCACCTTACAAAACAAAACGTATGGATCTGATGACTAGTTTCCTTCCCTCATGAATATTAATGAGAATGATCAAATGATCACATGGTGCATTTACCATGCATTTTTATGGATTACTTCACTCATAGAAAACAGTCCTGTCATGTGGGGAAGCATTCAGTTGACTAGATTTTCACAACAAACCCTGTCCATTTCATAGTATGCATGATACCAATGCCCACACCAAAACAAAACAGGTACACAACTCCAGACAAGACCAACGCCTGTAACAACATCTGTAATGTATGATGACAGCCTGATGCAGCAACACTGAACCATTGTTTGTGAAGTATTAGTGCTAGCAATGCTTGCATGCAGCCACTCCTCATCCATGACCCTGTTGTAACTTGTTTTACAAAGTACACCAGCTCACATGCACTCACCTGCTAGAATGCATACCTTACAATGCTGCTTCCAATTTTGTAACCAAATAAAGCATCTGTTGGCTGATCTGACTTTGCTGGTCCCAATTACACCTCTGGCTCTCAATTAATCCTTCTATAAGCTGTCATTTAAACAGCTAGACCATCACATCGGTACACACACACAGACAGACAGACAGACAGACAGACACACAAACAGACAGACAGACAGACACCCAACACACCAATAAGTATGATTCTAGATTACAATGCTGACCTGGTTCAGATGGTTCCTCTTTCACTTCTGGTTCTTGTTCCGGAACTGCCGGAGTATCTTCTTCTGGGCTTTCTGCCAGAACATCCTCATCTTCAGCTGGAGAAATAAATTATTGATACCAAAAAGTTTAGAGCTCACACAAGAGTAAGCCTCTTTAGCCACCTCATGAAGGGTGGGCTCAGAAGATCACTTGGGACAAAAATATGACACTTACATACCAGCATATGAATACCTTAAAGGAAGGGTTTAAGCAAAAAATTAATTTTCATATGGGAAAAAGGAACAAAATCTATGCAATTTGAATGGAAGTTTCCATTCAACTCAGAAATGTAGTACTCGAGATATCAGCAAATGAAGTTGTTTTTTTAGTCTGTTGTGTTGACCTTGAAGTTAATACGGATAGGACCTCCCTGTCGGGAATGTTAAGGTTGTAAAATTCCCATGCCTCTCATACAATTACATTTCGATAACATGGAATTGTGGAGGAGGAAACTGGTTGTAAAGTTTAAAAAACCAAAAAGAGTGCTCATTTATGTAAGGTTATGACATCATATGTGCTTGCTTCAAATTCACTTGCTGTTGAATATGTGACAACTTTAACTGCTAATACTGAGAACCCCACATTAGATTTAAATGCAATTTCACCAGAATGCTTAGAATAAGTATCCCTCTAACATATCAAAACTTGATTCAAGCTTAGCCCCTTCTTTTAAGTGTTAAACTTTGTTGATGATACAACTAGAGCACAAATGGTGTAGAAGCTCAAACCTGTTAAATTTCACTTAATACAAGCTGACCTATGTTCTATGGTACTGTAGGAAAGTAATATCTTTAGTGGTACTTTGGTATGCATTATTCCATGACCGCCACACAAACATGGAACCCAGTAAAAGAAGAGCACAACTTGATGCCTTACAGTACTAAAGCTAGCCTGCTTTATGCTTATGTAAGGCCGACTGCAGTTGCCAAGTGGTTAGAGCATCCGACTTGCAGCCGGATGGTCTAGGGCTCAAATCCTGGCCGGGTCATACCAAAGACTTTAAAAATGGAACCTACTGCCTTTGTGCTTGGTGCTCAGCATAAGCAATGGAGTAGGGAAAACAAGCCAGTGAGCCACAACTGGAAAAAAAGGCCGTGGTCATCTCGACTTGAACCAATTGGTTGGAAACTGGGACGTTAAACCTCATCTAACTAACTTTATGCTTATGTACAGGTGATCATGAACGTGAGCACTAAGGTTCTCTTGCTGTTGGACACTGAATGACCTTTAAACATTTGGAAACTTCAAATGGTCATTATCATCAAAGTTTCTGGCACCAAATACATGTATGAACCTTTGAAATGCGACTTAGAATGACCTCAATGACTTCCACAGTACTTCCATACATTTTGGCACAAAACGTTGAATACACCCACTACGTTTCATGTTTATTCAATGGTCATTGCAAATTTGATCTCAAATGATCCCAGATGACTTCAAACTGACCTAAAAAATTTCTGCTACTGAATGTTGACTACATCTTCCAAGTTTCACATAAAACAAACAATAACTTCAAATTTGACCTCTTATAGCCCCCTCTCCCCAGTTGACCTCAAAATGGTCTTCAGATATTTTTAGGGCCAAATGATAATTACATCTACTAAGTTTTATAAGTGAAATCCTCTGTTAAGTTACAAAGTTATTGGAAATTAATGATTTGGACTTCACAAGTAATGGAAGATTGAGAGCTCATTGAACAATTATGAACAGACATGATAGTTCTACAGTATAGACAAATGGAGTGATGGAGGCTGATTGCAACAGCTCAAAACAGCTTTAAAGCTGGTTTGAGCTCAGCTATATATATATAGCTTGTATATTACTTGTTTATGTGCACAACAAAAGTGATTCTGATGATATATAATGAAGTACAGTATAATAATGCTGGCATACAGATTATTTTAAGCAGGCAAGCTACTATGCCAACAATAATAATCGTGGAAGAAAGTGAATGCCACAAACTCTGTCTCTTCTGAATTCACAGATGGCACGGTGCCCCAACAATGTCACCCTGGACAATTTCTAAATGCACAATATCTCCCAGACAACTCCAAATCTGGACATGTTCCACCCAGATTATTACCAGCCATGACAACTTCCAGCCAGAGATGCCCCTTTTCCGGCACAACTGGCCCCTGAACAATGAACTATTTTGGTTGTCACATTTTTCAGGAGGAAGGGGTCATCACTGTCCAAGGGGCAATTATCACAGTTAGTATTTTTAGGGGGTTAGGGGTGGGAATGTCCTCTGTGCCATTATCTGGGAAAGGGGACTGTCCAGGTGGGAACTGTCCTTGGGAGAAGTCCTGTCACTTTAGGCACATGGATTGTCAAGTTCATTTCAGAGTCATCACTAGAAATACACAAAATGTTCAAATATGCATGCTATTTTATCTAATGCATGCACATCCCCAGTAGCATTGTGTTGTGTTCTTTAACTTTGCTTAAGAGGGCATGTGAATGCAAACTGATGGCAACAAATGTTTTTCTTCCTAACCATAAGGAATGGCTCAACAAGATTTCAAAAGATGACATTTCTAATTGGGTGTAGGCCACAAATTCATTGGTACAGCAAAGCACTTTGCAAAAAGGTGTACACTTTGCACCAAGACCACACAAATGCATGGGAAATTCTGATACAGCTGGAGAGTTTTGATAATTTTGCACTCTTAAGGCCTTTCACACAATCAATCCTGAACTTCCACCCCACACTTATGCATCTGTTGCATTAGTTTTGCGACACATGGCGTAGACAGTGCATTCTGTCAACAAGTCCAATGCTGTAAGCATGATGTAAAGTCTACACTAAACATCTGACATAGCTTTAGCATGCCGGGTTTGATCAGGTTGTTAAGACCACCTTCTAATGTCACATGACACAAGGACATGGTATACACAATGTTGCAAGGACTATAAATTTTTGTCCCAAGTAAATTCTATTGTATGTGTTTTGGTGTCATGTGTCCAACTTATGAAAGCAGAAATGCCAACCTTCAGCATCGCTCCTTCAGAACAATCATTACAACTGTCTGGAAAAAACATTTCTTTGACTGGAACACTAGTAGATTTCACATGACTTTGTTGGCCTGGGCCCAAGATGCACTCAATACTTCTAGGCATCGCATAGCCTAACACTGACCTACCTTAACACTTACCTAGCCTAACCATGAATGTTTCACTTCCAGTTCAGGCCATTCTGTAACATACTTTGGTGTGTACTGCTGCTCTTGCCAATTGAGAATTCACTTCTTCAACTGATTTTTTTTAATAAATGCATGATAACATATACTGGATCTTATTCACCAAATTTGTTAAAAACCATTTTGTTGACTGTGATTTCTGTTTCAACCACCTATACTATACTAGGTGGTAAACCTAGCCTCACATATTCAAATGCAGGCTTGGGTCTTGTTGGTCTCTAGTCATGAAGGACATCATTTCTATATCAGAGTAAGAGCTCAGCTTCATAGTGAAAACATTGTGCATAAAAGCACACTTTCAGCAAAAGGCTACAGATGTTTTTGCTGTTGGCCTTGAGCACAACATTTTGAGGTTACCTGCAACACCAGAACACAACGTTTTAATTCCAAACAAATATAGCAAAACTAAATGGCTAAATGGCTAGTATCTCTGCAATAGACACAAGGAAAAATCACGTTTTGCCAATCGCCTTTAGAAGTCCCTACATGGGGTGAGGGGGCTGGATGGTGCACTTTCTGACTAGTAAGGGAAGCTAAGTAGTGACAATAAAGCAACTCACCCTGCTGTTCTTGAGTTTCAGTGGGCGTCTGTGTCTCCTTCGAGTACGATATAGATTCTTTAGGTGGAAATCCAGAGATGTTCACACTAGACATGCACAATTTAGCTCTCCGATGAGGACTAGCACTACAAAGAGTTAACATTCAATGAAAATTGAACCAATGAAACGAATACTCTTTTCCTTATCTGTTATTTACATGACAAGTTTAAGGTGCCTTCCTACTTGTCTTGTGAAATAAATGGCTTAGTCATTCAAAGTGACTAAAACTTGCATAAGCAGAGTAGGTAAAGTAGACAGACAGGGTGGAAAAATTGGGAATCTGGGAGGTTCCTTTCCATGCAAATTCAGTATCTGCAGAAAAATTTTGGCAACTGAGGTGAAATTTGGCTTTTCTGAACATGAAGAAATTCAAAAAATTGTGTCAAATATATCTTGCTTCCTGGAAAAAAAAAACATTTTTCTAACTCTTTACACAAAATAAGGTAACCACTTTTTCACATGCCACTATTTGTTTTACTGACTTTAAAGAAAATTATCCTTTCTCACACTGAAAACTTCCATGTGCTTACAAGGAAAGATCTCTTGTAAATGTAGTTTTAATTTGTACAGTTCACTTGTAGTTTTCCTATGATTGCATCTATTATTTTTGCAAATAACTTTATATCTCTTACAGGAAGCAGCCATTACAGTGTACTGCTAAACTCCTGATAAATTTCACAAGCAAAAAAAAAAAAACATTTAGGGCAAAATATACTAAGAACCCCCTCCCCCAAATTCTGTGCTATTTTGTATGGGAATTAATCTCCACTTCTATTTCCTTTTCCAAACTGATGTACCAACTACAGTAACCACAATTTAGAACTGACCTTGCGATTTTACCCAACCAATATTCAACACAATTGATATTGTTCGCCAAGTTTGCAGTGCATTACATGGCAAAACTTGACTGAAATTTCACAGAACTAAGTATTTTTTCTAGGGACTTTTACAGCCATTGTGAATAATATGGCACACAACTGGGAAAAGACAACAATTTGTAACTCTTTTCCAAGTTTGGAAGAATACAGTACTTTTACATGTTTATTTTGAAATTCTTGTTAGGAGTCATGAGTTGGCATAGGTTCAACGTCCCACATAAAATAAATGGTAGGATAGTCATAGACCTACTTTTTAACTGATGCTGAAAAGAAAGTAACAAACCTAAAAATGTGGAAAGTAGACCTTACAAAAACATTGGGAATAGCTTTCTGAGAGTCTTCTACAAACGTGTCTCCACTTTTGCTGAATTTATACTCTAGATACTATTCAAGATCATTAAAACTTCTTTCAGCACATGCACACATTTAGTCAGTGTGTACAAAGCATTGACCATCCAGGAGACTGTAGGCTCAGATTTTGGAAATAAATCTCTGTAAAATTTTTTGTCATGTCATCGGTCAAAAAGCCAAATAATAGCTTTACATATTTGGTATTTTTTCTGTAATTTGTTTATAGCCAATTAGAAATTGTGGACCCAGGATACCATACATCAAGCCAGATCTTGGAACCCCATTTATCCACATTTTCTGTTACCTGAAATAACTTTGGTTCCAACATATTCAGATAACAGGGTTTTACTGTATAAATGATGTATGATTAAAATTAATCACCTCGGAACTGGTAAAGCCTCTCCTTTAGAATCTTGGCTTTTGACATCACCTGGAGTTGTCTTTACAGCAGTTGTAGCACTTGGTGTAACTATAATATGTGCAAAAAGGAAGCATTTATGACCACTTTAAAAAAGCTGTTTTATAAATGCCTCTCTGACAAATGCTTCATTAAAACTTGACACAATTAAGGAAAACAGGGCATGCATTGCTCACATATTCTGCCACAAATATTTCTTCTTTATCAGTAACAGCAGAATTATATGTATTTCAACCAAAATAATTTCAAAACTTTTAAGTCAGAAGGGGGACTGAGAAAAGAAACTTAAAATGACTGTAACAGGACAGGAGCAAATTTTGAACAAGTACTGTAATATCCAGCAGTGAGTGCTCACTACAAATGCAGTGCATCTGGTCATGATTTTGTAACTTTTTTGACAACTATGAACACTTTTGCAAGATGCAAGCTGACACCCAAATATTAAACACATATAAAGGCTGGCCATAATTTCTTCTGTGTCTGGAAGTAATACATTGAGAACATCCTACAGCAACTACTACTGCTAATTATTGATCCCAACTTTGGCCAGATTTTACAGCCCCAAAAACTTGTTTTTGCCAAGATAATGCCCATTTTCAGTGGTACTTTGGCCAAAACTGCCAACTTACTGTAAGTGTGAGCAGAAGAAATGTATAACACACAAGATCAGTGGGGTTCTCCACAGAACAGGGAAGTGGGTTATCATGCCAGGGAGGGCTTGAGAGCCCTCTCCTCTCTCTCCCTTTCAAAAGTTTTTGACAATAGTGGTGTTAGATAATGCACAAAGGTGCCTTTCTTAAACTACATGGGTAAAGTTTTAGACCCAATTCATTTCATTTCAAGTAACTTTGACTATTTCAATTTTAGGGGTTAACCACTGCTGATGGGGCAACAATATTCACTTAGGGGGTAAGGTCCCTCCTAAAGCTCCTTGAGAAGAGCATAAAATACCTGTATCAGGTACACCTAAATCTCTGAGGAGATCTTCTGCATCCTTTCTCTTCTTCTCAAGTTCAGATTCAGAGGAGCCTCCTGCAGGAGCAGCCTTGGCTGCAATCTCTTGCTGCAATACCAAAAAATAAAAATTAAACAAAAAAATGTGTTCACCATACTAGGGTAGGGACAAATATGCTTTTATAAAATTTGACTAAGTTAGTTACTATTTAATACAGTATTTCAATGAGTTTGAGCTACATTACACTACAACACAGCTTTAAGTATACCGTAGATCAACTCTGTGCAATATTCTCTTTCTTGCACGCCTTGAAGCATTTATCATTAAACGGGCAACTGCACCATCCAAAACGATTCGTCCTTTGTCCAAGGCCAATCTTTCATAAGCAAAAAGTACAGCATACTAGAATCTACTCTGATCTTCTGAATGCGTTGATGGTGTAATTACCTTGCTATGCAAGTCACCTACATCTCACTGATAAGATCATTTAATGCACCAATCAAATTAGCTTACAGCATGCACATTTGCAGGTATAGCTTGAATATGCCCTCTTACCATGTCCATCAAAGTTTTAATAGGACCAGTCTCAAATTAGTTACATCCAGGATATTTACTTTAAGTCTTTTGAAGAGAATGAAATGAAACTCTTTTAAAGACTAGAACTACACCCACTGTAACTAAGAATGTCTATAAACCATTTGAGTCTGAAATGACCCACTGGGAGAGAGATTTCTGTCTGATAACCTGGAAGCTCTGAAGACTAGTAAAGCCAAACAGAACTAACCTCCTTTTTCTTCTTTTCCTCCTCCTTTCGTTTCTTCTCCTCACGGATCTGCTGAAGTCGCAGCTTTTTGCGTTCTAGCTCAGCTTTTCTGTCAGCCATTTCAAAGTTTTACTGAAAATTGAAGAAGGATAGATTCAGATGTCAGAAAAAATACAAGAAAACCAACAAAGGTTTTAAAATGCTTGTAAAAAATCACATCTTCATAGTTACAGCTTGCTTTATATGCCCACGTGATATTTTCAAGGCTATCTAGCCAACAACTCAATCCATTCTGCAGGTTTACCTAAAGTTGATGCCATCTTGACAAATGTGAAATACATACAGTACATATACAAAACATACATGTGTGAACCCTGACAGTGATATCAAGTCATAATCACGACTTTCTATTAAAACATCACCACAGTAATTGTTTTCAAATGCACTGGTTGGTGAAACAGTGCAGGGCCTGATTATAGTCACCAAATCAAAACCTTTCAGGAGGTTCATCACAATGTAAACTGTGTGTAGTCTGTTGGTAAAATGAGTGACCACCACAGGTTAGTTAAAGTGAGTCAGTGCCACCCAAAAAGTAAAAATCACAAGACATTTGCCCACACAAAGTGAAAACTTTCCAGTCTGATGCACACTTGGATATTTTATTCAATACACTTCACTGCACTTCTACAGTACTGTAGATTTCAATATTGCTTGCAGTGTCTCTATCCTTATATTCTAGCCTGCCTTTGGCTAGGTTGGGTTACCCATAATACGCCAGGGTGCATTCCAAGCACTCTGATCTGAAGATCTTCTGCATGGAGTTGGCATTTTCCTTATGTTTTCCTGGCACAACTTCGGTGTGGGCCTGACATGGAATGCAATGTAGATAATACTGTACGGAAATAAGGGACAAATAGACATCCCTGGAAAGATCTAATAAGGGACACCGGCCAAATGACCAACACAGGCCTAGGCTGTGGGACAATCCCCTATTTTACAGGAAGTCTGGTCACCCTGCTCAAACTAAAAAGTCTTCGAGTCCAACTTAGGCCCTACACTACAGTACACTCTATAGAGTACAGTATCACTCACTACACTTGTCCTGGACATGACTTTAAAGTTCATCCGGTTGTGGAGTTTGTTTAAACATGGGGATAGGCCTACTGAGGTTACCCTTTGCCACAACTGCCTCTGGGTCACCCTTGGGCAAGGTGCACCTGTACTGGCCCGGTGCTTTTGTAGTGTGCCCTCTGTGGGCTCTACATTTTGTTTGCATCAGCAATATCCCTCAATTGTTGTGAGATATTTCCCCCAAACAAGGGTGTTGTGGTTGGCCCTGAGTTAGAGCAGAGATTTTTGTTCTCCGGTTTAATATCCGGTTTAATGAGGTTTCTTCTAAATTGATTCAAATCAATGTTAGCAACACCCAATAAGGCCAATGCATCAGTAAGGCTTGTTAGGATTGTTTGCTTGTCCACCATGCCTTTTGCAGTCAAGATGCCATTAAGCATTAACTTAAGGGCAGTCATGGCTTTCAGATTTAGGAGCTGCACCTTTTGGATTGTCATATCTCTGTTGCGCACAAATGGCTTCAAATGATCCCATATCAGTTTACTGACTTGGGATGGCTGCAGCAGTTCAATGTTGCTTGGTCAGTAATATTTTTGGCACCGTTCTTTGATAGAGGTTTGAGACAATTTGTCTAAGTTGCAAATACTGGTAACCAGGTTGGCCACTCTGTCACTGACAGGGCTGCTGGTTCTCTGGTTTGCTTTTCCGTCACTGTGATATCTTCTTGGAGTGTTGCACATGTATTCGAAGTAACTTGTAGTATAAGTTACTCTGTGTATCTGAGTTAAGCAATTGCTGTGACTCTTTTTCAAAATCTGTGATGGGCCTTCAGTTTTTTCCCCCTCTTCTAGCTCTGAAGCTTTATGCTTTTTTTATTCTTTTTCTGGAAGATTAATTTTTTCAGAGATTTCCTGCACTTGTGATTGCATTTGAGCCATAGCCTGCTTTAACTCTTGTATTTGTTGCATATCACTATGCCCAGATGTACCAGGGATGTCTGTTAGCTTTCTAATGTCAGTGCTTTGTTTGCCATCTTCTTCTTAATCCAAGATTTCTTGGTCCATAGTAGCAATTGTACTAAGCCTGCCAAAGTCAGAGCTTTGTGGAAAAAAGAGCCTTTCGAAGTCAGAGCTCGCCATTGAATTATTGATACAGCCTGCTGAAGTCAGAGCTCACTGTAGAAAGGCTTCGTAAACTGTCAGAAGTAATAACGTCAGACCTAGGCAAATGCCAAATAGGCTGAATTTCAAAGGAAAAGCTCACCTTCTGTAGAGGGAAACGTGCTCACGGCGATAGACAAGGGCGGAATGAGCATACAATATGAGAAAGTACAGTATTGTACTGCAAACTGCAGCTGTACACACAGATAATAGTGAAGCACTGCGCTACAACAGCATTGTGTTGTAAGTACAATGCCCAATGCCATAGCACTGCACAAAGGAAAAGGTATGTCTGAGACAACCGTTCCCTTTGGAATCTGGATGTAAAGTGAAGTGAATCTATGTCAGCTCTCACGTAAAACCGTAGTGAGTGTGATGTGAGGTAGAACATGCCCACCGTATTCTCTTACCAGTCGAAATGTCCCTTTGCCAACACATCCCCATACCAAAACGTCCCCGCTATTGGTCAAAATGTCCCCATGCCAAAACGTTTGGTTTGGTTTTTGTAGTAAAATGCATGTAGGAAAGTTGTACTGTACCCACATATATATGCCTCTCCAGTGCAGGAGTCTTCACTTCTGAAGTTGGCACTTCACCGGATGAAGATGAAGATGTTTTATGCTGATTTCATAGTTTTGTAACAACAGTAGTTGGTATGACTGATAGGCTATATGACTGTTGTATTGATTTTGTTGATATAGCCTAGTACATCCGTAAATGTCAACAGATATAAAACTTAAACAGATAGCCTATTCACTTAGAATTTAATTGTAATTAATTTATTGCACGTAGGCCTTTTTTTCATCATGAAAGTGTGTGTGGGTTATTCTCAATTTATCTAACCTCGGCTACATTTTCCTTTTGATTACACCAAGGTTTAACAACTACATGTCCTGTTATATAACCCATGTAGCCTAGGCTATCCTTCAAATAACAATGGACTTAGGGCCTAGGCTTATCTAAACAGCCAAATACTTTCACCAATTTCTAAACATCTGCAATGTCGATTTAAATTGAATTGACCTTTCCAATTGTTACACTTGAATAGGTTAGGCCTATTCCTGAATCCATTAAACTTCCATTTTATAATTTCTGCTAGAAGTTTTAGAGTTGATTCGTATTTTGTGTTTGAATATCCTATGCTGGGAGTCAGGACGTTTTTGTATTATTATCGTATAATACCATGGGGATGTTTTGGTAAAAAGCGGGGACGTTTTGGTAGCTAAAAAGGGAGTACCTTTTGGTAAAGGGACGTTTTAACTGGATATCCCGTATTCCCCGCCTGTCAGAAGAGGCGACTAAAGGGGGTATCCAATCAAAACATCCCTTTACCAAAACGTCCCCGCTTTTTAGCTACCAAAACGTCCCCGTGTTATTACATGTGTAATACAAAAACATCCCCGCCTATGAAAGATATCTACGATAAAACCTCTTTTAACTTTAATACAGAGAAGAATTTAATTGTAATTAATTTATTGCAGGTAGGCCTAGGCCTACTTGATATACTGGGCGTACCTTGAGTCGATCACTTAGGGACAGTGTGACCATAAAAATATTAAAAACATTTACAAAAATCAATAAAACTTTGCTGTAACATTTTGTTATATGTCTCCCTTATTGTGCTTTATTTTGGTGTTGTTCGGATTGCGAAATCTGTAGAAAATGAATTTTGAAATGTAGGTGGTAGTATATGCAACAATGCTTATGAAGGAACCTTGAGTCAATTGCTACAAAAAACAAGCAAATAAAATGCAATAAATTACCACATTTAAGAACAGTTATACAAATAATCAGAGAGAATAATGTCCTTTCTATAAAATTTTTCAGTCGGAGCTTCATCAAAGACATTTTGTTCACTATTTTTTGTAATTTTTGCAAATTTCTAGTTCATACTTTTGCTGAAACTGAAAATTTGGCCTTGAGTAACATTTTTGCTGTGGACATCAAAAATAGCAAGGCAAATAATTGTTTTTTATGTTTTTTGAAGAAAATGCAATGCAGGTCATGCTTACATTGCAGTCACATCATGCCTTCATGCTGTATCGGCATTTAGAATGCAGTGATCGACTCATGATACTGATCGACTCATGATTACTTACTATAAATCATTTTTGGTTCGGAACAGTAATATCACGACACGAAAAAATTTAGCACCACGCTAACCATAGCTATATATGCACTCATAATTTCACTGCAATACCTGCATGTAGGCTATGCACAGCACGTAAAGTTTTTTAAATACTGCGGCCGTAGGTTGTAAAGTATGAATTGCCAGCATTTGTAGGGCTATTTCATTTTCCTTTAAAGGGGAATTTTCATGATCCCAGACAGTTACAATTCTCCCAACTATGCATCTTCTAGCTCCTCCCATAACTATATGAACCTCTTCCTTGTGCAAGAATAAACCTGTTTTATTGCTTAAGGCCATGTCCTGGTGAGCATACAAGGCTATAAAATGTAATAAAAGTACTCTCTCTGCCTTGTGTGGAATGTGAGCTACTCTGCATCTTTCAAATTTTCAAACTTTGATGTCAATCAAAGAGCAGTCACCAACTGAGAATTTTGATATACATACACAGTGTTCGATTTTAAGGGATAAGCAATGGTTGTCCGAAGGACTACCACATTGTAAAATTTGGTTGTCCTGCTCAAAACAAGGTAGTCCCCAGTGTAACCATTTTCCCAACCATGGAATTGATCATCACCAGTCTTCCAAAGTGGCTTTCACTTTTAGACACCCCCCCCCCCAAAAAAAAAGATATTAACTTATTAAGAGTGGACCTGTCTCGTTGCGTGCATTATTGTACATTGTGGACATAGTTAATGTTATGTTCGCATTGCAGGTTAATAAATTAAACATCTCTAGATTGAAAGCACTGGTGTTGCAACATCAGCATTACAAATTCGTAGCTTCGACGAAGGAATTCAGCTTCTCTCTGACTTACTGTTTGCACCGGCTAGAAAATTCGTACCCGGGTACCCGAAACGCATTACCGGTCAGGTACCCGGGTACCCGACCGTAAACCTTGCAACATCTAGCCAAATTAAGTGCATAGACGAACATACAATTCAAGACTCCACCTTATCTCTGGTCAGATCAATACATTGAAAATCATACGTCACATTTTTCTGTATCTACAATGTGCCGTTGGTTCTTAACATCGTGAGTTCCGGAAATCAGACGAGGATTAATAATTTGACCATATACTTTAGCGCCGTTAGTACAAATTTTACTTAAACAAGTCCTATCATTACCTTCTGTGGTTTTGTGTCCCAGTGTGCCGTAACGTGTGCATCGGAACCAAAAAATAACTTCTAGTTTGTCACTGCAACTTCTGTACTGTAATGTACCTCAACCATGTGTCCAAATTTCTCGTAAACTGCTTTCTTGTTACTCTTATAAAAAAATCCACTACCTACTGTACCTTCGTGATAATGACAGTAAAATCTTTCTAATGCTTCTCCTGGCCGAGATTTCACCCGTACAGTACCGTTAAAAATGTACGGTAAGATACGACAGACACCGTACACGTACGAACGTTCGTTGCCTCGACATGTTGTGCATGCTGGAGCAGTGCACATGACTCTGGCACGTTCCACTTTTTGCAAATGGGAGGTACATAAAATACTGGGAAAATATTTTGCTCTTTTTTGCCATATATTTAGGACTCTTTGGACGTAAAAATTTTGCAAGTAGTTTGAATAGCAATAAAAAATTACGAGCAATGTAAAGACAGGAATCAATTTAGTATGTAAGGTAAAACAAGGACAGAAGTAACAGGAAAGAAGATTTTTTTTTTGTGCACATAGCGCAAAATACACCTTCAAAGAATGTGTACGATTCCAAATCTGATAGAGTGAATTTTGCTTCAGAAAAAAGTTTCTCCACCAAAAATACGAAGTTTTGGCGATTGATTCGAGACAAAAGAAAATTATTGTGCTTCAAATAAGTTCATACCGTATGTAGACATAACTGTATTACCAAAATTTACTTCTTTAGACCATAAAATCATGTCATGTAAATTTTAGTGATAACTTGACAAGTATGAAATCTAGCAATATCAAAAGTTGAGCCACGAGCTGTATATACATTTGGTATGTGTTTATAGGGCAAAGATATGTGTAAGTTCTAGTAGGTCTTTCGCGCTACTTCTGGACCTTAATTTTGGATTGTTACCCATCCACACGCACTGCGTGCAAATATTTATGAGCTGTCTTTTGACGTTCATTTCTAGAGATAGGCTAGGCTATTATACGGTTTATTAGACCTGTTGTTTCGTTATCTAGTATAGTGGCGGCTTGATGTTAGAAACACGCATCGCGGGGCTTGTTTCTGGTGAAAAGTGCAATTTAACAAAAGCATGGTACGGAAACAGACAAAAGCAACTCCATTTCAACATAATCGTGAATGAGATGAGGGTAAATATATTTTGTTAGTTGCAATAACCATGCTATTTCGCGAAGATCAAAAGGGAAAGATTGAAAAACGCTACCCGGGTAGTAATTTTCCACCTGGGTAGTAACAGCGTCAGTCGGGTCCCGCCCGTACCTGATGCAAACACTATTCTCTGTGTACAGTGCAGGCCTGCCAGTGGAGTCTGTACAAGGCGCATATTTTGGCTTAATAGTGCTATATACACATTCCGATAAAGTGACTGTGTGGGAAGTTGTGGTGAACATGCGTGATCACAGCACTTTGCTCCAAATCTTTTGATGCAATTTTTAAGGTTCCTTGCTTGCACAATTCATCGAGCTGCTAAATGTAAACATCACTTTCCTCAAAAGATTTGGTTGTCCCGACGGACAACCTTACACTTCTGTTTTTGCAAAATCTGGTAGTCCTGCAGAATTTTTGGTCGTCTTGGACGACAGGACTACCGTTAAAATCGAACACTGATACACTAGAAATATACTTTGGGGTGATGACTGTCTTTAAGAAACAGAAAATAGCTTTCTTATGTTAATAAAAACATTAAGGCCTAGGCCTAAAAATTGTTGAAAAAATTATCATAAAACTAACACTAACAACGATTCAATCCGCAGACGTTTTGACCAATAGCGGGGACGTTTTGGTATGGGACATTTTGGTAATGGGACGTTTTAACTGACAAGCCTTAAGGGAAGGACGTGAACCGTAGGCTATTACTGAACTGTTTTGAAACCGAACTTGAACTAGAACCACGTTTGAAACCATATTTGAACATTACCTATTTATCTTGCTGACACTAGGCCTATAACACATTTGTGTTGGTGTGTCGTTAAATCCCAACTTAACTAACACTCACTACACGGTACAATTAGCATAGGCCTAGTAGGAATGATTACGTTAGGCTAGAAATCCGACACACTAATGTGGTACACAAAAAGAAGGCCTAGGCTAGCTTATAGTGGCAGAAAATTCCTCTCACGATATTGCCTATTAGCTGACTAGATAATCTAGATAACTCTCCAATATCCTCAGTTAGAGGACAGCTTGGTGTCTTTTCCCAACTAGCATTCGGTAGGTTTCCAGCCAGGGACAATAAAGTATTACCATTCGTGACTGACGGTGGAAAAAGGGCGAGCCTCGATTGACTATGTTGTTTTCAGGGTGACGATAATCGATGGCGCTAGATAAGTGTTGGAAAAAACTAGATACAAGTTATCACAGTGGTCTTCCACGAATTCATTCCAGAGTTCGCGACAAGATTAGGAAAATGTGAAATATTAAAAAAAATAGCCTATAATTGTTCAAATAAAGAAAAAAATTAAACAAAACCTTTTTCAGCATATATTTTTCTAGCGATAGTTACAACGTACTTGAAAGAATATAGTAAAACATAACAAAACAGGTTAAAGGGTAAAGGAGGGCCAAGGTCCCATAACATCACTCACGACGTAAGTTCGCTGGAACACGATCGACTGCGTCATAAAGCCCTAAATTTTCTTCGTCGTATTATCAACATCCGGCAATTCTGATGTTAAACTGCAAGCGTATAAGTCTCTTCTTAGACCTGTCCTTGAATACAGCAGTATCGGCTGGGGCCCCTATACAAACAACCTGATTAACAAAATTGAGATTGGTTCAGAGACGTCCTGCAAGGTTTGTTCTCGGCACCGCTACAAACGCACTTCAAGTATTGGCTCTATGCTTCAGTCAGACCTTGGGTTACCAACCCCTTGCTGCAAGACGAAGGATAGCTAGATTGTCAATGTTTTTTTAAGATACAGAACCAACTGGTAGCCATTGATCCAACTAAGTATCTTACTTCTGAAAACCACAACTCCCTACACGTCGTTAGAACTGAGTCCCAGGCGTACGCATTCCCAACTCGTACTCAGCCAGAGAATATTACTAGTATACGATGCGTTTTTCCCCAGCGTACCTTAGGCCTACGTGATTGAAACTGTCTGGCTGAGGATGTCATAAAGGCCCCCTCGTACAATTGTCTTCAAAAACTTAATTCAGGTAGACTAGTGTGCCCTTATAGCCAATACTGCCTCCGTCTGAAGTGCCCAAGTCCTCATTTTGACTGGCACCGTGACTACTCTGGATGAAGATGAAGAACGGATGCCCTGGAGTCCAAACTCATTTGCGGCTCGCCATAGGGAGCACTTGGGGGACAAGTGGCTCCCCCCCCCCCATAGTTCAATTTGCAAAGCATGGCTTTCAATCTTCCAAAGATAACGTTACTTGAAATGGCATAAATAAAAAATGATGCTAAATTTGAACAAAATCACCCCTTCGATGATCATCTCACAAATGTCATATATTATTCAGTTGTATGATACTCAACAATACGTAATTGTCAAGTATGTATTTCGTAATAGTTTCAAGATTCAACGAAGGTTTACTGGGTCATTCGACCACTGGTCATGTGAGTTAATATTATTCGAGAGGTCATGGTTTCAACTATTTTCAGGCTCGTATGCAAATCCTTCAATAAGGGGGGGGGGGGCGGGTGACGGTTCTAGTTTGTGATAAAGAAAAGGGTAAAATCTCACACTGTGTAATATAGGGAGAGCCAAAATAAGTTGACACGTAGGGTACTAAGAACAGTGTCTTTTGCTAAAAATGTCTCCTAAATGTTAAAACCATTGCCGGGAACGTAAGTTGTAAGTAACATTGCTCCATGACAATTTTTATTGTGTTTTCATGTGTGAAAAATGTTTCCCGAAAACTGGTGAACACGGAAACGTTTATTTGGTAAACTTACTGAAGCCATAACCTGCTATGATCGTGCAAGTCGTTTATTAGTCTTCATAAGCCATAGGCCTACGTGTCCGGCGTGTGTCAGGATTAATGTAAAATGTCAGAATTTTTGAATTAGAAGCTGAATCGGTGTCTGATCAAACATGATTTTTTTTTAAAGTTCTGAAAGCATACCCAGTCAGTGTTCAATTTAATACAATAGAAGCAGTGCATAGGAGGATTCGGAGGGTCAAACTTAAAGTCGTGTTTTTGCAAGAACTTTTAACCTACTCGAGAAAATTTTAAACCAGAGGTGGGGCACCTCCCGCCCACGAGACCATTTGGTCCAGTCCTGGAGGCAATTCATGAACATAATTCCAGTAACACTTGAAATTCAATTTATTATAATTTTATCTACCATTTCGTACACGGCATAGGCTAAATACACTGCGTAATGCCGCCACTTACACAAACTCAGCGATGTAAATGTTAGCATGCCAGCGCGCACAGCGCTTGCGCGCTATTGCATGTACGTTATTGCACATGCATATTATCGGACGTCAAAGAGTTGTGCGCACACAACACACCGTGTATGGTTGAACGAGGTCCATTTTTATTCAAGGAACTGATGCTATACTTGGAATATAATTTTCCTTAAACTGCCGAACGAGCAAAGGAATTTTAGTGGCAATTTGCCTCGCCTTGCGTACCTTTTTACGGAAAGGTCGCGTGTGGACGATTGTTCATTAGCAAAGAGACCGTTGACGAGGTTCTCATTTTACGCCATCTGTTTAGATTTAGTCACGCAGTTTTGCTTAAGGGTTGCAAACAATCCGCACTTTGCTTTTCGTTAAGGAAAATTTCTTTATAAAGGGCATTTTTTCACATTTTATGGACCCCAAGACCAAAAAATAGTACCAAACTTATCCACAAATATTATTTATTGGCTGAGTGCCACATTTTGTAAACTAAAGAAATGTTTTATCGCATGCTTACTCTCAGTTTGTTTTTAAATACAGGCAGGAGCATAGCAAGACCCTCTCGGACCCATAGATAAGGAGTAGTGAGGGACCCTAAAGCCAAATGTATCACAAACCCAATTGCATAAGCCCTCTCGGGCCATCTACCCAAATATTTACATATTAACAAATGCACAACATATAGTGCTATTATGCGATACTTGCACTATATTCTAGCTATAGCATCCCCCCAAATATATTTAGACGTTTCCGCATAGTTCTAAATCCAGTTGGTGACCGTACTTTGACATTCATTCAAACACTAATAGCACTACTCTGGTTGGTAGTGATGACTTGGACAGTCAGTTGTGTTCCTAATGAGGCTCACAGTCACATACAGTTTGTTTTTCAATATTGCCTCGAGCAGTTGAACCTCAGTAAAGGCTACTGTGGCTCTGTCTTGGAAGTGTTCTACTACTAGACAGTTGTTTGTGTTTAAATTGGAGGCGGGGCTAGAAGTTAGGTTAGTTGGGAGAAGCTGTTGACGTTCATGTTTTTTATAGCAAGAACGTTTGTGCACTTTATACCAATGGAACAGGCCTCTGCTATCAAGTGAGAGAACTTTGCTACTAACTACAAAAGACCTTCTGAAACACAAAAACAAGGAAATCCGACACAAGAGAGTATCTACGGGTTCAGGAACCGAGTTACCGACCCCGGGCAGAAAATTCAGGGACGACACTTTTGGTCAACTGCAATTGAAAATGATTGAGTTTTTCTCCTTCATACGGGGAAGATAAAGGACAGGACCGCCCAGAGCTGCCCAAACTCTAGCTATACCATCGATCCAACAACAGAATTGTTTAGAATTTCTCAAAAGGACCTTCGCCTGTCAGTATGAGAGACGCCCTCTGATGGTACACCTGTTAAAATTGATTGACATGCATTTTGACAGAAAGTCCGTGGCTAGGCGAATTTTTCTCCAGCAGAGAGACTTCATGCTGGGTGTTTCACTTTCATTTAGTCTCTGCCCACGTTGACTTTGAACGCTATCTATTAAAGAACCCCCTTCGTCGTGGGTAATTGTATACTGTTTGAAACTGCTAAAAGTAGTCGATAAAACTGTATATGTGAGCGCTTTCATTGGTGTGTCATTATGGTGGCACTTGTGTAATGAATAGGTGCTGTAGAGAGAGAAAACGTGTATTTCCTAACCATTTTGAACGCCAGTACCCACCACCCTAAAGAAGCTTTACGACATGCTTTCAGTCTGACAGACTTTTAAATATTTAATATAAGTAAATACGGAAGACTTTTGGAAGATGTTACACTCTATTTTGTGTGAAACGCGAAAAAGACCATAAAGTAAGTTAAAACAAAGACGATGTTAGGTTTGTAACTAAGGTAGTGATTAGTTAAATAGATGACATGGAAATAAACATTTTGGGCATGGGCTGAACCTATGTGGGCCTTTGGTACATTTTTAATGGGTAAGTTCTTCCATGTGACTCCCACAAGGGCATCGTGGCCAAACGAGGTTCACGTAGACAAGTTCTCTCCACGTGGTGCTTACAAGTGAATCGTCGGGGACTCAGGTTTTTGTCCTTACGAGTTTCATGTGGGCATGTTGTCAGGGATATATTACAACAGATTTGCAAGGATCCTAGCATTACAAAAATGATTAGAAATCATCAAAGACCTTTAGTAGGTCGTTTGAAAGTGGTTCGGTCATCTCGTTAGAGGGATGGGGCCGGCTTAGGATTCTAGCTGGGTACAAGGGGTCAAAGGAAACAGGCAGAACTCTTTGCATAAAAGGGCTAAGACCCGTAGCCAGGAATTGTTTCACAGGGGGCACTGACACTTCAAAGGAGGGCACCAAGTAAGCTTATTCTTCGTAGCCAAAGTTGCGGCCAGAAGTTTGTTTGGGGAGCCACAGGGGATAATATTTCAAGCCCTTCCTAGATAGTCTCAGAGAATCGCTAGAAAGTGCGCACATGCGCAAAAATTTTTCCCGGGCTCCCCAGGAGTTTTCTCTGTGTTGCGATACAGAAGCTTGCCATCTTGGTGGGCTTAGGGGGAAACCCACCGAAGTACTTGGGTATTGAAAATGGAAACACTAGCACCGAGCTTTCAGCTGACCCCCCCCCCCACACACACACACACACACTGACGCACAGAGGTAGTTAACCAAGCTCTTCACAGTTATCGCCTTTTTGCGCGAACAGCTTGCAAAAGAATGAGTGAGA
The DNA here is from genome assembly GCA_029531755.1 of Holothuria leucospilota. Classification (NCBI taxonomy): domain Eukaryota; kingdom Metazoa; phylum Echinodermata; class Holothuroidea; order Aspidochirotida; family Holothuriidae; genus Holothuria; species Holothuria leucospilota. The sequence goes on along the minus strand of CM055969.1, from coordinate 33,617,837 downwards.
TAAGAGAAGGTATAAACTTGAAGATGCATCATCAAACCCGTTATTCTTTATAAATGTGTTAAATAAATCTGTCACCATGGACCGAGAAAATAACGTTGTTTGGAATAAGCTTGTTTCATTAGTAAAGCTTCAAGTCATACAGTCCTCACTCTACGAATCTTACTCAAGGTAGTCGATTGCCACATGGAAACATGGAAAACTTTTGGTCCCCGTCCTCTAAACTTGGTTTGTGTACAAAAGTTCGCCAGAACAGTTTAATTGTATTATTCTGCTAATAGGTACAGAGCGTCAAATGTGAGGAGTGTGCCCGAAGCCCGCCAAAGTTTTCATTAAACAAATTAATCATGGTATAAGTTGCACGAAGGTACAGCTAGCATTTCATTTCGACACTTCCAATAAGTACGTGGCATCTGCAGGGGCAGCAACTGGGAGCACCACATTAAAACAAACCGCAAGGCTATCTCAGATAGCTTTACCTGCTTCAAGTGTGCAGGTACATGAGAAGCGCGAAATTTTTATTCTATCTCGTGCCAAATCACCCTCGTTCTGCACAGAGGATGGGAAGCAGCACCTTTTAAGGCGTATTAATTGCAGGGGGGATATTCCAAAATACCCCATCACGACACTTTGTATTCAGAGCGCCACAACCAGTTTGCCGGTAGCAAACGGAGTAGTGAATAGTTACCAAAAATGTCCTCCGAGATAGCAGGAAGTGGCACTTCGGGGGCTTTAAGTTGCTTCCAACCTTTTTCTTACTTCTGGATGTTGTAGAAATTCACTTCTGATTAAAGAGACCCTGCACTTAGAGGAAGTCTCCACAAATATAACGGAAATACAAGGCGTTTTGGCTTCGTCTTCCCAAAAGAAGGGGGATTCGCCGAATCCCGGGTAGTATAATTCGACAATCTAAAAAATAAAGTGCTGACTTGACAGCACTTTCTGGGTGCTATTTCAAATCAGCACCCGGCCAAAAGTGTTAAATTTGCACGCGCATGATGCTAGCTTGCATAGTAATTTCATGGTGCTGATGGCAACTGTGGTGTTTGAACACTTGTATGGTGCCGATTTCAGCCTTTTGAAATAACGGACCATTCAGTAAAGTGGGCGGAGTCAATTTCTTCAGTCACTTATTTTTTACAAAGACTAAAAATGACTGAATGGTGCATGGTGTACCTGATTTTTTAAAAATTCGTCAGCTAAGTGTTTGCGGTGCTTGGGGAAGCTTTTCACCAATAGTTAGGTATTATGGTTTTTATTCCAAAAACAGTGTTTAAGTTTTCACTGTTCAAGAAAAGTATACTGACAAAATATATATTCCAAGACCTTCGACGTGAAGTAGAAAGTCAAATGGTACATGACAGTAAACTTTTTCATCATGGGTCTGATGGGTTCAGCCAGTCTAGAACGGATGCCATAAGTACCTGATGTAAACGTGACCAGCACTTGACTTACCTAGCGCAGGAGTGTCCGTGATCACGACGGCGGAGCTCCCAGGGTGGGACCTGTTCTATTCAGCCAGTCTAGAACGGGACCACTGTCAGGTGGTGTCAGTTAAGTCAAAGTTTGTCCCTTGGGGACGTTGTTACTCCTTCGGGGAGCAGAACTCCTTCGGGAGTATTGTTTGGTTTTCGCCCCTGGCTCTTCGCCAGAGAGTCAGGGGACTTTTGGAAAAAAAAAGCCAGTCTAGAACGGGACCACGCATGGTCAGTAAAGTTGAACTTTAGAGGACGTATGGTGTCCTTCTGGGACGTAGCTCCTTAGGGGAGCAGAACTCCTTCGGGAATAATGTTTGGTTTCACCCCTTGGCTCTTCGCCAGAGAGTCGAGGGGACTTTTGAAAAAGTATAGGTTTGATGGGTTTGTTCGTGTTTTTTTTTGTTCTTCAGTGTCGGTTACCAGGCATGTAAAAGCCAGTATGCCCATGGTTTGAAAATTTTACTGTATGGGGAGGTTAAAGCACCAGCTAAATAATAATTTAACAAAAAAAGATACAAAATACTTCGCTGACACCTGTGCCAGGAAATTGGTGTAACACTTTTTAAAGTGCTGTACAAAATAGCACCCATACAAGGGCAATTTGTGGCACGTAAGGTGCAGTCCCTGTATAAGGACACTAGTAAGAGCTAGAAAACTGCTCTAAAAAGCGCTGTTTTAGCACTTCGTTCTTTAGAGTGCACTGATTGGCACTTCTACAATGCATTGCTCTTTTTCGAATCACGCCTATACGCACACGCTCAATCGGCCTTACTGTCAAACCCTCGCCGATAAATAATGCAAGTATATCGTCTCACACAGTATTGATTATAAGTACAGAAACAAGGCTGAAAGCGCGCGAAGCGCTGGAAAATTTCGAAGCTTTGATAGATTTGTGGAAATTTTGGTAGCCTGATATGTGATAGAAAATGTTCAGATATGTTCATTACTGTGTCGAAAAGACACTTCAGTGTACAGAGCTCTACGCCTTTGGGATCATTAACAATTTTCGGAAAGTTTCGGAAATCGACTGGGAGGGGTACGTGCTCCCATACCCCCGTACTAACGTCACTGCTTTCGATTTTCTTACAAATTATATATCTGCCACGATGGTGAGTCCAGGCCCGTAGCCAGACAAGGTACTGCAGGGGTTGAGATGGCTTCTGGGGGACGAACGGTTTTGCAGGGCAGAGATGTGTAAAATGTGTTAAATTAAGTCAATGGAAACTGCATGGAACTTATTAGGGGAAATTTTACTGGGGGGCTGCCACCCTCCCCCTCCTTGGCGACGGCTTTGGGTGAGTCTCACTGTCTGAATATTTAGAACTTAGAATATTTATTATATTTATATTTTACTTAGAATATCTTCTAAGTTAAAGGTAGAGAGAAGAGAGAAAAAACTTTTTCTTCGTACATTTACAATTCTATGTTCTCCATAATAATAACACCCGCACCTCAGAACAGTATTCATTGTAAAACATTTACAGTTACATAAATCGCCATAAGTCTGAAGAAAAAATGGAGGGCAAAGAAGAAGTAATGAGGTAAAAAGGCACCTCACCCCATTTCCTAGCTCACTGTGTAATTTAAACGCCTTTATGTTGATAATCACCTTCGGCCATTCTCCCCAATAACCCGTCATAGGCAGTAAAATTTTCTTTTTCGATCGATATTTTAGATGGGGAGGGGGCACAGTAGTCTGCACGAGGGAGCGAGGCCTGACGCTGAGGGGCTATTGAATCACCCGAAATATATTTAGGACTACGATCATATCTCTTAAATACAATTGGTGACACTTTGATTGACATTAATTCAAACAGCATGCATCTTCACTCTAGTCGATCAAGGATGACTTGTGCAGTCATTTGTGTTTACAGTTGCTCACACAGTTGTTGGTATGGCCTTGAGCAAATAAAACTCAGCGCCAGCAGGGATTTGCTAGAGAACTTCCTGGTGCAAGCTATACTGCAGCTTTGTTCGGGGGCTTAACTATATAGACAGCATGTGGTTTATAAATTGGATTGAGGGGGGGGGGGGCTAGAACTAAGCTGAGTAGGGAGAATTTTTACTGTCCGGGGCGAGATAGTAGCGCCTTGAAAGGTTTATATTGGTCTTTTTATATGTAGGTCGGTAAATACACCGACAGGTTCCGGCCACAGTAACTGAACCACAGGTTCCAATGATCGCCCCTTACTTGTTATTATTACTTGAAGTACAAAAAGTTTGTACACAGTTTTGACCGTTTTGGAACAAACCAAGGTTCCAAGTTTGCGACTACAATAAAAATTTACTTTCAACTATAGAAAACCGTTGCGATCTACAACAAAGAAGATGCTGTCGTAGAGATGGTTTGTCATCTCCGGCAGAATTCAACACTATCTGTCAGATTCGTGTCTTCACAATAGGAGCTCATTGGTAAGACTAACCGAAAGGTACGTTATTGTTAACTTGCACAATATCGCACATATGACAGCATTATTTCATATACTTGTCGATTCGTACTACGAATCAGATCTCAATCGAGTTCGAGAAAAGTGAGAGCATTGACGTCAGGCAAATCCCCGCACATTTTGTTGCAGTCAATGGCGGAGATTTGTTCTCAATATTGGGGGACATGGCCCCATTTTCAAATAATTTAGTGTGAAAAATCAAAGTCAATGGGCGATTTCTCACATACTGGGGACATGTCACCCTGTCCCCCGGGATCGCCGCCCATGGTTGCAGTGCGGATTCCATGAAAACGACATGATAATATCTTTAAACACTTATGAAGCCATGGTGCGTGTCCCTCAGAGTTCTGACTACATCACACGTTCACAGTAAGGTCATTTTCACACTAGGCGGAATGCAAAGGGACGTCGGAAGTAAAGTCAACGTTATACAATATGACCAAAAGTGGGTTAAAACCTTCAACACCCGGCGCAATATGCGCGACGCGATAAAATTGAGTTGTAAAATCACCTTTCACCCAATTTTCACCTTGAGATATTTCGTCTGACTTATCATGAATTAGAATTGCCACTCTGTTAGATCATCTCTTACCTAATCGGGTTTTGCAATGTCGCTGAAAGATGAAGTAAAAGTCCCCCGTTAATGCTTAAGGCGTAACGATAGTTTAATTGCGTCGTATCGCTTATAGTCGTAGTCGTGTCGTATCGCGTCCAGTGCATGTGAACGCAGGGAGTTGTGATAAATAGCATCTCCATGATGAAAGGGGCTTTGACGACGGCATGGCAAAATGACGATAGTCTCCACCCCCTCGAAAGTCAGATAATCATTCGTTGCTGATCCGTCACGAACAGGTTGCTATTAACATGGCGCTAATACCCTCCGATGGGTATTAGCTTCATGCTTTTAGACATGATTGTCCTCGAAAAGCACCCACGCATACTTTACCTACAGATGACTGCACTGTTTATCTGTTGTGTTCTGCCATGTTTTGACATCACAGCACGTCTCTTGTTGAGTGACAAACGATAAAGGGAGTCTCGCACGAACTTTTGAAGGCTTACAAAGAGTGAAAAAGTCAGTTTAGTCAATATACATGTCAAAAGGTCCCACGCCTTGTGTGTTGTGTTATATGCAGGATTCTCGGAAGGTATAAATTTCAGTTACTTGACATCCTTTATTAAGCCCCTAGGCAACACTTGTGATCTAACGAATATAAGTGTTTTGGAAAATATTTGTGGCTTTCAACGAAGGATCACACATTTTTTTATTTACAACAGTTTTCTGAAAGCTTGTCACTGAAGGTTTTGCCTAGTGGGACAAATTAAAATGATCTTACCAGGTAGATTTTCAAACTCAGGGATCTGTGTAGTTTTGGGCCTCGTTTTTGCATCTGTTGCAGAGACTAATGATATCCAGAGACAAAAGTTTCATATGCACGAATATCTGTACTTGAACACTGGATGAGTCATTGATCCTGAGTGCCATGGACAGGAGTTGACAGGGAACGTTGCCCTCTTACAAGGGTGGTCCCACCCCTCCCGACCTCCCCCTCTCCAAATGGCAATGTAGAGTAAACAAATTGGACAAACTGAAGTACAATAAAAGGCTCAGTTTAACAATGTAGTGGATGGAACTGATGAACTTGAATTTGTTCATATTGGGGTAAGAAACGTTTATAACAAGTTTGAAAACTGACCTAACTTTGTGCCAGAAACTTGTTCCCCATTCAAACTCTTTACCTAACCCCCTAAACAACCTTCTCAACAGTCCCTCGCCCCTTTTAACGAAGAAGTCTGGCTACTCCACTGAGTTGGTTGTCCAGTGTTCTAACAAATTCCGTAGATCATTTAATTAAACATAAGCGTGGTAGGATTGTGACAATGCATGAAAGGTAATCATTACAGTTGGCTTCGCAAGAAAAAACTACTTCCCTTTTAAAACTTAGCAAAAGTTAGTGCTGAGAGTGATTTTCTGACACATTTTCGGTGTTCTTACCTTTGTAATCTACTTGCTTTTGGAGCCAATATCAAAGATTTGCCCCAGCTTTGTTGAAGCCCTTGTCTTGTCCTGTTCGAGTTTAGTTTGCTATCTTGGTGGGGTTTTTCTGTTTACTTATTTTTTTAAGATGGGGGACTTTTAGTTCTATATGGTAATGCAACTAATAGGTTGACACTGCGATATCCAGGAAGGGGTGGGGGCTAATATCCTCATCTCCATTAGCCCTATGAAGTGCTAAACCAGGATATTTCTGTCGAGTATTAGGCCTACTTCCTATGTTTATCCACAAGAAAACATCTGACATTTTAAATTAAGCCAAGTCTGACAGCCAATCCCACAATCTACACACATTTCGACAGAAAAAGGTCATTACAACGTAGACTACTTAAAAGCTTTGAATACTTGGCAGACAAACGTGAGGATATGTGTGTCTGATAAAGATGAAATAAACGTAAACCTTACTCAAAGAAGGAGCAAACATTTTTAAATTGAAATCGAGTCAAAACAGTTCAGTGATCTTCGACCTTCCTTTCCAGCTGGAAGCTGTACGTTAAATATACGCAGCGGTCGGCTGCGGGCCGAAATCAAAAATAAAATCGAAGCCGACAGGTAACCGAAACTCTGTCAAACTTTATATTACTCCACTTAAGAGTCTCTCAAAAAGGGAATTTCTTCAAGGACAAAAATGTCAAAGATGTAGTTTTTCTGTTTCATTTCTAAATAATGTTCTCATTTTTGTTAGTCAGTAGGTTATCCCAAAAATAACATTTCTATTTTTGAATGTCATCTGCGTTCTGTTATGATCGTAAGACGTGCAACGCTGGATGTAAAGTGCAGGGAATCTGACCTTTGAACTTGAAAGTTACAGTCGTTTCCAGAGCTGACAGGTGTTCTGCAGATCATTCCGCGCCAGTCATCGGACGTGTTACGACGGCTTTGAACGTCCGGGCGATTTTGACGACTCGAGACGGGAAATATGGAGGTTCCGTTCTATTGTCTACTTTTGTCCCTGATAGCGGTGGGTAAGTAGCTTTTCAGTTCTTGTCTCCCCGTTCACTGTTGCCATGGTCAATCATACCTTCGCCTTCGAATTTTGGTGAGCGCAAAGGAAGGACATTGCAGATTAAAAGACGGACGGACTCATGTGGGATTGCATGATTTTTAGCTCAGCTGTCTGTCACCATAACATTTGCGTTTAAGTGCCTGACATTTCGCTGCTTTTCGTTAGATTTGGCTGAAATTTAGTAGAGATGTTAGCAAAAGTGATGTCTGTAAGCTGCGACTCTTTTCGATTAATTTGACCGCTCTTTGACCTCGGGAGGGGGCTTTGTTTGAAAACGTAAAATTCCCTACTTGTCTTTCAGTTTTGCACCAATCTTGATAATATGTTTCATTTAGATTGTTCAATTTGGGCTGAACAAAAGTTAATTTTTTTTCGTTTCTGCAATCATTTAAGGCATGAAAACAGCACTTTTTGAAACAAATTCTGGCGAAGTCCCCATCTTCGGGAATATTTTGTGCAAAATAATGAGATTCAGACCATACCAACACTAATTAGGTGATTTTTCGTGAAGGATTTATTTTATCCCAGTTTAGATTCCATAATAGTAGTTGAAAGAGAAGTGTATGAGGGAGTAGCACGTAAATATTTACTTTTTTAGTAAGTTGTACAATTGTAGAAACTGCCATGTTATTTGATGTGCATGTCTTTTCCCCATTATGTGACTCGGTTAAGCTCCTCCCCCCCCCCCCCCATGGTTCATGAGACATGTTGGTTCGTTGTATTATAGCATGGGTATATTTCTGGCAAATAATATTTTCTATGAGATATTGTGATTGCCAGGAAAGACGCGGTTAATTTAGTGTTGTCATAATAATTTGAAAAATGTATTGAAGCTCTCTCTCTACCCTTTAGGCATAAATACAACGATATTTAACACACATAACTAAAACTCTAATTTCTAATTTCTACTTTTAAGTATGACGTAACTTGGTGGTACTAATTCCGCTTCATGTGGTTCAATGGGTACAAGCAGCGAAATTCATTGTTATCTTTTTCAGCGATTTTTTGTATGTGATTACGTATATGATTTTAATGATTTTCCTAAGCTCAATGTCAGACTTACTCATGTCTAATGGACTTTGTTTCGAAGGAATTTTTTCGTATTAAATAATTGTGACCAGCTTTATAAAAGAAATGTATAAGTGTGCTGGTGTTATCGAAGTTCATGTTATAATCATGCTCCACTCACGCCTTCAACTCAGGTAGCAACACAATTGTTCACTACTGTTGAAAGCAAGCAATTTCGTAACAGGTGTGCAAATTATGTAAATCAGTTATGTTTAGCGTGGGTTCGTCACATCGATAGTGTGTTGGGTACATGATTATACCAGATTACGGGGTTTCACATCAATACGACAATTACTACCTTCCACAACTATCGACGAGAAACTTATTGCGACAAATTTGCTTTGCGTTTAACATTGCCTGAATCCTTTTTCTTTTTCTTTTTTTTTTCTTGTTTTTTTCTTTTGTAATACCACCTTATTATCACTTGTTCAAGAAGTTTTCTTAAACGTTTTCTGTGGAGAGGAACGAGCAACTGAGGCTTGTATCAGCTCAGCTGAAAGCTGAAGCTGAGCTATTGCTATCGTACGCGGCAGCAAATGTCTGTCACCTGTCTGTCACTTTCGACATCGTGTTTAAATGCGTGGCATTTCGCTATTTCTTCATAGAATTGACTGAAATTTGGCTGACGTGTAGGTGAGGAAAATATCTTAATGATGTAATCATTATTTGACCTCGGGAGGGGGTTTTGTTTGAAAACATAAATTTTCTTCTCTTCCTTCAATTGTGCACTAAATCCGCTGAAACGTTTCATATAGATAGTTTGAATAGTACTGAACTAAAATAAAATTTCTTATGTGTTATCATTATCATTTGAAGACCCAAAAGAGCATTTTTGAAAAAAAAAAAAATTATGAATATTGTACATGTTTCAATGCACAGAACATCGAGAATCCCAGCTGTTATCATTTGAGAGACTGTGTACAACGAAACGAGGTACAAAAGTATACTGAACGTATATAAATGCACAGGACGGCTCGTGCTTATTCGTGTGTGTTTATGCAAAGTATCGATTATGCAGGGTATCGATTTTTGAATAAAGTGCGTGGGCTACCCCTGTACTATGTCAAACTATGTTTGCTCAGCTCTTTGCTTTCCAAACTTGAATAAGGAATATACTGTACAGCCCACTAGTGAGGCGTTACGTAAACATGTGGCGCTGATCTCATTCAGGCGTTTCAATAATAGACTAGCTAAATTGGTTGGATGGTTTGGCCTACTCGAAAAGAAATAACGGACGTTTGAAAGTTTTGCAAGTTCTTGAGAATAAGTGGCCTTGTGCGAAACAGTGGTATAAGCTAGGCCTACACATTTTTGTGTTGAGACAGAAACAAATATTCAACTTAGCCTGATGTCTGAATAGTTTTAGGAGTTTGGCTTAAAGTTTACAGAGAATATATGCAGTCGCCTCAAGTTTCAAGTTATTTGTAAACATTACCTTAATCTTTCAAATCTTCTTGTATCTCCTTTACAAACATTTTTCTTAACATTTCTGGACAAAAAATATTTAGTATGAAAGGTAAACAAATGACTTATTGTTACTTGCCCACCATGGTACGCATTGCTATGGCATGTATCAGAGGGCCAGGAGACCAATCTAAAAGAGAAGGAAGAGTGAGACGTGTGGGTTGGTGATTGATCAAATACCTCCTTACAGGAGTCCCCATGCTGCATGTATTCCTCCTGTCACTTCAACATCAAACAATAAACATACATGCAGAAGACATTCAAGAAATACAATCATGAGTAACTACCAAACCTTCACATTCTCATTTGTTGACGTACTGTAGTTTGTCACTTGGCTTAACACTTCCTTTACCCTATGACAATTTCACCCTGAGCTGGTCCCATAATCTGACCCTTGAATAACTTATTTTAAATATAAAACATTTGTACCCAGGCCGAAGGGGCCAAACTCAACCTTACCAAGTGATCCCTACTTGATTCTAGTACTACTAAGGCATCTAAGCATACTTTACTACTGAACAATAACCAGATACATTTGTTCATTTGGTCCCTGACTGAATTAGGGGAATCCCTTCATCAAAACCCTCTGCGCGGTCTCCCTCCTATATAGTGACGTTAATAGGCTCCGACACTTAGCACTATCTTGAGACCCACGCTGTCTGGTCAACTGAAGCAATGATCTATAGAGCGAGACGTTAACTTCTCGTCCCGTTACGTATGATAACACACTGATTATAGGGCACAACCGAAATTCGAACCATAGGGGCAATTAGTGTTACAGGTATAGGACGAAACCCCAAAATTCAAGATGTTCACTTCAAATCGGAATCAAATCAGAAATCTTTGCAATGTGTTCTACCTTTTCACAAAACTAGCAAGATTTTACAAAAGCATCACAAAATAGCACAAAATATGTTCTTTCTTTTCAGAAAACGATAAAATCACCTTGTTAGCCTTGTGCCAGTCGTTTCTTATGTCTTGAATGTACTATGTATGTACAAATAATATATTCAAGAGAAAGAAACGACTGGCGCAAGGCTAACAAGTAAATTTCATTGAGCAATCATCTTTTTCTAACGCATGGGCTAGAATTCGATAGGAGGATTTAGCCATCAGGCGTCTTAGTAGTTCATATTTTTCACCCGGGAAAATGGCCTTTTCCCGGGGAACTTTGGCTAAACGAGCCTATTGAATTCTAGCGGCATGCGGAGCACTTCCGAGCGCTCAGACGCGGCAGAAATTCGTCTTATTTTCAAGCTAGGTAGTGTTATTTTGTGATTTTTGGTATAATCTAACTAGTTTTCTGAAAAGTAAGAACATATTGGAAGGATTTCCGATATGATTCCGATTTGTAGTAAATATCATGAATTTTCTGGTTTTTGCCCTATACCTGTAACACTTATTGTCCCTATGGTTCGAATTTCGGTTGTGCCCTCTACACCCATGTTAACGAAATAACATACACCATCCTGATTTAGAAACTCATAAATCCCTGTTGATATGTGCACCCATCGATTTGGGAGCTTAAACATAAATGAATTCTTAACACAAACATCGATCAGAACATTGGCAAATCACGAGAAATACGCAACAACTATGATAGCCGAACATGCACAGCCTTAACTCTAGGTCTTACGCAGTTGTTCAAAACTTACGAAGAGATTTGCGTCTCGTTATTCACAAACTGCACATTTCACTGATCCCGAACATACATATAGAGTTCAGAAAAAGATTCTTAATCAGTTGGATCAGTTTATATTTTCAAACAAGTAAATATCGACAACTTATCTAAAAGAGAAGGAAGAGTGAGAAGTGGGTTGGTGATTGATCAAATACCTTCAGTACAGCAGTCTGCCTGCTGCATGTACTGCAAGCTTCATGCTAGTCAAGTATCAAGCCGGCCCGATCCGGTTACAGCCTCAGGGATCATAAAAAAATTTTATACCGCAGGCAATTTTGTGTAGGATGCATAAACCACCCCGTTACACTCTCCCCGGCTCTAAAGAAGGTCGTCCCGACCTTCAATATCATAACACGAACACCTTAACAGTGTCTAGAACAAGTAAATTGTAAATTTGTTAAAACATATAATAATTGCTGTATCTGCAATCAATGAAAACTTTACTGCTAGCTTACTACATTCTGATGAGAATCTTACCCTAGCTTTTCACAATCCATTGTGCAGTCTGAAGAAATGATACTTCGAATCTGCAATGCCAAAATTAGATCATGCTTAAGTCTCAAAATTTCGTACCACAAGTAAACTGACCCTCTTTCCCCAAATCAAAGATGGCCAGGATCCAAGCAGTAAACAGTATAACTGTAAGGCTGTGACTCTTATCACCGAGTGGACACATAGTTACTTCATCTTAGTATATGGTGAGTACAAACCAGCTTTCCAGAAGCACCTTACTTCAAACAATATTTCCTGTCAAAACTGCTGCAGAAACCTTTATGTAGAAAGCTCTAAGATTTCCCCGGTGTGCACGACCAGGTTGAAATAAATCCCAAATATAAACAGGACCAATTGGTCAAACGTACTCACATATGTCATTTCCTAACTCCTTACTCAATTTCCACCTTAACATGAATATCGAAACTGAATTAACTTTTCTCTGCGAGCATTTTTTCAGTTCAACTAATGTGGCATGTTCTCGAAGAACTCTAGATTGTACTAAGTAGCAATAACTTATTGCTTAGTCGTACATGCTTACTCTGATATAATAATGTTGTATGAACACATGAACTTCAAGATTACTTCCCAAAACAGGACTTCAGTAGTGTAACATTAACAATTTTTATATAACAAATGAGCTAGTTAGGATACACCTGACCACATGGAAACCCCACACCTGCTACAGGTTGTTGGAAACTCTGGAGAACTGATGGTTGTTCCACCCAGGCAGGGCCACCCCAAGCACCATACATGTTATATCCCAATGCCATGGTATTACTCCCATTAACAACCCTTTGCGGAGATATGTTTTGATGATCTACATATCCTAACTGACCCATACCATTATTTGTTATGGTATTGACTTGAGACGGTGACCCTAGTCGGTCATAGGTCAAGTATCGTTTTGGTTTGGGGTTTTGTCGAAGCTGATTGGCACGTTGTGGGGTAGGTGTACTTGAAGGTGGCACACCATCCTGGGACTGGTCTTCTGTTTGTGCTACCGGTGGTTCAGCAGGCGTACCCACAGGTACCATAGGTTGGTACATTTCACCCATGAGATAGCAGTCATCATCACTGTCTGTGCCACTATCAGCAAGACTGAAGACTTCCATCGTGTTGTTGTTGTGTAAGAACCTTACGGGCGTTTTTCTTCTTTTGAGCCGACTTCCTTATGGGACTGGTATTGGCAGATGATTGCACTGTAGAAGCAGGTTCCGATGGAGTACTCGTCGCTTGCCACTTCCATCTTCTGGTGAAACTTCATAAACCGGAATGTTAGGTGATACTCTACGCACAACCACATATATCTTCTCTTCCCAATGTGAGCGAAGTTTCCATGGTCCCTCATACTTGGCTGTGTTCCGGACAAGAACCCTGTCTCCTTCCTGTAGGTCACAATCTTGTACTTTCCTGTCATAGCACCTTTTCCCTCTGTTGGCCTCCTTCAGGGCATATTTGGAGGCAATATCATAGGCCTCTTTCATGCTCTGTTTCCATCTAGAAATATACTTTGAATAGGATTTCCGGTCTAATCCTAGGTCTGGATGTAGGTCAAACATAACGTCTATCCATGGGTAGTCTCGGAGAACGGCCAAACATAAGATGAAATGGGGAAAAGCCAGTCGTTTCATTCTTGGTAGAATTATATGCAAATATGCATTTCTCAAGCGAGTCTTTCCAGTTACTTTTCTCCTTCTCGCGCAAAGTACGAAGCATGACTAGCAGGGTCCGGTTAAGGCGTTCTACTTGACCATTCCCCTGGGGGTGGTATGGAGTGGTCCTAGAATGTCTTACTCCTGTTAGTGTCTGTAGTCTGGTAAACGGGTCATTTTCAAACTCACTACACTGATCGTGGTGTAGCCGACGTGGAAACACAAACTTTAGGACGAAATGGTTAAATACTTTATCTCCTACCGTGCGCCCTGATTTGTTCCTTGTCGCAGAGTCGGGTGAAGTGGTCTACCACAAGGAGGAAGTACTCGTATCCACCACTGGAACGTTCAAGATGAAGAAAGTCTATTGACACAATCCATTGGTTCTGTACTTTGCATGTGACTCATTGGGGCTCGTGCTGGTTTTGTAGGTTTCTTGTCCTTAATACATTTACACTGTTTTGTGACATAGTGTTCTAGCTCTCTGGCCATATATGGCCAGTAGAAACGATCTCTTACTAGACTGATAGTGCGCTCTACTCCCACGTGTCCCATTTCCTCATGAAGTTCCTTGAAAACCAACATGTGATACTTCCTTGGTAGTACTATCTGTTTCCTACCCCTGGTTTCCCTTTTCAGTAAGCCATCCTTGTCTACTATTAACTTTTTCCATTCCTGTAGAAGCCTAGACACTTCCTTAGGTTTCTGTGAATTTTCTTTGACAAATGGTCGGCGGTCTTGCAACTTGTATTCCAGGACTTTGCCAATATAGACATCATTCTGTTGGGCAGCTACAAGCTCATGTGGCTCAATTGTCTTCAAGTACGGTGATGGAGGTGGGGTAAGCTTCCGCGATAACCGTCTCACTGTTGGTACTATTTCACTCTTAACATAATTAGTTCGAGCATCGATCACCCCACTGGCTACTTCTTCACCGCACTGCTTCATAAACACCTCCATACCTAAAGGGAGCGGTAGTCTGGACAAAGTATCAGCATCCTGGTTTTTCTTTCCTGGACGATACTTTATAGTAAAGTTAAACCCAGCCAGTTCCTCTACCCATCTCTGGCCCGTAGCATTTAGTCGAACTGTTGTTAAGATGTACGTCAATGGATTGTTGTCAGTATAGATGGTAAAATGGCTTGCATACTGGAGGTAGTCTAGGAAGCGATCCGTGACAGACCACTTTAAGGCAAGGAACTCTAGTTTTGTTGAATGGTAATTCTTCTCTGCTGCTGTCAATGTACGGGAGGCAAATGCAATCACCCTCAGCCTCCCTCCCTGTTCCTGATATAACACAGCTCCACGTCCTGTCGATGATGCATCTGTGTGCAGGACATACGGAAGCGAAAAGTCGGGATATGCCATCAACGGCCTAGCTGTCACTCGGTCAATCAGGTCACACAGGATGGTATGGTGGTCATCAGTCCAACTTAACTTTTGATTTGCATTTGGTAGGTGGCTGCTCCTTTTCTTTGTTGTTATATTGGGTTTTACCCCTTTCTTTGGTCCACTCTGCAACAATTTGAACAGCGGGCTTGCTATGACTGAGAAATTCTGGATGTAATTCCTGTGGTAACACAAAAAGCCTGGCAGTTTTCTGAGCTCTCCGACTGTTGTAGGTCTCTTGTCTTTAAGAGCTTTCATTGGTTCCAGGTCAGCTGGATCAATCTGGTGTCCCTCTTCACTGATTATTCTTCCCAAATACCTCACTTGCCTTTGGAACATCTTGCACTTACTTGCTTTCAACTTAATTCCATGTTCCTGTTGCCGAACAAGCACTGTCTTCAAGTTTTGCACGTGTTCAGTGAAGGTGCGACCATGCACTAGGATATCATCGAGGTACACAAAGCATATGTTGTTGTTCAGTCCCTCAAGACATTCCTCCATGTATCTTTAGAATTTGGCCGGTGCGGTTTTAAGCCCAAAGGGTATGCGTTAATTTCCACTCATGAAGTCCCAAGGGGTAATGAATGCTGTGAGGTGTTAACTTTCGGTGTGTATGTAACCTTGGTGATACGCCCTACCTTGGTCATGAGTGCTGTACCAAGAACTACCCTTCAACCCATCTAAAATAGCCTGAATCCTAGGGATGGGCTGTCGGTCATCCAAGGTCTTACGATTAAGTTCCCTGAAGTCTATACAAAGCCTTAGGGATCCATCCCGTTTTCTCACACATACTACCGGGGAAGCATAATCTGATTGAGATTTTGTAATCCATCCTCTGGTTAGTAGGTCCTCCAAATATTCTTTCACCTCTTTGTACAGGGGACGTGGGATGCTTGCATAATTCTTCTGAACCGGGGTAGTATCATTTAGTGTAATCTTCATTTGCAAGTTTGGACAATCGCCTGTGTCTTTACTATCAAATGAAAAAGCTTTACACTCACCCCTTAACAGTGCCTCAGCAGATTCACGTTGTGTACAAGTCAGGCCAGTCAGGTCGACAATGGGGAGCCATTCCTTGTTCTCACCTGTATGGTGTACTTTGTCAGTAGCTTTTTCTCTCCTGTCAACATTCATTGACACACAGTCTGACAGCCGACCCCTCCTTTGTCATTTCAAAGCCTGAACCATCCCTCGCCTTTTCTAGTTTAGGTGGGGCTGAAGGAGTTACTGCCATCTTTGGTGCCTGAGTGTGGTCAGGTTGCTCAGTACCATCGCAGATTAGGTTGGAGGTGACCTTGCTCTTGGACCCTAGCTTCCTACCCCGCTCAACCTCCACGCTGGCAGAAGCATTTACCTTTTCCAAGAGAACCTCATCTGATACTTTTGGATTGTCCAGAAATGGTTTCAAGTCATTACGAACTGTTGTACTTAGGAGGCCAGTTGATATAGCGTGTAAGAACATGTTCTGTACCAGGTCTCTGTCATGCTGCTGTGGGGCCTCAACTTCTTTTGAGGCTTGCAGCACTTTTTGCCTCAGATCTAGTGCCCTAAACATGAAATTTTGGGCTGTCTCTTTTGGCTGTTGAGACAAGCTACATAGTTCATGATATAGTTCAGTAGCACTTTTCTCCTGGTAGTGAGTGCGTAATAGGCGTCTAAGTTTTTTGAAGGTTACATCAGGTCTCCCTTCCAAGTATCTTCGGAGACTTAGACTGGGATTGATGGCTCGTATCGTTGCATCAACAACCTCCTGCTCAGTATAGCATTTCCTCAGGCCCGTATCTAGCTGATGGTTCAGACTAGTGAAGGATACCCTGTCCTTTTGTTCACTGGTCCCTATTTGTCCGAAGATCCTAAATTCCCTTCGAACCTGAGCAGCAGTGTGTCTTCCTATGGGTTCTGCCGTCTCTTCTGGTTCTGACATCTCTACCTGTCACTCATAGAAGATTCCCGCAAGATGTGTTGTAAGAATTGCATGGATTCCAGAATCCCCTAATTTGGGTCCTGGCAGGGTCGCCAAAATGTTACATGCCCACTGTGGTACGCATTGCTATGGCATGTATCAGAGGTCCAGGAGACCAATCTAAAAGAGAAGGAAGAGTGAGACGTGTGGGTCGGTGATTGATCAAATACCTTCAGTGCAGCAATCCCCATGCTGCATGTATTCCTCCTGTCACTTTAACATCAAACAATAAACATACATGCAGAAGAAATTCAAGGAATACAATCATGAGTAACAACCAAACCTTCACATTCTCATTTGTTGACGTACTGTAGTTTGTCACTTGGCTTAACACTTACTTTACCCTATGACAATTTCACCCTGAGCTGGTCCCATAATCTGACCTTTGAATAACTTATTTTAAATATAAAACATTTGTACCCAGGCCGAAGGGGCCAAACTCAACCTTACCAAGTGATCCCTACTTGATTCTACTACTAAGGCATCTAAGCATACTTTACTACTGAACAATAACCATATACATTTGTTCATTTTGGTCCCTGGCTGAATTAGGGGAATCCCCTTATCAAAACCCTCTGCTCGGTCTCCCTTCTGTATACTGACGTCAATAGGCTCCGCCACTTAGCAGTATCTTGAGAGCCACGCTCCCTGGTCAACTGAAGCAATGATCTATAGTGCGAGACGTTAACTTCTCGTCCCATTACGTATGATAACACACTCATGTTAACGAAATAACATACACCATCCTGATTTAGAAACTCATAAATCCCTGTTGGTATGTGCCCCCATCGATTTGGGAGCTTAAACATTAATGAATTCTTAACACAAACATCGATCAGAACATTGGCAAATCACGAGAAACACGCGACAACTATGATAGCCTAACATGCACAGCCTTAACTCTAGGTCTTACGCAGTTGTTCAAAACTTACGATGAGATTTGCGTCTCGTTATTCACAAACTGCACATTTCACTGATCCCGAACATACATATAGAGTTCAGAAAAAGATTCTTAATCAGTTGGATCAGTTTATATTGTCAAACAAGTAAATATCGACAACTTACCTAAAAGAGAAGGAAGAGTGAGACGTGGGTTGGTGATTGATCAAATACCTTCAGTACAGCAGTCTGCATGCTGCATGTACTGCAAGCGCGCTTCATGCTAGTCAAGTATCAAGCTGGCCTAATCCAGTTACAGCCTCAGGGATCATAAAAAAATTTATACCGCAGGCAATTTTGTGTAGGATGCATAAACCAACCCGATACATTATCCTTCCTTAATAGCAAAGTAGTTTATATTGTCACAAGGAAAGAAGCTACTCGTGAATTGGGATGCCGGCGCGGGGTACACTACTTCAAGTTAAGGTGAATGTTGTCTAGGAAATGTCGTAAGGGAAAGAGGTACCCACCCCCTTTCTTTTAAACAAAGAACATAACACGTTGATTGAAAATACAATGCTTCATATGGTTTAAGCTTAACGGTTGTGCTAACATTCAAAAAACAATTTTGGTTTGAAAAGGAAAACGTGCTTATTGAAGGCGTGTGCCACTGACATGTCAGTCTCAGAGGCAGGAATTGTGCAGCTTAGGCTTCTAGTCAAGCGGGCTTAGGGGGCGAATCCCTCTGAAATTTTTTCGCCCCCCTAGCAAGTTTTCAAGTTGCCATTGGCTTGATGGCATTTGTACACATTTGGCCCCCTTAAAAATTTGTTAGCCCCTGGAAACCATTTCGCCCCCATTCAGTACCTTGTCAGGATACGAGCCTGGTGCAGTCACATGGGCGTCGACACTGCAGGAACCGCCTCAGTCTTGTTTTCCTTTGCCGAAAGCCCCACCAAGTTGGTAAGGGGAAGCCATGGGGGATGATATTTCAATAGTTTTAGACTTAGTATACGTGTGCATATTTTCCCTACGCTCTCTACGAACTGTAGTTACCCTCCGGCCTGTTGCGGCATGCACATTCACCGGTCCTAAAAGAGATCGACGATTTATACATGGTAGATCCCAATCATAAAAATGTTATGCAGTAAAATAATTTTGTAGGGGAAAACGGTACTACAGAGTACTCAGAATTAGGCGCGTAAAGAATTTAATTTAGAAATTACCCAGCCAGCAAATTTGGTCGGCTCCGTCGGCGGACCGACTTGGGCGGTCCGTCGACGAAATGTCCGGTGGTTCGCCGGCGGTCCTCCGATGGCAGTGACGTATTCATGGCCGATCATGAGCCGACAATGGCCGCCGGCGGACAGCCGGATATTGCTTACTGGGTATCCATTTATACTGAGCAATTGAGCAGTTTTGGTTTTTCCAAATCATAGTGGCAACCCGCATTTGAACTTTTGTCCCTGGACAAGTTCAAGGAATATCTTTGGGGCAAAATATCGCTTTTAAGACCTTTAACCATTTGTAAAATTTCTTTATCGGAAGTTACTATCTGAGTCCAATTAGAAAACAAATGAGGTCTACACAACAGCAAACTCATAAACATTCATTATTTGTATACTAACATCTGTGCAGTATATAAAGCTAACTTTGTGTACCAGATTTAGTCTTTCAGAGACTTCGGGAGTTCAATACAAATTTCATTGCATTATATTTATCTCTTTGTTTTTTAACGTACGTATGAACAACTTGAGTTACAGACTCAACCGAAATATTGACTGCAGACTTTTAGGTCAACAGGAAAAGCTGAGCTTCGGCAACATTGTTGCGCTTGTTTTGTGTTTTCTACGCAAGTGGGGAGTGAGCTAACGGTATCGTAAGTGACAGTGGTTTTTGACAAGTATATTTAGTAACTCATCTCTAGCAGTTTACAGTTATCCTACACAATATGCCTCCACTATATCCCGCGATAGTTAAAACTACGGAGGAGGGGGCTACTTATAGACACGAACGTCTACCCCGGTGAAAATGGTCGTGTCCACTTCACTTTATCAAACTTGGAAGCAGTTCAACCAGAATTTGAAAACAATTTATGCTCGGTAGGTTTACAAGGCACCATACGGTGTGGGTCAAGGAGCTGTGTTAACCTTGAACGATTCGTATATGTGCAAAATATATACACAAGTACTCTTAACTCCTGAAAACTGTCGGTTATCTATATCATTACAAATGGATGTGAAAAATGTACCTTGCCGCATTTTATAATGTATAGTGGTGGCCATTATAGTAGTATCCCTTGGCTTTGTGTTTAATTTGTAAATGGCGATTGGTGCATAGTGGGTTGGTAGCCTGATCGAGGTTTGCAAGGAGAAGGGGTGACATGATCAGGGCTCAGTGAGCAGTGGTGGAATTTTCATATATTGATTATATTCAGGGGCGAAGCCCCCTCCCTCGACGGACTCGATAGTCTGTCGGCCTGTCGGCGCCCTTTTAGGTTTTTCACCATTCTTCACTACTGAGCTATTGTTAATGCTGTTTCTAATTAACATGATTTAATTGTGTTATTATTATAGGCCTAGATTAGAAAACTCTCAAGTGGTGGTCATTATCTGAACCATATTCTAGTGAAAAGTGTAATTTTCTGTGATCTAGGGGGAACATTTTGCTAAAACATTGTGGGGAAGCTACGCGAAAACGTATGGCTGGGTTTTGTCCAGGTCATTAAACCCCAACCGTGGAAGGTAATAAAAATACAAAAGACAGGTAGTGACGGTCGATTGGTCCTCGCAGCAGTCGAAATCACTTTAAAAAAGATATTGAGATGGGGAATATGTTACGAATGTCACCCTCCTCCCTGCCAGATAATTTTCAACATAATGAGCAATAGTAGTAGACAATGTAGATCCCAAAAACCTTCACAAACTTTTACCCAAACCATTAGAAAAGAGCCCCCGGTTAAAATAAAACTGAATGAGCAGCTTACGTCAAACCATTTTGAAAGCTACATGATCATATGACGAGTGGTCACGTGACACTGCATTATAATTAAAAATGCCATAAAAATCTGTCTTACAACACTTTCTTGATTTCCAGTTGCTGGGAATCCCATGCAACAGAGTTAACGTTCATTTTACCAGGGGAAGGTACTCTAGAGGGCCCGGCAGACCTCCCTCCTTTGTCATTTTGAACAATCTATGATCTCAATTACTCAATTGCTAAGCGGTCACATAATAAATGCTGCTTCCCTGTATTTTTGATTTTCAGGTGCCAGAAATCCACATGAAACTGTCTAACCCTGTTAAATTTCAAAAGTACTTCTACGGGTTGTATCCCCGGACCCCCTTAAAGGGGCTCTTGCCTTCAATTCTAGCAATTCTAGCAGGTTTAATCTTCATCCTCATAAAGTAAGTTCCCCTCTTCCCCAATGACATGAACATCAAATGGTTGACTACCAAAATGTTACTGCGTATCTAGAGTTAGTTGTGATTCGCGAGGGGGCAGTTAATCGTCCCGGATAGTCAAAAACATGTAAAACATAGAACACCATGTTTACTGTTTTCCTGTTGCACCAAAGTTTCACCCCCAAAAGGTGCCCTCCGGCCATAACGCAGCCTACCCCACACCCCCACGCACCCCCGAGCTTCTCTGCTGTATGAAGTATTTACTTAAAGAAAACATGCGTAACATATATTTAGTATAAACCCTTATAGTCGCAAGAAATACTCAACGGTAATGGTGGATATTTACCAGACGGATATGGGTCATGTCATAGTAGTAACTGACTTATACATCAGTCTTCCAACGAGAACATTGACATGGTCAATAAAAAAATCCCAAAAAGAGGATCACAGTTGAAAAGTGAAAATGACAGTCAAGGTTAAACGTTCATTAGCCTGGTTTGAGGCCTAAACCTTTAGGGTAGCCAAATATTTTCAGATTCTGTGACAATTATCGATTTGATAGTTTCATCTTTATAAACCAGCAGGGGACCCTGCTGAGTTCAAAAGCGTTATCTAGATTAAATCAAAATTCCTTCCTACCTTGATAAACATTTTCTTTGAAAATGTTCTGTAAAAAGAAAGGATGGAATTTTAGTTATTTATGCTTAAGATTTCAGTTCGACGAGGACAGATCTTCTTGTCTCGGTATCACGTCGTGACAAATTTGTTGACTTACTTTTCCTTATCGAAAATAGCTGTTTAAAAGGGTCATCCATGGTTAATACTGGTATGACTAAAGTCCCTAGATCAGATCTTGCAATAAAGAGGTTACTTTTAAAAACGAAAGGGGCAAAGCGGTAGGGGAAAGGGTAACCGTTGTAGCTAAAATCATTCAGACTGGTTTCTACCACTATGGTGGACAGATAGCAAGTTGTTGGAGACCCTAATTATTTTTTACGGTGTTGTTGGCCATAGTCGTGATGGTCGTAAGAAAAGTCCTGTGGTGGAATTGATAATTGAATTGGGTGTGGTCGAGATGGTGATGATAGTAATTAGCCTGATCGGGTAACGGTAATAGTGGTGATTGTTGTTGTGGTAGTTGCCGTGATGGGGATGACAATGGCGGTGATAGTGGTGTGTTGATAGAGATGGTGTTAGTGGCAATTATGTTCTGGTTGGTGTTTTATTATTGAGATGGTAATGGTAATAGTAGTAGTTGCGGTGATGATATTGATTGTGATGGATGAGTTTCGTGGTCGTAGTGATGGTAATAGTAATTGAGATGGTGTGGTCGTGGATAGTTATTGTTATACTGGTTGCGTTGGGGAGGGTGATAGGTGGTGGTATGATGATGGAAGTCGTGATGATGATAATAGTGATGGCCGTGGTACAAGTGGTCGTGGAGAAAGCATAAGTTGTAGAGGTTATGGTGTTAATGGTGAAGATAATTATGAAAGTGATAGCGAGGGATAGCGTTCGTGGTGATTGTGGTAGCAATAGTGTAACTGATCAATTACTTACTTCACTGCTTTTCAGAAATATGTTCTTTCGTTTAGAAAAAAGCTGTGGGAATGAGTGCTAAAAATCTGTGTTATATGAAACATTTCAAAATAGCTTCTTTCGAGACAATTATCATTGGAGTTCTCGTGATACCTGAGACAATTTATACGAAATTACTATAAGATCTATTGCACCTTTCTGAAAATTTCCGCACGCAATCCATTTCTACCTCTCTGTAAATTCAATACGCCATTGGTTCAGTGGTATCCACTGGTAATGCAGTTACACTGGAGCTGTGAGGTATTAAACGCTGTCCAGTGCCGGTGAGAAAGTTAATGAGTCTTCGACTTTAGGTAAGTACCCCATCTTCCGGGAAGCTTTATATTGACCCTCAACTGGGAGACCCGTGTACCCTAAAGTAGATCCCTACAATCATGCCTTCATACGAGTAAACACTACAGTTTCAAAATTTTATAAAGCATTTAATGGTGGTCCATAACATTCGAAAGGTACGCTCCACTGCGGTGAAGTTATTCCTCCTCTTTGGAGTCAAAGCCGGCAGTACTCAAAGGCACTGATCCTGAGGAGAAGGGGGGAAATGCCTACTTACATTGGGTTCTCAAAAAATAACGCAAAATGCTCCCCACGTTTTGCCACGTACAACAATATAAATGTCTGTACTGTGGATTTGAATATAATGAACACAACAAAATTGAAAGAAAGAAATTTACAGAAATTGCTACAAAAATCCCACAGTGTTTTGTATAACATTTCCAAAGTGTTTTACAAAATGTAGTTTGATGGCATCCATCGTACTAAGTTGTCTCGATATTACTTTCCGTGGAAGTAATTGATTGTAGTTATTGTTCTAATGTCTCATTAAGACCATAGAAACATCCGTTTTCTTCACCTTCAAACGGTCTCCATCAAATCTGCTGGAAGTTGTGGCAATGTTTGGTGTACAACCAATGCTTCTTGTAGACAACGTTCTTTTCTAATGTTCACAATGTTTCAATATTCAAGTGCTGTCTTGGCCCCTGGTTTCTTCGGGCTTTACCTTTCAATCACTCCTAGGAAGACCACCTAAATTCTACGCCATCGAGAGAGAGCACGCGAGCGAACCCGTAAGAGCCGCAGACAATTACTGTACCACGTTTACACAACATAACAAATCCATCGCTCTGCGCTGGTACTCTTCCTCCATTGCATTTGAAAAGAGGTTGAAACGCTTGACACTATTTGTTGTCGTCATAGATATTAGGATTAGGCCTACACTCTAAAAACGGGTTGTATCTACCCCAAAAATTACAATTGTACATCTTGAACAGCAACACCTCATACTAGTTAATATTGTTTAATTTAACCCACATGTAGTGTACATCTCACAAAGTATCCCAGAAATACGGTAATTTCACCCACATGTGGTGTACATGTACACAAAATAAGTGAAAGTGTAAATGTACACTACATGTGGGTTAAATTAAACATATTTACTTGCATGTGTATAAATACCCATATGGGGTTTGTCGCTGTGAGGGATTTACCTTTACCTTTTGTTGGGTAAATACACCAGTTTATTTTGTAGAGTGTAAGAGCTCAAACCAGCTAAGAAAGCTGTTTTGAGCTAGTGTAACTGCTGTCCACAACTATATAGTTGCTCTCAAACTCTCATTCGCAGACGGAGATCTGTGAA
Organism: Holothuria leucospilota; assembly: GCA_029531755.1. Taxonomy (NCBI): domain Eukaryota; kingdom Metazoa; phylum Echinodermata; class Holothuroidea; order Aspidochirotida; family Holothuriidae; genus Holothuria; species Holothuria leucospilota. The sequence continues at coordinate 33,593,626 of CM055969.1, read as the reverse complement.
ACTTGAAAACAACGATTGTTAAAAGTGACTTAAGGCCACTTTTACCACAAGGAAGTCAAGTCAAAGAACAAGTCAAAGATCCTGTAGGGAAAGTGGTAGGCCATTATGTCAAAACCTCAAAAATAGAAATCTTCCTCGTTAAAGGACATATTTTTCGAATTTGACCATAATGCTTTTGGTGTTGGTCCTCTTTCTGAGTTTACATGGATTCTAGGCCATTTGAAGCCAAGGAGGTAGAACACTGGAAATAGGTAACACAAGCTAATTGGCCTTGACCACTCTTTCTTCGATGCCCTTCAACATTTATTCGTTGACCTAACGTAGGTTGCCAAAGCGCACGTCCTCTATTAGTTAGCAAGCTTGCGAAGTGCGTCATATTTTTTTTCAAATTTGCACTCAAAATTTCTTCCACGGTTCGAAAATCGGTATTTTCGTCTTAAATTGAATCTACTCCTTCAATTCTAAAAATAAAGGAAATCACATCGATCGAAAAAGAATTACTTGTATCATAAAAAGTGGGACACCTCTGGGACGTGTGAAAACATTTTATTGACGGTTAGACCCTCCTGGGTTTCCAGAAGCATAAATACACGCCCACACTGAGGTTGTTCTCATTTTCGGAGGAATTAACAACACAAGAAGACCCTAAAAACTGCGAAACAATATCCAAAAGAGTAAATGAGAAAACGTCTTTAGGGCAACTGAAACAGACTCCCAAAGGAACAGTTTTATTGATACCAATCGACGAGAATAATAGGTTGTTGCCTTGCAAAGATACCCATGGGTTTGACAATGTGTTGGACTGAAAAAAATGTTTGAGATATAATTTACCAGGTAGGAACTTTCGTTTATAATGGACAAATTCAAAGTAGTTCCATTACTTATATGTCGCTATACATCCATCATCCCAACCTAATGCGCACTAATTCTCATGTCACATCTGCACATGGATGGAACCAAGCTACCGATGTAAACAGAGGACCGCCAAACATTTAATATATGATTCGTCATGATCATTATTCAGTTAAAAAACGAAAGTGGAAAAGTTATGTTTTCTCCTCCTTTGGAAGGTTTGCGTGTGTAAATTATTACCTAAAACTTACAAGTGTTTCTTTGGAAAGCAGATTTGGACAAATGTGCTCCAAAAACCTTGTCTCAAAATGTCACTGACACAATTTAACACGAGGGGCATGGGTGCACGTGCTCCCTAATTGATTTCTGAAAATTTTCCCTAAACCTTTAAAATGAGCCTCAAAGGCGTTTAAGGTATAGATTTCTGAAAGGAGTAGGGTGAGGTGTGCTTCTGACTGGGTGATGAATCTGTTTTAACCATCGTTATCAAAAGTTCTTCTCAAACTATCAAAATTTTCGCAAATCCTTCTCAAAGTACCAAACTTTTCGCGCGCTCCGCTCCCTTGCAGCCTCACCGCATCGCTGTGTTAATTATCAGTACCGTCTAGAACATATTCGTCGGTATTATTCATCGGTTAGGGTTTTATAATTACGCCGATTGGTGGTGTGCATAGGAGTCATTATGAAAGAGCACAGCATCGCAAAAATGCAAAGCAGAGGTATTCAGAGGGATACATATTTTTATGAAACTTGAAAGCTCATACGAATTACTAAGCAGAAGGCTCACCCTCTAATTGTTGGATGCATTTTGTCAGGAACTGAAAGTCTCTCGGTGCAAAGCATGCAAGCAACTTTTGTTATAGAAAGGATTTTCAGTGCAAAATTTTGGCGAGCTTCGCGCGCATTCAGTTCACACTCCATTTCTCCTGAACATTATTGGGGCAATAATACATTATTCTGACCGAAACACTTTTCTGAAAAAATTACATCTCCGACCTCTGCAGGGACCCCCCCCCTCCCCATCAATACAGAATCTTAGAGCAATATAATATCATGGGTAGCATTTACGGTAACATTCGTAGCATGTACGTATCGACTATCGTTACACATTTTTTTATAATGGGTGATACGCCACAGCCAAAAATCGTTGCACATTTTTTTTTATAACGGGTGACAAACCACAGCCAAAAAATCACTAAATAATGATAGTTTCTAATCATGTATTTAATTAAAAAATTTGCAAAGGATACCACCATTTTGCATCTTAGCCACCTTACCTAAACAGAAATATTCAAAGGGGGGGAACTGTCACCCGTCCACTTATACAACACATCTTTCCTTTACACTCAACTAAAAATAAGAATTCACTAAATTCTGAAAGTTTTCTAATGAACGATCAGTTCGAAAATGGTGCTAAAAAGATAGCACCAGATAGCACCATTTTGCATCTAAGTCATCCTAAATGAGCAAAAGTTTCTTAAAGGGGAGGACCCCTCCCCCCAGGAGATCACCTACTCAAAGTTACAAAGGAAGGGCGCAAACTACCACCGATAAGAATATGCACAATTTGCACCGACTTTCTGGGTTTATCTGTGGTGGGTTTGAGGCAACATCTTCTATAGTCCCCCCCCCCATCACCATCCTCCGGAGGAGCCACTGATACCCCACACAATGAAATATTTGTTTCAGTAGGTACCGGCAGTAGTTCACAACAATATGGAACAACTCTCTGTCACAAAGTGATCAAAGGTTTTTTTTTTTAGTTTCTTTTCATCACGTTCCTTCCAAAACTTTGCTAACATGATGCAGAGTAAAGTGATGACTACTTCTTATCAGGTAATATCATCATTTTAATAAGGTACATTGTTTACTGGTTTTGTACAAGACACTGCTACAGAGATAGCATGGGATATAAATATATAAGCCTGTCACTACACATTGCTAAATCTCACCTCACAAATATCCCGTATGGAATCAGACTACCGTCTGATGGATAGTAAGCTAACATGACTTTTCTTTCCAGAATTTCAGTCGGTGATATTCATCGTTTACTAGTGAAACCGCCACAATTGCAAAAATGGGGTGAGGAGCATGGAAACGAAAATGTGTTGGTGGGAGCAAAAAATTGAGGACGTGCATTGCTCCTGTAAACCTTGTGTCTTTAACAAGAACGGATTGGGGGCAAGTGGGGAAAAGGGGATTGCCGGGGGAAATGCCCTGATTCCCACCTCTGGCGGCGCCCTTGGTTCTTACATGTGGCATACCATTAACAGAAGGACCCCTCTCTGTTAATTGTTTATTGATCTCTAACATTGACACCTGAGTGTGGCAACCATTACCATTTATCGTTCCAATAGCAGCAGTAGTGTTGTTTGAACGCTTTCACAGTATTGGATTTTGCAGCTTACTCACTTATAAAACACTGGGCAAAACCCTTCACCTTTCAACCCTGTTAGTCAACTTTGCTCAGATAATGGTAAAACTTGTCTTGCGGTATGCACGTGGGTGTCCGCAGAAAAAAATTCAAGGGGGGGGGGCAAAATATTTTAGGGGCCCAACTTTTTCCAATGGAAATATTTTACTCGCAGAAAAGAGTTTAGATGCTACTTTTTACACAGTGATGACAAAGGCGTAGCCAGGAATTTGTCAAGGCGGGGGGAGGGGGCGAAGCGCATAGACAGGCTCTCAGCGCTCCGCCCCACCATGGATTGGCGCGGAGCGCAAGAAAAGTTTGGTCCAAAATGCTTCCCAGATCGCTGGAAATGGCACTTCAAAGGCCTTTTTCTGCATATAAAAAGGGGAAACATAAGCAATATCGTAAATATAAACTTTAAAAAATACCAAAATATGCCGCTCGGGGACTGCTGGGCCTGAGTGTTGATATTTTTATTTAATTCCTGTTTTGAGAGTAGAAATTCACACTGATTGAACTGTTAAGAAATGTTAATGTTATATTTTCTTCGTTTTTTCTTTATTTTTTCTTCGTTTTTCAAGTTTTTGATTTTCCAGGGGGGCAAGTGCCCCCTTGCCCTCCCCCTTCCGGACGCCCATGGGTTTACATGTTAAGTATCCCTATTATTGATCAAACTATAACAGTGAACATACCCCACGTTTGGGTTTATTTCAGATTAAGTTATGTTTTGCAATTTCAAAATAATTATCGACATGTTTGCTTAAAGTTGGCAAACTTCTTCGTTGCACACTTTGCAGCACTTGATTTTGTTTTGCTTTAATTTCGGTCATGGAACATTGGCTTCATACAGTAAGAATTTCTTTGAAAAAAATTGACATTTGTAAGTTAAAATACTGTACATTCTAATTGTCCAACAAAATCGGACTAATTTTCTTAAACGTTTTAAGATAGTACTACAAGCTAGCATACATTTTCATGAGGCTTTCAGGTGTAAAGAGCCTCGCACCGCTAAGGAGGATGTCATGGTGAACTTCGATATTTTCACTCAAGATCGCAGTGCTTTAACACATGTGCAATACATGAGTAATATTGGCCCTCTGATATGGTTGGTGTTACTACGTATTTTTGAAAGTACGAACCAAACATCACGCTATTTTGCTTTTGCTTGCGATTTCTATTTCTGAACATTGTGGGCATCTAGCTAGTAGACCAAACAAGCTATGCAATGCTTTGGAATTGGCAGTGTTTTTAAGGATGTCGTTATTTAAAATTCATCTCTTTTCGAATGCTTGGGTCTAATTTCGGTTTCTAGTGATTATAACAACGTGGTAGTAATAAATTGAAAATGCAGAGTGATAAATGGAAATATGTGCAGTGATGAAACTGTGATGTGTGTCATAAACTAATTTTAACTTACGAACTTCTTAATCAGTGGCGTAGCCAGGTTTTTTGTCAGGGGGGAGGGGGGGCAAGAGTACCAAGATTTCCCCCAATTAGTGATCTGCTTCCTAATAATCAGTGTTCTCCGCAGGTCCAAATTTTTTTCCGAGTGCCCCCTCTGACCTGGCTGATGCGACTATCCTGTGGGAGGGGTCTAAGGGGAGGGGTGGAAAATTTTTGCTCAAATAACGTGCGCTAGATGCAAAATGGTGCCACATTTGGTGCTAAATGTTAACTGAATACATCACCGAGAATTCCTATTTTTTAGGAAGCGTTTTTTACCTTGCTTGTCTTCGGGTCTTGGTGAATTTTTCTTGAGTCCTACTGGTAGATCAGAATCACAATGGGTGAAGTACAGTCATTAAGTGAACTCTGATACACCTTTCCCTTCATCAGTTCACCACATTCACCACAATCAGTCCAAATTTTACTAGGACCTGCCCTTGTAGCAAAGTATAGCACTTGACCACTGACCCATTCTAACAAACTGCATATACCACAATGCTGCTGCTTTAATTATCAAGAAACATTGGAAGTATACAGTAAAAGGACAGAGTCCCTTGTCAGAGGTCCAGAGATCCCATGCTGTATAAAACAGATAGTAAAACATAACTAGTACAACTATAAGCATGGTGTCAACATTCCATCTCTGAAAACCTTAATGAGGACTGGTTGTGCCAGTGTGGCATATACTTTTAAATAAGTAAAGTGTACTGGTTGAGAAATTTAAAATTTTACCAGATCATGCGCAAATTTTACTATATATTCACTTTCAAAATTTCCCCCAAGATTTTTCCAGAGGGGGCAACTCGCCCCCCCCCCCAGCTACGCCACTGATAGAATATGCGAAAATGGGGGAAGGGATGAAGATATGAGCAGATTTTCCGAACGAAATGTGGTGCACACTGTTTTGAAGGTACTACACAGGTCATATTCATCATCTTTCGAACAGTGAATGTGAGAAATAACTTATTTAGTTGCTTAGGATGGGAAACTGGGTTTGGGGAAATTTAGAAGTTGTGCAAAAATTTGAGTTGGCTGTCTTTTATACCTTCTTTAAAATCCCATATTGTTGACATAATTGCTGATCATTTAAAAGAACATCTTAACCAATTGCCTAAATTTCTTCAGTTTATCGGCCTGCAGGTAGACTTTAGGCTATAGCAGTTGATAGCACACGACCTCTAATGCCCCGTTCCGACAGCCTGACTGCAGCCAAGTTCACGGAATTTTGTGACAGTTCTCGAAGTGACCGAGTTCCTGTTGCATTTACTGCTTTAGAGGTGACCCGATGTCATCCTATGGTGGGAATCATGGCATGTTTTTCTGGCTTTCATTTTCTTCTCAGGTTTTACGGACGCCACAACCGTTCGTGTTTACGCATTTGAATGGACCATCACACCACTCACTATTCGGTCCGATGCTGAAAGTGACGTGCGTGTAAGGGTAAACGTGACGTCATCTGGTGAATCGGAAACTCTGGGTAGAGGTCGGGGCCTGTGGCGGGTAGGGGTATTTGGAAGCAAGAACAGGTGGGGTTTAGGTCCAAAATACGATTATCGTCGACAGGTTCTGACGAAGAAAGACCAGGGGAAAGGGTTACCACGGGTGCAAAAGTTAGTCTTCGACGTAGAAACAAAATTTAATCTCCGGGGCCTGGGTCCGTCCACTTTATTCCCTTTTATGTGCCTGGAGTTTACCCAAGGCGACTACCCCAGACCGCCATTCATACTCTCAGTTAACGGCACGAACTCCATCACATCGTGTCAACCAACACCAGAGCAAGGTAGGATCGAATTTAAATGCGCCTTTCCACCCTTGTGTCTACCTATCTCCACCGACAGCTAGTCGCATGTCATGCATAATTACTCCCTCCGTCGACCCCGTGCTCCTCCATTAGATTAAACCTTTGCACTGACTCAAATCAAAGGATCTAAACCGCAAAGCATGAATCCTGATAGTCACTGCTCAGTATAAATGTATGTTCTGTGCACGTTAGAAGCATGCACTGTTCAGTATGTCCACTGCACTGTGAAGGCTTTAAAATGATCCCGCCATCTATTTCTGCACAACCTAATGAAAATGTTGAAAATATCTTGTAGTATACCGATTTCATCAATCCCTGCCTTCATTAGCTCTTTCTGTCTTTTAGTGAAAACTGACAAAGCAGCACATGAGACACATAAACAAAAAACTAACAGTACAAGGACATCAAGTGCAGTTGTTTAACAATATACAGCGTTATTTTACATTTTCTTCGTAGCGTACCTTTAAAAGTATCAAATTAATTGCACAACATGGAATATTTCAAAATACATCATATTCCTTTATGAAAAAGTTAATCCATCCACACAACAACAACACCGAAAGTCTCGCAGATCAATGACTACAAGGAACAGGTAGACCTTTGAGAGGTTTATTAAGTTGGTTCATAAATTTCGTAATTTTTGTAACACCTGTTGAGTTTTACTCAAATCTTCATGGTAAATGGCCAAACTAAGTGATTCCGCACATGTAACACACAGATGAAACAGTGATGATATGGTAATTAACCATTAAAATCATCTACTAAAGGTTCGTGACCAGACACTTTTTTAACAGTTAGTATAAATCATATGCAACTCTTGTTCAAAGTCAATCAATGAGCGAAGATTAACTTGACTGACAGGCTCGCAACTCCTTTTACAAACAGATGTCATGACCAGAGCTCCATCTGTTTATATGACGTATATTCAAGAGAGGCGGTATATCAAGGGCTTGACGGAGTAACACACACTATAAGCTCGCAAACTCATAAAAGCTACAATTTTTGATTCCTTGCCGAAGGCAAAGGAATCTATGCATTATGATGGAGTGTGTGTGTATGTATGTGTGTATGTGCGCACTTACTTTCCATTCAGATTGAGGACCTAAACAATGGATTTCAGGTCCTTAGAAGGAAATACAATAGATTTCAAATGTTCTCAGAAGTTTAACAATAGAGAGTCTGTTGTTAAAGTTAGGGTTAAGGAAGCAAACACAATAGAGAAACAATGTGGTCCTCAAACAGTATGTAAAGCACAACTGTGGGTGTGTGTGTATGTGTGTGTGTTTGTGACACTGCTCGTTAACACGGTATCTCAAGAAGGGAAACTCTGACAGTCATCAAACTTGGTACATAGGTGCCCAGAGAAAGAGAGAAAGAACCCTACTGTTTTTGGTGGGGGTCAAAGGTCATCTGGGGTCACCGGGGTCAAACTCTGAAAACCTTGTTAACACGATAACTCAAGTTAAAAAGCTTGGATAAATTTCATACTTACTATGTAGATGTATCATAGTGAGAGAAAGAACCCTATTGTATTTGGTGGAGGTCAAAGGTCATCTGGGGTCACCGGGGGTCAAACTCTGAAAATCTTGTTAACATGATAACTCAAGTTAAAAAGCTTGGATGAATTTCATACTTAATATGTAGATGTGTTTTAGTGAGAGAAAGAACCCTGTTGTTTTTGGTGGAGGTCAAAAATCATCTGAGGTCACAGGGGACCAAACTCTGAAAACTTTGTTAACACAATAACTCAAGGTAGGAAGCTTGGATACATTTCATACATAGTACGTGGATGCGTTATGGTAAGAGAAAGAACCCTATTGTATTTGGTGGAGATCAAAGGTCACTGGGGTCACCGGGGTCGAACTCTGCAAATCTTGTTAACACGATAACTCAAGTTAAAAAGCTTGGATGAATTTCATACTTAGTATGTAGATGTATTACAGTGAGAGGAAGAACACTAATGTTTTTGGTGGAGTTCAAAGGTCATCTGGGGTCAGAGGAGGTCAAACTCTGAAAATCTTGTTAACATGATAACTCAAGTTAGAAAGCTTGGCTGAATTTCATACTTAGTGTGTAGATTTGCTATCGCGAGTGGAAGAACCCTATTGCATTTGGTGGAGGTGAAAGGTCAGCTGGGGTCACCGGGGGTCAAAGTCTGAAAACCTTGTTAACATCATATCTCAAGGTAGGAAGCTTGGATAATTTTCATACTTAGTATGTAGATGCCTTATGGTAAGAGGAAAAATTGTCGTTTTTGTTGGGATTCAGAGGTCATTTGGGGTCACTAGGGGTCAAAATCTGAAAACCTTGTTAATGCGATATCTCAAAGTACAAAGCTTGGGTGAATTTCATACTTAGTATGTAGATGTGTTATGGGAAGATGAAGAACCATGTTTTTGGTGGAGGTCAAAGGTTAATTGAGGTCACGGGGGTCAAACACTTGAAACCTTGTTAACACGATATCTCAAGGTAGGAAGCTTGGATAAATGATACTTCCCATAATTTGTAGATAAATTTGTCATGTTGCGCGTAGAAACCCTGTTGTTTTTGGTGGAAGTCACTAGCCATTTGTGGTCACCAGAGGTCAAAAACTGAAACTTTGGAAACATAACATTACAAGGGAGAAAGCACAAACAAATCCATTCTAAAACATGTTTGTTTGTTTGATTTTTTTCCATTTTTTTTTTCAAGTTTTCGGTTCAAAGGTCATGTGAGGTCAGCAGTGGTCCAATTGTGAACACATAGTAAAAATGATGTAGTACAGAAGTATAAATTTGAGGGGTGAACCTGGTGTAACAAAGTACCCTCCCATTCGGCAAGGAATCACTAAGCCTTTGGGCTTTCTGGTTCATGTTTTTGGTAACTATAGAAGTGATACAATACTAATGAGGCTAATTAGAAGCATTGTCATGCAATGATTTCCGTTGATCTTGTCACAAAGTAATCGA